>CM068381.1:40150004-41440004 GCA_034770075.1 Aralia elata | reverse complement strand
TAGATCATTTATAACAACCATAATTGTATCGATAAAATCATTTATTCATATTTGAATTTAAAAATATTTCAAAACGATTTCAATATTTATTTTAGATTTTGAAACAGAGAGAGTTATAAAACTTTTTAATAATTTTACAATAGTTATAATTGTTTGTATAAAAGTCATATAAATTATCTAAAAAAACCTAACATACAAACTCTCTCTTATATTTAATTGTACAATGTGATATTTTGCGTTCTTGAGTATGACCCATTAGTAAATTTATCACTCAATGCACAATTAATAGTTTAAAATCATACCTTTAAATGAATAATTAGTAAAGCTCCCCCCTAGCCCTTCCTAGGTTCTTCCCGAGCCTTACAATGAAATATATTTTTAGAATTGAATTATAATATAATAAGTTATTAAAAAAAATAGTGAAAAATAACTCAAAAATATAATTTTGCATTTTCAGATACGAAGTAATGATTTGTAATATTATAAAGTCGCATACCATATTAATTTTCACAAAATGATAGAACTCATGATACAATTAATGTTTTGTATTTCAGTCTCTAAAATTTACGATCAAGTACAAATTTATTATTTTCAAATGTTAATTAAATCACATGAATTAGAATTAAAACCATATAAAATGAATTTTGAAAAATTGAACTTAATAGTAAGATGTTACATGGAAAAAAAAAAAGAATTGTTAAATCCACAACTAAAAAATGTTATTTTCACAGAAAAAGTATCGCTATAGATGTATAGTGACGGTAAAAAAATGTCGCTATACATCTATAGTTACACTTTTATTATGAAAATAATATTTTTTTGTTGTGGATTTAATATCTAAAAAAAAGGTAACAATGAGGGTAGGTACAGCAGATAATAACCAAGATTATATAAGTAGAAGTGGCAGACAGAGGATGTCTATAGGATCACAGCGGCAACAGGATTTTGAGAGGGGTATGCTTACGTCACCAGATTAATACTGCTACTGCTATTCCCATAATAATACTCCCAAAATTATTTAAATTTTTCCTATTTTCATAAAATCCAAACACGCCGCTATTTAAGCCTAAACTTCCACACCCTTATTCATTTAAAGAGAGAGAAAAAGCGTGCTCATATTACTAGTAACTGAGAGATAAGAAATCCCGATTTCACCGGCAACCATGATAGCCTACTTAGAGCATTTCGTTCACGAGAACGAAACGGAAACAATGGCGGATTCCGACGAGTCTCCGGTCTCCATCTCCAATTCCATGGCCTTGGACCTCCGCGGCACCATCGATTACCGATCCACCAGCTCCGCCAGTTTCGACTTCGGCGGCATGCATGCCTACAAACCGTTAGCCGTCATTCGTCCCGCCGGCACCGACGACATATCGAAGGTAGTGAAATTCGCCTTCAAGTCGGCCAATCTAACGGTCGCCGCCAGGGGGAACGGTCACTCAATCAACGGCCAGGCGATGACCGACGGCGGCCTTGTCGTCGACATGAGATCGACGGAGAGCACGGTTTTCGAGGTGAGAAAGCACCACGGTGCCGGGGGGTCCACTTACTTCGTTGACGTAAGCGGAGGGGCATTATGGGAAGACGTATTGAAACGGTGCGTTTCGGAGTACGGCTTAGCGCCGAGGTCGTGGACAGATTATCTCAGCTTGACCGTCGGCGGGACGTTATCAAACGCCGGCGTCAGCGGGCAGGCTTTCCGTTACGGTCCACAAACGTCGAACGTAACGGAATTGGAGGTCGTAACGGGAAAAGGCGATACGATAACTTGCTCGGAGAATCAGAGCTCTGAGCTTTATCATTCAGTTCTCGGCGGTCTCGGTCAGTTCGGAATTATCACCAGAGCTAGGGTTTTGCTTCAGCCCGCACCGGACATGGTGGGTACAGATAATTCCTCATTTTGTCTCTCCTATTTTTTAATTTTATTTTTGGGAAAAATATTATATGTGCATGAACGACACGTTTACGAAACGTTGTTTGATTAGGTGAAATGGATAAGGGTAGTTTACTCCGAGTTCGACGAGTTCTCTCGGGACATCGAGTTTCTGGTGACTCAGCCGGAGGGTGACGATTCGTTTGATTACGTGGAAGGGTTCGTATTCACCAACAGTGATGACCCGGTCAATGGGTGGCAATCGGTGCCATTGAATTCGAACCACGAGTTTGACCCGACCCGGATTCCTCGCTCCGCCGGTCCAGTTCTCTACTGTCTCGAAGTGGCATTGCATTACAGAAAAGTGGATGATTCCTCAACTGTCAATGCGGTAAGTCAGTTATTTCACTTACTTCCATCGTCCAAAAGGATGAAAAAAAATATAAATATTTTTATATATAAAAAATAAAATAAAATATATAAGGTGAAAATTAAATTTAACATTTAGCGGAATTTATTAATATAAAAAATAAAAAAAATTATTGTTTTATATATTTTTGTAGTATTACTAAAGATAAATTCAAAAAAAATTTATTTTTTTCTAAATTTTTTTTTTTTTTAATGTGCGTACAAATTGAACCCACCAACTTTGCTACAGTAGACATGGTGATACCATCCGAGTTATGCCTAATTGCCTACCTATGTATCTCTATATACACGGATAATAAGTTAAAATTAAATTTTTTTTGTCTTTGATCTTTAGTATGTATTAGAATTTAACTACTATTAAAATATTTGTTAAAGTCGCTTGATTTTATTTTATTAACTGTTATGAAAATACTTTTTAAACCTAAAATTTAATTTAAATCAAAATACCGATTTTTACAAACTTTGGAGTAATTTATTATTTTATAACAATTTTACTTCTTATAAAAGTCTTTTATTAATATTGATTACTATAAGCCTAAATGAGAACATCTATGGATCATTGTTAATATATTTAACAATTATATATCATATAGTAACAAATTATTATACTGTTATATCATAATTATTTACAAACTAAAATCTTAAAACATAAGTAAACTATATTAAGTTAGAGCAATTTGAATTAGTATTTATAACATAAATGACAGAATTATTATAATATAACTATATTAAAATATACAATTCTAATAATTAATTAGAATTAACTTATAAAGACACATAATGATAGTGTTTTATGAGTGCTTAGTATTTTAGTTTTTTTAAAAGAAAACAAAACACAAGTTTATTTTATAAATAACATTATTTTAAATATTTAATTTGTTTTATATACGATGTTTATAAAAAAATCGAATTTCACAAATTATCTTACTATTAGTATTAGAATGATTACAACATAAATTTTATTATACAGTTCTTTAATTATTTAGTCATGCAATAAATTTTAACTCAAAAAATATGTTTAGAATTTTATTTTTGTCAACTTTAGGCTCTAAATAACTAAATATTAAAAATATAGGAAAAATATTATGATTACACAATAAATAATATAGAAGACATTTAGTTTATTAATGTTAAAAATAATTGTGACTTATATATTGTGATTAAACTTTAGTTAATTTTTAAAACTAAAAGTCTCACATATATATATACATATATATATATATATATATATCGTTATAAAAATTAAAGTTACCATTAAAAATAAAAAACCATTAGTAACTTATTAATTTATAACAGTTTCATGTCATATAGAATTCTTTAAACACCAAGTTTAGGCTTTTAAGTTTCACTCATTTAATTATTAAATTAAAAACAAAAAGTATATATATTACTAACATTCAATTGTAAGTCTTTGATAATTGTTTGTTTGGGCAAAGTTTGTAGTAATTCTACAACAAATTAAATTAAAATTTGAAAAAAATATTTTATAATCATTATATATATAGAATAAATAAGGAATTAAAAATAAAATCCGTGTGAAACTTTGCTAGTTATTTTTTAATTAGTCGGCTGATTAAAGGTATACATTTTTTTTATCTATATGATGAGATAAAGTATATAAAGTAAATGATAATTAAGTCATTTAGTGGTATGAAAAAAATAAAAAATTCTTATTATTTTATATAATCTTATAGGGTCACTAAAAATAATTTTTTTTTTCTCTATTTTTATTTTTCTTAATGTAAATTGTATTTTCCGGAGTATTAATGAAAACTTGTAACTGGACTACAGTTACTATAACTTACTATGGGCTTATTTGATAGGTATCACGGTTATGGTTGATGGAATATTGTGTGTGCGTAGTCGATATATTCAATATATATTTTACTGTAGATCTAATGTGAATAAAAGTAATATCATAAACACTTGTGATTTGATTCATTGCTTTAAATTAAAGAACTTGATGTTTTTTAATTTAGTAATAGTTTTTAAAATTAATTAAATAAGTCCTATTTTTGTATAAAGTAAAATTTGGTAGCCAAATTCTTATACTTTTGCAACTAATACATTTGTACATTTCTTATATGCCATTGTCCATGCTAAAATTGCATGCGATTTTGTTTAGTGTTCTAGAGGTTATGGACTAATTTCTTCAAGGGGTCAGTTTAGGGAGATGGAGGCTGTAGGGTCAATGGTGTGGGGGTGGGACCCAAGAAGGACTGAATTTTGACCTAGGTAGACCCAAAGTTAGATGTTGACCATGAATCAGGTTTGGGTCCCCCAAAAGTAGTCTCCGGCAGAGGACAGTTAAAAAGTCAAAAAGAGTCACAAACTTAGCTACGTGTAAGGGAAAGAGAGGAGGTGAAGGGGTTATTCTCGTCCTTTTCCATTTCCAAGCAGTCCCGGAAATCAGAAAAATAAAAATGCCTCATAAATTGTATATTTCCTTGGTAGTTATCTCACTTCCCTACTTTGAAACTGACCATACGGTGAATATTGTATCTTCCATTGGATTTTCTGACACAAACAAACGTGTAAGAATATGACCACAAGGTCGGGTCTTTATTACGAGATTGACACCGTACTTTCACAAACCCTGTCCTTTCGTAAATGACAAACCGGGTCAGGGTCAAAACAGTAACTTCTCTGTCGCCTTGCTAAACATGGAGATTTTGCTGACGTTTTGGGCCCCACCACCAATTCGCTACTGGCCGAAATAGCCCATCATTTTTCCGGAATCATTTTTATGCTTTCTTTTGGGTGTAGTAAAAGACATGATAATTATGGAGTGGAATTTTAATTTGGATTTTTTGTAATTATTGTTGTTAGGTTGTGGATAGATTGGTTGGACGGCTGAGATTTTGCGAGGGGTTGAGGTTCCAGGTGGAGCTGAGCTACATGGACTTCTTGCTGAGGGTGAAGAGTGCCGAGCAACAGGCGAGGCTTAACGGTATCTGGGATGCCCCACACCCGTGGCTCAACTTGTTTGTGTCCAAAAGAGACATTGCAGGTTTTGATCGTGTGGTCTTCAACCAAATCTTGAAGCATGGGGTCGGTGGGCCCATGTTGGTTTACCCTCTACTCCGAAGCAAGTAAGCCCCTCATTACTCTACCACTGCTTTTACTATTCTTTTCCCACTCTTTTATCTTAAAACAACTAATTATATTAATATATGTGCAAACACCCGTCTGATAATGACATAAAATTTTTATATTCATAATTCGTAAATATATAATAAATCGTAAGTAATATTAATTAAAAATAGTGTTCAACTAATTAGTTGCGATACTCTTAAACTCGACTCGACTCATTTATTATTAAACCAAGTAAATATATACAAGTTCTGACTCGTCTAGACATCAAGCCAATTTTATATTAAAAAAATTAGTTGAACTCGAGTTCAGTCCTAACAAAACTCTACTTGTCTCGACTTGTTCCAAACATAGAACAGGCTACATGCGGTAAGCTTATGTGGGACCCGAATTACCTAGCAGGAGGATACAAATAGATGGGGGTGCACCTGACTTAATTAAAACCGGATCTGCTGACTCTTTGCCGAACATCTTAAAATCGGGTAGTTAAGATTTTGAACTTGAAAGTCTTTTACATTTTTCCTATTAGAAGTTCAGCCAAGTAGGACCCACATTAGCCCCTTACGTTACATAGTTTGGTACGAGTACTGTGTACACCTTATTACTTACGTGATGACGGTTAGTACTGTGTCTCTCTCTGCATGCCTTTGTACGTTGATTAGGTAATCTGCATTTACTTTGATGGTTATGTGATGTACCCTGTTCTTCTCCCGTGCCTTTTATATTAGTATTTTTTTCTTGTAGCTAGTAAATTGTTTGTAAGTTGAAACGTATAAGCAAACAATTAGAGATAAGAACACTTTGGGACAAATATACCGTGGACCCTCTGATGTGTGATTTTTACCATTTGCTTATGTATTTATATTTGTTTTATCTTGAAATTAATGAGTGTCGCTTTTATGTAAAATAAAAAATCAAAATAAATAAAATTACTTAAGGACAGAAAACTAACAAATTGAATTAATGAACAAGAGGGTGTATGTTTAGACGTAGAGTCCTGCTATACATCGTAAAAAAATTTAATCGAATTATGATTGTGACATATGTCCACACATGGAATAAATAAAAATTAAAAAAAGTCTCACTTTAATTTATTTTTTCTTATCATATATATTTTCACATTAGTCGCAGTTAAATTTCGTTAAATATTTATTAATATATATATCATTTTCCTTCGATGATGCATGTACGTTGTACTTGGGAGTCGATCATGTGTATCTACTTTGGTTTTCTACTGAAGGGGCGTTTTTGTCATTTTGAATTTATCTTTTTGTGGAAAATGAGATGTAAAGTGACGTAGCTTTCAGGGACAGTCATGCCACATAAGTGACGACAAGCATATTTAATGGCCAACCCGGGTACAGTGACACCATTCTCTGTCTTAGAACACCAATGATTTTTCCTTGGACCAAATTATCCCTATGAAGTATTCATTTTATGGCATAAATATTCTTCCCATCCTTTTTCTTTTTCTGTTGTGATAAGAGTTAACCTTTTTTATTATTATATGAATAAACTTGTATGGTAGGTAGAATGTAAATGTATATTGGTAATAAGTATATATTTTCACAAATAATTTTGGTAGTTAATTATATTAGGTTCTTTTTTTTTGCTAGTTATATTAGATTCTCTCTTACGTGAATGTAGGTTTTATTTACGATTGATTAAGTATTTGGTGAAATTAACAAAATAATTAGTGTCTGAGATATATAAAAATCCCGACACCAACATTGATGCTTATTCATTTTTCTTTTTGTAGCTTTGTTAAAGTTTACAATTTTATTTTCTATGAATTAGGTGGGATGATCGAACATCAGTGGTGTTGCCCGAAGGGGATATCTTCTATCTAGTGGCATTGCTCCGATTTAGTCTGCCATATCCAAAGGGACCTCCAGTTGAAGAAATGGTCTCACAAAATCGCGAAATTATCAACTGCTGCATAAGAAATGGCTTCAATTTCAAGCCGTATTTCCCTCATTACAACTCGGAAGAAGAATGGAAGCAACATTTTGGGAATCAATGGTCCAGGTTCGTCGAGAGGAAGGCTAGATTTGATCCGATGGCCATTCTTGCACCTGGCCAGAAAATATTCAGGAGGAATCGACAACTCTAGCTAGCTTCCTTGTAGAAACCTCAGTAGTAATTCCATTGTTTCATTTTCTCCATCATTTTTGTATTTTGTTCATGTCCGTTTATTTTAATTTCTGTTGGAAGGTCCATTGCAATTGGTTAAGAGAAAACAATATCAAGCAGTGTAAATGAAAATCTTCAGAAAAAAATTTCATTTTCTTTTTTAAGGTCATGCCTTCTCATATGAATTAATCCAATAATTTAAATAAATATATTTGAAAAACTATATTAGTGCACGACGAATTAACTTTCTATATATTATTCTTCCAAAGTTATCCACTTATCTACCTATTAACATGTCCCTGTCCGGTTATGCTAGCGATGCTAATAATTTTATTTAGTTTTCATACTTTTATTTTCAAAAAAGGTCATTCTACTAAATTATGAGCTGGCAAATATCAGCCATAATATTTGATGTTTGGTCCATCTTACTTACTTTTATATATATATATATATATATATATATATATATATATATATATATGTGGTCAGGATCAGGTCCGGACTCCCGGACCTGATTAAAATGCAGACTTTTAATTTTTTTATTTTTTTCATTTTTTTTTCAAAACAACTAATAAAAAATGTATAGTTATTTTTGGTACTGAAAATATTTCATAATACAGACTGTACAACACTGTTTGTTATATGTATCCAAATCATACCCAAAACACTGTATTATGAAATATTTTCAGTTCCAAAAATAACTATACATTTTTTATTAGTTGTTTTGAAAAAAAAAACTAAAAAAAATATATAGGGTCCGTATTTTATCAGGTCCGTCGGACCTGATCGTGACTATATATATATATATATATATATATATATATATATATATATATATATATATATATATATATATATATATATATATATATATATATATATAAACTAGCAGAACACCCTTTAGTGACGGACCGGATGACGGTTTGGTCTGTCGCCATAGATCCGGTCCGTCGCCATAACTTTTAGCGACGGGTCCGTCGCTATATGTTGTCCGTCGCTAAAGGTTGTAAGGACGAACCGGACCTGACCTATGACGACGGACCAAACCGTCGTCCGGTCCGTTGCTAAAGGGTGTTCTGCTAGTTATGTTTTTTTAGAGTTTTGCTCTTTATCTTTGTTATATATATATAATTTATCTCAACTATATATACGAGTGACAATAAAATATAGTTTTTCATATATTCTTAATGTCAGACTCAAAAATTTAAAACTGAAGCACATTCATATGCTGCTTTTATGGTGTACTAGTGGCACACGTGTTGTCTGTGCAATTACCGTAAAGATATAATAAGAATTTTATAAATTTTTTAATAAAATAAAAAAAGTCAAAAAGGTAACAAACTACTTTTTTTTTTAAAAATGTTCGATTTTTCCTTCTTTTCAAAACAAAACTTACAAACACACTGTCAATGCTCGGATATCTATCCATTCAAGAGAAAAGGGTCGAACTTGGTTAAGAAGCTATTTGACCACATGTCTAAGTAGTTTGTTACCTTAATACTATATAATATGAATATATATATATATATATATATATATATATATATATATATATTAAAAAGTTAAAGGGGTGGTTTTCACTAGCTAGCTAATGAGTTAAAAAAGAAAAAGTACAATTAGTTTGAAGTTTGGTATGGGTGAGGGATATGTCATACGTATAGTATAGATAAGGGAGGGAGGGAGGGAGGGTTAGCTAGCAAGGCCATCCAGCTGCTACATGACATGAGATTCTCTTACATGCAAAAAGACCAAAACTAAAAAAGCTTTATATTTTTCTAAAGGGATTTGGTTCCTTTTTCATTCCCTTCCCTTCCCTCGAAGTATATATGTTTGTTTGGTTCCATGCATAAATCAAATCTACTTGGTTTCCACATCCCCTTGAATCCACTTTCTTGTTTTCTTTTCTTTTCCTTTTCCCTTTTCCCCTTTATTTCTCTTTTCTCTCTCATAAAAAGTAGAGAAAATCAAGTTGAAACATATATAGGAATTTAGGAGGGAGAGATTCTGTGGTAGGCTAAATTAAAGTTGTTTTACAAGCAGGCAATGATAAGATCATGATTTCTTGTAAGATGAACCAACCAATTAGCTCTAAAAGGATTTTTCTCCTTCCTCTCATGCATAAAGTAACTGATACCCTTCGATTACTGTCCCATGCCCATGTTCATGCATGGACGTACGTGCTTTTTTACATATATATATATATATATATATATATATATATATATATCCAAAATTTCTTAAAAGATTGATTGTGCTTGTGCATCACCTTTTTAATTACCATTAAGGGTATCCCATGATGGCATAATCACACTAATTTATTGTTTAAAGATATAAGTTCAAATTTTATTTTTTAAAGACCATATATATGTGATAAACTTAAATTCAAAATTAGTGTTGCACGTTCATTTACCTTTTTAATAAAATAAATTTAGTATTTAATAGTACTTTTTATATGTAATTAATAGTTTTCATGCTTGTATATATTGTATAAAACTATAAGTTTGTTTTACTTTTGAATTTAAAAACAATTTAATCTAACTTGAAAAGGTTAATATTTATTTTATATTTTGAAACATAGAAATTAAGTATTGTGTAATTAGGAGGGTCTCTCTCAAATTAATCATTTTAACTCACCAAAGGTTCATTCAAAAATGATACCAAGTTATTGATATTCTTGATAGTAGAGTTTGACTTTTTTTCATATAATTTAATCTAATTAAGTAACAAACATATATATGATACCTCGATGTATTATTTATTTATTTATGCATTTGTATCAGCAATGCACAAATACAAATGCATTGGAAATAACATTGATGATCTCAATGCATTTGTATTTGTGCATTGCTGACAACAATGCATAAACAAATAATATAATACCTCGATGTTGGCGCTTAACATGTGCCCTTAGGGCACATGTTAAGAAAACCCAAATTAAATGGGGGTATTACAACCCATGTGAGATTCAAATCTCAACCAAATGGAGCCTAAAGTAAGATTCCGTTAGAAAGAAAAAAAAATTAAGAATAATATAAGGAATTACTTAATTTGAACGTCTAGCCAATCTTAATGACATTGTTTCTTGAACTGCGTAAAAGTTGAATGAATAATAAAAACTCTTTAACTAGTAGAGACGTCCTTTTTTTAACATTTGAACTCACATTTTTAATACGGAGAGGGATGAGATTGAGAAATGTGAATGACTACAACATAAACTACAATAATTCTATGTGAAAAAAAAGAGACATGCACTACTAGTGGTAGTACAATTTGTCTCGATTGTTTGACAATGAAATCCAAACACTAGTTAGAGAGCTCAGTTTTTTTGTCCATAATTACAAAAGGATTTTTCAAGCTAGGTATATAATGGACTTTACAGTTGTAGCTAGTCATGAATGATATAATGTCAATAGCCTTTTTGGATTCATAATACTAAGAGCTAGCTGGATGAGAAAATATAAATATATATATATATACACACACACACACATTACTTATATACAAAAGTAGCTTATTGGTGTTGGTCCCAGTTTTAATGGCTTCCCTTTACAACTGTGTACAGATTATTAATCAATTCCACCTCCAAATCTTTTTGATACACATTCCTATTCACTTCTGGCACCACCTCAAAATTCACTTATATTAATATATATTATGATCTCTTCTTCTTAATTCTTTCTTTATTTATCTTCCCTTTTCCCTTTTCAAATCTTTGAATAAGAAAGAGAATTGAATGGAGTACTTGTTCAATTTTGGCTTCACAAAGATTCAATGTTATGGTACAGTCTTTCTACTCATGGAAAAATGTTGAGTTTACTAATCTTTTTTAGAAATCGAATGGATTTGATCTCTTATATATATATGTGTGTGTGTGTGTGTGAGGAAGGTAATTAAGAAAAAAAAAACTCTTTTATCACTTAAGGAGCCGTGTGAGATGTGATTTAATTCCTTGACATTTATATATATATATATATATATATATATATATATATATATGTGTGTGTGTGTGTGTGTGTGTGTGTGTGTGTGAGAGAGGAAGGTAATTAAGAAAAAAAAAACTCTTTTATCACTTAAGGAGCCGTGTGAGATGTGATTTAATTCCTTGACATTTATAACCGTGCAAGCCCAATGACAACCTCAAAAATGAAGAATTAATCATGTCATGTATTTGTCATAGCTAGCAATCTGTCTGTCGTGAGAATCAGGGTGGTAGCTTTAGCGAAGACCCAAGCCTCCTGCAGTGAAAATGAGAGTTTAATTTTCAATAATAAATGTATACTAAGTTTGTAATGATACCGAAAAGGAAAAAATAATTTCTATGTTAAAATGTAAGTCCAAATAAAAAATTATATGAGTAATTATGTAAAACCTCAAAACTGTTGACCATTATTAAAATGGATTGATGAGTTCTTATGGATCCTAGATATAATTTTATCAATAGTTTTAAATTAACTATTCATATATATTGGAAAAAAAATTATGTTTAATTGTATTCCAAATTAATAAACTTTAATATACATTTAGAAGATGAGAGTCACATCTGTGGACCAGAAAAGAGGCCCGGATTTTAATAATTCAGTAGTATGCAAAATTGGACCACCTTGTTTATAATGAAAATGGTGAAGGTTTCACAAGTAGTGACCTCTACCTACTATATTTTCAATTTTGCAATTAAAAGGGTATTCTTCTTCTACACGCAAACAACCACAATGTGGTCGAAGTCGTGAAGAAAGTGATTTAGTTGGGTTAACTACATTTATGTTGCGTTTGGATTATAGAAAGTCAGGAATAAATATGAGAATGAGATGAAAAAAATTGTGTTTAATTGTTCCATTAGAATGGAATGAACCATTATCATTTCTACCAAATTTGTAATTTTTATTTTCTACGGGAGGGAATGGAATGAATCATTCTACTCTCCATTCAATTCCTTTGTCTATTTCATTCTTTCACTAATTTTATTCCTTCAATCCAAATATAGCATTAACGTCCCAAAATGAGAGTTTTATTTTCATGTATCTAATAAAATTTACTAATTTTCCTTCTGAGGTTATAGTTAAAGCCGCTAGTAGTAAACCGAAATAACTAGTTATAATAGGCATAAAAGAGCTGAATGAAAAATGTTTTTTTTATACATATGTTTATAATAAAAAAAAAAAAAAAGCACTTACCTAAGTTTCAATTTTTGCAATCTCTTAGTATCACCTAAATCATGAATGATAACTTTAACCACTTCTCATTTAAAAATAAACATATCATAGCTTGATCGCGATTAAAAGTAGAACCCTCATTTTGAAACGTACACGAAATGAAAATAATATTCCCATTTTGGAAAATACTGTAAAATGACATATCGAGTTGACCCATCTCAATAAACTCAAAATATGAGATTATTGTTTGTACAACTGAAAGCCTACTAAAGATGGATGGGCCTAACTACAGCATACATAGTAGGAGCCCTAGCACACTTTTACTTTACGGCCTATTTGGATAGCGTTAATTTGGTTTTTTATTTTATTTTCTAGAAAAAGAGACAAAATTGTTTATCTTTTTATTCAGTTTTTTATGTTCAAGAATTATTTTAAACATCTCAGAGACTAAGATAAAGATGCTTTATGCTATTTCCAAAATGGAGGAAATAAAAAAATAAATAAATAATGGGCATTTTCTCATAAACAAACTTGGCCCAATTTATGTTGAGGCTCGTGAACTGTAAGATGTATAAAAGGAATTATTCCTTGCAACTTAAAAACTTACAAATGTCATAAGCATGAGCTACACCAAAAGCCCAATTAGAGTGGGCTTATCACATACCACTTAGTTGTAGCAATTTTCCTATTATTAGTAAAAGCCCAATAAAAATTTATAGCAATGAGCTACACCAAAATTTACAGTAGGCTGAGAATCTCCTTATTTCACTTTATATATATATATATATATATATATATATATATATATATAAATTATGAAACTATTATTTTCCAAATAAGAGTAATAAATCATATATTTTGAGTAGCAGAATATGCACTGCACTTCTTGTTACTAGCACTCATCTCAACCTTTTATTTTATGTACAAGATATGTTTATCATCAATTAAATTAATACAGTTTCAAAAGATAATACTCATACAGTTTCAAAAGATAATACTCTTTCTGTTTCAAAATATAAGTGATATTTTGACTTTTAAAAGTCAATTGTCATCATCAAATTCCAAATTAAGGCGGTTTACATAAATTTTAAATTTAATGGGTCCCATTCACATACAAAATGACCTTAAAAAATATATATTATTTTCACTTATAAAACTATCATTTTTTTACAATATTCATAATTATATTGATTAAATTAAATAAATTTATATTAAATTTAAATTTAAAAATTATAATAACTCTTATAAATTAGAACGGAGGGAGTCTTATCAAACCATGAATAAACATTTTCTATTAATGAAGTATGAGAGTATTTAGTGTCATTACCAATTTCCCTATATATATATATATAGTAAGAGAGATGAAGGAAATAAAAAAGAAGTGAGCATGTTATGGTGGACTTATTTTCATCACTTGGGAGTACTCACTAGTCACTATAGAGTGCAACTTTAGAATCTAATAGCTATTCCCATCCACTTATTGACGTTGGAATAATATGGTGGTAGCTAGGCATGAGAGGGAATAGTCAATTGTCGGCCACATTGGCAAAAAAATTTGAGAAAATTGTCAAGGATTTGGTGGACCGCATGATCTAATAACTTATATGTGTATCACCCTTACTTTGATCAAAGGGGCCCCACATGTTTCATCACAAGGGTGCCAATGGGCATGTGTACATATTCATGTTTACGGCCAATTCTAGATAAATCATTCTTAATCTTTGATTTAACTTAGAAAACATATTTAGATTTACAGCCAAATCAACGGAAGTCTTTTCTTTGTCATCCGGTCATTAACGATTTGTTTTATTCTGCTCCAAAAAAATAATACTCCCTTTATTCCAAATTAATTGCTCAATTTTGACCTTTTAAAGTCAAATTCACTATTTTTAAAACTAATATTTTTACTATTTTTCCTAACATATAGGTGAAGATATTATAACCAAAAGAAAGTATATACAATTTATTACTAATTTTAATTTTTATAATTTTAGAAATATATTTATATATGCTTAATTATTAATTTTAAAAATAGTCAATTTGACTTAAAAAAGTCCTAGAAAAACAATTAATCTGAGACGGAGGGAGTAATAAATAAAAAATTTTAGAACATGTATAAAAAATTAATAGGTACGTAATGGGTTTTTATGGAGAAATCATGTTAAATTGCTCATAAATGTCAAAATATAGTTGTAGTGATCGTGTAAGTTTTGTAGATGAGAATTTATGGATGGAAACAAAAACTCATCTAAGAGGATCAATAACCCAAAAAAGAGTCTCTGATTTGATTCTTGGTCAATTGAGTATACTTAAATTTATATTAAAAAAATGACATATGTGTTAATAAATTTGTGACGAAATTAAATTTAAATTAACGTGAAAATTTATGCGATAAGATAAAATAAATTAAGGTTGAGTCATTTTTAATTCCTATCCATCCCATATATGCATATACTTTGTGACTATAATTCGACTGGCAACTTTCACAACACATAACAGAATTCTAAATGTACTTCACTTTGTACGATCATCACACAATTCTATTATCATCACTCCACTCTACTTTCTAATTTTCAGCTTTGACATTAAAGTCGTATTGCAATTAGGCCTGTCAACATATGTTATGGGTTGATTTTGGTTTACAAAATTTGTTTATGGTTCTATTTAAGAACTAAAATCACATTATCTATTTTTAATATGAGTTGTATGAGTTGAAACTATATAGTTGTGAATATTTCAAATTTTAAGCTTATCATTATTATTGTTCAATTAAATAAATTATTTATGATATTTAATTTCTATATTTTTTCACCTTTTATCTCTAATGTTTTATACATTCTTCCTTTCTCTAAAATTTTTTATACTCTCTATAATTTTTAGATTTTTTCTCTCTAATTTTTTTAGATTTTCTCTCTAAAAAAATTATACACACTATCTCTAATGTTCTTTAAACTTCATCTCTCTAAAATCTATAACATTTTCTCTCTCTAAAATTTAATTACATTTTTTCTCTCTAAAATATGATTATACTTTCTCTCTAAAATCTGTACACGCTCTGTTTGTCCCTGGTCAAAATTCTGTTTACATTTCTTTGTTATAAAATGATGTTCCAATTTCGGTAATTTTCAACAAATTCTGTTTTCCGATCAAAATTCCATTTCGGTTCTGTGTTATAAAATTGATGTTTCAATTTCAGCAAAGGAGTAACTGTACGGATGTAAAAGAAATTGTAAAAAATATGGGAGTATATCAATTTTATATGACTAAAAGAAAGTGATTTTTCAAATATACATTACATGTTATATATAATACTCTCTCCGTCCCAAATTAATTTCTCAGTTTTGACTTTTTAAAGTTAAATTGACCGTTTTTAAAACTAATCTTTTTACTATTTTTGCTACAATATAGGTGAAGAGATTATAACCAAAAGAAAGTATATACAATTTATTACTAACCCCAATTTTTATAATTTTAGAAATATAGTTATATATGTTTAATTATTAATTCTAAAAATAGTCAATTTGACTTAAAAAATCAAAAATGAGTAATTAATTTGGGACGGAGAGAGTATAAAATTAAGGTTCATAACGACTATAAAGTACACCACCATTATTCAATATAAAATTACAAGTATAAGAATGTAATTTCATTACTATATATGCCACTGTTACTAATCGATATTAATAATTTAAAGATAAATATATATAAAAATGGTATATTTAAAATTTGTAATTTTGTAAATAAAATTTTACTGCGAAACAAAGAAAGTAATACAATGTTTTTAATGGTTTTCTAATGACACTTGAATTAAATAGATATTTGTAGTAATAAATGTTGTATATTATCTCCATATTAGATGCTGGTAATTAGAATTTATTAAGTAATTAATTTATCTAGAAATTTAAATTTTTGACACAAATAATATATTTTTTAGAGTCAAGTGTTGACTCAGTGGTGTGCTAATCAACCACTAGTGTCGTACCACATGGTATAAATATCATCAATGCATCAATGCATAAATATCTCTCATTTAAGCTTGAAGTTTTTAAATATTATACATCAATGCATAAATATCTTCTGCATTGTAAAGGATGATAGTAACTTTTGTCACAAGTTACAAAAGGATGATAATGACCTATGTCAGAGGACAAGTTCGTGTTAATAATTTTTGAAGTCTTTTAAAAAAAAATTAATTGTCTTTCAGTTTTTAAAATAATTTTTATTTTGTCATTTTTATATTAATTATTTTTATCATTTTATTTAGTCTTTTAAATTTTATATTTTATCTTTACATAATTTATAAATGCAACGCGTGTATCACTGGAGTGTTGTTGTGATATAAATGTGTTTATCTCTTGGTGAGGCCAGCTTACATATAACATTTATGTGCCTTCAAAAAAAACACATAACATGAGTGGGATTTTTTTTGTCTAAGTTTTGCATTATTTGCTTGGGTTGACTAATTTATACCGGCATATATTCTTAATCTTTGTATAGGTACTCTTTCTCAAAGATGATTAAAGGTATAATTATTTTTAATTTTTAAAATAATGATATAAAGTACATAAAGTAGGATAATTATGTAATTTAGTAAAGTCTATTAGTATAAAAATAAAATAAAATTGCACATTACTTTATGAATTTTGTTGAACCACTAAGAAAAATTTTAAAATTTTATTTATTCTCTTTTTTCTGTTTTTATTTTTTTTAATATGTGTAAAATTTATATTTTGCATATTTTTTGAGGACGGGGAGTTTTTTATTTATCCTCCAAAAGCTATGATCCTATCATATAAAAAGTCTATATTCCCACGTAGATTTGGGGGTCAGTTACATGTCTTGGACCCCGATGCAATGAAAAAGCTTGGGCTAGAGACTTCAAAAGTTCAAAAAATATTGATTGGGTTGCAAATTAACAGGCCAGTTGGGCTTGCAATATCTTCATAGTCAGACCAAATACTTTTTAGTTTCAATCAAAAATTTTGATGCTTAAAAAACCTGAAATAAGAAGGGAAAACAACAATGGGAAAAAAAAAATACGTTTTTTCAAAATAAATAGTTAATTTGACCTTTTAAAATCAATTGAATACCTTTTTAAATTTATTTTATCAGTAGAATTATGAATATGCAAAAAATTTATAACGTACTACTTATTTTAAAAATAATTTTTAAATTTAAATATCTTAATTTGAGTTAAAAAAGAGAGAGTCGTAATTGCTCTAATATTTTAGAATGAATGGAGTATTAAAATTAAATTAAATCTCTTGTTTTTAGTATGCACTTTGCCATTAAGTTTTCTATCAATCATTTTATTTGGTGAGTGATTTAGAAATAAAAGAAGTTTTGTTTATTACGGAAAAAATGAACTTTTTATGACTAAAATGTGGTTATTTAACTATTATTTCAGATACACTAAGGTGAAACTGATGTTCTCAACAAATAAAAGAAAATATATTCAAATATAAAAGTATGTCTCTCATATTTGGGTGGTGAAAATAGGATTTTTTATAACTTTTTGATATATGAAATACGTTACAATGTTCTTGTGTATATAATTTTTTTGCGTGAGATATTTTTTATAAATAATATTATTTTGAAAATTTATAAAATATTCTTTTATACACAAATGGTGGGAGTATATTCAATTATATACGAATACGATGTTGTTTTTGCGTGATAATTCTTCTCGCACTTATATGTAGGGTCCCTCACATTCTTTTTTTGTCGTAATATAAAAATAACTTTACAATTTCAAAATTTTATTTAAAAAAAGAAAATGGAAATTGAGTGTATGATAGAAACGACGTCGTCAGAGCTGTATTAAGTTTTAAAGTTTGAAAAAGAGACCGAAATAAAAATCAAGGGGGGCGCTTCAGCATTTTTCAGTCTTATTAAACAGCTGCCCGAAACTTTCGAACAAGTACAATTTCTTACAGAAAGAAAGAGACACATACATATCGCCATTGCCGCCGATCTTTCCAGAGCATAAACGATTACAGATAAAAGAAGAAGAACATTCAAAGATCCGATCAGATCTACTCTTCAATTTTATCTACTCTCTCTTTTTGGTTTTAATTGTCACAGATACTTTCTCGCTCTATATGTGTTTTTTATATGTGCTTCTACATGTATGTAAATCTCCGCATCTGATCAATTGTACTCGCAGATGAAGCAGAAAGAGTCATTTTTTTGTTGAATTTCTGTATTTCGCATGAAAGACCCTTTTTGTCCGTAATTTATTTGACCGAATCGATTTGTTGTATCTAGGGTTTCTGGGTTTGTAAATTTGCGGAAATTTAGGGGTAAAATGTGTGAGATCCTGTCATTTTGACATAAAGGCCTCAGCTTTTAGGCCTTTAGTTAGTGTTTGAGTTGTTGTATGAGGATTTGGTGTTGTTTATGCTTCGGCGAAGAAGAAAAAGAAGATAAGGAAAAGGAGGCAATGGAATTGGGAAATGAGAGTGAGGCTAAGCCTGAGGACATGGAAAATGACGAGGTACCGCAGCCTTTGGATTTTGATTTAGGGTTTTTGGAGTCACAGTATGGAGATGCAATTAAGGGTCTTGATGAGAAAGAATGTCTTTTTGCTAGTGATGGGGTGACTATTGGGAGCTTGAGTAGTTTCCATGGCATGGCGGAATCCTTGAGTAGTGGGAAGGGGGTAATGGAGGTTAATTTAAATTTGGGTTTGGGAGGCGAGTCCTCGTCATCATCAGCTGCATTGGGGAGAGAGAATCGTGATCGTGATTCTCACCATAAACGACCTAAAGTTCATTCATTTTCACTGTAAGACCCTCTTTCTCCTTTCCTGTGATCTGAAAACTTAATAGTGCAATCGGTCCCTATGGGTTATAATTATTTAATCATTTTGAACTGAATTGTAGTACTAACAAACCATTGCGGGGTATGTAATTGTTTATAGTTGTAGATATAATGTCTAGTTGTTGGCATATAATTTAGAGGGAAAAATCTACAATTTTAGCAAATAATAAGGAAGTAGATCTTTAAGTGCCCAGTGCATTGTCTTTTTCGTTCATTCATTTTAGAAAGAAAATGTTAATCTACAATTTGAGGCTTTTGAGCAAATAATAACAAAGTAGGTTCTAAGTTCCCATTGCATTGTCATTTTAGTAACTTGAGTGTATCAATTGAGAAGGAAAATGTCAATCTACAATTTGAGCAAAATAATAATAAAATAGATGGTAATTGCACAGTACATTGTTGTTTTCTTAACTTCAGAAAATAGTTATGGACTTTGGCATTACAGATTAATTCCTCTTGGTTCCTTACCTGCTGGAAGCTTTCTAAGTAGGCAAGAGAAATGATGGACGAGGGATTAGAAACCGATACCGGCAGTATGAACATAATCATAATGCTTTTATATGTATTCTTATTGATTATGTAGTTGTATCATGTTTCTGTTGTGATGTACTATTTTCTGAAATTTTGAAAATGACAAAACAGGGAATTAAAGTCTAAATTGTTACGGAGATGGATTTTATTATATTTATATATTGTATGGAGATGTATAATTATAACCGTACCAATGAAAAAGGTATTTTTGGTAAGGTATTTATAAATATGATTAACTGTGCGTTATTTGTGTTATTGTTGAAATTGTTCTTGTATCATGTTTTCATTTTTGAACTTCAATTTATATTTTATTGTCAATTTAATGGTAAAGTGTTGTAGTTCTTGTGTTTATCGATTCAATCACTTGGATTTTTCTGTCCCCATCTAGTGTGCCGTTATCATCTAGCAATTGAAGGAAATGAAGAGACAACAATGGCATGTTTACCTCAATACATCTTTGTTGTACATTGGCTTCTATATCCCGCAGTAATTTGAGATTCGTGCATACCATTAGTGATGGCCGCTGGGGACCACGAGTTTTGAAATTTTGTTATGTTTAATTTGGGAAAGTTGATGTAATCATTTATTTATTAGTGGGGATTTGGGACATTTAGTAGTGATTAGGATTTTAATATTCAGTAAGGGTATTTTAGTGGTGTAGTTCTTTTATTGTTCTCTAAGTAATATTAGGATTTTGAGTGTCTATAAATATTGATGTAATCTCCACAAGTTAATTATATTACAAATATATTATTGATTATTGAATGTAGCTATGGCTTATGTTTCCTTTGTTTTAAAATTATAGTCGACAAATTTTCTTCTTCAAATCTCGTCATACATCAATTAAATTTGCTCCTTTATTGTTTTAAGTTGGCCTTCCGGTTTTTCATTGTGACAAGTTTCATGTGCTGTTACTTGTCCAGAGATTTTGCGCCAATGGAATTTGGTGGTTGATAGACATAGAATGTTTGATGACCTAAAATTTTAACATTGTAGTAGATCACGTTATTTTGGTGGATCTGATGCTGATATTGAAACATTTGCAGGGATTGGGGTGGCCATTTTGCATCTACGACTTCGGATAATGACAGTTATGGTTTGCTTGGAAGGGATTATAATATTAATCAGAGTTCCTTCAACAACGAAGTCCAATACCTCTCTCCAATATTGAGTGATAGAGGCAATGAAAACCCCATCGATTCTGTAAGTCGGAGAGAAGATGGAGGAGATGGAGGCAATACTCCGAAAATGGAAGATCTTGAAGTGCGGATGGATCTTACTGACGATTTATTGCATATGGTACTGATTTTTATAGTTTCGTGTGGAAGTTATTGGTTTATATGTTATAAATTTCTAGTTGCTATTTTCCTAATACTGTTCTATGTGGTGTTAGGTTTTCTCTTTTTTGGACCCCATCAATCGTTGTCGAGCAGCCAAGGTTTGCAGGCAGTGGCGCATGGCTAGTGCTCATGAAGATTTTTGGAGAATCTTGGACTTTGAGAATCGGAACATATCTTTACTACAATGTGAGGATGTTTTGATCTTGAGCTAAACTACTGAGTTTTAATTAATATGCAGTATTAAAAGAGTACTTATTCCTTTGTTATTCTTTTGGTGTAAATTCAAACAAATTATAATATTATCAAAATATTTTCATCCTGTAGATGTCAAATCTAGAAATTTTCTGTTCAGGATGATAAGCTTGCAAATTTAGGATTCCATCGAGTATAGACATGTACGATTTGCATAATGTTCTTCTTTCTATAAACAAGTACATATAAAAAAAACATGTTAAATTTCAACATTTATTGTCATTGTAGTTTCTCTCTCCTTTTATTAGCAAATGTATCTTAGTTCCCCTGCTCTCGTCCAGTTTTTCGTTTTTTGATGAATAGTTCCTTAATCCTTTTTAGGCCTTCGCCTCTTCGGATACAATCAAGTCTATTTAGAATAGATTGATTACTACATACCAGAGTTGATTGGCTATTCACTAGCTATAGTTCTTGTATATTAGAGGCAGGTCATTTTGTCCTGATTAAGAGTAATCTCTCGAGTCTTCTCATTATGACCTGATAAACTTGAGAGAAGGACCCCCTTTTTTAAGATAGAATTCAATCTAATGATTTAGGCACCACTAGTGGTTAGTGAATTTATGTGTTTATTCCCATATCTTCTGTTGAGAAGCACTATATTTTGGGTAATACATAATATGAAAAAAAAAAAAATAACCTGGGAACTTTCTGGAAGTGGTTATGGAGGTTTTGATGGGAGGGATTTATTTTAGAATGAAATATAGGGTTAGCTGATTGAAGAGCAGTTGAAAAGTGTGTAGAGACTTGTATATCAGTTACATTGGTCCTTTATGGAAGGGGTTATGGAGGTTTTGATGAAGAAACGGGAGGGATTTATTTTAGGATGGAATATGGGGTTAGCCAATTGAAGAACAGAAGAAAATTGTGTAGAGAGTAGAGACTTGTATATCAGTTACATTGGTCCTTGGTCATGGACTTAATGTGTGGGTTTTCCAAGATCATCTGCATGTGAGGGTTAGATGTATTTCAATAATCTTCTTCTGGAGTGCAGCTAAAAATGGGGATTAAATTTCAGTTTTAGGTAATGACTGGACGTTGGAAGTTGGCTTCTCATGGATGCTTTTGGGGAATTGTGTGGAGAGTTTAATTGCAAAATGGATATTGTTTAAGTAGAAGTGGAATGGCTATGGAGGATTTTTAATTGTGTATGAGGTTACTATTCTCCTTTTTGTAGTGGCCTTTGTTTTTATTTTCCGTAGAACTAGAGTCATTAAAACGAGTGACACGAGGTGTCATTCTATGTACATAAGACAGCATTAGTGTTTTATGCCTTTGAAATAGGTGGGTTAAGCCAAATAAGAGTATATGTCAGTTGACAGTTTAGTCAGTTCTTTAGGTTCCATTTGGGTGATGCTCTTTGGCGTAAATCATTTTGACCATTTACAGTTTTAGCAGGTGAGTCTATTGTTATATATAGTGAATGGCAATGAATCTCTTTGCTTGTGAGCTTTTGGCTTTGTTATTTTCCTTATATGTTGCCATTTGAGTCATGTTTTATTTGAAATGGATTTCTGTTGGAGAAGTGTTTGTATTTGAAAGATATGGAAAGGCACTGTGCCGGTGGCTGCACTTTTGTCTTTGGCGGTGGAGTTATGGTGCAACAATAGTAGCTTTGAAGGATCTGGGGGTTTGGTTATGGAATATAAGTTATCTTAACTTGAATTCCAGGAATAAGTGCCAATAAGTTAAAGATGCACCTCTAGGGCTTTGCCTTGGCTAAGGCGAGGACCACGCCTTTTGGGCCTAGGCGTGAGACGTAAGAAATTACTGAAGTGACCTTATTTAATTCTTCTAGGACAAGGCTCTAGTAATTTTTTCACCTTCTTTCCTTTTCTCGTTTTTACATCTTTTTTCCAGTTTTTATTCACCTTCTTTTATTCCCTTTACTCCTCTTTTTTTTTTTTTCTTCCCTTGTTTTTCTTCCATTTTTTTTCTTTATTGTTTTTATTCTTCCTCTGTTTTTCTTTCTACATTTTTTTTAATTCCTCTGTTTTCTCTCCCCCCCCTTCTTCTATTTTTATTCTTTTTACTTAGTTCCACTCCTTCCTCTCCTCTTTTTCTTCCTCTGTTTATCTTCTTTCTTTCTTCTAGTATTTATTTATGCCATATATTACCAATTTATACCATAACATACTTTATTGTTACAAATATGACATCCTATATATTTTAACTTTACCTTTTGAGGATGTGTGCCTCATCTCAATGAGGCATACCCGTGCTGCGCACCTAGGCTCCGAGGTGAGCCTTTTGCCTGTAACAACTGTGGATTGTATGTAGTCTTTCTAGCAAGGAGCTGTATCTACCATAGTTTTTTATATTTGGCTGTTTTGTATGCTCTGTACTTCACCTAACAAATGTATTCACTTACAATTATTCTCTCTTGATTCTATCTGAGCTTCGTTTCATAAGTTATGTAATCATTGAGAATAAGGTTTTTCAGTCTGTTGAGTTTTAACTAGCCATAAAAGTATATATAGGAACATTGGAATTCTGATAATTCTACTTCTTGCTTGTTGCTGACACTATAAACTACAAATAGTTTGATACTAATATCTCTTGCTTGTTGCTGATGCTATAAACTATAAATAGTTTGATACTTAATAGCCCTTTATTTTATGAAGATTATTGTATGGCTACAGAATTTCTCACTAGTTCTATTAATTTTCAGTTGAGGATATGTGTCATCGGTATCCAAGAGCAACTCAAGTGAAAATCAATGGTGCACCTGTTGTTCACTTGCTAGCTATGAAGGCAATTTCTTCGCTAAGGTAGCTAGCCTGTCCTTTCATGGATTCAGTTATGAATTATATGTAGTTGGTAATATATTCGATTCTTCTCAGAAATCTTGAGGTTTTAAACTTGGGCAAAGGACAACTAGGAGAAACCTTTTTTCAAGACTTAACCGGTTGCCAGAGGTTGAGGAGTTTGATTGTGAATGATGCAACTCTTGGTAATGGTATTCAAGAGATACCTATATACCATGATCAACTGCGTGATCTTCAAATTGTGAAATGTCGCGTGCTCCGAATTTCTGTCAGGTGATAATCTAGTCAGAAATTAACCATAAGCATCAAATTTAGTTGTGCTACCCAACTCTGTAGTAAAAATATTGTGTTTTGCAGGTGCCCACAACTTCAAAAATTGTCTTTGAAGAGGAGTAGCATGGCACACGCTGCACTGATCTGCCCTCTTTTGCGTGACCTTGATATAGCCTCTTGCCACAAGCTTTCAGATGCTGCAATTCGTTCAGCAGCGATATCATGCCATCTACTGGAGTCCTTGGATATGTCAAATTGCTCGTGTGTTAGTGACGAGACACTACGCGAAATCGCTCTCGCATGTGCTAATATCCATGTTCTCAATGCTTCATACTGCCCAAACATCTCGCTTGAGGTCAGTTTGATACATGTGGACTGTTGTTATTTATGTGATACCTAGAGATACCCTGTTTAACATTATTTATTGTTTTTCTTCGAAGTCTGTAAGACTGCCAATGTTGACAGTTCTTAAGCTTCACAGTTGTGAGGGCATAACATCTGCGTCAATGGCTGCAATATCATACAGTTATATGTTGGAGGTTTGAAAATCCATTCTTGTCAATTGACTAGATGTTTCTGTTTTATTTTTGTTTCAGCTGTGAGCTGTGTCTCAGACATTTGATATTAATTTGTCTCTGCTGCAGGTTTTAGAGCTCGATAATTGCAGCTTATTGACATCTGTCTCCTTGGATCTTCCTCGCCTGCAGAACATAAGACTTGTACATTGTCGCAAGTATTATATGATCTCCTATTCTCCTTTCTCCTAGGATTTTCTTACTGGATCTAATTTGATTAGCACTCTTGTAATCAACATTAATCTTTTTAACTATTTTTCTTGCAGATTCATCGAATTAAATTTGCGAAGTGTAGTGCTATCATCCATCAAAGTTTCTAACTGCCCTTCACTCCAGCGAATAAGTATCACATCGAATTCACTGCAAGTATGTTTAGATGGACTAGCTGGTTCTTTTAATGCTTCGCACTTCCAGATAGGTTTTGAACTGAAATAAATGTTGTTACTTTCTTGCAGAAACTAGTCTTGCAGAAACAAGAAAGCTTAACTACATTAGCATTGCAATGCCAGTGTTTGCGGGAAGTGGACCTTACAGATTGTGAATCCCTGACAAATTCTGTTTGTGAAGTTTTTAGTGATGGCGGTGGATGTCCTATGTTGAAATCGTTGATTCTTGATAACTGTGAGGTTTGTGATAGTAGAACCTGGGATTTTGCCAACTTCATTTTTTGGTAAAACTTGCCTATTTATATGGATGTTTTAAAATCGAAGCAGAAGATTTTATTAGAACAGAAAGATTACAAAATGCAGCTGATCACGTAATTTACATATTAAAAAAGAAATGTGTACGCACAGTATATATGCTTAATCCATGTTTGGGGTTGGGTGAGGTGGTCGTGCCACTTCATTGCCTTAATGGAGTACCTATTAACTGTTGAAAATATCTTTTTTCCCGTATTTTTTCTTGAACGCTAACAAAATATTATGAAGAAGTGTTCTTTGAAATGACGCTGAGAATATTGCATGGTGCAATACTAAAGAGTTCCGGCAGTCTAGGATGAGAAAATAGGATAACACTGTACTTAGAAGGCTATCCTTGCCAGCATCCTGGACTAAGGGGAATGGGATACATGGTGCTATATTGTGGTTGACTGGTTGTTCACATGCTGTGCTTTGGACCTATGATATTTTCTTTAACTCTCCCCCCCCCTCTCAAAACACATACTTTTGGTTATTATTATTCTAACTTAATTTGATTCTTTTTTACTTTTCAGAGCCTGACAGTAGTGGGATTCCGCAGTACGACCTTAGTCAATCTTTCTTTTGCTGGTTGCCGTGCTATTACTTCTCTTGATCTCACTTGCCCTTATCTCGAGCAAGTCTCTTTGGATGGATGTGATCATCTTGAAAGAGCATCATTTTGCCCTGTATGAAGTTTATCCTTTTCTGCTTCTTTTTCTTAACATAATTGAAATGCCATATTACATCTCATTCTTTTTTTTTGTTCTATTTGGTATGAGAATTTGAAAGCTAATTTTACTTAACTTTATATCCCCAACATCAAATCTAAGTAATAGTTACATTATTATATATGCAAGTAGACTGTACTCAAAAGCGACTAAAAAGAGGGTAATGTACCACACGTACACGGTGTGCAAGAAAGGATGAAAAGATCAAACCATATTAATATTAATAACCCAAGAACATCTTATCCAGCTCAATATTGAGAACAAAGTCAACAGACGACAGAGAGCATAAAAAAGTACACCAATGATCTCAGTTCCAGCTCACTCAAAAAAGCTACAAATGGTAAAAGAATGCCAGGAAAGAAAAACCTCCTTAATTGAAGAAACCGAAGACTGAATATTAAATATCTTCTTTGCTTTTCTGCTAAGAAAAGAAGGCAACTTCTTAATTGAGCTCTAGATTTCGAAATGCCTAGCCATGGAAAGTGACTGGCTACAAACATAGGAGGAGAGCATTGAAAGGGGGAATGGAAACACCACACCTCTGATGCCTCTAGGTTCCACATGCACCCAACACTGATAAATATAATAAAGAGTAGGAAACAAGGTCTGAGAAGGCTGTCCCAGCCTAGGATCCATGCCAGAATCTCATCCTTAGCAGCTCACCACTATGTAAAGACAAACGTAAAAATTTCTGCCACAGGCCCACACCCAGTTTGCAATATGTTTGCGTAAAGTACAGCTTGTGCACCAACCAAGTGCATCCATCTGTGACCTACCATCAGTAGGCATCTCTGTAAACTGTGCTCCTCATACCCATTTTCCCAACAGGGAAGAATTGTAAATGCAAAGGTTCTTGATACCAAGGTCACCTTTGATGATAGTAGTGCAACCAAGATGGCATTTTTTAGGGCAAGTAATCCAACAAGTAGCATTTAACTCATCTTCTGAACCTTTCCACAGGGAACTCACACCTGTTTTGTCTAATCTCTTCCCAACTGAAATGTATAAAGGAAGGAATGACTTATGTCAACAGCCCTCCCAAAGACATATGTTGGTTTCTACATACAGCAGGTCTCATTTCAAGCGTTGAGATATGTCTGGGATTTGTTATACTTGTTTCTTTCATGCTCATATTCGTTGTGAGATTGTTATTACTCTACTGTAATGCTTTCTGATATACTGATACTTGTGTCTGATTTTGTTCACCAAGATGCATTGCATCATATGATAACAATAAATAAGAATGGATATGTATCATAATAATATGTAATAAACCTGAAAACCTTTTTGTTTGTTGCAGGTTGGTCTTCAGTCACTTAATCTGGGAATATGTCCCAAACTAAACTCTCTCCATATTGAAGCAGCACGCATGGTGTTGCTTGAATTGAAAGGATGTGGTGTTTTATCTGAAGCCTCCATTAGTTGCCCTCTCTTAAAGTCTTTGGATGCTTCGTTCTGCAGGTAATATTAGTTAATATGGTACTTGTATTTTGTATGCCCTTATTCAAGCCAGTTCCTAATTTCCACAGATTTGCTTTTCTCCCTTGCCCAAGCTGACATTTTAATCTATTTCACATGCACAGCCAACTCAAAGACGACTGCTTGTCTGCAACAACTACTTCTTGCCCTCTCATTGAATCATTAATATTAATGTCATGCCCTTCTGTTGGTCCTGATGGACTCTCATCTTTGCGTTGGCTTGAGAATTTGACCTTGCTTGATCTATCCTACACCTTCTTGATGAATTTGCAGCCTGTTTTTGAGTCGTGTTTGAAGTTAAAGGTAAATTGTGTAATTTATTCAGTTGCCCATGCTGATTTAGTTTTAGGTACTTAGCATCTTCTTGTTTGTATGCTGGGAGTGTCTATCTTGAGCCTCGTTTAATGTTGATATACAAATCAATGCATTTTGTTTTACTGCTTGAATAACTGGCAATGTTAACACTCACTCGGATTGAGTGTCCGGTTGGACACAATATTTTGTAGAGTCCTACATGGGTACTCCTCAATTTTGCCAACTTTTACACTAAAATGAAGTGTCCAATACCTATACCTTTGTCCGATTGTCGAGTGTCAAACACGAGTACTTTAAGGCAAAGTGAAGATTCCGTATAACATAGATCACTGGTCACCTCTGATTCCTTTATATTGTTGGGAATTATAATGCTACTAATTGCTAAAGCTTTCGAGAGCTTGTAGTGGACTGGGCATCATTGGATGGCATTGATCTGCAACCATGTTGGGTTGTGGAAGGCACATAGATTAGAAATGAAAGGCCCATATTAGGTTGACTCAAATAATGGTCAATGCATTGTAGTGAATTGAGCTTTGAACACTCAGGTTAAGAGGAAGAAAAAAGGGGGAAAGCATTAGGTAGAGCTGATTAAATGATTATGTATTTCTTGAGTTTCTTATGATTAATTATAAATTTCCATAACAAGTGGTTGAAAACATTTTTGTAAATTAAGTTAGTGGATCTGATATACTTAAAATAACTCTCCACAACCATAACCAAAAATTTTAACAATATTTTCTGAGCATTTAAACTGAAGTCTGTGCTGTTCCTTGGATCACAAGGGGAGCATTTATTATTATAAAATTAGGCTTATAACCCATCTAACATTTACCAGATGATTAAGTGGATAAGACCTATCAATTTACTAGATGATTATGTGGATAAGGCCAGTCCTTGGTTCGTACAAACTCGATTCAACTCAATGCCTTTTGGATAAAACTACTTGGGGTAGGTTGAAAATGAATCCCATAGTGTAAGAGTAGAAGGGCAAGAAAAAAACTACAAATAGAAAACATATTAAATAACAAAGTATGGAATAAGTAATTGATAATAATAGAACAGAAAAGAATGGAGATAAATGAAATAATAATCACTCGCATATGAAATAAATTTATACTCATAATTTATTGGCGATCAATTTGACTTGAAATGAGATGAAATCCACATTTGAATTTGAAATAAAAGGTCAAGTACCATCATGTGAATTTGGAATAAAAGGACAATCATCTGATTTAAGTTTGAATTATTGGGATGAGTCCTTATAAGAGACGCTACAAAAAGATTTGTTGGGAATTCCGGATCGAAGAAGAGGGATCAAAATATGGGCTATGGAAATGAGACTTTTCAAAAGGACAAAAATAAAGATCCCTTTATTGAACAAGGACATAAACTTTTGGAGTAAAAGAAAACCAACTCATTCCCTCTACTAAATTCACACTTATTTTTAAGACTAGGCTGTTGATTGTCAATATGGTTGTCAGGGGCAATGCGGTTTATTAGATGAAGGATTCCAACTTTCTATAAGTGTGTGAAAACGATTATGTGAATTATGGTTTAACCCCCAAAGGTAGGATGGTAAGAGTCATTAGACTATCTTGTAACAATTATTTACTTTTCTTATATTTTTTTTAGTTAATCAAAGTTACTTGAAGACCTAATTTAATGGCTCGATAATTATCAGCCCGGAGATGAGTATCAACATATATATTGCAATCAATTATCACTCTATTAATTACTGTTTGTCTACCCCGGGGTTACCATAATTCGTTGTCCCAGCTAGTTTGGAACGTGATTTGTTTTGGTACGCAGTACGAATATGGATATACGGTACACCATAGTTGTCATGGTGCCACAACGAGATGCGGCGACAGTTGACTGTCAAGATGCCTAGGCGTCAAGGCGCCCACCATGGCGACAAGTCATTAATAGTGTCCAATTTATATATTATTAATTTTACTTCAAAAGTATATTGAGCAATGATGTAGGACGAGGCCGTGAAAGTTGGTTGGAACATTATAAGAGACTTTGGAAGCCCATGAATTAGAATTAGAAGTTGTTTAGTTTCTATAATTAATTAGCAGTTATATTATTTGATTTGTAGTTATCTTATTAGAGTCCAAGTTAAGTTAGAAAAGTTGTCTAGGAGCATTATAAATAGTGATGTATTTCATTATTTTGATACATTGAATGATTATAATTGATTGAGCTTTGTGTGAGAATTATCTATGTGAAATTAATCTTTTGTCCCAAAACCCCCGTCCTCATCAAGCAATAAAATTTTATATACATTAAAACCCAAAACATAATAATATGAATACTTGACGATCAAAATTTAAAAGTAAAACACTTGACATTAAAAACTAGTAGAAAATTCAACAAACATCACGAAAAAAATAAAGAATTAACCAAGATATCACCCATCATACATTAATAAATAATAAAATTACATCATATAACAAGTATGATGAGTCATGGGTGAAAAATGACTTGATCATTTAACTTGGGCCAGCTACCAAGGCATGAGCCTTGGCAGCTCGGCGTCCAAGGCGTCGCGTTGGCCTTCTCCAGTGCTAGGATGCCTAGGCGTCGCCTAGTCGACGCCATGATAACTATGCGGTACGCTACATAGCTAAAACGAGATATGTTAAGGTATCTTTATATAAGTTCTTATAATTAAGAATTCTCTTAGAATTTAAATGAAATAAACTTAAGTTTTATAAAAAAATCAACAAGTTGGTTGTTTTATAAATAGTTTAGGACAAATGCAATGTCCGAGCATCAAATACTAAGTTAGAATATTGATATTTGTGCAATTATAGGTAAAAAAAACAAAGAAAATTTTATGTGCGCTAAATTTAGAATATTGGTACGTAAGAGTATCGTGTTTGGGTACGTAAGTACCAATACGCGCGGTTCGCTAGGTGAATGAGAGTATTTGATCCGAGCAAATTGTGATTTGGAACGTGTGATCCCAACCTCGGTTCGTTTATGTTCCAAATCGGTGATTTTGGCATTCCAAAAAACGAACTGTAATAGTTTGAAGAGAGAGAGAGAGAGAGAGAAGCAATTACTATCCAGAGCCCTAAGTAGACTGGTTAACCTTGTATCTTTAATATTCACCAACAACTCCAAATGGAGTCCTTTGACTTCGAATAATTCAGGCTGCTTTCGACTTGAGTTTGATATTCACAGCAGCTTTGAATTTTTGAATCTTCTATTCGTCTTCTCTAGGTCATAAATCAGTGGCCATATAATAGAATAGGAGTGTTGGTGTATGGATTAGGGATGCCATCGCCAGTTGAAGAAAAAGGTGAGAGAATGTGATTGAATTGGAACCTGCAGGTCACCAACAACTCCAAATGGAGTCCTTTGACTTTGAATAATTCAGGCTGCTTTGGACTTGAGTTTGATATTCACAGCAGCTTTTGAATTTTTGAATCTTCTATTCGTCTTCTCTAGGTCATATATCAGAGGCCATATAATAGAAGAGGAGTGTTGGTGTATGGATTAGGGATGTCATCGCCAGTTGAAGAAAAAGGTGAGAGAATGTGATTGAATTGGAACCTGTAGTCATCTCCTATATTATACCAAACCCCAAAAAATAGGGCTTATTAATAAGATAAATGGTAATTACTTGTGGTAAATGATAAAAATAACATCCATAATTGATTATTGTGTTATGGTAAATGGTAAAAAAATTGCCGTGATTAATTAATTTTCTCAATGTTAAATGGTGATTTTTTCCCCAGAAATAGTTACCAGTAAATGGTAAAAAATAGTTGCCATAATTAAAATGTATTAAAAGAAGTTGCCAGAATTGAAAAATACCATCAGAACTAAAATGGTATTGGAAAAACTGCCAGAATTAAGCGTGTGCTGTTTCAAGCAATTACTCAGTTATATTAATAATTAATAACAAAATTTAAGAGTTTTTTTTCTTATTTTTTGGTTCAAATATTGTGTTTATGACTTTTTGAACATTATTTTATATTAGTGTAATGAACTTCAATTAACAATTTGCATCTTTTCACATAAAAGTTCATAATACTACCTTCGTTCCAAATTATAAGATCATTTTTGAAAGTCAATTTGAGACATTTTCAAACTCAAAATTTGGATGATTTATAAAGAGTTATGAAACAACAATCTTCAATGAGTAGTACTTTTTAAATATTTTACAATATTCATCATTATATTGACTAAAGTTAATGAATTAGTGTCAATTTTGAGCTTGAAAATGCTTAAGTGACTTCAAAAGGTTAATAATGATCTTATGTTTTAGAACGGTGGGAGTATTATTTCTAATTGATAAGAGAATTATTACAATAAAGTTATTGGTTTTAAACCGTTCCTAAAATTGTTCCGAACAAGCCTACTGCTACCACTTTCCATAGTAACTAGATTTCGACGTTCCCATCCCATAAACCAAAATGTTCCTTGTAACATTGGTCTAATCTCTAATAGTGACGATATGGGGGAGAGGGATTCTTAATACCAATATAAATGTGTCATTAGGGAGAGAGGTTCTTAATGCCAATATAAATGTGTCAACATGATGACATTTATGGACGGACTACATGACACTATTTGAACATTTCGACATTGTAACCCTTAAAAGTTGTGAAAGGACACAATGATAGTCATGCAATTTTGGATGATTTGACTGGAATTTGATTATTTTTGTAATATTTCTTTTATTTATTTATGTAGGTTCTAAAGTTGCAAGCATGCAAGTATCTCACTGACTCGTCACTGGAGCCTCTTTACAAAAATGGCGCTCTTCCCTTGCTCAGTGAGTTGGACTTGTCATATGGAACCCTTTGCCAGTCTGCCATTGAGGAGCTTATTGCTTGTTGTACACATTTAACTCATGTGAGCTTGAATGGATGTGTAAACATGCATGACCTTAACTGGGGTTATGGTGCTTATCAACAATCTGAACTGGCTCTTGGTTGTGATTCATCTGGCTTGCCTCCTCAAAATGATATAGACTTGTCAGTTGAGCAGCCGAATCGTTTGCTGCAGAACCTCAACTGTGTTGGTTGTCCAAATATTAAGAAAGTTCTCATTCCTTCAATGGCACGGTGTTTCCACTTGTCGTCATTGAACCTTTCCTTGTCTGCAAATTTGAAAGAAGTTGACATTGCCTGTTTCAATTTATGCTTTCTTAATCTGAGGTATTCTTTTGCTTCTTCTGCTTCTATAAATTTTTGAATTTTGCATTTGCTTTGTTAGTTATTTACTTCTTATGCTTCCCTACTCAGCAACTGTTGCTCCTTGGAAACTTTGAAGCTCGAGTGCCCCAGATTGACCAGCCTTTTTCTTCAGGTATGCATTTTGCCATCCAAGAAATGGGGGGTGGTTGCATCCCAAACTGTTCTTGGAAACATTGTTTAGGGAACTTTATTTCATTAATTGATGGTAGAGTGTTAAGGCTGGTTTAGTAAGTGTACTTGTTTGTTTCCTGTTTTTTCTTTTTCTGTTTTTTGTATTTTTTTTTTGGTGTGCGTCTGTGTGTGAGAGAGAGAAAAAACACAACAAGAAATAGGTTTGTTAACTTTGTAACAGTTTCCTTTTCTTTTCATTAAAGTAGAATAATGTTTTAACATTTTTGGTTCAAAATTGGAAAATAAAAGAATTGTTACTACTATGTTAATACTGTCTAGGTCTCAATTCAACGTTTCTTTGTATTTTTGGCACAAATTTTAAGGCATGTGAAAATTATAAACACTCCCTCCGTCCCGAAATTATTGCAGCACTTTCCTTATTTGGATGTACCGAATTATTTGCAACATTTCTAAATTTTGCAACTTTTAATAATTCAATGCCCAATTTACCCTTAATGGTCCCATACCGATGATACTTTTAAAGCTATTGGTCCCACCATCATTATGACCAATGTTTCCTACATAGCTTTACACATTGAAATTTAAACTTTTGGCTCCAATTTTTATTTTTTTAATATAATAGTTTATTTTTACAAGGGTGTTTTAGGCAAATTGTATACTATCAACACAAATGCTTTGAATGCATGAAAAGTCCATGGTTGCAATAAATATGGGACAAAGGGAGTATAATTTTTTCTATATATTTTGTGGTTTTAAAGTGGGAAGGAGAGTAATTTTTTCAAATACTTACCTTTTTTACTTGGTGATATCTATGCATCAACCACCATACTGCAACTATCACCAATCTCGTTGCAGCTCCAGCACGTGTAGTCGTACTTGCCAAGTTTTGCATTATGATATTAGAACTTTAGAAGAAACCGTAAAGTTACCATATAACACCTTGGCCTCTGGCTGTTTAGTCTACGTGGCTTTATCATTGATTTATATAATTGATGAATGCATTCAAATTTTTACCAGTGATGATGGAACAAAATATGCTCCAATTTAACAGTGGAGCTCCAATGGTTAAAAGTGCAATGCATTTATCACTGCCCTTTATTTATTTATTTAGTTGTTTATTAATTATTGCTATATTGGGATTTTTGTAGTCGTGCAACATAAATGAAGAAGCTGTTGAAGTTGCCATATCACAGTGTCATATGCTGGAGACCCTTGATGTCCGCTTTTGTCCAAAGGTTAGAGTAAATCATGCTTAACATTGATGGCATCAGTAGACTATGAGAATTGTTCTCTTTTGTTTTCCAAAAATACAAATTAATTTGAACTTTCATCCCTCTTATCGTTTTATTTACTAATACTTAAAAAGGTCACTGAAATATCTTCTTTTTTTCCAAATGTCTTGTGGTGATTAATAGATACACCCCGTGAGCATGGGGAGTTTACGAGCAGCATGCCCCAACTTGAAACGCATATTCAGCAGCCTGGCTTCTATATGATGCAGTGAAGGGTCTCATGTATTTTGTTTTCAGTTCTTTTGTGTGCTTTGATTTCAGTAGCTGTAGATTGGTGTTATCTACAATTGTTGTCTTTTGTGTAAATGTTGTCTTTATTTTGCTCCAACTTTATGTGGGTATAAAGTTACTAATGTAGGAGCTATGAAAGTAAATGATACAAAAATCCTTGATCATGTTATGTTGCTATGATTATTGGTTATTCTATTTGGCATATAATTGATTTATGCAGATGAGTGAAATGCATATTTTAGTTTTGCGAACATGTGGCACACCATTTTCTTTATTTCTAGATCAGCTTGGCCTCTTGATTTTCACTCCTCCCAGGACATTAGTATTCATTTTCAAATAACTATACTTTATGCCTTTCAAAATCATTTATGGCTGCATCATCTTGCCAGCAATTATTTTATGCTCCTCTAAATCTAGCGGAGGATCTCCATGACAAGGGGATAGTGCTCTGATTTCGGTAGTTGAAAGATCTGGAATCTCCATGCCAAGATATAAGATTTTTATCGATTTTTTGAATGTTAATTTGAGATATTTTCAAACTCAAAATTAAAATGATTTTGGATATTACGTGAAGTTATTTACTTATGATTGCCAGAAAACAAAAAAATTGGTACAAACTTTACTTATGATTGCCAGAAAACAAAAAAATTGGTACAAACTTTAGACATCTTGAGGTCGAACAAAGGCATTCTAAAAACACAAACCTGTGCCAAAAGAAAGGCATTTTTGGTGGGAAAGTTCAAACTCGTGTAACAAAGGATCGGCCAGAGATCAGGTGCTATAAGACCGTAAGATGAGATAGCATCTCTTTATCCTCCAAGGCATACCACAAGAGAGAATCCCAGCCTGTGCTCTCAGATCGATAGGCTTATCAAAAAAAGGAGATCAATTGGCGGACGGGTTTCATTGAAATTTAGTACTCCATTGAAAAGGAGCATCAAAAGTGAAAGACAGAAGTGAATCTCTAGCTTTCACAAAGGTTTGGAGTTGTAAATATGCTAGTTCCCGTTTGTAACAAAAGTTAGACTAGATAGATCATGGATAGTTTATCTAGCTGAAATGGGTTGGTACACTGCCGCTATTTATGTGTGGGAAGTTTAAGAGGGTTGTATTGAATATCTCACTGTGATACGCAACCACTTGGTCGTCTTGCCATAAAACGGCTCCCGAAGCATGAGCAGAAGCGATCGTCTTGATTTCGAACAGTTTTTGGCATGGCCAGAATCGATTTTTCGTAGACTTTCTCCTTTAAGTGCTTGGAATGCATGCTTTGGATTTTTCCCCATCTCGAAAGGTTTGTTTCTTTTCTGGGCCTCGAGTAAGATCAATTGGGAGTCATTTTTTATGAGTCTAGTGCGGACTGCGGAGTTGGACGATGAGCGAGTGCAGCTCACGGAGCCGTAACGGACTGAAAGAGTTATGATAGGAGTCGATGCCTTTTTTAAAGAAAGGCTGATACCTAACATGTTGTCGTTTCGAATGGGTGGGACATAGAGACAGAGGTGGAAGTAAAGTACGAACTTAATTCGTATCTCCGGTTGGACCAGAGGTGGAAGTAATGTACTGACTTAATTCGTATCTCCGATTGGACCAATGTTCTACTAGTTGAGCCACACACCCTTCGAGTGTTTGAAGGGACCTTGTTATTACCAACTGAAATGCTGAAAGCACTAGCATATTGCAATGCCAGCTTCAAAGTGGCTTTGCAAGACTTTAAAAATCAGCTTCTTTTGTTTTGTGTGTGAAATAACTATATCATCTTTTATACCAGTATGGTGCTGAATGATGAATGCGTTATGATAAATGAATATTACAGTAAGTTGTTGGAAAGTGGAAACACCATGAGGCTTTGTAAACTTTTAGAAAGAAGAGAGAGTATACTACCTTGGCTAGAACCCTCAAAGTAGCCTCACCAGGGGGCACACCATTGAGCCACTCAAAATCCTTTTAATTATCCTTTTTGAACTACTAAAGTTGACAGGTGTATCTTTCATTAACATGTAATTATAAAAACGAACAAATGAAATGATAATGGATAACGAGAAATGGTATAAATGGTAAGATATTTTCATTTAGTGTGCATGATCACATGTTTGATTTTATCACTGAGTAAGGTTACATAATGCATGAGCATGATCTCAAATTCGATTTTATCACTTAGCAAAAGTCGAGATAGATGCGACATAATAATTTATTCTTTTTTTTAAAAAAATATTATTATTTTTATAGTTTTCCCTCCGTTCAACTCCTAGTCCTCCAAGTTGCCCTAGACCCTATTAGATTATATATATATATAGTAATTCATGTGTCCTGAATATAATTGTTCATATAACTCATATTTCTCATCTTTTCAATTATTAGAGTTTGCTCCCTAATCCCAAGTCATCTTTATGTAACCACTTGTTTTATTTAACATCTCACACTTTAATAGGCTCTATTCGGTAGATCTCAGTACAATTACTTAAATAAATGTGCCTTTATTCGCGTGTATCTTAAATTTATTAAATAATAATATAATAATAACTCACAAAACCATTTGTAAATTATTCATAGCCGTTATCGCTTAAGCATAAACTCTACATGGCTAACATGTTATAACAATGTATAAATAAATTACACAAAAGAAGCACATCAAGAAAAGAAGTAACATGAAAACAAAATAAAGCAGTAGATAAGAGAATCAAATTAGTAATAAAAAAAATTGGAAAAACAAATTAGTGTCAGATACTTATTATGAATTATTATAGGGTGAAATAACTTGTTCAAACATTACTATAAGCGATATATTCTATAGTAAAAACTAAAAAAAGTAATGCTAGGGGTTTTAAATTTTTGGTCTCAGTCTCAAGTGACATGATATTAAATATTTTAATAATAATTTATGACATAACCAATCACATGAGATCTACTCAACTAATGTTATGGTGGCACATTATTTAAGACACTTTTTGACACAAAAAAAATGAGATCCTTAACATTACCTTAGTCAAAAATAGTCATTTTGAGAGTGTAAAATATTACTATCATTTAATTAATATGCGAGGCCTTTACTTATATGGTAAAACAAAATAATTTAAGAAGAGATGGGAAAGAAAACACTTATCTTTAATATAGTGACTTAAAAAGAATTACAACAAAATAATTTAACAAATATGAAAAAATACCTCGTCATTAAGAAATCTACTTAAAAGATTACAATTAAATGATTTTAAAAAAGATAAGCAACGAAACTTCATCGTTAACAAGCTGACTTATAAGAAAACATTAGTAAACACTTTAAAAAAAAGGAGTGTGATTAGTATGTTACTGATTCAGTAGGAAAAACAACTAAAGAAATTTCATCTTTAAACAGTCTTGAGAGGAAACTAACAGAGAAGTCCAAATTAGTAACAAGATCAAACTTTTGTTACCTTGCTAATAAATTAATTATAACTACGAGTGGTAATGTCCAATATGACATAAATACGACATGACAAAATCACGACACAAACATGACATGATACAACACAATCATGACACGAACACACGAGATGACAGAAATATAACCATGAACATGTCACACGATAAGATGGTTATTGTTGGGTATAAATATTTTTGTGTCATAAACAAATCGACATGTTTTAACACGAAAAATAATTGCATTGGATACATGTCATAAAAAGTGAACACTTTTAACACGATTAGATATGTTTAATTAAATGATATTAAATTAAATTAAATTAAATATATGTATAATATGACACCTTAAATAAAATTTCAACTTTCCATAATTTACTTGAGCATGTCATCTTGTATTTGATAAATATATCTTATTTTGTTAAATAAATCATGTTAATTTAATAAAGGAATAAGACAAAACCACTTTATTAATTGACTAATCACTTAATTCAGAAGCATTTAATCTTTTTTGTTGGGTGACAACAAATCCAAATGATACTGAAAAATAAAAAAGAAATTAAACCCCTTTTTCTTTTATTATCTTTTCTCTTGCTTTTCATTTCTGGAATATATTATGCCCTATAAAAATGAAAGTTGAACTTTACGCGGCAAAAGCAAAGATCAGGGCAGCCTTCTTTGTCAAAGAAAAAGAAGCCTCCCTTCCAAAACGGTCTCTGTCTCTGTCTCTGTCTCTCTCTCTCTCTCTCTCTCTCTCTCTCTCTCTATATATATATATATATATATATATATATATAAATATAAGTAAGTTCTTTGCTACTTTCGTGATATATCAAATCAACCCCCATTTCCACGACGTCAATGACGGTTTTAGATTCTCTGGACACTCCAACAATATCACTTACGTACCCTCATAAAACCCTAATAAATGACCCATCCAAACCTCAAAAACCAGAACTTTCCGAGACTCTCTCTCATCGTCACTGTAGTTGTGTTAAAATTGTTCGTCACAATTTGATTTTATGGATAAAGCCCTAAATTTCTAGGGTTTGGATCGAAATTTGGGTCCTTTTCCTGAACTGGGTTACAATGGTTGGAGGAGAAAATTGTGTTAAAGCTTCGAATTCGTGTAGTCGGAGTGGAAGTAAGAGAGTTATTGAAGAAATTGGTGATGAATTGGAGTTGGGATACAATGAAAGATCGGATTTTGTGGGTGGGAATTGTGGGATGAGGAAAATTAGGGTTCTTGAAAGAAATGATGGCGAATTTAGAGCTTCTAGAGGAGTAGGTTTGGGTATTGGAGATCAAGCGAATGAGGAAATTGGAGAGAAGGTGGAATTGGAGAAAATGGGGTCAAGTTCTGATGTTGTAGAAGAGGGAAGAAAACTGGATTTTGATCTTAATGAGTCGGTTTTCGGTGATGAAGAATTCAGTGGAAGTCTGCTTGATGTTCGAGAAAATGCCCAATTAATACCTGTAAGTATGGAAGTTATTAACATTTCATCTGATGAAAGTGAGGGTGAAAATGAAAACTTTGTTGCTGTAGGAGGAAAGGGCAAAGAAATTGAGAAAGGAGACAATGATGAAAGTAAGCTAGGTCTTGATCTTGGTCTTGATTTGGGGAAAATGGAGGTAAACCAAGCTGCTGGTGAGAGTAATTCAATGGGTGATGGGAGGAGATACACTAGAGAGGAGAAGGGGAAGGAAAAACTTGTACAATCTTGGATATCACTTTGTAAAAATTCAATGGAATCGGATTTGGGACCTGACTTGGAGGAACAAATGCAGTCTGCAGTTTCAGCCCTTAATTTGCAGATAACGGAAGAAGAGCTAGAATTAAGAAGGAAGCAGGAATTATCTAGGTTGAATATTAATGAACAATGGGAAAAAAGGGATGCTGAAGAGTTAGAATTAAGAAGGGAACGGGAATTATTTACATTGACGCATAGTGCACAACAGAGACAAAGAGAAGCTGAAGAAAGGCTACATACTCATCTGACATTGAGGCTTAGTGCACAACAGAGACAAAGAGAAGCCGAAGAAAGGCAACGTACTCATCGTCGACTTGCACGTCCTCTAGAAGAGGATGGTCACAGAGAGTCTTTAGAGAAAGAACAGAAAGCACCATCCGTGGGAATTGGCATTGGATCAGAAAATTTTCCAAATCATTTTTCTACCGAACTGAATGTGCATAGAGAGCGAATATCAAAGCAGAAGAGTGCTCAACAACTGATAAGATGGAAACCCTCGGAAGATCGTGATCATAACATTTCAAAGCCTTTTGTTCCTTCGTTGCTGGATCTTTCCTTGAAAGTCCTTGCTGATAATGCTGACACAATTGTTTCACTCGAAGCTGTCCCAGATGTACTGAAGCGGAGACTCAGTAATTTGCTCTGTGATTTCCGGAAAATGAATGTCAAGACTTTGGATCTCTTTGTAAGGGGGTCTCCAGCTGAGATACGCATAAAGGACTGTTCATGGATTACAGAAAACCAATTCACAAAGTCATTTGAGAGTTTTGACCCAAGAAATTTGAGGGTATGTTGTACTATTAAATTCTTTCAGTATTTATATATTTATATGTTTTGTTATTTTTAAATTACAAGATAGGCATATCTCCAAACTTCCTTCAATAGTTTCCTTCTCCTTCAATAACAGTGTTAGACATATTCCTTTACTAGCATATCCGGAGTTGACTGCACCTTATGCGGTGTGTTATAGACTTGTAGTTTTCTTGCAGATGTGATAAATTATGTATTTAGAATTTGTTCAGTATTTGTCAATTTTTTGGTTATAAATTATGCTAGGACTAGGCTGTTAATCATTACATTGCTTTACGTACTTGTAGCCAGTATAGACCCTATTTATGGCAATTAAGTTTTTCCACACTGACATGACACTTATTCAAATTCTGTAACATACTTGAAAATTTTCTGCGCTATAATCTTCAACAACCTTAATTTTCACAGTTGGCACTTAAATGGAGTGGAAGCTTTAGCGAGGTCGGTCCAACTTTTATATATCCTTCTTATTTTGCTGATTACTGATCAAGCTTAATTTGACTTTTGTTAATCAGGTTTTTCAACTTGACCTATGTGGGCAATGTTTCCTTGATGACATAATAGCTAAACCCTTAGCGCAGTCTTCAACCAGCTTGCCTGGTTTAGGTATCATATCCCTGAGAGGTGCATGTCGTTTATCTGATGATGGTTTGAAAGTACTTGTTAAGTTAGCACCTGCACTATGTTCTATAAATTTGGGTCAGTGTTCTCTCCTCACCTCGGTTGGTATCAGTGATCTGGCTAATGCTTTGGGATCCAGTGTGAGGGAGCTCTTTATAGATTATTGCAACGGAGTAGATGCTGGGCGTATAGCACCAGCATTAAAGAAGTTTGAAAATTTGGAAGTTTTGTCAGTAGCAGGTATTCCGACTGTAAATGATGGATTTGTTAGTGACATTATGACTGCATGCGGTAGAAATATAAAGGATCTTGATTTGGCTGATTGTGAGTAAGTCCATTTGACCTTGCTCTACTTTTGTTCTTCAAGTAGTTTAGGTGCTGAGATTTTTAAATGTTTCCTTAACATTGGGGAAACTGACTATTTTCTCATCGGATGCAGGGGACTGACTGATTTTTCTTTGAAAAGCATTGGGAAAACTTGTTCTGGGTTACGTGCCCTTAATATAGCAAACTTGCCCAAATTGACAGACTGGGGATTACTTAATCTTGCCGATGGTTGTAGATCAATTCAAAAGCTCAAACTTTGTGGAAATGATTTCAGGTTTCTGTCTTTATATTACTCAATTTCCAGCTTCTTTAAAATAAACTTGTGATCATGTCAGAGTGAGTGAATTAATGTTTAGACTGCCATGTAATGATGTGATTATTTTGCCATTTCTGATAAATCTAGTTTCATGCAAGTAGCATATTATATTCATCTTACAAAATTGTGTTGTCTTCTGATTTACACAATCATTATTTTTCACCAAGTATAAGATGAAGTTATGTAGTATACTTTGAATGGCTCATAGTCATAGAATTAGGGTTGGTTGCAAAGAGTCACGAAGATACGACCCTGACCATATTTTTCACCGTCAGTGGCATTCCACTGAAACTGAAGTAACGCTTACGAATAATGGTACAGCTGTATCAATTTCTGGCCACTTTGGACAATGTTTGTTATATTAGCTGATTTGGATATTGAGATCAATGGATGGATTTATTAATTTTTTTAATTTTGTTGAAATCAACACATGGATGCTAAGATCAGAATTCATATTTCTACAATTAGAATGCGAGTCTATGATAGCTCTAGGTGCTTGCCACCAGTTGTCAACTTCAGCTCCCTCCCCCTTTGGAACAAAACTTGTTGCCGGGCTCACCATAAATTGTGGGAATCCACGGATTTTGGATATGAGGATTAAAATCTTAATGTTTCTGTAATTTGTGCTCAGTGCTCTTAGGTTTCAGCTTGTTGTGCCTTGCATTAAAAGATTTGGGGTTTGTGTAGAACAGATAATCGCAGACTTACTTGTTTTCCAAGTTTCACTTATTTCATTATGTCTCTATTCACTCTAAGTGATATATCTTTCCAATCATATGATGTTGCGTTCTCTTCATATCTGCGGTCTGATTGTGTAGCATTTTTACATGGCAGTGATGAAGCTGTTGCTACATTCTTGGAAATGTCCGGAGAGTCTTTAGACGAACTCTCATTAAATCATGTTAGTAAGGTTGGTAAAAGTATGACTTACTAAATATATACTTGAATTGTTCTGAATGCTGTCAGCAAGAAAAATTTATGTCTCCGATATGCTTTATTCTACATGTGCCTCATTTTAACACAGTTGTAAAGTTCAATTAATTTTGGAAGTCTTCATTATTCCAGTGAAAACTGGTTTAGTGGATATTTTTCTTAATTGGCTATAATGGATAACAAATATTTGATTGACTAGAAGATGAAGAGCCGTTTGTTAAAAATTAAAAATAAATTAAAGGAAGATTTTTAGATGAGAACCAAAGTAAAGCTAAGTGAACAAGATGTCCTTGAGAAAACTAAAGTAAAAGAATGAAGTTGGACATGAGAAAGCAAATAGATATTAAGAATGGTTGCCCAGTCACGTTGGACATCAGAAAGAGCTTCTCCTATAAAATTCCTTGCTCCGGAGGACCACAGGGAAGCAAGAAACACCATGTTCCATAAAAGATGGTCTAGAAGGAAATAATCATTGAAATTCGTACTCTACAACCTAACCAAACACAACTTACTTAAAAATAGTTGTACCTAATGGACGTCTTCAAATAAGCTTATTGTCTTTCCCACATCCTCAGAAGGCAGAAGCTTGTCTGGAACAGACATTCCAAGTAGCAGGACACACACGAGGCTCACCAAGAAACCCAAGAAGATTGTTCCAAGGACGCCAGACCATTGGAACGTGTAAAATAAAATGTGACTTGGTGTCTATATGAGCTTTACACTTTGACACTTTTGTGGCGTTGTACCCACTGAAGGTCATAGTGTTGACTGACCGAGTCTATTTTGGACCGTAAACGAAGCAAAACCTTGATCATGTAGAGAACTACGACTTTCTAAATAAAACTGGATAAAGGTAAAGAAGGATGAGTTAGAAAGCGGGCAAGGAAAACCAACAAAGGTTACATGAAAAATACCTGAGCTATCAAGTGCTCAATTATTGGAAGGAGATGAAAAACGAAATCAAGGATGTTGAGAAGTTAAAGCCAAGCTTTTCTCTAGAATCACTTCCTTATCACTAAGAATCTGGTCATGGAACTTTAAAAAGATGGTATCCCTTTAGGTAAAAAGGAGGCTCGAGATAGGTTGATCATGTGAAGAACAACACATTCCAAATGTCAGTCCCAAATTTTATGAGGATGCAGGGCATCAAGAATGTTAATATCATTCTTTAGATTCCTGAGAACATTTCAGCTCAAGGTAAATATGTCTAACTGTAGCCTTGTTGCTACAAAGTTGATTATTGAGTATGTTTTCTTTGTAGCGTGCTTTTTCACAATTTGCTTATGACGGATCTTGTTTTCGGAAAGGGTTTCTATGTCTTGCTTTGTACTTCTGCTTTTAAATTACCCACCTCTTGAATCTTGCATCCAATTATAGGAGAAAACCTAAACCAGTCCCATAATAATACTGTCAAGATCATAATAGAAGGGTAAACTGGGCATAACTAAAATAGTTGGTGTACTCTAGAGTTAGATATTTTGTAAACACGTGTGTGCACATGGAGGTTGTTAGCATGTGTGTAGGATAAGAGAGTGGTGTAGGTTAGGAATATTTACACTTTTCAGCATTTTAGTAGCTATAGCCTATATATGTGTGTGTAATGAGAAGAGTAATCCCAAGTTTGATATCATGCATTTTATGAATGAATTGAGGAGTGAAGCTTTCAGCTACTTCTGTCTCTCTCTCTCATCTCACGAACACAGTGAGTATTCTTCTCATTCTTCCTCCCTTTTCTCTCTGTTTCTCTAATTCTATCCATCTATATCTCTGTTTCTCTCTTATTTTCTGGTTAAGCTTCAACAAGGGCTTGACAAATTGGTATCAGAGCTCAAGTTCTCTCCAAACTCATCATCTTCTTCCTTCTAATACTCTATTTTCTTCTCTATCTTCAACCTCTAAAATCATGTCTCCTTTAAACCCAATCTGAATTCTATCTATTTAAGTCTCTTCTATACTTCTAACTCTCTATTCTCAGCCCAAACTCATCATCAATAGCTCCAAATCTCAGCCCCAAAATAGGAGCAAAGGCCATCACGTAGACAACTCAGCAAATCTAAGTGATTAGTCACTTGTTTCAGGTTATAATCTCTTATATCTTATTCATTTCAGTCATATACACATAGCCCATAACATATTTATCATAAAAAACAACACCCAAACATGTTTCAATCCATAGTTTTCATTTTCTTCTCGGTCGGAAAAAATTTCCAGAATCTGGAAATTAAAGTTGTTTGATCTGTTTTTGTTTGTGTTTAAGTGACTCAAATTACTTTGTTAGCCTGTCTAGTATTAATATAAGCATTCAAAAACCAAAAACATCATTATCAATTTCCAGTTGTTTTTAAACTCCAAAAATCAAACAGTTTCAGTTAATTTTCTAGTATTAGAACTTGTTACTTCTCTGATAATTAGTAATAATATTAGTTTTGATCATTTGGTGCTTGTGCGTCTTTTGTGTGCTCATTTACTCTCTGAGATTCAACTAAGCTTTAGCTAGTTGAATTTAGAACTTGTTTTGGCCACGGATACTTAGTTGTTTCACTAAGGATATCCAACTCTCACTTAAAAAGCTATTCAAGCTTCATTACTCAAAGTCTGGCAGTATTGTACTACTGAAAAAAAAATTTGAACTTAGAATCACACTTGTTCTGTGATTCCTTTCATTCCTACTCTCTATAAGTATGGCTGGTCCTTCACAAATGTTGCAGCAGGATTTCTTGAGCTACAGGGAATACACTAATGAGAAGTTGCAACTCATTGATGAAAAGATGGACTACTTCATGGGTGGAATAAATGAGTCGTTAAAGCAAAGAGGTTCAGATAATGAAAAGGGGTTTGAGAATCCTTTTGGGAACAAGGAAAGGGGCAAGAGGCCTGTTCATATGGGGGCAAAGGAGAGATAAGGGTTTCTTTAGAGACCCTAGTCATGTTGAGCAAGAAAGAGCAAGGAGACATGAAGAAAATGATGCTCTATAGAGGAGAAGGAACCAAAATGATGATGATGGTGAAGAGGGGAGAGAACTTAAGCATCTTAACTTGGTGTTTCCATCATTTATTGAGGGTGATGATGCTAAGAGTTGGATTTAGGACTGTGAAGAGTACTTTAGCATCTATGGAATCAACTCCTATAGGAGGATTGCCATAGCTGGAATGCATTTACATGGGTCTCCCAGGTACTGGTACAAGTCTTATGTGAATGGTAAGGATAGACTTACATGGAGAGAGTTTGCAGGAGACTTCACTGTGAGGTTCACTGAGGCAGGTGTGGAAAACATATATGAACAATTCAAGTTGTTGAAGCAAGTGGGGACTGTGAACGCTTACTATGATGAGTTTGAAAGGTATAAGGGGAGACTACTTGAGAAGTTGCCTCACTTTACTAAGGACTTCTTTGTGGGGAACTTTGTTGGTGGACTGAAAGATGAAACAAAAAAAATGGTGAAGTTGCTTGACCCAGAAACTCTATCCCATGCCTTCAAACAAGCCAAGTTCTATGAGATTCATATTCCTAAACTTGCAAACACCCACAACTATCCTAAATCGCAACCCAGCTACAAAAAGGACGTCCCTGCACCACCAACAACCAAAACTCCTATGCTCATCTATCATAGAAAAGACTTTAACAAGCCTAAACCTATTATTGCAGCTCAAAGAGATGAGAGAAAGGCTAAGAGCCTATGTTTCTACTGTGATCAAAAGTATACTATGGGTCACCTAGCACGTATCATTCGGTTATAACCGAACCGAATAGACTATTCGGTTATAACCGATATTCAAAATTTGTATAATTTTGATATCCGAAAAACTAACCGAATTAAGCCTTACCTGAATAACCGAAAACAAAAAACCGATTTTACTATTTGGTTATCTCGGTTAATAACCGAAATTAAATTTCATTTTTACCAAACAAAAAAAAACAAGTCATTTCAAATTTTCAATACTAGAGTTTGCAATCAATAATTAACAACAATCAACAACCATGATAATTCATAACCTTAACAAAGTTTCACAAAGTCTAATTAATGTCATTATTTAACAAACCCTAACTAAATCCACAAGCAGCAGCAGGCAGCAACATGCTGTAGCACAGGCAACAAGGTCAGCAGCAGCCAGCAAGCCAGCAACACAAACACAGCAACATTCAACAGCAGCAACATAACATTGGACCAAAAGATGAAATTTGAAGAAGGGGACAGAACCACAGAACCAATACTCAGGAAGAAAAATGCTAGGGGGTCACTGCAAATATATTATAGGGCATTAAGTTAGGATTTAAACAAGTAGTGTGCAATGGATAAGTTATGCCAAAACAAAGAAAACCAGTAATCACCCCAAAACCCAAATTATATTGAAACTTCAACTGCATATGGATTCTTTTTAAGGACCAAAATCATTAAGAATTTCAGAAGCACAATAAATTTCACCTGAAAAGTTTAAGACTTTCCTTAACATATGTGTGCATGTGTTTTACAGAGAGAGCTTACCCTTCTGTGTTATGGTCAGACTTAAATCCTTTGCCAATCCCTTAATTTAAAAGACTTCACCTCTACCTTTATAGTCTACCAAATACTCCTGGTCTCTTTCTACACGAGTACTGATTTGAACCGGACAAGAAGCGGTACTTATGCACAAATGAAAATAGTAGTACTTAAATCCTTTGCCAATCCCTTAATTTATCCCCAGTCATTTGATTAATCAAGAAAATAGCAATTAATATGGGTGAAGATACTAGGCACAAATAGCAGTACTTATGCACAAATGAAAACAGTCAAAAAGCAAGCAAAACAGAGAAAATGTTTAATAGCTATACCAAAAATATGGTCTCAGTACTGAAAATTCATATTAGATTCACAAGAAAAGCCTTTAACTTTGCAAGGAAATGGTTGAGAATGATTAGCAAGTCTAAAGAATAGTGTTTATAGAGTAAAGGAACAAATGAAATTAAAGAATGAATCAAAAGGACTTCAAAGTGCAAAATTTACCTCATTAATCAAGTTAAGTCACATAAACATTAGCATCGTTAGTAGCAAGGCTCAACTTGGACATTGCTGAAAATGATAAAACATATTATAAACACATTATTTTTATAAATTGCTTTATTAATTCAATAAATACAACAAAAACTATTACCACTCTCAAGTTTATTGGCAAAGTCACTATCTTCCTCCACATTAATACGATTTTTCATTTTAATCCAATCTTGAGCACATATGAGAGCTTCCACCAGATTAGGAGACAATGAACTCCTAAATGCATCAAGAATGCGCCCTCCCGTGCTAAATGCGGGCTCCGAAGCAACGGTAGAAATGGGAATAGCCAACACGTCACGGGCAATACATGTTAGGGAATCTTGCACTATTAACTTTCCACCACCCCAAAATGTCAAAAGTATCATCGACTTCTTCTACATCTTCATTTAGGTACTTGTCCAATTCCGATTTGTCTCCAAGTACCCCTCCAGTTCGACGCTTTTTGAACTTATCCGCAAGTCTATTTGTATTTTGGGATTCCATTGCATTTGAACATTGAGATGACATATTACTTAAATTTGATTTTCCACTTTCTTGATTAGAATTTTTGTTTTTTGTACTCATTAAACAAATCCTCCATTGCTCTCTTGACACTATCGGCAATCTCCATCCTCGTGGCCTTGTTAATTGCTTGATATTCTAAATCTCTTAACTTCATTATCAATGTCAAAATGAAGATATACTTCCATGCCCTCCAACAGATCTTCAACTTAACTTTCACCATCTTTATACATTTGTTCTAATCCAAATTGGCCATTTTTTGTAATTCTTTATCATTATTTCTTTCCCACTCACCTAAAATAATACTTATTTCATGATATGCATTATTTGATGTGACATAAGATGACCCCAAAATACAGTTAGATTATAAAAGTGTTCTAAGAATCTCACTAACAATTTAGCCGTATTCTAATCCGAGTCCGATGGAATGTACCCCCCCCCCCCAAATCTCTTTTTCAAAGCCACGATCTTCAAATCCAAACCGATCAAAAACTTCTTTGTACTTTAAGGTAGAACTCAACATCAAACATCAAGTAGAGTTCCTTCTAGTTGGACAATCTAAACTTAACCCTTTCTTGTCTTCAAGACCACAATAATCAATACAATCCCTAAATGACTTAAGCCTAGCCGGGGATTGTTTTGCATACTTCACTGTACGCCTAATTGTCTCAACAGATTTCTCAATCAACTTCAACCCATTATTCACAACAAGATTAATAATGTGAATGAACTTACCACTCAAGACATTGGTTTTCCAAGATGTACATCTATCTCTCAAGTAAGCCGTTGCGGTATCATTTGGGCTAGCATTATCTACAGTGAGTGTCATAACCTTAGAAAGTCCCCACTGTTTTAGACAACACTCAACCATTTCCCCAATGTCCTTCCCCTTATGACTTGTGGTGGTTCGAAATTTAAGATTTTCTTATGCAATTTCCAATTTTCATCAATAAAATGTGCAGTAACACATAATTCAAGCGTTGATTGGAAGTCCAAGAATCAGTAGCGAGGCAAACACGTTCACAATTTTTTCTAAGGATTGTTTTCAACTTAATTTTCTCATTATCATACAAACGAATGCAATCTCTAGCAAATGTAAAACGTGAAGGCAACTGAAACCTAGGACATGCAACTTGCATAAGTTGTTTAAAACCCTCCTTCTCAACATGTTTGAAAGGAAGCTCATCTACAATAAGATGGTAAGTCACGACTGCGCTAACAGTTTCTTGGTCAAACCTCCAAGCGGTGAGTGTACCCTCACTTGCCCCTCCCTCCCCCTCACCCTCTTTAATCCCTACAAGTTGGGGTTGAGATTTATCCATGTTAGGATTTTTTTTTACAAGTTCTAAAGTGATTTCTTAAAGCAGTAGTGTCATTAGAAGATGTATCAGCAGCTAATTCGTTTCCACAGTAAGTGCACTTACCTTTGTTGACAGTACAATTCTTATCTTTAATTGGGATGAAGTGTCCCTCAGGCCACACCTTGGATCTAGGTGTCATTCTCTTTCTTTGCATCTTAACACTTTTTTATTGTCCCGTAGTCTTTGTACTTGTCAAGGTTTCCTTTGACCCGGTCTCTATATTGATGGGAACACTACCACCTGACTCATTCCCATCTCCAATTACATCAAGGACAGGCTTGTCTGTATCATCCACCATTTGCAAATCATTTAAAACACTTCTTGACATCATCTAAAAATTTCAAACAAACCAAATTAGATTAACAAAGAAGTTAATTAACACACTGACACACACATATATATTCAGAAATTAAAAGGGAAAAAAAGGAGAATGACACTAGTACTAGTATTAATAGAAGTATGAGTAGGAGCTATGAATTTTACATAGATTGTACTTTGTAACAAATATGCAAAAACATATAAGAAAAAAAATAATAGAAATACTAGTAGTATATGCATGCCCGCCTATCAAGGGTTTGGGCGAGCTATGATTTGCTAATTGATTATAGTGTAATTTGCCTATCGAGGGTTCTATAGTTTTACATTCAAGTTTTGATAAGACTTTTCTTCAGAATGAATAAATGGCTTTGTTATTCTGTCTATCTTTTAGTGTCTATTCATGAGTAATTTACAGATAAACAATAACTTATAAATCATTACTAGTAATTTTCAAGCAGCATATTGTGAAATGGGAGAGAGGGGATGTCATAATTGAATGTTAAACTACAGATATACAAATAAGTACCTCAAGAGGGTAGAGCTCGGGTGAGATCCCTCCTATTTGCTTTTGGTTAAAGGGAAGTATAACTGGTAATTAAGTAAGCATTTCATAGTTTAAAGATGGGGAAAAAAAATATGAGAACACCCCACATTAAGCATATTGAATGTATACACTACAGAGATGTATACTCAACTGCATATAACCATGGAACTAGAGTTTGGAAAAAAATGTGAGAAAATCCCCATTAAAAAAGCATATTCAACTGCATATAACCATGGAACCAAAGATTGGAGAAAAGTGGGAAAAGAAAGCATTCAACAATAAATCATATTTGAAGTAGCTAGATAAACATGGTCACAAAAATGACCCATCAAAACAAAGCCACAAAAAGACCACCACCTTTGATCAAACAGTGGGCAAGCATGCATATACTACTAGTATTTCTATTATTATTTTTTTCTTCTGCAAAAACATAACCCTTTCTGCCATCTTTATTTGATGAATTTTGCAGTTTCCATGGTTATTTAGGATTTCATTCATAGTCTTCTTGCTTACCTTTAAGTTGCATCTCACACTCGCATGTAACACAAGCAAACTGCATAAACAAATTATTGATGCCTTGAACAACAAAGAAGAAAGATTGACAACAAACTCGAGCCTAAACAATTTAGACTTTAGACAACCAAACACAGACTCGTAGAAGGAACCATAACAATTCATTAATAGTCTTGATATTCAAATTTCAGAAAAGAACGCATCAAATTTCAAGTCAAGTTCAAAAAAGAACACATCAAATTTCAAGTCAAGTTCAGTAACACCAGAATGAATTGTTTGATTAGGTAACAGGTTGCGTCTTGATATTCAAACAATTTAGAATATAGGTTCTCATTAATTTGGGTAGTAGTCTAGTAGATGGAAGATTTGTGAATTACCTGCTTGGAACTTGGAAGATTGAAAGTCGAGGTGTTCACTGTTCAGAGACTGTAAGTTGTGACTCGTGACTTATGAGAGATGAGATTTGAGAGGCAGAGCCGCAAAGAGGCGGGAGCCGGAGGCGGAATCGTAAAGGGCTGAGGTGGAGGCTAGAGTGGGGGAGAGGCCAGAGGCGGAGTCGCGATTTGCGATGCGAAGCTGTGGAGAGATGGAATTGGGATTTAGGGATTTGTGTTAGGGTAGAGGCTAGAGAGCAGAGACTGAATTGATTAAATTGTGTCTATGTCGTGTACTCGCAAGTTTTAACTTAAGTCTTAATTTTTTTTAAATATCTATTCGGTTAACCGAATACCACAATTTGAGGAACTGTATCCAAACCCGAACACCGGATATTAAAACGATTATAACCGAATTGAAGAAAATAATCGAATAACCGAAATAATTCGGTTTAATCGGTTCTGTTCAGTTATTTGATTTTACCCGTTTTTTGCTCAGCCCTAGGGTCACCAATGCAAGGCTCCTCAGAATTTCATAATCACTTGTGAGAATTTCCAAAAGGACTTAAGAATTTGAGGAATACTCTAGACCTCCCTAGTTTGATGAGGAACCTGAGCCTACTCAAACAAAGGAGAATGATAAACTTAAAGGGAAAGCTACCTTGTGTAATCTGCAACTTCAAGAAGAGGCAAATGGAGGTCAAGTCCTGATTCTCAAAGGAAAAAGTGAAGGAAAATAATGGTAGTACCTTAAATTTTCTAAGTGAGGATGCTGCCAAGGCACTAAACTGTCTTATGCAACCTATTGACCCAGTTACTATTAACCTTCTTAATGGTGAGGAACTTCATAGTAAAGCATGGTGCCCTGAGTTTACATGGAATTTTGACACCCACAATTTCAACACTCCTATGTGGATCATTAAGTTCCAGTCATATGATGCTATCTTAGGAACCACATGGCTAAAACAGTGAGGAGTACATATGGACTACAATAATCTTATCCTCAGCTTTATACAACAAGGAATGGAAGTCTAACTACATGGATGGACCAACTTCCAAAGATGTGCAGTGATGGGGATCGATAATTTAGTTCTTTAGTTTATTATCGATGATTTAGTTATTTATTTTGTTTATTTCATTAATATGGAATTGTTTTAATTAGTTGGGGTATTTTTGTCTTTAGTTATTTTTTTTTGGTCTCCAAGTCCAATTTAGGGTTGTTTTGTTTAAATACTGATGTAATCCTCACACGGAGGACATTATTTTGAATATTGAGATTATTATTGATTTCTTATATCGTGGAGATATTTACCTAGAGTTAATAGACGCCGAGTTGAAACTCTAAATCCAAGAATTTAAGCACAGAGCTTAAATCCTAGTTCTAGCCCTCAATCAATCAATAACAAAATTCGTTTTACAAATTGTCCTACATCATTTGTGGTATCAGAGCCAAACCTTGGGAATCGCTTCGAAATCACTGTTCATCGTTAGAAGCCTTGCTGGAAAGTCTCGCACAAAAATCGTCGCGCTGCTATCTACACCAAACCAGACCTACTGCACTTTTCTCTTTGTCGTCATCATCAACAAAGTCAGCCGCCATCAGAACCAATCATCGCTGCCGACCCATCAGATCGACCACTCAAACATCGCGACCTGAACATCTCACCAGCCATCATCGCCGCCAAATCTATACACCACCATCATTTGTTGCTCAAAACCCCATTGAACCACCGGACCAGAGACAAAAAAAAAGAATCGAAGACGTAGAGCAGACAAAGAAAGGAGAAGGAGAGCAGATGAAGGAAATAACGGGAAGAAAAGACAAGAGAAGAAGAAGACATACCGTGCGCGCCACTGCCACAGCTCTCGCACCGCTGTCACCGAACTCTCTCGCCATTTTCATCTTCGTTTGCTGCGTTTGTTTGCAAACAAGGGAGGTAACCTTAAAATTTTGCGCTTTCCTAATTCGTGAAACCAACCCATTATATTTTCCTTGCGAAATTACCACTCTATCCCCATAGTTTCTGGCAAATTTGTTTTCTACCCTGATTCTTCCCTTAAACTTGTAATCTTGGCAGTTTTCAACCGTCTCACACTTTACGATTAGTTAGGTTCTAAAAAAAAAATACAAAAACTGCTCTTAAAATTTTTCGCAAAATATAGGATAAATACTTCAATTACTTGGATTTTTTTTACTCGTTGCTTAGTACTAAAATTTTTCAAAACTCGTTTGGTTTTATTCTCTTAAATTGCACATTATTCCTATTAGTTGGACATCATTTAGTCGTGATTGTTGATATTTTGGAAACTGCGATTGCATTTGTTGTAGGTTATAGTTTAATTGCTACAATTAATTCTCTCAGTATTGAATTTGCATCATGATGACCCGTAGTGGAACTCAATATGGCCCAACAATGAACGACAAATTAGACCTCTTAATCACTAAAATGGCTAATATGGAAAACTGTATGGATGCTATGTTTAAGGAACTTGTCATATTATCTGAGAGGGTTCGAGTCGTTGAGCGACGAACACAACATTTAGTTGAGCCTATAGGAGAAAATGCGGGAAATGATGGCATTCTCGTTAATGAAGAAATACCTGAGGGAGAACCTGAGCTGAATAGGCAAAGGGAACACCTTGAGCCTAGAAATATTGAGTACCGAAATCTTGAGCCTCAAAATATTGAATACCCCGAGAGACGAGACCGTAGACATTGAGATGTTGGGTATGACTATGAACCTAGAGATTATGGATACCGTGGACCTAGGAATGTCAACCTTTATGAATGAGGTGATGATGATGACACTAGAAAAATTAAGGTTGATGCACCCGAGTTTGACAGTAGGTCTGATCCTAATGTCTTCCTTGATTGGTTGTCCAGTATGGATAAATTTTTTGATTGGTATGAGATGTTTGATGAGCTTAGAGTTCACTATGCCAAGATGAAGTTAGTCAAACAAGCGAATTTCTACTGGGCTAGTGTTGAGCGAGATTGAGCGTTTGAGGGATCCACCTATTAGGCACTGGGCAGAGATGAAAATATTATCTACCCATTGATCACAAGGATAGGTTGTTTGAACAGTTAACAAATCTAAAGCAAGGCAATTTGTCTGTCTAGGTATAGGGAGTTGATGGAGGGTTGTGAGCTCGTTGAGGAGACGAGATTGACCATCATTAGGTTTAGGGAGGGGTTGAGAGATGATATTAAATTCCAGATTTTTTCCAGCTAACTCACTTGCCTAGATGATGCTTACTAGGCTGTCTTAGATCAGGAATACAATATGAAGAGATCCTCTTTCCAGAGAGCGACCTCTTATCCAAGCCAATTTAGTGGACGCAATGCCTCATAGGGAAAGTGTTTTTCCACACCTCAAGATACTTCTAGGGCTAACAACACCGCGAGTGGACCAAGTTTGGACCCTAGGCTAGGGAAGGGTACTCCAGTACCCAAACCTACAGTCAGTAGTAGGGATAGGCGTTTCTCCTGCAAAGAGCTTGGCCACAAGTTCTTTGAGTGCCCTAACAAAAATTAAGACATCAAGTGGGAGTAGTTCATGAAGGGCAAGGTGAAGAAAGTGAGCCAAAGGAAGATAAAGTGGAAGGTGAGTATTACACGGAGGATGAGGAGGCGGATGAGCAACTTGAACAAATTGATCAACCCTTGAATGTTATGAGGTGCATCTTCGCTAGTCCTAAAAAGGAGGAAGATTGGAAGAGAACCGCCATATTTCAGACATATAACAAAGGTGGTGGTATCTCTTCAAAGCTGATCATTGATGGGGGAAGTTGTTTAAATGTGGTTGCCATGATAGTTGTGGAACGATTGAAGCTAAAGGCAGAACCACACCCCCAGCCTTATAGTGTTGCTTGGGTCAATAAGACATCTATTCATGTGTCACATAAAGGTCTAGTGCCGATCCACCTCAAGGGTTATGAGGAAAAAGTTTGGTGTGATGTCTTTTCTATGGATGTTGCACACATTCTTTTAGGGCGACCTTGGCTATATGATCATGATGTGACCCATTACGGGAAATCGAATACTTGTGTGTTCACACACAAGGGGCAGAATATTACTTTAGCACCTGTGAGACCCCGAGTGTCTCCCAAGGGTCAACCAAAAAAGAATAATACACCTGTACAAGAAACCAAATTTCTCCATATCCTTAGTCAGAGGGCCTTTGAGAAGAGTGTGAGAGAGGAGAAGGTTGTGTACGTTGTTTTGGCTAGGGAGGTTAGGGACGTTCCTGAGAAGAGTAGTAATGTCGAATCTAGTGATGTTAGGTAGATTCTCCATGAGTTTGCTGATGTGATGCCTAGTGAGTTACCTAGCGGATTACCACCTCTTAGAGATGTCTAGCATGCTACTGACCTCGTACCGGGGTCTTCTTTACCTAACCTACCCCATTATAGGATGAACCCTACGGACCAAGAGGAGATGAGATGCCAAGTAGGTGATTTGTTAAGTAAGGGTTTTGTGCACCAGAGTCTTAGCCCTTGTGTGGTGCCAATCTTGTTTACCCCAAAGGCTGATGGGAGTTTGAGGATGTGTTGTGATAGTCGAGCTATCAATAAAATCACCGTCAAGTATAGGTTTCCTATACCTAGGCTTGATGACATGTTAGATATGATGAGTGGAGCACGTGTGTACACCAAAATAAATCTACGGAGTGGATATCACCAAGTCCGCATCCGTGAGGGAGACGAGTGGAAAACTGCCTTTAAAACTAGTGACGGCCTTTACAAGTGATTAGTCCTACCCTTTGGTCTAACCAATGCACCTAACACCTTTATGAGAGTTATGAATCAAGTGTTGCGGCCTTTTATTGGCAAGTTTGTAGTGGTTTATTTTGATGACATCCTCATTTATAGTTGCACCCGAGAGGAACACTTACTTCACTTGCGCTAAGTTTTGCACACCCTACAACGTGAGAAACTTTATATTAATCTGAAAAAGTGTTCTTTCGTGCAAGAATTCGTCATATTTCTCGGGTTTGTTGCCTCCAAAGATGGGGTTTCTGCTGACCCTGAAAAGGCAAAGGCTATTAAAGAGTGACCAGAACCTTCTAATATACATGAAGCTAGAAGCTTCCACGGACTTGCTACGTTTTATAGGAAGTTTATTAGGGGATTTAGTACCATTATGGCTCCCGTCACTGATTGCTTAAAGAAAGGGGAGTTTGTTTGGTCTAAATCGTCTACCAAAGCCTTTGTGGAGATTAAGGATAGGTTGACTCAGGCACCTGTCCTCGCGCTACCAGATTTTAGCAAGGTTTTTGAGGTAGCATGTGACACTTCCGGCGTAGGTATAGGGGAGTACTTAGTCAAGAGGGTCATCTCGTTGCATTCTTTAGTGAGAAGCTAAATGAGGCCCGACAAAGGTATTCTACCTATGATAGGGAGTTATGCGGTAGTTCAAGTGCTTTGGTATTGGCGGCATTATTTGTTGCCTAAGGAGTTTGTGTTATACTCCGATCATCAGGCACTTCAGTATATAAACTCCCAGAAGAAGTTGAATCATCGACACGCTAAGTGGGTTGAGTTTCTTCAGGACTATTCTTTTGTCCTAAAGCATTGTTGAGGGGTAGAGAACAAAGCCGCTGATGCGTTAAGTAGGGTATCTATTCTCCTTAACACTTTGAGTGTGAAGGTTATTGGGTTTAACCGTATTGTCCATGAGTACCCTTCTTGTCGAGACTTTAGAGACATATATTGCCTTACAGAATTCTAGTGTACCAACCTCTGGCGATTTTCGTATCCATGATGGGTATCTTTTTAAGGGCACCCGTTTGTGTATTTCTAGCACGTCTATGCGTGACCATTTAGTTTGGGAGTTACATGCAGGAGGGATCGCAGGTCATTTTGGTCGCGATAAGACCATTGCGATTATGGAGGATAGGTTCTTTTGGCCTAGCCTCAAGAGGGATGTAGCTCGTGTTGTTTTCGAGTGTCGTACATGTCAAACTGCTAAGGGTAGGAAGCAAAACATAGGGTTGTATATGCCTTTGTTGGTACCCCATGCTCCTTGGTAGGATACTAGCATGGACTTTGTCTTGGGATTACCGTGAATCCCTAGAGGTCATGATTCTGTTTTTGTTGTAAGGGACCGTTTTTCTAAAACGGCACATTTTATTTCATGCAGCAAAACCGATCATGCTTCACACATGGCATCAATTTTCTTTAGTAAGGTTGTGAGGCTACGTGGTTTGCCTTTGTGTATCGTTTCCAATCGAGATGTCAAATTCATGAGTTATTTTTGGAAAACCTTATGGAAGAAACTAAATACCACACTTAAGTTTTTCACTGCCTATTACCCATAGATTGATGGTCAAACCAAGGTAGTTAATAGGAGTCTAGGTGATTTGGTGAGATGCCTTATAGGAGATCACGTGTCTAGTTGGGATAGAGTTTTACCTATGGCTGAGTTTGCCTATAATAGTTCGGTTAATCGCTCTACTGGGGCGAGTCCTTTTCAGATTTACACTAGTTATTAGCCTAGAAAAGCTATTGACTTGGTCCCTCTTCCCTCTGCATACAGAGCTAGTGAGTCTGTTGAAACTTTTGTACGACACATTCATGATTTGCATGCTGAGATAAGACTGAAAATTATAAGTCTGTTGCAGATGTTCATCGCAGGTACCAAGAGTTCAATGAGAATGATCAGGTGATGCTTCGACACCGTGTCGAGAGGTTACCTCCGGGCACATAGAAAAAGGTGCATGCTAAGCGGATGGGTCCATTTCGTGTTAAGAAGAAGGTTAGTGCTAATGCTTATGAGTTAGATCTTCCTGGTATTATGGGTATTGGTCCTGTATTTAATGTAGCCGATCTTACTCCATATCATGGACCTTTTAATCCGTCGACCCCATCTCCTGCTTCTTCATCTACTAACTATGTTGAGCCTGTACTTGTTCCTCCTTTACCTGTTCTACCTGCACCTCCTCTTGTTTTTTCACAGTCTACAGCAGATGGTATTGAGGATGTATTGGATGAGAGGTTTGTGTTGACTAGGTGCGGAGGATATCGCCAATTTTTGGTTAAGTGGCGAGGCAAGCCTGGCAGTGATTGCACGTGGATTGGTAGGGACGAGTTTCATCGCATTGATCATGCATTGTTGGAGCGTTACGAAGATTTCATTTCGACAGAGCCGAATTTTTCCCAGTCGGGGAGAAATAATGGGGATCGATGATTTAGTTCCCTTGTTTATTATCGATGATTTAGTTATTTATTTCATTAATATGGAATTGTTTTAATTAGTTGGGGTATTTTTGTCTTTAGTTATTTTTTTTGGTCTCCAAGTCCAATTTAGGGTTGTTTTGTTTAAATACTGATGTAATCCTCACACGGAGGACATTATTCTGAATATTAATATTATTATTGGTTTCTTATATCGTGGAGATATTTACCTAGAGTTAATAGACACCGAGTTGAAACTTTAAACCCTAGAATTTAAGCGCAGAGCTTAAATCCTAGTTCTAACCCTCTATTAATCAATAACAAAATTCGTTTTACAAATTGTCCTACATCATGCAGACCTTAACTATGTGACAATAGCCCAACCAGTATGGCTGTCCCAGATTGTTGAAAGCTATGAAGGAGACAACAATATTTCCCAAGTTATAGCTGAGTTAGCAGCTACAAAGATGGGGCCTAATGAGTTTGAACTAGTCCATGGTCTGCTTGCTCTAGTACAGAGGGAAGTGGATAATAGGATTTCAAGGAGACTTAAGAAGACAGCTATTTGAAGAACTCCATGAGAAAGGAGTAGGGGGTCATTTAGGAGTAAGGGCCACTTTAAAAAGGATAGAGTAATATTTCTATTAGGTAGAAATGAAGAATGATATCACAAAGTGGGTGGTTGAGTGCCCTATTTGTCAATTTTTCAAACATGAAAATGTGAAAAGCCCTGGGTTGCTCGAACTATTACCCATCCCTAATCAGCCTTGGATGGACATAGCTATGGATTTCATCAGTGGACTCCCCAACTCCAAAGGCTATGAAGTTATTTGGGTTGTTATTGATAGGTATAGTAGGGGCTCTCATTTCTTACCTCTCAATCATCCTATCTCAGCCAAGACATTATCCAGTTATTTTTTGAGAAGCTTCATGGCCTTCCCAACTCAATTATAAGTTATAGAGATCCTATATTTTTGAGTGACTTCTGGCAGACACTATTTAAACTTGTAGGAACAAGGCTCCACATCAGTACTTCCTATCATCCTCAAAGTGATGGGAGCACTGAGAGGATAAATCAATGTTTGGAACAATACCTAAGGAGCATGTGCAGTCATTCACCAAAACAATAAACTCTTGGCTACCTATGGCAGAGTGGTGGTTTAATACCACTTATCACACTTTTCTACAAACGACACCCAACAAAATTCACTATGGTCATGACCCTATGCATCTAAATATCTCAACCACACGTGTCACCAATATTGCAGCAGTTGAAGATATTCTTAAAGAAAAACAGCATCAAATGGAGATTCTTAAGGAGAATCTTGCTAAGGCACAACAGAGAATGAAGAGTCAGGCTGATAGAGGGAGGACTGAAAGAGAGTTTGAGATTGGGGATTTGGTATATTTAAAGTTACAGCCCTATAGACAAAGCTCAGTGTCAATGAGGAAGAACATGAAACTGGCCCCAAAGTTTTATGGGCCTTTTAAAATTTTGGAAAGATTTGGTACTGTTGCCTACAAACTAGAGTTACCTAGCACTTCCAAAATACATCCAACTTTTCATGTATCACAACTTAAAAGCCATTTGGGAACAGTTTCATTCAGCACACAACTACCTGAGGTTAACCAAGAAGGAAGGTTTGATGTTGGGCCTCTCAGAACTTTGAAACAAAGAAGGGTTTATAAAGGAAGCAAAGTCATTTATCAATGGAAATATTTCAACTTGGAGGAAGCTACTTGGGAAGACGAGGACCTGCTTAAACTCAACTTTCTAGACTTGTTACCTCATTCATGAGGACATGAAAGATCTTAAGGGGAAGGAAATGTCAAGATCATAATAGAACGGTAAACTGGGCATAACTAATATAGTTAGCATACTCTAGAGTTAGATATTTTGTATACACGTGTGTGCATATGGAGGTTGTTAGCATGTGTATGTAGGATAAGAGAGTGGTGTAGGTTAGGAATATTTACACTTTTCAGCATTTTAGTAGCTATATATATATGTGTGTAATGGGAAGAGTAATACCCAAGTTTGATATTATGCATTTTATGAATGAATTGAGGAGTGAAGCTTTCAGCTACTCCATCTCTCTCTCTATATCAGTGTTCTAAAAATCTCCGCCTAGGCCCGCTCAAGCGCTAGGCCCCCCCTGGCGCCTCGCCTAGACCCAAGGCGGCAAAAAAATCCCTCTAGTAGATTAGGTGGGACTAGGCGGGGCCTAGGCGGGCAAGGCGGAGAAATTAAGCCCCTAAGCGTGGCCTTAGGCGGAGAAATTAGGGCTGCAATTGTTTTTTTATTTTTATTTTTATTTTAATAACTAAGCTACAAAATAACGTCGTGGGTCATTATCTTGAAGGAGTATGAGTGTGAGTCCGATGGGGACATTATCTTGGAAGGATATGGAGAAGAAAAGTTAGAGATATAGAGGGATATGGAGATGAGGACTATTAGTTTGTATTTTTGATTATTTGTTTGTGTTTAAACTTTGAACAATTGCATGTTTGTATTTGAACTTTGACATTGGCAATATGGATATGTGTTTGAACTTTAAGTAAATGCCTTTATTATCTTTATTATAGATTGTTTTGCTTTATATTATTGTTTTGTTTGGATAAATATAAGATAAAATAGTAAAATTGACTTAAAATAAAAATCCCTAGGCGCTAGGCCCCCTCCGGCCGCCCGCCTCCCGCCTAGCGCCTTTTAGAACCTTGCTCTATATATCTCACGAGCACAACAAGTATTCACTGTGTTCTTCTCCTTTTTCTTCCCTCTGTTTTTTCTAATTCTATCGATCTATATCTCTGTTTCTCTCTTATTTTTTGGTTAAGCTTCAACAAGGGCTTGACAAATACCACTCTGTCCGGCTATCTTAAACAGTATTTGTGACATTCTGATTGATAATCTTATTTAACCATGCAACCCAGAGATAATAGATGCCTGACATATCTGCTAGATCCCGTGACCATTAGCGACTCTTAACAGGTTGGCTCCAGCACTGCTTTGTCACTTGCCAAATGTTCAAGAAAGTTGTTGAGTTTGGATCTCTCATGGTGTCGGAGAGTAACTAATGAGGCACTGGGATTGATTGTGGACAGCTGCCTTTCCCTGAAGTTGCTCAAACTATTTGGATGTACACAGGTATCCTTTCCTAACACATTAATTTACATACAGCCTCCGTTCTACAAAAAGAGTCCCATTTTTATCAATTTTTTTGGTTCCACAAAGGAGTCCACTTTTTAATCATATTAATGTAAAATGACATAATGTCCTCTAAGTTTGTTATCACAATTTCATTATGATGCCACACTACTACACTAACAACTTATGATTTTTAGGGGTATAAATGGAACAAAAATATGTCCTTAATATTCACAAATTTTTGTAAAGGGGACTCTTTTTGTGGAACGGAGGGAGTATTGATAAGCTACCAACAAATATTATGCCTATCTGCAAAATATAAAGTTTGTAATTGAAGGGTTAAAGTGTTAAACAGAACTGATACTGCTGCATATTATTTAAGCATTCTTCTTGCTTTCAGTGATGTCTCTTCTTGCATACTAGCATCATGCTCGTTATTAGTCTTGTATTCTCCTTTCTCTCCTCAAATTCATGCATTAGAGTACTTGCATCATTTTCCTGAAGATAGCATATATAACTGTGACAAGTGGGAACTAGAAGTGATATGGCGCAGGATATTAGTCGACACTTAATGATATACAACTTTGACATCCTTTTAGTAGCTCTGTAGGTGTAACATAAAATCTGGATGGTTTAGTTATGTATGTTGATAATAGTGTGGCAAGACGTAGATGAGTGAAGGATATTAAGATTTGTTGGGATGTTCACGCAGAGAAGTGATTGTTTTTGTCTTAAAATTTCTTTTGAGATCGACTGCAAAATATGCATAAACCCTTTTTGCATTTGTCATAGTTTGTTGATATTTTCATTGATTATTCTTCACACTTTCTCCATCTCATTGGATTAAATGCATGTTAAAGATAAAATGAGTGGTGGTATTGTAACAGATCACAAATGTTTTTCTGAATGGCCACTCAAACTCTCTAGTGCGGATCATTGGGCTGAACTTGACTTCTGTACTAGAACATGTGGGCATGCTTGAAGCTGAAGAAGCCTTGTTGCGATATTCGCCTCTACCAATTCTTTCCGAATCCCAAAATGTGGATCACCAAGATGTTTGATGCATCTTCATAGTCTGGAACTTGTCATCCACAATAAACAATACTTGGTTCTTCTTTTATGAATACAGCCTCATTGGCATGTTGCAGATAGTAAATCAATAATAAGTCACAATGCATTTGTTGTATTGTCAGAACCTTCTTATCCGCCAATACTTTTTGGCGTAAAACAAATTTACTTTTTGAGGCTGGTAAATGACATATTAAGTCAACTCTGAGGTGCCCCAGAGAGCTTTTCTTTCTTCCTTTTCATTTGGATATATCAGGTATTAATCTATTGCTCCCGACGGCTTAAATTGTCAGGAGAACACACTTCCTTTGGCTGGATTGAGAATATTAAGTAACACTACTTGCTTTCTTTATTGCAAACTCTTAAATTTTGGATTTCCTTCTTGACAAAGTTTTTAAAGTTTTAAGACAATTAAATAATGATGCATATGATCTCTCAAAGGAATGCTATTCACCTCTCTACCTGATGATCTTCTCTAATCTGTTGCTATCTCCTTGGATAGAGACTATTGTCTGCTAACTTCCTTCTCTGTTTCCTGCTTGTTATAATTCTCTTATCCAGCAAAAGGGAAATAAAGAAGGTACTCCCCCCTTTCCACAAAATAGAGTCCCATTGCAAACCTAGGATGTACTTTCCTTCCATGTTTATCCTTATAGAGCGAGTGTTGAGTTTAGTAGTAGCGGCGTGGTAATGTAATTGTGTTATTATAATCGAGGACATTATATCATTTTATATTACCATCAATAAAAGGAGTATCTTTTTGTGGAACAATTTAATTTTACAAGTGAGACTATTTATATGGAATGGAAGGAGTAATAGTCTCCTCCCCTCTCTCCCTGGCCCCCTCAAATTTGTGTGTGTGCGTGTTTGTGTGTGTATATATGTATATGGATGTGTCCCTATTCTCAAATGGAAAAAATCAAAGAAAGGATAATTGAAAATCAAATTGCCACTACTATTACTTATTAGGAAAATAAAAGTTTGAAAACCGGATTGCAGAGATTAAGATTACAGTAATCCATGAAATTTGTACACGATCTCATCTTAAAAGGGAAAGAGAAATGTAAATTATGTTATCTGTGCTTCTAAACATTTGAATAAAGCACAGAAATAAAATGAGCATCAGGCTGAATAATATCAACTGGAGCTCTACATTTGCTTCAAGCCATAAAGTCCTTGGGAGAAGAAGCTTTACACTTCAAAACCAATGCAAGAACCATGAGAATTAGTAAAATCCCACCAGAAGAACCACCAACCCTAAAAATCCAGTAAGCATCAAACCTGGTGAAGCTCTCGTCCAAGCAACACGATACAGCAATTACAATTATCAGAAACAGCAGCAGAATTGGCAGAAAAAAAGAGATGTCGATGGGTTCCTCCTCTGGCTCCAACTCAGTTCTCTCTCTCCTATCAATAAACAGAGGTGAGACTATGGCAAGAAGTGCAAAGCTTAGAAGAAGTAGCTTCTCAGACGAAGAACGCCTGCGACTCCTGCACATAGCAGCTCCATGCTCCATTAGAACAACAATTCACAGTGGAAACTAAAACTCGACTCTAATAGAAAATGAGTTGGATATTGTATTGTAATTTCAGCATAAAGTTTTTCTTTGGTTGATATTTAACTTTTGATCCAACTGACTGTTGAGCCACGAATTGTTCCGAAAGAAAGAGTAGCAGGATTATATTCTGTGGAAGGCAAAGAGAATGGCAACTTGTTCATGAAGTTTTGGACACTGGATATTAGTGGATGTGAGTAAGGTAGCAGAAAAAGATAAATCAGTCACTGTAGAGTGAATTTTATATAGTTGATGCTGGTTCATACTGCATACTTGTGCAGAATCTGATGCTGGTAGCATTAACATGGATTTTATTATGCTTAAATAGTACACCAACTATCTGTTTATGGTCACGTGAAAGTTTCACAGTACAAGTGAGGGTTTATGATAAATATATGTAGGGCCCACGGGCGCTTATCAGTTTTTGACTAAAAAAATGTTTTGTAGGTTGTGCTTTGCGCTTCCGGTAACGATGTGTCATAGCTTATGGCTTAATTACGTCGTGGTGTGTAAGTGCTGCTGAAAGGTCCGAACGTTGGTGGTATGTGCTGATATGTCGGCATAACTTTAGGACTATTAACCAAATTAATAATACAAATCCAAATGAATGCCTAATGACATTAGAATTCAAGGTGCAAGATCTCACTAAATTTAACCATGCTCTTAACCCAAGCTTAACTCGAACTTCATGGAAACCATATCCAAGATAACATGAGATATTTTATCAAAGAATGGAATATGCTGGCATTTTCATTAAAAATTGTCTACACAAATAAAAATGTCCTAACATATCATCTTAGACGAGGATGGAATAATATTTTTGTCAAAATAAAGTTTAAAATAGATAAAGTTGACACTTGTTTGTAGGGTTGCAAATGAGACTAGTTATTCATAAACAGCTATATTCTCATCCCAGTGACAAAGGTATTAAACTTGTGCATACTAAAGTTTGTCTCGGTTGAGTTTGTGAACATATAGAACTCATTCATCATAAAGTTTTGCACCCTAACTCAATATGTTATCACTCCCTATTAGTTCATTTACCTTCAGTTATGAGATCTATGGAGATTATCCCTATAATAGATACATTTCATAAGACACGATTAGTTAAGTGGTTGTTGAGGTCCTTCAGGAGATGGAAACATCATCTTCAATTCTCACATAAGTAGTACCCTTCGCAAAAATGGTGGAAAATTGAAGGGGGGGGAAATATATGCATATATCGATATTAAAACAAAAAATGTTATACACTTGGAGTGTGTAGGTGAAGAATAATGCTTCAAGGTGCCTTTCTTCGGGAATTAAAAGAATTACAAAGATTGTACACAAAAGAGGCTAGCACAGTTCAGCAGCCATAAAAACAAAAGAAAAGTTGGTGTTTGCCATAACTGGCTGACTTAATTGTCATTGCTGGAGCTCTTTGACCTGTTTGCAGCAAACCTTCTCATCCATTTCTTCTGTGATGTTGTAAGATCGGATAGTTCTGTACGAGATGATGGAATTCCTTGAGATACTCCCACGGATGGAAGTTCAGCGGGGAGTGCAGAAGCAGTGCTTGTAAAGGCATTTAGGACGAGGAATGCCAGAATAGGAGAAAGATCCAAAGTCCCTCCTAGAGGTGGGATGAGCCCTCGGAATATGTTCAAGTATGGGTCACATAAAGTGCTGAATAAGAAATACCACTGATGTTAAGAATACTAACAGATTTTATCAAACGAAATAAAGCAATAATCAAGTGATATGTCATTGAAGATGGATATATTGTGGGAAACTGCATACTTATAATTATATATATATATATATATATATATATCATGTGTGTGTGTCTGTTTTTCTCGGAGGAACCCTACATGAATCTGTCTTTTGGTGTGCACTGGGAACCTCCTGGCAGACCTGGCCCCAAAGCAAGCCTATGGACTCTGAGCCAATGACCTATACCTCAATGCATAATTTTCTTGTCAAAGACTGAAGTGTAGGACTTTGATTTTAGAATACCAAAATTACATTTAGCCCACTTGGCCAGTTACCAGATAAATTTAACCTTACTTTTATCTTTTAACGATCGATATATGTATATATTTGACATATATAAATATGCAATGGAACTCAAGTCTTTATAAGCTGTAGAATAGTAAAGTGTTTTGTAATTCTTAGGCTATTGTCCTCTCCTTTGGTGTCTTCCACATATATAGACAAATATACCAAAAAACTGTAGACTGTAGTTATGTTGATGCTTAAAAGGGCACCAAAAGCTTGTGGATGGAATTCTGAATTTGTCTGGAACTAAATTCATTGATCTCTTTTGAAGTTCTGAGGTTGTCAAGAATTTTCTGAAAAGTTCTTAGATTGTTAAAGTATTCTGCGAATTAAGTTTGTATTTAAGTCTACCATGTTTTGTTCCAGAGTTTCTAAGAATAGCTCTGGAACTAGTAACCATTTATGAGGACAGGTTGACTTCTTGACTCTAGAGCCTATAAAAGAAAAGCTAATGTACTGCAACTTTTGGTGTAGATATGAATAACATCAATTCTTTTTTATCTAGTATTAAAAGCTTACTTCAGCTTTTACTTGAGTTTTCTAGAGTAATAAACCTCTAGTTCAGATTTACTTCATGTCCTTAACTCATTCCCATTAATCTTTGTCTAAATAACAACTCTCACTGCATCATTTAGGCAGGTAAAAGCTCACCAACCACGCAAATAAAGTCAGCTGTATCAATTCATCTCAATCGAAATTACTATTAGCAACAGGAAATTGCATTTTTCTAGATGGATACCTGAGGGGACTAACAATGGCCGGAGGAGAATTCGGGAACCAGGTTAGAACAAGCCTGCAAACCAATAGTGTATTGTAAATGTTCAAGAAATTCAAAATACCATTAGTTACCACGATCCCAGCAACTGAATCGCCTGGTAAAATGGCTGCAAAATTGTGACTGGGCAGAGAGTTCAATTTCATGTAGTTTCTGCGATGAATCTGAAAAAGTTCAAAAGAAGGTCTCATTCAAACTAAGGAAAGGAAACAGGTTCTGCTCTCACAAATAAACTCTAATGCATTAACAAGAGAAAATAACTCAAAAAAAGAGAGGAGGAAGAAGACTGTTATTAGAAAACAATGAAGGAGATACTACAATAACAGAGTCCCTAGTGAAAAGTATAAACACGGCTCTGAGATTTATCCTTTGATTCTCCAATTACTTCATCAAAAGAACAGCAACAACAACAATAATAATAAGATTTCAATTTTACCCGTTATCAGCATTGAGATCAATGGCAGTATGGCACTTGACAGGCTAAAGAGACTTTCATATCTTCTACCTTTTCATTATTGTTTTGAACAGTTTCTTCAATTATTCCATTGCTAAGCTAGAAACAGTCTTCAATTGGTCGTAAGTTTGCAATACATAATGTCTATATTCTTTATGAGTGAGTCCAAAGTACAATACTAAGGGGAAGCGATGACGACGATGATGTCTGTCCATACACAGTCGCTTTTAGTGATATGTTATACCCGGGACTAATGGAAAATGAAAATGAGGGTGAGGAAGGATGACCGGAGTGAACCAAGACGGTCCTCAAACTAGACGGCAAGCCAGCCAAATGATCTTTCCATTTAAAATACATTAACTAATAACTGAAAAACTCAATATAACATTATATCATACCAACACATGCAATAGAACAGTACTGTCTTCTGTTCCCTTTATCTATGGCATTTTCTTCTCACAAATCGTTCTTTCCATTAGAACTTACATAATCTGTTTTCCAATTCAACCATGTATTCCATCGTTACCTACTCAAATCGACTGTACTCTGGATACAGAAATTTGTCATTTTACTTTCTTTATTTCTGTATTTATTTGTGCAGCTATTAACACCCTTTTCATCTTAGCATCTCTTAACCACTTCAATTGTTCTATTCTAATTTCTACCACTAATTTCTTGCAAATACAAACAATTGATTTCTAAATATTCTTTCCTAAGAAGCAAGAAAAGATTCCCTTTTTCTTTAGCCAACAAGTATTACAATCATGAGGTGGTTAGTAAATTTCCATTATAAACTGCTAATTAATCTGTCCATAAAAAAATGGCAGAAGTTCTATGACAATTTATAAAATAAACCCTTTTTCCCCAGATTTCTATGCACATAATATGAAACTAAAACTCTAAACACCTATATAATTAGTATAAAACGTAGAGAGAGAAGGAGGGGATTACCTGGCAGAAATTCTGAAAATCGGAGGAGAGAGAAAATACTTTGCTGATAAAGGGATTATGAGAAGCGAATAAATGGAAGAATCTGAGACATCTATCAGCTGTGGAAACAACGGAGCTGCGGAAATTATGCAGAATGTGGGTTGTTGTTGTTGTTACAAGAGATTGAAGATTAGGGTTATTGGAGGAGCAAATGGGTTGTTTAGAAAGTGCTGAGGGACCAAATGGGTTGTGAATAAATTGAGGAATGGAGAGAGGTAATACTATTACACAGTTAGAAACCAGCTGAGTAACCATACATTTTTGCTTCTCGATCAGACACTCTTCTGTTAAATGCTTGGAGGAGGAAGAAGAAGACTCCATTATCTATTGTGAACTGAAGAACAAGATGACGAGAGGAGATTTTGGTACTGAAATAGTGAAATGGATTGGAGAGGATAAGATTTTTTATTTCATTTTTTCATTTTTGGACTGAATCATAAATTGCACCTATAATTTATGTCTAAATTTGATTTATGCCCAAACTTTATTTTTAATTAAAAATACCTTAATTTTTAAACGCTATTAAACAATTTACACTTTCTATATCAAAATAATTTGCACAATAAATTGTTTTGATAAGCGAAATATAAAGTACTTTAATTAAAAATACAATTTGTGGTGAAAAATTATATGATTCAATTTGTGATTTAATCTTTATTTTTCTAGTGGCTCTACCACTTGTTGGGATTTTTAGTTTTTTTTTCTCTTTCCTTTTTCAAATATTTGTATATCTATTTTAAATTTTCAAAATTTTTTATTTAGTATTAAAAGCTCTAAACATTTTGTACGAGTTTGCTATATAAATTTACTTTTTAGGACCTTATGTGTTGCGTGTTAATTAAAATTATAAATTGCTTTTGCTACTGTTCTATTTTATTCTAGATTATAAATTTATTATGAATTTTTAAAAATTAATTTAAAATATTTTCAAACTCAACATTAAATGAATTTATATTGATTTTAAATTTAAAAATAACTAAGTTTGAGTTTAAAAAATTATTAATAATATTACATTTTAGAACAAATTACTATAATAAAGAGTTCATTTAAAAAGTAATATGAATTTTTCGTTTCATCTTTGTACACAATATAACAAACATACTAATATTGCGTAAAATCATATTAATAATGCTAAACAAATAATATAGCTAAATATACACACACGAATGTGCTTATACAAAGTGGTGAATTTATGTGGAGGACATAATAGGCAGTACTTATACTGATTTTTTTTTTCTTTTATAGGTATGGGGACAAGAGCAAAAATAAAACTTAATAAATTTAAAGGGACAGATTTATAAAAAAAATTGAATTTAAAGGGCACAGAAAAACTTAAACTACTATTCTAAAAAAAACTAAACACACAGTGTATAATGTATTTAAACTTTCGCTTTTTAACTCGTTAAACTTTAGCGTTTCAGTCTTTAGTCCAAAAAAAATCGCCTCTACCGAGAACAAATCTTAAATCCGCAACTGCTTACACTCATGTAGGATTTTTGAATGATGCAAACACAAATAATACTCAAGTTGACCAAATATCGAATACTAGTTGAATAATTATCGAATGTTAATATTTCAAACTGATATCAATAGTTAGATACTCTTTTAGACTCCGAATTATTATTAAGCTAAAAAACAACTCAATTTTAACCAATTAATTCTAATGCTCAACACACCGTTGGAGCATGATTTGGATTCCTTTTATTATACATTTTCTTTAATTATATCTAATACGTTATATTTTTATAGTTAAAAATAGTATAATTAAAATCACAATTGATCAATTAATTTATTATATAGAATAGCATAATTGTTCAAAAAATAAAAGTAATCCGATATTTTTTTATTATTTGATGAATATATGAATTTTTTATCAAAATTTTAATAATTGAATTTTTTTTTAAACTTTTAACCGTGTAAATATTTTTTTATGATTTTAATTTTTTGTAAGATCGATCATACTATTATTAATTATATTTATTAATACATTTTGATTATTGTAACTTAATTAGTATTAAGATTAAATAATTAATATATTGAATAAAATGAAAGAGAAAGTATCAAATCGACTCGAGCAACTCTCGATCCTCCGCTATATTCTCGTTATCCACTGTACTTGCTCAAATGGCCACTTCATTATACAAAAGAATAAAAAGAAAGAAATAAATAATACTTTAATTTAAACTAACACGTGCTTGTTTGATTAAAAAACATGAAAAAAAGAATCGAAAAATACAGAACAAATTGGCAACTGCTAATTTTGACCACATCCTTTTTTTTTTGTGACGACTGGAATAGAACCAGATCATGTATCTATCTATCTATCGGAAATGTAACATTACAATCGAAATCTTAGCATATTCATCCAATCATATCAACTAACCAACCAATTCGCCTATTTCCTAAAAATGACAACTATTCATCTTCTCCGACTTTCTCTCTCCTCCCAACCCAAGCTCACCTTCACCTACCTCACTCCCACCTCCAATGTCCGCTGCTCTCCCTTCACCGCTCTCCCCAAAGGCCGCCGTTCCTATCTCCTCCGGCCGCCCAATCTCATTTCCGCCAAGGCCGTTGAGTTCAGAGTTCCGTCGCCGGAATTTCAGCAGCCACGGGTAGGAGGGGAAGATTTCTCTTCTTCTTCCTCGGTGCTCCTTGATGTCACCGGGATGATGTGCGGCGCTTGCGTTTCACGCGTCAAAACGATCCTGTCCGCCGATGACCGAGTCGACTCGGCGGTGGTCAATATGTTGACTGAGACCGCGGCGATTAAGTTGAAGACGGAGGGGGGAATTGATGAAGATAATGTGGCGGAGGAATTTGCCAGGAAATTGACGGAGTGTGGTTTTCCGGCGAAGAGGAGGGTTTCGGGGCTTGGTGTGGAAGAGAAGGTGAAAAAGTGGAAGGAGGGTGTGGCGAAGAAGGAAGCTTTGATTGTGGAGAGTAGGAATAGAGTTATTTTCGCTTGGACTTTGGTGGCTTTATGTTGTGGATCTCATGCTACTCATATGCTGCATTCTCTTGGCATTCATGTTGGGCATGGTAATGCAGTGTTTCAATTCCGACTCAGTTGGAATTAGCTTTGATGATAATTAAATGCAATTAATTTTTTTAAAGTTATGGCAGTGTTAATGTTAAGGAGTTGGAAGTAGTACATCTGGAATGTTAAGTGATTACTCTAATAATTTTTTATTTTTCTCTCTTTCTAATTCATATTTGATTTTGGTTGTAGGATCAATTTTTGAGTTACTACATAATTCATATGTGAAGGGTGGTTTAGCTCTTGGCGCTCTGTTAGGACCTGGGCGAGGTAAGTTGCTACTTGTAAATCTTTTCTCATTAGGAATTTATGGCTGCTCCGGAATTTTATTAGCTGCAAGTGTATCTTTATATATGTTTCTTGGTTTTTTGATAGTATGTAAATCTAGTGTTGACATGAATGATTAGAATGATCCTCTTATTATAATATTTTTGGGAACCCATATACATTTCACCTTTATTGAGATAAGTGCTAAACTTAATAAGCTACTTTATGAAGAAAACAATATATTGTTGCAGAGTTGCTTTTTGATGGTCTAAGGGCATTCACAAAGCGATCACCAAATATGAACTCTCTGGTTGGATTTGGATCAATTGCTGCATTCATAATTAGTTCTGTGAGACTCTTCTTCTTGTTTCAATTGAGTTTTGTTTCCTTTGCATGATTTCTTCAGCTTATCTTTTAATGCCATTGATATGTTTTTCTCTCTTGTAGATCTCACTCCTTAACCCTGGACTTCAATGGGATGCATCATTCTTTGATGAGCCGGTTTGTTTGATACTCACTCTAATTTTCTTTTCAATGCGGTTTGTTTTTCATGCATTAATTGAACTAATTATACCTAAATCCTTGTATCTAAAGTAACAGAAAAGGCTGTTCTCCTGGCACTTCCGTTATGAAATTTTAAAATTTTATTTGACTTCGAGCTTATGATGGCTTTATTGTCTCCATTCCATTCAACCCTCTTGCTACTCGTATGCGAGGCGCCGTCTTGGCGTTCCTAACCAGGATCATTTGAAATATACAGTTATAGGTCTTTGAAATTAGCTTGTCCTTGTGCTAAATTTTGACATGTATATTCTCAATATTTTCTAAATTTTAGTATGCAGGTCATGCTTCTTGGTTTTGTTCTCCTAGGGCGATCTCTGGAAGAAAGGGCAAGGATCAGAGCATCTAGCGATATGAACGAACTATTGGTAAGTTGTGATGTGCCCCATGTCCGTAGTTTTTTGGTACAAATTGATGCATATATTTTGTTACGAATCATAGTACTGAAGTAGCTAGGAGGGGCATGGGATGAAGCTAATTGTTAATAATCAATAGAAACAGAGGGCTAGAATTCGATGTTTGTAAAAAGATCTATGGCTAGGATGTAATGTAGAGTGATGCCAAAATTAAGGCTAAGCCTGTACTGCGAGTAGATATTGAATATCAAATATAAAACTTTAGTTTCCCTCTTTCTACCTCTATGTATGGAGTTACTGCAAAAGACTCAGACTTGCTACATATTTCTCCCCCAATTTGCCCACTACATAATATACACACTGTTTCTTTAGTGATTCTCTGGTTGTTTAAGATATGAATCCCTTTCTGCTATTATTCGAGTTTTAGTATAAGATATACACATTTGGTTGTGGCACCCAGATTTTGAGGTTATGCTTATTGACTGAGATGCATGACTATTACTTATTTTGCACCCAATTTTAGGAGAACCTACTGAGCGGCGAGCGCATTATATCAGGTCATATAATTCCTTTTTCTATGTGAACCTACGTTATTAATGGGTGTTTGAAAGATTACGTATTTTTTTGGATTAAAATGATATAAAAGATAAGCATTAATGCAGTGCATTAAATGAAAGAGCCTATTCAAAAGGAAGCATTAAGGTATGTTTGAACTGTCAAAGTGGGTTATGTTTTTGGGAAATCCCAACAAGAAATGAGGATAAAAAATTTAGGGATGGTATATTCTGATTCAGTTATTGATATGCATGCTGTATATACTTTTTTTTTCTTTTTTTTTTATAAAAAAAATCTACCGGAACTTTTGGTCGTCGGTTTGATTTCAGTTGCAGTTTGGTTTTGACCTCTATATTAGTTTTTGTGACGTAATTGGATTGACTCTCCTTGATATCTCTGTTATTTATTAAACTTCTTTTCCTGATAGACTACAACTGTGCGCCTTTGCAGTCATTAATATCCACTCAGTCAAGACTTGTGATTACTCCTTCTGGAAGTGATTCCTCTACTGATAGTGTACTTTCCTCTGAAGCAATTTGCATTCAAGTCTCAACTGATGATATTCGAGTTGGAGACTCGCTGTTGGTGTTGCCAGGAGAAACTATTCCCATAGATGTAAGCAATTTGAATTTTCAATTGAACCTCTCTATTCTCTAATTGGTAACTATGGAATGATTCTGGAAGTCTTCTGTTGGCAACTACACTGTAATGCTTTCTTCCCTGTCTGTGTAAAATGCAATTTGGATCACTTCTAGGCTAAAGTAGCCCTAAATGCATTCATCTTGAAGTGCTTATTTGATAATTTTGCCATGAATTGATGAACTTGGACAATTATTGTCAGTATTAGTACATCAAGTAGTTGGCGATCTTTGATAGGTTTACACTCTATACTTGTATAACATAGTTTAATGAGTCATGAAACTATATGTTTGGTGGAATCAACAAGTCATTGTTTCTCCACATTGTCATGAACATCTTGAAGGAGGAAATCCATGATATTGCTTGAAAACATTGTTGAAATGCTAAAGAGTCTTGGTGACCTCTATGTTTTCTTGATTTAGATTGTTAGATGCTTTCCTGCTGTTAATTTTTCTGTTTGTCAGTGCTATAGGGAATTTGGTTTTCTCACTGAATTGTCAACTTTGAATTTCTGTGCAGGGAAGAGTTCTTGCAGGTCGAAGTGTCGTGGATGAGTCCATGCTCACTGGGGAATCCCTTCCAGTATTTAAGGAAGCAGGTCTTTTAGTTTCAGCTGGAACAATAAACTGGGTATGCTACTGTTCAAACATATCTTACTGTGTGAATGAAATTAGGGCTTTGTGGATATGCAAATTCAGTTATCTGAAAATCATTCCAACCTTTGCTGATAGAATATGATATTATTTTCTCAGTAGTGAGTAGTGACTGAAATTATGTCAAACTGCTACTCATTCTAAAAAATAATTTGAAATAATAAATAATAATTAAAATAACTAGATGGAAGTATTCTTATGATCGTAAGTTTTGGTGAAGTTGGTGAGCTGAGACTATCTTATCCAGTTATTTAGAATAAAAATGGTGCAAGATAATTATGTTGTCCTCACAGTAACAGCTTTGCTGCCATATGGTTGATGTGGTCCTCGTACCCCTTTTACATATTTTGGGGAGAGAAATTGGAAATCCTATGGGAATATACTTTTAGTGGCTATGGTTTGGTAATTTTGTCTTGTTGAATTGCAGCACCTTGGAAGATGGTATCATCATCACTTACCTAGATTTTGGTCCCCTTTTTAAAAAAAATTTGTGAAATTTGATTTTTATAGCATAACATGCTTTGGATTTTACTCGAGCATCTTTCAATTGCAAAAGCTTTTCCAATTTTCTTCCAGGATGGACCTTTGAGGATAGAAGCTTCTTCAACTGGCTCCAACTCAACAATAACCAAGATTGTTCGCATGGTCAGTATTTTCTTAGTTTTCATTGATATGATGGACACAATAATGGTACCATAAGAAACATATAAAAGAATGAGGATATAGAATATTAGAATATCTTCCTGATATTGGTTTGAAAGAACACTAGTTATGGCAGGTTGGTAGCTATAATATGGAAAGGTAATCCTTGGAAATTTTATTACTAACTATACTGATTCTCCTATTATTATTCTCCCCTATTTGTTAACATCAATAATTATTTTTCTCCCCCCCCCACCCTCTCCTCTCTCTCTATATATGTGCGTGTGTATACGGGAAAACTACGCTAGGTGCCATTTTGTCGTGCCTGATTACAAGGTGTAAAATCCAATAAGATGCTAACTGCTCTTTTGGAAATGAAATATTGTTGGTTTGGCTTGGTAAGTCAGTTTTGATTGGGTTGTATAGTGATTATTCTTTGTACTTTAATGTTTTTGGGTGGTCAAGTTTATCCATTCTCTGATAACATTTTGAATCCCAGATCATTGAATTTGACTCAAAAACAAAACGACTCTAGTCTACAATGGTCCCCCACAGATGTGTGGTGCTGACTGCTGGGAAGACTGAACTGATACAAGCCGAACAATATGCATTAGTTGGCTGGATCTACTTTTGTATTAAAGGGTTGTATAGTGCTTTATCCTTTGTAACCTACATGTAGGCTTGGGCACTCTTCTAATTTTATTTTTTTTCTTATTTTGGACTATTGACTTTAGAAAAGGATATTTCAATAATGACCTCTCAAATATGGTGTTCTGGGAATGAACTGTTAGCCCAATACTTGGGGCCAAAAATTACCTATGAAAAATAAAATAGACAATAAACTGATAGTAGCCACTTTAGCTTTACTCCACTTATTGAAACCTGCATTCTCATGATTGATGGTATTAACTTTTGCTATAAATAGCCTCTTTTATGAAATAGCTAATAGCTTTTACTGTTTGTATGACTTCTGTCTTCAACCTTTATAGGTTGAGGATGCTCAAGGCCGTGAAGCACCTATACAGAGGCTTGCAGATTCTATTGCTGGTCCATTCGTGTACAGTGTTATGACTTTGTCAGCGGCAACATTTGCTTTCTGGTATGAACTTAAATCTCTACCTTTTCTTAAGGATCAAATGAAATTTAGAAAGGAAATTGGAAGACCAGCTTAAAGAATACAAAATTTCTGGTGGATCTCATTCCTAATCATAATTATCTATTAAGAGGCGGGAATAGGACACTGTTCCCAGCCCAAGCAAGAGTCTGATACCATATATGACAACGATACTGATCATCAACTCAATGATGTTTTATGACTTTTATCCCGCCTAGTAGGAATATGATCCTTTCTCATGTTCATGTCCCTTTTAGAACATCTTATTCGTTTCAACTGTCTTTATCTCATTATCTGGCAATAGACTTCTTTCCTCTTTTGCTCTAAATTGCTCACCATACATTTTGTCATATTCACTTCTTGAAGCCCCCTTAGTTTTACTTCTGTTTCATTGTTCTAGTTTATGTTCATCCTTACTTTTTTACTTATTAATGATATCTATCTGACCTTGTAACACAGCTTGAAAATGTGTGTGGTCATGTCTTCCACTCTTCTATAACAAATGCAAAGAGATAGGAACTTTATGAATTTTTAGTTTACTTGCTTTCCAGTTGTTCTCTTGCAAACTCAACTGCACCATACATCACTACTTAACCGTTCTCGACAAAAATAAGTAAAAAATTCAATGGTCTTCTTTCATGTCTCTGTATTCATCACTAATCCTCTCTGGTGGTTAGCAATGATGATGAGGGCCTTGATTGGGATTTGTTGTGTCAAGTTTTATAGTTTGAATCAAAAGTTATTATGTTTTTGCTACTAGCTGCTTGTTCCTCACTACTCATTTCTGTTAAGGTACTATGTTGGGACACACTTATTTCCCGATGTCTTGCTTAATGACATTGCTGGGCCTGATGGAAATCCTTTGCTTCTGAGCTTAAAGCTTTCTGTGGATGTTTTGGTGAGTCATGGTGCACTAATGATTCGTTCAAGAATACTATCAGCTTCAAACTTATATCTTTTGCATGTTTCTATTAACCGCTTACAGTTCATACAGGATTCTACTAATTGTTTTGCTGAGATATTTTAATTTGTTACGTCATAGGTGTTTTGAATCCATTCATTGTAATGATCCTTATAATTCTTTTGTTCAAATTTTTTTAGCGAAATGACTAAATAAAGCCAACCCCAAAGGTAACATCCTTTTTTTGGCTTTAAGGCAATATTGTAACACGACCAATGCTGGACTAACAAAGGTTTCTTAAGTTATGAATGAACTAAAACAGTGTGGACAGTTGGATGAGTGTGTCTTCGCTTATTGCCAAATTGTCTAAAATAGCTCTGATTATAAGAGATGATGCAGTACATCATGAAGTCTGCGTCCTTCTTGAGAAAATTGGAAGTACTTACATATATACAGATGAATTATGCAGCCTTGGCTTGATTTTTTTTTTAAAAAAATTTCCAGGTGGTGTCTTGCCCATGTGCACTAGGCCTTGCCACACCAACAGCAATCCTTGTTGGCACCTCTCTTGGTATGTCATCAAACTTGTTTCCTTTTTTCTTCTCTTTTTCCCTGATTGGCTGCAAGATGACTGCTTTTCCCTGACCATAAGCAACCCTCCATATGCATGTTAATGATGTTGGTATCTGATGCCAAGTCTTTCTTGCAACTACCAATGGACAGTACAATACAAGTAGCACCTTCAGTAGTACGCTTTTTCCAATTTGATGGTCCCTTATGTAAGATCATAGCAAAAGAATTGTGTTTTTATATTATATATGTTATCTTTCTATAATCTCGCCGTATATTTCCATTAAGAACATCCTACAGTTAGTGCAGATCACATGTTTAGCAACCAAACAACTACACCCTGTTTAGCAAGGCATGTAAATACATAAAGTACTTAATAATACTAAACATAAACAAAATTGACCTGCAGTACTTATTCAAGCTTTTTAATAGGGTCTGAAGCACACTTGTGAATTCTCAGATATCCCCTTTTTCTTGTTACAATGTCATTCATGACATTCTTACATTACATTAAATCTGTTGACTAAATGGTTTGGGATTTTAAAATTAAGTGTAGGCACTTTGTACAATAATGCTGAGTTGGTGCTCTACACCTAGCCCGCTCTTCTTGACACTCACTCTATTGGTAGTTGATACAGTCTAAACTGGGTTTTGAGCAACATTATAGCTCTACATATGTAAGACACCTTACAAATACTATATTTCTAGGAAGCTTTAATTTCACTTTTGTTTCATTAATAATGAGCAGGAGCAAAGCAGGGACTTTTAATTAGAGGAGGTGATGTATTGGAACGCTTGGCAGCCATAGATGTAGTCACTGTAGACAAGGTATCAACAACTAATTCTCTTTTCTTCTTTTTTTCCCTTTCCTTTTTTTTTAAAAAAAAAAAATTGTATTTAAGTGCTAATTTTAAATGACCTATATGGTTTGGATCTGGAAGACATATTGAGTAGATTACGTCAGTCTCCTCTACGGTATCTAATAATTAAATGTTTTACATCCTTCAATTTTCAGACAGGAACTCTAACTGAAGGAAAACCTACTGTTTCTGCTGTGGCATCTTTTGTTTATGAAGAACCAGAGATTCTTAGGATTGCTGCTGCGGTGGAGAAAACAGCGGTACATCCAATTGCAAATGCTATTATTAGCAAAGCAGAATCATTGAATTTGAATATCCCAACAACACAAGGACAATTAGCTGAACCAGGCTTTGGCTCCTTAGCAGAAGTGGAGGGGCAATTGGTCGCAGTTGGCTCTTTAGAATGGGTTCATGATCGTTTTCAGCAAAGAAAGAACCTGTCTGATCTTTTGAATCTGGAGCAATCTGTGAAGCAAAAATCATCCAAAGGAAGTTCCCCATCAAACAATTCACAAACAGTTGTTTATGTTGGTAAGGAAGGAGAAGGTGTGATTGGAGCTATTGCAATATCTGATAATTTACGCCAAGACGCAGAATCTACCATAAACAGGTACTATCCTCTCCAATTCTAATTTATTTTGATTGGTTAATGGTTATTTGTGGTAGGATTAAATAAAAAAGTTTCCATCTTGAATGGTGGTGTTCAATGTTTACTTACCTCGCTCTATAAGTATTTTATATCATTTGAATTGAGTTTAATGTTTGTTTTTTCTTCTCTTTCGTTTTCTAATTTTTGGTGGGTTGGGGTAATTGGGTGATTATATACAAAATGCCTTTCATAGTGTTACACTTTCTATAGCAAATACTTAAAGAATTGCATCTCTCTCTCTCTCTCTCTCTCTCTCTCTCTTTGTGTATGTGTGTTTGTACTTTGCTAGTTCATCATGTAAAGGGGTTTCCATATTTTTTGGGGTACTTTAACAGAGTCCTTAAGCTGGAAACTTGTTCTTTATGACATCAAGCCTTCAAAGTTCTGCTGGAGTGACTCCTACATATAATAATTTATATTGCAGACCGGCTCTTGCTGAAGATATTAAGGAGTGATGTAATCCAGATATCATTAGAACCCTTTTTTCTCACTTTTTTTAAGCAATCATGGGTGTCCAAACCTCTTAGAGCATTCGACCAATCCCACAAGTACACGTCCCTCCACAAGAGTTGTGCACTTGGCAATTCCAAGCATAGGCTTGTGTGGTTACCACTTGGACTTGGCAAGATTGATCATGTGACCTCTCTCTTATTATGGTAGAGTAATATCTATAGAACCCTAGTGTTAAACAGGGACAGTGATCAACCTATGCAAGCCAAAACTCGATTTAAGGGGAATGGATCACCCACAACAAACAAAGTATATATATCAAAATACTATTTTTGAAGTCATTTATTAGTATATGTTCTACTAGACGTAATGGTACATGGTTGCTTACAAATAAATAATAGAAGAAACATAAAAATACCTAATGTCTAAAAGTAATAAATTTCTAGTAGTGAAAAGTTCATTAATCACAACAAATAAAACTTTGCATTTGGACATCTTTTCTTGGGTTGCATCGAAGAGTTTTGTATCGTTTCTGGAATTCAGATACTATTGCATTGTAAGTGATATAAATATACAGTATCTAGTGACCAGAGCCATCCTACCTCTGACACCTATTATGAAACTGCCTGTTTTACATTCTAAACTTTGTTCTGTTTGCTTATCCGTCTCACATTATTAGGTTGTTTTTGTGAAGGCTTCGGCAGAAGGGAATTAAAACAGTACTCTTATCGGGAGACAGGGAAGAGGCAGTTGCAACTGTAGCTGAGGCAGTCGGAATAGAAAGTAAATTTATCAATGCATCCTTGACACCACAGCAGAAATCTGGTTGCATCTCAACGCTTCAAGCTTCTGGCCATCGTGTGGCGATGGTAAAATCTTCCATTATAGTTCTTATTTCTCTAAATTCATTCTTGAATATATATAATCTTTTGAAATGTATTATATAAGCACTTTTCAAAGTTCTTCTGGAAATACTTTTCAAAATCCTCTGCTGACGTGCATCCTACCTTTTTTAGGTTGGTGATGGAATTAATGACGCACCTTCTTTGGCTCTTGCCGATGTGGGCGTTGCTTTGCAAATTGAAGGACAAGAAAATGCTGCATCTAATGCAGCATCAATCATACTTCTCGGAAACAGACTTTCACAGGTAGATATTAAAACTATATGTCAATTCCTCCCCCCACTAGTTGGGATTTAGTCATGCTGAATTGCTGCCTCAGAAAAAAGAGAACAAAAAGTAAATGCCAGTAAAGAAATTGATTTCTTGATCTGAAGCCAAAGTGCATTGATACTTGGTTGCAGGTGGAATAATAAATAGAGTTCCTAATACATTTCCATGGGTCTCATGTTTACCAATATCAGATGCTCATTGAGTTTCTATGTTGCAGGTGGTAGATGCACTTGATCTTGCACGGGCAACAATGACAAAAGTTCACCAGAACTTGTCATGGGCAGTGGCATATAATGTTGTTGCAATTCCCATTGCAGCTGGTTTACTTCTTCCTCATTTTGATTTTGCCATGACACCTTCCCTTTCAGGTGACTGATATTTAATAGTTGCTATTATTTTTATTTTTATGAAAATGTTTATGATTCCTATTTTAGTCCTAGAATTTTTTCAATCTTCAAAAGGATGATGTTACATGAATGGTATGAACAACGAGATTATACATTGCTTATCCCAAACGAGAGAGAGAGAGAGAGAGAGAGAGAGAGTGATCATCTGTGAATAATTCAAATTTGGTTTTCTTGGTCAATGATATTAATTTATATATGTATCATATATCTCAAGATTTGTGATAAAAGAAAACTCAGATCCTTTTAGTAGTGGTGAATGAGTACGACAACGAATTTTGAACAACTTAAAAATCACAAAAAGGGGATACGTAGAAACAATAGAACAAATATTTAGAAAGCCAAATGGCTTTTGGCGGAGAGATAGAGGGACCTCGAACCCTCACGGTTTCTAAAATCAATGGTTTTTCTGTTTATATAATATTTCATCATTCCTAACCAGATGATTTTACCTTATGTCTAAGGATCTGGTATTTGGCATGTCCTACATAATAAGTATTTCATTCATGATTTTATTTTTTATAAACTTCGTCATTGATCTTTTCTCCTTCTAGATAATGCTAGGGGTCTCAAATAATTGAGTAGGTAACAGATGCATGCGTGTTATGTTTCCTATGGTAAAAATGTGTACATATGTAATTTTTACTAACACAAAGAGGTCGTCGTAATCATGTTATTTTAATCTTCTTGGTAATTCTATAAAATATTGGACTTTAGTTGTACTGTTTCCTGAACTTTTAAGCTGAAAATTTTCTGCTGTAATGTTTGTTTAGGTGGGTTGATGGCTTTGAGCTCAATATTTGTTGTCACCAACTCACTGCTTCTGCAGTTCCATGGACCTCAGAAGAAAGGAAAAACGAGACACGAATCTATCTCCTCGAGTTAGTGATCTAGGTACATATGCTTCTATAATGCTAGGAATAACTCACCCTTCCTCGACTTTCAACATCTTCCCCCTCCTTGTTATATAGACTTGCCAACCAATAAAATATGTATCTGTAAAGACTTCATTAACCTATGGAATTTGTTGTATTCGATGAAATATAAAACTGGAATGAATCTTTTTTGCATATAATAAATAAAAGAGTGACCCGCGAATATTTACGAGATTCTTAAAATCATACTCTGTAAGGAAAGTCTATACTCTTGCTTATGTTCTGACAGCAAGGAAAAGTATGATTGTATTTTAACAGTTGTTGTATCTTCTGTACTGACTCTTTTTTTCTTTTTTTGGACATACTGACCTAAGTTTGCGCAATCAGAATGACAATTATTTCAAGTTCAGCAAATTAACATAGTTGTCGATGTAGTCAAAATAATATCGTTTCGGATCTTCACTCCAACGAGGCAATAGTGTGGATGTAAAGTGTATACAAAAATATGAGAATGGGGAATTTTAATTTTATTTGAGGTTTTGGGGTACAATTATTATAATTGTGTAATAAAGTAATTTTCAACAATTTAGATTTGTTTATTTTTATTATTGTAATGTCGTTAATATACATCAAAATTTACACTCTAGATAGTACTCCCTCCGTCCCAAATTAATTGTTTTTCTATGACTTTTTTAAGTCAAATTGACTATTTTTAAAATTAATAATTAAACATATATAAATATATTTTTAAAATTATAAAAATTGAAATTAGTAATAAATTGTATATACTTTCTTTTGGTTATAATATCTTCACCTATATGTTAGCAAAAATAATAAAAAGATTAGTTTTAAAAATAGTCAATTTGACTTTAAAAGGTCCTAGAAAGGTAATTAATTTGGAACGGAGAGAGTAGTATTTATTTACATAATTTTAACTTCTTTCTAACGGAATAAGGTAATTTATCATGATATACTAAAATGGGCAAACCAATTCTTTATTCTTCGTACTTTTCTTTTAAAGTCATTTCAATTCTCATATAATTTTCTATATATGATTTTACGTGAACAAGTAGTGTCCCCAATAAGTGCGAGAGATAATGATATAACTTTAAAAGAAAAAATAAATGTTAACATTAATTTTTGAGTCGTTAATGATAGTTAGTGAAAGTTTATTTAGTCTATTTTGTTTATCCATTCTTACCAAGTATGTATTTATGTACACACTCACTCAGTGTACATCCAAAAACATATCAAAATATAAAATGATATAAAATATTTATTTTTCTTTTATGGGAGAGTAAGAATTCGCAATTGTAACTACATTTATACTGCATCCGCAAAATCTACAAGTTGCGGTGCGGATACGCGGTGCGATTTTTAAAATTAGTATTCGCACATATGTAGATGCGGATGTGGAAATAAGGAATATCCGCACCACACCGCGCCATATGTATCTGCACATATATAATTTATTATATATATAGATATACATATTTAGAAATCTTAAAATCTGAATCTAATTCTCTTGCCAATCTCCAAACGCAGTGCTAAAAACTACGACACATGGACGAGTTGTAAATTATTTTAGATTTCCTAAAATGTAGATTAAGGTGGTAGTTATCTCACAATTAAAAAAATATGTCATTGTAACGTGTGTGATTTGAATTTTAATAATTTGAGTGTGTTTGTTGAAACTTTTTCTTCACTTTTTTTTTAACTTTTTAATTATTATTTTTGCGGCTTAAAATCTAACGTTACATTTCCTAAATTTCTTATCGGATTTTATTAGTTGACTAAAGTTATGTAATATTTTATTATATATGATATACGTAACACTCCAGTCCTATATCGAAATATATAGAAAAATTTTGTCTGTGATAAGGAATAAAGTTACTATCAATAATACCTTCAGTCATGACCTTTTGGGTGACCATGTGGTGGACTAAAATGACCCGAGAATATACTATTAGCCTATTAGGTCAGTAATTTAAGGCTTTGTTTTGATGAATTTGACCTGAGTTATTTCAGTATAGGTGATGAATTATCAAATTTATTTGTTGTTGACCTCGTTTAACAATGATTGAAATCATGTCATTATATTTTTATTTGTTATCTTGATGAATCAAATTTTGATACTCCTTCCGTCCCAAATTAATTGCTCAATTTTGACCTTTTAAAGTCAAATTGATTATTTTTAAAACTAATATTTTTACTATTTTTGCTAACATATAGGTGAAGATGTTATAGCCAAAAGAAAGTATATACAATTTATTAGTAATTTCAATTTTTATAATTTTAGAAATATATTTATATATGCTTAATTATTAATTTTAAAAATAGTCAATTTGACTTAAAAAAGTCATAAAAAACAATTAATTTGGGACGGATGGAGTAATTATTTATTTTAAAAAATTTAAAAGTTTTTGTATTTGCGATTCGATTTTTAAATATAGTATTCGCGTATATGTAGATGCGAATGCGGATACTCCTTGTATCCGCACCGCGCTCTCCCCTACTTTCCTCTGTTCACAACACTTTTTCGTTCCTCATTTATTACTGTGTTATACTTAAATGTGCCTTTAGATGTATATGTTGGGTGTATACATGTATATTCTTTTTGAATTTGGACCACATTTTCTCTAATTCTATTTAATACACTATATTTTTTATAGTTGTGAATAATATAATTGAAATCGATCTCGGTCAATTATTTTATTATATTGCATAGCTTAATTGTTTCAAAAATAAAAGTAATCCAACATTTTTTTATCGTTTGATGAACATTTGAATTTTTTTATCAAAATTTTAATAAATGAATTTTTTTAAAAATTTTTAACGTTGAAAATATTTTTTATTATTCTAAATTTTTGTATGATTGATCTTAATATCATGAATTATTTATTAACATATTTTGATTATTATTAACAAAATTATTAAAATCAAGTAATTAATATATTAAATGTAAAGAAAATGTGTATGGAACGGTGGGGAGCCAAATCCATTCTTCTTACTAATATCACAATTCAAAAACAAAAATTTCATAATTAATTTGATCCAATGTTTACGGTTACAATCAACTAGCAATGATTAAAAGCAAAAATAAATGTAAACATGAAATTTTGAGCCGTTCATGATAATCAATGAAAGTTTATTTAGTAAACAAAAATTTACCGTTAAAACCAAACTTGCAATGATTAAAATGTGCACCAATAAGCTGTCCTGCAGTCGTGGCATTGTGCAGCAAAACATCCAAAATACGTACAACCATCAGACGTCACAAAGCAGAAGTGTCACGGCAGAACAAATGCACCTAAGCACATGCCAACCCATCTTCCTCCCCAATTTCCACATACGGCCAAGCAAAATATACTCCATTTAAATTTACTTTTAGTAATTATAAATTTTAAATGAAATAGAATTTTTTTTTTGGACAAAAAAAATTAATTTTCGCCAAAATACAATTTATAAACATGCTCTTAAATTATCGAAAAAAATTAAAATTTCATATAACACACTTTTATATAGTTTAATTATTGTTTTCTTGAAATTATTTATGAATTATGTAAGTAAATAATATTTTAATTTTTTATTAAAGTATTTTTGTTAGTAACTCCGCCCGTCAGTCACTCTGTACTTCTTAGCCAAAGTGGCAATCCTTGTAAATAAAACACAAATCAGGTCCTTTTGTCCCCTCAACACCGAAACTCAAGGTTCAAATCCCAAAATATTTAATATTTAATGCAGCAATTTCAAATCATAATCACAACCAATAAACAATTCCCTGAATACGAAATGAAGCGTAACGTGATCTAATCATCCTCTAATGATTCCTACACTCTCTTGTAAGTTAAAGTTTACTATTACACAATATTATAATTATAATTATAATATAATTTTATATATATATATATATATATATATATAATTTTGACTATAGGGTACTCTTTTATGTTAGGGCGGGAATACGAAATCCCCAAAATTTTATTTTGCCCCTCGTTCCGTGTGGACACATATTTTTTGATTATTTGATTTTTCTCTCTCTTCTATACTTTCTCTCTCTAGGGTTTCTGCAAATTCAAAATTTGTCTGTAAATTTCTTCTGGATGTTTGATGCTAAGATGAGTTTACGCAAGGGTTCGAAGGTGTGGGTGGAGGATAGAGAATCCGCTTGGGTTGCTGCTGAAGTCACTGATTTTATCGGCAAACAAGTTCCAGTCCTCACTGAATTTGGGAAGAAGGTGAGCTTGTTCAATTTTGAAATTGTTTGGAGTTTAAGGAGGAGAGAATTGGAGTTAACTGAACTAGCTTGATGAATTTGTTGGAAATTGACGGAATTTCATGTTTTTTGTAGGTATTGGTTTTGCCTGAGAAGTTGTTTCCGAGAGATGAGGAAGCGGACCATGGGGGAGTTGATGATATGACCAAATTGACCTACTTAAATGAGCCTGGAGTTCTTGATAACTTAAAGAGGAGATATGCTCTTAATGAAATCTATGTGAGTTTCCCTGTCTTTCTTAAGCTGACTTTGCTGGACTTTTTTTATTTCTAAATAAAAGGAGATGGCCTTATGATTACATGTGCTTACCTTCGCAAGCATGAAAATTACAGCAGTTTTAACATTTAGTGTGAGTTCATTACTTAATTTGGTTTAATGGCAAAAATTGTAGAATGGTTGTGTTCCAACTGAATTAGGTTATGAGCATTCTGGTAATCTGGTTCTGTCAAAAACTTGTACTAGTTTCTAATCATGTAAGTTTTTAAATGAAGAAAAGAGAGGAGAAAGTTTATGAGTGAAGACTGAAGAGGTAATAATTTTCATTTATTACTTCTCTTAAGAGGTTATGAGAGAAAAGGAAGTTGCTTTCTTTCTTGTTATTTGAACTTTGTTTTTTAGGGGAACATTTTTTTCTTAATTTTCGTGATTATACTCACAAGAAAGTAAAATGAAAGAGGAAGTAAGTAAATTTCTTTCCATATCTATTATTTGGTTTCAATTTGTTTACTCTCATGCTTTCTATATAAATGAGGGATATGTTGGTCTGCTACAATGTCCTTGTATAGCATGCCCTTTTGTGTTTTTTAAATTTTCTGCTGGAGTTCTGTCAGGCACCACTAAGCTTCCCCTTCTGTAAGGCCAAGGAACTTCGTGGAAGGGATAAGAATTAAAAGATTTCTGCATTGATTATCTAGCGCTATAGATAGTAGAGACATGATTTGTATTGTAATATGAAATTTATTGATGAAATGACTTGGTCCATTATCCATCTATTCTCTTCTTCTTTCCCAAATTTCTTACTATTTCTTCCTAGTTCTTGCTCCAATACTCCTATCAACTAACTTAAAGTTTTAGTTGAAATTGCTACTTTGGGCTCTAATTTAAGTTTGGATCAAGGGTTTATTATGAAAATTAAGTATTAAAGCCTATTGCACTAGCGGGAGAACTTCATCTTCTACCTCGTTTCAGTCCTTGCTCTGTAATCGAATTCTCTTCGTCCCCACACAACTCCATATCTGACCTAAGAGAACCAATGTACATTCCTAATTAACTCAACAAGTCCCTGGGTCGACCCAATTCCAACAACTAATCAGAGATCGTAAGCCTGGTGATGCTTAGTTTTTCTGTCGTGATCTGTAACTCCCATTTTCAACAGAATTTGTTGGTTGTTTGAGGTAAAATATAATCACCTCCATCTAATTCCTTATTTCTTTTGTCCATTGCGTTACTTCATCAATCAAATACAATTTTATAAATTGGAATTGAAGATTTTTGCACTCAATACTGTTTAATGAACAAAAAGGAGTCACAAATTTGTGTTTGTGAATGTGATTTCTACTATAGTGTAAAGCCCCGGGTCAAATCAAGAGCCCAAATCAAATTATATAGCAAGACCTAATGCACCATCTCAATAATATATTCTTGACTCATTTTAGCCCATCACATGCTTACCTTCTAGATTGAGTCTTTATATACATACTTGAGATGGGTGACTTGTTATATTTGAAATTGCACTCATACAAGCAATAAATAGTCTTAGTCAAATTTAATATTAAACTATCTTTCTATGGACCATTCAAAGTGTTATAAAGGGTGGAAATAAAGGCCTACATGCTTCACAATACTTCTAGAAACCACCACGTGCCATATATCACATTTGAATTAAACACTGGGGAAAGATAGCTAATACTAAACTTCGTCTAGTAACTCAAGATGGGATATTTCAGGAGTATTTGACATGGAGCCTCTAAAGATTTTAAGACCAAAAGTGATACATTGAAAACTTTATTCTATGTAAAAATTGCAACATAGATATGATAACTTGAAAAAATGAAGGACTAATCAAGTAAAAGTATTCTAATTTCATATTAAATCCACGAGAACATGAATTTTTAAAGGGGAAGGACTTGTAAGGACAAGGATCTTAATGAAATGTGTAAGAATTAAAGGATTAGATTAGATACTAAGATGCGATTTGAGATTTAGTAGGTTTTATGTGCTTGTGGGTGGTAAGTTAGAGAGTATATTAGCCTATTGCATCTTGGTAGCTACTAGTTATGTAAATGGAAGAAGCATGGTTTGCATATATTTTTATCTTTTTTTCTTTTTCATGCTCACATTTCATACTATTTTTGTCTAGTTCTTCCATTTCACCGAGTTACTCTCTTATACTATCAACTAACTTCAATTGTTAGTTTTAGATTGCTAGATCAATTTTGAACACTGGACAAAATTTTGTTCTTTGTTTAGTCCTTCAATGTCCGGAATCAAAAATCTTTCCTAACTTTATGAGGTTTGGTGTATACTTTTGTCCCTAAAAAAACATCCTCATTTCCCTTTGGGATAGTAATATTGTTCACTTGACAATTTATTTGTTTATTGATTCTAATTTTCAAACATATTTGTTTCTTAATGCACAAGCAAATAATTAGTAATTTAGTAGTGGGAGTAAATCAGGAAAAGGAGAAAATTCTTGCCGACCTCTAGTTCACTGGGTCCATCCCTATACTCAAGGCTAAAAGTACTAATAAAAAAGAGAAATTGAGAAAATGATCTCTCATATAAATACTCTAAATTATCACCCTTAAATTTGTGTTCTCTTATAGTACAATAATTTAGGTAGGTAGACATGGAGTATAAATATATTGGATCGGGTTTCTCTAGAGTTTTTAGGAAATTCTAAAATTTGGAATTCCCTAGATCTAGGCCCTTCCTTTGATTCAATGGTCAATGTGAAGCCCACCATCCAATTTTGAAATATTTTGGCGCTTAATCCACAAATTCATTTATTAACTCTGATTCTATCTCAATCTTCACCTATTCGCTCTCCTATGTACTTCGTTTCTTTCTTTCTTCATAAACCAACGCCACATCATCAACTTCATAAACCACCTGCATTATCTAATAAGAATTCCATACTCTATAGTCGATCCTTTTGTAATTTGTAACAGTGATGTCTTCTCTCTAGTGAAAGGTTCTAAAAAGTGCGTAGGCAAATCTATCTAGCGGGGACAAATTCGAGCGCCTAGGCCTTGTAGACCTTAGGTGGGCGCTCTAGGTGGTGTAATTTAATTTAATTTTAATCTTATTAATGAAAATGTAGTGGTGAAATTTAAAACATACTAAACTTTAAGACTAAATAATATTATGAAGAAACTTGGGGTGAATTACTTTAGCAAAAGCAGAACCTGATAACTAATATTTAGTACTCTTATTTCGCTGAAAATAACCCAAAATCTTTGATACGGGGGAGAGACAATAGCAGAGTCGGCAGTTGTAGGTAGAGTTTCATGGAGAGTCGCACTTGAATTAGTCGTTGGAGAAATCTCTCATTGTCGTCTCACACCTTTTTGGATCACCTTTGGAGTTTTATGGTAGTGAATTTTGCATATTTTTTAGGAGGCGACAATGAATGATGATGATGGAGGCATCCTGTATTATTTTTCTTGTTCAGTTTCTTTTGTTCTTCCATTATTTCTGAAATTGTTGATGCTAAGTGATGTAGGACAAGAATGGAGGAAGGAAGAAAGAGAATTCAAAGAAGATAATTAGGCTAAAAGCCACAAGCACAAGGCTTAAAATTCAATAATTAATAATAATGAGGGATTACAACTGTGTATATAGGAATAGGAAAAACCCCAAAACTTGGAGGCTAAGTAAAATATTAAGTAACCTAATTAAATAAGGAAATAAAATCTTGCTAATTATCTACTATCTTAAATAATTAATATTCTAGAGTATTCTATTAATATATTAATATAATTAAATATATTCTAATATTATCTACTAAATAAACTAACTACATTAAAATTATCCATAAATAATAATAACCCAATAATATTAAATTTCTCTTGCTTCCATCCTCATCATTCTCCTCTCTTTTGAAAAAAACTCGTCCTCGAGTTTTGAAGTATAGAAGAATATCCATATTCCACGAACCGAACTCCAAACATGCAAGAAAATTTGATCCTCCTTGTAACCATATTGATTAGTAGGAAACAATAAGGAGTGAACTTTCTTGTATTGCATCTTGTTGGAGCTCTCACTGATAATAAAATCGATGACTTGATCGTTGGTTTCTTCATACAAACGATCAAGTTGCTTTGAGAATAGATCATCTGACTTTCTGCTTAATCTCGCTCTCACTCGTTGTATCAACTTCAATTTTATCTTCATGTGACTTGTCATTGAGTTGCGGAATTTCTTCCCAATTGGCAATTAGTGTCACTAGCATGGAGCGTCTTTGTCAATTACGATTCCTTAGTCATCGTCTTTGAAAGAGTGGCAGATTCACCCTTTTCTTGATCAGACATGCGTAGTTAGAGCACACCGTTTATTGATTAGGATTTCATTTGGGCCTCTAAAGAATCAATTATTGTACCATAACTTTTGGACATCTCTTCCATCTTAGATAGGAGCTCAACATTTGTAACCATGATTCTGCAAAGAAAATAAAACAAGATTTTTTTTTGAGGTCTAGGGGCGCAAGTGTGGGGAAAATAACTAAATAGGGACTGATTTGAAAATATCAGAAACTTTGGGACTGATTTGAAAATTTCAGAAACTTTGGGCTACCAATCTGTTATTTTATCACGGATGAACAGTAACACTGAACTGTAGCATTTTTTTTTTGGGGATAAAAAATTGGGATAGATTTGAGACTACGTTGTCGTCTTAGATGCTGTGTCAACTCTATACCGAACTTTGACGATTGATGGAGGCCAGAAAAATTAGGATAGGAAGAAATTGGGTGAAGTTAAAATATATCGAGAACTTTTGGCTTTTGATACCATTATGATGTAGGACAAGGAGGGAGGAAGGAAGAAAGAGAATTCAAAGAAGATAATAAGGCTAAAAGCCACAAGCACAAGACTTAAAATTCAATAATATCAATCATTCAATTATTAATAATAATGAGATATTACAACTGTTTATATAGGAATAGGAAAAACCCTAATAGCCAAATAAAATATTAAGTAGCCTAATTAAATAAGGAAAATTATAGTAATTATCTACTACCTTAAATAATTAATATTCTAGAGTATTCTACTAATATAATTAAATATATCCTAATATTATCTACTAAATAAACTAACTACATTAAAATTATCCATAAATAATAATATATAATAATAACCCAATAATATTAAATTTCTCTTGCTTCCATCCTTATCAGTAAGTCGAGTACTAATCATGTGACTAGGATGCGTTATGAACGAGTTTCAGTACTAGGCGCTTTTGAAGCAATTTTACCTTAGGTATGGCGGTGAAGAGGCATTTAAGGCTTGTGCGAGTGCCTAAAGCGGTTTTTTAGAACACTGATCAAGTGACTATGATTTCATTTTCATATCAAAAACCCTTTTTGTGTGTATGTATGCATGCCCACAAATCTAGTAAAACAAATATGGCCAATTTGGATGTGAGAGAACTTCATAATTAAATGGTTGCAATGTTACAAAGCTTTCGAGTTCAATACTTATTGATTAGATATGTATCCATTTGAAGAAACTTCGCTAACCCATCATTTTTTATGGACCCGAAAACTTTGACTCAAAACCAAATTAAGCACCTTTATTTAATTATTAACTAATTGATAATCCTTCTGTTTAATTCCAAACCTTAGTGGTTGCAATTTTGAGGTGGGTGATGGGGTGATGTTGGACCGTGGTTGTTTAAGTGGTGAGGGATGACATAGAATATGTAGGTTGTGTATGGTTGAGGAGAGGATGTGTTCAGAAAAGTTGGGAGGAGATAGATGGAGTTGACAAATCAGTTGGTGGGTAGACGGGAAAGAAGTTAAAATTAATGTTGTGACCCTTTAAACTCAATGCCCACCTCAGATTTGGGGAAGTCGAAATTTAAGAGTTCCCTAGGAACTATAGAGGAGTCAGATATATATTTTTACCTAAAACACTTGGTAGGAGAAGTGCTTCTTCAGCAAAGCTTCCTCCATTCCCTCTTGAATACTGTTTTTAGCCATATTCACTTTGCAATTGCTTTTTGATTGCATTTACTCCTTCATTTGTTTAGGATATTTTTTTTTCTGTCTTTTTCTGATCAGTTGTTAGAGACATTATATGTGCTCTAACCTTGTGGTATTCATCACCAGCACGTAGGGAAATTATTGTGTTCCCACTTATAATAATCATTTATCGTACCTTCCTTTCAAACCCATGTTTTTGATTATGCAAGACAATTAGTGGACATACGAAAATATTTTGCATGAGTTTCTTTTCACATGACCAAGTTCAAGGCTTGTGGTGGTGTGAGTACTTGCATTAATTGTCTGGCATGTGCATGATTGTTTTTAGTGTGACCAAGCACTAGTCTTAGTACACATATGGTATCCATTTTTCCCACTCGGTACTTGATTTACTGTAGAAATTACTGATCAGATGATACTTTTCTTAAATATCATGGCCTCCAATCGTGAGTGTAAATTCAACCTCACTTGTCTTCCATTTGGTTTGATATTAAATGTACATTAGTTAGTTCGCAAACTGGTAAACCCCACAATATCAGTCACGTAGTTGTAATTGTTCAACAAGCTGCCATTATATTTTGAAAAGATACTGAACTCTGTATGAGCTATGTGGTTTTGATTTTCTTGACACACTTATCTTATAGTTTACTGTTTTCTAATGAACCTGTGAAATATTCTTTTGTGCTGTTGACAGACATATACAGGAAGCATATTAATTGCTGTTAATCCGTTTACGAAGCTTCCTCATCTTTACAATGTGCACATGATGGAGCAGTATAATGGAGCTCCTTTTGGTGAGTTGAGCCCCCATGTTTTTGCTGTGGCTGATGCATCTTACAGGTTTGTTTGGTTTTAGTAGTAGTATCAATATTATTGGTATGCTTTAAGGCAAAAGTGATTTAATTACCTTCTGTTTGATTGTCTTGGCTCAGAGCAATGATGAGTGAGGCCCGAAGCCAGTCAATATTGGTTAGTGGAGAAAGCGGAGCTGGGAAAACTGAGACAACAAAATTGATTATGCAGTATCTTACTTATGTTGGTGGGCGGGCTGCCAGTGATGACAGGACAGTTGAACAACAAGTCCTTGAAGTAAAATTCACTTATTAAGATCAAATTCTTAAGCATATTATGAAATTTTGTAATCTTTATGAACAGACAGTAGGTATATAAACAATAAGTCTAAGATCTTACCCGGTTGAAATAATTCGTGCTATTATCTGGGGTCACATTATTCCTCTTTTCATAGTCATCCCTCACATAACTGGACTAATATATTTGTTAATCAAGCTGTTAATCTTGTCAAATTGCTTTTCTTCTTTAATGGCTAATGTATTGGACCGATCACTTACATTACTAATTTGCATTTTGATTCAGTCGAACCCACTGTTGGAGGCCTTTGGTAATGCACGAACGGTTAGAAATGACAATTCAAGGTTAGTTTAAGGTTTTTTGCAGTTTTCATTTTTATTTGGTTGTTGCTTTTAGAGGGAAGGCTGTGCTATCCTCTTGTTTTCTCCCTCAGAACTAAAGTTGTGATCTCCATGATATGTGTTAATTTTGACGGTCTTGAACTTGAACCAGAATCAGGGGTTTCTTATTAAATTAGGTTGCTCAAGTTAGATTAATTAGAGTTCTACTGTTCTATATAAATTGATGTAATCTCCATGTAACATAAAGTTGAATTATTTGAAATTAAGTTGTGCCCTTTTGTGTTTTTTCTATCAATTTGTTGCGAGGATAGACTTCTCTCCTTTCCACCTAGGGCTATAAATGAGATGAGACGAGCCGGACTTTGGCTTGTCGAGCTCGTGCTCATCTAAAAGTTAAACGAGCCGAGCCAGACTGGGCTTTAAACGAGTTTGAAATTTTGTGTACAAACTCGGCTCATTTTATAAACGAGCCGGACTCAATTTCGTGCTTGGCTTAAGCGAGCTGAGCTTGAGCTTAAGCCCGACCCGTTTAAATATATATATATAATTTTTTTTTATATATTTTCACTTTTTTTTTTGAAAAAATAATACATAAATTCAAATTAAACCATTAAGAAACTTAATATCATAAACAACATAACTAAGAATTTTATTTGAATTATGTTTATTTTTGTATTATATTTGTTATATATAAAATAAAATTTTAATTAAATAATTGTTAAACTAGTTGGGCCTAAACGAACCGAGCTCGAACACTACACTGTTTGAGCTCGGCTCGTTTAGCTAAACAGGTTTAAAGTCTTGTTCGAGCTTGACTTGTTAACGAGTTTGAGGCAAGCTCGAGTCGGGCTTAGGCGAGCCGGGCCGGGCTCGCGGGCAGCACGGTTTGTTTACGGCCCTACTTCTAGCTCTTCCTCCTTATCCCTTTTATAAACCCTTAAAGACCTTGTCCTGCAACAGCCTCATTCGGTCTTACCCTTATCCAGTGATATACATAGTAAATTATAATACACGATAAATGCACATGATACCCAACTCCCTAGTACATGGATAATGGATTTGAGATTAACATAATCTTGCAAGAGTATTACTCCCTTTGACTTGAAAAATAAGTGACTGGGTTTGATTGGCGCATTTATTCCAAGTTTATTTTTCTTTTTATTTTTGATAAAAGAAGATATTAGATTATAAAAAAAAGAGATATACAATGGGGGAGGAGTAGGATAAGGATTCCACTACGAAATACACCGTGAAAACAGAACGATAAAGGACTTCTCAAGAACAGCCTGCCAATCTCTACGAACATCCAACACTGTACCTCCTCTAAAATTACCCTTGGACATAGGCAACTAAATAAACAGTATTCCAAAGTACTTATGTATCTCATAAACACACTGGCATTTTGCTTACAAACTAGCAAACAGTTAACATGTTCACAAGATCTTTGCTTATTAAGAACAGCCAAAACCTTAAAATTGGATACAAAGCAAACTCTCAAAGGATCGAAACTCCAAAAATACAATTACATAATTTAATGAACGACAGATTATTGTTACTCAGTCTCAAGTCTTGATCTAAGGAATAGCAGAATGTTATTTTTTTAATCTTATAATTTTGGGGTAAGAGTGATTCATTCAGTCTGAAACAAAAGAGTGGTAGATTTAGATTTATCAAGAACTTTTGATGTTGGGAAACAAATCCCACAAGGTCTACCATGTACAACAACGAGCAAAACCAAATTAACACATGAGAAGTATAAAACATAATTCTATTTATGAAACGAGCAAAATTCACCTGCTGTACAAATTCGTTTTGTAGTAGGTGGGTGTAGGTTCTCACTAAGGATGTAACCTGAACAAGGTGAATCAGATACAAATGGTCAAGTTGGTTTATTGTGTTAGTGAGAGATGGAGGGACAGAGGAAGAGATGACTTTTCTAAGCCTGTACCAGTTTTACTTGGGGAAGTCACTATTCCATCATGATGCAGGTTTGTAATGTCCTTGAATTATAAGGATATCTAGGCAGCACGGATACTTCTAATGGACCTCTCTGTCTCTTCCCCTATGTGAGCGGCTTAGAAAGTAAGAACAGTCATTGTCATTGTGCACTTGAGATTGAAAAAGTTCTATTTGCAATAATTGGCAGAAGTCTTTAGAATTCTAAAATTTAAGGGTAGTCAGTAGCCTGTTCAATGAGAGAAATCTTCACTTTATTAACTGTTTATTCCTTGCTCAAGGATGCTTGGAAGCAACTTAATCAAATAATTGGCTGATTTGTCAACTTTGTAGGACTATACTATATAGCATATACTACCTCACTCCGGGAAAAAGAGCCATATTTCCTTGTAAATTGTTATGGGAATAGTTCTCTTTCTTTCGAACGGAAGGAGTATAATTCATCTACATGATAAAAGTTTGCAATTATTTTCTTCCAATTCTGGGAATCACGTTCTGTTTTTCCTTGCTGCAGTCGTTTTGGAAAGTTTGTGGAGATTCAGTTTGATGCCAATGGTAGAATATCAGGAGCTGCAATCAGAACTTACCTTCTGGAACGATCTCGTGTGGTTCAAATAACTGATCCCGAAAGGAATTACCATTGTTTTTATCAGCTCTGTGCATCTGGAAGGGTAATCTCTTTCTTTGCTATGTAGCTGTACTTTTTTGTTTGCAAATTTAACCAAATATATGTTTTACCTTATGTGCTCATGTACTCTATGCTTTGATTTTCAGGTTGTTGTTTTGAATATGATTGTGTTTATTTCAGTTGGGTGTATAAGCACTAAAATCAAGAGCAGTATGTATTTTTTTTTGATAAATGAGATCTCTCTTATTAGAAAGAGGGATATATATAAAAGAAGGCAAAAATAGGGATCCATCCAAGTTATACAAAGCAGGCTGATTCAAAAAAAAAGCCAAAAAAACAGCCTGCACTAAAGAAAGTCCCTCTACCAAACCAAAATAACCCGTAAACTGAACTCCCCCATGAAAATATAGACCCTTGGGAAACCGCATTTTGCCAATAATATAACTATATAAGAAACTCAAATACAAAAAACTGTTTTGAATAGTTGGCTAAGGTCATGCTTTCGCTACAGAGTGAGACATTTAATCAAGACTAAACTGGACATTCAGAATTTAGAATATTAATATTCCTTGAAGCAACTTAAGTCTTAAGGGGTGGAAGAAGGAAGATTGAGAAAGAGGACGGTCTCATACAGCATTATGGAATTTTTGTAGCTAGTTACTCGGAGAGTTGAATCTTTTCTGGAGATTTTGCCTTCAAGAGATTTTTTTTATGCATTAAGCTTCTTACGAGCAACATAAATGAAAACAAAAGAAACCTACAAAAATTTCTCTGTTGCCTACAATTTATAGGGAGTTGGGACTATGGAGTAGACCGAGTACTTAGGAGGTGAATTTTGATTTTATTTCTTTTCAATTGATGTGTTTAACCAAATATTTTTGGACTCTTCATGATTCCTGCTCTCATTGTTTTACCATGTTTGCGGGAGTCTTTGTATTTACTGACTTTTATTTGAGTCTGTCTTCATGTCATAGGTTGCAGAAACTTACAAGCTAGCTCATCCAAGCAACTTCCACTACTTAAATCAGAGTAATGTTTATGAGCTAGATGGAGTTAGCAGTGCTGAGGAATACATGAAGACGAGAAGGGCTATGGATATTGTTGGCATTAGTCATGAAGAACAGGTATAAAAAATTTGCTTATCATGCTTGTAATACTTGTATATTCTATTCCTTGTATTTACTTTGATTGTTCTTTTCTAGGAAGCAATATTTCGGACTCTGGCTGCGATTCTACATCTGGGAAATATTGAATTTTCTCCTGGAAAAGAGCACGACTCATCTGTCATAAAGGATCAGAAGGCTAATTTTCACATGCAGATGGCTGCTAATCTTTTTATGTAGGTGAATTATTACGATATCTTCAAGTTTTGTTTTCACAATGTAATTGACCTATTTAAGTTTTATTCTTTAAACACCTGTAGTTTCTTTGTTGTTTGAAATTAGAACCGTTACTATGGCTTCGGCCACGGGCACGTTTTGGAGCATTGTTCAAAGTATTGTCCGATACTGGTCCATATCGTCCGATACTTATCGCCTTATCGGTATTGGCAATTACCTATCCTGATATCACATAACGAGTCCAACATGAACCACTACGAACCAATATTGTCATTATACTGCTACATCAGCTAGTTATCGGTATCGACAATATATTGGCAAAAATACAAAATTATTTTACAATGTTGTGTTCCATACATAATGATATCAATTTTTGATGATTATGATTTATAGATTTACAATTGAGTGTTATATAACCCTTGCACCATCAATCTAACCCACCAACTAAATGCTCTTCTTTGGAATTTGTATTTGCATAATAAATTAATAATAATTGATATTAGTACTAAATAACTCAATGCTCTGTAAATAACTTAATGCTCTCTAATTAACTTGACGCTTAGTAATTAACTTTTGATATCGACCAATACAATGCTCAATAGATAACAATTCTCTTAATGCTTTTTAAATAACTTAATAATCTTCTTTTGAATTGTACTTATCTACAATTCAATTAAATTCATACTCACTTACAATTAAGTAATTTACACTGGGAAATGGGAATGGTGCGCCAATAAAATATAATTCTAATTAAATTTCTTCTTTTAAAAAAAAACATGAATAAATAAAACTAGCCCTATGTGGGGATGTTTGGCTTGAAGATGATTTTTTGTGGCATGATGATATTAGCAAGGATGTGCCCTAATTAATTTGAATGCCATGAAATATCTAGGACTTATATAAGGGTTTTGGGTTTTAGTATGATTTCTATTATGTACATAGGTACCATTTTCTCTTTAGTTCTCCTCTTTTTTTTTTTTAAATTTTTTTATTTTATGTTTAAGGCATATCTTCCAGTCCATAATGTGGATCCAAATTAATTTAATTGCATGCAGCTTTTTCATGTTGTTTTTATCAACCAATTCCATTTAGTTAAATAGTTCTATCTCCTTTTTGATGTTCTTATTCAAATTGTCATGTAGTCTACTCGTATTTATTTGGAGTAAAAAGGATTATGCAAATTATTCCTTTTAGAAATTAGACTTAAGAGTAAGCCATATGATCCACAAACACTCATTTGAAGTATCAGTGGAACTTTAAATGCTTATGTAATTACTAATTGCATTAATTTTGCTTATTGTATTTGCTTTGCGAATACATGTAAGATGTACACAAACTGAATATGGTTTACGTGTTTGTTAATTTTTTAGGGAGCAATATTTCATGGCACACAAGTCGTTTTTGATTTTGGCTGTTGGCTTTTAAAATCTGAAATGACAAAGTTGCATTTTTTTTCTCAGGTGTGATGTGAATCTTTTACTCGGGACAATCTGCACACGTTCAATTCAGACTCGTGAAGGGATCATCGTTAAAGCTCTTGACTGTAATGCTGCCATTGCAAGTCGTGATGCTTTGGCAAAGACTGTTTATGCTCGGCTATTTGATTGGTCTGATGGCTACAGTTGAAGTGGTTGAAATGCTTTTTTCTGATTAGGATGACTTATGATAGTAAATTTGTTTTGTTATTATGTTTGTTGCAGGCTTGTTGAAAAGATCAATAGATCTGTTGGCCAAGATCGTGATTCTCGTGTACAAATTGGGGTCTTGGACATATACGGATTTGAGTGCTTCAAACGTAACAGGTCTAGTAATGTCACCAAGTGTTCCTTTTCTTTTACTTTATCTTTTCATATTATTATCCTTTTAATGATGTATACATATTTTTATTGGTCTTCCCTTTTCATTGTTTATTTTCATGTAGGTTTATCAAATATTGGTAAACTACTAGATGGTTTTAAAAGCTTAATCTGTACCGAATTATGTTGTACATTGATATATCATCTCTAAAAGCATAATCTTGTACAAAAATGCTGACATAACATGAAACTTTGCTTCAAGACTGAGAAGTGACGAGTAAGAGGCTAAAAACAACAACCAAACTATGACGACCATCTATCGCTAGAACAAAATTTAATGTAGAATTGTTCGATATATGGTTGCAAGAAACATTCCCACCCTCCCCCACTCCACACACCATCAACAAACTCACAATGAACAAGAAAACCATCAATATTTCCTCGTGGGCTAATATGTTGGATATGTTGTGGTATGTTGAATGCTGAGCTTGTGACAAAGTCGTCTGTCATGTTGATTGTGCATCTAAAATCTCTTAACCGTGTATGAAGATTTATTTGATCTTTTGTGGATAATACTAGCTGTCTTCTTGTCCCACCTCGACAAATCGATAGGTGATCTGATCCGAGTTTTGAGAGTCGACTTAATACCATTTGTAACGACCCTGGCCCCAACCAAGTCCAGAATAAAGTTCAATCAAGGCCCCAATAGCATCAACTTGCGTCATCTTGGCCCACCATAGATCAATCCAGAAGTTCATGACTTGTTGATACTAATTGGTAGTAGAGTTAATCCTTGTACACACGCTAATCAACCCACATGTTTAGATGTGGCACTCGATATTACAATCTCCCTTAAGTACGTCACGTCTTTGTTAAGCCTGAACACATTGTTGCATAGCTCAAAATCATTGGCTTTCTAGCAATTGTCCGATAATACCAGTGATATCTATCGTGGTCGATGATCAAGGGTGGAACGCGTGTTTGAAAAACATTCATAACTTGATAGTTTATTAATTTGGTACTTTGCCTCTTGCAACTAATTGATCATTGTTATACATTCTTGTTGAACAGTTTTGAGCAATTTTGCATTAATTTTGCAAATGAAAAGCTTCAGCAACATTTCAATGAGGTGCGCACCGATTCTTCATGAGATGTCATTCCATCATTGGGTAGATCGTGTAATGCTGTATGTAGCCAAATAAAAAAAAATTGTATTGGTTTTGCTAATTAATGTCATGGATTTTTTCAGCATGTATTTAAGATGGAACAGGAGGAGTATCGCAAAGAAGAAATCAATTGGAGCTATATTGAATTTATAGACAACCAAGATGTGTTGGATCTGATTGAGAAGGTTTTCCCCTAGTCCCTTTTCTCAGATACGTTATTGTGCTTTTAATGTTTCCTTATCAGAACTGGAAACTGATAAAACACTTTTTTTTTTTGACAAATCTTCACTTTGCACCCTAAACTTTAACCTTAAAATCAATTTGCACCGTATGCACCCTAAATTTTAAGTTTCAAAACAATATGCACCCTCCACCCTCTACATCAAAACAAGTTGCACCCTAAACTTTAGTGCGGAGGGTGCAAATTATATTGAAACTCAAAGTTTAGGGTGCATTTAATTCAAAATAAGGTTTAGCGTGCAAATTGATTCCAATGGGTGAAGGAATGAGAAAAAAAATTAGGACAAAAATGCCTTCACCCAAATAAATAAATATATGCCTATATAAATAAATATAAGGTATATTTATTCAACATTATATATGTATTATATTTATTTTGTATTATATTATAATATATATATATATATAACACATAGTCATATAAATATCGTATGCAAATATCATAAGTAATTTTATATTATAATTTATATAATATATGTGATATAACATATATCGTCTCTGATATATATTGTATAATTATTGTTGTCACGGCGTCACAGTGAGACGTAGCGGTAGTTGACCACCTAGGCAACAAGGCGCACGCCATGGCGTCCGAATGGCGACAAGTCTTTAACAATGTGCAATTTATGTATTATTTATTTTACTTTTAAAGAATATTCAACAATAAAATTTTATATACATTAAAATATAAAATATAATAACTAACACTATGAAATACAATTAAAAACACAAATTATATGAATGCTTCATAATCAATATTCAAAAATAAAGTACTCGACATTGAAAACTAGTAGAACAAGTTAACAAACACTATGTAGAAAATAAAGAATCAACCAAGTCAACCCTCATCACACATTACAAGACTAATAAATAATAAAATCACGCCATATAACTAGTCCATAGGTTATGATAAGTGATGGGTATAAAATGACTTAATCACTTAACTTGGGTTAGCTACCAAGACGCAAACCTTAGTGGATCGGTGTCCAATGGCTATAGCTCAGTTAGGTAGAGCACCTCGTTTACACGTGCAATGTTTTTCAGGGGAGTCTATCATGCAATCGCGTTGCCTTGTCCTTTTCTAATGCCAGGATGCCTAGGCCTCGTCGCCTAGGCGACGCTGTGACGCCTCCAAAATAGGTCCACACAATCCATTTTGAGTCGCCAATTACATTTTACAAAATACAAATACGAATTTTTCCATTTACAACTAATAATTGTCGTGTAAAATACGACAACATACATACTGTGACTTTCAATACAAATACAACTTAAGTTCTCAGTACACTTATTGCCACACTAATAATAATGTATTGAGATGCTTCTACTGTCTCGGACCATCACTCCATTCCCCGGCTAGTCTCCGCTACACTCTCATTTTCTGAGGAGAACAATGGAACAAAAAGAAAAATGGTGCGTACAAATAGCCAGTAAGAAATACCATGACTAAGATAATGAAGAATAAAATTATCTTTAGCCTTCAACATAAATAAATCAGAGATTTAAAGATATTATAATTGTTCAATAACAACAACTGCAGCGGAACGAACAATCCATTAGAAGAGTCAAGTAGATTATAATATCTACCATCTTTTATAAGTTAAAGGTTCACCACCAATATTTTATCCCTGTAACACTAATCAACAGTTCCTGTTTATGAACATCCAAATCAGTTTATATTCAACAGCCTCTCTTTGGACTACGTGTCAAAGATATTTATTTGTAACACCACTGGTCATGATCATGCCAAACGCCAGTTCATTTTTGCACTACGGGCCAAAGAGAACTATCGCCATCAGCCTTTGTTTGTGACACCAAAAGTCAAGATTATACCAATACACAGTTTGGTCATAATCATGCCACGCCAATTCATCTTTGCACTACGGGCCAAAGAGAACTATCGCCATAATTTAAGTATGAAGATGATGACAATGATATAAACTAAATACAATGAGATCAAGAATAAGAATAAATATTACAGATTTGTAATTTAATTTATCCAGTATCGAAGATTGTTCAAATTACCAACACGGTGACCAAATTGTGGAGTCAAATTCAAGAATGATATTCAAGTATAATATAAAGTTCACGATTCAACTATAACGTATAAAACGAAATAGAAAGATTAAGGTGAAAAGATATTAGATGAAGCACAAACTATTAAACATATTTTACTAATTTCAAGGATTTTCACAATTTTAAAATAAGGTTTTGGAAACAAACAAAAATTTCTTATCATAAATGGAGAAATATGAAAGAAAACGATATCCCTTGAAGAGTACAAAAGAAATGATATTTTATATGAGTATGAAAGAATATACGAAACTGCAAATGGATTTTCACCCGTCATGCGATAATCTGCGTAGACAGATCATTTCCACCAAAAGATTAATAAGTAATGAATACGAAGGGTTATTCACCAGGCATGCGTCAATCCGCACGCATTGTTCGAAATTGCTTTTGAGGCTTACGCCTCGAGGCCCGCCTCATAGCGAGGCGGTAGGTTGCTGTAGCGAGGCTTACGCCTCAAGGGGAAATACAGAGGCTTACGCCTCATTTGGCTGAGGCTTGCGCCTCAGTGCGTTTCGCCTCAAGGCTTACGCCTCATTTGGCTGAGGCTTACGCCTCATTTGCATGCCTGATAAAATAAATTGAAAAAATTCTAGTGAAAATATAATGATAAAAAGAACTACTGTGATCTTTCTTAGCTACTTCTTTCCGGTGCAGAAAAAATTATCATTTAAAAATTTTGTGAGCATTAAGAATATAATTTTGTTTCATGTTCACCCTTAAAATAATAAGTTGAAATTAGTTTGATATCTATTTTATCTATCTATTTTATAAAGGGAGAGCAAGAAAAATAACTGATTTCCTTGAGGCTGTCATAATTTTTCTTCCGCTTTTGCTCTTGCATGTTTGGTTTTATTACAATTTCATCTTTTTAATTTTTTTTTCCTTTTTATCTATCCAAAAAAATTGATAAATTCCTATTATATCTTTACCGTAAGTTCACATGCAAAGCGATATTATGTTGTTTTGATGTTTTGTAATGATACACTAAGGTGACGTTGGTTATTTATGTCTTTTATGACCTTGATTATAATGATGGATTATTTTATGATTTTATTAGCATTTTTTTATAAATTTTTGAGGACTTTTAGTTTTTCTAATCGAGGCTTACGCCTCGCTCCGCCTCGAGGCTTACGCATCGCCTCGTCCGGAGAAAAACGCGTTGTACCGCTTTTAGCTTTTTCGAACATTGTCCGCACGAACATGTTATACTCACAGATGAATACAAAGGGGTATTAAACCGGTACGGTTCTTCGTACAGACAGGTTATTCCCACAGAATAATAAGGAATGAATACAAAAGGTTATTCACCAGGCATGCGTCAATTCGCACGGATAGGTTATCCCATAAATTAATACGGAATGAATAACAACCCTTATGAGTATGAAGTAAAAATAATATCACTTACGAACATGAAAGCAAATGATATTACATACGAGTATGAAATAAATGATATCCCTTACCTTCGTTAATAAGTGATGGGATATTACTTTTTATGAAGTTTACTAACTTTGGGCAATACTAGTATTTTCACAAATACTCACAATAGCCTAGCACACTTAGAAAACTTAAAAAATTTAAAAAGAGAGGAAGTATAAGCAAGGAAGGTGTGAAATTTTCTTAAGATAACCCTTCTTATTTATAGGAAAATCAAGGTGAGGGCATTTTGGTCTTTTCTCTAACTTTTCTTGGCTTATTACACTTATACCCTTGACATATTCCTTTAATATACTTTATTCCTTAGTATATTCTTAGAAAATGCTTTCTCTGAGGTTTTTAACCCTAAGGTAAAATAAAACTGAATTAAATATTTACTGACGGTAAGTCACTATTGAATGACCTGTGGGTCCCACGGAAGAAACAAAAGCTGAAAAAATTATTCCACAAAAATAAATTGTGGGTCCCACCGATCAAATAGTTGTGGGTCTCACGGAATAAAGTGTGGGTCCCACAGAAATATAAGTTAACTTACAACAAACGCTTCACGTATCTTTAATCAACACTATTTCAGACTTTTAACAATTATTCACCATTAATATTATAGACTTATAATATTGACAACCAGATCATTCCTAAGAAAAAGGGGGTCTTCCATTTAAATGGCGCGCAATTAAATAACCTTTTTCCTTGACAGAATTTCTAGACATTGTCAATGATGCTAAAATATCATATCAAATAATATGAGTTACAGTGTCGTGAGAAATAATAAAAAGTACTATGCAGATGCTACTGTAACAATTATTGAATCAAAATACTGTGCACACTAGCGGAACCAAAGGGGGGCCAGGGGGGTCATATTACCCTGGTATCCCCCTAGCTGCACCATTACCTCCTATCATTTTAGGATCATCAAGCTCAAACTTAACTATCTCTCCTTCCCTTCTGAAATTAAATTGACCTGTCAATATGACTCATGTGATCTTTCCATGTTTATAGTGAGCTTATTATAGTCCCGCATCGTCTAAATATAGTTCTCTTCTCCAATCTTTGTTTTATAAATAGAGGAGAGTTTAAGGTTAATTTTTTTAAGTAAAGCATGGAAGTCCATCAAAGCTATTTTTTTTTTTTGAGTAAAGCATGGACTTCTTATGTGAAAGTTCAAAGCTTAAATAGTGTGTTTTTTTTCTTTGCATGTTATGTACTTTTGAATTTTATTACTATGTATGATTTTGAATCTATGATTGATCTTGAAGGGAACTGAGGTACAAATTAATTAATTTGTTCCATTTTAAAAGGAAATGCCATTAAAAAATTTCACAAAAGATTTAATTTTTTTTATGATAATAGTATATAATGATAGCATATCCTCAAGGGGCGGAGTGCCGGACTTACAATGGTAGTTATCTTGAATTTGGCAATTTATAAATGTATTTTGACCCCCCTCTAAAAGTGTTCTGGTTCCGCTACTAATTGTGCAATTGCTATTTTATCAATTATTGAATCAATAATATAAAATACTGTGCAATATCGTGTGCTACTGTGGAATAACGCGTTTTACTATTCTTTTTTTATTACCGAGTATTTCAACAGTTACAGGGATAATACAGTTGCCAAAATACTATCGTTTTCAGTATCCGACAATTAGTTGTTATGGGGCCCACCACCGCTGACAATTTGTATAAAAATTGTGGGGCCCACCAATATTTTGTTATTTCAGCGCCGTCGTACGTTACCGAATATAATATTCCCCGACTGAAAGAATATTTCCCGACAAAAGGAATATTTCTCGACATATTGTATATCAGATAATTTTGCATATAACACCCTTAACTATAACATTATATCATTTAAGCACTTTACTGTTTAAAACAATAATCATAAAGAAAAATAATAAATTTTTATTTCATAAAGTCGGAGTTTTACAGACGCCATGACAACTATGCGTATAATATTATATTACATATAAGTTATGATATATATTGATATATATCATATAATTCTATATAACATATATATTAATATATATTATATAGTATTATAATTATAATTAATATACATCATATAAAACTATATTACATATATATATAATATTATAATATATATGAATATATAATAAATATATATAAATATAAGATTTATTATATGTATTTTGTATAATATTATGTTATATATATATGATATATATTATTTTATTAATATAATATTATATGTATGGATATAATATATTATATATTGATATCTATTATATTTTTTAAATGAAATATATGTATAATATATATAAGCGTATATTTATATATAGGTAGTTACTAGTTAGGGATATTATGGTCATTATATTCTATTTTCATTCCATTTTAATATAATTTTTAACTAACGTACCAAACGCATGAATGAAGTATTCAATTCCGATTCTATTATATCTGATTCCGATTCCGACCGTCATTCCATTTCGTCCTAAAACGATTCCGTCCAACCAAACAACCCGTCATTGTCATCGATTCATTGGATGGAGTGAGATGCTAGACTATTTCATATTGTTGCTTTGTCTATCTCTAATTTTTTGCGGCATATTTCATACTGTAGCATTTCCTATTATTTATTACTATGATACCAAGAGTTATTATATACTTTAAAATGTGGTATTATTTTGCAAACTTCAAATGGAATATAATGGTTCATGTAAAATATTTTTTTCAAATACACAAAAATTACCGTGCTTTTAAAATCCATGTCATCGGGATAATCAGATTTGTTATGTAGGCTATGTAAGAGGATAAAACTATTAATCGGTTGGAGTTACTTGAACTGTGTGATTTCGTATGTCTCCTAGATACTAATAACATGGAGGCAAACCTTATCCTAGGAGGCACAGACCCACAAATTTGTGGCCGGACACGAATTCGCTTCGACACGCACCCGACATTTGTTCGTGAGCTTCGCTTTTTATTTTATTTTATTTTTTATAAACTTGGACATGCCTTGAACACGTCCCCACTCGCCTTGTGGACACACCAGGGACACGCTTGGGGTAAAAAATTTAAAATAAAAATAAAAATTCCAGCACTTAAATTGCAAGATAAAAGTTAATTGAATGTACCCATATGTAATTGATACTTTTTAAACCTAATTCCTTTAAATTGATACCTTTGAATGGACCATATGGTGTAGGCTGCATATGTTATAAATTTGTATATGGAGTTATGGACCATGTGGGCAGCCTAAAATGGGTATGTTATAAATTTGTTTAAGTTTTTGTCATGCTCTATTCTATGTTACTCGGACTCGGATGGAGTGTCTGGTTGGACACGATATCCGACACGGGTACTTCTCAATTTTGCCAATTTTTTACACTAAAGTGAAGTATCTTGTCCAAGTGTCGGGTTTCGGACACGGGTGTCGGACACGGGTACTTTAGGTCAAAATGAAGAGTCCGAGTAACACAGGCTCTATTAATAATTAAATTTATTTATTTTGAAAAATACATTTTTATTATTAAAATAATATATACATATATATGCATATATATAAAATTTAACGTGTCCGCGACGTATCATATTTTTTGGAAAATGCCGTATCCCGTGCTTGTATAGTGTCCGTGTTTGAGTTGGTGCTCCATCCAATGTCCTGAGAAATATAAGAAGTTTGTCAAATAGGAAGGAGCTGAACTGTAAATAATCTTCATTTTCTGCTTCTTACTTGTGCATATGAATTCTATCATTTCTGACTATCATATATTTTTTGGCCTCAAACTTTCTACATGATTTTGCAGAAGCCTATTGGGATAATTGCTCTTTTGGATGAAGCTTGGTACAAAATTAGTTCTCTACTATTAATTGGTGCGTGTTGCTTTCTGAATTACTTGATTGCATCCTATCCTTATCCTGATTTTCCTATTCATGCAGCATGTTTCCTAAATCAACTCACGAAACATTTACGAACAAGCTGTTTCAGAATTGCCGGAGCCATCCCAGATTGGAAAGGGCAAAATTTTCTGAAACAGATTTCACTGTTTCCCATTATGCCGGGAAGGTATGTAATTTGTTACAGACATACTGCAACTGGAATTATGTCAATGTGGAGAACATTTATCAAGATATTAACTCAGTACTTTTTCTGAAGGTTACGTATCAGACAGACACATTTTTAGATAAAAATCGTGATTATATCGTGGTTGAGCACTGCAATCTTTTGTCTTCTTCAAAATGCCCTTTTGTTGCTGGTCTTTTTCCTTCATTAGCTGAGGAATCTTCAAGATCTTCATACAAGTTTTCCTCGGTGGCCTCTCGATTTAAGGTATGCAGCAGATTTAACCTTTTCTTACCTTTGCATCTGTATCTGTAAGGGTAGTTGTATGCAAAGAAAATACGTAAAAGAAAAGGAAGTCGGTAGATTAGGGGTTAAAAAAGAGAAAGCTACTTTTATTAGATAGCATTTGGTAGTGATTATGTTACAGTGAATGCTTTCTTTTGGGACTGATGAGTAGTCTGATAGAAATAAATTTTTGGGTTATGTATAATGATTGAAAGATTAGTTTTGCTCTTATGTACAAAAACTTGCAGGGTGGGAGCTGAGGTTGGAGCATGATTGCCTTTGTAAATACTTGTATGGTTTAGAGAACATCTGCATAATTAATTCTCAAGTACTTTATTATAGAAGAATATTTTTGAATTCCTAGTTTCTATATACTGGTACATGGCTTTGAAGCCCTAGCTTGAAGACGGTTCAGATCCTACGATAGAAGACGGCAAATTTATTTTGTGGGATGATCCATATTGCAAATCAGGCTAGTTGGAGGACCTAGTTAGCTGTATATTGAAGAGAGATCCATTTTAGCCAAATTGTATAAAAAAATCATTTAATCTGCACTTTGTATAGCAAGTGTAAGTTTTAAAATTTTAATTCAACTGCATTACGTATGTTAGTTTGTCCTTGTCCTCTTTAGTTTAATCCAAACCCAAGATTCAAAACTCAGCTTTGACCTTGTCCTCTTTGGTTTAATCCAAACCCAAGATTCAAACTCAGCTTTGACCAGTCCACTCTCTGTGTCTATCCTTAATCAAAAGTTATGAAAAAATTGGAATTGGAATTCTATGTTTAAATTCAAGGTAGGGAATTGCTCAAGGCAGGCCTGGCGAGAGGGAGAGAGGCAGGGAGGCTTAACAGATAGATAACTAGTTCAATCTGAGAGAGATCTCTTTTACCAGATCGACACTTCTTAAGTAAAGATTTACTCATTATTGTATGGATTTAGCACCTCCTGGCTCCTGTTATAGTAGGTTGCTGGCTAGCTAGTCATCTGACTTGGATATGTTGGCTACTACTGCGTTTATCATGTGTGCATAACGTTCAGAGAATGTTTACTTCACATGTAACCATAGGACACTCAATCCCCGAAATAGGGGGTCCTTTTAAGTCGTCACTTGTAGGAACCACAGGTTGACAAGATCCTTGGCTCCAACCGCCAAACTAATTAATGCGAGTGTTCGCTAGACATTTTAAGGCAACCCCATGATGGTTTTGGACCCAAGCTCCTGACAACCTTCAAGTCCTGCTCAAATCAAGGCACAGGTTTTAGCATGCGTGTGTAACCTGTACAGCTTATATGCTGCAGGACTTGGATGTTGCCGCAATTTGTAAGTGAAGTGGGTATTAATTTGCGTGAATTTCATTACTTAGAAATTGAATAAAATACTTATGCACATATTACACTCCCTAGACCCTACTATTTTCCAGAGCCTTCTCACCGGGTACGACCTTTATGTATGCTCATACTAGCATTCTATAACTAATAGCAATTTTGTGTTTTTTATATCTACAAGTCATCTGGTGTAGGTTCAGAAACATGAGAAGTTATGGAATTGTCATGGTATGGTGCATATCTATTTTTCTAACATCCTGTTCTAGGTGCAACTGATCTTTGTATTTTGATTGTAGCAACAACTTCAAGCCCTTATGGAAACCCTCAGTTCAACAGAGCCTCACTATGTCCGATGTGTGAAGCCAAACTCTTTGAACCGGCCTCAAAAATTTGAAAATCAAAGTATCTTACATCAATTACGTTGTGGGGTCAGTAGCATCAGACTTCATCCCTTTCCTTTTCGTTAATTCAAGGATAGTGTGTTGATATATGTTTTCTGAAATTACTTTGCTTGACATTTAATGTTCAGAAGTTATAATAGATTGGCTTCTACCTTGTTTAGTTATGCTGATTATTTTGCTGTTTACTACTGTTGTTGATCAGTACTAATGACTAATGAGCTAATTGGGTTCTATTGTCGTTGGGTCACTGTAGCTTCATTCAGACAAGAATTCTTGCAAACAGTTCGGGCCTCTTCTGTTTCACTTGCCTATTTCTTTTCTTTCATCTGTTGTTGGCACTTGGCACTTATATGAGATACGTATTTATATTTGATGGGACGGTCAGTTTGTGAATCTGTTCATGAACCTGTTGGATCAAATATTAGAATTTACACTATCATTTCATGGTTGCGAAAACTTGCTGGACAAATTTATTATGTTAAAAGTTTTGGCTACCTTTGTTTTATGAAGAACATTTCTAAAAAATATTAAAATAATTTGTTGGCAATAGACGCACACCATCTCAAAAATAAAACCAATCAATACGTGTTAAAAAAACTCATGAAATGGAATCTATGGAAGGACGGACCTAGTCATGCAAAGAGCCTCTATGAGAAGAATATTTAGATTTCTGTAGAAACATTAACATGCATTCTCACCCCTGAATCTCCCTCCTCGAGGTGAAGTCAAGCTTTGATTGTATGTTTGGTAAGAGGAGTGGAAAAAATGAGATGGAAAGATAAAGAGGGATTGAAGGTATTTCCGTGGAGGGGGATTTTTGTGTTCCTCTAGAGTAATTTTAAGTAAGAACAGGAGAGACAAAAAGGTGTCTTTGTGGATTATTTTATTGCTGCTTGGCCATATAACATATTAATTTTATCAAGTCAAAACTCAAAACACTAGCTAATGAAATTACACCTACCAATGTTAATCCATTAAAATAGACAGGTGTGTAATTAAAATCTTATTTATTTATATATTCAATGATTATATACATGCAAGGAAAATCGAATCATATTTTTTAATCACTGCCTTAAATCACTTAACCGTCACCCTTTGTCTGCCTTATAAGCATGCTGATCTTTGTAACATCAACTAATGTCTTAAAAATTTGATAGCTGTGATTCTCTGACACCTCCAGTAGCTTACCAATTGCCATTGCTCAAGGTCTCCTTCCATTGGATTTCACTAATGTTTTCCCGTTTGTGGGATGCTTGAGAGAATTAACCACCAAAGAACTGCACACTCTTAACCATTGAGCTTAATATCCTTTCATCATTGTCACAATGGTCTATTCTCAAGACCAATGCTTTCCCTTCTTTCCATTTATTCTCTTTCTTGAGCAAAGTTCGATATTTGTTTAATCTCAATAAAGTAATCTCTTATTCAATTTTCGAGTAGAACTAATGTTATATGGTACCAATGTGATATTCTACAGGGTGTTTTAGAGGCAGTTCGGATAAGTCTGGCAGGTTATCCCACTCGGAAGACTTATCATGAGTTTGTAGATAGGTTTGGACTACTTGTCATGGAAATTATGGATGGAAGGTTGGTTTCATGATTACTTGCTTGAAGCTCTTTATTCCGTGCTTATATTCAATGCTTCTACCTATATGCTTTGTTTTCCTCCCCATTTTTTAGATTGATTTTTGCTTGCAACTTACATAAACGTTTACTTCTCATAATTTGGTTTGGATTTTAATCTCTCTTTCTCTCTGTATCAGTTCAATTGTTTCTCCTTCTATTCATCTAGATATATAAGAAAAAAAACTTCTTCATTTTTTTTTGGGTCAAGGTGTATGTGTTTATATCACACACACCCACACACGCGTTACACAATTTACCTGATTATGTTTACTTTTTCAATTGTCATGGTCCATCTTTAGAAGATAACTTCACACTTGACATTTCGATGCTAATTTATTAGCCTTCGTATTTAAATGGTTATACTGGTACTGATTTCTAGCGTGTAAAGATTTCTTGAGGGCGCAGTCCATGTACACCCTGGTTTTTTTGGGTTGAAAGTTGTTTTATGGTTGAGACCTGTGTTTCTTTTGGTTGGGAACCAACTTCAACAATAGTGCTGCTGCTTTTAAATTTTTTTTTGGTTGATAGTGACTATTTTAAGTATATATCAGTGCTTCTTTAAAGCTCAACGTATTACAAGTAAAATCCTTCGGGGAATTTTTTTGTGGGGCGGATGACGTGTTGTTTTTGGAGCAACGACTTGCAGATTTGGAAAGGGTAAGCCATTTTCGGACTATGCTTAAATGAGCATCTACTCGTAATACGATTTCGTTGATTACTTTTCCAGAGTCATATCAAACATTTGAAGACGCAGAAAAGAAAATGGATTCTAGGAAATATTTTCCTAGAAACAAACTGAGATCAACCATTATTGATGAGACTGAATGAGGTATCTGACAATCAGTATTTTTTTGCCTGAATAAAATACTAGTCTTGCCATAGTTAGAACATATAGATGATAGTATGAAGATACCAATGTAAAAGTAAGAAGCTATATGTGTTGTAATGTAGCATATTACAATCAGGATGGCTGCAAGCATTTCCTAATACTCACTGAAAATTTCTTATGTTGTTCTTTAGGGTGTATTTCATATGGTTGTTAGAGGCTTTCTGAATAAGCGGTTTCTTAGAACACATTAAAACTATATTGTATTTTCTGAATGATTTTCTTGGTGCGTACTTTTTTGATTGTTTTGTGCCCTGTCTTCTTGAATAATGTACCTCAGCTTCTTATTTTCACCATTCGAAGTGTTTACAGTTATGATGAAAAGTCAATGACAGAGAAAATTCTGAGGAAATTAAAGCTCGAGAATTTCCAGGTATTTACTTTCAACAAATAGCACGTTTCAGGTTCTTTATTTGAGCTAATTACTTGTGAATTCAGAAGTTTTCTGTTGAGAACTTGCTGAAGTGATATTTTGTCCTTTTGTTATATCTTCTCTTTTTTTTTTTTTTTTTTACAAAATGTCTTTCGTTATTTATTTCCCAGTTGGGAAAGACCAAAGTTTTTTTAAGGGCTGGTCAGATTGGTGTTCTAGACTCCCAACGTGCCGAGGTTTTGGATTTTGCTGCAAAGCGTATTCAAGGCCGATTACAGACTTTTATTACACGCAGAGTCTTCATTACAAATCGGACTGCGGCAATTTCTCTACAAACATACTGCAGAGGTTCTGCTCAACTTTTGTCTTGCATTAGCTGCTATTTATGTTGGGAAATTCCTATCATGCAAATCATTTTTGTTTCCTCATTCTTGTCAACAATGATCTCAATTAGTTTTTTCTTTTGACAACAAAAGTTGAAAGTATATATGAAGCAAGCTTGGAAGTTGACTATAATGGTAGTCGCATTACTGTATCTCACTGTTTTTGTTTTAATTAGTAAGTAATGTAATGTGCTGGCCATGGCTAAGCAATGGTAGGTAGGAATCTCTATTTTCTGTTGAGCAGCTAAAGGTTTGTGGATGAACGATGTGGTAGCTTCAATAAAGATACAACACAAAACTTAATAAATGATATGAAATTTTCAGAAAAAATAGGATACAATTAGTTGGGGATACTGGGAGTTGTCGTCAGTGATGTCAAAAATAAAAACCTTACTTAACTCTACGAACTCTGAACTAAACACAGTATAGCAGTAGCAAGGTCGATCTCACAGAAAACAGTGTTGATTTTAATTTATCTTAATGCTTCTAACAGTAAATAAAAGGTTGGGGGGTTTTGAATTTATCAAACTAATTAACAAGAACAGTTTTAAAATAATGAAATTAACCGGTGAATAAAAACTTTAGTTTTTCCAGTTCAATTTCTCCTGTTCACATCAATAGGCAAACAAATATAACAATATTCACCTTTCAATGAAACTAATAGTCCTAGATAACAATAAGCTTTGTTATCCGAAATTTCACTTCGATTGTCACTTAGTGACAATTAGCCCTTCACAAGATTCTAACTATCATATAACCTAAAACAAGCTCTTTAGTTTTAATATGATAGCAACATTAAGAGCTAAGGAATTAGACTATTTCAAGCAACAAACACATAAGCTCGATTTGCTTAACCTGTTTTCTGATAACCATAGCAATAAATCAAAAGCTTGACCACAATCAGTATTACTAATTGCTACTTATGATTAGAAATAATATCAATTACGTAATACTATTCCTGAACCTAGCATATATTATAAACTAACCAATTTAATCTTGCAGAAATCAAATGAGTTAATCAAATAATATCAAATAATATTTAACAATTAAAACATATTATCAGAATAAGTTTCATATAAGGAGTAAATATTATATATTCAATCAAAGCATAAACTGTTAATAAGGATCCACGTTCCCTTCAAACCGAATAAAAGAAAACTAGCCTCTCTATGATCATGATGATATCTAACAATTACAAGTGAAAGTATTTATAGATAAACCTTAGAATCCAATGCTGATTCGGAAGTCTTCACTCTGCAGATATGGTAGGATTCTAAATCCTTCTCAATCTCTGAAATCTTAGCTTTAAGTAGTTTCCTCATCAAATTAGAACTTAGTTTCCAATACCAAATCTTCTTCAGTTTCCCTTTTCAGTTTGGCATCAGTTTCCATATCAGACTTCAACTCAAATTCCAAATCAGATGTAGTTTCCTTATCGACTTTGACTGGAATCTCCATATTAGATTGAACTTCCTTTTTGATGCATAAGTCTATCTCCAAATCATGTTAGGAATCATATCTTTAAGCTCCAACGTCTCAAATCCTACTCTGATTCGGAAATTTATAAGTCGACCAAAATCGTAGAGTAACACTCTTCCAACAATCGTAGTGTAAAGGAACGTAGAGTGAAACTCTGCACCAGCTCTTCGTAGAGTAACAAATCATATAATGGAACTCTTCTCTCGGAATCGTAGAGTAAACCTTGTCAGTCATAGAGTGACTTAGCTGCCGAGTGGAAAACGTAAAGTCCAATGTCGTAGAACATGCAAATCGTCGAACAGGAAATCTGCCTTAAGGGTTGTTTGTTTAGGACTGAATACATCTGAATTGCTGAATCGGTCAGTCATTAAGTGCGTTTGTTTTGGATAAAAATCATCTGAATGGCTGAATCGGTCAGATGATTTAGCTGAATGGCTAAGTCAGTTTTTTTGGCTGAATGGCTGAATGAAGTAAAAAAAATTAAAAAAAAAATATTAACTATTATATTCAGTATTAAGTAATATTAAATAAATTTACGACGACTTTGATTTTTTTTCATAGGGGTAAAATAATAAAATTATGTCATTCAGATGTTTTAGACATGTCAATTATCAAATAACTTTTTTCATTCAGTATTCAACCATTCAGCTCATTGCTTAGTCATTCAGAACTTTTCGTTATGTTTTTATCAAACACCCATTAGTCTTCCAATGATCGTAGAGCTGCCAAACTACACTCCAATACTACGAACGTAGAACTCTCACTCAGCGATCGTAGAGTACTAATGCCGACCGTAGAGTATTTCTGCAAAATAACATACAACTCAGCATCCTCAATTTTTATAGAATCATACCAAATACTTCTATAAATCAATAAATAACTTAAATCAACTTGTACGACAGAAACATGCAACAAAACTAAATATGAAGGGATGAAAATAATCAAATATTTTGCACCTATCAGATACGTTGATTTTTTTTTTTAATATTTTTGTAGTTTTGCATATTTGTACATGATAAATGTATTATATTACATACCCATATGCAAGTAACTAACTTCAAATTTTAAATTCATTTTAAAGTAGCAACTATTAAAACATTATATCCTGATCAGTTTCTTTTCTCTATTTCTCTTATACTTAATAATTCCAACAAGTTCCGATGATTTAATTCTACTTGTTGTTTCAAAGTTAGTATGCATTGACCAAAATATTGTTTTTAGGCAGTGTAGCTTTAAGTAAAGACCTGGTTAGAGAGAGCACATCTTGATTTCTAGAACTTTTAAAATTAATATTACAACATCATTATTCAGTTCATCAGCAGTGAGCTGCAACCTTTGGCTTAATCTCCTCGGGTCATTGGGGCTGTCATACTTGAACTCGTGTTCTAGTGCTTGGTCAAACCCAATCATTTATCAAATCAAGCAATGGCAGCTGCTAGTTATTGTGACAGAATATTCTTATGTATGATCCGGAATGAGCAGTACCCTGTGCAAGATTGAGATTGAGTATGTTTAAAAAATATTTGGACTTTAGAGCGTCGCGAGAGTACCTACATTTATGTGTGTAATCTGTTTCAGATTTTTATTTAGTTAAACAAGTGTTCCTTCTAGGCGCCTGCTTAGGTCCCCACATAGCTGGAGTCGGTCCTCTACCGTCTTGAGTGGACCCTAGTACCTTAACCTTACACTTGATTAGTTTTATTAGGTCTTGAAACTAATATTTTAAACTTTATATTTTAAAAATTATAAGTTTCATCCTATTTTTTAATTATTATAATGTCACATTTTTTTAATCTACAACTTTAAAATCTAGACCGCTTCATTGTTTTTATAAATGCTAAATGAATTTTACCAAAAAGTCAAAAATAATAGAACGAGTTGTCAATGTAATGACTACAAATAAGAAGTTAATATAATGGTATTTAATGAGGCCCTAAAATTCTTGAAAAGAATTTGTTAAGATTTATAAGTTTTTGGTTTTGATAATTTTTCATCAAAGGCTTAGAATTTTTTACATATAATATATGCTTTATATAGTATATGAAGGTATAGTTTACATGAACAAGGCTCTTCCTAGGCACCTTGTCCCCTGTGAGATCAGCCTACCGATTTTTGGAACACTAGTTGAAACATTTGATAAATTATCAGAGAAGTTACATAGCATTGAAAAGTATTCTAAAGATGTTGCTTTAATGTATGTTACATGGACTCGGCAACCCCTAGAATGATTCTTAAAAGGACACGACACAGACACACCTACCTTTAGAACATTTTGGTTCATTTTCAAAGAAACTACCGAGTCTGACAACCGTACCCATGTCATGTCAACATGGGTACTGCTGAATTTTAGAAGAGTACAGGTAACATAGGCTTTAACAAACCAGCATTTAGCTCAGCATTGGATATTATTGGAACCGTAATATCTCTTGTGCATGGTCTGGGTTGATACTTGAGTGGATATAAGGTTCTTTAGGACACCATGCAGTGCTTGTTATTCGCTGAAATGAGAATATGATGAGCCAGCAAGCCGCGAGTTTGGTTGATCCACTTTTCATCTTTCTGTACATATCAAATCAGTGAATGTGAATGTGGTAGTTAATTGCTGAAATGAGAAACTGCCAGCAAGAACTGAATTTAACTACTTGAGGGTAAAACTTAATTGCACATACATAAGTTACTGATTTACGCTCTGAGAGCACTTCGGTCACCCAAGATTGCGGGATAGGCTGCTCAGTTTTGGTCTTGGGCAGTTTATCCCAATTTTCCTTTTGCTTTAAACTTCAAATCTTAATCATCTACATTTTACTTTATATGTTATCCAACCCAACTGAATGATGTTGTTCTGCATCTGCTTCTTTATGTGGTATGGTCTTGATGTTTAGGTTCTTGAATGATGTCCAACTCTGCAGGTCATCTTGCTCGTAAAACATATGCTGCAAAAAGAGAGATGGCAGCTGCCGTGTACATACAGAAATATGTCAGAAGATGGCTGCTAAGGCATGCTTATGTGCAACTTTGTACTTCGACCATACTCATGCAAGGGTGCATTCGTGGATTCTTAACTCGTCAAAGATTTTTGCACAGAAAAAAACATAGGGCTGCCACTCTTATTCAGGTGAACTGCTTATTGCGTGCTTTTTTTCCCCCCTCAAATTAATTGTTGCAACATTTAGTGAGCTAAGGCACGATCATATAAAGGTAAACTATAGACAAGATCACAAAATTATCCTAAAATATTGTGATATCACCAAGTTAGATACTCAGATTTACATTTTGCTCCACATCAGAATCATGTAAACATAAACTGTAAACAAAATCACAAAATTCTTATCCTCAAAAAATTGTGATATGATTAACGGAGGCAGGCCGACTTACATTTTGTTCCACGTCAGTTAAATGGCTTCCATGTCCTTGCTTGCCAGACAATCATGAGGAATAGGCCATTAGGCCTTCAGTATGCTACTTTACTTACTCATAATGGTGCAACATTGCATTTTCTCCTTATCCGTTACTGAACTCGTCTGCCTTTCCATATTATGCTAAACGTTTACAGATACAAATAAGAAATATCAGCAGAACATCCTCTGACATTTTTAAGAAAATGGGATATGGATACCGTCACAAGGCTCCCGCAAATAGCATGGTCGGAGGAATTAGTTAGATATATGCAGCCTTACTCTACATGTAGAAAGGCTGTTTCCAGGACTTGAACCTGTGACCAAACATTTAACTAGTGAGCATTTGACCAGTGCGCCAAGCCCCATATATCAATGCTAAGCTAAATAACTGCAAAGTGCAACACTTTTATGCAATAATCATAATGTTGGAAGCAAAATAGTGGCCTCAATTTTTTGTATTTGTACTTTTTTGCATGATACAGGTCGTTGGCTCTTCTTCTCCCTAATAGCTTCAGCCTTTAGAATAGTTGGCAATTTAATTTGGTATTAGAGCTCTAATTTCACTAGGTTTTGGGTCAAGCTCTCCACTTCTCCTGCCCTTGTGTTGTAGTGCAATTGCAACATGTTTGATTTGTTCACTATGATGCACCTTGGTTTTGTCACTCATTGTTCAAGTGGGTGTTGCATATAGGGGGGAGTGTTGAGCCCCTCGCTATCAGCTTAAGATTACAGAGTAGTTGGTAATTTGACACAAGTTATTTTTTTATCATTATGGTCATACTCAAAACAGGAGCATCCTTTTTCTCTTAAGAATATTAGATATTGTGTGCATCCTTATTTATGGTAGTCCTGATTGAATTTTAATTTTATAGGCTCAATGGAGGATGCGAAAGGTGCGTTCTGTGTTCTGTCATCGCCAATCAAACATAATTGCAATTCAATGCCTCTGGAGGCAAAAATTGGCAAAAAGAGAGCTTCGAAAGCTTAAAAAGGTGATTAAGATGATGTTAATATCTCTATAATGTTTTTCTACTTTTAAGAAGCAGTAATCTCATCTGAGTGGTGCAATTGGCATGACCCATCTATGTGTGTCTTGCAAATTATGGTGCCTGAAACTATATTTTACTGTTATTGTGCTCATTCGATATTGTGTACTTACTACTGCAAGAGTGGTTTTTTCTACCTTGTTTTAATCTATGTGGAAATGCATAAATTAAATTTTACCTCTGTTAGGTCTTGCCAAGGGTTGGCATTACAATGTTGTTCAGTGCTAGCACCCTCAGAGATATGAAGCTCCTAAAAGACTTGCGTTTCTGGATCAAGTATTTTCTAGCCAAAAGAAAAGTATATAAAAAAAGAGCAAGTTGTCTTTGAGCAGATAACTGTAACGCTGCGTATGATCCCTATTATAATAGCTTGTTTGATTGTATAGGTTGACTTTCCTCTTGTTCCAGTTACTTAATGTGGCACATTTTTGAGCCTGCCGATCAGAGTTGTTCCTGTAGACTTAAAAACAATGGCATTTTGATTACACTTCCTGAAATAGCGTGAAAAGAAAGATCTTGCAACTCCCTCCATTCGCAAACGTATTGATTGGTCAATGAATCTTGTGATGATTATCTCCTAAGATATAGTCTATCATTCTCGCATATGTTACTATCACTTATTGTAATTCATACATTGATTCCATTCTCTCTTTTCTTTTAATTTTTTTTGTTCGCGTATAAAACATCCATCATTCATTCATTCATTTTACAGGAGGCCAATGAGGCTGGTGCTCTTCGTCTAGCTAAAACAAAGCTTGAGAGGCAGTTAGAGGATCTCACATGGAGATTGCAATTAGAAAAAAGATTGCGGGTATGGCTTTGCATATAAATAATTTTTCCATATCTAGTTTGTACTTTGTAGTATATATTTGATGTGTTTAACGCATTAGTTTGGGCTGTAATTTTTTATTTTTTGATATTTTAGTTGGTCATAAAGTTGCATACTGAATATACACTTCTCACTGAATCAGGCTCAAGTAATCCCATTCCCAGTTTGTGGCATTAGCAGCTATCAAGTATAAGCCATTGTGCGCAGTTGATATATGACCAAATCTTTTCTAATTTTTGTTTGGAATTAAAAGGCTGCTCATAGTATTTTGTGTTTATCTGACCCATAAAACCTTTTGCATTATGATAAAAACACTATGAGACTGATGGAACATGAATGGAAAAGGCTCCTCCCATTTTAAGTGCAATCGTCTGATAACGCTTCAATTTAGTCTATATCAATCTTTTCCATTTTTTATTAGTTCTTTTAAATATCTTGTTGGAGTAGCCAATAGTGAATTTTATTTAGTTTCTTTATTCTATAGTTTCGAGATTCAGTCCTATATGTTAAGCTTCACTCAACAATATCTAATCTATTGTTTGTGGCATTACTTTAACATGCCTACTTGAGGTCACTCTGTAATGGAAATAGTTTGGAATACAGGTGACAAACGAAGAGGCAAAGGTAGTGGAAATGGCAAAACTTCAGAAGACAGTGGAATCATTAAGCCTCGAATTAGATGCAGCTAAATTGGCCACAGTTAATGAGTGCAACAAGAATGCTGTGCTGCAAAATCAGTTAATGTTGTCAATGAAGGAAAAATCAGCTTTGGAAAGAGAAGTCGCTTTGTTGGCTGAACTAAGAAATGAAAATGCAGTTTTAAAGGTTGTTAACTCCCCATCACTTGAAATTTGCTAAATTACATAAAGTTTTGTAAAAGCCAATTAGTGCTGCCTAGAGCAATATTGTTAACTGTTTATTTACCTTTGATCTTATAATAATAATAATAATAATAACTATAATAATAATAATAATAATTATTATTATTATTATTATTATTTCCTTTTTCCTAATTCATATGAGTGGAGGTTGCAGGTGATTGAAAATTTGAAATGGATTTTTTTGTTGCTCTGCAGATTTCTTTGAATAACTTTCAGGTGAAGAACTTGGCACTAGAACGTGAGCTTACCAAAGCTAAACAAGATTCAAATGACACCATAGAGAAGTTGAGAGAAGTTGAACATACATGCTCGCAACTCCAACAGAATTTGCGAAGGTCTTGTTCATTAATTGAAAGATGTTCGAGATACTTGATGGGTCATGCTAACTTGTTGTTTATCATCCTTTCTATTTTTTTATTTCTTTTTTCCCTGGGGAGTGGGTCGGAGGTTTCCGCCTCACAATTTAGCTTTTTTGAATAATCAGGTCCATAAATCATCTTACTGCTGTCATGTAAATATTCAATTCTCAAAGTTTAGTTGGAGTACTAATATATAGTATCTAATATTTTTTTAATTCTTAAGATATGTTTTGCTATAACAGTTTGGAGGAGAAGCTCTCAAACATAGACGATGAGAATCAAGTCCTCAGACAGAAAGCATTGAGTGCATCTCCAAAAAGCAACCAGCTTGGTTTTGCTAAGCCGTTTTTAGATGTAAGGTTCTCATTTATTCTTTTGTTAAAACATGTATGCGTGTGCAGAAATATATGGGAAGAGTCTGTTTGTGCCTGATACAGTCACCCATCCTGGGTATTGTCATTAGTCATATATATATATATATGTATATTAATATATATAACATGTCTGCTCTTGTTTACAACTTCAAATAGAAAATTAAAGGAATTAAGTCCGTCATTGCTTAATATGTTTTTTTTTTAAAACAAATTATTTATTTACTGAAACAGAAGTTCTCTGGTGCACTTGCTCTTCCCTACAATGATCGGAAATCAGCTTTCGTAAGTTTCGATCCCTTGTAATTTTTCTGTCATACCGAATTGATAAACTTGTTTGCTTTTGTTTTCTGAAATGTGGATTATGTTTATCACAGGAATCGCCTACGCCTACAAAAATTATTCCACCTCTTTCACAAGGTCTATCCGAATCGCGTCGCTCGAAGCTAACCGTTGAAAAGCACCAGGTTTTTCTTTTGACTGTAAACAATTAAATATATGTGCTTGCATTGTCGTACGTACCTCAACAACTGCTGTTATATATCAGTAGCTATTATAAATAATAACTAATAGGTGGTTGGCATCTACCTTTTCTTGTCAATTCACGGCCACGATGCTTTTCTGTTTGTTTTAGTGTCATTGTGAAATTTCATGCAGGAGAACTATGAAATCCTCTCACGGTGCATCAAAGAGGATTTGGGATTCAAAGATGATAAACCAGTTGCTGCTTGTGTTATATATAAATGCCTTCTACATTGGCATGCCTTCGAGTCTGAGAGAACTGCTATATTTGACCACATCATTGAAGGAATTAATGCCGTTCTCAAGGTGATTTACTTATTTTGACCCTGTACTCTCCCTCCCCTGTTTTCTTTTCCCAGTTCAATCCTCAATTAGTTTTGCATTCTAATTCAGGCTGTTTAGTACTCCTCTCTTTTATGAGTTTATCTGTGTTTCTTTATCATAACTCAATCATGAGATCGATAGATTCATTGTTTTAGGCTCATAAATTATAATATCCTTGTAAGGTTATGGAGACTCGGTTGAATTACTGAAGAAGAATATGTTTAAGTGATATTGATAATCTTACGATTTTTTGTCGGCTTGTTTTTCAGGTGGGGGATGAGGATACTACCTTGCCGTACTGGTTGTCTAATGCATCAGCCCTTCTATGCCTCCTGCAGAGGAATTTGCGTTCTAATGGTTTCATGACTGCAAATTCTCAGCGTTCTGCTGGTTCTTCTGGGCTAAACGGGAGGATTGCACAAGTAAGTTTTGCAGTTACATGAGAGACCACCCAAGTAATATATATCAATCAGTGAACTCAGTTCCTTGATTATAATTGATGTTGGTTGAATTTATCTTTCCTACAATTCACAAAAAGTACCTTATTTTTTTATAATGAAAAACCTATTTATATTTTTCTTCCAGTTCCTCTGCCTTTCCTAGCGTGTTAAAACCTCTAACAAGTCGACATTGCATAGGCAGAATTTTCTTTATATCCGTATTTGCTTATTGTTGATGACAAATGCATGCGGTGATGTAATGATATACCAAGAAGTCAAGCAATCTGCATACACTTTTGAAAGATTTAGAACAAATCGTGACAATTTAGTAGTAGAGGTCAAACCCAATCTCAACTTGCTGTAGAAGGTGTTTGAGGTCTTCTTTAAACTTTCCCGAATATATATTTTGAATACGTGAATATTTCTATAGGATGTCTAGATGAAGTAACCACTTATAAAATCATACTACATATATTAGTGTATAAATAATATTTCCTCTTTTCTGAATATAGGATCAACATGGACTTTTTGAAGTCAATTTTAGATATTTTCAAATTCAAAATTGATATGAATTAGTTAATATTAGGCAATGCAATTTTAAAATTTGTAAACTAGCTAAATACTATATTAATTACAAGACTTATTCTTTCAAAAGTTAAAATCACGTCAATTTTTATTTTAAGAATATCTCACTTTGACTTTGTAAAGTCTAACATGATCTAATATTTTGAAACAGAGGGAGTATTAGTTATGGTCTCTGAATTACTCTACTTTCGTGCTAGTTCTAATATGTTGCTTAAGATTGTTAAGTTTAATCCTAGAAGGTAATTCTATTTTGCTCTGTTTTCATTCATTTATTGGTAATGATCAGCTTCATATGCCAAAATAGTGCTCGCGTCTGTTTTTCTTTGATTGATTTCATTTATTGTTATGTTAAATTTCTGCATTAACTCTTATGTCACTAAAAAAAATAAAAATTTGTATTAATTTTTAATTTTACATAATATTCACTTTCATATAAATCATCACCTTTGTTTTAAATGTTAGCACTGTTTTTATAACCTTTTCTTGATGAGGCTGATTTTCTTTTATATACATGTTTTCAACTTGTTAGGGTCTAAAATCTCCTTTCAAATATATTGGATTTGAGGATGGCTTATCACCTATGGAGGCAAGATATCCTGCTATATTGTTTAAACAACAATTGACTGCTTGTGTGGAGAAAATTTTTGGCTTGATTCGTGATAATTTGAAGAAGGAAATATCACCATTGTTGGGTCTCTGCATCCAGGTTGGCATTCATTTCCTTGGTATATCTAACGTATATTCTTCTTCAAATGATTTTATGTAGTTTTGTTATTTGGCAGTAATGCTTGCTATTGTGTTTATGATATTTTTTTTTCTTGAGATGTTTTTTAAAAATGTTCTCCCTTCGTTCCAAAATATAAAATCAATATTGACTTTTTGAAGTCAATCTGAGATACTTTCAGATTCAAAATCTATACGAGTTATTTTAATTTTAGACTATACAATTATAAAAATTGTCAACTATAAATGTAAAATAGGTTACATCAAATTTGAACTTAAAAGTATCTTATATAGTTATACTGACTTTGAAAAATAGAGGCAGGAGACATTCTTTTAATATCACTGCTTCTAGAGTTTTAAATACATTGAGATTATTTTTAAGACCTCCGTTTTCAAATACATTAAATGGACTAAAATGCCCTTAACTCACCTGGTTGTCTTGCCGTCAGCCAACTGCTCCCAAAATGACTCATGCTAGCCGTCCATCCACCAACTGCACTTATGCATATTTTTTTTGTCTGACACTTTTTATCCCATGACTACTTAGTATGTGATCCGCTCAATATCAACACTAATACAACCATGCTCTCTAACACTCTTCATAATGCTATAGTAAATTCTAGCTTGTTACATTCATAAAAGTAACCTCTAACCATTTAATTAAACTTGAAAGTAAACGCATAGCTCTTGTCAATTTTCTCAGAAATTCTCAGTACTTTGTAGACTTTCAATAGCAATGCTGTAGCAGCTAACGTTTGTTGATTAGTGGATGAGTAAACTAGTTGTTTGACCTACAAAGCAATAAGTGTGAACTAAATTATTGTCTTTCCCATTTATATGGTACAGTTAAAAGGATCCTTTCTATTTGTATTCAGTTTGGTAAATACATCTGCTAGGTAATGACCTTTTGAACTCTTCTTGCCATCAATCAGCATTACAAAATGAACTTCTTTTTCCTTTCCTTCACGTTTTTCGCTGTTTATGTTAATAAGCCATTTCGGTGAACTACTTATGGCCAATACGACAGAATACCTTACTGTTGGAAAGTTTATCTGTTCCAACTGTATGCAAACAGAAGTCGATCGTAATTAAATTCATCCTATAAATTCAGAGGTGTAATGATTAGACATCTGTTAAATCCCAACAGGACAATACTTCTCTCTATCTCTCAATGACTCTTTTTTTTTGTTCTTTTTGATGAATTATGAAAGGAAATGTTATGGTCAACATAGGATTTCCAGTCATTACTGGTTCTAAACCTGATTTACCTTTAAAGAAGAATTTGGGGTCAAACATATCTTATACTCCGAATATATTGTTGTATGAAGTATGGTAATTTTCTTAAAACCGATGAGAGCTCCATATAGAAATGAAAACCATTTTAATGATAATATTATCCCTCCAAAATATGTTGCCATCTAAAAGAGCTGAAAATATTATTATCATTTATGCTACCAAATTGCTATTTTTTTTGCTATGTGTGTATATATGACACAGTTTTGTTAACAAGGTTTCTCTTTAGTAGGGGCATGCACTGACTTCTTTATTCATATATATTCATCATTTCTAAAGGCACCCAAGATCCAACGAGTACATGGTGGAAAATCATCTAGATCACCCGGAGGTATCCCTCATCAATCATCCGGTAGTCAGTGGGATAGCATCATCAAATTTTTGGATTCTTTAATGAGTCGTCTACGTTTAAATCATGTATGCACAACATTCTTTTGCTCCCTTCTATTTCTTATTTTTATTGTTTTCTCCTTTTTCATTTTCTCTTAATGTTTACTACTCCCTCCGTCAAGTACAGTTTTCTCACAATTTAAGAAAAACAAAAGTAGAGTAGAGTACAAATAAGTTACCATTGTATGCAGAATGGGCCCCATGTAAGTAACACTAAATATAATCTTTTTTTCCTAAAAGTAATGGACCATACTTAAGTACTTTTGACGGTAAAATAGACTTTAATTGACATTTTAAATTAAAATTGTGTACTTCAGACATATTTTATGGTTTTTTATTTTTTATTTTTTTATTTTTTTTGTAATTCAGTTGTGGGACAGAGAGAGAGTGTTACTTAATTATATCCTGCAAAGGTGGAGCAGTATTCCTTTGTTTCTTGTGTTATATTTCCCCTTGTTATGTTGTAATTTTTGCATATTACATATATCAGTTCAATCAATTACTAATTGGTTGTAAAGCTGGTAAAGTTTTCTTACTGAAATAATTTTGGAATGCATTTCTAAGTTGATCAGGATTCAGGTACTCTTTTCTTGCTAAAAAACTTAAAATAAAAAATAAACCAAAATATCGTATGGTTGGCTATGGCCATTGACTACATGAAATTTTATTAAATATTCCTTTATATCCTTACTATTAGTTACATAATGGATACATTTATTCTAATTGTCTTGTACGTTACTACAGTGAGTCCATTGATTACATGTAACTTGGACAATGCACTTGCAGGTTCCTTCATTTTTCATTCGTAAGTTGGCTACACAGGTTTTCTCTTTCATCAATATATCACTTTTTAACAGGTAATCCCCCTGATATGGTTTAATATTCTTTGAGCTTTACTTGATCAATTTATCGTTTATCTAATGAGCTGAAACTTCCTTGTCAGTCTTCTATTGCGGCGAGAATGTTGCACATTTTCGAATGGTGAATATGTGAAATCTGGACTAGCAGAACTAGAAAAATGGATCGTCAATTCAAAGGAGGAGGTACATACAAGTTTCGGTACCTTGTAATTCATTTATTGCTGAAGGTAAAATAATAATGGCTGGGGACTGAATCATCAGTGATTGTAGTTTGCAGGAACCTCTTGGCATGAGCTAAATTATATTCGACAAGCTGTTGGGTTTCTTGTAAGATCCACCAAACTGCTATAACAATGTGTATTCTGTAAAGAGTTTAGACAAATGTTTTACTAGACAATATTAAAAATCTGTTTAGGTGATACATCAAAAGAGGAAGAAGTCCCTTGAAGAGATAAGGCAAGATCTTTGTCCGGTATGGTCTTCTTCTACGATATATTAAATTTGATTAATTTTCATCTGATGTATGTTTTGTTATTTCTTTTTTGCGTTCTAGACTTTAAGAACACTAGTAATACTCCATTACTTCTATATGTGATTTTGGCAGGCATTGACCGTGAGGCAAATTTATCGAATAAGTACGATGTACTGGGATGACAAGTATGGTACCCAAAGTGTGTCAAATGAGGCAAGTTTTTTGTTTTTTGTTTTCCTTTTTACTGTGAAATGCGTAATATGATGTCAAATAGTTTGTAAAAAGTTTCTGCATTGCAGGTTGTTAGTGAGATGAGAGAGATTTTGAACAAAGACTCTCAAAATTTGACCTCAAATTCGTTCCTGTTGGATGATGATCTGAGGTATATTGCTCGAGCTCCTAAGGTTATAGAGTAATATTGTTGTTTTATGCCCGGTTATAGTTATTCTTAAAGTTTTGAGCCCTTTCGAATGCAAATGATAGTCGGGTCTATTTGTGTGCAAGGATCCAACACAACAATATGCATGATAAGAGAGAGAACAAGAAACCTTCAATAAAAGACGCAATGGCAAGAACAAGACAACACATGGCACATGCAACAAGGAATATAACATGTTTCGGAAGAACTTGCCTGTATCCACGGAGAAAATTAACTTCACTAGACTCGAAAGAAACTTCACTAGACTTAAAAGAACTTACAGTATGAAAGAAGGCTACACCCTTGTGGTTGTCACTCAAATGCAATCCCAAGCTCTATGTACAGTTGTACACCCTCTGTCAATGGCTGTTAAGACAGCTCATCTTTCTCTCCATTTCCTTTGCTCTCTGCATCTTGCGTTTTGTGGTTTCTAATAGAGATTCCAAGTACCTTAGTTTTAGATTCTCAGATTTGTGATCCCAAAATCACATTGAAATAGAAAAACCAAAATCTTCATAGAATAGCATATGTTAGGAAACCCAAAACCTTCACGGATTAGGATTCAAATTAAATCATAATCGTTCTAAATACCTTCCCTTTCTGGAGTTCAATATGGTACAAAATGTTTTAGGGTTAAACTGGTATCAAAGTTGCTTTGTACCTGTTGTACCTAGTATTTGTGTACCAGGACAAGACTGAAATATCTGGCCAGTACAAAGCCAATTGAATCTGTTTCTTCTAGTACCATGCATAACTTCCATTCAGTGTTAGTCATACATCCCATTCATGGTGAAAGAATCTTTATTTACTTCAAGAAGATAATTTTTAAGATGAAAAATAAACTACTGGAACTGAAAATTGGTTAGACACATACATGCACATACGCCATCGTTAAACAGTCGTTAAATTTTACTTATGAATCATGAAGATCAGGCATATAAATAATAAATGTGTATTTATGCGTATGTATAATATATTTATTAATAATAAATCCGAGATGGTAGGAACCTGTACAGGTTTGTATCACTTTAACGAAGAAACAGGTACGACACTTCTGCCGAACATAATAATGGAAATCTGTATGTATAAGCACAAATATTTTGGAGACCAAAATAACGTGTGAGTTAAAAATTTCCTTACAATCATTGGTTATGACTTTACCCTGGTATGACTTCCACTCAGATTTAGATATACCAACTCTTGTTAATGATGACGGTCGATATTTTTTTTTCCATAGTTTTAAAGACATTCCAGAATGTACATTATTACTTTTTACGTATCTTGAATATAGTATATACTATAACACACGTATATATTAATAATATAAAATGTGTAATGACTACATATTTGTCTTAAATCATGCCAAAAAGGTTTCAATTTTTTCGTATTATATAGTGGGATTAATGTGATTAATAGTCAGTGATGAAGTAATAAGGTGTCTATGTATTATTTCAGATGATAAGGTAGATATTTATCTTCAATTTCTATTATTGCAGTATTCCATTCTCCACTGAGGACATATATATGGCGATTCCTGCGATAGATCCTTCAGATATTGAACTCCCAACAGTCTTGTCTGAATATTCATCTGCACAGTTTTTGGTCCAGCGAGTGAAGTAATTGTTGTGCATCAAGTTACACATGCCTTTATATGTGAGCTTTGTGGTCCGGCTTGTTTCCCATGCATGAAGAATTGTTAAGAAATCAATTACGGAAAGCCGGTATCTGAAATGTTGATTAGATTAGGTACACGGAGTGATGATATACCATGCACAACTAGTATGCAGAAAGTAGGGAGACATTATCTGCAAACAGATGCACTGGGAAAAGCCTAGTTAAAAAGCGTCTGTAGTGTACATAATTATATAGAAGCAGGTAACGAGTTGTTTTAAGGGTTTATATAATTGTGAGGATTGTTACACCAACTTCTGTACATTACTATTAGTTTTAGTAGTAGCATTCTCCCTTTGATGTTGTATTCCTCTGTTTTTTTAGGTTTTCCTTTTTATCTTTCTATAGTTTAGGTGCTCCACCCATTTCCTTTTTGGCTGCAATAGCGTAGTAGCTCAGATTTAGAATTGCTTTAGGTTATGTTGTTCTAGCGGTGTAGTATTATTGTATTATTGTAATGAACCTGAATAATTCTATTGAATATTGTATATAAATATTTACCCAGTTTAACATTGATAGACCATATTTGTAGTTCATTTTCCAATCTGTGCTTTTGGCCTTTTGGGAAGTTTTGTTCTGTGCATATTATTGAGGGCAAGTCAGCCAGCCTTACAGTGAATAGAAGTGTAAAGAAAGCCCATTTATTCAAAATTCAGATATGATATGGCAATTAGGAGAGATTTTAATTCCTGCAGATCTCAGGTTTAGTTTGGAGAAGCTTGTTTATATTTTATTTTCATGTATGGTTTAACAAGGCAATGGATTTTGCATGCTAGCTTTGTTTGCAAGGTTCCCGATAGTCTTCTAGGGTTTCATTATATATATATATATATATATATATATATATATGTCTTCTAGGGTTTCATTATATATATATATATGCACACACACGGTCCGGTTCTCCGACGGACCGATTTGTTAACGGACCGGCTATAGCGATGGTTTTTTCCGTCGCTATAGGTCTACGGTGATGACCCATATATGTGTGTCGTCGCCATAGATTTATAGTGACGGAAAAAACCTTCGCTATAGCTGGTCCGTTCCAGAACCGGACCGTGTATATATATATATATATATGCAAAAAGCCTATAGATATTATAAATTACATACAATTTAGTATTAATATAAATGTTTGTTTTTTTTGAATTTTTTTTAAATATATATGTTTAATTATTAATTTAAAAAATGGGCAATTTGACTGTAAAAGTTAATGGAAGACTTTTAACTTGGAATATGGACAGTACAAGAAAAATTCCTACTCAAATTTGTCATCCAATTTAAATCATATTTGATCAATAGGAAATTAACAAACGGAATGGGCTCTTATGACATTCCACCAAAAGTGCAGTTATTCTTGTGGAAGATTTTGATGTATGCTTTACTTTTAATTTTAAAAAGATGTCGTTTTGTGCCATATGCTTCACCATTGTGTGTATTCTGTCGAGAGGAATTTGAAACTTGTAATCATCTTTTCCTGCACTGCAATTTTTTTTGTTTTGTATGGTTTGCGAGTTCTTTGGGCCTTAATACTTCCCGTAGACCTGAGAATTGAGATGACAGTTGGTTCTGCTTGTTGTGGAATTCTCAATCGGGTATTACTAGTAATGATGTTCATGTTCAGCCATGCTTAGTTGCGCGCGTGTATGGGGTAAACTTGGAAGCATAGGTCACTGGTGTATATGCTTGATGTTATCTTTCGGTCAGCAAGTCCTCAAATATGGGAGATAATTATTAATGTTGGCTCTACAATTCAACTTTAGTCAACAGGTAGGAAAGTCAAGCTTCAATTATTTAAATCAATCTCTCTACCTACCCACCTATGATGGTGCGACTATGCCAATCTGTCTTGCTTTATATTTAGTTGATTACAATTATTAGACTCCACATATTATTTCCTAATTATATTTTTATATTATTTTTATAAGTATAGCAAGTTTGTTATTTTTAGATTGGTCCACGCGTCTTCCCGCCGGCAACTCCAAGTGTGAATTAACCCGACCTCTGTGTTACTGGGTTGAGCCTCCGTTTGACAGATTGTCTTGTGGGTATGTTGTGTTGGTGCTGGTTTAAATTGAAGCTTGCTTTAATGGGTCTAACCAATTCGTTCTTTTGAAAAGTCAGAGTTTCTCTCTCCACTTCTTTTCTGCCCACATCTGGCCTTGTCACTCTTATTCCAGTTTGGAGTTTGTGTGTTCTGTCCATTTGTGGTGTGGCTTTGCTTTGTTGGAGTTTTTTAATTGGTTTAAATTGAAGTCCTTCTTTGATCCAATCATTTTGATTTTTCAGCTCTGATTATTGCATAAATAATCAAGGTGTTGAGTTAGTGCAGAGAAATTGAAAGAATTTGAGGGTGGCCAATTGGCGGGTGATTTTGAGGAGGGAGGGAGGGAGGGAGGGGGAGGGAGGAGGGAGAGAGGGAAGGAGATAATTGAGCTGTGAATTGTGGGCGGCAAGAGAAGGGGAAAATAATTCTTATGTCCCTCGAAGTATGACCTATTTTACACTTGTAATCCTAACATTTAAAACTTTACATCAGCATACTCTAAGTATATTTAAGTAAATAAAAGTGACCCCAAAAACTTTTCTGGCCAAAAGAATATTGACGTGTCATCGAAAATACGTTTTTTTTATATAATTTTTAATGTGTTTCACTGTATTTTACCATTAAAAAAAATTAATACATATATATCTTTTACATATTTATTATAGATCAAATGGTAAATATGTCAAAACACTTTATAAAAATTAATATGCAAAATTAAAATCAAATATTATCAGTATTAAAATATAAAAATTAGAAATAAAATACTAACAAACTAATTATTATTTCAAAAAAATAACTAATTCAAATTTCAAATATATAAATAAAATTTTGAAAATTAATTATAATTTATAAGTTTGAAAATTTAAATTATTATTATTTATATAATGAAATCACTAGATGAAGGCTTAATTATAAGATAAATAGATTTTTAGAAAAGATTTAAACACTTAAATATATCAATTTATTTGTTAATTAAAAGAAATCAAAGAACTTCAAAGTTTCATTCCTAAACCAGATGTGAGGATAAAAACAAACTCAAATTTTATTCAAACCAAATCCTAAAATTTATTCAAACCAAAAAATGTCACCACAACAGATCTAACAGCAGAGCTTGTCTCGTCGTGGTTGTGGGCTTGTTTATCTAGATGGAGCGCCAGGACAATAGATCTAGCAGTGGCACAACAAATCTAAGAGTGGTGGCACGACATATTTAGGAGCATGGGCTGGCCATTTTTAGGCGATACTTTGGGATTCCTCAAGCCACATAGATATAATATCATGTGAATAAATAACTTTGTGAAGCTGGTTGTGATTTTCTTGATTGTCGTTGTTGTTGTTGTTGTTTTCACAAGTACTGTCATTATAGGTGTTGTTATAAGCAGGGGCGGATCTACTTAGAGGGCAGCATAGGCATCTGCCTATGCTGACTTTTTTTTTTTTTTTTTTTTCTTTTGCTTTTTTTTTTTGTAAACTCAAGGGGGCAGAATTTATAAATTAGTAAACTCAGGGGGACAGATTAATAAAAAAGTTAAACTTGGTACATCAAAAAAAAAATTTCATTAGTTACAAAAGGCTGATCTATTGTTTGCGGTGAGAATTTCTAGTTGAATTTCAATATTTTTGAGTACATATTTTTATGGGTTATAGTTTTATGTAACTAAATTAACTCTTATTTTACATATGTAATCATCCAAAAAACATAAAATTATCTAAAAATTTTGGCTCGGGGGCGCAGCCCCCGAACCCCCGCCAAATTAAAATCCGCCCCTGCTGAGAATTATTCCTAGATCCGCCCCTGGTTATAAGTAGTACCGTCAATGGTGTTAGCAATGTTCTCTCTCTTACAAAAAATGTTTTTATTGTCATGCACCCACACTTTCAGAATCTCTCTGTCCACTCCAATTTCCCTACAAAACTCTATAATTGGTGCCTCATCATCTTTTGGATCCTTCATTCCACTCTTTCTGCGAATTCAAACATTTTATCCTTTTGATTTCGGGTGAATTTTGTTCTGAATCGCTTTCTACCATTTGGGTGTGCTGAAATTGGAACTGTAGCGTGTCCTACCATCGGACTGTGTTCCTGGCAATATTAAAGAGGCATGCAAACTTTTTCGGAGTAACTATCCACAGAGAGAAGTGAATCTGGGCTTCTTCAATGGGGAGAATACTGATTTTAATAATAATTTGTTTGTTTGTATTTTATTTCTAATTTGTATATTTTAATACTGATAATATTTAATTTTGATTTTGTATTTTAAATTTTATAAAGTGTTTGACATATTTACCCTATAATGTATAATAAATATGTAAAAGATATACATGTATTAATTTTTTTTAATGGTAAAATATAGTAAAATACATTTGAAAATTGTAAAAATAGGCATTTTCGGTGACACGTCAGCATTCATGCACTGTTTTTGACTGGAAAAGTATTTGGAGTCAGTTTTGTTTATTTAAGTGTACTTGAAGTATGTTAATGTGAGATTTTAAACATTAAATCACAAGTGTTAAAGAGGTCATACTTCGAGCGACTTAAATGTATTTAACCCAAAAAAATATCACAACCACCAAAATTCTTGTGTATGGGAAGGTTTATGTAAATATGACGTATGTATACTCTTAGAGCATCTCCTCTTCGATCACTTTGGGATTTTTAAATAGGTGAGTCACATTAGAAAATTTATCTCCAACAGTGTCTTTAACTTAAGTAATCAAAACTTCAACCTCATTCTCTCTTTTCAGAATTGGTAAGTTGACCTTACCTCTTCAAAATATTTATTTTATTTTGGGAGAATCAAAATCGTATGAAAAAGACTAAAACCATTTATTTTGTTTGATGGATTTGATGTACAACTCATTTTAAAATTTAATATCATTCCTTTTTATTTATTTAAGTCAAATACTACATTAATTGAATTGAAAAGACACAAAACATTAAAATAATAAATAATGCTCTTTAAATTGTCATATAAGTCAATAAATTTTAATTTAAAAAGTTTTTGTTGTTATTACCGTTGAAAATATTTTATTTAAATTTAATCGCTACTAAATTAATTAACAAACGGAAACAAATGTTATTTAGGTTTCAGTCCGAACCAGATTATAAATAGAACTAAAAGAGAACCAGATTGTTTAGGTTAGGATATTATTTAAAGACTGTGAGCTGTCGTTGCGCTTCGTTTCTTACGTGACTTTTCGATGGCAGAGATCGACGATCAGCCCAGGTGAGCTTATCCCCCTTCTTCTCCTCTGATCTTCTCCTCCTTTCTTGTTTCCTTCTGCGATCTGCGATGTCGAGTCGAGCCCTTTTTATTTCCGCCTAGCCGTAATTTTCAATTAGATTTTTAGATCTTAATATCATATTCACAGCTTTTTATCCCAAGTAATGTTTTTGTTGTTTGATTTGTCATGTTGAATATATCAAGAGCCTGTTCGAGAGCTACTTATAAGTTGGGTTGACCAAGTACTTTAGTCAAAAAAACTGTTCGGGAATAACTTTTTTTTTTTTAATTATAGGTCAGAAAAAAAGTAAAAAAAAATAAGTAACATTTACTTGCTTAAAAAAAATGACTTATAAGTCATTTTTTTAAGTTGGTCAACGATTATGAAATGACAAAAATGTCTTCTTTTATTTTTAATGTTCTTCTTATTGAAGGACATTTTAGTAATCTTTTTATTTTATTTTAACTTATAAGTCATTATTAGCCGAACACATCCACAATTATTACTTATAATTCCTGACTTATAAATAAAAATAATGCCGAACACTATTACTTATAAATCTACTAAAATTTTAACTTATAAATCTACTAAAATTTTAACTTTAAGCCAAAAAAAAAAATAATGGCCTGTTCGAGAATGACTTAAAGTTAAAATTTTAGTAGATTTATAAGTTAAAATTTTAGTATATTTATAAGTAATAATGTTCGACATTATTTTTACTTATAAGTCAGGAATTTTAAGTAATAATTGTGGATGTGTTCGGCTAATAATGACTTATAAGTTAAAATAAAATAAGAAGATTACTAAAATTTCATTTAATAAGAAAAATATTAAAAATAAAAGAGGGCATTTTTGTCATTTTATAGTCGTTGACTTAAAAAAATGACTTATAATTCATTTTTTTAAGTAACTAAATGTTACTTATTTTTTTTGACTTTTTTTTCGACTTATAAGTAAAAAAAAAAAAAAATTGTTCTCGAATACTTTTTTGCCTAAACTACTTATAAGTTGGTCAATCCAACTTATAAGTAGGTGCCGAACAGGCTCAAGTCATTCCCGAACCGGACCCAAATCTGGAGATGGACATCGACTTTCAGACGGAAAAGAGGGTCGGGAAGCGTTTTTGTATCTCGTCGGAGGAGGAGGTCTCCAAGCAATACCCCATACCCTTAAAGCTGGGCATAGAGAGCGGCGATTGTCTGATGGAGGTGTTTCGGGTGATAGTCAACAGGGAAGGCCACATATCTGGTAAAATCTTCATAGATGATGGATCTTTTCTGACAGATATCTACAAGGCTGAAGAAGAAGAATATGTTTCAAAGGGGGGCGATTTACTGCTGCCTGGCGCCGTTCTACCGGTTGATCGTGTCCGCATCTTTGCGGATCTGAATCACAAGACGAAAAACTACTACTTCGAAGAATCCAGACGCCTCAAAAACTATGTCGGATGCTTAGGCGAGGAGCGCAGATTCAAGAAGGGCACATTCGATGAATCCAAGTACAGGGGGTTCTGTTGGCGCTATGATGGAAAACATTTACTTGACACACCCTTATCTAATAAGATTACTAGTGGAAAATTGGCTGCAACCCTACTGTTCGCCATCTTCGATAACGCCATTGTAGCCACTGTAGAAGTTAGGCTGATAAATGTAAGCTCAGAAGAAATTGGTGTTTGTGGACTTATTACAGCTAGAAATAGCATGTTTGAAGATCCCCGTTATAAATGTATTCTCTTCAGGAAGAAATTCACTGAGAGGGTACCATTATTACCTGAGGACCCAATTCAATTGTCCAGATCCGTACTAGCCGTGCCAGTCGAGTTCAACCTCATAGTTCGTGTAGATCTGAGAAGTAAGGACACTAACATTCCTTGTGGAGAGCTAACCTTTCCTGTACCTGTAAAACTCCGTGGTACGTCGGAGAAATTACTGGGAGACAAAGTACAAGTGAAGGTCACTTGGAAACACTATTGGTATGAATATATGTTTTTATGATGTGATGGAATTATATTTACACATATATCGACTTTTTCATTGTACTTTTGTAACTCTTCATTAAAAACGAATTAGTTATTTATTATTTTGTTTTTGTTTTTGTTTTTGTTGTTTGAATTGTCAGGATGCCAAAGAGGGTGCCAAAGAGGGATTCATCTGTTCGTATTTACAAGGAGAAGGAGGAGGTCTCCAAGCAATTCCCCATACCCTTGAAGCTTACCCCCGCCATAGAGGCCTACCTAGAGACTCAGACAAAGTATTTTAACGGTATTGGAAATTGTCTGATGGATGTGTTTCGGGTGATAGTCAACAGGGAAGGCCACATATCTGGTAAAATCTTCATCGATACTGGACCTCCTCAAATGACAGATATCTACAAGGCTGAAGAAGAAGAATATGTTACAAAGGGGGGCGATCTGCTGCTGCCTGGCGCCGTTCTGCTGACCGTTGATGGTGTCCTCATCTTTGTGGCTCTGAATCACAAGACGAAAAAAAGCTACCGCAGCACCAGGTTCAACAAGGGCAGCTACTCCGAAGAATCAAGACGCCTCAACAACTATGACGAATGCTTGGACGAGGAGGGCTTCTTCGAAGAAGCCAGGTACAGGGGGTTCTATTGGCACTATGATCGATCAGAAGGACAACGTTTACTTAACACACCCTTATCTCATAAGATTATTAGTGGAAATTTGACCGCAACCCTATTGTTCGCCTTCTTCCATAACGCCATTCAAGCCACTGTAGAGGTTAGGCTTATAAATGAAAGTTCAGGGAATATTGGTGTTTATGGACTTATTGAGGCTAGAAATAACATGTTTGAAGATCCCCGTTATAAGTGTATTCTCTTCAGGAAAACCTTCACTAAAAGGGTACCATTAGTACCTGAGGACCCAATTCAATTGTCCAGATCCTTACTGGCTGTGCCAGTCGGGTTCAACCTCATAGTTCATGTACATCTGAGAAGTAAGGACACTAACATTCCTCGTGGAGAGCTAACCTTTCCTGTACCTGTAGAACTCTGTGGTATGTCGGAGAAATTACTGGGAGATAAAGTACAAGTGAAGGTCACTTGGGAACGCTATCGGTATGAATATATGTTTTTATGATGTGATGGAATTATATTTACATATATATCGACTTTTTCATTGTAATTTTGTAACTCTTAACTAAATGTTTAAAGTTTTAGATTCCTTTCTGCTAAAAAAAATATCTTTCTGTTTTAATTCAAACCAGGATGTGAAATAGCACTCATATAGAGTGATCCAGCAGCTGTATCAGTGTAGAAGATCTCAGATTGGGGGCGCCTTGGACTTCGATTTCCCGTTTTATGTATTTTCTTTATTTTAAATTTGGATTTGGATTGTATTTGTGGATTGCGTAAGTTGTTCGAAACTTTGTGGATTGTATTTGTAGACTGGAAGTTGTTTGGATTGCATTTTGGTTTGATGTTTGAATTCATTCTGCTGTTTTAAACTGCTGCCTACATGCTTGAGGATTGATGTCACTCAAGTGTTCTCTTTGCGGTTCATGCGCATCCCACTGGTCTGCATGAAGTTCTAGAGAAGCAGCAGTTGGGCGGGACAAGCTCTTAAATTTCTTAAAAAAAAATTCATACTTTGCATGTCTATGTGGTTGTAACCATTTGCTTTTTGCGAGTACTTTTTAAATATTTGGGATATTATGTATCTGTTTTTTAGTTTCACTTGGCTATCTGCATTTTTGAGGTAACTGCTGGTCATCTCATGCTAAGCTGGTCTTCATGTAATTATATTTACATATATATCGACTTTTTAATTGTAAATTTACTTATATATCGACTTTTTCATTGTAAATTTGTAACTCTTAATTAACTGTTTGAAGTTTTAGATTCATATCAGCTAAAAAAGACTCTTTCTGTTTTAATTCAAACCAGGAAGTGAAATTGTACTCGTATGGAGTGATTGAGCAGATGTATTAGTGTAGAAGATCTCAGTTTGGGGGTGCCTTGGAATTCAATTTCCTGTTTTATGTATTTTCCTTATTTTAAATTTAGATTGTATTTGTAGATTGTGGCAGTTGTTCGAAGCTTTTTTAATTATATTTGGACTGTGGAAGTTGTTTGGATTACATTTTGGTAAAATGTTTTGATATTTTAGTTGGTCATAAAGTTGCATACTGAATATACACTTCTCACTGAATCAGTCTCAAGTAATCCTGTTCCTAGTTTGTGGCATTAGCAGCTATCAAGACTGTGTAACTCTGTTTTTGATCTGTATCCAAATCACACCTAAATCACTTTTTTTTATAAAAATTTCTGTTCCAATAAATCACATAAATTATTTGGGAGTGAAAAAGAAAAAAAAATAAATAAATTTTTTGGACCGGGCTCCAAGCCGGTCCCCAACCCCCGGGCACCATAGAAATTTCCGAAATGGATTTGTTTGTTGCTCTGCAGAGTTTTTTGAATAACTTTCAGGCGAAGAACTTGGCCCTAGAACGTGAGCCTACCAAAGCTAAACAAGATTCAAGTGACACCATAGAGAAGTTGAACATACATGCTCGCAACTCCAACAGAATTTGCAAAGGTCTTGTTCATTACTTGAAAGATGTTTGAGATACTTGATTGTTCATGCTAACGTTGTTTGTCATCCTTTCTATTTTTTTTTTATTTCTTTTTACCCTGGGGAGTGGGTTGGAGGTTACCGCTCCACAATTTAGCTTTTTTGAATAATCAGGTCCATTCATCATCTTACTGCTGTGGTGTAAATATTCAATTCTCAAAGTTTAGTTGGAGTACTAAAATATACTCCCTCCGTCCCGTATTAAACATCCTAATTAGTTTCGGCACGCTAATTAATAATATTTTTTTATACCTAAATTACCCTTCTAAATTACCTTTAATTGTAGTATCCATTCACTTTTTTATGACCCAAACATTAATTATTCCTTGTAAGTTCGCACATGAATATAAGAAATGTTATATTGATAATATGAGAGAGAAAGTGGTATAACAATACATCACTTCCTAATGTAAACATTTTATCATTTTGTAAGTTTCCAACAAAAGTTGACTAAAAAGATTATGAGGGTATAAGTGGAAAAATAAGATAAAAATAGTTATTAATATAGAAATAGTACATTTATTGTGTAACATCCTAAAAAGGAAATTATGACGTTTAATACGAGAGGGAGTAGTATCTAATATTTTTTTTTTGATTCTTAAGATATGTTTTGCTTTAACAGTTTGGAGGAGAAGCTCTCTAACATAGACGATGAGAATCAAGTCCTCAGACAGAAAGCATTGCTTGCATCTCCAAAAAGCAGCCAGCTTGGTTTTGCTAAGCTGTTTTTAGATGTAAGGTTCGCATTTATTCTTTTGTTGAAACATGTATGTGCTTGCAGAAATATATGCAAAGAGTCTGTTTGTGCCTGATACAGCCAACCATCCCGGGTATTTTCATATATATATATAGAGGCCGGATTAGGTCTGGGTCCGGACGTGATCAAAATCCGGACCCAATTTTTTTTTTTTTTTTTAAAACAACTAATAAAAAATATATAGGTATTTTTGGTACTGAAAAAATTTGCTAATACACTGTTTTTGGTATAATTTGGATACATATAACAAACAGTGTTGTACGTATCTCAACAAATGCTGTTATATATCAGTAGCTATTATAAATAATATCAGTACTTTTTATGTTAATACCTTACTGTTGGAAAGCTTATATGTTCCAACTGTATGCAAACAGAAGTCGATCATAATTAAATTCATCCTATAAATTCAGAGATGTAATGATTAGACATCTGTTAAATCCCAAGAGGACAATACTTCTCTCTCTCTCAATGACTTTTTTTTTGTTCTTTTGATGAATTATGAAAGGAAATGTTATGTTCAACATAGGATTTCCGGTCATTACTGGTTCTAAACCTGATTTACCTTTAAAGAAGAATTTGGGGTCAAACATATCTTATACTCCGAATATATTGTTGTATGAACTATGGTAATTTTCTTAAAACCGATGAGAGCTCCATATAGAAATGAAAACCATTTTAATGATAATATTATCTCTAACGCCCCCCAATTCCGACGTTGGTTGCCCGAACAAGGATCCGGCGTTATCTCGTACTTCTTTCGTAACTTAACCAATGATCCCATAATCATATTGGTTGAATTAGTCTATTACAGACTATAAAATTATAAATTTCCTTAACTTCCTCCCTGGATCTATTCTTGATCTCGATCTCATTCCTTCTACAAGTATCAACTTAATTGTAGTTCATTCGTATATATAGATAAGACCATATATATATATATATCGGTCAAATTTTTAACCTTATGATTTAGATATTCTATCATTTATAAGTTTTATATGGATCCAAGATTCACAGTACCAGCACTAGAGATAGTTCCCAGATCTGAAGGGGGCTTCCCAATAAAGATAAATCAATACTGGTGCGCAATTAGATGACCCAACCTTCATTTCTTAGTCAGAACTTTCAGCGTGCCAAATACTCTCACTTAGATACATAGTCTTATAAACATTGTTTATGTTTTAACAATTCTAAGTTTAATCGAAGTAAAGACGTGACAAGAATGTGTCAGAAAACATGATAATATTGATATAATATTCGGTTACATACTTTGCCGGTTCATATTACAAAAAGTCATCAAGACTATAACAAAAGGGACAAGCAATCAGGAAAGCATATAAACTAGTCTAAGCATTTCTTCTTTCCTTTCTTTTTAAAGCCTGAATTCTCAGGTTGGTCTGCAAATAAGGTTTTATTCGCAAGAATGAGCATACAAAAACTCAACAAGTCTAAACACACAGTATATAATTGAACTCACACCGATAAGGATTTAATGAATCATAACTTTAACAAAAGATATTACAATTGTTTTAACATAGTAAGACTGAGTGGTAATTAAACCAAGTACCGTTCATCCGTCATTCGACTTAAAACCATACCGCGGATATCAAGTAGAGGATCAATCTAACGACATCCTATGTTATGCATAACATACGCTACACTGACTAATCATGACAGTGTTTTACAAACATGTTCATCTCAGTTTACTTTGCATATAGAGGTCGCTCCAAGACAACTTGGTTTGACTAAAGAATTATAACAATTCAATACTTCACGAATAAACGTTCATTTTGCAAGTTATGCCGAAACGAATAACAATAACTCTCATATCAAAGATTTATAACACGTTGTTGCACAAAGTGCATAAATCAAATAGAAAGCTTGTAAATGAAAACTTAGGTAGAAGACTTGCCTCGTATATCTTTTACAGATAAATATAACGGTCTACACGTTCGTCGTAAATCCTACACGATTATAAGTTCATGTAGACCAATTAAGCGTTTAACGATTAAATCTTTTAAGTTTTATTTCGGGTATTATAACCACTTTATAAATAAGACTCTTTCTACTATACATCAAATAATTTTAGCATTATAATTGCATATAAAATGAATATTCATCAACTATATTTAAAATAAATTGAGCATTATAACTACTTATAAAATGAATATTCAACTATTATATTTGAGATAATTTCAACATTATAACTGCTTATAGGGCTGCAAACGATCCGAACCGAACCGAACTTTGTCGAACTCGAACCGAACTCGAACACTATGAGTCGAACTCGAACATGTTCGATTAACATAATCGAACCAACACCCATGTGCGAGTTCGAATCGATAGATGTTCGCGAACAGTTCGCGAACATAGTCGAACATGGTCATGTTCGCGAACACAGTCGAACATGGTTGTGTTCGCGAACATAATCGAACAGGGTCATGTTCACGAACATCATTCTGTTCGCGAACATGACCATGTTCGCGAACATCACTCTGTTCGCGAACGTCATTTTGTTCGCGAACATCACTTTGTTCGCGAACATGACCATGTTCGCGAACATCATCATGAATATTTGAAATTTTGAATGATTGAATCAACGAACTGAAGCAAAAATTAGGCCAAATATTTTAATCAACATTTATCCAAAATAAAAAATGATTACTTAAAAGAAGTTAAAATTTAAAAGTTAGCAAGTACTTATAAATTATTAATTTGCAAATATCAAAAATCAAATATTAATATCCAAAAAGTCTTTCAAATCTTTGAGTATGAATTTTCAAAATCGATAGGAAATATTTTTAATTCAAAAGGAATGCAATAAATTAATAATTAAATACAATAAATCTTGAGAATTACTTTATAAAAAATTTATAATTTTCATAATTATATTATTTATTTAATTTAAATTAATAACTCATTTTAATTTCATTCAAACGACGATGTGACATATTATTTAATTAATTAATTGGATTATTAAACACCATTTTTTTTCACTAAATATGATTACTTAATTGCATAAATCAAAGTTAGTCAATCGCTCTCTCTCATTCTCATATATATACCATAAGTCTGTAACACTAAAAAAATAAAAAAATTGTGAAATCAAGTTTGCACTTTTAATTATATAGTTTAATAATTGATATAATATTATTAACTATATAATTATTAACTTTATTTATGTGATTTATGACATGAGTTATAATTTATTAAATTATTAGTGATGTAAATTGTAATAATTCAACAATCATTGTTAAAAAAATTATAAAAATATTAAAATTATTTTAATTAAATTAGAGGTGAAGAAGTACACATTATTATTTATTAATTATTTAATAAAAATGTATACTTACAATCAATTATCAAAAAATAAAATAAAAAGATGTTTTAAGTAATAAAATAAGAAAATTACTACAAATTTAACAATTATTGATAAGACAAATTTAGAATTTAATACACCCATATTCCTTTTTAAAATGTCATTTTAGAGAAGTGTTTTTGTTTCTTAATATTTGTTATTTAAGAATTTCAATTAAGCATTAATTGTTTAATTTTCAATACCCCAAGTACTAAAATTAATTTTGTTTCTCTCACTACTTTCTATCCAATAAGTTACCACTCTCTTATTCCAATCCAAAGATAATATTAATATTTAGAGTTATTTTTAATTAAAAAACATAATATTAATTGTTTTTCTTAACATGTGTGTCCATTAATTTAAAAAAAACAAAAAACATAAGAGACTGAGGGACCGAGGGAGTATGAAATAACTAACTATTTTTATTTAGAATACAATAAATCTTGAGAATTACTTTATAAATAACTATAAGTTTATAATTTTCATAATTATATTGTTTAAAACTATATAAATTAACTACGATTCTAAGATAAAAGACGCAAAACTATTTAAAGACTTTGTTTTATTTTTTTTATATAAAAAATTGCTTATTATAATTTAAATTAATAACTCATTTTAATTTCATATTTTCATGCAAACAATAGTACGGTACTATAAGTAATTGTACAATTTCTATTACTATATTAGTGAAGTTTCGATATATTGATGACTTGAATTTTCTATTCTCTATCTCGATTTGACAATTTCAATAAGTCATGTAAATCAGAAATGTAAGCAATTGTATTGTATTGTATCATTCTTTAATTAATATCAAATTGTCATTGTATCATGATTAATTACTTTATTTATGTGATTTATGGCATGGGTTATACTTTATTAAATTATTAGAGATGTAAATTGTAATAATCCAACAATTATTGTTAAATTTTTATAAAAGTATTAAAATTATTTTAATTAAAATAGAGATGAAGAGGTACACATTATTATTTAATAAAAATGTTTACTTTATTACTTAGAATCAATTATTAAAAACACAAAAAGATGTTTAAGTAATAAAAAGGAAAATTACTACAAATTTAACCATTATTGATAAGACAATTAGACAAACATTAGAATTTAACATGAAATAACCAATTATTTATATTTAGAGAATTTTAGAAACAATTTAAATTTTAAACATAAGAAATCGAAACATCTCGAACCAATCTCGAACTCGAACGCATTGAACCGAACACGAGCTAATCGAACCGAAACCGAACTCGAACTTACCAAGTCGAACCGAAACCGAACTCGAACTTACCGAGTCGAACCGAACTCGAACTCGAACTTACCGAGTCGAACCGAACTCGAACTGTTCGCGAACACATGCGAACCGAACCACATGGTTCGCGAACATGTTCGATCGAGCAATCGAACCGAACAACATGTGCGAACTCGACTCGATTTGGTGCTCTAGTCGAACTCGAACCGAACCGAACTCGAACCGAACCGAACCGGTTCGCGAACGGTTCGGTTCGTTTGCAGCTCTAACTGCTTATAAAATGAATATTCGGCTATTATATTTGAGATAATTTTAGCATTATAACTGTTTATAAAATGAATATTCAGCTATTTTATTTGAGATAATTTCAGCATTATAACTGCTTATAAAAGTATATTTTCAACTTTATAAGAGAAATAAATCGGACATTATAACTGTTTGTAAATAAGACTTTTGTACTATATACATAAAATAATTTGGGCATTATAACTGCTTGTAAAAGTATATCCGCTAATACATACATAAAAATAAAAATTATAACCACTAGAGTATACCTCTTGTAGTTGCTAGCTTTACTTCCAATTGTGTAGCACTTCGATACTTCGAAAGTAATTTTTTTCTCACAATATCTCTCAGAATATAAATATAGAGTGTTTTTACTCTTGAAATGCTCTTGAAAATAGTAAGGAATGAATAAACTTAGCTTGCTATTTATAGGAAAACATAGTTTCGCTAGTTGCACGTTAGGAGCTCGGCTTATTACACTTTGGTACCTAGGTTAATTACACTTTAGTACCTAGCAAATTCTTAGAATATTCTTCTAAGCTCTTCATTGAACCTATCTTCTAAGCTCGACAATGCAGCTTGTAATCTAAGCTCCTCAATGAAAATATCTTCTAAACTCAACAATGCAGCTTGCAATTGAACCTATCTTCTAAGCTCCTTAATGAAAAATATCTTCCAAGCTCGACAATGCAGCTTGTAATCTAAGCTCCTCAATGAAAATATTTTTCAAGCTCGACAATGCAGCTTGACCAAAAAATTTTATTTGACCTAATTCATCGTTTACACCATATAATCATAAAACACCTGCTTCGAAATATTATTTCGATCTTTATTAAGCACAAAATTCGAATCTCATTAGGGCTTAAGGTTTTAAACTTATCAATACTTAATTTTAGGTTACTAAATTAACCTCTAACCATATACGATTTTATTTATAAGCCTCATAAATATTTGGGGTATTACATTATCCCTCCAAAATATGTTGCCATCTAAAAGAGCTGAAAATATTATTATCATTTGTGCTGCCAAATTGCTATTTTTTTTGCTATTTATGTATGTATGACACAGTTTTGTTAACAAGGTTTCTCTTTAGTAGGGGCATGCACTGACTTCTTTATTCATATATATTGATCATTTGTAAAGGCACCCAAGATCCAACGAGTACATGGTGGAAAATCATCTAGATCACCCGGAGGTATCCCTCATCATTCATCCGGTAGTCAGTGGGATAGCATCATCAAAATTTTGGATTCTTTAATGAGTCGCTTACGTTTAAATCATGTATGCACAACATTCTTTTGCTCCCTTCTATTTCTTAGTTTTATCGTTTTATCCTTTTTCATTTTTCACTTAATATTTACTACGCCTTTATACAATTTGCACACAATTTAAGAAAAACAAAAATAGAGGAGAGTACAGATAAGTTACCATTGTATGCGGAATGGACCCCATGTATGTAACACTAAATATAATCTTGTTTTCCTAAAAGTAGTGGACCATACTTTATACCTGAGTACTTTTGACGGTAAAATAGACTTTATATGACATTTTAAATTAAAATTATGTACTTTAGACATCTTTTATGGGGGATTTTTTTTTCTTTTTTTGTATTTCAGTTGTGGGACATAGGGAGTGTTACTTAGTTATATCCTGCAAAGATGGAGCAGTATTCCTTTGTTTCATGTGTTATATTTCCCTTGTTATGTTGTAATTTTTGCATATTACATATATCAGTTCAATCAATTACTAATTGGTTGTAAAGCTAGTAATTTTTTTTAATTGAAATAATTTTGGAATGTATTTCTAATTTGATCAGGATTCAGGAACTCTTTTCTTGCTAAAAAAACTTAAAATAAAAATAAACCAAAATATCGTAATGGTTGGCTATGGCCGTTGACTACATGAAATTTTATTTAGTATTCCTTTATATCCTTACTATGAGTTACATAATGGATACATTTATTCTACTTTTCTTAATTGTCTTGTACGTTACTACGGTGAGTCCATTGATTACATGCAAGTTGGACAATGCACTTGCAGGTTCCTTCATTTTTCATTTGTAAGTTGGCTACAAAGGTTTTCTCTTTCATCAATAGATCACTTTTTAACAGGTAATCCCCCTGATGTGGTTTTATTATTCTTTGAGCTTTACTTCATTACTTGATCAATTTCTGGTTTATCTAATGAGCTGAAACTTCCTTGTCAGACTTCTATTGCGGCGAGAATGTTGCACATTTTCGAATGGTGAATATGTGAAATCTGGTCTAGCAGAACTGAGATAATTGATCTGAGCTAATATTATTGTTTTATGCCCAGTTATAGTTGTTCTTAAAGTTTTGAGCCCTTTCGAATGCAAATGATAGTCGGATCTAATTGTGTGCAAGGATTCAACACAACAATATATATGCATGATAAGAGAGAGAAGAAGAAACCTTCAATAAAAGATGCAATGACAAGAGCAAGACAACACATGGCACATGCAACAAGTAATATAACATGTTTCGGAAGAACTTGCCTGTATCCACGGAGAAAATCAACTTAACTAGACTCAAAAGAAACTTCACCAGACTTGAAAGAACTTACAGTTTGAAAGAAGGTTACACCCTTGTGTTTGTCACTCAAATGCAATCCCAAGCTCTATGTACACCCTCTGTCAAAGGCCTTTGAAGACAGCTCGTCACTTACTCACTCACTAGGATTTCCTTTGCTCTCTGCATCTTGCGTTTTGTGGTTTCTAATAGAGATTCCAAGTACCTTATTTTTAGATTCTCAGATTTGAGATCCCAAAATCACATTGAAATAGAAAAACCAAAAGCTTCATAGAATAGCATATGTTAGGAAACCCAAAACCTTAATGGATTAAGATTCAAAAATCATAATCGTTCTAAATACCTTCCCTTTTTGGAGTTCAATACGGTACAAAATGTTTTAGGGTTAAACTGGTATCAAAGTAGCTTACCTGTTGTACCTACTATTTGTGTACCAGGACAAGACTGAAATATCAGGCCAGTTTAAAGCAATTGAATTTGTTTCTTCTAGTACCGTGCATAACTTCCATTCGGTGTTAGTCATACATCCCATGCATGGTGAAAGAATCTTTATTTGCTTCAAGAAGATAATTTTTAAGATGAAAAATAAACTACTGGAACTGAAAATTGGTTAGACACATACATGCACATACGCTATCGTTAAACAATCATTAAATTTTTCTTATGAATCATGAAGATCAGGCATATAAATAATAAATGTGTATTTATGTATAATATTTAGGAGGTTTAAGGGATTACTTTTTGTGGGTGTAGGGAGAGATTTGAGGGGAGAAACGTTGGGTTAGGGTTCAGAGAGATTTATAAATTAAGTACAATTTTTTTATTTAAATAAGAATTTTTGTTTTGAATGGTAGACATATGTTAATTAATTTTATTTGAAATTTTTTTATTACATATTAACTAAAGTCAGTTAATAATTTTAAGAGAAAATAAAAAATAATAATTAGTTTGCATAAGCATAAAATTTATGAAAATACATTAGTAATAAGTTAGGAAACCCCAGTTTAATTTGATTGTTTATTATATTTGACATCGTACAATATACTCAGTTAACATGCATACTTAGGTAAATATTGTTGTCATAACTGGCATAAATCACATTGTTTTTGTAACATGCATACTCACATTGTTTTTGTCATAACAGACATGGTCACATTGTTTGCGTCATAACAAGCATACTAGGGTACTTTTAATGGGAGAGTATTAATCAATTGTATAAATAAAATAGTATTTTTTTAAAAGACCAAATAATCAACTTTCTATTATTTTTTTGTGTTGGTTTATATTATGTAAGATGTCATAATCATGTTGAATATACTGAATCATATAATAAAACTACATAATATCCAATAATAAGGAAGTTTCATCCAAATAATCCATTTTAAAAACTCAAAGATGAAGCAGTAAAGTTGTCATCTTTCTCGATAAATGTAAAGTATAAGATAAATGTTTAGCAGAAAATAACGAAGAGTTGTTGCCTAATAGTTGGTATGTATTTATAGGGAGAAAATTAGGTTAAATAACGAAGAGTAATGATAATAGCTCAGTAATAATAATATCATAAAGTAGTGATTTTAGTAGATAATAATTAAATTAGAAAGGATAATATCAAAACAGTTGACATTACCAAAACAGTTTAGATTTGTAGTAATTTAGGGGATTATAAAATCAAAATATTAATGGATGCACAAATTAATTATGTTGGAAAAAATAATATCAGAACAGTTGACATTACCAAAACAGTTTAGATTTATAGTGATTTAGGGGCTTATAAATTCAAAATATTAATTTGAGATTTATAAAGTAATGATTTCAAGAGAGAATAATTAAAATAGTAATGATAATATCAGAACAGTTTAGATTTGTAGTGATTTAGGGGGTTATAAAATCAAAATATTAATGGATGAACAAATTAATTATGTAGGACATACATTCCAATTTGTGAATGACAGATGTCATGCAATGGTGTTATGTACTGTAATTTAGTATATTTAATAGATTCCAAAAATACCTTTAGTCAAAAATTTTACCGACTAAAAATACTTTTAAATGATTACCTAATATTGAAATATTTTTATATTTAATTTAAAATTATTGTTTTTAGAGTGGTGCTAGAGGCACAACTAATTTTACAAATTTTTTACAAATCGTTGAGGTGGCACTCCACCTAAGCTTACCCATTCTCTCTCTCTCTCTCCTGCATGTCTCTCTTTCTCTCTCTAGATTTTCTCTCTCTTTCTCTCTCCAAAAAAAAGTTTAATACTCCCACTCCTTCCAAATTATAAGGTTATTATTAACTTTTTAAAATTAAAATAAATATTTTTAATTTAAAATTAAAATAATTTATTAAAATTATAAAATAATAAATTTTAAAATTAGTAGTACTTTTTGAATAATTTATAATATTTATCATTATATCGATTAAAATTAATAAAAATTATATTAATTATGAGTTTGAAAATCTACAAGTTACTACTGAGGAGGTAAAAGAAAAAGAAACAAAAAAGGAGATACTTTGTAGATTTTCAAACTCATAATTAATATATTTTTTATTAATTTTAGTCGATATAATGATAAATATTATAAATTATTCAAAAAATAATTCTAATTTTAAAATTTATTATTTTATAATTTTAATAAATTATTTTAATTTGAAATTAAAAATATTTATTTTAATTTTAAAAAATTAATAATAACTTTATAATTTAGAAGGAGTGAGAGTATTAAACCTTTTTTTTTGAGAGAGAAAGAGAGAAAATCTGGAGAGAGAAAGAGAGACACGCAGGAGAGAGAGAGAGAATGGGTAAGCTGAGCTGGAGTGACACCTTAGCAATTTATAAAAAGTTTATAAAATTGATTGTGCATCTAGCATTATTCTTGTTTTTATACCACAGCGAGACTCTAATGGTGTGAAGTGTTCGAGGTTTAAGTTTAACGTGGGAGTTAGACTTAAATTAATAATAAACTAGTTTTATAAATAGAAAATTGTTGTTTACATAAGGAAAGTTTCATATTTTCACAAAATTCTTATTTATCATTCATGTGAGAGAAATTTTATAAAAATATTAATTTTTCTTGTGAAAATATCAATTCTAAAAAATATCCTTTGAAAATATCATTAGATACATAATTTATAACATGTCAAGATTATACATATATAGTACTTCATCATCATTAGAAGTTTAGAATGACAGTAGTAGTAGTTATTTTTCACAATCACTCATTAGTTCTAATATTATCCTAAACAAATTTATTTAACAGATACTTAAGATTAATAATTTGAAATATGTAGTTAGGATCACATCAACAAAATGGCCATAATATAATGACCCATTAAAATAATATAGCACTTTCACTTATTTAATTCTTGTAAAGTGACATCTTTTCCTCCTCGATATGAATATATGATGTGCATGCTAAATGAAAATTAATAATTATACTTAATGTGGCATGTTAACTTTAATTTCATCTTCTATTACATTATAATAAAAGTTATTTTATTTATTTTAAATATAATTAATAAATCACAGTAATTACTAAATATGAATTAAAACCAATGCAAACATAATAACACATTATCATTATTATATCATGAAACATCATCGTACATTACCTTTCTTGTTGCTTGTTCTGCTGTTCTGTGGCTTGCTCTGCTGCTTGTTGGTTTCTTTTTTCTCTAGTTTTGGATTTTTAGGAGCAGATTCATCGGATTGTGCTTTTTCAGGCGCATTCGATTTTGACGATTTCTTCAATTTCAACATCATTACACCAAATTTTGTGAATTTTGTGGCAGATTTCAACAGAGAAGCAGGCTTGCAATTCGGTACAGAAAGCGGCTGCCTACCGTCAGATCGATCGGAACAATCGTGATCCTAATTCAGGTTATCTAATCAGAAAAAATCGGAATTGTAGCCATGACAGCCATCTTTTTCGAGAACTTGGAGATCTTAAAGCAGAGGGAGAGACGAAACTTAAGCTTGAACTTGAGATATTTATTTTGTTTAAGTTATTTTAATTTGAAACAAATTAAAAATAATGATACATTTTGTAATTTGTTTTAATTTGAAACAAACTGAAATTTTGATATTTTTTTAAAGTTATTCTTCAAAGAAGAGAGCCTTAGTGTAAATATTCAAGTCACATGTCACTTGTTCAGAAATATATTATTACCTGTTTGTCTAGGTGGCATGTCCGTTAACGGCAGGACACAGTTAACCCAAATTTGTAACAACAAGTGTACTTTTGAAAAGAAAAAAAAAAGTTCAAGGTGTAAGTGGGATTTCGAGGTAAACGTCATGGACATTTTTGCACATTTGTCTGATATTTATATTACTCTAACAATCATCAACTCATCTGTGCTCTGTTTTTGAATTTTAAAATGAACAGAAAAGAAAAGAAATGGACGGAAAATTTAAGTTTTCTTTCAAATTCCTATGTTTTTGAGTTTTTTAATAAACGGAAAAGAAAATAAATGGATAGAAAATTTGTTTTTTCTGCCAAAGTTTTCCGTCCAAAATTGATCTGATTTGGACGGAAAAAAAATTAAAATAAATAATATTTTTTATAATTCACATATTATTTTTAACTTTCAATATAATAAATTTTAAATTACAACCCATGTAATATAACCCATGTGATTTCAATATAATTCCTCTCTCTATATATATATCAATCTATATGATTTTCTCACTTTATCCTACTGTGATTGCACAAATACCTTTCTATGATACTCTAATTTTGATTTGTTTTATTTCGAACATATTTATAAGTTATTATGGCACCTTTCTTTTTCTCTCTACATACGTATACTATTTGCTTTACTTCGTATTATTCTATGCTCCCACGCATGAACCATACATGTGCTTCGCACCCGAAATACCATGATAATGATTTTCACTCAACTCCCAGACTCTGTACATCTTTTAGAGTCCTCAGTGTCACAATAGAATTTTTATAATTTCTGACTAGTAATAATAAATAATTTGTCTTTTTGTTGTTTTACTATTACGAAAATATTATTATCACTATTTGATTTTAACTATAATTTTAGATATTATTTAAATAATATAGTTTTGGATTCAATTCTCTAATTATTATTATTTTATTCAAATATAAACTAATTATTTAAGTTTAAGCAGAATGTTATTATTTTATAGATAACATAGTTACGTTGTAGAAGAAAATAATTTCTTTGTGAGGATTATCTTACCTATTAACATGGGCGGATCCAGCTTGAAAGTTGAGGGGGGTCATATTCGAGAAAAAAATATTTAAAAATAAAAATTTAATAAAATTAATCATAAAATTAAATAATTTTCAAATATTGTTTACAATAATATTTTTTGAAGTTTTATTGCGTATGTCCATTCCTGACAATCAATAAATATTTAAAAACTAATTCAACATCAAAACAAGATCAATATATATTATAAATAGTAAGTGTAATTAGCACCAATAATAAACAATCTCAATTAATTTAAACCACTAACAAATAACATTACAAAATAAATTATAAAATTTAAAGAAAGTAAAAATAGAATAGAATACATACTTAAAGAACTTTTATTTGATAAAGTTCTCTTCATTGTTGCAATGTTGCTTTGAGAAGTAAAAAGCCCTAATTTTATAAATGTACAAAAAAAAGAATCCATAAACAATTACAAAATTCCTAAAACAATTGTTAAATTTGTGAAATTAAAATTAAAATATACTTTTTGAAATGTGGGGAGTGGAAGTGAGGAAGTAGAATGTGGTCATGTGGTATTGAAGAAATTGAATGGGGAACAAAGACAAAAAAGAATAGGAATTAAGTTGATTTCTTTATAAAAAGCATGAGAATGGTGTGTCCAAGAAAGTGAAGCATGATTCTAAGGAAATTAAATAAGTAATGAGAAAATTTAATTTATCATTCGGTAATGGCCTAATGGGAGTGGGTATGAATTTTAAATCCAAAGCATAAAATTTCACTTAAGACCCTCTTAATATTTTTTTTTTATATAGGAGTCCCTAAAAATTGAGGGGGGGCAGGTGACCCCCCTGCCCCAACACAGATCCGCCCCTGCCTATTAACAATTAAAATATATGTATATTTAAGAATATAGACTTAATGTATTTTTATAAAGCGATCTACCATTATGATCGCCTGCAAGAATTATTTGCTAAAGATAGGACAACGGGGGAAGGTTTAGTAACCGCAAAAGATAAACTAAAGAAGTGGGAGGACATGGCTAATGATGCAATATAGCATGTTCTAGCTTGATAAATGTAGCTATTGCGTCCACAAACGTAGAGTATGTTCTAGCCTTTATCCGGTCTCGGTTTAGGTTCGGATCCTTACAATATTACCTTACTATGATGTAAAGGTGACTTGCATTACCTTTTCTTCCTTATTCTAATTTGTCTTTCTTTATTATAGATCGTATAAAGTCCTTCAGTTGATTGATTCTTCTTCTTGTCAATCTCTCATCTCCAGTAAATGCTTCAAAATTAGGTTACGGCTAATTTGTTGCAATTTTGTTGAATGTAGGACATGCTATGTTGTTTCTTCAACATAGTTGGGTATGCATATTAGAGTGAAGTGATATCTACTCCCGTGTCAACTTTGGAGTATTACTTTTGTTAAAGGGATTTTTTGGTTATGCAGGGATCCAGCCAAAGGATTTTTTGTCATGCCCAGGGCTACCGGCTATAGCACACATTTTTTCTGTGTGCCATGCATCTTTTCTCTAGACCTACAATTGCTTTTACTCTTTATTGTACTGTTGTTAGACACAAGACGGATGTGGAGTATTTGGAGCCTATGTTTCACTTGTGGTATGCTTTCATCTATTGTAAACTATTGGCTTCTTTTTACATTTTATGAGATTTGGTTTGTACATGACACCCAATGGGCTGTTACCTTATCATCTATGTGGTTGAATGTGTTGCTGTTAACAATATTGAGTTTAATTGGTTTCATACCACTACCTGAAATAATATTGTATTAAAAAATTACTAATTCTTTTCAGGAACTTCACTAGTAATGACAGTCATGCGCTCCATTAGTAATGACCATAGACATTTATCTTGTTTTTTTTTTTTTTTGGATGTTTAGGATTTTATGACAGCCAAATGGATATCTTGAATGCATTTACTATGTCGTTTGCCTATTTATTTACAACTTGGAAGAGAGAGAAAAGAGAAAGTGGGTACTCTACAATTTAGCAAGTGTAAGCTATATCCGTCTACTTTCTCTTGCATCTTACATGAAGTGAACGGCGATGATATATTTTAATTTTCAAATTCAATAATTAAGTTCTTGTCCCTTCTTAAAACCTTAATGGAAAATCGTTCTCGTGGCCTAAGCCTTGTCTTTCACATTTGGGACCAAGGTTATTCATTGTCATAATTAAAGTGGTACATGAAAGTGTATGAAGTTCAGGGATTGTTATGTAACATTTTCTCTTTGACAAACCTAATGAATGAAAATTTAGAGTCTACTTTCAGTATAAAATCCCTTATACTTTATAGTGACAATTAAAACCGGTTTAGAAAACTAGAATTGCATGATTCTGAGAGATGATCTTTACAGTTGTCCCATATTATATGATTTGCCTGCTTGTGATTCGCTGCAACTATATGCTCCTCATTCCCGCAGGCGGTTCATGACTTCATAACATTTTATGCTCCTCTCTGGGGTGCAATTATTTTCAATGGAATTACTTACTTTCAAGTGATAAAGATGCTGAACAACGCAACCCATGTATGTTCTCTATTTGAAACTTGTTTACTTATCTACATTTCTGGTGCTGTGGTTTTAGGATAGCTCAACTTTTAAATGTCTAAAAGCATTTGTAGTTAAGGCCATATGCCCATTCTTATGCAATATTTGAACTTTCAGATGGTTGTGGGCATGTCAGATCCGACATTCCAGTCAGATGCACGAACAGACATGAAGGTATACTCTAATAGTGTGTTGTACTTTCTAAGTAATGGGGAAAAAAATTATTCAAGTGTTTGTTGTGTAAAGTGTACAAAACAAGTCTTGAATGATATGGAGAAGAAGTAGACATGTTATTTTGCTGCTTAATGGTTGCAGTAATCGGATGCTTCATCACTACTTTTGATAATAATGTTTGCATGACATCGCTCACCTTTTTTCTTTTTGTGTGGATAATACCAATGCCTGATACAATTGATTATCACATGATTTCTGTTATTTGTGGCCTTATTCTCACTCAAAACCATTGATCTTTTCATTTCTTGGTTGAACTGTTTGGTACATGAAAACCATTATTGTTATACTCAGCTTGTTTATGAATCTTATTTTCCATCTCTTCTACCTTGTTGCAGCGTAAACCATTCACATAAATTCAGTGGCACCAATATAAAAAATAACTGTAACTAGTTGTTTCCTCCTATATATAAAGGTTCACAGTTCTATATGTTGAGAAAAATCATCTCTCAAATACAGTTATTTTTGATAAATTAAATGGTCAAAAATATCAGTACATGCCAAACAGATTAAATTTGCAGTTCCAACAAGATAATAACCACTTTAGAAAATAATGAGAAGAAATAACCAAGCACGAGACACTAAAATTTTAACGTGGAAAACCCTCTATAACTAAGAGGTAAAACCACGTGACATACTCCGAAAAATCCACTAGAATAAACTGAGAGATTACAAAAATATCTTAATTTGAGTACACACTCAAATTACCTAACCACAATAACTATGTGATGGAACTCAAACAACACACACAATTGTTTAATCTTTCTCTCTCTCTCTCTCTCTATTTTTTCCTCTCTTGGCTCTCTTGGATTTTCTTTTTCTCTCACCCTTCTCCGAGATAAGATTTCTCACTCTTTCGTCTTCCACCCTCCCGGGTGAAATTACACGCTGATGGAATCTGCTTATTCCATTACTTTCTTACTCCCCTATTTGTTCTATATATATGATATATAAATATATCACATTCAAGTAACCATCCGAAAAGTCTTAGAGATGAAAGGACTTGTTATTGTGGCCCCACCATTACAACCTTTGGTTGTCCAACCTTCTGCATTCCTGCTTTTCTACTCCAAGGCTCTTCACCTTCCAAAGGCTCTTCACATTCCCAAGGCTCCCAAACCTCTCCATCTTCTCAAGGCTTCCACTAATTCTTGTCTCCTTATTGGGTGAGGACCACCACAGAACCCAACAATCCCCCCCTCCGAACCCATAAGAGGAGGTATTCACCATGACCCCGTCACTTGGAGTCGATTCCTATGTCAAACTCAGCTCTTGGAGAAACTACAACATTTCGTTGTCAACTCAGCAGTAGACAAAACAACCCACTTCTGCAACTTGGACTATCATAACACAGCTCCTCCTGCAAAAGTAAACAAATACCCCGAAATAGACTTCTTCTCTTCGGAACATGTCATGTCTGATTCTGTGTAACCTTTCAAGACTGAATTTGCATGCTAAACCACAGTTTCCCCACTTGGAACTAATTTTAACGAAGCCTTGACTCAATTCAACCTTTTGGAATTTTCAACTTTCTTCATGTCCGACTTTATCTTATCGACATGGCTCTTCACGATGGTTCTCATCATGTAAGGCAATATCCACCTTTCACTTGAATATCATCACAAGTATCATTTTAGAGTAATCACCACTGAGCACACCTTCTTTGAGTCCTTCAAGAGCTCTGCTCGACTCTAATACTACTCCACCACGCCTGAGGCAAACGTGGGAGTATAACCTTGTTCCTTGTAAACCCTTCACCCTGAACAGCTTTCCTAGAGTCATCTTGAGCCCGCTCCACCTGACTCAAAAACATACTTTTCTGCGTGGTGCCAAACACATGAGTGATCACCTTGTGCTCCACCTGACTCAACTCTATTTGCTCCACTGCGTGGACTAGTTAACACGCGGCATGCGAATACTCCACCCTGAAGTGTCAACCTGATACTTGGGTTCATCGAACCATGGGCTTTAATATCACATCCTTTTGCACTTAGCTCCCCCATCTTCAACACCTTCCACATGAACCTGCATCATGTAAAGAGTGGTTAGATTATTTCCTCTAGTCACCACTAGAGACCGTTTTAATGAGCTTCCATCTCCTGCAAAATATAGCGGAACACACTTTGATCAATCCACTGCCGGAGGTGATCAATACTCTTCTTGTTCATCTTTTTATCAATCAGCCTCCGATTTATCTGCGGGCTTCTTTCTCTCGAGCTCCAACGGATCATGCAAATCTTTGCAATAAAGGATATCCGCCGTTTTGGGCCTCCTGATCAAAAAATTTGAAGAGGTCAATTTAATCATGGCTCCAACTAATTCTTACAATAAAATTTATCAAAAATAATACCGCAAATAACCTTAGTTCTGATACCAATTGTTGAAAAAAATCATCTCCCAAATACTGTTGTCTTTGATAAATTAAATGGCCAAAAATATCAGTACATGCCAAACAGATTAAATTTGCAGTTCCACCAAGATAATAACCACTGCAGGAAATAATGAGAAAAAATAACCAACCACGAGACACCAAGATTTTAACGTGACAAACCCTTTATAACTAAGAGGTAAAAACCACAATACATACTCCGAAAAATCCACTAGAATAAACTGAGAGATTACAAAGATATCTTAATTTGAGTACACACTCAAATTACCTCACCACAATGACTATGTGATGAAACTCAAACAAAACACCCAATTGTTTAATTTTTTTCTCTCTTTCTATTTTTTCCTCTCTTGGCTCTCTTGAATTTTCTCTTTCTCTCACCCTTCTCCCATATGAGATTTCTCACTCCATTAGAGAATCTGCTTATTCCATTACTTTTTTACTCCCCTATCAGTTCTATATATATGATATATAAATATATCGCATTCAAGTAACCATCCGAAAAGTCTTAAAGATGAAAGGACTTGTTTTGTGGCCCCACCATTACAACCTTTGGTTGTCCAACCTTCTGCATTCCTGTTTTTCTACTCCAAAGCTCTTCATCTTCCCAAGGCTCTTCACATTCCCAAAGCTCTTCACCTTCCCAAGGTTTCTAAACCTCTTCATCTTCTCAAGGCTTCCACTAATTCTTGTCTCCTTGTTGAGCTATACGCTCTTACATTTAGAACTTTCTTCTCAAATATATCAAATTTGTTTAGAAACAGCATGCAGGATGTTTTATGCGTTAAACAAATAACCATATTAGCAAAAACAATTTGTTAAGTGAGTACGAGGAGATGAACTACATATATATAAAATACAAAAACGTTTGTAAAGTGAAATATATTAACCTTGAAATATGGTTGTTTTAGAACCCATTCAAAGAGTTCTTTGGCTTCCATCATCCGATTCTTAATTGTTTTCATCCTCAAAAAGAGTCTGATCGTACCTGGAATATAATTATGATATATTATTATGTTGTATCACTCATATCCAACCAGATTCCCCTCTAATGCAATACTATTACCACTCAACAGAGAATTAAATTAATAAGTCATTTATGCAATGACAGTTGGGTTAAATATATTTTTTCCCACAGTACTCGACCTCGGTTTTCATTGGATTGATATTTTTTTCCATTCGACTCATTGTACCATATTTTTTTAACAAAACGTTACAGAATCAGTACAAACCAGTTAACTTTTAACGACAACAAATAAAAAAACTTAATTTTATTCAACTATCCACGTGGGTTTCCAAGATTCGTCCATGTGGTTGCCAGTGCGGAATTACAATCTATAAAAAAAAGGTTGAATAAACTTTAAAAATAAAAATAGGCTAAAAAGTAGTAGTAATAATAATAATAATCCTTACACTTCAAAATATTAGATAATTTTATATTTTTAAAGTGATATTAAAATATTTAAAAATTAAAAAATAATGTGAATTCATTAATTTTATATAAATACATTAGTAATTACCCGTGCCTGAAGGCACGGAGTAACGAAAAATTAAATTAAAATTCAAAAAATACTACATTACTTAAAAACTCTTTGCAACTTAAAATAACTTACAATTAAACATAACAATTATCATAATTCACCATACAACCACAATAAATAATACATACTCAATCATCAACACATATTTAACCACCAAAACATCAAGCTAGTCGCTACTAATTCTAAGAAATTTCGGCAGAATATCTTTTAACAATAGATATCCAGAAAAATTTAAAAACTATCTACAAAACTTACAATCATCAATACATATCCAAACCACCAAAACAACCATCATTTCATATCCAAAATCATCATTTCATATCCAAAATTATCATAATCATGTATAAGTAGTTAACTTTACAAACTCATAAAAAATTAATTATTATTTTGTTGATTTAACGTATATCGTATCGTTTTCCGCTTTGTATATATAGCAACGTGAGGTAACACGACAATAAAGTGTTGCATTAACAGAACTATCTACCCAACCATTTATCAACATTATAATTATAATAAAGTTTTTATTTGATGCAAAAATAAAACATCATAGCAACAGTTGCATCCAACACATTATTCTATAATAAGATGCCCGATCAATAGCATATTGAATTTAACAACTTGAAAGGTATGCTATAAAAAAGATCAAAATATGCTTCAAACAACTGGAAAAGATTGAGATTTCAATATTGATCGATACTTCAAATTATGGAATGTTCAAACAAATTTAGATTTTAAAAAATGAGACCTTAGAACAAAAGCTTAAAGGCTACAAAGCAACATTGAGATTAAGAAACTAAAACTTTCAACTACAAATTTGGTAAAAAAAATAAAAAATTATAAATCCTTAGTAATTCAGTTGTATATACAGAATCACACTATAAAAAAATAAGTAATATTAAATTAGACAAACAAAAAACATGTTGACAAATCAAACGTTATATATAAAACGAAACTTAAATTTTTTTAAAATCAATAACATCCAAATCCATTGTTAAAACAGAGGGAAAAAAAATAGGATTAAAAGTGATACCAGTTGGAAATATTTTTTATTTGTTCCTCGTCTAGGAAAAAAAAATCTATTTAATTTTTTGATTTTATAGTTATTTTGTAATTGATTTTGTTTATAAGTAAGTTATTATCTTGTTTTTAATTTTGTCTTTTTATCATATGCATATATATGCACTCCAAAAAATTATTACAATTTAAAATAAAATATTAAAATAACAATTAATTAAGTAAATGAAAGAAGATGAGAAGAGAGACTTAGGAAGAGGAGAGAGAGAAAGAAAATGAAGAGTAAGAATAAGAGGAGAGAGAAAGAGGGAAGGTGAAAAAAATAGGGGAGAGGAGAGAGGAAAAGAAGAGTAGAGGAGAGAGAAAATTTGGGCGGAAATTTTTTTTGTATAAGATCAAATGTGAGCCTTTAGATTAAGTTAAAAAATTTGAGATTAAATCTGAACCGTTCTTGTGCTTATAATAAAAAAAGATTCAAAATGGGTTGTGTTTTATTATATAGATTTGTAAAAATTATACATTAAATATTTTATTATTAATTAATTTAATTATTTGTTATGTATATTAATTTGATTATATTTTGTTTAACTATTTGTTATAGAATTGAGTATAATTTAGTTTAATTAATTATCCAGCTCGCTTCTCTCTTCTTGTCAGCATGTGACGCATAAATTTGTCGTTAATACTTAAATAGAGTAGACGGTTTTTCGAATTTTGTAAAAAAAAAAAATTACAGTTCAATAAGTTGACCGTAGAAAATTTCAGTTCAGTGATACATTTGTAAACCGAAATCGAATACAGTGGAGAAAAGTGTATTTAACTCGATGACAGTTTAATAAGATCCATGAATACTGATCACGGATTTTTTGATCTCATCACAAGTTTTAAATTTCAGCCTACCAATGCATTTAATAATTGATACTATAATTGGTGAATGAGAATAACATAATCTTACTTGCTTACAGCAGCACAAAAAATCAAAGCTGTAACGTTAACATCTTCAAATAGATCAATCCACTTCCTTCGCTCGTTTCTCTGGCCTCCAACATCAAATAGTTGATATACTTCACCTTTTTTGTGCTCTCCGACTGGGCTGAAAATATCATTAAGCACTAGTGAGTTCCCAGGAGATTCAACACAAGATCATGTTCCAACTAAATTATCATGACACCGACTAAAGCTACTAACAACCATATCATGCAGCATGACAAAAATTAATGTCGAAAACAACCATACAGCAAACAGTGGATATAAAGAGAGAATGTTAAAGACGAAAGTAATTTTCACCTGAACTGGATTTCCACAACACCTGTTGTTCGAATCCTGCAAGAACATAAGAGAAAACTAACAAATTCAAAAAAATATAGCTTTAACATACAGCACAGGGTAATTTTGAAACCTGTTGTACAAAGAGAGCTACTCCATGCAATGCACTATGAATCATTACAATCTAAGAGTAGTTATTTACGTATACCATACATTTATCTTTCCCTTTTCTATTAACAGGGCTGGGAAATAAAATTATATAACCGAAGGTAGGTCAATATTTAACATCTGTACAGGTTGCTCACTGAAATTACAAGAAATAATATTACTTTATAAAATTGAACCGAGGACAATTGCAGATTTAAGTGAAGCATTACACCAACGTTGACAATAAAATTACAGCTCAGTTTGGTTATAGCAAACCAGCACCAATTTTCATTCTCTCAACTGAAAGAAACTAATTTGTACAAACATTCTGAGAAAATGCCAAAAATGAGTGCAAGTGCTAAAAGGGAAAAAAAGAAAAGTTTCACCGGAAAAAATGTTTTCTACCAACATATCAGAAAAGGAACAAAAGAAAGAAAAAAAGAAAAGAAAAGGATGTTGCATGCCAAATAACTAGAGTTATTCGTATTGAAAATGAAGAAAGATTCCTGTTAAGCAGGTCAAATATTAACACCAACAGTGTATCAAAACTAAAATCTATTTAAATAGTGAAGACCACAATATAATATATCTCTATTGCGTTTGCCGACTTTTTGTTTCATTTCAAATATACTAATGATACAAAAACAAGACATTATATATTCTCAAACTTCAGATACCTTTGTTGGAACATAATTCACATCAGCCAATCTATGCAAATTTTCCATGAAATATTGAGTACAGTCTAGAACTTGAAGTTCATAAACGCGGGAATATGCTTCCTGCATTGAATAAGTACAGTTCAACACTAGTAGATGCTCTAAGGACAACTGTCAAACAAACAAGCTTAAAGGAATAAATATTTATATTTATAGGGGATTGATATTTCCGCATGTTATTTTGATAGTTCCGCAATGGACCCCACATTCAAACTGAAAATCATCTTTTGTGTCCAATTTACCCCTATTTGCAACAACACCCCATTCCTCTCTCTCTCCACCTTCTGCACTTCATCTTCTCTTTCTAACCTCCACAACTAATTCAATTTCCTCTAACCCAATTTCACCTACTCAAGTAGAAAGTAAGTAATCTTTCATCCGATGAGAGAAAGACCCACAAATTTGAACTACATACCCAGAAATTATCTAATCCAATCCATCATCTCCTCCCTCCATCAAAACTCCCCCATACATGCATCCAATTCAAATCTGATAATTCTTTTTTTCTAAATTCACTTTTCTCTATTAAATTACTCAAATAGAAGCTACAGCGGTAAGCCATGGATCTTCCACCACCGCTAGTGGTGCTCTGCGACTGCGAGGGCTCATCATCATCATACCCAAACTCATCGACGTACACCCAATAATTCCTGAGCATTGTACTTGGGATCCAGAATTTCTGTGGGCATCTTCTTATAGTGGTTTTATGATGTCTTTATCATGTTAGATCTATTGAAAGATCCATGATCACTTGATCAGTCAATTGCAGACAGCGGAGCTCAATTAGGTGTTGTAACAAAGAGGGCAAAATGGACACAAATAAATTACTTTTAATTAGGATGTAGGGTCTACTGCGGAAATATCAATCTAACATGCGGAAATATCAATGCCCTATTTATATTTTGATAAGTAAATGAGTAAAGGAAAATATAATTACAAAAGATTCTAATGAACATAATTATAACTAGATGGATCAGATTGCATGAACAAGTACAAATTGTAGCAATCAACATCAAGAAAAAATTACCTGTATCACACCATCTTGCCAAAGAGTTTCTATTTCTTGTGCAAGTTCTTTATTGAGGTGAGGATAATCCAACCTGCTACCAATTTCCGATAGTTTCTCTCCAATTTCCTGAATATACATAATTGTTACTATAATAAATGTATACATAGTGAAGTCCCCTTTTTCCATCCGAGTTGCCTAAATTGAACAGTTTCAAGGAAATAATTTTATTGTCCAATTGGTCATATTTGCAATCACATATGAAAATATGTTATACAGATCTTCTAATTCACATTCTATCATTCCTACAAAAAGTGATAACTTGAAAAAGTATATCAATCAACAATGAACTCGGACCTTATTTTCATCCAATAAAGCATACTTTGAGAAATCTGCTCCCATTTTGAGCCAATTCCCTTAGTCCCATCATGCAAATATCTGTTCAGACACAGTTTATAAGCATTTAAAAGTAGTTATAACTACCAAACCATATTTCTATTATTGTACAAAAACTACAAATAATATTGCTGCAATGCATTCCTACTAAGCAGATAGCATTACATACTCTTCCTATTCTGCAAAAGGGAAATAAACCAACACACACCCTTGCCAAGTATTGCGTACTTTTATTGTCTGATTACACATGCATGGATAACTGAGATGTAACTCTTTAGCTCTGCGTCATTAAAGCCAATCTGAAATAAAAGCTTTATCTGCAAATGCATAACAAAGCATTAGGCGAGACTGTATATGGAAAAGAAATTTAACTGACAATTTTAATGAATTGATATAAATCTCTTGCCTGCTTAAAAATTATGGACTCCCCTGATTCTCCAGCTCCAGCACCTTATCAATAAAACAGAAATCACATGAAAATCTATAGCAGGTGATCAACACACGGGATGGGTATGGGGATGGGGATGGTTTGGGTGGGGGGGGGGGGGGGGGGAGGACAACATATGCAAGCATTCAGAATATGTAAAGTAGAAAGCAGGAGGAAAAGATAATAGGACTGTCCGACAAGTAAACCAAAGATGTTAGCCTCATTTATGCAAACTAGAAATTGCATGCAGCTTTTCATGGAGTAAATATCACACAGTTCACTAATGTCTGTACCACGGCCATGTCAAACTATACATAGAATTTGCAATATGAAGCAAGCTGAGATTTAGTAAACATCAATCTGTAACTTTCACAGTTTGAAAGAACACAGCAAATGGAAGCAGGAGGTGGTGCCTTTGTGCTATCCACCTCAGTACATTGAACTCGATATAAATAAATAAGAATACAATAATAAAAAGTAAAACTCAATGAAAACCCAGCTTGAGGAACATATGCCAAGTAATAGAAGTTTTTGTATATGTTTCTCCGCCTTTGTTTCTAGCTCAATTCGCCTTTCTATCTCTGCAGTCTGAAAGTTTAGATTAAAAAGCAAAGTTAAGCCTCTATACAGTATATAAAATAAGAAGATGAACATATAGTGTAACAGATTTGCTGAGTTTCTATAACAGAGACTACAGAAAATAATGCAAAACAATGAAAACATCAAGCATCTTATACCTAAGCATTTTCTTCAGTATCAGTTGGATTATGTCAATCAGTGCAAAAAATGAGTGCAAGTGCTTAAAGGAAAAAAAAGAAAAGTTTTCACCGGAAAAATGTTTTCTACCAACATATCAGAAAAGGAACAAACGAAAGAAAAAAAAGAAAAGAAAAGGATGTTTCCATGCCAAATAACTAGAGTTATTCGTATTGAAAATGGAAGAAATATACTTGTTAAGCAGGTCAAATATACTAACACTTGGGGATTTTATGAAAAAACTATTATTAACACCAATAGTGTATCAAAACTAAAATCTATTTAAATAGTGAAGACCACAATATAATATATCTCTATTGCGTTTGCCGACTTTTTGTTTCATTTCAAATATACTAATGATACAAAAACAAGACATTATATATTCTCAAAACTTCATATACCTTTGTTGGAACATAATTCACATCAGCCAATCTATGCAAATTTTCCATGAAATATTGCGTACAGTCTAGAACTTGAAGTTCATAAACGCGAGAATATGCTTCCTGCATTGAATAAGTACAGTTCAACACTACTAGATGCTCTAAGGACAACTGTCAAACAAGCAAGCTTAAAGGAATAAATATTTATATTTATATTTTGATAAGTAAATGAGTAAAGGAAAATATTGAAAATATAATTACAAAAGATTCTAATGAACATAATCATTACTAGATGGATCAGATTGCAAGAACAAGTACAAATTGTAGCAATCAACATCAAGAAAAAACTACCTGTATCACACCATCTTTCCAAAGAGTTTCTATTTCTTGTGCAAGTTCTTTTATTGAGGTGAGGATAATCCAACCTGCTACCAATTTCCGATAGTTTCTCTCCAATTTCCTGAATATACATAATTGTTACTATAATAAATGTATACATAGTGAATTCCCATTTTTCCATCTAAGTCGCCTAAATTGAACAGTTTCAAGGAAATAATTTTATTGTCCAATTGGTCATATTTGCAATCACGTATGAAAATATGTTATACAGATCTTCTAATTCACATTCTATCATTCCTACAAAAAGTGGTAACTTGAAAAGTATATCAATCAACAATGAACTCGGACCTTATTTTCATCCAATAAAGCATACTTTGAGAAATCTGCTTCATTTCGAGCCAATTCCTTTGTCCCATCATGCAATATCTGTTCAGACACAGTTAATAGCATTTTAAAAGTAGTTATAACTACCAACCATATTTCTATTATTGTACAAAAACTACAAATAATATTGCTGCCAATGCATTCCAACTAAGCAGATAGCATTGCATACTCTTCCTAATCTGCAAAAAGGGAAATAACCAACACACCCTTGCAAGTGTTGCGTACTTTTATCGTCTGATACACATTTGCATGGATAACTGACATGTAACTCTTTAGCTCTGCGTCATTAAAGCCAGTTTGAAATAAAAGCTTTATTTGCAAATGCATAACAAAGCATTAGGCGAGACTATATATGGAAAAGAAATTTAACTGACAATTTTAATGAATTGATATAATTAAATTTCTTGCCGACTTAAAAATTGTGGACTTCCCAGGTTCTCCAGCTCCAGCACCTTATCAATAAAACAGAAATCACATGAAAATTATAGCAGGTGATCAACACACGGCAGGGGGACAGGGATGGGGATGGTTGTGGGGAGGACAACATATGCAAGCATTCAGAATATGTAAAGTAGAAAGCAGGAGGAAAAGATAATATGACTGTGCCGACAAGTAAACCAAAGATGTTAGCCTCATTATGCAAACTAGAAATCTATTTTTTTTAGCACTACACTTCATCCATTTTGCTGTTAGTGTCGCTTTTACATATTACTTTTTGTCTTAAAATGATTGCAAAAAGACCCCCTAAACAATTGTATGTCCACTCTGCAAAGAAGAACACATACAATTTGAATCTATATTTGCTATTATTTTGAGACAAAATAAAATGCAGGACAACTTTTGTGAAATGGAAGAAGTTTATATTTTTCGTTTGTTACAAACTCTAATAGCAGAACTGAGTTGTTTTAATTTTATTATCTGATCTAATGGGAAGCCCATATACGACTGCTTTTCCTTTAACTGCATTTTTATTTATTTGGCTTTTCTTGCAGTGAGAAAACTGTGGTGATATTTAAAAACCACTTCCTTACTATACTCTTTCCAGTTGATCGATTTGGTGAAATGGGCCCTTGTTCAAGGATATTTTTCAGTGATACGGGCTTCACTTGTTTGCAGGTGTTAGATTATATCTATGCCTTTTATCAGGTACATGATTCTATTGCCATGCCTCATTGATGGGATCGACCAATCTTGATGTGTGATGCCCTCTATTTTCTAGTTTTAAGACAGAAGGATGTTATTTTCGTTATGAGAGTAGATGTATTTTCTTTTATCATGGTATTAATAACAAAGTGAACTAAATATTTTTGTTTTTTGCGAGGAAGAATGCATTATTATTGCTCTATGTTATAGGCAAGGACTTGTGACACTTGTCAATATTTTCCCAAGAGCTTTTGATCCTTTCGAATACCATTATTTGCGAGTGCCTCAAAACTGATGTATGAAAAAATCATAAAAATATAGTCATTACTAGAAGTATGTCTATGTCTCTACTATAGAATAGAAGTATGGTTCTGTTCTGTTGCGATGATTGTTTAAGTGATATGAGCTGGTGAGGTAGATGGATAATGACTTTAAAGTAATGTAATTCAGTACCAACTTTAGATGTCAATGATCTTACTCTAGAGTTTTTCCATTTATGCTTGCTTGTAGGAGAACATGTCAAATGAGGAAGTAGAGGTAGCAATTCATACTGATTCAAGGCATGCTGATCGGCTCCGATCAATGTACTCCAGTAAAGTAGCAACAAGGCGTGGTCACGCGGAGCATTGACTTTCTAGGGAGTCAAATGAGTTTTGAAACGTTGAAGCGCGTTACTGGGGATAACAATAGTAATGTATACGAGTTGGTGATCAGAGAATGAGAGAATTGAATACCAAAATTTGTTCCTTCGTTCTGATAGCCAGTGTTGAACTTAGAAGGCACGAACAATCGTGTTGTATGAGTCGATGCAATCTTTTCAGCTTGCTAAAGATATCATCTTGAACCAAATTCTAGATGTTCTACATTCATCCATGTTTGAAGAGTTCCCCTTTCTGGTGTTTTAATAATCCGAGCTGAAGATTTAATTTCCACATTGTTCCTAGACTTTGTGGCATTTGTAACTTACCAAATGTACGAAGCAATGTGAATTCTAACATCATGCATAGCAGAATGAAAGGCTAAACTTAATGGTTCGAGTGTATATACGTAAAATAGAGAATGTGAATAAGTTTTAATTCAAATTTATTGAACATATTTTTAAAATATTTTTGGACTCTTTTTTCTTTTGTTTTTTTTTTGAGACATTGGTCTATTTCCTACAAAATTGTTGCAGATATAGTTTTTGTGGCTTAGATTATCCTTGTTTAAGTGGAAATATTGCTCTATATTTTTGACACCCAATAAACCAAAATCACAAGAATCAAAAAAAGAAACAAATGTAGAACCAAGCATTAATGTATGGGCTTCAGTAAAAATATTTGAATCACCCAAATGGTGCAAATAAAGAAATAACTGCACCTGCTTGCAGAACAAAAACTAGCCATTAGTGGAGTTTCGACAAACTTGTTTAGATACAACTAGTTCTTTGTGCAAAGATCGATAATCTATCATCTTATTGATTCTGAGCACACTGACGACGGGCTTTGTTGAATCGAATGGCTTGTTGAAAAATAATGAACTCACACACACTAGAGAAAATGGAGAAGATGTTATCACAAAGGAAGTTTTATATTTCTTGCTTGCTCCAAATGAGCTGAGTACATAGGTATTTATAGGAATATCCTAACATGTATAAACCCAAATACATGAATCAGCACTTAATGAAAAAACAACTCCCTAGACACATTTTCAACTAGCTACATGAACCAACAAGTACATGAATACTAATTAAATAAAAATACTTAATCACTTTTGGGACAAGTTTATTTTTCAACACCCCCACTTAAACTTGTCACACCAAATGAACTTCGCAATTTGCAAAATAATTCGACTTTGAGTGGCTTCGTGAAAATATAAACAATTTGGTCTGGAGTCTTCACAAATACAAGTTCAACTTTTTTCTTTGCAACACATTCTCTTATAAAATGATACCTCGTATCAATGTGTTTGTTTCGGTCATGAAACACCGGATTCTTCGCCAATGCAATTGCCGACTTGTTGTCAATATAAATCTCCGTTGGCTTCTCTTGTTGCAAATTAAGATCTCTTAAAAGATTTCGAAGCCAAATGACTTGGCAAACACAAGATGTTGCAGCAACATATTCCGCTTCACAAGTAGAGGGTCACAATAGGTTGCTTATTTCCCCTGTTTGTAGGGTTACCGATATTGGATAAGCAAACACATATTATGATTTTTAAATTATTTTAAAACTCATTTTTGGATAATAATTTGTCTCGAGCTTTATGTAATAGTTGCATTTTGCTAATTACATATTTTTCGTAATCAACATGTCTTTTTAAAGTAACTAAAAATATTTAGTTATTTGTTTGTCATGAGAAAGTAGGAAGAAGGTTACAAACATACTAAAAACGGCTTTATAAACATAAGCAAACAAAAAATAAACATTCTAAATAAGACTTTATAAACATAAGAACGCAAAAAAATATACAAGCCATAAAACACTAACATAAAAAGTCTTTCAAATTATAACATCACTTTACTATTTAGTTGGGGGTTTATAATAATAAATTACAACAATTGACTCGGCCTCGTTTGGAATTGGATTTCCAACCCTATAGCACCACACAAAGGTGAGTTAGGTGTTTGAAAGTCTTTTGAAATTTGTCCCCACAAGTTCTGCAACCATTGTCGATCATTTCCTATTACTTCTACTTCATTTTCGTTGTAATTACTTGCAAAATAATCCAACATTGGCTCGAAGCGAATTGCTTCGGGAATCATCTGCATGAGAAGTAATAGATCCCTAGCAATGTTTTTGTACACCATAGGAGCTTCCTTCTTGGTGATAGTACTAGAATCTCTCTTAAATAGATTAAGAATAGTTGTTTTAATCTAGTTTTATTCTCAACTATCAGATATCTTCTCTGACCACCCATTGAAACTATGACATGTGACCGAGTATAACTGAAAGAAATAGGCATTGGCAATAAGTCTAAACATTCAGCTTGATCCTTGAATGAATGTTATTTATTATTAAGTTCATTTTTAAAGGCTATTAGATAGAGTCTCTTTACAGTTAGGAGTACTCTAATCTGCCTAAGGTTATTACGACCGTGATAATCAGTTAAAGTTATTACAAAATGCTTATTAAAATAATCTGGGAGAACTAACACTTGATCACGAATAGCCAATGAGACCTCAAACCTTTCGCGTATGGCATATGCGAAAGTTTGGGTTCTCATTGGCCATTCGTGATCAAGTCTTAGTTCTCCCAGATAATTCTAATGAGCATTTTGTAATAATTTTAACTGATTATCACGGTCGTAATAACCCTAGGCAGATTAGAGTACTCCTAGACTCTATCTAATAGCCTTTAAAAATAAACTTAATAATAAATAACATTCATTCAAGGATCAAGCTGAATGTTTAGATTTATTGCCGATGCCTATTTCTTACAATTATACTGGGTCACATGACATAGTTTCAATGGGTGGTCAGGAAAGATATCTGATAGTTGAAAATAAAACTAGATTAAACACAACTATTTTTAATCTATCTAAGAGAGATCCCAGTACTATCACCAAGGAGGAAGCTCCCATGGTGTACAAAAACACTGCTAAGGATCTATTACTTCTCATGCAGATGATTCCCGAAGCAATTCGCTTCGAGTCAATGTTGAATTATTTTACCAATAATTACAACGAAAATGAAGTAGAAACAGTACGAAATGATGGACAATGGTTGCAAAACTTGTGGGGACAAATTTCAAAAGACTTTCAAACACCTAACTCACCTTTGTGTGGTGCCATTAAGGCTGAAAATCCAATTCCAGACGAGGTTGAGTCAACTGCTGTAATTTATTATTATAAACTCCCCAACTAAATAGTAAAATAATGATATAATTTGAAAGACTTTTTATGTTAGTGTTTTATGGCTTGTATATTTTTGTGTGTTCTTATGTTTTTATAAAGCCTTATTTAGAATATTTCTTTTTTGTTTGCTTATGTTTATAAAGTCGTTTTTAGTATGTTTGCAGCCTATTCCTACTTTCTCATGACAAACAAATGACTAAATATTTTTAGTTACTTTAAAAAAACATGTTGATTACGAAAAATATGCAATTAGCAAAATACAATTCTTACATAAAGCTCGAGACAAATCATTACCCAAAAATAAGCTTTAAAAGAATTTAAAAATCATAATTATGTGTTTGCTTATCCAATATCAGTAACCCTACAAACAGGGGAAATAAATTCTTGTGGCTTTTTCTAAGACAAAAAAGTGAGAGTTCATCGAGTGTCTTAACCTCACTGCCTATATCTAACTTTTCTTGTCCGCTCGTTGATCTCCACTAAGTTTGATAACACCAAACTCTGGTATGGTTAAGGTGATACGCGATACAAAACTATTAAAGCCTTGCCTTTTGGCCTTCAACAAATTCTATGGGAGATCTGTGCAGCATGATATTAGTTTAAGCTAGGATCGGAATGTCAAATAAGATATGGAAGTCTCTATATAATAAAGATTACTAAATAAATAATTATAAATGCAAAAAAGAATTAGAATTATTGATTAACAAATGTGTTGTTTTACTAACCTTGACTTGTGCTCCGTTGAAATAAATGTAGGCATTGGCCGCTGCAGTCTCTTGCATAGGTCATAAAGGGAGGTTCGTGGTCCACCCTTTTTTCGTATATGATTGATGCAAAAGCTGCATGATAGGAAATTATAAAACAAATCAAAAGATGAAAATTAGTTTACTTAACAAAGTAGCGAGCTCTAAATTAAAGGGTTGAGCTAGCAGTCAAGTATTTGAATTTCACACCATAAGGTTCTCCTTCTTTACTTGTACTCTACTATATCAACTATCCACCAGAGATTGTTTTATATCTCAACCCTTTAAGCTATAGACTTGCATGGAGAGTTTGTTTTTTATGTTACAGGCTAACCTCGAGGTTTTCAAATTGACACGACCAATTCCTTTTTATGATCCAGACCCTTAAAAGAAGTAGCAAAAACAGAAAACTTTAAGAAGAAAATTCAAAAGAACTTACGTTAAGAAGAAAATTCGAAAGAACTTCTTTTGGTACCTGATAACAGTAGCCAAGGCCAGCTCATGCTCGACGGATGCATGTGTAATGGCCTCCAGTAATAGACCCTTGACCTAGAATTCATACTCAAGCTTTGATACTAGGATCGCAATCTCCGTCGCTTTTGGGCTGTAAGAACGAAGAGAGGAGGTTTTAATGGCTTTGTCAAGCATTGAGGGCTGAATTTCAGCATCAAGACCAAGCCATTTCATCAATTGAACAGCAGCAACTAATCCACCTCCAACATAGTATGCTCCTATGAGGGCCTGAGCACAATCAGATATAGTCTTGGAGCTCATCCACCTATGACCCCTATCACAGCACTTCCCAACCATAACAGTGTATCAAAACTAAAATCTACTTAAATAGTGAAGACCACAATATAATATATCTCTATTGCGTTTGCCGACTTTTTGTTTCATTTCAAATATACTAATGATTCAAAAACAAGACATTATATATTCTCAAACTTCAGATACCTTTGTTGGAACATAATTCACATCAGCCAATCTATGCAAAATTTCCATGAAATATTGAGTACAGTCTAGAACTTGAAGTTCATAAACGCGAGAATATGCTTCCTGGATTGAATAAGTACAGTTCAACACTAGTAGATGCTCTAAGGACAACTGTCAAACAAGCAAGCTTAAAGGAATAAATATTTATATTTATATTTTGATAAGTAAATGAGTACAGGAAAATATGGAAAATATAATTACAAAAGATTCTAATGAACATAATTATAACTAGATGGATCAGATTGCATGAACAAGTACAAATTGTAGCAATCAACATCAAGAAAAAATTACCTGTATCACACCATCTTTCCAAAGAGTTTCTATTTCTTGTGCAAGTTCTTTATTGAGGTGAGGATAATCCAACCTGCTACCAATTTCCGATAGTTTCTCTCCAATTTCCTGAATATACATAATTGTTACTATAATAAATGTATACATAGTGAAGTCCCATTTTTCCATCCGAGTTGCCTAAATTGAACAGTTTCAAGGAAATAATTTTATTGTCCAATTGGTCATATTTGCAATCACATATGAAAATATGTTATACAGATCTTCTAATTCACACTCTATCATTCCTACAAAAAGTGGTAACTTGAAAAGTATATCAATCAACAACGAACTCGGACCTTATTTTCATCCAATAAAGCATACTTTGAGAACTCTGCTCCATTTTGAGCCAATTCCTTTGTCCCATCATGCAATATCTGTTCAGACAGTTTATAGCATTTAAAAGTAGTTATAACTACCAACTATATTTCTATTATTGTACAAAAACTACAAATAATATTTCTGCAATTCATTCCTACTAAGCAGATAGCATTACATACTCTTCCTATTCTGCAAAAGGGAAATAACCAACACACCCTTGCAAGTATTGCGTACTTTTATTGTCTGATACACATGCATGGATAACTGAGATGTAACTCTTTAGCTCTGCGTCATTAAAGCCAGTCTGAAATAAAAGCTTTATCTGAAAATGCATAACAAAGCATTAGGCGAGACTGTATATGGAAAAGAAATTTAACTGACAATTTTAATGAATTGATATAAATCTCTTGCCTGCTTAAAAATTATGGACTCCCCTGATTCTCCAGCTCCAGCACCTTATCAATAAAACAGAAATCACATGAAAATTATAGCAGGTGATCAACACACGGGATGGGGATGGTTTGGGGGGGGGGGGAGGACAACATATGCAAGCATTCAGAATATGTAAAGTAGAAAGCAGGAGGAAAAGATAATAGGACTGCCGACAAGTATCTATACCTGAGCAGCTATACCTGAGTATTTTCTTCAGTATCAGTTGGATTATGTCAATGTTTGCAACAGAGTGAGCCCATATTTTCGATTACTGAAGACAGCATATAAATGTATACTGATCAAACTACCCCTGGCATTATGAGGTTTTAAATATGCATTAGTTCCCTTCTAGCTCCTGCCTTCAAGCCTGCCTAATTTCAAGCCATGAACCATTAGAAGGAAACATAATTTGATTAATTGAGCTACACCTATAGTCCTACCTTAAAAGAAGAACTTAAGCACTGCAATCCAAGCCAATTGATTTAAAGATATATTTAGTTAATCTATAGAACGTCTATGGCTCCATAACACTTCATATTGCATTCTAATCAGCTTAAGCCTTTTAATGAAAACAGTTTGCATATCAGAAATACAATGGAAAGATTTTTTAACATCTTTAGGTCTCAAGTAGCCAAGCACCTTTTACCCTCTCTCATTTCTATTTTATTATATATATATATATATATATATATATACATATATATTATTGAGTTCACTCTCTTTACTCATACTGGTGCCAGAACTCAGTACTTGTAGAATGCAATAAATAGTCGCAAAGCCAATCTGGCAGTAACAAAGTCTTCATAAAACAAATTCCATAAATATAAATATCAACATATAATCAATCAGGGGAAAGTTTTCCATGGTTATAGATGGAGGCATTGTTCCAAATGGTAAAATTCAAATCTTACCACTTACACAACCAAGCATACTCAATAAAAATTCAGACTTTCTGAACTAAACCAAAATTCCCAATAAAAATGCTACCTTTGCCAAGCCTTTCCAAAGCACAATAATACTCAATCATTGATACCATAGAAATCAAAATGCAATCACTTTTCCCAAATATGAAAGGTAGTAATTCCTTAAAATATCAAATAAAGCACAAATGTGGAAATTTTTAACACACAATTAATCATACAGTGTGCATATATTCATATCATTCCAAGCATTCTGAAACCCCAAATAGTAATTTTCATCTTTGCATGTTTTCACTCGAATTTTATAATCTATAGAGATAGATAAATATATATATATATAGATAGATATAGATATAGAGAGAGAAACTGCTAACCGGAGAGAGAAAGGAAGGGCGTGATCGGCAGTGAGCTAGAAGGAGGAGGAGGAAGGGATCGGGGGAGAAGAGGAAAGAGTGAGGTGTTTATAGCTTAACCAAAATATATAGTGGATAGTTTAATCCATGGTTGAGTTTGGATATTTATACCCATAAATATTTATATTATTTATATATTTATATGTCTGAATTTGGATTTTGGACTTTCTACCACCACACCTTTTGACTGGTCATATTATATTCTCTTTTTCAGCCCAAATATTTTCGACACATAAGTAAGTATATTCCACGCCCATAATGCCACCGCTAGAGTCCGAATTCAGATCTAGAAAAATAATTGTATATCAATTAATTTTATATTCTCTTTGTTTAATTTTATTTGTTTTAATTAATTTTTTATAGTCAAATTAATCATATTAAAATTTACTTTTAAGCTTATTAGATAGAAGTATAAAATTATTATTATAAGAAAGTACATCGAATATGCTATCAACGTCAACTCATTTAATTTCAAAAAATTTAATACAATTGTTTAACACTTTGTAGCACAAATTGCTGATTATGAGATTGTTTTTTCAGAATTATTTTCTCAGTTTTAATTTTGAAAAGTAGTTAGCTGGTAGATGGAGGACGAATTATAATTAGTTTTCATAAAATTCTGATTTTTTTCTTGTATGGCATGAGTGAAAAATTAAAATGCATCCAAATCCCATCTAGGACATGCTAAGTTAAAAACGTATTTAACTTACCTTTCTCTATGTGAAATAAGTACCGTAGCACTATAAAGAATATCCACTCTCTTAAAGAACTTGAAAAACTTGTGGAGTAGATCCACTCTCTCCCTGGTTTTACAGAATAAAGTACTCTAATATTAAATAAATAGTTAATGATAGTTTCTAACTAGTTTTAATGGAAAAAGATGTAATCTCATCAGTTTAAAATTTTCTTCGTAATTTTACTTTCAATCAATCTGACAATATTAGACATAACATTGTCCATGCACTATTGAAAAGTAAGCACCATAATCGACTAATTTCCAATTTTTACCCTAAACTTTAATCCTAAAATCAATTTAAATTTAAATTTTAGTTTAAATTAAATGCACCCTAAATTTCAAGTTTCAAAATAATTTCCGCACCCTCCCCTCTACATCAAAATAATTTGTACCATAAACTTTAGTGCGAAAGGTATAAATTATATTAAAACTCAAAATTTAGAGTGCATTTAATTTAAAATAAAATTTAAGATGAAAATTAATTTTAGAGTTAAAGTTTAGGATGCAATTTGAAATATAATCCACCATAATATAATAAACATTATTTCAACAAACTCATCAATTATTTTTGTACACTACCATCCATTAGCCATATATAACCATCGAAATTCTAATGCAACCAAAGATTGTCTAGCTAACATGAAAAGAGCTCCTACAAAAATTGTCCCATGTAATATTTTTACTCGGATTACCTCAAAAAGTCATGAAAATATCCACAAAAAAACATACAAAACATGGAGTTCATTCATAATACATATATATATATATATATATATATATATATATATATATATATATATATATATAGTACTAGACTACTAGATTATTATGTCTCAAAAGAAATATGAAATCAAATCAAAAATATGTGCAACTAATATGATTATGAAATCAAATCAAAAAAGAAATCTACAAAAACAATCAAACCAACTGCAATAAACCTGTTTATCCGGCGAGCTTGATAGCAAAAAGATAGGCAAGCTATTCTCTTCCTTTCTCTCTCTACAACTCAGTCTCTTTTTCTCTCTCTTTCTGTTTCTCTTTCTAGAGGAGAGCTCTTTTGGTCTGTGTACCCGCCAAAGACTGGATATTTTTGAGAGGAGGATTGGGGATTGGGGAAGACTTGTCTGGCTCTCAGTAATTTCTCAGTATATCAACATACAAATATATATAGAGAGTAAGGATCAAGAGCAGAATTCTCAAAAAGTATAACTAGCAGAACACCCTTTAGCGACAGACCGGGCAACGGTTTGGTCCGTCGTCATACGTCCGGTCTGTCGCTATGTAGCGACGGACAACATATAGCGACGGACCGGACCTATGGTGACGGACTAAATCGTCGCCCGGTCCGTCGCTAAAGTGTGTTCTGCTAGTTATGCTTTTTAAGAGTTCTGTTCTTAAAATTCTGTCTCTATATATATATAATTAAAGATACATTTTTTTATATTGTAAGTAATCTCAACATTTTCTTTAATCAGTAAATTTTCCTTTTATTAAATTTCAAACGTGAGAAATTCAAAATGTTTGATCGGACAAAGAAGAGGACAGTTAAAAATAGAGTTAGAAATTTAAAACAGAAAACCCTAAAACCAAATTAATAAAAAAGACAAATTTTATTTCATGAGATAACCTTTAATTACTTTTTTGGCTAATATTAGAGATGTTTCTAGAAAAATAAATTTTATTCTTAAAATTCTTTATTTTACAAATATATATAATCTTTTGAAACATTAGAGTAGTGTTCCATTTTTCAGCTGCTTATAACCCTAGTCATCACCTTAATACCTAAAAATTGCTTTTGGCTCTACCTGTTTAGCTAGAGATATAAATTAAGGAAATATGGTATTGGTAGGATTTGAAACATGAAAAGAAGTAAATATTAACCCAAAGGCTTGAGTCTCTTGAGTCTTGAATTAAAATTAAATATTATCCGTTCAAAAATTCTAAATAAATTGTATTGTTTTTATTTTTATTTTTTACCAAATCGATCTACTTAGAATATAAATAATGGCATACTGAGAATTTCATATCATTTTTAAAGTTCAAAATTATAAATATATCTCCTACTTTAAAGCGGACCAAGTTGAAAAATAAAATATATCTAATTTTGAAAAAAAAAAGTGAGTATTTTTTTTAATTTTTAGAGACAAATTAATAACCAAATCAAACATGAATTTGAAATATAAAATAAACTAAATATTAGACGCTTAATAAAGTAAATTAACATAAAAAATTTAATTATATTTACAAAGTTAGGAGAGGCAAATATTTTTTATAATTCACTATGGATCCATCTAACTTAAAGCCACATATGTCAATTATTGAGGGGGAGAAAATACAGTATCTAAATTGTCAGCTAGCAAATCTTTGAGAGATGAGGATTGGAGAACATTTTCTCCCATTTTCCAGATGAAATTACATGGCATATAGTACTGTTTATAACCCTAGCCATCAGCCTATACCTAAAAATGCTTTTGGCCCCTAGCTAGCTGTTAGCTAGAGATATAAATTAAGGAAACATGGTAATCGTAGCAGGAAGGAGGGGGTCCTGACATGACCATCCTATTTTTATGAAATTGACCAGCAAATTTTCATGCATTAATTTGTCTGCAATGCAGAGATCAGTATATATATTGAGATTCCTTTCACAAACATATAATTATTGAAACAAATCCTCCTCATAATCGAAAGTTATTCTTTGATTCTAAGCAAGTGAGATTATTAAAGGGATTTGACCCGGATTGACGGTATCAAATACATCATTTAATTTTCTCATACAAATTATAATATTACTAATTTTACCAATAAAATTAAAACATTGAAAAATAAAAACCAGTGAAAGTACTATTGATGCATGCAGTAGAAAATATTAGTTCATAGAAAAATTATTTCCATTTATTATACTCCATATATATGACCTTAATCGTAGCAAAAAATTTAAATGTGTCTCTTCTTGTTGTGAAAGGAAGGGAAGATTTAATCTGAAATTACAGTCAAAATCCTTTCACCTATAACTGAACTACTGAAGATAATAAAAACTTGTTACCAATATATCTATCTATATATATAGAGAGAGATAGAGAGAAAGAGAGGGGTATTAAATTAATGTGCCAACAAAACTTAACTACACTCGGGGGTTGAAATAAAGAAGAGAGAGGGAGGGGGTGGTGTTGAAATAAAGAAGAGAGAGAGGTGTTAAATTAATGTGCCAAAAAACCTTAACTACACTGGGGGGTTTGAAATAAAGAAGAAGATGGGGAAAGAAAGAGGAGTGAGAAGGGGGGACTAAGGAGATGTTTGTCTTGAAAAATGGTGAGAGAATCAGAGGGACAGAGATTTGTTTTGCTCTATGGAAAATGATTAATGTAACCTTAAAACAAGCAAACAATGCCTTGGTCTTTCTTTGTCTTCGGAATTGTTTGTTTAGGATTGAATATATCTGAATGGTTGAACCATCCGTCATTAAAAGTATGTTCAGAAACTTCTTATAAGTTGGTCAAACCAACTTATAATCAAGTCATTTGTTACTATTTGAGTGTTCGGAAATGACTTATTTTTTTACGTATAAGTTAAATTTTAAGTCAAAAAAAATAAGTAACTATTTGTGACTTATTTTAAAATGACTTTTAAGTTATTTTATAATAAGTTAGTTTGACCAAATATAATGTTTATTTTGCCCCTCTTTTTATTAATGTCATTTTTAGTAATTTTTATATTATTTTAACTTATAAGTCATTATGAGCCGAACACTTTCATAACTTATTTTAACTTTATTTTAACTTTATTTTTAACTTATAAGTCAAATTAATACTGAACACTTTTACTTATAAGTCACAACTTAAAACAACTTATACTTTAACTTATAAGTCATTTAAAATAAGGAGTTCTCGATCACGCTCTAAGTGTGTTTGTTTTGGATAAAAATCGTCTGAATGGCTGAATCGATCAGATGATTGAGCTGAATGGCTAAGTCAGATGTTTTTTGGCTAAATTGTTGAATGAGCAGCTGAATGAAGTAAAAAATTTTTAAAAATTTTAAAAAATATTAACTATTATATTAAGTAATATTAAATAAATTTACAACAACTTTGAATTTTTTTTAGAGAGGTAAAATAATAAAATTATGTCATATTCAGATGTTTCAGACATGTCAATTATCAAACAAAAATAGAATAATTTTCTCATTTATTTTTTATTGGATTTGACAATGATATATTAACAATAGTAGTAATAGTCTCTCAATTTAATTTTTGAAACGTAAAGTAGGATGAGGTTTCATGATATAATAATGATAATGTGTTATTATGTTTGCATTGGTTTTAATTCATATATATGTAATAGGGGCAATCGTCTAATGTTAACTCCAATATATATGTAAACCAACTCAAATTATGTGGTCCACTGTATATGTAAGGCTTAATGTTTGATTTAATAAAATTGGAAATTTAATTTTTATCACATTTTTTTTCAAACTTTTCTACGCTTTATTTTCTACAATGATCTAAATTACGAAACATTTCACCTATGTTTACAATATTTTGCGTCCAGCACAATCCTTACTATATATACATATATATATATGTATAAATACAATTGTGTAGTACACAGTCGCCTATAAATTTGAAATATAGAATAAACTAAATATTAGTAAAGTAATTAAAATAAATTTTTAATTATAGTTACAAAGTAGGAGAGGGAAATATTTTTTATAATTCTCCATGGATCCATCCAACTTAAAGCCAGATATTGCAATTATTGGAAAAAAATATAGTATCTAGATTGTCAGTATCTAAATTATCCTCTTTTTATTTACAGTAATATAAAATGGCACAATTTTCTTAAATTTAATATCATAATTTTACTATTATGCTAACATTATTAAACTAAACACTTACTATTATACTAAGGATTATATATGGAATAGAGCATAACCTTAACACTGCAAAAATTTTAATGTGTCTCTTTTTATGGAATTGAGTAAGTAGTTATTAAGTACTTCAAATACTATTATGAGCTTGGCCTATCTAAAATTACAGTCAAAATCCTTATTAAAAAGATGTAATAGTTCACCTGTGGTTGAAGATGATACAAATCTGTTATTCCCTCCGTCCCAAGTTAATTACATTTCTAGGATTTTTTAAAGTCAAATTGACTATTTTTAAAACTAATCTTTTTACTATTTTTGCTAACATACATGTGAAGATATTATAACCAAAAGAAAGTATATACAATTTATTACTAATTTTAATTTTTATAATTTTAGAAATATATTTATATATGCTTAATTATTAATTTTAAAAATAATCAATTTAATTTAAAAAAATCTTAGAAAAGTAATTAATTTGGGACGGAGGGAGTACTAGTTTGACCGTAAAGCAAGCAAGTAATGTCTTGTCTTTCTTTGTCTTATTCTTCAAACGTCTTTTACTTGCACTTTTTCTTGCATCAAAATGAAATGATGTATATGGTGCGATGGAAGATACTAGTGATTCTTCTATCATAATGATCATTATACTACTACTATGTTGATAGCGGTAAAGATATCATTTATCTTAAAAATTGAAATTAGTATTTTTTTTTTCCAAAGAAAATAGAAGAATCTTCTCATAATAGTATTTGAAGTACTTAATAACTACTTACTCAATTCCATAAAAAGAGACGCATTAAAAATTTTATTTGGAAAAAAAAATACTAATTTCAATTAATTTCATTAAAAGACAAATAATGTTCTTTTTTATTTACGGTAATATAAAATAACATAATTTTTTCAAATTTAATATCATAATTTTACTTCCATAGTGCCATTACTAAACTAAACAGTTACTATTATGATATTAAACACCAAAGATGATGATTAATCCATGTGTCCGTCCACGGGGGTGTTGATCATGTTGTGTTAATTAATTTCTCATCTGCATTTGTACCACCCTCCCTGCCCCTGCCACTGCCACTGCCACTGCCAGAGAGAGTTAAAAGCTTAATTGTGGTGTGGACAAACTATCTTTAACTCACTCGGTACTGTTCCTGTACAGTTGGGTCCCACCCAGCAGCATTCGGAGAAAAAAGCTTTTTCCAGCTTCTCACTCTGCTCTGCTTGCTAAATTCATTCATAAAGTCTTTCTTTACCATTATCATTATTATGATTATTGACCATTGCTAAATTCATGTATTAATAAAAATAAATATGTTTCACTCTTTATAAAGGCAAATTAAAAGGAACAAATAGAATATTTTAATCTTCGTTTACCTAATATTGTACGGTGGATATTATGTTAAAACATTTATCATTATATTAATAAAAATTAAATAAATTTATATAAATTTTAAGTTTAAAGTTTGTGAGAAGTTCTTGAACCAAATCTCTAGGTGGGGGGACCTTTTATCCTCCTTTTGTGTGAATAAATGATGAAAAGGGTTGGAGGAGTCATAATTTGACTAGACGCATCCTTTTGTCACATTCTCTTCTTTTTCTTTGGAGCCTTGGCCACAAAAGAACTTTCCATTTCTATTTTCTATTTGCGTGTCATGTCCAATCAAAAATATATGAGAAGATTCTTCTATTTTCTTGGGAAAAAAAATACTAGTTTCAATTTTTAAGACAAATGATCATTATGATAGAAGAATCACTAGCATCTTTCATCGCACTATATACATCATTCCATTTTGATGCAAGAAAAAGTGCAAGTAAAAGACGTTTGAAGAATAAGACAAAGAAAGACCAAGGCATTGCTTGCTTGCTTGCTTTTAAGGCCAAACTAGTCATTTTTTATAGAGCAAAACAAATCTATGCTGATTCTCTCTTTCATTTTTTAAGACAAACATCTCCTTAGTCCCCCCTTCTCACTCCTCTTTCTTTTCCCCCGTTATTCCCCTCTTCTTCTTCATGTCACCCCCAAGTGTAGATAAATAAGTATTTTGGCACATTTAATACCCCCCCCCCCCTCAAAACCATCTAGAAACTAACATAATACCATCTAGGAGAACTCAAATACCATCTACCTGAATTTTCTTTTTCACCGGTAGTACCTTTTCGGCAAATCCTTTTGTCCCGATTTTATTTTTCTCACTTTCGGAATTAAAACCATTTACTCCCTTCCATCCAAAATACATACACTCCCTCCTGGCTCCTGTTTGGAACAAGTCAATTTTTTATTCTTATATATTTTAAAAATACAAAATCAAGTTTAATTTTTTAAATTTAATATTAGATATCTTTGAATTTCAAAATTAACCTAATTGCTACGAACAAAATTATTAATACCTTTAGATAATTTTAAATCCTTATAATTATATTCTCTAAAATTTGTATCATCTTGATCAACCATATATCGCTGAACTATTACATCTTTTTTATGAGGATTTTGACTGTAATTTCAGATGGGCCAAGCTCATAATAGCATTTGAAGTACTTATTAATTACTTCTTTCATTCCACAAAAAGAGATACATTTAAAATTTTTGCTAATATTAAGGTTATACTTTATTCCATGTATATCCCGACCTTAGTATAATAGTAAGCGTTTAGTTTAATAATAATAGCATGGTAGTAAAATTATAATATTAAACTTGAAAAAATTGTGTCATTTTATACTACCGTAAATAAAAAGAGATACATTTAAAAATTTTAATTATAAGAAGAGATACCTTTTATCATATTAACTATTCCCTCAATTCCACAAAAAGAGATATGTTTAAATTTTTTGCTAGTGTTAAGGTTATACTTTAAATAAATAAAAAATTACTTTTCCATATTTAAAAGTGAAAGATTAGTTTTCCTATATTAATTTAAAATTAATTAAACCATCAACATATATATATATATGGAGTATAAGATTAGTTTTCTTATATTAATTTAAAATTTTACTATCATACTACCATTACTAAACTAAACAATTACTATTATACTAAGGGATATACATGGAATAAACTATAACCTTAACCCTAGCAAAATTTTCAAATGCGTCCGAGGGAATATTTAATAAGTGGTTCAAATGTTATTATGAGCTTGGTCTATCTAAAATTACAGTCAAAATTCTCAATAAAAAGATATAAATAGTTCACCTATGGCTGAAGATAATACAAATTTATTAATAATCTACATATATATATATATATATGGAGAGAGAGAGGTATTAAATGTGCCAAAAAATCTTCTCTATATGGGGGGGGGGGGGGGTGGGTGAAATGAAGAAGATGAAATAATAGTGGGAAAGAAAGAGGAGTGAGAAGGGGGATTAAGGGGACGTTTGTCTTGAAAAATGAAAGAGAGAATCAGAAGGACAGAGATTTACTTTGTTGTATGAAAAATAACTAGTTTGACCTGAAAACAAGCAAGCAAGCAAGCAATGCCTTGGTTTTTCTTTGTCTTATTCTTCAAACGTCTTTTATTTGCACTTTTTCTTGCATCAAAATGGAAAGATATGTAGTGTGATAGATTATACTACTATAGTATGTTGATAGTGGTAATTAAAGATATCATTTGTCTTGGAAATTGAAATTAGTATATTTTTTCCCAAGAAAATACATAGAAGAATCTTCTCATTTATTTTTGATTGGACTTGACAATGATTTACAATAGTACAGTAGTAATAGTCTCTCAATTTAATTTTGTGAAAGGTAATGTACGATGATGTTTCATGATATAATAATGATAATGTGTTATTATGTTTGCATTGGTTTTAATTCATATTTAGTAATTATTGTGATTTATTAATTATATTAAAAAAATAAATAAAATGACTTTTATTATAATGTAATATATAGAAGATGAAATTAAAGTTAAAATGCCACGTTGAGTATAATTATTAATTTTCATATAGCATGCACATCATATATTCATATCGAGGAAAACATGTCACTTTACAAAACATATATGAATGCGTTAGGAAAAGTAAAAAAAGTTTGAAGGGACTTATTATAGGCATAATTTAATTACAATGTAATTAAATGAATTAAATAAGTGAAAGTGTTATATTATTTTAATGGGTCATTATATTATGGTCATTTTGTTGATGTGATCCTAACTACATATTTCAAATTATTAATGTTAAGTATCTGTTAAATAAATTCGTTTAGGATAATATTAGAACTAATGAGTGGTTGAAAATCAAGATTACAGATAAAGAACATTGGTTTTTGGAACGCTAAGAGAATGATATGTATTAATTGTAATAATGAGTATTGATCTAATATTTGAGATAATATTAATTTTTGATGTATGTAAATGTGTTAGAATCTGAAATCAGACTAAGAGGTTGTTTGTTTAAGACTGAATATATCTAAATGGCTAAATGATTGAATCAGACAACCATTAAGTGCGTTTGTTTTAGATAAAAATCATCTGAATAGCTGAATCGGTCAGATAATTGAGCTGGATGACTAAGTCAGATTTTTTTTGACTGAATGAGCAGCTGAATGAAGTAAAAAAAATTTAAAAAAATTAAAATATATATTAATTATTATATTAAGTAAAATATTAAAAATTCAGAATTTTTTATACAGTTTTTATCAATCACTTCCTAAGATATTTTGTGATAATATAACATTTATATTTTTAAGATTATATGGATGAATGCGTTGAATGGACTATATTCTGTATTTGAAAGTACATGAAAATACATCTCTCTCTCTCTCAGTCTTGTATTTAATTTAACGCTCCGTACTAGGCAGGTTAACTAAGTCAAAAAATAATATCCAAACAAATTATGTCCCGCATAATGTATATTGTTTGTTTCAGGCGACTTTGGTATCTTGAAACAATTACTCCATTAATTTATTATTTATTCACTCACTAATACTTATATAATTCCCACTTTTATTAAATCGCAAGCCTATTAGGACTAAGAATATTATATAATTTCACTGCACAAATATAAAATAATAATAGTACAATTTATTAAAAATAGTCAATTTACTACAAAGTCAATAGAGGGTATTTATCTTGCGGAAGAGGGAGTTTTTTATATGATAATAAGATTTTTTTTTGTTATTGTTAAGATAAAAAGACATTTAATGTAAAAAAAATTGGATGAATATGTGTAATATTAACATTAAATCCAAATGTATTCTTATATAAAATTAGTGAAAAAGGTATACACTAATGATATTTTTAATTTCAACTGTTTGTTTTAAATATTTTTACTTTGTGCAATCAATATTTTACTTTGAATTTCAATACATAATATGTATTGCACAAAGAACAACATATAATGCTGATTTTTATATGCATGCCACTTCGTAGGATCATAAAAAGTCATATTTAAATATGTTTTATAGAAACTTTAATACTCTTTCCGTTTTAAATTATAAGATTAATATTAATTTTTTAAAAATTAATTTGAGACATTTTCAAATTTAAAATTGACTTTGAGAATAATAAATCTTATAACTAATAGTACTTTTTATGTAGTTTATGATATTCATAATTTTATTTACATAAACAAAATGAGTTCAAATTAATTTTGAGTTTAAAAAAATTTAAAATTAATTTTTAAAAAATTAATATTAATTTTATAATTAGGAACGGGGGTAGTATATAACAAGTTAATGAAAAATAAGACTATTTCTAATTTCTATGTAGGAGAACTTTTTTTGTGATGCATTTGGAAGTCAATTTCAACTAGACCAACTCAATTTGGACCAATGCGATTTAGATATCTTTCCAAGGAAAATCAGGGCCCGTATGTGCGATGGCCTCCATGTATACCTTAAAATATCAAAACTTATTAGAAGCTTATGAGTGTTGGACTGGGGGGGGGGGGGGGGGGTGGTTGGTGGTGGTTGTTTGGAATGCTCCTCGAACCCATAATTACGCTTGTCCTAAATTCTCAAAACTTACAATCCTTCACCAAGTCTGGATCAGTTATCTTCCCAGATACTAGTATTTTATTTTATTTATTATTTTTTATTATATGTATTTATATTAGTCGGTATTTAATATTGATAAGTGTCATCATATATACGCTCAATTGAATTTGAGATTGTTAAATGGTGGGATGAAATAAAAAATAAAATATTTTTTTTATTGTAATTTTCTTTATTACAATGTTTTATAAAAAAAATATTTAATTATATTGTTGTATAATAAAATTGTATTGTATGGATTTTTAATTTTTCTTTAATAATTTAAAGATAATTTATAAATTATATTTTAATCAAAATGGTTTCTGTCAAAAGCATTACTTTTTTATTTATTCCAAAAAAAACCTTTAGTCAAAATTTTTACCGACTAAAAATACTTTTAAATGATTTCCTAATATTGAATTTTTTTTATATTTAATTTAAAAATATTGTTTTTATACCACATCGAGACTCTAATGGTGTCTTACAATGTAATTTTAGCACCTATTACTAGTGCCTGGTTCTGTGATTAAACATCCTTTTTTTTCTTCTTTTAATTTTCTTCAAGTTTATCTCTTGAAAATTCTTATTTATCATTCATATGAGGGGAGTTTTATAAAAATATTATTTTTTCTTGTGAATATATAAATTCTAAAAAATATCCTTTGAAAATATCATTAGATACATAATTTCTAACATGTCAAGATTATAAATAGTGCTTCATCATCAGTAGAAGTTTAGAATGATAGTAGTAGTTACTTTTCACAATCACTCATTAGTTCTAATATTATCCTAAACAAATTTATTTAACAGATACTTATCATTAATAATTTGAAATATGTGGTTAGGATCACATCAACAAAATGGCCATAATATAATGATCCATTAAAATAATATAGCACTTTCACTTATTTAATTCGTTTAATTACATTGTAATTAAATTGTGCCTACAATAAGTCCTTTCAAACTAATTCCACATTCATATATGTTTTGTAAAGTGACATGTTTTCCTCAATATGAATATATGATGTGCATGCTATATGAAAATTAATAATTATACTTAATGTGCCATTTTAACTTTAATTTCATCTTCTATATATTACTCTCTCCGTCCCAAAATATCTGCTGTTCTAGAGTCCCACACAGATACCAATATGTGTGATAAAAATACTAAAATACCCTTATTTAGTATTTTGATGGTAATAGTAATTTATTAAACCTACCCATCATCATCAATTCATCATCTTCATCTCCTCTAGAAAATGGAATTTTCTTTCTTTTCCCACACCCATTTATTGATCTCTATTTTTATCATAATCTTCAATCCTCCAATTAGAGTCCTCCACATCACCAATTTCTCCACCAACCATCCAACTACCACAGTCCACTGTCACTCTCTCCGTCACCGACTACGGAGCTGTCGGCGACGGCGTCTAATACGACACTCCACACATCCAGGCCGCCATCGACGATTGCTCCGCCCACGGCGGAGGCCGTGTCACCTTCCCGCCGAGAACCTACCTGACGACGACGATATTTCTGAAATCCGACGTGGTATTACTCCTATTGATACCAATCAGAATCCTTATTGGTGGGAATATGAAAAGAACGTTAAAAAAAAGGAGAGGCGTGAATGAGAGTAATGACTATCAGCAATTAGGGTAAAAGGGCAAACTTGGAACACAAAGAGAAAAATGCATTGAAATCTTAAAAAAAAACAGATATTGTGGGACAATTTTTTTTTGCTAAAACAGCAGATAATTCGGGACGGAGGGAGTACATTATAATAAAAGTCATTTTATTTTTTTTAAATATAATTAATAAATCACAATAATTACTAAATATGAATTAAAACAAATGCAAACATAATAACACATTATCATTATTATATCATGAAACATCATTGTACATAACCTTACACAAAATTAAATTGAGAGACTATTACTACTGTTGTAAATCATTGTCAAGTCCAATAAAAAATAAATGAAAAGATTCTTTTATTTTCTTGGGAAAAAAATACTGGTTTCAATCTCCAAGACAAATGATATTTGTACCACTATCAACATAATAGTAGTATAATGATCATAATGATAGAAGAATCACTAGTATCCTCTATCACACTATATATCTTTCCATTTTGATGCAAGAAAAAGTGCAAATAAAAGACTGTTTGAAGAATAAGAAACGAAAAACTAAGACATTAAGGTCAAACTAGTTATTTTTCATACAACAAAGTAAATCTCTGTCATTCTGATTCTCTCTACGTACCCTTAATCTCCGTTCTCACTCCTCTTTCTTTCCCCTCTGTTATTCCATCTTCTTCATTTCACCCACCCCCCACCCCCCATATAGATAAGTTTTTTGGCACATTTAATACCCCTCTCTCTCTCTCCATAATATATATATATATATATATATATATATTATTAACAAATTTGTATTATCTTCAGCTATAGGTGAACTATTACATCTTTTTATTGATGATTTTGACTGTAATTTCAGATAGGCCAAGCTTATAATAGCATTTGAAGTACTTATTAAATATTCCCTTGGACACATTTTAAAATTTTGCTAGGGTTAAAGTTATAATTTATTCCATGTATATCCCTTAGTATAATAGTAACTGTTTAGTTTAGTAATGGCAGTATGGTAGTAAAATTATGATATTAAACTTGAGAAACTTGTGTTATTTTATACTACCGTAAATAAAAAGAGGACTCTTTTGTGGGATTTTTTTTTACAAATAAAACTTTTTATAAAATGTAATGAGAATTATTATTTTCCTGTCTTTCTCCTCTTTCTATTATTATTATTTTTTTTATTTTCCCCAAGCAAGTTTTAACAAATGATGTTCCTCAGCCACTTTGGGTTTTGAAAACCGCAAAGGAAAACGTCCGTGCGTAGAGATTAGTTCACATATCTGCTGATGGGTTAAATACATTTTTTCTCACTCTACTCAACTTCGGTTTACAAATGCATCACTGAACTGATTTTTTTTACAATCGAGTCAGTGAACTACAAATATTTATCAAATCGTTACAAAATCCGTTAAATGAGTTGACTTTTAACAGAAACCTATTGCATCACTTTTAGATGACCCCGCATCTAAGTCCACGTCACTTGATTTTTATTAAAAAAATAAAATTTTTAATATTTTGCAAAGTTTAAACTAATGATACATTTACAGAATTTATAAACCTAATTATACATTTAAAACAAATTAAACAAGTAAAATAAGCTAAACAAATTAAACAAATGAAACCCATCAGTTACCACACAAATTAAACACCACCCACCCACAGGATGTTTCTTCTTAAAACCGTTTTCCTATTTGTCTTTCTTCAAAATCTACATCAATCCAAAATGCCAAAAGCAGTTAGATCTATTCAAAAACTAATTGCTTCAACCCAAATTGCTTTTAAGGCATGTTAGATCTAGATAGACAATTTCAAAATTGATATAGATCTACTCCAACACCATTTTTCATCTCTCTCTAGATTCATGGCTTGCCTATTCAAAGATTCCCTCTTTCCCGTTTAAATTCAATGAACCACATTCAGTCCTATCTTCTCTCTTCCGCATAAACAAATTAATCACTCTCTCACCACCATTCATACCGTTAGAAAAAAAGTACAGAGTAGTGAGATAGAATTGAATGCCTTGGATTCTTTGCTGGAAGCTTTACCTTTCAATTTCTTGAACTATGATGCATTAATGGTGATTAACAGCAGGCGTAGTTTTCACAAAGTTAAAAAAAATTCGATTATTTGGTTTATTTTTTAGATCTGTTTTTTATTTTTATTTTTTTGAGTTTTTTAGTTGGACGACAATACTTCTTTGACAGAGATCAAATCGGAAGAAGATGGTTTAAAATCGTTGAGTTATTTCAGATCAAATCGGGAGATTTTTCAGATCTGATTTTTTGTTTAGTTGTGTTGTGAGTTTTTTGTTGGGCGAAGTTGGTCCGTATACTCGGGACGAAGATTAAATCCATGGCAATTAGCATCAATTTCATGTATCATGGTTTACTCTTCTGCCGAAGAGACCATTGATTGAAGATAGAGCAGATGAATGAAGAGAGAGAGAAAGAAAGAGATAGAGAACATAAGTTTCTGGGTTTGAATGAAGATGAAGATGGGTCTCTTCTCTCTCCACTAATTGGAATCAAATAATAATAATAATAATACATTTGTAAAAATAATAATAATAATAATGAATTCATTAATTTTATATAAATTCATTTGTAAAAATTATACATTAATATATTTTATTATTAATTTATTTAATTAATTTAATTAATATATTTTATTATTCATTTATTTATTTATTTATTTTAATTATTTGTTATGTATATTAATTTGATTTATATTTTGTTTACCTATTTGTTAATTATAAAATTGAGTATAATTTAATTTAATTAATTATCCAACAGCTTCTCTCTCCTTGTCAGCATGACACATAGATTTGCCGTTAATATTTTAACAGAGTGGACGGTTTTTTGAATTTTTGTAAAAAATTTACAGTTCAATAAGTTGACTGTAAAAAAATTCAGTTCAGTGATGCATTTGTAAACCGAGGTCGAGTAGAGTGGGAAAAAATGTATTTAACCCATCTGCTGATTTGGCTCACCATGTTGGAACTATACTTGAAAATGTTCATTGTGATTTATCTGTTGAGGTCAATATTCTGTTGTATTCTAATTTTTTTTTTCTTGACACATACAAATATTAAGGATAGATCTAAAATATATATATATATATATATATATATATATATATATATATATATATATATATATATATATATGCTCTCTTTTTATTTTTTTACTATTTTAATTTGTGTAAAAATTATACCCTTTTCACATAGAGGAAGTTATTGAAAAACGTGCGGTGCTACATGTATAAGAACGATGTCGTTTAACGAGAAGTGTTTATAAGCTTGTAAATGAATTAAACAATTTAATTTGAGGCTAGACTCAAAATAAAAAAAAATAAAAGAATCGATAGATAAATCACAATGAAGACTCTCAAAACTACTACCTGAATTTTCTTTTTCGCGCGGTAGCACCTTTTCGGCTGTAATATTCGTAAATTTTTAAACTCCATTATTAATTAAATATATATTTAATTTTTAATGAGTTAATTTCGTATGATTATTTAAAATTTTGTGTATTTAATTGGTTATGTGATTATATGATTTCGCGTAACTGTTAGGATTAATTAAAGGGAGTCACTAATGGTTTTAATTAATTAGTGAACTAACCCTACGATTTTAATGTTGAAAGAATTGATAAAGTGTCGATTAATTAAATATTCAATTTAATTGAATATAGTGTGGGAATAGATATTTAATTAATTTAAAGGGAGTTTCGGTAATAGAATTATTAAATTAATGGACTACCCTAGGTTATTTAATATCTAAAAATTTATGAATAATTAAGAATTCAATATTCAATTATTTTGAATGTAGTAAATTAATTAATATTACCCATTAATTAATAAGGATAATACAATTAATAATATTTAATAATTCTGTTAGTAAATAAATAATAATTAACTAGTTAAATTTATTTAATTAACTAGTAGCAGAATAATGGGATACAAATTTTGGGACAAATCCCATTTATTTTCAACCACAGTCGGAACGGAAGGGTGAGAATTGAATTGAAAACCAACTGAGATGAACAATAAATTTCATCCTCAGCCGCTTATGGATTGTTACGGGATTTCTTGCCAAATTTTCGCTAAAGCAAAATCATGGCTGAAGATATTAGCGGCGTTTGCCCATCGTCTTCTTCTCGTTTCTGTTGGTTAACTAAATTGGACAAAGGCTTGTCATGGTTACTGATATTTCTATAAATTGGGACTCCGTTCTTCAGAAACTCAGTTACTAATACTTCTGATTAAATTAGTATTAAGAGGGAGTATTGCCGAGAGAGAAAAATTGAGAGCTTGGGAGAGAAGGAAAATCAGAAGGAGGGAGTGAGCTTGCGAATGGTCTCTGACTTCATTATCTATTACGGAAGGAAAAGAAGAATGACGAGTAGGAGGTAAGTCTTTTCCCTGTATCAGTAACCATGGATTCTAAGAATTATGTTTATGATTAATTCATCAAATTAGGTGTATAAAACTTTTAATTAATACTAGTATATGGTTAATATTGGGTTATGCATGCTTGGAAATTAGTTTTAATAATTAAAATTAAAGAAAATCACTGAAACGGATCGGAGAAGACGACCTCTGGTTCGCCACGCCGCAGCTCCAGCAGATGGCGCTGCAGCGATGTGATAAGGGGTCTCGGCGCCGCGCCGCAGCGCCGCGCCTAAAAGCCTTGACGCCGCAGCGCCAAGCTTATTACTTAGTCCCACGCCGCAGCGCCAAGCCCGTGTGCTAAGCTGGAACGGCACGGACCTCACGTCGCAGTGTCGGCCTTGCCTTAATGGTCTCTCGCTGCAGCGCCAAGCCCGTGCTTTTAGCCGGGTCGGTCCGGATCATGATGGTTTGGGTCGGGTTGCGTAATTTTAAATTTTAATAATTTTAATTAGTTATTAAATTATTTCTATTAAGCAACCAAGATTAATATTAAGATTATTTATTTTGGTAATAATAATACATAAACCCAATTAATTATTCAGTAGTTAATCATATTTTGTTAAGCCTTAAAATGCTTAATTATATATCAAGTATCAACCAAAATAGTGTTGTCTTAAGGCGAAAATTGATTAACCTGGTTACAACTTACGTTTGGTTGCACCCTCTTAGACCCCCGCCAGCTCATCGACGAGCTGGGCAACCGCTCACCGGGGAGCGAGACCCCCGACTGGGTAGTCGTAGTGGCAATCAATGTGTTTTAATAATGCTACGTCAGTTTTAAATCTAGTCTATATGTGACTAATTGTTATACGAATATGTACTTAATTGTGTAGGATTTTAAGAAGCGTGTGTTAGTAGCAGATGCACCAGGCAAGTTCTCTAATTCCATTCACCTTATATGTTGAACGCAAGTTCCCTTGACTTCTATTAATTTGTGCAAATATATTATTGTTGTGCAAGTATTATTGAGGACAAGTTCCCTTTTACCCAAACTTCACTTTGTGCAAGTTCTTAAGCTTAAACTTCTTACGTTGTTGCAAGTTCCCTGAAGCCATTCTGGTATTATTTATTGCAAGTTAATATTTAAGCTTGAATCTTTAATTCCTCAACCATGCTCTAAGTAGATTAATTACTTAACAATTATTCCACATTGTTGTTATTGGCACTCGCACATCGTGCAATTGTTTTGGCGCAGACATTGACTTGTATTTTATTTAAAGTTCTATTATGAATGAACTGCTATAGTTAAGTCTTAGCCATTGTTCGGCTAGACATTTGCGATATATATTTTAAAAACTATCCAAACCATTTGATGGTGCAGAATCTTGGACTATATAAACATCCCTAAAAATATAGGGGAGTACCCCACGTATCAGGATATAAGATACAAAGAACAGAAATTAAATGTTATGCATACACATCGGGTATTAGAGACTGATCCCCTCGAGTACTTATTTCTGAGCCAGTAACCAAAGGGTCAATTAGCTATTGACTCTCTTGGACGTTTATTGTTCAAAGTCTACTTGACTAGCATTCGTTCTAAAAGCAATTATTATTCTTGCTTCCGATATTCATATTGTTGAATTCCTCTATTTACATTCCGTTCATCATGATATATATCATTTCTTGCTGTTATTTAAACTTGCTGAGCAAACTAGTTGCTCACCCTTGCTATATCATGAATCTTATTGCAGTTAAGTCCGAGACCTCAGGAAAAGACAAGGGCAAGGAAAAGATGAAGTATTAATCTTTTAATGTCTGTATTTTGATCCAGACATAGTTAAGAAACTTCTATTATTATTTAAACCCTTAAGTACTGTATTAGGGTATATTTGTATTTTTTGTATTAAGGTTATCGAATCTTGGGACTAGTAACACCTTTTGAATGAACACCATATGTTTATTATATTCCGCATTTAGTTATTGTATGTTGTTTGGAGGTGGATGATTTGTATTAGATCGTGATGACCAAGTCCGAGTGTTTGAGATCCGAATTTGGGAGCGTCACATCGGCAAATCTTTTTGTCCCGATTTTTTTTTTGTGTGTTCACATACGGAATTAAAACCATTTACTCCCTCCATCCAAAATACACTCTCCCCCCCTGAGAATACAATTGAATTTTGAACAAGTCATTTTTTTATTCTTATATATTTTAAAAATTCAGAATCAAGTTTAATTTTTTAACGTTAATATTAGATATCTTTAAATTTCAAAATTAACCTAATTGCTACTAACAAAATTATTAATACCTTTAGATAATTTTAAATCCTTATAATTATATTCTCTAAAATTATATCCAAAGGTAACACGCGGGATAAGATGACAGAGAGAGTTATATCTTTAAATTTCAAAATTAACCTAATTGCTACTAACAAAATTATTAATACCTTTAGATAATTTTAAATCCTTATAATTATATTCTCTAAAATTATATCCAAAGGTAACACGCGGGATAAGATGACAGAGAGAGTTGTACAACTATTAGCTTCCCCCCCCCCCCCCCCCCCCAAACCCATTCCTACCCCTGATTTGTCCTTATGCTTTACACTCATCTAAATTTCTTGATAGGACCAGACATGAGTCTTCTTGCACTTGAGTCTTCTTGAATCTTGCACTTGTAGGGCACATGAGTACTTTCTCAAATAGAAATTGAATTACCTTTCAATTTCGTTGTACTTGCTGCTGCTGCTTCTTCTTCTTCTTTTTAAATTTAAGGCTATGTTTCTTTGCAAAGATTACACTTAGGATATGACTATTAATCTCAAGTATCTTGTTTGTTTTTAAATTTGAGTTTTGGACTATTAGTCCAACGATTATAAAATAGCTTAATATGAGGGATTATTTAATACCATGTTGTACCAGGTATTATAATCCCAACCATTTGGGACTAAAATTTTCTTGACAAAATTAACCTCAATCTTTTTCTAAAATGACCATACTATCCTATTCTATCCATTTATATATATATATATATATATATATATATATATATATATATATATATGGTACTTTACTTTTAGAATTATATATATATATATATATAAATATATATACACACACATACATATGGTTAATTGACTGAAATATTACTTGAAATGTATGATTATAGGTGTTATATATTGTACTTCAATAATATGTTATAGTCATCCGAGGAAGTAATATACGCAACGTGATAATTTTCTCCTAAAACCATTGTATTTTCAAAATTAACTGTTACTTCTTATGTTCTATTGTAAGTGGTTAAGCTAAACAGACATCAATATAATCATTGGCCAATTTTTTCTTTCTTGACTTATTTAATTAATTACATATATATTATCATGACAGGAGGAGAAAATTATAGAGAGCAGGTAAAGGCAGTGATAATCAACACTCAATATATAACCACTTATTTAAAAGTTTATAATTAATTGTTCATCATTTTTTGATGTATAAACAAGTTTAAATTATACTTTAAAATATATTATTATTAGTAAGGGTATAAAAGTCCAAACAATATTTTTTTATCCAATCCTTTAATTAATCCTGGAAAAAACAAACATAAATGGGATTATTTTAAGTTATCCCATGAATAATCCCATAAAAAACAAACATGCAACTAGGACTATTTAATCCTAGGATTAATAGTCTTGGGATTATAATCCTTGCAAACAAACATGTATTGTAATGTACTCCTTTTATTACTTTTTAATTGAAGTTATAGAAAAACTATAAAAGTTAAAAAATATAATGAATATTTTGTCTGATTAATTAAATGAGATATAAAATCTGATCAATATTATTATTTTAAAATTTATTAGATAAGATGAAAAGGGAATAAACTAGTATATAATATAGGAATAATTAATATAAAAACTAAAAAATTAATACTTACACGATAATTAATAAAAATAAATATGTTTCACTCTTTACAAAGGCAAATTAAAAGGAACAAATAGAATATTTTAATCTTTGTTTACCTAATATTGTATGGTGGATATTATGTTAAAACATTTATCATTATATTAATAAAAATTAAATAAATTTATATAAATTTTAAGTTTAAAGTTTTTCAGAAGTTCTTTAACACAAATCTCTAGGTGGGGGGACCTTTTATCCTCCTTTTGTGTGAATAAATGATGAAAAGGGTTGGTGGAGTCATAATTTGACTAGACGCATCCTTTTGTCACATTCGCTTCTTTTTCTTTGGAGCCTTGGCCACAAAAGAACTTTCCATTTCTATTTTCTATTTGCGTGTCAAGTCCAATCAAAAATATATGAGAAGATTCTTCTATTTTCTTGGGAAAAAAAAATACTAGTTTCAATTTTTAAGACAAATGATATCTTTACCGCTATCAACATAGTAGTAGTATAATGATCATTATGATAGAAGAATCACTAGCATCTTCCATCGCTCTATATACATCTTCTTTATGAGGATTTTAACTGTAATTTCAGATGGGCCAAGCTCATAATAGCATTTGAAGTACTTATTAATTATTTTTTTCATTCCACAAGAAGAAATACATTTAAAATTTAGGTCCTCTTAACATGTGTTCTAAGATCACATGCTAAACACACGATTTAAGAGAATATTTTTTTGAATTATGTGTATATTCTCTTGATTTTTACATTTGCACCAAGTTCAAGAGAATATGTACACAGTTCAACAGAATATTCTCTTGAACCGTGTGTTTAGCATGTGCCCTAAGACACATGTTAAGAAATTCCTTAAAACTTTTGCTAATTTTAAGGTTATACTTTATAAGTTTACGAAAGGAACTGATATCTCTGCATTGAAGACAATATTAATGCATGAAAATTTGCTGGGATGGATGGACTGGTGTTTGCAGATAGTCATGTCAGGACCCCCTCTCCTTCCTTGACGTACTAACATGTTGGAGTTATTTATCACATCTAAAGTCTAAACTAAACCCTACTGATACCATGCCTCCTTAATTTCTCTCTCTGACTAACAGCTAGCTAGGGGCCAAAACAGTTTTAGTTATAGGGTGATGGCTAAGGCTAGAAGCAGTGAGCCTAGGGGAAGATAATTAATTAATTAATAAATGAAACAAGCTATGGGAGTTCAAAGATCGAGAGAGATTGGCGTGAGTGAGGTGAGGATCGTGAATGACGACAATGTGAAGTCACACCCCGTGACCAATGGCTTACATCTAATCCCTCTACTAGGTGCGCATTACGCACCTCATGCTACTTCTTCGTCTCGTCATTTTCTCAAGTAGCAGTAATTTATCCAATAATTATTACTATTATCTTTTAAATAAAATTAATGAAATCAGCCAAAAAATCTGACAAGAGAATAATTAAATAAATGTTTATGATCAGGTGAGGCTTCTCTTTTATTTGTTGAAAGAATTTTTCCCATGCATTAATTTTCTTACAAAAAAAACTCTTACAAAAACTAATTTATAAAATAATATATCAAAATATAATTAATTAAACACTACTCTTGAGAGTAGTTTCGACATATATAATCATCATAATGATAGAAGAATCACTAGTATCACAATTTAGTTAGTTAACTATTGGGTCAATTCATATTAATTAGAACCAATTAGGTTGGTTAATTATTTTATAGGAGTTGAGTTGGTTAAAGTTTAAAACTATATTTTAGAAATGAAAGACATGTCTAAACTGAATAACCATATTTTAACCCATTTTCATGTTTAAAATATTCATTCTAATTTTTCAAATGTAATCAGATTTTAAAGTGAGAAAATGTAATCAATTTTTAGAGAGAGAAAGTGTAATTAGATTTTAGAGAGAAAAAGTGTAATCAGATTTTAGAGAGAGAAAATATAATCAAATTTTAGAGAGAGAAAATATAATTTTTTATCTTCTACCGTTAATTTATTTATAAACAAATGTTTGATACTAATATAATATTCTAAACAAATCTATTTTTTTTTTCGCTCTAAAATTAAAATGGGGGTAAATTTTGTGCTATAATATACACCGTAACATGTGAAATAAGTAATGTATTTATAAATTTCCTTTTTCTTTCTTCAAAAAAATATATAAAACATTATTATGCCATGTAATTTAAAGAAATTTGTAGCTTCAGATCTATGCTTCAATGGTTTATGACTTTTTATGATTTGAAAGTTGATACTGATGAGACTGTAATGGATATACATTTTGCTTATTTGAGTTGAGTTTTCTATTTAATTGATTAAATTTTTAAGACGAATAAGATATTTTAATAATTCCTAATTATAATAATTCCTTGAGACGTGACATTGCAGAGTCCTTTTGTTTATTTTGCACTTATTACATACTCCCTCCGTCCCAAATTAATTACTTTTCTAGGACTTTTTAAAGTCAAATTGATTATTTTTAAAATTAATAATTAAACATATATAAATATATTTCTAAAATTATAAAAATTGAAATTAGTAATAAATTATATATATACTTTCTTTTAGTTATAATATTTTTACCTATATGTTAGTAAAAATAGTAAAGAAATTAGTTTTAAAAATAGTCAATTTGACTTTAAAAAGTCCTAGAAATGCAATTAATTTGGGACGGAGGGAATATCATTTAATCAACAACAGTTTAAATTCAATTTATTTTTATTTATACTATTTGTAAATCTTAGTCAAAAATTAAAAATATGCTTTAAGTTGCGCCCCCTGTAAAACAAATAATTTATTGAAATCATAGTAATTATTTTGTCTTATTACTACTAATATTGAACCACAAAATTAAGAGAGAGAAAATGTATAAAAAATTTAGAGAGAGTGAGAGAAGGTGTACAAAATTAATAGAGAGAGAGAAACACAAAAAATTTTAGAGAGAAAATATATTAATCTATTTTAGAAAAATAATTAATAAGAAAAATTAGAGAGAGATAATTAATTAAAAGTAAATGGAAAGAGTGAAAGTACATAAATCTTAAAAAGTAAAATATAGTTGTCGACCTATATTAAAACTATAATCATTTGTGTTCAAATATTCTACGAGGTCTATCATCCATCACACTATATGCATCATTCCATTTTGGCGAAAGAACCTGCTATATATTTAAATGATAAAATTAATTTGATTATTGATAAATTAATTGCTTAACTTTACAAAAATTAGTCAAAGGGATAATGTTGCACTTTTTTATCAGACTTTCTGAAAAAAATGTGTTAGTAATAACTATGGGAGGAAGGGGTAAACACTTTTTAAAAATCACGGACTTTTAAGAATATTTTAGTATTTTCAAATATTTTAAAATTATTGCGTGTTGTTTGTTTTGAATTAAAATTAATTCTAAAAAATTTAAAAATAATTAATTTTTAAAAAAGGAAATATCTCGGGGGAAGGGGGTGACGAGTATGGGGTATGTATTTGTTTAAATAATTTGATAATCCTTATATCCTAAATTAAATGTTTAATTTTAACTTTTAATTTTACTACGGTGGAATTAATTTTTAACCCAACCAACCATTTCAGGCCGTAGCAGCCAGTCAAGTATCACACTGTTATCGCCATTACAAATAAAAATATACCGAGCAAAAAGTGCAAAAAAATAAAGTTAAAAAATTACTATTACAAAGAAACCTGATCTTACTAACGGGTCCCACGGAGGTTAATAAATAATGATATCGAATTCGCATGCTCTGATGACTGACTCTGAGAAAACGTTGTCCAATAATATCAGGACACGCGTGGAAAGATACCTTTAATCTCTGACCTGAGGTAACTGTTAAACGTCGCTTTCCTGCACACATTTTTTCTGTGTGCCATGCATCTTTTCTCTAGACCACTACAATTGCTTTTACTCTTTATTGTACTGTTGTTAGACACAAGACAGATGTGGAGTATTTGGAGCCTATGTTTCACTTGTGGTATGCTTTCATCTAGCTAGGTGCATGGCAGGATGGACAGGAAGGCAAGTATAGTAGTACTCTTCAATGCAGGCATTCAGGATGTACCAAGTCTGAAAGTATCCCAAACTATCATATTTGTGGTCTGTCAAAAAAAAAAAAAATGTAAGTTGCACGAAAGTAGAATAAGGTATAGATATAATATATAATGTATATATAAGTTTCTTGGCACCAGGGAAGAAACCATATCTGCGCCCATATCTGCGCCCTGCCCCCATCTCCTCCAGCTTCCAGTCGCCGGAAACTCCAGCTTACTTGCCACCGCCGTGGGCTGCTCTGTTCCATTCCGGCTCTAATGTCCACCATGTCTCTCACGAAAGCGGCGGAGAGCACCAGCCACGTCAGTACGTCACTTTAGCCCGTCCTCCTTCATTCACAGTCACACCCACCACTAAGGACCAGATGTCCTAAATCAGAAGCCCACTGTCAGGCTTTACAGCAAGGCGGACCGGGGGAGACTAATTACTCTCTCACTATCCGTGATGGGAAGGTCATTCTTGCCCCTTCCAACCCATCTGACCCTTTTCATGTCTTGTTTTATTTATTTATTTATTTATTTATTTTTTGAAGTAATATTTTGCTATAAATTATTTATTGTTTTGAGATACGTGGTGTTTGGAACAGTAACACTGAATCAAAGATGAGAAATTTAGCACAAAAGTTAAGGGTGAACAAGGGTATCCCAGCTTTGATCTGGTCATTCAATAAAGCTACTGGTCAGGCTATGAAGCACTCTATTGGCGCACTCTATTAGTTCTCTACTTCTCTAAAGTATCTCTTCATCTACTTTTTGCGGAACTACAATTTACAGGTACTAATTTCTCTATTGTTTCTCTAATATATATATATATATATATATATATATTATGTATGTTGGGATTTATCCGTTTAAAATTATGGATACGAGGAGTCCATGTACTGAACTGAGAGCGAGGCAAAGTGTTCTCCAATCCTCCTCTCTCAATGACTTGCAGACCTGACAGTTTAGTGTAGTGTATTTTTTTTTTCCAATAATTGCCATATCTGGCTTTAAGTTTAGATGGATGCGAGGAGAATTATAAAAAATTGCCTCTGCTACTTTGTAACTATAACTATTATTAATAACTATTATTAAATTTTTATGTTAATTACTTTATTAATCGTCTAATATTTAGTTTATATATTTTATATTTCAAATTCATGTTTGATTTGGTTATTTATTTGTCTCTAAAATTTAAATAATACTTACTTTTTTTTTTTCCAAAAGTAGATATATTATATTTTTCACCTTGGCCCGCCTTAAAATAGTAGATATATTTATAATTTTGAACTTTAAAATGACATGAAATTCTCCGTATATGTCATTATCTATATTCCAAGTAGATTTGGTAAAAAATAAAAATAAAACAATACAAGTTATTTTGAATTTTTGAATGAATAATATTTATTTTGTCCATTTGTTTAATATATATATATATATATATATATATTTTTTTTTTTTTTTTTTGTCCACATAATTGAAAATTTATAGATCCATAGATAGATAGTAAGGATTGTACTGGACGCAAAATATTGTAAATATTGTAATCATAGGTGAACATGTTCCGTAATTTGGTAATTTAGATTATTCTAAAAAATAAAAAATTATATTCCCTGGCGATAATGTTCAGTTATTTACTTCTTCCAATAAAATTATGTGTCCTAGGATAATTACTACAACACAATTTTTTGTACAAATTATAAGAACGTATACTGATCAAACTACCCCTGGCATATAAACGTATACTGATCAAACTACCCCTGGCATTATGAGGTTTTAAATATGCATTAGTTCCCTTCTAGCTCCTGCCTTCAAGCCTGCCTAATTTCAAGCCATGAACCATTAGAAGGAAACATAATTTGATTCATTGAGCTACACCTATAGTCCTACCTTAAAAGAAGAACTTAAGCACTGCAATCCAAGGCAATTGATTTAAAGATATATTTAGATAATCTATAGAACTTCTATGGCTCCATAACACTTCATATTGCATTCTAATCAGCTTAAGCCTTTTAATGAAAACAGTTTGCATGTCAGAAATACAATGGAAAGATTTTTTAACATCTTTACGTGTCAAGTAGCCAAGCACCTTTTACCCTCTCTCATTTCTATTTTATTATATATATATATATATATTATTGAGTTCACTCTCTTTACTCATATTGGTGCCAGAACTCAGTACTCGTAGAATGCAATAAATAGTTGCACAGCCAATCTGGCAGTAACAAAGTCTTCGTATAATAAATTCTATAAATATAAATATCAACATATGATCAATCAGGGGAAAGTTTTCCATGGTTACAGATGGAGGCATTGTTCTAAATGGTAAAATTCAAATCTTACCGCTTCCACAACCAAGCATACTCAATAAAAATTCAGACTTTCTAAACTAAACCAAAATTCCCAATAAAATGCTGCCTTTGCCAAGACTTTTCAAAGCACAATAATACTCAATCATTGATACCAATATAGTGGATAGTTTAATCCATGGTTGAGTTTGGATATTTATACCCATAAATATTTATATATTTATATGTCTGAATTTGGATTTTGGACTTTCTACCACCACACCTTTTGACTGGTCATATTATATTCTCTTTATCTGCCCAAATATTTTCGACACATAAGTATATTCCACGCCCATAATGCCACCGCTAGAGTCCGAATTCAGATCTAGAAAAATAATTGTATATCAATTAATTTTATATTCTCTTTGTTCAATTTTATTTGTTTTAACTATCAACGTCCACTCATTTAATTTCAAATTTTTTTTATTACAATTGTGTTTAATACTTTGTAGCAAAAATTGCTGATTATGAGATTGCTTTTTTTCAGAATTATTTTCTCAGTTTTTATTTTGAAAAGTATATAGCTGGTATAGATGGAGGAAATCTTAAAATGCATCCAAATCCTATATAAGACATGTTAAGCTAAAAATGTATTTAACTTAACTTATCCTATGTGAAATTAGTACCGGAGCACTATAAAGAATATCCCCTATCTCTTTTCAAACTTTTTTTTATGAATGTTTTGCGAAAAGTAAAAAAAGGTTGAATACGTTTTTAGCTTAGCATGTTTTATATTAGATTTGAATGTATTTTAAGTTATTTCGCAACACTTTCATAAAAAAAAGTTTGATGAGACTTATTATAGGCATAATTTAATTACAGTGTAATTAAACAAATTAAATAAGTGAAAGTGCCATATTATTTTAATGGGTCATTATATTATGACCATTTTGTTGACGTGATCTGAACTACATATTTCAAATTATTAATGTTAAGTATCTGTTAGAACTAATGATTGATTGTGAAAAGTAACTACTACTATCGTTCTAAACTTCTAATGATGATGAAGTACTATTTATAATGAAGTATTTTTTCCTCCGATTTTATCCACTATATATATTAAATAAATTATATTTTTCAATAAGTGTAATTATAAACAAAACTTCTTATTTGATTTACGTTTGTTATTAATAGTAGTGTCAAGATGACAAATTATAATTCTGTAAGAAAGATGGGGTTATTCAGTTTTTAAGCACAATCTTTTTTAATGTGACAAACGTTATTGATGGTGTTTGTCTTATTATTATGGTTTATAGAAAATGCTTGTTATGGATCATATATATATATATATAGAGAGAGAGAGAGAGAGGGGTTCGCCCTCTTACTTTTCATCTATTAGGTCCACTATTTTTTATTGTATAGTAATTGAACTTTATTACAGTAAGACCTCTAGTTTCCTTTTCCTATTTTAAATCAAAAAGTAAATTACTTTTCCCACGCTATTATTTTTCTTATATTAATTAATTTAAAATTTAAACCATCAACATATATTTATGCATATAAATTTGTGTTACTCCACTTGCACCTGGTATTAATATAATTAATAAAACAATCACAATATTTCACCTTATATATATATAATAACATATATATATATAATGGAGTATAATAAATGGAAATAATTTTTATATGAACTAATATTTTCTACTGCATGCATCAATACTACTTTTACTGATTATTATTTTTCAATGTTCTAATTTTATTGGTAAAATTAGTAATATTAATTTGTATGAGAAAATGATGTGTTTGTTGCTGTCAATCCGGGTCAAATTCCTTTAATAATCTTACTTGCTTAGAATCAAAGAATAACTTTCGATTATGAGGAGGATTTTTTGAATAATTATAAGTTTTTGAAAGGAATCTATATATATTGATCTCTGCATTGCAGACAAATTAATGCATGAAAATTTGCCTTTCAATTTTATAAAAATGGGATGGATGGATTGGTATTTGACGTGCTACGCATGTTAGAGTTATTTATCACATCTAATGTCTAAACTAAACACTACCAATACCATGTTTCCTTAATTTATATCTATAGCTAATAGCTAGGGGCCAAAAGCACTTTTTGGTATAGGGTGATGGCTAGGATTATAAGCAGTACTATATGCGTGTAATTCCATTTGGAAAATGGGACCACATATACTGAGAGCCAGACAAAGTCTTCCCCAATCCTCCTCTCGCAAAGTTTTGCAGACTTCACAGTTTAGTATACTGTATTTTTTCCCCCCAATAATTGTCACATCTGGCTTTAAGTTCGATGGATCCATACATTCATGGATTTAAGTTGAGTTGCCTGCATAACAAAAAAATTTATGATAATGGACTTAACTATTGCACGCATATTCTCAACACATTTTTTTATTATTTAGTTAAGATTTATAATAATAAATTACAAAAGTTGACTTGATTTTGTTTGGATTTTGAATTTTTAGCCTTAACTACAAAAAGGTATGATAAGTGCTAGAACACAAAGGAAAGGTAGGTGTTTGAATTATTGTACTCACAAATTCTACAACCATTGTCGAACACAAAGGTTTCTGTTTCATTTTCGTTGTAACTAATCCAACATTGGCTCGAAACGAAGTACTTCGGGAATTATCTGCGTGAAAAGTAATAGATCCTTAATAATATTTTTTAATACTATGAGAGCTTGGTAATAGTATTGGTTTTTTCTTAGATATATTATATTTCTCTTAGATAGATTAACAATAGTCTAATCTAGTTTTATTTTCAACTATCAGGATAGATTAGATCTCTCTTAGATGGATTAAGTGTTTAATCTATTTTTATTTTCAACTATTAGATATCTTTCCCAATCATTCATTGAAATTACATGTTACCCACTATAATTGGAAGAAATAGGCATCGACAAAAAGTTTAAACATTAAACTTGATCCTTGAATAAATGCCATTTATTATTCAATTTATTTTTAAAGGATATTAGGTAGAGTTTTTTATTGTTATTGTTAGTAGTATTCTAATCTACCCAGGGTTATTACTACTGTTATAATCAGTTAAAATTATTACAAAATGTTTATTAAAATTATCTAAAAGAACTAACACTTGATTACGAATAGCCAATGGGACCCCAAACATTTCGCGTATGACCATTAAAAATTTCTTATACTTATACTCATTAATATCAAAAATTTATTTCATATACTTGTTTAAAATTAGGACTCGGATACGTGTTTTGAGCGGGATTCTAATTCTCGATTTTTTCCTTCTTGATTTTGGCGGTATATCTGGACAAATAATAATGTTGGAACTAAAAATTCTAAAAATACGAGCACAATACTTTAATATCATACAATCTTTTTAAGAAATTGCTGAGTTAATTGATAAAAATGTTGATGGTGTTGAACACTCTAATGAATGAAAATAATATGCTAGGGGGCTTATCATATCAAGGAGTGTTATTAATATAGACATATAGTTCTTTCTTCTAGTAAAAAAACTCCAAAATACTCTTCTTTTGGTAGGAAAATTTCACTGGTGATTTTTTCCTCTAATATACAGCAATTGTATGCTCTAAATATTTATCAGTAACGTCTTGGGCATTAAGACCATAATAAGTTCTAAAAGCAAGAAAAACACTATCAATGACAGTAAGACATCTCATAGAGTTTGAACTCAACTGACATTAATCACCAAAATGCATACGTCTCAACTCCCGTTCGTTCTTATACATAAATACAGATCACTAGTTGGAATCTAGGTTTATATGTGGAGAGTAAATAATATCAGCTTGTAATGGGAAATTTAAGAGAGAAGTCACTGGCAATGTATAAGATTATAATAACATGTAAAAGGTTGAAAAAGACGTTAACATCATCATCATCTCATTGTCATGGTAACAAGAGCTCTGATAATTATCATAAACAACCAAATTCTGTTATTCTTCAAAAATGGCGATGGTGGCTTAGAGAAAGAGTGATAGCCATTACTTCAAAGATGACGATAATGTATCATAACTCTTTTTCTGAGCTACTATTGCCATTTTTCTATCAAAAAAGTATTTTTGAATTTTTTACTAGAAGGGAAACATGTCTATATTAATAGCAATCCTTAATATGATAGGTCACATCATTATCAGAGTGATCAATACTAACAACATTCTAATCAATTAACTCAATTTCTTAAAAAGTTTGTATGGTATTGAAGTATGATTTTAATTCCAATATTCTTATTAATTAGTCATGTCGTCAAGATTTAGAAGGAGGGAAGGGTTAAGGATTAGAAATTCGCTTAAAATACGTATCCGAGTCTTAATTTTAAACAAGTGTATGAGACAAATTTTGATATCGATAAGAATGATTATAAGAACTTTATAATAGTTATACGCGAAAGGTTTAGGGTTTCATTGGTCATTCGTGATCAAGTGTTAGTTATCACAGATAATTCTAATCAGCATTTTGTAAAAACATTAACTGGTTATGACGGTCCTATGCAGATTAGAGTACTCATAACAGTAGGAAGACTATCTAATGACTTTTAAAAATGAACTGAATAGTAAATGGTATTCATTCAATGATTAAGTTGAATGTTTTGATTCTTGTCGATGTCTATTTCTTTCAGTTATACTAGGATGAACTGAATAATAAATGGTATTCATTCAAGGATCAAGCTGAATGTTTTGATTCTTGTCGATGTCTATTTCTTTCAGTTATACTAGGTCACATGGCGTAATGGGTAGTCAAGCAGATATCTGCTAGTTAGGAATAAAATTAGATTAAACACAAGTACTACTAATCTATTTAGGAGTGATTTCAGTACTATCACCAAGGAGAAACTCTCATGGTGTACAAAAAATGTTTTAGGGATCTATTACTTCTGATGCAGATTATTTTCGAAGCAATTTGTTTTGAGCCAATATTAAATTATTTTGTTAGTAATTATAACGAAAATGAAACAAAAGTCGTAGGAAATGATTTACAATGGTTGCTGAATTTGTGAGGAAAGGATTTCAAACACGTAACTCACCTTTGTGTGCTGCCATTAGGGTTAGAAATTGAATTTCAGACGAGGCCGAGTCAACTGTTGTAATTTATTATTATAAATCTCCAACTAAATAGTAAAAGAATGTCATAATTTGAAAGACTTTTTATGTTAGTATTTTATGGCTTGTATATTTTTTTTTGTTCTTATGTTTATAAAGCCTTATTTAAAATGTTTATTTTTGTTGTTTATATTATAAGGCCGTTTTTAGTATGTTTGCAGCTTTCTCCCTAATTTCTCACGACAAATAAATGACTAAATATTTTTAATTATTTTAAAAAGATATGTTGATTAAGAAAAATATGCAATTAACAATACATAACTCTTGCATAAAGTTCGAGACAAATCATTATCCAAAAATGAACTTTAAAAGAATTTAAAAATTATACTATGTGTTTGGTTATCCAATATCAATCACCCAACAAACAGGAAAAATAAATTTTAGTGGTTTTTTTTATGACAAAATAGTGAGTTTATTGAGTGTCTTAATCTCACTGTCTATATTTAGTTTTTCAAAATATTAACATTTTTTATAATAAACTATTTTATCACAACAAGCTGACTTCAAAGTAATTTCTCCTCCTCAATGTCTCGTTAACTGCTAGACTTTGGGAAGTTTTGGTCACTTACAAAGTTGGAAAGTTAGAATTTCTTGTCAGTGTGTGACTCACTGCCACTATTTTTCGTGTAATTTTACCATTATAGAAATGGACACTCGTCAATTTCATAGAGGTATTCAATTGCGCAAAAGTATTTATCTGCTCTACTTCAACCTTAATCTCTCTACCTGCCAAAGCAAAAACTTTAGCACCAACACGTTCGATAAACAAAACTTAAAATCATATATATTATCAAGTATTTGTTTTTAACAATACAATACATTGCAGGATAACTATATAATAAAACAGAAAGGATATCTCACAATGATTTAATAACTAAAAATCTCATGTGCGTCCAACGTGGGATCTACTTATAGTTTAAACAAACTACTAAGTATTTATAATTATAATATTTATTATTATCAATAACTAAATAAAACTATATTAAATTTAAATTTTAAGATTTTTATTTAAGAAAACTTCAAAATTATTTCTAAAATATTGAAATTAGTTATACGTTTTAAAACGTGAAGGAGAACTGGCATTGATTTAATAACTATAAAACAAACTCATGTGATATCTGCTTATAGGTATAAACTAATTAGAAAGTATTTCTGATTATAATATTTATTAATATCAAAAATTAAATAAAAAGTAAATAATATTTATTATAAAATTATTGCATTGTTTATAATTTTGGTATTATACTATGCAAATATATTAACTATAGTAATAATTGATTCATATTATATATTATTTTAATATACTAATATATTAAAATAAGTAATTTATTTTTAATCATATTTCAAATCAAAATAAACTTATTTATTTTAACTTAAAATTACTAGAAAAATAAAATATGTTGTATCTTATTCATTATCAAAATAAATATATTTATTTGTTTAGGAAAACATGGAATCTTATTCCATATGTGAATAAACTCCTTTATTTTAGAAAACATGAAATCCTATTTCAAAATAGAATAAACCTATTTATTCTAGTTAATGTGGAATCTAATTCCAAGTTAAAATAAAACTTTTATTTTTAATCATATTCTAATTCAAAATAAACCTATTATCTTAATTAAAATAAAAAAAATTAAAAATTGAAATAAAATCTGGTGACCGACCAGGCCACGCCACGCCCAGAATTAACTGGTAGCCGGCGTGGCCGCACTTTAACCCCAGAAACATTTTCTGAGTTCTTGCATGACCGTGCTTCGTCGCAGATGCCAAAAACTCATTTTGCCCAAAAAATTTGATCCAATCATATATTCATACATATATGGAATCATCAAAATCGATAATTAGCACAAGATTTGGCTTTGATACTATTGTTAGGTTTGTATATAATGTAGGCATAATAATAATTCATTTATTCATATAATATAAATAATAGTATTTAATGATTCATTTGTTTATATATTAATGTATTCATCTACTTATGTAATGATAAACTTTACTCAAATTAGTCATCCAAATTATTAATTTGCAATAACACTATGCTTATTAAAAAAATAGTTACTAAAAGCAAATACAAAATGATGTGTATGTATTTGGTTGATTTCAATTTTTGGATCCACTCATATATGACAAATGTAATATCTCGAATATTTACAAGGCTTAGAATGTAATTGTATATGCTTAATAAAGATTGATTTTATGATCCAATCTACGTGTTATGTGATGGAACATATGTGTTGTTTTGTATAAGAAAATAAAAAAAATTCAAAAAAAAATGTGAAAAACACTATTCACACAGAAAATGCTTTTTCGTTTTTACAGAATATAAATACGTAGCCACTATCTAAAAGTATGAAAAGTAAAAGTAAGTGATTTTGGATAATTGGATTAGTTAGGAAAGCTAACTAGAAATCGAACTAGAAAGCAAACTAAGTTGGAGTAACTAATTGAGATTAGACCAAGGGGGAACCAGCTATCGGGAAGGCTTTTTGGCCGTTAGGAATGGTTGAGATGCTTACAAAGTATGTTTCTTTTCTTGTATCCTTGGTGGCCAAGTGGGAGTTTAGTTAGCTTTAGTGTGTCAAGCAATGAAAGGAGAGATGTGACCTCTTGTGGGGATGTAAGCCATGACCTTGTTGGCGAATTGTGTATAGCTTAGCTTATTGGCCGTTCTTGTATGGAATAGCTTGTAACAGACAAAGCCTTTGAGGCTACTCCTTTTTTGCCTATAAATAGAACCCTTAGCCTTTGCCAATTAATCTTGTTCACTTATATAAGAATCATTAAGGGAGAATATAGTAAGAGCAATTGTTAATTGATAGAAAGGATATCAAGTCTTGCATAATCAAGAATCAAGTAGAACTTGCACTTCAAGAGGTAATTTAAGATTGTCTTATATACCTTAATTGTGTTAATAGATTAGTATAATAAGATCCATAAATTAATGCTTGCTTAGCTTTAATTGAGAGAATTGATACATGCTTAGCTTATATACCTTAGCTAACTAATTGATTCATTAGACAACTAATTGGATAAAGTAAAGCACGATTATGTATGTTAGGATTAGCAAGTCATCAAGTATGATAATTTTCTAAGTAAATGCCTTAGACAACTTAAACTAGCAAGTTAAGCATAAACTATGAAAACCATATTTTTACTAGTTTTTTGTAAGAGGTGTGCAACCTCATATATTGGGAATTTGAACATGAAATATATAACAAAGTTGTAGAATGGGAAGTTATGAAAACCCACAAAAAAGAATCACTCAAAAATGCCTAGTAGATTGAAAGTTATACATGTTTGAAGTAATTAAGTAGGGTAAAACTGCCAAAAACATGAAAGCTGAAAATTTGACTTGCAGTAGCCAAGTGCAGCAGCGTTGTGCCCACGTTGGGCTCGTGGTGCGGTGTTGTGTGTGCTAAGCATGTTGTGCGATGCTTAAGGGCTGCCTTTGGGCGTCTAGGCACTGCACTTGCAGTGTGTTTGAACCAAGTTTTTCCAACGAGTGTTTTGTTAAGTTTTTGATAATTTGACATCGTAAAAGCTAAATTAGTGAGATTAAGTACGTGTCTAAACCTAATTAACATGACCTAAAGAAAGAAGATTATGTTGGAACTAAATTATATGTTGATGTTGTGAAATATGTAGGTTGCACGAAAGATGCAAAATTAGCGTAAACAGTAGAGACGAATCAAGAAATTTCTTTCAGTACTATGTGCAAATCTTTATGTGCAACAATGTGCTATTAAACTGTCTTGAATTTCAGTTTTTGTGTGAACTTCATTTGAATTACTTGTATAACTTGAGAACTGTGAACTCTATAACTTGAGAATTGTGAACCATATAACATGGGCAGTGTAAACAGATTACCTGTTGAGTCAGGGCATGTATCTGTTAAGTTAGATAATGTATTTGTTGAGTCATAAAATATATGAGCTATGTGTGATTCATGTGTATATCTGTTAAACTTGTTGAGCATTTGTGCTCATTCTTGTGAATATATTTTATTTGCAGTTAAGGAGGAAGAAATTTCAGAAGGTTCTAAAATAGAAAAAGAATGGAAGGAATGTGATTAGGCTTAGAGACATTTATTTTATTGTCTTTGTTCTTTATATTAGAACTTAAAGTGGTGATAATTTTTGTCAAAAAGGGGTAATACCCCACTGTGGTTGTCCACTTTTCAGGATTACCCATTAAACTTTAAAAAAATGAAATTGGCACGTTGTACTTTTTTTAAATTATTAATTGGTCCATTCCGTCAAATTTATCTGACTGACATAAATTTTCATCCATTATTTTCAGACGTGGCTTTTTTTTAAAAAAAAGAAAAAGACAGGTAAATGTTGGCATGCCTTATATTTTTATTTAGGTGAGTCCCACATAGATCTGTTCTTTCTCTCTTCTAAACTTCATCTTCAACTTTTCTTTCTTTCTCTCTCGTCTGAACTTCATCTTCAACCTTTCTAAACTTTAGATCTATTCTACCAGAACAACCCAAGCCTCTTTCAAAACTTCATAATCATCATTATTGATCTCCTTTTGAAAACGAAATCATATGAATCAATCCCAACCTTTTACAATTTTTTACAAGTATGCATCTCAAACTTAAAAATCACATTTTTTTCATTATATATATATATATATATATGTATACACACATCTTTTCTCTACGAGCCTGTTCAACGACAACTTATTTTAAAATGATTTAAAGTTAAAATATAAGTTGATTTATAAGTTGTGACTTATAAGTAAAAGTGTTCGGCATAAATTTGACTTATAAGTCAAAAATTAAGTTAAAACCAGTTATGAAGGTATTCGACTCATAATAACTTATAAGTTAAAATCAAATGTAAAAATTATTAAAAGAGACATTAATAAAAGAGGGGCAAAATAGAAGAGGGGAAAAAATTAGACATTATATTTGGTCAAACTAACTTATTTTAAAATGACTTATAAGTCATTTTAAAATAAATTACAAATACTAGCTTATTTTTTTGACTTAAAAATCAGTACAAAAATAAGTCGTTGCCAAATAGAGAAATAATGACAAATAAGTCGCTTTCGAACAGGCTCTTCATCCATTTGTATTCCAAAGATCCATATATTTTTCGAATCACCATCCCACCTCCATATTTTCACATCATAACAGCCATGAAGGCATTGAAACTAATCTGAAATCATCATCTATTATTACTCCATCATCTGAGATTATTAGAATGAGTCATCCCAAATTGAAACATTACATATTCTCTAAATTAATTAGTAATTACAAGAAACGTGAGAAAAAAGATGAGGGGAAAAACAAAGAATAAGTTTTAAACACCCAGATCCAGATATGCTAAAAGATCAACAAATTAATTTCTTCTATCATAGATTTTTTTTATCAAATTAATGTCTCCCCTGTTCCATGATTAAAAATTCAACAAATTAATTTCTTCGATAATGGACCTACGACCATGAGTTATAGTTAAAGGAGGAGCCTCATCAAAATCATCGTCGTCGGAGATGGAATTTTTAGACGTGGAGGTGTAAGTGAAGGATTCGATAGTGGGTGGGAGGTGTTTTGGGGATTTAGAAAAGGGTTTTTTGTTGTTGTTGCAGTTGAGAATTCGAGATGGGTTGAAGGGGAGCTCGACTATTCATCCTCTGAGATTTCTTCGAATGTCTGCTACATCTTTCTTCGTTAATTTACTACGGCAGAATGTATCAAATAGAATCGAATTTTGAGCTATGTGACTTTTGATTGAATGGAAGGATTTGGGAGTGATGTGAAATTAGACCGCCATTTTTATTGAAAAAGAGAATACAAAAATGGGCGGTACTATAAAATAGAATATTTGGTTGATTCTTTTTACAATTGAGGGTCGGGTACGTACCAATATATGGAGGGAGAAAATGCGTGGGTCGAGTTGACCCTGCTGAAGGTTGAAGATAAGTCACTTCAGTATTTAACATGTCTTTTTTTTAAAGCCATGTTTGAAAATAAAGGGAGGATTTTGACGTCCGTCCAATAAATTTAACGGAATGGTCTAATTAATAAATTTTAAAAAGTTTAGTGTGCCAATTGCATTTTTTTAGTCTAATTGAGCGACGTTTTAACAGAAAATTCTCTATTTCCTGGAAATTGCCTAGTTACTAATTCTGCAAGTCTCAGATAGATAAATAAAGAATAAGTTGGGAAAAAGAATTGTAAGTCATAATTGTTATGACTTTGTGATGTAATAGGAAATTGAAAAATATAATATTATGGAATAAATAATATGATGCAAGTTTTTAATAAAACGAATTTTTACTAAATATATTATTAGTAGATTTGATGAAAGATGATGGATAGTGAGTATCAGATCTGTTGTGGGGAGCACACGGATTTTTAAAGGCGTTACAACAAATTATTGTCACGAAGGATAGTCAATGCCCAATCACATAAAAGTTTAAATTTTTTTATAGTAAAAGATTTGTTTTGTATTGACTAATAAAAAAAGCACACAATATTCAAATATATTAATAGTACAATGGTTAGTTTTGTATTTTACTCCTAAATTAATTAACAAACGAAAAAGATAAAGGAAAAGGAATGTTATTTAGGTTTTGGTCCGAACCAGATTATAAATAGAACTAAAAGAGAAAATATTATAAAGGATTGGGCTTTGTTTAAAAAATACGCGACTTTTCGATGGCAGAGATCGACGATTACATTCCTTGTAAATCTACTGTTACTTATAAATCTACAAAAATTTTAACTTTAAGTCAAAAAAAATAAGTCATTCCCCAACAGGACTCAAATCTGGAAATGGACATCGACTTTCAGACGGAAAAGTGGGTCGGGAAGCGCTTTCGTATCTCCGATTAGGTGGTCTCCGAGGAGGAGGTCTCCAAGCAATACCCAATCTTAGACGGTTCCATAGCGACCTTCATAGAGACCAGCAGAAAGTATTTTAACAGTATTGGAGATTGTCTGATGGAGGTGTTTCGGGTGATAGTCAACAGGGAAGGCCACATATCTGGTAAAATCTTCATCGATATTGGACCTCGAATGTTAGATATCTACAAGGCTGAAGAAGAAGAATATGTTACAAAGGGGGGCGATCTGCTGCTGCCTGGCGCCGTTCTGCCAACCCTTGATTGTGTCCTCATCTTTGCGGATTTGAATCACAAGACGAAAAAAAGCTACCGCAGTAGCAGGTTCAACAAGGGCAGCTACCCCGAAGAATCCAGACGCCTCACCAACTAAGACGTCTGCTTCGACGAGGAGGGCTTATTCGATGAATCCAAGTACAAGGGGTTCTATTGGCACTATCATCAACCAAAAGGAGAACGTTTACTTAACACACCCTTATCTCATAAGATTACTAGTGGAAAATTGACCGCAACGCTATTGTTCGCCTTCTTCCGTAGCGCCATTCAAGCCACTGTAGAGGTTAGGCTGATAAATGAAAGCTCAGAAAAAATTGGTGTTTATGGACTTATTGCCGCTAGAAATAGCATGTTTGAAGATCCCCGTTATAAGTGTATTCTCTTCAGGAAGAACTGCACTGAAAGGCTACCATTAGTACCTGAGGACCCAATTCAATTGTCCAGATCCGTACTAGCCGTGCCAGTCGAGTTCAACCTCATAGTTCGTGTAGATCTGAGAAGTAAGGACACTAACATTCCTCGTGGAGAGCTAACCTTTCCTGTTCCTGTAGAACTCAGTGGTATGGCGGAGAAATTACTCGGAGACAAAGTACAAGTGAAGGTCTCTTGGAAACACCATTGGTATGAATATACGTTTTTATGATGTGATGGAATTATATTTACATATATATCGACTTTTTCATTGTAAATTTGTAGCTCTTAATTAAATGTTTGAAGTTTTAGATTCATTTCTGCTAAAAAAATCTCCTTCTGTTTTAATTCAAACCAGGAAGTGAAATAGCACTCATATGGAGTGATCCAGCAGCTGGACCAGTGTAGAAGATCTCAGATTGGGGGCACCTTGGAATTCGATTTCCTGTTTTATGTATTTTGTTTATTTTAAATTTGGATTGTATTTGTGGATTGCGGAAGTTGTTCGAAGCTTTGTGGGTTGTATTTGTAGACTGTGGAAGTTGTTTGGATTGCATTTTGGTTGGATGTTTGAAACTGCTGCCTATGTGCTTGAGGATTGATGTCGCTCAAGTGTTCTCATGGCGGTTCGTGCGCATCCCACTGGTCTGCATGAAGTGCTTGAGAAGCAGCAGTTGAGCAGGACAAGCTCTTAAATATTTCTTCTTAATCCTATTATCTATATTCTTCTAATCTTTAGGGTAACTGCAGGATGTTCTTGGAGGATGCTTCGGTTGAATATTGCCAAATCATTCAAGTGGTGTCATTCTGGTTTATCAAAAAATATTCATACTTTGCATGTAACCATTTGCTTTTTGTGAGTACTTATTGAATATTTGGGATATTATGTATCTGTTTTTTAGTTTCACTTTGCTATCCACATTTTTGAGGTAACTTGAAATGTCCTGCTGGTCATATCATGCGAAGCCGGTCTTTGTGTTTGCATATAGGCCTAGAAGCGTATTTAATGACTGATTATCTCTATTTGCAGGGATTGCTGAAAGATTAATAGGTTCTACTCTCCATGCAGAGGTATATTCTTTTAGCAACAATTTCTTTCTACTAATGCAAAACTCAACTTCCTTTTTTATTCCAAACTAGTCGGAGTACAAGTTATCGTTGAAAACTGATATTTCCACAAGAAAAAGTGTTATTCCAAATCTTTATCTCTTAAAAACTCACAACATGAGACTTTGTCTGTCAAGAATGTTTATTAAAATTCTAATAAGACAGGAAAAAGGGGAGAGAAGAGAAAAAAAAGAGGGGAGTAAAGAAAGAGAAATAAAAACTTTCTTTACTTTATTTTGAAAAGAATACAATTATAAAATCCTCTTTTACCTTTTTAAAATTCGCAACACAGTTTTACTCTTTTATCCTTTCGCTTAAACCCTTCTAACCTAAAAGGCTAAAACCCTACCCTACCCATCACTACTACTCCCTCGTCTGATGAAACTTTTCCGATCGGTGTGCACTGAAATTGAAATCATGTTCTTGCAAGCACATTAATACCCAAGAGTTTAGGTTTTCAATCACTTAACCACAACTTCAAATGTGGACAGAGAGGATTCTCTCTACCGTCGGATTTCTCCCTTTGGAGACTGGAGGATTTTGATCGTCCCCGTTCTCAATCAATAGATAGAAGAAGGTTAAATTTCACAAAAACAGAGCTTCAAAATATCATCAAGGAGTTGAGACTTTTCAAATGCTTCAAGCACGCTCTTGAGGTATCATTTATGAACCTCACTCAAATACTATTTCTTTTTCAGCTGTGGAATCTTATTTTTATTATTGTTATTAATTTGTTTGTTTGTTTGTTCGTTCTTACTATTCTCCCCATAAGTAATTAAGTGCTTGCGGAAATACTTGGGTATATAAGTTATCTTAGTTTTGTAAAACTATTTTATCTTAATTTTTTTATAAAATTTATAGTGCGGATAGAAATATTATGCAAAAATATGAGATTATCATATAGTGTAAATAACTCAAAATTTAATGTCATGTCATTACCTCTCACCCATGCAAAATTAAAAAATTGCTCACATACAAAATTATATAGGAACTTTTGTGAAATAAAGATTGTATACGGGGTTAAAATGAAACTAAAAGGAGTACAAGGACTAAAAAGATTCTTTTGCCATTTTTATTATAAGCATGTATTTTTGTTTTTCATTATTCTAATTTATGATTTACCCTTAACACACCCTTCGGCCCCAGTGCGCCACCGATTTCAGGCAAAGAAGAAGTGTGAAGTGAGAAATGGATTCATTGAGAGAAGAGGAAGAAAACCCAATCATTCACGTAGAAGATGATGATGCTCCAATGCTGAGTTCTCAAGCTCTTGAAGCTTTTAAAGAGTTTCTGGCCAAGCAATATCGATCACCAGAGGGGAGGTGGCATTGGTAACGGAGGACTGGAGGCTCAGCCAGTTCTGGTACAATAGAGAAACCACCGCTGAGACTGTTGCCAAGGAAGTTCATGCCCTCTGCACTTCCATCACCCTCTACGCTTATCTCAAGGTCCTTTTTTACTTATACCTGACATACCTGTTTGTGATTCGGTCACTTATTCATTTTTCATGTTTGCCTTTTTTTTACTTTCTTTAGCAATATTTGTAGGTTTTAGTTCTTATGTTATTTGTGGACTGAGTTATGACTTCAAATTGGCTACTTAGATGTCTGATGATCTCAGGGTAACATTTTTATTTTTCATTTGTATTAGAACTATTATGTTTCGGCTTTGTTTCACATTGATTATTATTAGTATTAGTTATTATTATTATTATTTAATTCACATTTTAAAATTCTGAATAGTCCTATATAGCAGCTTAGCAAAAATATTATAAAAGTTGCTATCTAACTAAAGCCGAATACATATATAATAGTTATATATACTCGGTACATAACCCCATCTGAATTTTAAAGAGAATTATAAAGTGATAATTTAGTGACTTTCATGCATTAAGTATAATAAGTTAATTTTAAAACAAATGATTGCAAAATAGACCCAAAATAATTATAATAAATTTTGCTCTAAACAATTGTATGTCCACTCTGCAAAGAAGAACACATACAATTTGTATCTATATTTGCTATCATTTTGAGACAAAGTAAAATGCAGGACAACTTTTGTGAAATGGAAGAAGTTTATATTTTTTGATTGTTACAAACTCTAATAGCAGAACTGAGTTTTAATTTTATTATCTGATCTAATGGGAGAAGTGCATACAAGTGCTTTTCCTTTAACTACATTTTTATTAATTTGGCTTTTCTTGCAGTGAGAAAACTACGGTGATATTTAAAAAACCACTTCCTTACTATACTTCCAGTTGATCGATTTGGTGAAATGAGCCCTTGTTCAAGGATATTTTTCACTGACTTACGGGCTTCACTTGTTTGCAGGTGTTAGATTATATCTATGCCTTTTATCAGGTACATGATTCTATTGCCATGCCTCATTGATGGGATCGACCAATCTTGATGTGTGATGCTCTCTATTTTCTTTTATCATGGTATTAATAACAAAGTGAACTAAATATTTTTGTTTTGTGCGAGGAAGAATGCATTATTATTGCTATATGTTATAAGCAAGGACTTATCAATATTTTCCCAAGAGCTTTTGATCCTTTCGAATACCATTATTTGCGAGTGCCTCGAAACTGGCGACTGAAAAGTGAAAAATCATAAAAAAAATAGTCATTACTAGAAGTATGTCTCTACTATAGAATAGAAGTATGGTTCTTTTCTGTTGTGATGATTGTTTAATTGATATTGTGCTGGTGAGGTAGATAGATGTAATTCAGTACCAACTTTAGATGTCAATGATATTACTCTAGAGTTTTTCCATTTATGCTTGCTTGTAGGAGAACATGTCAAATGAGGAAGTAGAGGTAGCAATTCATGCTGATTCAAGGCATGCTGATCGGTTCCGATCAATGTACTCCAGTAAAGAAGCAACAACACGTGGTTATGTGGAATTCAAGCGCATCGACTTTCTAGGGAGTTGAAGGAGTTTTGAAATGTTGAAGCACGGGTATAACAATAGTAATTAATGTATACGAGTTGGTTATCAGAGCATGAGAGAATTGAATACCAGAATTTGTTCCTTCGTTCTGATAGACCGCGTTGAACTTGGAAGGCATGAACAATCATGCTGTATGAGTCGATGCAATCATTTTTGCTTGCAAAAGATATCATCTTGAACCAAATTCTAGATGTTCACTTCTACATTCATCCATGTTTGAAGAGTTCCCCTTTTCTGGTGTTTTATTAATCCGAGCTGAAAGTTGTATTGAAGATTTAATTTCCACGATGTTCATAAACTTTGTGGCATTTGTAACTTACCAAATGTACGAAGCAATGTGAATTCTAACATGTATAGTAGAATGAAAGGCTAAACTTGATGGTTTGAGTGTATATACGTAAAATAGAGAATGTGAATGAGTTGTAATTCAAATTTATTGAACATAGTTTTAAAATATTTTATGACTTTTTTTCTTTTGTTTTTTTGTTGGTCTATTTCCTAAAAAATTGCTGCAGATACAGTTTTTGCAGTTTTGATTATCCTTGTTTAAGTGGGAAACATTGCTCTCTATATTTTTGACACCCAATAAACCAAAATCACAAGAATCAAAAAAAGAAACAAATGTAGAACGAAGCATTAATTCATGGGCTTCAGTAAAAATAGTTGAACCACCCAAATCCCAATGGAACCTTTGAGAACCAGAATGATGCAAGATACAACTAGTTCTTTGTGCGAAGAACGATAATCCATCTATCTTATTAATACAAGGGAGAAAATTTTTTGGAACAATAAAAGAAGTTAGGAGTGATATGAGAAAGTAAATAATTTATTCTCCTATAAAGTTGTAAACAACAAATAAATTGGAACAAATTTTTTCTTCTAAAAAATCACTTATTATGGAATGGAGGTAGTATATTACTTCCACTAATTAAATACAATTTCTCACCCATCAACTTATTATGCTTGCATAAATGCAGATTCTACAAAGCCCAACTTTTTTTTAATACTTCTTATGTGAGGATATTAATAAGTTACAACTACCAAATTCATCATGCCTTGCCAATTGTTAGCATCCCCTGTCGAGCTCATACAGCATGAGGAGGGCAGCAGAGTCAAACGAACTTTTCTTGTCCGCTCGTTGATCTCCACTGAGTGTGATAAAACCAAACTCTGGAATGGTTAAGGTGATACGCGATACAAAACTATTAACGCCTTGCCTTTTTTCAGCAAGGTCCGGACCCTGTTTTATCTTCCTGGAAATTCCCCTACTCTGTAAAATAGAGAGAGTAGAAAAATATGAGTGATAAAATGGCATGAAGCTGAAATGCACAAGGATTCACCTTCAACCATAAGGATTCCAATTTCGCTTTCAACTCCGAATAGATACACACTTTTGGGTCATAAAATCTGTAGACAAAAAACTCTTACAAAATGATATGACAAAATATAATTAGTGAATGATTCACCGTACATGAATGGCCTTACTGATAATAGTCAATCACATCATTTTATATCCATTTTTTGTAGCCATTCTTTTGCCCCCAAATATAAGGTTTTTTACTCTATTTCTTCTCGTTTTATTTTTCTTAATATGTGTGCAAATTAGACTTTTTACTCGTTCTTTTGGAGACGAATAGAATATGCAACCTATTTTATTTATCATTTTTTATTATATGTATTTATATTTGTCGGTATTCAATATCGATAAGTGTCATCATATATATAGGGACGCTCAATTGAATTTGAAATTGTTAAATGGTGGGATGAAATAAAAAATAAAATATTTTTTTTTTGTAAATTTCTTTATTAAAATGTTTTATAAAAAAATATTTAATTATATTGTTGTATAATAAAATTGTATTGTATGGATTTTTAAATTTTTTTTCTTTTAATTTTCTTTAAGTTTATCTCTTGAATGTGAAACTTATTGATTATACATGTAAGAGAATTATTTTTAAAATATTAGTAATTCTCAACAAAAAACTAGGTCTAGTAACACATAATCTGTACCCTGTTATTTCAAAATCACATAATCTGTCTTCCTTCCACTGCAAAAACAAATATGCATATATACATTTTTAAAGTAAGGAATACGACGAGTCGACGATGCTCCAACTTGAGCAATACTTAACTAGTATATCGAAATTTTACTTTGGTTTGTATATTCAGATGTTTCGTATGATCATTTTTCTTTAAATTAATACTAATAAATTAGTTTTATAAATAAAAAATTGTTATTTACATGAGGAAAGTTTGATATTTTCACAAAATTTCACTCACATGAGTGTGAATCTTATTTATCATTCATGTGAGAGGAGTTTTATAAAAATATTAATTTTTCTTGTGAAAATATCAATTCTAAAAAATATCCTTTGAAATATCATTAGATACATAATTTATAACATGTCAAGATTATAAATAGTACTTCATCATCATTAGAAGTTTAGAATGATAGTAGTAGTTACTTTTCACAATCGCTCATTAGTTCTAATTAATATTATCTTAAACAAATTTATTTAACAGATACTTAACATTAATAATTTGAAATATGTACTATGGATCACATCAACAAAATGGCCATAATATAATTAATGACTCATTAAAATAATATAGCACTTTCACTTATTTAATTTGTTTAATTACATTTTAATTAAATTATGCCTATAATAAGCCCCTTCAAACTTTTTTTACTTGTCCCAACACATTCATATATGTTTTGTAAAGTGACATGTTTTCCTCGATATGAATATATGATGTGCATGCTATATGAAAATTAATAATTATACTTAATGTGGCATTTTAACTTTAATTTCATCTTCTATATATTACATTATAATAAAAGTCATTTATTTATTTTTAAATATAATTAATAAATCACAATAATTACTAAATATGAATTAAAACCAATGCAAACATAATAACACGTTATCATTATTATATCATGAAACATCATCGTACATTACCTTTCACAAAATTAAATCGAGAGACTATTACTACTATTGTAAATCATTGTCAAGTCCAATCAAAAATAAATGAGAAGATTCTTCTATGTATTTTCTTGGGAAAAAAAAATACTAGTTTCAATCTCCAAGACAAATGATATCCGTACCACTATCAACATAGTAGTAGTATAATGATCATAATGATAGAAGAATCACTAGTATCCTCTATCACACTATATATCATTCCATTTTGATGCAAGAAAAAGTGCAAATAAAAGACGTTTGAAGAATAAGACAGAAAAACAAAGGCATTGCTTGCTTGGTTGCAAATGTTCGTTTCTAGTGATATGAGAAGATCAAACGGACGAGATATCCTAGAGAAAGAAAATAGTACTGGAGGAGAGAGAGAGAGAGGGATAGTGATGTGTCTGAGCTTGAGAGCTAAAGAAGAAGAGCAGAGGAGAGAGAAAATATGAGTTTTTGTTTGTTGCGGAGAGAGAATACAATAGGCTGGAATCTTTACTTCTCTGATCAAATATTACGACAGAATTGATTCCATGAAATGAAAAGCCAACCGAGCAAAACAATGACTGCATTTATATCAAAACTAGCTAGATTCCAATGTCCAGGCCAATTATTTCAAAGCTACATTATGTATTGGCCGCATCATATGTATGTATATGAAGTTTTGGTTCGATTTACGGAATGGAGAGATAAACACAATCATAATTCATTTATGATATTAAATAATTTTTGACTTGACGCATATTTATATAAACCGACAATTCACTACTATAATAAAACAATGATTTTCACTAGCTATTCCTGGTGATCACAATTCATGTATTGCTATGAAAATAAATTATTGCAATTTTTTTTCACTTTCTATCTTATAATTTATATAAACTTGCTCATAATTGTTACTTGTGAGTTTTCGTAATACATTATTCGCCTCATATAGTAAGTCTCATTTAACCTTAGAAATCGGTTCATGAAATTCTAATTAAGATTTAAAACTGTTGTATTTTTTAAAATTTATAATTGGTAATACCACCTAGAAATTTACACCATTCACAATTGTATTAAATAAATTTGGTTTCAACGAAATATTCTAATAAAAAATTAAGTTTTTTTCCTTGTAGTGTGCCTTGCCTTTCTTTCATTTCGGTTAATAGTGAATTCAATTATTCAGTTGCCACACATTTCGGATAGTTGTTCGGATATCAAAAACATGTAAATTTCGATTTTGGTTATAACCGAATAGCCTATTCAGTTCGGTTATAACCGAATGCTTAACTCTATTCTCAGCCACTATTCTTGGTGCTAAAATCCCTACATCTTAAAGAAATAGTGGTGAAGTGTTAGTTCTCCTGGACGATTCTATTCCTCATTTTGTAGTAACTTTAATTGGTTATGACGGTCATAATACCCCGGGACAGATTGAAGTTCGAGGCTTTATCTAATAGCCTATAAAATTCAAATAAATAATAAGGGGTATTCATTCAATGATCAACAATGTTCAGACTTCTTTCCAATGCCCATTTCTTCCGGTTACCATTTCATTCAACGATCCGAGTCAGCATTACCGGAAGAAATGGGCATCGAAAAGAAGTTTGAACATTGTTCATCATTGAATGAATACCATTTATAACCAAATTAATAAGAAAAACAAACTTTATTTCATGAGATAACCCTTAATTACCTTTTCTTTTAGCTAATATTAGAGATGTTTCTAGAAAAATAAGTTTTATTCTTAAAATTCTTTATTTTACAAATATATATAATATTTTGAAACATCACAGTGGTGTTCCATTTTCCAGGTGAAATTACAAGCATATAGTACTGCTTATAACCCTAGCCATTACCCAATACCTAAAAATGCATAAATTAAGGAAACATGGTATTGGTAGGATTTGACATGCCTCGCCATAGTCGGGTAAAAGAATGAACTAACGGTAGTCAATTGAGTTTTGCATAATATATATGAGATAATTCACAACAATCCCATATTAAATACTCAGTTTTAACCTTTTAAAGTCAAACTACCAATTTTCAAACTAATTTTTATACAGAAATAAATAAAGAAATTATAATCAAAAGAAAGTGTATAAAATTTACTACTAATCCAAATTTTATAAATTAAATACTTTTTAAAAAAATTTAGGATTAATTTTAATTCAAAACAAACAACATGCAATAATTTTAAAACATTTGAAAATACTAGAATATCCTCAAAGTCCATGATTTTTAAAATGTGTTTGCCCCTTCCTCCCATAGTTATTACTAACACGTTTCTTTTCAGAAAGTCTTATAAAAAAGTGCAACATTTTCCTTTTTGAATATTTTTTGTAAAGTTAAGCGACTAATATATCAATAATCAAATTAATTTTATTATTTAAATATATAGTAGGTTCTTTCGCTCACTAAAAGTTTTGTGGATCACATCCATGTAGTATTTCTAACTATGCATTAAATTTTAAAAATTTCATATAATTTGTACAAAAATTTTTACTGCTGCAGTAATTATCCTAGGGAATATAATTTTATTGGAAGAAGTAAATATTGTCGTGTCTATTGTTGAATTGTAATGATACCCAAATCTGAAACTAGGGGAATCAGGAACAATTTGTGTTAGTTAGGAATTTAGGATAATCCTGTAATGATAAAAATCCAAAAACAAAAACCTGAAGACATAAACCTAAATTTTTATGAAATTATGAATGTTATTGATAATTATGAAGATCCCGAAACTCTATAGAAATTTAGTAATATACCTTTCATATTCTATTGACATGCTGGATTTGTGATTTGGTACAAATGTTGAATGTTCCTAAGCAAAGTACATTTAGTTACAAAATACTTACTTTCGCAATATAGTTTCATCCTTACAAGATTAGAAACACATCTGCGTAAAAACAGACCTCGGGTATTCTATTATAATCATTAACTTTCTACAAGTAAACATTACTTAAATTTGGAATCATCATAATATATTGTACCCTTTTACTTGAGAAAGCTACCCCAACATTGAAAGTAATATACCCTCAAGTCAATTATATTTGATGTAATAAGTATTTACTTCATAATCTTATTCATATATTAATAATAGAATAAAAGGCATATTTTATCCATGTTAATTGGTTGAATTAATAAATGTGATAAACCCATAGTTTTCGGGCAATACTTTTAGAATCATGATGAAATCATGCTAGTGAAATCTAAATTCAAGAAAGCTCAAAAACTAAAATGTTCCTAATCGTTGGATCACTAATATTGGGATTACTGATCCGGATAGATTGGTACATACTATGCTTGATCTTTACAAGATAATGATTGATCTCATAATCATTTGTGTGGAGACACTAAAGCAAGTATGTAGGTACTTATTAGAGAATAAGATCATTGAACGTGGCTCGCTTAAGAACCCTAATGGAGTTTTATTCACCTGTCAATAGGAAGTTCTTAAAGTGATAGTAGTACAAGTGATCATGGAGTTTTATTCACCTGTCAATAGGAAGTTCTTAAAGTAATAGTAGTACAAGTGATCCTTGGATTTGAAATCATCATAGTACCTTGTGTATGCTGAGTTATACTTTGTCATATTTCTTAATACCTTAGTGTATGTTATAGGATATGTACGGGTATAATAAAGTATACACGAAGGTAGGTGAATGATCGACAAAGGATCTACCACTTCTAATAAAGGGAGAGAATGTCCTATGCGATTTGATAAATGACAACTCAGAAATCCCTGGCCAGGGTTGAATGAAAATTAGAAAGGAGTTTCTAATTTACATTAATCGGATCTGTGCATTCTTCGATCGAAATGCATATGATTAAATAAAATAAGATTTGTCAGTAATTCTATGTCTTATATTTAATCGGGACATTGTATGGTAGAAAGATTGAATTGTACGGTAACTACTGCTGAATAGGTTCTATGTGATTAAACATTGATTTCATATTATACGGATAGTCATGATACATTATCGTAAGGTATCCCTAATGATGTAGAATAAATAATATTTATTTATATATGAATTAAATGAGTTTAATTCATTATAAATAATATTAGAATAGTTCTAATTTATTTATTCTATGACCAGCATAATATTGAACCTAAAGGATCACACCGCAAAAGAATAATTTTGTATTGAAAATAAGTGGCTAAATAATAATAAATTAAGTATTTAATTTATTAGTTGAATAAATTGAAATGCTTAATATTTATAATGATATATTTGGATAAATATTGAATTATAAATTAATGAGAGAAATCTTATTATTATTATTATTATTTAATTCTTAATTAGATTGAGAATTAAATTAAATGAAAATACAAATTAAATAAAATAGTAGTATACTTGCTTAATGTTGATTAAGCAAGTAACATATGTTAATTGCTTAAATGAATAACATGTGGGTTAGGAGCAAATGTATGCTTACATTTTGTGTAAGTATTATTTTTGTAAGTATCCTAATAAGATTAGGGTTTCCTAATTAACCTAGTATATTCATTAGCCTCCATCTTAAGAGTTAAGAGAGAAATATTAAGAAGATCATCTATGTGTTCTTAAAGAAGTGTTCTTGTTATTCTTAAGAGTTAGGAATAATATTAATTGGATTAGCCATCCAAGATTTGCTAGGAAATCAAAATATTGTTTCTTGTATAATTATTCTTGGTGGATTACCTCTAGAGTGCTACATACACTTTGTAGCTAGTGTTTAATTCAAGGAACAAAGATTGGAGGAGTTTAAAGAAATCAACAAAGGATTGTAGATTGAAAGAGTTTGAAGAAATCAAGAGAGGAGTAGATCTTGTAACGGTTCAAGAGTTGAATCATCAAAGGTATTATCTCTTGTTAATCTTCATCAATTAATAGCTATGCATAAGGTGATTCATGGGTAAGTTGCAAAAATTTTAATTTCCATTTTTCGTTGCGTATTACAATTAAATTGTGATTTTGCAAACTTACAGTGGTATCAAGAGCTATCCTTATGCGTACTATAAATTGTGTCAATCATATATATGTTGATAATCATGATAGTGATCATGCTAATAAGATCTAAATTCTAGATAGCTCACAAACTAAAACCGTTCCTAATCGTTGGATTACTAAAAAGGGGTTTAGTGAATCCGGATAGATTAGTACATATGTTGCTTGCTCTTAAGAAGAGGATGATTGATCTCATAATCATTTGTGTGAAGACAGTAAAGCAAGTATGTAGGTGCTTATTGGAGAATAAGTTCACTAAATGTGACTCGCTAAGGAATACCTAATGGAGTTTTACTCGCCTGTCAATAGGAATTCATATAGTGATAGTAGTACAAGTGATCCTTGGACTTGAGATCATCATAGTATCTTGTGTAAATAGATTTTGGGAGACCTTGAATAGTTTAGAGTAGACAATTTTCTTTTGTAGATAATAGAATGTGACTTGGAGTTTAATATGGTGGTTCGGATATCTTAGTGGTATATTCTTTGGAGTAATAATATTTAAGGACTAATTTGAAGTGAGATTGAGATATTTTGAAGCTCTTAAGGTGTTATGGAGTACTTGGACAAATTTGTCATTGTCTTTATTAATGACATTTTGATTTACTCTAATTCTAAGGAGGAGCATGAGAAACATTTTTACATAGTGTTGGGAATTTTACGAAAAGAGAAATTATATGCGAAATTCTCCAAATGCGAGTTTTGGTAGGAGCATGTTATATTTCTAGGTCACATTATGTATGCTGAAGGCATTAAGGTGGATCTTGCGAAGGTTGAAGTTATCACTAAATGGTCGAGACCTACTACGGTGATGGAAGTTAGGAGTATTTGGGTTTGGCAGGGTATTATAGGCAATTTGTAGAAGGGTTTTCTTTACTTGCCTTGCTATTGACTCAGTTGATAAGAAAGGGCACGAAGTTTGTGTGGAACGAGGAGCGCGAGAAACGTTTTGAGGAGTTGAAGAAACGGCTTGTGACAGCTCCAATACTTACATTGCCACCAGGGACATGAGTGTAGACACCCGAATTTTGCACTTCCTATACTAACCCTGACAGGAGGGCAAAATCGTCAATTGGCCTGGCACACGAGAATAAAGGTGGACATAAAGACGAACCCTCAAAAGCCACCACGACGGGATGAGATTCAAGCCGACACGACAACAAGCAAATGTCGAGAGTCAGTTACTGATCACTGTGCTTAACCGGATGACATGGCACGTTTCCCGATGGTTCTCGAACTGCAGAATGCAAACCCGTCAGCGGAAACCAACGATACGACACGAAAATCGAGACGAGGCACGGAAAACCAGAAAATCAGCACAGTCGGCCGCAGATCAATCCGCGGCCAAGGACGGAACTCGAGGCAACACGGGACTCGAAGCGCACGGGACTCGAGCGCGGCTGGGGGGAGAACCAAGGGCCAGCCGCAAATTGATCTGCGGCCAGCCGCAGATAGATCTGCGGCTGCCCTTGGCAGTGCCTTATTAGGCCAGTTCGCATACAGGAAAAAAAAGGGGGAGCATTCAGCAGCAAGAGGAGCTCGGGGAGAGGAAGAAAAATAGGAAGAAAATAGCAAAAATTAGGAGAGAAAAAGAGTGAAAAGAGTGAGGAATTGTATCAATTTTGTGAGGTTATATATCATATTTCCTACTCTATTCAATACACAAATTCATACATATTGTGGGGACTAATTACAAGGTAAAAAACCCGTTGTTCTTAGCATTTTGTTATACTATTTTGTTGAGCTTTTGGTCATCCGAATTACCTTAAATGTAGTTTTTATTACATGTTATTGTGAAGCCATGGGTTAGGGATTATTAGTGAGGGTCTCCTCGGAACGAAATTCCCCCTAATAGCCCGATGATATCCGTTTGGTGCAAATTCGAGCTATTATAGTGATGTATCATTCGTAGTGTATGTCAATCGTCATTGTAAGATATCCTAGAATGTTAGGCATCTCGTTGTTGTTATTTTCCGTTATATCCATTTGGTGTTTGTGCAACAAGTTCGGATGTGAGCCTAGGAATGCGACCCCGTGGTCCGAATCCGATGATGGACATTTTTGAATGTATGTGATAGAGTGGATGTGTTCGTCATTGTAAATATGTAATCGTTAGGCCTTAAAACGACGCTAAGGCGACAATCGGGTTTAAGGCCCCGTGATAGTGAAGTATATGATTGTGGGCGTTCGGGTTATTTGGATGGCTTACATGCCCATGAATAACCCCAATGCATTTTAATGCTTGATTTGATTTACGACCTAAAATTGATTTCGAAGCTAAACAATGAAGACTTTCATAAAATCAATCAAATTAGGTTATTAGCATCACGAGGCTTAAAATGAGAAGTGCTAATGAATGTCGATTCCTATTTAACGAGAAAGCTAAAGAAGACATCATTTTCAAATATCACAAAAAATGGTTTGATAAATAAAATGACGTTTTCATTAAATCTTCGTGCATAGGGTTAAAGAGATCCTAGAAATTGCCCATCATTTCATCTATGAAAGCAACGTATAGATCTCGATTCCTATTTTGACAAAGGTTTAAAACTCTTGTTTTGTCAAAACGACACCTAATGAAAATCTCATAGCTTTTGACAATTAAAATCAAACATTTCTCATAAAGAATAAAGCTCTCTCACATAGGTCGAAGGACGTTCTGAAGCATTCTCAAAGCAAAACACGACTTGTCATAAAAACCCAAATGGTTTTCTCTCATACAAAACTCACCACAAACATTCACATAAGCACACACACACACACATACGCGCGCACACACACATTCTAAGGATTTAAAGGATAGGAAAAGCATCAAGATTGCGGTAACCGTGTTTTCACGGAAGTCGAGGGATGCCTAACACCTTCCCCTCACTTAAGCAAGCCCCCGAACTCTATGAATCTCAATTCGCAGACCAATTAATTCAGAGTCACATATGAGCCAGCGATTTATAAAAAATGAAAACTCGGATGAGTTGGTACATCCATTTCAAATATACCAACTGGCGACTCTGGTCAATTGGCTCATCATAAAAGCGATCTTTCAAGACCCCGTCGACACTCAAGCCGACCTTTTCCCCAAAATCACCTAATCAAAAGGCTAAAAAATCGGAAGCGGACAAAACCGGCGTCGACAGCTGGCGACTCTGCTGGGGACATTAGAGGGCTTAAGCCGCATTTCAAATCTTGATGCTATCCTTTAAAAATTTATAAATGTGTATGTGCGTACGACATTTTGACGTCTTTTATTTATTGTTGTGTAAATGTGTGTTGTTGTCCAATGAATGAATGATTGAATGGGTTTCTCTTTACTTCAAAGTAATCATTTGCATGCGGTGAGGACGATGAATGTGAATGTATGTTGAGAGAGTACCTCCTCCTGAGGCGAACATGTCGGTTGCTTATTACTGGACTCGAAGGGGCTGCTCCCCGGAGATGGCTCAGGAAACGCACCACCCAAATCCGCTCCAATCGAAAGGTTTCAGACGAGTAGATTGCGAAGATTGGGGACCTTCATGCCGAAAAGCCCGTGAGAGTAACCTTAGGATAGGTCAGCCTCAGATTAACCCAACGCAGGAAAAGTCTCTTCATGCCCTTTTTACGTTTACGCGTATTAAATGTCATGATCCAATGCAATATCATTTACATCCCCTGTTGCTAAAAGAAGGTACTGACCTCTATGTTTACAGGGAACAGTTGGGGGAAAACTTCATAATTCGCATCTAGCATTGATTATTGCAATAAAGGACTGCTAACATTTGGTTTTGCAGGGAAAGATTAAAAGACCCTAAAAACACAAAATTTACAGTTTGAGCATGCATCCACATCTCTCATTTCCCTAGACTAAACTTTAAACCGTTTTTCCCTGTAGGATTGCTCCTCGAACGCGTTTGCAGTCTAAAAAGGCCCAGGTCTCTACCTCTGAAATGGCTGATCTCCCCAATCATAGTTCTGTATCTCGGGAAAAGTTTGATGACTTTAGGAAGCAGATGATGGAAATGGCCACAATGCTAAAAGAACAGTTCCTAATCAGACAGGATCCGCCAAACCAGGGATCGCATAGTGTACCACCGCCAGGGGGTGACCAGAATCCTCCTAAAGATGATGCAATCCTATTTAAAAATAACCAACATCAGCTTAAGGACGAGTCGGTCCTCCCAAAGGTCATTCCTACCCTCAACAAGACAGTAATCACGATTCCGGAGGAGGGAGATACTGACGACCTTCGCAGGAAAATGAAGCAGATGGAGGAGACCATCCAATCTCTAAAAGGCATAGGCTCCCTGGGTAGGGTTAATTATGCAGATTTATGTGTCTTCCCCGGAACCAGATATCCAGAGAAATTTAAGATCCCCGAATTCGAGAAATACAATGGGAAAGGGGATCCTTACACTCACCTGAAAATATATATTGGAGAACTGGGGTCCTATGCGGAAGACGAAGGACTAAGGATGCAATTATTCCAGAAAAGCTTGACGGGGGAGGCGAGGATCTGGTATGCCCGTCTCGATAATGCCCGGATTCATAATTGGGAGGAGCTGGCCCATACCTTCTTGACACAGTATAGCTTTCAGGCACAGATGGCCCCTGATAGATATCAAATGACAAAAGTCAAGAAGCAACCAAGGGAAACCTTCAGGGACTATGCCCAACGATGGAGGGGTATGGCCGCAAAAGTGAGTCCTCCAATGAGTGAGTCAGAGATGGTGATGACCTTCGTGGATATACAGGAAGCGCCTTATTATGAGCGGGTCATATCGGGAATTGGAAGACCTTTCGCCGAGATGATAAAACACGGAGAAATGGTGGATATGGGGTTGAAATCTGGCAAAATCCGGGACTTCACAGCTCTTGAAACGGCTACGGAACAAATCCAAAGTGGGAATTATGGAAGTACTTCCCGCAGGCCCCAAAAGCGAAAAGAGGAAGATGTCTCTCTCGTACTGCAGGGATCATCCAGGAAAGTGGAGAATAGCCCTCCTGTACAAATCCAGAGATTTGTGCCACCCCGGCAACCTAATTTTGATAATCCCAGAACAGACAGACGAAGGAGGTTTGAAACCACACAAAAACGGGTATTCACCCCGCTTGGGGATCATCTTGAGCAGGTTTTGGCAGTATTGATATCACAGAGGAAGATTGTCGATTTGGCACCTCCAAGTGACCCGAAGGGAAGAAAATTTGACCCCAGTAAAAGGTGTGCATATCATTCGGGTTCCCTGGGTCATGACACTCAGGAATGTTGGACGCTGAAACACATAATTCAAAACCTGATTGATAGCGGGGAAATCGTGGTGGAGCAGCCCGAGCCGCCAAATGTTAAAATCAATCCCCTACCAAAGCATGATGGGGGAGGGGTCAATATGGTGGAGGCCATCGAAACCGAAGGACCGCCAAGGCGAAATTATATGACAAGGATTGATGAGATGGTTGGCATGACAGGTAGCCAGGAGAATATGCAAGGGGCACCGGTTAGGTTGACGGGTGCAAGCCGGAGTATCACAGGGGAGCCTATCAAATTAGCGGCTCCAAAACCTCTCATCATCGCAGCAAGACCACATATCCCTATTTACAATCTAAAAACAGTACCGTGGAACTACGGGGGTGTATTAGAGGAGGCGGCCAGTTGTGCTTCCGTAACATCAAAGGGGAATCCCTTGTATCTTCCGGGAAGAGTCCTCAAGAGTAAGACAAAGGAGAACGAGAGGATATCCGAGGAGAAAGCCGTGGAGTTCTTGGAAAAGATGGATCATCCGGAAGTAAGGGGGATCAAGACGGTGAGCGAGGAATCGACTCTAACGTCGATCATGGATTTGGTGTTATCATCCAGCGACCACTGCAGAATCTTGGCCAAAGTCCTAGGGGAGGCTCACATTCCCAAGATAATTAGCCAAGAAAGTTTCAGCCGCCTAGTGGACCATCTGCTAGAGAGCAATGTGCTATCATTCACAGATGATGATATCCCGAAAGAGGGAAGGGGGCATCGGAGACCGCTGCACATCGCAATGATCTCATCAGGGTATGTCATGAATGGGGTGCTGGTTGATGGGGGATCAGCACTGAATATTTGTCCCCTCAGTACGCTGAGGAAAATGAACATCAATCTTAAGCGCCTGCGGGCTAGTCATGTGGTGGTGCGGGCCTTCGATGGGTCCCGGAAGGATACAATGGGAGAAATAGAGTTACCCGTGGAGGTAGGGCCATGTACCTTCGATATTTCCTTTCAGGTCCTGGATATCTCGGCCAGTTATAACATGTTATTGGGAAGACCATGGATACATATGGCTGGGGCAGTTCCCTCTACACTAAACCAACAAATCAAGTTCATTGTCAGCGGGAATCTGGTAACAATCTCCGCAGAGCGTAATAACCTTTTCCCCTCCAAGAATGGTCTGCCAGTAATCAATGTGGACGAATCCGCGGCGCCTGCCAGTTTTCAAGCACTGGAAATCAGCACTCCCCACTATAGAGGTCTGGGAGCTCCAACCATAAAATCGAAAGCCTCCCCTGAGCTCACCTTCGTAGCTAGAGAAATGATGAAGATGAAGTTCCAACCTGGGCAGGGGTTGGGAAAAGACAGCCAAGGAATTTCTACGCCTATTCAACTGCCCAACCAGATAGGCAGGGCAGGGTTGGGATATCATGGAGGCATAGAGCGGAACCACTCGCATAGGGAAACCCCATTTCGATCGACCGGAATCCTAATGCCGAGGGTCCACAATGAACAAGGGACGGACAAGCCCGTGTCCGAATTAGGAGGTAAAGATTTGACTCCTGCGGATGATGAAGCAGTCAAAAGGAAGAGTTTCCTGCGGGAGGTCATGCAGCAGTTCGAAACCAAATGCTATATCTCTGGACCATCAATAAACATTGGAGAAGGGAAGGATACGGCCACAACGTCGGGAGTCCAACAGAGTATGCCTGTCATCGATTGGGCAGGGTTGGTTATCCCTAACAAGGCTATGAGGGAAGACCGATACGATGTGGCGGTAGTCGTCAAGGAAATCTCTGGTGCGCAGTCGCCTGTCATATGTCGCATCCCGGCTGATCTGACCACCGATAACTGGACGGTGGAGCCAATAATATCCAGACAAGGGTAAAACATGGTGCCGGGGTGGTAGACCCCGGAGAATGGGGGATGAATGTCTACCAGTTTTGGTTCTTTGTTTTATATTTTGCATAACTATGTTAGTTTGTCATGTTATTTTAAGAGCGATCATTGTGGAAAGATGAATTATATATATGACAGTATTTTGTTTCAATGTCAGGTGTACCAATTTGAGTATTCCTTGCTTAACAAACGACCCCTCAGATTTGAATGATGACTATGATTTTGATATTGAGCTGGATTTCAATTTAATGGGCATTGAGCAGGACGAGACAGATCACGATGACGTGCCTGACGAGATCAAAGGATGGGTCGAGGATAAACCCAAACCCAACTTAGACCAAACCGTCACCATAAATATCGGAACCCCTGACCAACCCAAAGAGCTCAAGATAGGGACAGACCTGACCCCTAACCAGAAAGTAGAAATGACCAAGTTACTACGCCAATATGAGGATGTGTTCGCCTGGTCTCATGAGGACATGATCGGATTATCCACCGACATTGTGGTACACCAGCTGCCCATCAAAGAGGGTTTCAAGCCTGTCAAGCAAAAACTAAGGAAGCTAAAACTAGAATGGAGCTTGAAGGTAAAGGAGGAGATCATCAAACAGTTCAGGGCTGGAATCATCATGGTGTCCACCTACCCAGAATGGTTGTCCAATGTGGTCCCAGTGGCTAAGCCTGGAGGAAAGGTGAGGGTATGTGTTGACTATAGAGATCTGAATAAGGCCAGTCTCAAGGATAATTTCCCAGTACCTTTTATACACATATTGGTGGATAACACAGCCCAATACGAGATGTACTCTTTCGTTGATTGCTTTGCGGGGTATCATCAGATAATGGTGGCAGAGGAGGACCGGGAGAAAACAGCCTTCATCACCCCTTGGGGCACTTTCTGCTATAGACGGTTGGCTTTCGGTCTCACAAATGCAGGGGCTACTTATCAAAGAGCTATGATGGCCTTGTTCCACGATATGATGCACAAGGAGATAGAGGTCTACGTGGATGACATTATCGTGAAGTCAAAGATAGAATCTGATCATGTGACCCATCTCCAAAAGCTATTTGACCGACTCAGAAAATACAATTTAAGGCTTAATCCGGCAAAGTGTGCTTTCGGAGTGCAATCGGGCAAACTCTTGGGATTCCTGGTTAGTGATCGTGGCATTGAGTTGGATCCGGCCAAGATTAAGGCCATTGTGGATATGCCGGCACCCCGCACTGAAAAGGAGATAAGAGGATTTCTGGGAAGAATAAATTTCATCAGCCGCTTCATATCCCATTTGACAACCACGTGCGAGCCAATTTTCAAGCTGTTAAGAAAGGATGTCTCCCAAGAATGGAATGAGCAATGCCAGGAAGCCTTTCAGATCATTAAGAAGCAGCTGACGGAAGCACCCGTGCTGGTACCCCCGAAGGATGGGATCCCTCTGTTCATGTATATATCAGTCAATGACATTGCGATGGGCTGTATGCTGGGGCAGAATAATGAATCTGGCAAAGAGCAGGCCATTTATTACCTCAGCAAGAGATTTAGCCGATGTGAACAGAATTACACCCCTATCGAAAGGACCTGTTGTGCTTTGGCTTGGGCTGCAATGAGATTACAGCATTATCTCCATGGGCACACCACGTACCTGATATCAAGGATGGATCCCCTGAAATATATCTTTGAAAGGCCCATGCTGAACTGTCGACTTTCAAGATGGCAGTTAATCTTACAGCAGTTCGACATTGTATACGTAACTCAGAAAGCCATGAAGGGGCAGGGTATTATGTCGCATGTGTTGTGACATCATATTTTTGTTAGAATATACCGTAGGGTATACTTGAGTTATAACCACCTGTGGGGGTACCACAGGCATGTCGTCTTGGCACGAGAGACATGACACTTTCCGTGGCAGTGTGATTAGTCCACGGCGTCTCTGATTTGTGCTCCGATGGGAGTTGGCCATTTGGTGATTTGTTGTGAGAGGCGTATGGGTCGACCCTAGTTTTTTGTTCTGTTCTGTTTTGCGGATTGGTGATGTTGTGCCAAACACACCTTCCGATTTTGCATGCATTTGGATCTGCAGTCCAATGTATGGTTTGTCTATGTGGTATTATTTGACTTGTCTATATGACAGGCTATATTTCTGAGCTCAGTATGAAATTATAACATTCAGCCATTTGATTCAGCCTATTACTTCGTTGTGTTAGTTTTATTTGTTTCTGTTCAGTTCAATTAATTGAGTTATTTATTTCAGTTCATTATTTCTGTATTCTTCTGCTTGTTTCGTTAATTATGTTGATTCAGATATATCTATTCAGACCTTGGAGATAATATTTCGTCGGTATCTAAGCTTGAGGCTTTGTTCAGTATTTTGTCTGAGTTGATTTTGTATTTCAGTTATACATCTTTGTATTTCTATATCCGTACTGGACTTTTGGCTCATGCTGTGTTTTTTCTTTCAGCAGGTTTGCAGGGGTGATTCAGGGCTAGTGTGACGAGAGTTCCCTTTTATCTAGTGATTTAGATATTCTGTCTAGGCTGTGATACGTCGGTTGATTTGGAGTTGTATTAAAGATTTTAAATTGTGATTTGGGCTGATTTGACATTTATTACGGTTTGACTTCTGCAGATTATTAATTATTGGAGTTAAATTTTGAGGCATAGAGCTATTGATATATTTTGTTAGTTCTGTTGTGCTTTGCACGTGACCTTCCTTTTTCTTATTCCGGAATGAGGGTGTTACAGAAGTTCTTTCGAATTTTCTTCTTAAAGTTTTCTGTTTTTGCTACTTCTTTTAAGGGTCTGGATCATAAAAAGGAATTGGTCGTGTCAATTTGAAAACCTCGAGGTTAGCATGTAACATAAAAAACAAACTCTCCGTGCAAGTCTATAGCTTAAAGTGTTGAGATATAAAACAATCTCTGGTGGATAGTTATATAGTAGAGTACAAGTGTGTATATGTGTATATATAGATGATATATATATATATATATATATATATATATATATCACAAGATTGTTTTTTTCAAAACATTTTTGCATTTTTTTCCAAATCGATGTAGAAGTTATGTATGATTTGACCTTTTTCTTCTTGAACCTTTGACAAAGACTTGAATTTCTTGGTGACTCTGTGTTGGACATACTAATTATTCCCTCTGTCCCAAATTAATTGCATTTCTAGGATTTTTTAAAGTCAAATTGACTATTTTTAAAACGGGATAATTAAACTTTTAGTACCTGTACTAGGGCCCGACTTACAAGTTGGTATCTAAACTGAAAAAACTTATAAACTGGTGCTTGTACTAGAAAAAACTTACAATCCGTTAAATTTTAGGGTTCCGTTTAATTATTAGGTTTCCTAACTTATAAGTTGGTACCCAAACTGAAAAAAAATTACAATATAGTGCTTGTACTCATAAAAACTTACAATCCGTTAAATTTTAGGGTTCCGTTTAATTATTAGGATTCCATATTTGCTAGTTTATTTTAATTTACTCATAAATGTGTGTTTTAGTGCTTGTTGCAATTATTTTCCGTTTAATTATGATGATTCCATTCGGCTTGTGTTTTAGTGTTTGTTTATTTATAGTATTATATGCACATGCATGTGCAATATTTCTTTAATTTAAGCAAATTTTTACTTTTACCTAAAATGAGAAAATTCTTCACAAAAAATAAATAAAATAAGATACCATGAGTTAGATAGATATATATGATGCTATTGAAAACTTTCAAAAAATAGTTTATATACATTCTTCCATCATATATATTTAATATTAGCAAAAAAATTAGTATGAATAATTTTAAGAATAGTTTTTTAAGAATAATTTTAATTAAAATATTTTTATAATACAAAATTTTTTAAGAAAAATTTTATTTTTTAAATATATATTTAATATTAGCTAAAAAATTAGTGGTGGTGGTAAAAAAATGATAAAAATAAATTCAGAATATCATGTCACTTTATAGTCCTATAATAAAAATGTATTAATTGCAATTATAAAACCAATTGAAAATAAAAATACATATCAACCACCAGTTTGAGTACCAACTTGTAAGTCGAGTTCTAGTATAGGTACCAAAAGTTTAATCACGTAGATTCTGTTAGTCAATCAGACTTTTCTGTCGTGCCCGTTAGTCAAATTTAACGATTTAACATAAATATTCAAGTACAAGCACCAGTTTGTAAGTTTTTTCTAGTACAAGCACCAGTTTGTAAGTTTTTTCAGTTTAGATACCAACTTGTAAGTCGGGCCCTAGTACAGGTACTAAAAGTTTAATTATCCCTTTTTAAAACTAATCTTTTTACTATTTTTTAAAAAGCATTTTTTTTGTCTTAATGGTTGCATGTGTGGGTAGGATACATTTTCACTTGTGTTGTTTATTTAGTGTGAGGTATTTACATTATTTATTTATTTTAAAAAAATAAATATAAGTTCAATATTAGTAGCACCCAAAAAACTTAACTCATGATCTAATCTTTAAGAAATTAATATGTTGTGTAATATTAATTCGTTGAGCTTCAAAACTCACAAGTAATTGAATCTTAAATAACAAGAGTATAATTTCATAATAAGTGTTGGGAGGAGAATTGGCAAGACTTAAGGAAAGCCCAAATGTTGTAATTTGGCGAAGCCCAAGTATCACGACAAATCAGTAAGCCCAGTAAAGTACTGGGTAGTGGGCCCTGATGAGGTGATGGAGCGGCGCCCCCACGTAGGGACCTCTTTTAGTCTGTCAAAGAACAATTGGGATGTCAGACTGGCGTTCCCGAGGCATATGTCCGGAGAGAATATGGCGTCTATCTCCTTTTAATAAAGTTAAGTGTAAGCCCATGACATTGGACCAGAGGAAGGGTCCCGGGTCTCGAGGGATAGGCGTGGCAGGCGTTTCACTATAAGGTACAAGGCTCTTCCCATTGAAAGAGAATAATGAACATTTTACGGTACTACAGCAATATACCTCCATTGTTAAAACCTTGTTCAGCCTGTACTAATTCTTACGCCTGAGCTATCCCCCGGTGGCAAAATCACCCGGAACTCTCAGAGTAGTATCGTTATTGTGCAGGATCGACGCGCCCTTGGTGATTGAGGCGCGTGGGCGAATTCTTGGCGTTAACATTGGGCCTAGAAGGAGGGCCTAGTGCTCAGTAACCCTTCAATCACCTGAAGACTTCTTGACTATTCACAACAGTAGCGGACAGCTCCAAAAAAATGGCTTCGGCACAGGGAGAAACCCCTCCTGACCTTCCTCGCTCCAGGGGTTCAGTTAGAGACAGAGTGGGGATGTCTAAAAGCCTATCGGATCGACTGGGCCCCCAATCCCGCGAACACCCGCGGTCAAGAAAAAGGTATTGCCGACCCCCCAAAGAAGGACGCAACGTCGCGGCCGGGCCGAAGACCCGAGTTCTAGACGGGGTCGGGACCATGATGAAAGAGACTCACTCGTTGCTCGAAAGGAACAACGATGTAAAGAAACCATAGAAGCTATACGCCTTCAGCAGGGAGAGTTGGAAAAACAATTGGCTCTTTTGGAAAGAGGGGAAGCTTCCCCTAGCCACCTCGGCATTCGGGAGGTAATATTGGGATGCCGGTCTAAGACACGCTGCTCGGAGAGTTCTTGGAGGGAAAGTAGCGAGGTCCGGAGCAACACACGAGAAAGTGTCAGACCTAACAACCGATCCCATGGAGGGAGTAGGCCGAGGAGCCGCTCCCCAGAAAGAAGTGGCGGACCCGAACGGAGAAGGAGGGAACCCTCTCCAGTTCAAAGTCGGAGCAGGCCGAGGAGCCGCTCCCCAGAAAGAAGTGGCGGGATCGGACGGGGTGGGAGGGAGAACTCTCCCGTTCCAAGTCGGGCCCAACATGAACCAACCCTTCCGACCAGGGACCCTGAGGTATTGGCCCGAAGAGTTGCAGAGCTTGAGGAGAAGCTCACAGCGGCCCATCAAGAGGACGTCCCATTTGACCCGACCTCCCCATTTTCGCCAGAGATTGATCGAACTCGGGCCGACCCAAAAAAGAAGGTTCCCCATATGGAAAGTTTCGACGGATCGGGAGACCCGTACAATCACAGCCAAGCCTATGATCGTCTGATGAAGTACAACGGTTACTCCGATGCGGCTAAATGCCAGATGTTCATTTCCACCTTAAAGAAAGAAGCACGTCAGTGGATGACGTCCCTGTCCCCGAACTCAATATCGTCATGGAAGGAACTGTGTACTTAATTCCATAGCCGATTCGGGAGTAACAAAAGGAGAGGAAAGCCTACGACTTCCCTAATGCAAGTACGGCAATACTCTAATAAATCATTGGGCCAGTACGTCAAACGGTTCCGAGAAGCGGTCGGGGCGGTGACCTACTTAAACGACCCTCAAGCGCTTGGGTACTTTAATACGGGATTGGACATAATGAAGTCCAAAAAGCTGGTAAAGGACATGATGTTCAATGCCCCGAAGAGCCTGGCGGAAGCTTACGATAGGGCCGAAGGGTTTATTACGGTCGAGGAAGCCATGGGAAGTCTGGGTCCGAACCCCTCATCGACAGAGAAGTCAAGAGAGCGGGATAGGAACTCGTATCCTCGATCAGACGCCAGCAACAGGTCAGACGCATGGCCGAGGAAAAAGTTTGGAGGAACAGGGGGACCGGGGGGAGGTCGTCCACCTTTCCCGAGTCGAAAGGTTGAAAAGGTGTACACCCCACTAAACAAAGATCGGGCGGCCATATTAGAACATATGAAGGACCGACCTTGCTTCCGCCCGTGCCCAAATAATGTCCATCCGAACCGGGGAAGTCAAAAGAAATATTGTGACTACCACCAGTCTTCGGGACACTCTACGGAGGATTACCGGAATTTGACGGAGTTGATTAAGGAGAATGTGCAGAATGGGGAGTTGGTCCAATTTGTTGCGGGGTACGACGGGTCGGGAAGGGCTACGAACGGCAACAACGTCGAACCGACCCCACAAGGTCCACCGGCCCCCAACCCTCTTGTTCGAGGGATAGTCGATGTGATAACTGGTGGCTCGGTAGGGAGGGTTGCCGGAAAAAGGAGGAGAGGGGTATTAGATGCGGTAATGACGGTCGTGGAGAGACCAGTCCGAAGGGAACAGTTGTATCCCGGCACGATAATCTCCTTCACCGACAAAGATTACCCATCCGAACCCATTGAGCCACAGGAAGGCGCATTGGCTATAACTACCCAAGTCGGGTCCATGGACATGAGGCGTATTATGATCGACAACGGTTCCTCAGTCGATATAATGTATGCCCACGCCTACCAAAGACTGGACTTGGAAGGGAGGAAGATGGAGATCGGGCAAGAGCCGCCGTTGTATGGTTTCGGCAATGATCCAGTTCGGGTGGTAGGCACTATAGAGCTGCCTGTCATTTTCGGGACAGCACCTCAAGCAGTGGGGATCAACATCCGGTTCTTTGTTGTCAACGTGGACTCGGCTTACAATGCGATTTTGGGAAGACCGACGTTGACGGCGCTGCAGGCAGTAACCTCTATCCCACACTTCAAAATTAAGTTTCCCACTACGAACGGGGTCGGCCAGGTCAGGGGCGACCTCGACTTGTCTCGGAGGTGCTATAGAAATTTGTTGGTATCTTCGGCTGTCGACAAAAGCAAACAGAAGCAGACCATGACTATTGAAGTTGAACCGTTTACTGAGGGAAGTACGGAATCCCTCGCTTTATTGGCCGAAGAGACGGAAGATATTGAGCTAATCCTGGGGAAGAGGGAAAAAACGATCAAGATCGGCTCAGGATTGCAAGAGCCGTTCAGGACGGGGTTGGTGGATTTACTCAGGGTGTATGCCGATATCTTTACATGGGAACCCAGTGATATGCCTGGGATTGCTGAAAAAATTGCGGTGCACAAGCTGCACGTGGATCCCAATAAAAAACCGGTTTGGCAAAAGAGAAGAATCTTTGCCCCGGAACGACAAAAGGTTATTGATGATGAGGTGGCTAAGTTGCTAGAGGTCGGCTTCATCTATGAGATCGATTACCCCGAATGGTTAGCCAAACGTGGTGTTGGTGCGGAAGCAGAACGGGAAATGGAGGGTCTGCATCGACTATACGGACTTAATCAAAGCCTGTCTGAAGGACTTCTACCCACTCCCGCATATCGACCAATTAATCGACGCAACATCGGGATATGCTTTGCTGAGTTTTATGGATGCGTTTTCGGGCTACAATCAAATTTCCATGTGCAAAAAGGACATGCCGAAGACAGCTTTCATCACACATCGGGCAACCTACGCCTATAGGAAGATGACCTTTGGGTTGCTAAATGCCGGTGCCACAGATCAGAGAATGATGAACTATGTGTTCTCAAAGCAATTGGGCCGAAGTATGGAAGTTTACGTGGACGACATGATTGTCAAGAGCATGTCCGTCAGAGGCCATCTGGATGACTTGGAAGAATGCTTTCAGACAGTTCAGCACTACAACATCAGGCTTAATCCCACGAAGTGCACCTTCGGCATCGGTGCGGGTAAATTTCTGGGGTACCTGATTAGCAAAAGGGGCATTGAGGTAAACCCCGAGAAGATTCAGGCTATTTTAGACATGAAGTCTCCCCAGACCTTCAAAGATGTGCAGAGATTAACAGGTCGGATTGCGGCATTGAGGAGATTCATGTCAAAGTCGGCTGAACGGTGTTTGCCGTTCTTCAAAACTTTGAAAGGCCCGCAGAATGAGAAGACCTTCCATTGGACTTCAGATTGTGAGGATGCCTTTCGAGTTATAAAAAAATATTTGTCTTCGGCGCCTCTGTTGATGAAACCCATCCCTTCAGAACCGCTATATTTATACTTGGCGGCAAGTTCGTTGGCGGCAGGGGCGGTGCTGGTTCGGGAGTCAGGGGGTAAGCAGTCCCCGGTGTACTATGCCAATCACGCCCTTCGGGACGCTGAGACCAGATATCCAAACTTGGAGAAATTTGCTTACGCCCTAGTAATAGCCAGTCGAAAGCTCCGGCATTATTTCCCAGGACGGCTAATTGTAATATACACCGATCAGCCCTTGAAGAAGATTTTGAATAAACTAGAGCTTTCGGGACGATTAGCGGCTTGGGCTATGGAGTTGACTCAATTTGCAATAGAATATCATCCGCGAACTGCGATTAAAAGTCAGGCTTTGGCCGACTTCATGATAGAATGTTCGTTTTCCGAACCCGACCCGATTGATTTGCCGATGAGTGTGGGTTCGGTCTCGGATATTTACCCAGCCCAGACATCTTGGATTCTGTATGTCGACAGGTCAACAACATCAGACGCGAGTGGAGCTGGCTTAATTCTGACAAGTCCGGAGGGATTTAAAATACAGTAGGCAATTCGCTTCGGCTTTAAAGCAACTAACAATGAGGCCGAGTATGAAGCCATGTTGGCAGGCTTGCGATTGGCCAAGAGCCTCGGAGTGCAGACACTAATCATCTCCAGTGACTCCCAGTTAGTGGTTAAGCAGATTCTAGGAGAGTATGAAGCTCGGGGGGCAATAATGATCAAGTATCTAGCAGAAGCCCGAGATCGACTTCAACATTTTTTATCATATACCCTTCACGGAGTGGATCGGGAAAGCAATACGGTGGCCGACGCCCTGGCCAAACTGGCAACTGCAGACACCAGTTCGTTCGGTGGGTTAGTACATTTGGAGATTTTGGACTCACCAAGTGTTCAAAGGGCTGAAGTGATGGGGGTCGAGAGATCAGATTGTTGGATGACCCCTTATATAAGCTATCTGGCAGATGGCGTCTTGCCATCGGACCGAATACTGGCAAAGAAAATAAAGTACCGAAGTTCAAATTTCGTGCTTATTGATGGGGATCTCTATCGGCGGGCCTTTACCTCCCCTCTATTAAAGTGTTTGGTCCCGTTCGAAGCCGACTACGCTCTTCGAGAAGTGCACAAAGGCATCTGTGGGGATCACATTGGAGCCAAGGCATTGGCCTATAAAATACTTCGGCAAGGGTATTATTAGCCGACGATTTTCCAAGAAGCTAAAGAGTATGTGCAGAAGTGTCGAAAATGTCAGCTCAATAGCGTAATCCCTCACCGACCTCCTGAAGAGCTGTACAGTATCTTGTCCCCGATTCCATTTGCCATATGGGGAATTGACATCTTGGGGCCATTGCCAAAAGCAAAGGGACAGTTTTGTTTTGTGATAGTGGTTATAGACTACATGACTAAGTGGGTAGAGGCGAAACCACTTTGGACGATCACAGAGCAAGAATGTCTAAAGTTTATCAAGGAGTCCGTTGTATTTCGATTTGGCATCCCGATGGCGATTGTGTCTGACAACGGCCGTCAACTTGTAGGATCGAAGTTTGAAGAGTTCTTAAAAGACTTGAACGTACAACATCGGAAAACCTCGGTTGCCCACCCTCAATCCAATGGCCAAGTAGAAGTCACCAATAGGACTCTACTCAATGGGATCAAAAGAAGACTAGACGAAGCCAAAGGGAGATGGCCCGAAGAATTAATCAGTGTTCTATGGGCTTATCGGACCACTCCCCGAACTACGACTGGAGATTCGCCATACAAACTGGCCTCGGGACCGATGCTCTGATTCCGGTTGAGATCGAATCCCCCTCACTTCGGGCCAGTCAGTTCAAGGAGCTATACAATGATGAAGGCATTCGCCTCAACCTAGATCTATTAGAAGAGGTTCGGGAATCGGCTATGGTAAGGCTAGCAGTCTACCAGAGGAGGACGACCATTCATTACAACAAAGGCGTAAGGCTAAGGAGGTTTGAAGTTGGGGACTTAGTCCTTCGAGAGGTGGAGGCATCATCGCCCCAGAATCTTGGCAAACTAATGCCAAATTGGGAGGGGCCTTATGAGGTCGTAGGAGTACCGAAGCCAAGAACCTACCGGCTTCGGGCTATGGATGGAACAGAAGTCAAAAACACTTGGCATGCGGGAAGGCTTAGGAAGTATTATCAATAGACTGCATGTTAAGTAGTTTGTTCTACGACTCTGTAATTTTAATGTAACATGATGAAAACAAATGTTGAATGCAAATCGTATTTCCGTTGAGAACCAAAGTCTTGTTTACAAACATAAAAATATTTACACAGAAATTTGATAAAAAGATGAGCCGACATCATGCTTCGGCCTCATCATCGGAAGAATCCAGGATAGAGGGGTCAAGTTTGTTCTGCTGCCTTTTTTCCTTGTCTTTTGTCCGGGCGTCCTGATAACCGAGGATGAACTGCTCTGCCATCACATCGGTCAGCTCAGCCGAGCTGCGGTACTCCTGGATGAACAGCCGCTTGAGCTCTTCGGTTGGCAGAGGTGTCGATGCCTTGTACTCAGCAAAACCCCTGGCTATGGCGTCACGCTCCTCTTCGGAAAGTTTGAGCTTTACTTCAACGCTCTCGAGCTTGTTGGACACCAAGCGCAGTTCGTTCTTCAGATCAGTACACTCCCCTTTCACCTCATTACACTCTCGCTGCAGGTGACCGCAGTTTTTCGCGAGTAGTGTTCGGCGTTGTTCTCCCTCGGTAGCTTCTTCTTTAAGTTTGGCCACTTCGACCTGAAGCTCCTCCAACTGGGCAGTGGTTCTGGCATGTTCCTCCTTCTCCTTCTTCCAACCAACCATGGCAGATTGGCATCTCGCCTCTTGCCGCGAAGCCTCGGCTTCGAGCTCCTTCACCATCGCTTCGGATTGAGTAATCTGACGACGAAGTCTACTGGTGACGGCACAGGCCTAAAAAACAAAAAGCCAACTCAATCGCACACATGACCAATATAAACCCGAAGGGAGAAATACATAAAACCGATATTTACCTTGCTCAGATATATGGCAGTTACATCCGCCAGATCTTGGAGACTGTGGTCCTCATACCTGTCCTCATCCTCTGGTAAGGCAAAGGCGTCCACGAGATAGAAAGGGAAATCATTCGAGCTCGCCGACCACAGCGTCACAGGGCTCGGGCTATCTTGAATGTGGATGGGAGACTGTTGTCCAGAGTTAGAGGCGACATGCTGTCTTTTGGCTGGGGGTCCAGAGGTGGAACCCTCTCGTTCTTGTCGAGGATCAGAAACCGGGGCTTCGGTCGTCGGTGGCTCTGTTTGAGGAGCTCCAGCAGTCAGTGGGTCGGCCAAGGGGACCCCAGTGGCTGGTGGCTCGGCCAAGGGGGCTTCGGCGGTTGGAAGATCGGCTTGAGGAACTTCAGTGTTTGGAGGGGCGGTCAGCGGACCCGACTGCAAGGCCTGTGCCACTTCAGGCGGAGCAGTCTTCTCGGCAGCCTTTACCAGCCGCTTTCGCTTCGTCCAGAGAACGGAGGCCCTTTCGGAAGGAGGGATATCAAGGATACTGGCAGGGATAGTTGAAGGTTGTGCCATCGGGATAGCGGTTATTGGCAGGACCAGGGGTGGTCGGCTCGGAGGTTCGGATGGGAGGACCGTCTCGTCAGCAGGATCGACAGTCGAGTGGCCGACGTCTTGAACAGAGGACGGTTTGACAAGAAGCACTGCACAAAAAAAGAAGAAGACAACTTGATCAATAAAAGGAGATTTAATGTGGCATATATGTTTACCCAAAATATTTGAGACTTACATTTGTGACTGTACAACCAGTTCGGGTCACTGAGGAGCTCGAGACTCCATTCTTTCTTCGGTAGCTTCTCGAGGAGTTTCCCCAACTCTTGTAGACGGGTATGCGAGATCTCCCCGAGACCAACATTATCGTGAGAGGCTTCGGCCCAATTAGGGACTTCTCAAAAGCTGGGGCCTTTGACAAAAAACCACAGTGAATGTCAGCCTTTGTTGCTCGAAGGGGTTTTCATCAATAGGCGCCTTTCGGTAGCCCTGCTCCACTGCCGGTTTATCTGGCGGAACCCAGCTTCCCGGGATCGGCTCATAACGAATACGGAAAAGAAATGATCGATGGTAGGGGCGATACCAAGGTCGTAGCAGAAGGCGATGAAGGCGATGATATTGATGTAGGAGTTCGGCACCAACTGGGCGAACCCAACACCGATAAAACTCAGCAGTGTGATGATGAAGCCGTGGAGGGGAAGACGTACCCCATACTTAAAGGCGCTGAGAGAAACAACAGTCCACCCGTCCGGTCGGTGATACATCCGTTCAGTAAGAAGAGGAGGACGGATGTCATAAGTGGTAAGGATGCAGTACAGCCGCCGGATTCCTTCGAGATCTTGGGGACGGACGGTGGAGACAGTGTTAATATGGCATACGTCTCTTCATTCGAGTACTCTTTAATCATCATCTCATTTCTGGCTTGGGACACAGATTTCGAGACAGCCATCGATCCGGTCACGTTCCCAATGATGAACAGGAAGTTTTTGCCGGAGAAGGGAAGGCGGAAGTTGCAGAGAAAGCAAATGCAGGGAGAGCAAAAAGTAGGAGAGAGAAGGTGAAAATTTTAAAAGTATGGCGGTCTCTTCTTAAAGGGGGGAAGCTCTAACGTCTGCCCTTTGCCATTCTCGCACGTTTCCCCACACACGGCGTAATGGAGGCACAAATAGAGGGAAACGGTAATACGTGCCAGATCCATTTTTGAGCATTCAGGTCCGGGGCTTTCGGGTTAAATAATGGGCTTTGGGTGTTATACTCTTCTAATACAATGGCCCATTGCATCAGAAGATTGGGGGGCAATGTTGGGAGGAGAATTGGCAAGACTTAAGGAAAGCCCAAATGTTGTAATTTGGCGAAGCCCAAGTATCACGACAAATCAGTAAGCCCAGTAAAGTACTGGGTAATGGGCCCTGGTGAGGTGATGGGGCGGCGCCCCCACGTAGGGGCCTCTTTTAGTCTGTCAAAGAACAATTGGGATGTCAGACTAGCGTTCCCGAGGCATATGTCCGGAGAGAATATGGTGTCTATCTCCTTTTAATAAAGTTCAGTGTAAGCCCATGACATTGGACCAGAGGAAGGGTCCCGGGTCTCGAGGGATAGGCGTGGCAGGCGTTTCACTATAAGGTACAAGGCTCTTCCCATTGAAAGAGAATAATGAACATTTTACGGTACTAGAGCAATATACCTCCATTGTTAAAACTTTGTTCAGCCTGTACTAATTCTTACGCCTGAGTTATCCACCGGTGGCAAAATCACCCGGAACTCTCAGAGTAGTATCGTTATTGTGCAAGATCGACGCGCCCTTGGTGATTGAAGCGCGTGAGCGAATTCTTGGCGTTAACAATAAGAAATGTAAAAATTTTAAAAATTGAGATGGATGATTCACTCATTGTCTCTCAAAAAAATTATATGAATAAGCATATTTTTATTCTATTAGGTAGAAATATATTGCAAGAAAATATTAAAATAACTGAATTTTGCCCACTGAATCCGTGTCTTATAGCATGATAGCAAATACCTGATTGTAAGAAGACTGCTATAACTGATCCTCTGCCATTATTTTTCCTGTAATTTTACCATTATAGAAACGGACACTCGACAATTTCATAGAGGTATTCAATTGCGCAAAAGTATTTGTCTGCTCTACTTCAACCTTACCCTCTCTACCTGCCAAAGCAAAAACTTTAGCACCAACACGTTCTATAAACAAAACTTAAAATCATATATATTATTCCCTCCGTCCCAAATTAATTGCATTTCTAGGACTTTTTAAAGTCAAATTGACTATTTTTAAAACTAATTTTTTTACTATTTTTGCTAACATATAGGTGAAAATATTATAACCAAAAGAAAGTATATACAATTTATTACTAATTTTAATTTTTATAATTTTAGAAATATATTTATATATGCTTAATTATTAATTTTAAAAATAGTCAATTTTACTTTAAAAAGTTCTAGAAAAACAATTAATTTGGGACGGAGGGAATATCAAGTATTTGTTTTCAACAGACAACAGGATAACTATATCATAAAACGCGAAGGATAACTCACAATGATTTAATAACTATAAAAATCTCATGCGTGTTGCGCGTGGGATCTACTTATAGTTTAAACAAATCACAAAGTATTTATAATTATAATATTTATTATTATCAATAACTAAATGAAACTATATTAAATTTAAATTTTAAGATTTTTATTTCAAAAAAATTCAAAATTATTTCTAAAATACTGAAATTAATTATATGTTTTAAAACGGGAAGGATAACTTGCATTGATTTAATAACTATAAAAAAATCCATGTGGGATCTGCCCATAGTTATAAACTAACTAGAAAATATTTTTGATTATAATATTTATTAATATCAAAAATTAAATAAAATTAACTTATAATCTCGTGCAAAGTACGGATCTTATTATAAAATTATTGCATTGTTTATAATTTTGGTATTATACTATACTAATATATTAACTATATTAACTATAGTAATAATATAGTAATAATTGATTCATATTGTATATTATTTTAATATACTAATATATTAAAATAATTAATTTATTTTTAATCAAATTTCAAATCAAAATAAATTTCTTTATTTTAATCAACGTGAAATCCAATTTCAAGTTCAAAATAAACACTTTTATTTTAACTTAAAATTGCTAAAAAAATAAAATATGTTGAATCCTATTCCTTATCAAAATAAATATATTTATTTTTTTAGAAAACATGGAATCATATTTCATATGTGAATAAACTCCTTTATTTTAGAAAACATGGAATCATATTCCAAAACAGAATAAACCCCTTTATTCTGGTTAACGTGAAATCCAATTCTAAGTTAAAATAAAACTTTTATTTTTAATCATATTCCAATTCAAAATAAACCTATTATCTTAATTGAAATATAAAAAAAATTAAAAAAAATTCAAAATCTGGTGACCGGCGCGGCCGCGCCCAGAATGAACTGGGAATCGGCGTGTGAAAGTAGTATGCACACAAGCCAATCATATTTGATATGATGTAGCATATACTTTGTAATCTTATTCATTTATTAATAAAAGAATTGATTTTCTTAAAAGGCATTTATATTATCTACATAGTGTTGTTATATTAAATGTGATAAACTCATAGTTTTGAGCAATGCTTTTAGAATCATGATGATGATCATGCTAATGAGATCTAAATTCTGGATAGCTCACAAACTAAAATCGTTCCTAATCGTTGGATTACTAAAAAGGGGATTAGTGAATCCGGATAGATTAGTACATACGTTGCTTGCTCTTAGGAAGAGGATGATTGATCTCATAATCATTTATGTGGAGACACTAAAGCAAGTATGTAGGTGCTTATTGGAGAATAAGTTCACTGAACGTGGCTCGCAAAGGAATACCTAATGGAGTTTTACTCGCCTGTCAATAGGATTCCTATAGTGATAGTAGTACAAGTGATCCTTGGACTTGAGAGATTATCATAGTATCTTGTGTATGATGAGTTATACTTTGACATGTCCCTTAAGACTTTTAGGGTATATCAAAGGGTATGATTGGGTATAATAAGTTGTACATGGAGATAGGTGAATGATCAACAAAGAATCTACCTCGTCTAGTAGAAGATGTGAATGTCCTATGTGATTCGATAAATGACAACTCAGTAGTCCTTGGCCAAGGCAGAATGAAATTAGAAAGGAGTTTCTAATTTGCATTATCTAGAGTCGTGCATTTGGGAATCGAAATACATATAATTAAATAAAATAAGACTTGATAGTAAATCCATGTCTTATATTTAATTGGGACATTGTATGGTAGAAGTATTGAATTGTACGGTAACTATTTACTGAAAGGTTCTTTTGTGATTAATGTTGAAATCTATATTATCTGGAAAGTCGTTGATCGCTAAGGGGGCTTACCCTTATTGTAGAATAAATATTATTTATTTAAATGAATTAAATAGTTTAATTTATTTATTTAAATAAGATTAGAATTGTTCTAATTGATTTATTCACAACCGGTTTAATATGGAGAACCTAAAGGGTCACACCGCAAAAGGGAAAATATTTATTTAAGAAGTAAATGGCATAATTGTAATAATAAGTTGAGTGTATTTAATTTAATCTATGGAGATAGAATAAATTAAATAGATTAATATTTATTATTTAATATTTTGAAAATATTAAATATAAATTAATAAGAGGAGTCTTATTATTATTATTATTACTATTACTATTATTTAATTTCTAATAGGGATTGAGAATTAATTAATAGAAGTACTCTCCCATGAATTCCTAATTGGATTAGGAGCATAATTAAATAAAGGAGTTTAATTATAATAGAAACCCTAATCCTAAATAGTTTAGGGAAGGGTTATTCCTACATCTATAAATAAGAGGAGTCTTATCATAGATTAGTGTTACACACTCTTGCATAAGAATTGTGGAGAGTACTTATAATTTCTATAGAGATAGAAACTAGGGTTTGCCAACACCCATCTTCTTGAATAGATATTATTCCTTGGTGGATCACCTCTAGAGGTCAAACACTTGGGTGGCTAACGTTGATCAAAGTAGGGAATTTAATTGGTGGAATTCAAGGAGAACGCGAAGGAATTGGAGGTGAACTTGTACCTGAGGAAGCTAGAATTCTACAAGGGTATAATTCTTATTCTCCATCTCTTTCGTTTAATTAATAATTATACATAAAGAAAGATCATGGTGATGATTTGTATAAAATTTTAAAATCTGTTTTTATTGCGCTTCCATTTTATTTATGTAATTTGATTACATGTTCGCGTTATACAAACCTAACAGTGGTATCAAGAGCCAAATTTTATGCGAATTATTAATTGTTTTGATTATATATATATATATATATATGGGTATGTATTTAGAATAATTTATTGGGCATAATTAGTTGTATAAAATTATTATTTTTATGAAAAACGGACTCACCCGCGAACTGTTATTTTCACAAACTGACGTATATAGTGGATTTTGATTATTTTATCTTAATTAATCAAATGGGTGATCCAGGATTTCTATTTACTTTGGTCACGGTATTATAACATATTCCGTAGTAACTTGGTTAATAAGTTAACAGGTGATTACATATATATTTATATATATAGAAGATTCCGTAGTAACTTGGTTAATATGTTACAAGGGTGATTACATATATATTTATATATATAATATACCGAAGTAACCTGATTTTATATATATATATATATATATATATATATATATATACTATTCTTAATAATTTTATAATTAAAATAAAGAGTTTATTTTAATCTTGAAATTGGATTTCATGCAACTTAAAATTGCCCATTAAATGATACTCATATATATATGGAATAATTTTATTATTCATGAGATGAATGTTATTTATTGATACATATGGAGATATGTATGATAATAAATAGGGATTGATTATGGACTATTGACCAATGTGTGATTGGAATTATTTTAGAGGATGCTTGAATGTATGAGTTTTTATAAATGGGGTCTGCGTACCTCGTCTTCTCTAATTTTTCTTAATGTAAATTCTATCTCCCTCCTATGTACTTCCCCTTGACTACTGATCAAGGTTTCTATTAAATGTAAATAATTTTTATAATAGGACTAGTTAGAATTAATTTTGAAAAATTGGAGACAAAGGAGTAAGGAGCGCTTGAAGACCCGTTTGTATTGGAGCCCGGGTTTAAATGTAATAGCTATATTTAAATTTTATTCCTGCACCCTAGGTTTTACCTTTTGGTTCACTTGATGGCTCTAGTGAACCAAATTAGAATAAAAGTCCATAATCAATCCGGGTACAATATAGTATTCTATATGTGCATGCTTACTATATATATTATATATTATCCAACATGTTTCGCATGTAAAATAATATGACGCGTATTTTATATATATATATATATATATATATATATATGTGCATGCGCGCTAAACAAGATGAGATAAATAATAATTACAAACCCCTTAAAGGAATTATATTAAGTCCTAAACGTTCAAAGATATTTGGAATATCGAACGTCGCCTTCTAGCATGGTAAAGTGATAGAGTATTAAATATTTAATATGAGTTTGTTGTGTCACACAAGGCAAGTATTAAATATTTAAGATGTTGTTTTATCACATTTGATGCTTATAAATAGACTGAACGATGCTGTTTTGCTGTGTCACACAAGGACAGTGTTTTTCTTTCGAATATATGGAAGTACTAGGTTGGACTTAACTTGGATAATTTTGATTCGGATGTGTCACACTTGATCAAAATAATCTAAGAGGCAAAATACAAGGAGTTACATAGTGATGTAATTGACAATAGTTGTCTACCTATTTATTTATATATAGTTTGTTGTGTCACACAAGACTATATACATTTGAAATGAGATCCTTATTCTCATTAGCAAATCTTTAATTAGAATTGCCGAACTATATAATGAGGGTAATATAGTTTGATGAAAATAGTGGGAGATACCAATTTAAATAAATACCTAATTTATTTTGGTAATTAATTAAATGAATGTATGCTAAAATGTTGTCTATTTCACATGCAGAATTTAAAAATGTCAAACTCATTATCACTGCGTAGCATACTTGATGTTAACAAACTGACCGGACCGAATTACACGGACTGGTTAAGGAATCTGAGAATTGTTCTCACTGCTGAAAAGATTTCTTATGTCCTAAATTCGCCAGTCCCTGCAAATGTTGCAGAAACAGCCTTTGAGGAAAAGATTGCTACTTTCAGAAAGTGGCAAGATGATGCAATCTGGCTCAATGCATCATGCTCGCATCCATGAGTAACGAGCTTCAGTGTCAGCATGAAACTATGGATGCTCCTACTATATTGCTGCACCTCAAAGAGTTGTATAGTGAGCAAAGTAGGACTGCTATATATCAGATATCTAAGGAGCTCTTCCGATTTCGTATGACCGAAGGCACTGCTGTTGAGACTCATGTCCTTAAGATGATCAATCTGATTGAACAACTTGGACAACTTGGGTTCGTAATGGATGGGGAGTTAAGTCAAGATTTGATATTGCAGTCACTCCCGGACACCTTCTCACAATTTGTTGTGAATTTTCACATGAATAAGTTGGACGTCAGCTTTCCTGAGTTACTTAACATGCTGAAAACTGCTGAAGGTCACTTCTCATCCAACAAGAACCAAGTCTTACTGGTAGATGATTCTTCCAAGAAAAAGAATAGGCCCAAGGTATCTTCTAAAAGAAGAAAAACAAGAAGGCTAAGGGCAAGGCGAAAAGAAAGGATAAAAAGAAACCTGATCCAAATAGCAAAGGAATTTGCTACCATTGCAATAAGTCGGGACACTGGAAGAGGAACTGCAAGCAGTATCTTGCGGACCAAAAGAAGCTTGGAGAAGCTTCGACTTCTAATCTAGGTTTGTTCATGATTGAAATTAATTTTTCTGAACGTCAAAATTTTACTTGGGTATTGGATACCTGCTGTAGTTCTCACATATGTAATAATATGCAGGGACTAAGCAGAAGTAGAAAGCTGAACAAGGATGAAGTCGTCCTATGAGTGGTAAATGGAGCAAAGGTTGTTGCATTAGCTGTAGGGACTTATTGTTTAGCACTGCCTTCGGGCAAGTCCATTAGTTTAAATAACTGTTATTTCGTTCCAACACTCATTAGAAACATTATTTCAATTTCTGTATTGGATATGGATGGTTTTGATATTATAATAAAGAATAATAGTTGTTCTATTTATAATAAAAATATTTTATATGGTGTTGGTAATTTACTGAATGGACTTTACATACTTGACTTACATGAAAATATACTTCAAATTGAACAAACTAAGAAAAGAAAAGGAGATGATGTTAATTATACCTTTATGTGGCACTGTAGACTCGGTCATATCAATGAAACAAGATTATCCAAGTTGCATAAAGATGGGCTTTTAGAGCTATCTGATTACGAATCATACCCAACTTGTGAATCTTGTCTCATGGGTAAGATGACTAAATCTCCTTTTAGTGGAAAAGGAGAAAGAGTTACAAAGTTGTTAGCGTTGGTACACACAGACGTATGTGGACCCTATGACAATAAATGCACGAGGAGGGTATTCTTATTTTATTACTTTCACTGATGATCATTCTAGATTTGGATATGTGTATTTAATGAAATACAAATCTGAATCGTTTGAAAAGTTCAAGGAGTGAAGTAGAGAAGCAAACTGGTAAGAGTATTAAGATTCTTCGATCGGATCGAGGAGGGGAATACTTAACCAATGAGTTTCTTAATTGTCTCAAATAAAATGGTATAATCTCACAATGGACTCCACCAGGGACGCCACAGTTGAATGGTGTATCTGAAAGGAGAAATCGAACATTGTTGGACATGGTTCGTTCCATGATGAGTTTTACCGACCTTCCAATATCCTTCTGGGGTTATGCCCTAGAAACGGCTGCATACCTACTTAACAAGGTACCTACCAAATCCGTCATGAGATATGGACAGGGAGGAAACTAAATCTTAAGTATGTTAAGACTTGGGGTTGTCCAGCTTATATCAAAAGGTTTGAGCATGATAAGCTGAAGACTAGATCCGACAAGTGTAGATTTGTGGGATACCCTAAAGAAACTGTAGGGTATTATTTCTATCATCCTAATGATCAAAAGGTGTTTGTTGCGAAACACGCCGCCTTCTTAGAAAAGTAGTTTATCCTCGAAGGGGTCAGTGGGAGTAAGATATATCTTGAAGAAGTTCAAGAACCACAAAATACTCCGGATCAAAGTCAGGTACCTGACCAAGTAGAAGAACCTACTGTACCACAACGTATTCGTAAATCTGGAAGAGTACCGAAGATACCTGAGAGATATGGATTCATCATAGAAGATGATGATGAGGTACGCATCATAGAAGATGATGATCCATTGACTTACGAAGAGGCTATGAGTAGTGAAGACTCAGAGAAATGGCTAGAAGCCATGAAATCCGAGATGGACTCCATGTATGAAAACCAAGTATGGACTTTGGTTTCACCACCTGAGGGCATTAAGCCTATTGGGTGTAAATGGGTCTTTAAGAGAAAGACTGGAGCAGATGGCAAGGTAGAGACCTATAAGGCCCGACTGGTTGCAAAAGGTTTCAAACAAAGACAATGAGTTGACTATGATGAAACCTTTTCACCAGTAGCTATGCTCAAGTCTATTTGGATTTTGCTTGCAATTGCAGCTTATTATGACTACGAGATCTGGCAAATGGACGTGAAAACAGCCTTCCTCAATGGAGAGCTTGAGGAGAATGTATATATGATACAGTCAGAGGGTTTTGTTTCAATGGTTGGAACAAACCAAGTTTGTAAGCTACAACGATCCATTTATAGATTAAAGCAAACTTCTCAAAGATGGAACATCCGTTTTGATGAGATAATCAAAAGGTTTGATTTTATCAAAAATAAGGATGAACCATGTGTATACAAGAAGGTTAGTGGGAGTGCTGTATCATTCCTTGTATTATATGTTGATGATATATTACTGATAGGGAATAATGTTCCTATGCTACAGTCGATCAAAATTTGGTTATCTAAACACTTCTCCATGAAGGACTTGGGTGAGATATCCTATATTTTGGGGATAAAGATCTATAGAGATAGATCTAAAAGGATGCTGGGCTTGACCCAAGGAAAGTACATTGACTCGATGCTAAAGAAGTTTAGCATGGAAGATTCCAAGAGAGGTCTCATGCCGATGAGCCATGTAATACATCTCTCCAAGAAACAGGCCCCAAAGACACCTGAGGAGAGAGACCGTATGAGTAAGAATCCTTATGCTTCCGTAATAGGATCTATCATGTATGGTATGATATGTACTAGACCAGATGTCGCTCATGCACTTAGTGTAACAAGCAGATATCAGTCGAATCCAGGAGAAGAGCACTGGAAGGCAGTGAAAAACATCCTAAAGTACTTAAGAAGAACTAAGGATGTATTTCTTGTCTACGGTGGGTCTGAATTGAAACTAGAGGGCTATACAGACTCAAGTTTTCAAACGACCAAGATGACAGTAAATCCGTTTCAGGGTACGTGTTTACATTAAATGGTGGCGCAGTGAGTTGGAAGAGTTCCAAACAGCAAACAGTTGCTGATTCAGTGACAGAGGCAGAGTACATAGCTACAAGTGAAGCTGCAAAGGAAGTTGTTTGGATGAAGAAGTTCATAACTGAACTTGGAGTGGTTCCTAGCATTAGAGGAGCTGTACCTTTATTCTGTGACAACAACGGAGCTATTGCACAGGCTAAGGAACCCATGTCTCATCAGAAAGCCAAACACGTGTTACGGCGATTTCATTTGATTAGAGAGATCATTGAAAGAGGAGACGTCACCCTGGAGTGTGTAGACTCTCAAGACAACATTGCAGATCCATTTACTAAAGCTTTAACTCAACAGCAGTTTGATCGTCACTTAGAAAAAATGGGTATTGGATACCATGTCGATTGACTTTAGTGCAAATGGGAGATTGAAAGTAGTATGCACACAAGCCAATCATATTTGATATGATGTAGCATATACTTTGTAATCTTATTCATTTATTAATAAAAGAATTGATTTTCTTAAAAGGCATTTATATTATCTACATAGTGTTGTTATATTAAATGTGATAAACCCATAGTTTTGAGCAATGCTTTTAGAATCATGATGATGATCATGCTAATGAGATCTAAATTCTGGATAGCTCACAAACTAAAATTGTTCCTAATCGTTAGATTACTAAAAAGGGGATTAGTGAATCCGGATAGATTAGTACATACGTTGCTTGCTCTTAGGAAGAGGATGATTGATCTCATAATCATTTATGTGGAGACACTAAAGCAAGTATGTAGGTACTTATTAGAGAATAAGTTCACTGAACGTGGCTCGCAAAGGAATACCTAATGGAGTTTTACTCGCCTGTCAATAGGAATTCCTATAGTGATAGTAGTATAAATGATCCTTGGACTTGAGATCATCATAGTATCTTATGTATGATGAGCTATACTTTGACATGTCCCTTAAGACTTTTAGGGTATATCAAAGGGTATGATTGAGTATAATAAGTTGTACATGGAGATAGGTGAATGATCAACAAAGAATCTACCTCGTCTAGTAGAAGATGTGAATGTCCTATGTGATTCGATAAATGACAACTCAGTAGTCCTTGGCCAAGGCAGAATGAAATTAGAAAGGAGTTTCGCATTATCTAGAGTCGTGCATTTGGGAATCGAAATACATATAATTAAATAAAATAAGACTTGATAGTAAATCCATGTCTTATATTTAATTGAGACATTATCTGGAAAGTCGTTGATCGCTAAGGGGGTTTACCCTTATTGTAGAATAAATATTATTTATTTAAATGAATTAAATAGTTTAATTTATTTATTTAAGTAAGATTAGAATTGTTCTAATTGATTTATTCACAACCGGTTTAATATGGAGAACCTAAAGGGTCACACCGCAAAAGGGAAAATATTTATTTAAGAAGTAAATGACATAATTGTAATAATTAGTTGAGTGTATTTAATTTAATCTATGGAGATAGAATAAATTAAATAGCTTAATATTTATTATTTAATATTTTGAAAATATTAAATATAAATTAATAAGAGGAGTCTTATTATTATTATTACTATTACTATTATTTAATTCCTAATATGGATTGAGAATTAATTAATAGAAGTACTCTCCCATGAATTCCTAATTGGATTAGGAGCATAATTAAATAAAGGAGTTTAATTATAATAGAAACCCTAATCCTAAATAGTTTAGGGAAGGGTTATTCCTACATCTATAAATAAGAGGAGTCTTATCATAGATTAGTGTTACACACTCTTGCATAAGAATTGTGGAGAGTACTTATAATTTTATAGAGATAGAAACTAGGGTTTTGCCAACACCCATCTTCTTGAATAGATATTATTCCTTGATGGATCACCTCTAGAGGCCAAACACTTGGGTGGCTAACGTTGATCAACGGAAAGAATTTAATTGGTGGAATTCAAGGAGAACGCGAAGGAATTGGAGGTGAACTTTTACCTGAGGAAGCTAGAATTCTACAAGGGTATAATTCTTATTCTCCATCTCTTTCGTTTAATTAATAATTATGCATAAAGAAAGATCATGGTGATGGTTTGTATAAAATTTTAAAATCTGTTTTTATTGCGCTTCCATTTTATTTATGTAATTTGATTGCATGTTCGCGTTATACAAACCTAACAGCGTGGCCGCGCTGCAACCTCATAAACGTTTTCTGGGTTCGGGCGCGAGCGCGCTCCAGAATGAATTGGAAACGGCGCGGCCGCGCTGCGTCACAGATGCAAAAATCTCAGTTTTGCCCAAAAATTTTGATTCAATCACATACTCATACATACATGGAATCATCAAAATCGATAATTAGCACAAGGTTTGGCTTTGATACCACTATTAGGTTTGTATATAACGCGAGCATAATAATAATTCATTTATTCATATAGTATAAATAATAGTATTTAATTATTCATTTGTTTATATATTAATGTATTCATCTACTTACGCAATGATAAACTTTACTCAAATTAGTCATCCAAATTATTTGCAATAACACTATGCTTATTAAAAAATAGTTACTAAAAGCAAATACAAAATGATGTGTATGTATTTGGTTAATTTTAATTATTGGACCCACTCATATATGGTAAATGTAATATCTCGAATATTTATAAGGCTTAGAATGTAATCTTATGTGCTTAATAAAGATTGATTTTATGATCTAATATTCGTGTTATGTGATGGAACATATGTGGTGTTGTTTTATATAAGAAAATAAAAAAATTCAAAAAAAATGTGAAAAACACTATTCACGCAGAAAATGCTTTTTTCTTTTTACGACATTTCGTATTACGCCATAGTATTTATACAGAGTATAAATACGTAGTCACTATTTAAAAGTACGAAAAGTAAAAGTGAGTGATTTTGGATAACCGGATTAGTTAGGAAAGCTAACTAGAAGTCGAACTAGAAAGCAAACTAAGTTGGAGTAACCAATTGAGATTAGATCAAAGGGGAACTGGTTATGGGGAAGGCTTTTTGGCCGTTAGGAAAGTTGAGATGCTTACAAAGTATGTAAGTATGTTTCTTGTCTTGCATCCTTGGTGGCCAAGTGGGAGTTTAGTTAGCTTTAGTGTGTCAGCAATGAAAGGAGAGATGTGGCCTCTTGTGCGCAAGTCCTTTATTGCAAGACACAAGCTTGGTAGGCCATGACCTTGTTGGCCAATTGTGTATGGCTTAGCTTATTGGCCTAGTTAACCATTTGTGTGTGGTTAAGATTTGTGGTCTTGTTGGCCACTCTTGTATGGAATAGCTTGTAAGGCACAAAGCCTTGGAGGCTACTCCTTTTTTACCTATAAATAGAACCCTTAGCCTTTGCCAATTAATCTTGTTCACTTATATAAGAATCATTGAGAGAGAATATAGTAAGAGCAAATGTTAATTGAAAGAAAGGATATCAAGTCTTGCATAATCAAGAATTAAGTAAAACGTGCGCTTCAAGAGGTAATTTAAGAATTGTCTTATATACCTTAATTGTGTTCATAGATTAGTATAATAAGATCCATAAATTGATGCATACTTAGCTTTATAAGTTGTATGTTAATGTTATTAAGTCCTAAAGCATAATGAATTTCCTAAGTGAAACATGATTATACATGTTAGTGTTAGTAAGTTGAAAAGCATGATAAGCTAGCTAACTAATTAATTCATTAGACAATTAATTGGATCAAGTAAAGCATGATTATGTATGTTAGGATTAGCAAGTCATCGAGCATGATAATTTTCTAAGTAAATGCCTTAGACAACTTAAACTAGCAAGTTAAGCATGAATTATGAAAACCTTGTTTTTACTGGTTTTTGTAAGAGGTGTGCAGCCTCATATGTTGGGAATTTGAACATGAAATATATAACAAAGTTGTAGATTGGGAAGTTATGAAAACACAAAAAAAAGAATCACTCAAAAATACCTACTAGATTGAAAGTTATGCATGTTTGAAGTAAGTAAGGTAAAACTGCCAAAAACATAAAAGCTGAAATTTTTGACTTGCAGTAGCCAAGTGCAGCAGCGCTGTGCCCACGCTGGGCTCGTTGTGCGGCGTTGTGTGCTAGGCATGTTGTGCGATGCTTGGGGGTTGCCTTTGGGCGTCTAGGCACTGCACTTGCAGTGTGTTTGAACCAAGTTTTTCCAACGCTAGTTTTGTTAAGTTATTGATAATTTGACATCGTAAAAGCTAAATTAGTGAGATTAAGTACATGTCTAAAGCTAATTAACATGAACTAAAGTAAGGAGATTATGTTGTAACTAAATTATATGTCGACCTCGTGAAATATATAAGTCACACGAAAGACGCAAAATTAGCATAAACGGAAGAAACGAATTAAGAAATTTCTTTCAGTACTATGTGCAAATCTTTATGTGCAACAATGTGCTATTAAATTGTTTTGAATTTCAATTGTTGTGTGAACTTCATTTGAATTGCTTGTATAACTTGAGAACTGTGAACTCTATAACTTGAGAATTGTGAACTCTATAACTTGGGCAGTGTGAACCATATAACATGGGCAATGTGAACCCTATAGCTTGAGCAGTGTGAACTCTATTACCTGTTGAGTGAGAGCATGTATCTGTTAAGTTAGATAATGTATTTGTTGAGTCATAGAATGTATGAGTTATGTGTGATTCATCTGTATATCTGTTAAACTTGCTGAGCATTTGTGCTCATTCTTGCGAATATGTTTTATTTGCAGTTGAGGAAGAAATTTCAGAAGGTTCTGGAATAGAAAAGAAAGGAAGGAATGTGATTAGGCTTAGAGACATTTATTTTATTGTCTTTGTTCTTTATATTAGAACTTAAAGTGGTGATATTTTTTGTCAAAAAAGGGTAATACCCCATTATGGTTGTCCACTTTTCAAGATTACCCCATTAAACTTTAAAAAAATGAAATTGGCATGTTGTACTTTTTTAAAATTATTAATTGGCCCATTTCGTCTAATTTATCTTACGGACGTCAATTTTCTTCCATTATTTTCAAATGTGACTTTTAAAAAAAATAAGAAAAAGACAAGTAAATGTTGGCCTGACTTATATTTTTTATTTAGGTGAGTCCCACGTAGATATATTCTTTCTCTCTTCTAAACTTCATCTTCAACTTTTCTTTCTTTCTCTCTCTTCTGAATTTCATCTTCAACCTTTCTAAACTTTAGATCTATTCTACCGGAATAGCCCAAGCCACTTTCAAAACTTCATAATCATCATTATTGATCTTCTTTTGATAACGAAATCATATGAATCAATCCCAACCTTTTACAAAATTTTGCAAGTATGCATCTCAAACTTAAAAATCACATTTTTTTATTATATATATGTATACACACATCCCTTTCTCTATGAGCCTGTTCAACAACGACTTGTTTTAAAATGACTTAAAGTTAAAATATAAGTTGACTTATAAGTTGTTTTAAGTTATGACTTATAAGTAAAAGTGTTAAGCATCAATTTGACTTATAAGTCAAAAATTAAGTTAAAACAAATTATGAAGGTATTCGACTCATAATGACTTAGAAGTTAAAACCAATGTAAAAATTATTAAAAAAACATTAATAAAAAGAGGAGCAAAATAGAAAAGGGAAAAAATAGACATTACATTTGGTCAAACTAACTTATTTTAAAATGACCTATAAGTTATTTTAAAATAAGTTACAAATACTAGCTTATTTTTTTTTAACTTAAAAACCAGTACAAAAATACGTCGTTGTCGAATAGAGAAATAGTGACAAATAAGTCGCTCCCGAATAGGCTCATCATCCATTTGTATTCCAAAGACCCATATATTTTTCGAATCACCATCCCACCTCCATATTTTCTCATCACGACAGCCATGAAGACATTGAAAATAATCTGAAATCATCATCCATTATTCCTCCATCATCTGAGATTATTAGAATGAATCATCCCAAATTGAAACATTACATATTCTCTAAATTAATTAGTAATTCCAGGAAACGTGAGAAAAAGATGAGAGGAAAAATAGAGAATAGGTTTTAAACACCCATATCTAGATATGCTAAAAGATCAACAAATTAATTTCTCCTACCATATATTTTTTTTATCAAATTAATGTCTCCCCTGTTCCACGATTAAAAATTCTGAAAGTCCAATAATAATCTAAAAGGGGGGTTGAATAGATTATCACTGTTTAAAAAAGTTATCTTAGCCTTTTTGAATTTTTAGTTGATTAATTTATAGTGTAAGAAATCAATAATCAAGATAGTAAAAATTCAATCACACAATGCAAAGAGATTTATCTGGTTCACAACATACAACCCGGGTATGTTGTTACGTACAGTCTCAAGCTCCTCTCCGGGACTTGAGATCCTATTACTCTCAGTAATAAATACTCCTTCAATAGGCGGAGAAACCTTTACAAAGTTTTTAAAATAAACTAACAACTATTCACAACTAACTATTTTGGACAGTAAGCTCTCAGCTCCCTCCTTAAGCTTAGTTGCACCTTTTTCTTTTGAGCTTAGTTCTATTATATGATCTGATCTTGAAATAACAGTCTCTTCTTTTCCTCACAATTTCACTAGAGACCCAACTCCTAGCTGACCTCTCTAAGACTCTGGTCTTGGACAAAGAATTACAAGTCTTTCTCACAGGTACATAAAATAAACTAACTCTCCCCTTTTTTCTTTTTACAAATGAGTTTGAGTAATATGCTTCTTGAATAAGCAGATATAATTAAAGATCAAGTAATTATATAAGAGTACAATGACTTTTATATATTTGTGGAATGTGCTTCTGTGTCAGCAGATATATAATGTTAATGCTCGTTTATAAAGAAATATTTATTCTTTATAATAAAGAATGTGTTTCTATGGATTTAAACAGATATAACAGTTTAATCAATGCAACAAGTATTATATAAATATGAATATAAGATCAAATACTTGTAATGACAGAAATCAAGTATAATAAATAAATTAGTTAAACAATACTTGATATTTTATCTATGATGTGGATATTAAATAAGGTCACTTAGAACTTCAAACACCGTTCAGATAATATTCTTGTTTAAGGAATATTTCCAAATATCGGTATCTATAGTTGACCAAAATTTAAAGATTCACAACTTTATATTTATATAAATATTTTCGATAGATCACTTAGAACTTCAAACACCGTTCAGATAATATTCTTGTTCAAAGAGTACTTCCAAATATCGGTATCTACAGATGATCTACTTTACGATATTTATATAAATAACTTATATCAATAAGGATCACTTAGAACTTCAAACACCGTTTAGATAATATTCTTGTTTAAGGAATATTCCTAAATATCGGTATCTATAGTTGATCCTTAAACTGATAAGAATAGATGAAATATAAATATAAATATAAATATGTATAACAGTTGATATTGGATATATCTATAATTTCTAACAAGTATGAAATAGTGTAAATACAACAATTTGATAACTTATATCATTAATACTTGTGACCAATTTTTCTCTTCTTTAGAAAATAATATCTTTGATAGAAGAGAGACTGAAAGCTTTTTGTTGTAGCGAGAATGTAGGCAAGGAGAGTATAAGCTTTTCTATTCTTTTGGAATTGGTAAAATGGAAATGAGGAAAAGCTTTCCTATTTATAGAATTTTTGGAGGTTAGGGCAAAAAGGTAATTTGAAAATCTAATTTTGAAATTAATGATCCAGATTTGTCTGATAAAAATAAATGGTTCGGATCAATGTGGAGTACACGGATTGAGGAACCCAGATTTCAGCCCAGGTTATTTTTCAAAGACTTTAATCAAGTTAAGTTCAAAAAGGAATAACCTGCCAACTCATTCAATCCATGCATATGCTAAAGTCACTTTGACTTTTTGAAAGCATTTAAAGGCTTAGCCTTTAATTTAGAACATGGGCAGCATACACACGGCACACACATGTACATATAAGTATACACGGCACAAACACACAGTACATACATATATATTATATTAGTACGTATATATATATATATATTATATACGGTATACATATATATTATATTAGTAATTTTTCTTTTTGCCCGAAAAGAATTTTCAAAATTACTTTGAGAAAGAAATAGGAATCTCCTTGCCTTAGGAAATGTTACTCTTTGAATTACTTTCTTTAACACTTGATATTAAATTATCAAGGTCAATAAAGTGTATTCAATTATAAGAAAAAAATATTTTTTTGTTAAAGTAAATAGGATATATTAAAATAATTATAAAAATCTTATAGAGAGGATTCTAAACTTTTAATCCTAACTTTGTTATCATCAAAATAAACTAAAATGATTTGGAGACCTATCAATCTCCCCCTTTTTGATGATGACAACTAAAATATTTTTGAATATAACTGCTCCCCCTTAGTATATGCATAAAACTTTTTGTTAAATCAATTGAATTTAAAAATATAATAATCATGGCAGTTTGTATCAACAATGTATATTATTATCACATGCATAGCAGTATTCATTCATCACAGGCAGTTTATATATATATATTTCTTCTCCCCCGTTGTCATTATAAAAAATGGGGGAAAAAAAGTTATTCAGAACCTGCAGAGATTGTTAGTAACAAAATATTGCAGAATAACCTGCAAGGAAGAAAAAAGTGTCAGAAAAGAAATAAACCTGCAGTAGTAGCGTAGTAACTAGGTTAGTATTTAAGTACAGTGATCCCAAATAGTTAGTAGAAGTATAGATATATATTATGAGTACAGTCCTCCCAAATAGTTAATTCTCGTTTAGATCAATAGGAGAGAAGTGTAAGCCCAGAGGTGGAAGAGTGTCATCTGGAGCTGAGCTCGTGCTGGCAGTGAAATGATAAGGAGGGATTGAAACCTTCTGATGCTCCATCAATACATATATCATATCTTTTAGGTGGTGTATTGACTGGTATAAGACTTCAATTTGACTGAGCATGTTACTATGATTTTGTAATGAAAGTTGATGCATGCTTTGTAGAGTTTCTAGTTGTGAAAAAAAGGTTTAGATGAGTCTCAATGGACTTATTGTCATTTGGTTTGAAAATGATGAGTGGTTTGGGTGGGAGAGTTAGATGAGAGACTATATTACTGTTTTGCACAATTTGGCCTTTTTGATCGAGAAGGTTGATCCCAAGGTGTTTAAACACAGAAGTCAGAAGAAGACCATAACCCAAATAGTTGTTATGAAAACAAAACTCAAAGGATGTCAATAATAAATACGAAAGATTATAAGGCATGCATTTATTCAAAAGACATTTCATGAGTTCGAGATCAAAAGGATGCAGAAGTTTATCTTCTCGAACAGGCATAACATTTTGGCGAAAAAGTTTTCCCATGAATTGACAAAGTGGTGTCAGAAATTCCAGACCAATTTTAGAAGGAAAATCAAATACTTGTGCAGGTACAAGTTGATCAGTGACAGTGGACAAGTTATGCTTGAAAGTGATGCAGTTACTTGTAGTCATGCTTATGGGGTGAGTATACTCATTGATTTTTGGCAAATCTAACATACATGTTGGCAGGTTTAATGCATGTAAAATGAGTAATTCATCAATGATATACTCTTGACCTTGTATACTAGTGCAGATACCAGTTAAAAAATTGTTTGAGTCTTTTAGGAAAGTCATGTGAGAGTAGAATTCTGCAACTAGTGCAAGAAATATATGTTTCTTAGGAAAAATGATAAGAGACTCCCATCCTATATGTTTAAAAAGTTCAGGTACCTCAGGAAAGCTATTGAAAGAGGTTCCTATACCTGGGATGAGATTATGTCTCATATGTTTATACTTGACTTGAGCAGATTGAGTAACTAACATGGGTTTATAAGTATCAGGATGTATGTCAGAGTTTAGTGATGTTTTCTTTCTTTTAGATGAGAAAACTAGGTCCATGATAGAAGAATACAATGCAAACAAGGAAATAGACCAATGAAACTGTGAATTGTGCAATTTTTAGAAGTAGGTTTAGTATGCAACTTTAGTAAGAAAACCATTAATTTATAGTGGTAGATAAATATGAGTTCAGTAAATAAGTAGTGTAGGCACTCATTGAGCATACAAACTAAATGAATATAGAGCAAACAGGTCATAAGTGAGACTGCAGTACATGCTAAGAGAATAAGGGATTTGTAGCCGAAATACTATCACTTCTATTAAATGCTCTTGAGAGGTTTAGTTTAAAATAATAATACCAGAGGGAGACGGTTTCCCAGTTAGATAGACTAAATATGTTATTTTATATTTAATTCAAAGTCAACAGAGAGGTAAATAGACTCAGTTTGGCAAACACAGAGTTCCAGCGATACAGGTCTTATCATATGAAGCAAATAACCGACAAATAAGGCAGGACATATCAGATAATTATGGCTATATCCAAAAAAAATAGATAGCAGAGAACAAATGTAAAATTGTTAGCCCAAGTAGTTTAATGCAGAGAAAGTTTCAGCTTGTCTAATCAAAAGAAGTTTAATAGCCCACAAATGTTGTCAGTAATTTCTGATATGGATGAAAATATAGTATCAGAGACTCAGGACAATATCCAAAAGCAGGTGGCCATAGATTTGAAAAAAATATACACCCCTTTTTTTAAAAAAAAAATACTGAAAAATATTCAGTCTTGATATATGCAAAAAAAAAATTCTAGCACATAGATGAAGAATCAACACGTATATTTCTTGACCATCAGTAGTCAAACCCAACAATCACATATGTATAGAAAGGATGGGAAGTAAATTTTATCCAGTCCCATCACATTAAGCCAATATGCATAAGAAGGGATGAGAGTTAAGTATACCTTAGCATAGCCTTATATTTATATTTAGATTGTGTGTAGCTTTTCAATTTCATTCTTCACTAGTCGTTCGTCAAGGAGCTTCTCGGACACTCCATGCTATATTCGTTACTAACACATGCAATAGCAAAATCTGAATATATATTATATATATATAAGTATAGAATAAATCATATGAAGAGATATTTTTAGGGTAAAAGATTTGTGAGTTGACACACCCAAAACATCTTTGAAGAGTAGTTGAATAATCTGTGAAAGTATTCATATTATAAATTTTTTTATTTAAAATAATCGAAATCTCAAATCTGAAAACTCATAGGATTATTTTTGAAGAGATTAAACCGATGAGTTGAGATTTCAAGAGTATAGAGTCGATTAATCGGAATAGATTTCTCGAAATCAAACTGGAACTGAAGAGTTGGCTCTAGAGATTTCTAGGATTTTTTTAAAAAAAATTTGGGGAAATTAATCTGTGGAAGTGTGAAATCGATGTTATAAATTCGATTCATTGGTTTAGATTTTGCAAGAACAGAGTGTAGGATCATAGATTTGATTAAAAAAATTTAGGATTTGAGAGAGTTTAGGGAGAGAGAGAGCAGACGCGGCGAAAGAGAGAGAAAGGGAAAAGGAAAATGAGGATTAAAGAAAAAATTTAGATATTTATATTTAAGGTTAAGCAGGTGATCCAACGGTTGCAAATTTAGCTTAAAGTTAATCAACGGTTGCGATCAAATCTGAATTTTAAAACGTTTGGGCTGACCGATTGACTTTGATCCAACGGCTGGGATGAATTTGTGTTTTCTCTGTAAGATCCAACGGTCTCTATGCTCAATCCGTGTGCTTTCCTTGGATGGCTTCTGATTGGTTCAGACAGAATGACGCGGATTGATAGCATGTACCGTTAGATTAAGCAGGAAGATAGGCGGCTCAGATTGAGTTTGATATAATTATATATATATGTTCCGAAAAGGAATAAAAATTATAAAACTTATATATATAAAGATATATATTGAATCAGATATAAAAAAATCATAAAACTTATATATATAAAGATATATATATTATTTTTACAAATTATATATATATATATATATATATGTATATGTATATAGATTTTAAAACTATGAAATAAACTATATAGGGTAAAAAAAATTATGTACATATTGATATAGAAAAGATTTTTTTTTAAATGTTAAATATAGTTATAATTTATATAATTAAGGAAAAAGATAAGCACTTTAGTATTTTCAGATGCAGGATAATTATGAAGAAAAATCTAGCATTCCTAAATCCATACGAAGTTTACAAAATCTATCAGTGCTTAGAGGTTTGGTAAATATGTCAGCAATATTTAGTTCAGTATCAATGTGCTCTAACTTAATAATGCCACTGTTTACATGATCACGTAAGAAATGGTGTCTAATATCTATATGTTTTGATCTAGCATGTAAAACAGTATTTTTACTTAAGTTGATTGTACTTGTATTATCACATAGTATAGACACACAGTTAAATTTTATATTGTAGTCAATAAGAGTCTGTTTCATCCACAGTATTTGTGCACAACACCGTGCTGCAGCTATGTATTCTGCTTCAGTGGTTGAAATAGATACTGAGTTTTGTTTCTTAGAAAACCAAGAAACTAGACATCCACCGAGAAACTGACACGTGCCACTAGTGCTTTTTCGATCAACATAATGACCGGCATAGTCAGAATCTGAGATCAAATGGTTGACCTTTTGGGTACCATAGACCTAAATCGGTAGTCCCCTTAAGATATCGAAATATTCGTTTTACTGCTATCAAGTGTGATTCTTTAGGATTTGCTTGAAATCTGGCACATTTACAGACACTGAACATAATATCAGGTCTACTAGCAGTGATATACAAAAGACTTCCAATCAGCCCTCTATACTTCTTTGTGTCAACACTTTTACCATTTTCATCAGCAGTTAATTTATTAGTAGTTGACATAGGAGTATTAAAAAGTTTTCCAGATTCTAGACCAAATTTCTTAATCATTTCTTTGCAGTATTTAGATTGAGAAATATGAATACCTTTTTCACCTTGCTTGATTTGCAGTCCTAGGAAGAAGCTTAGTTCTCCCATCATGCTCATTTCAAATTCTTTACTCATATTTTCAGAGAACTCATTGCACATAGTAATATCAGTAGAACCAAAAATAATATCATCAACATAAATTTGAATAATAAGAATATTATCATTTTTATATTTAGTAAATAATGTAGTATCAACAGTACCTCTTTTAAAATCATTTTCAAGTAGAAATTTACTCAATCGTTCATACCATGCTCTCGGGCCTGTTTTAATCCATATAAAGCTTTGTGCAATTTATAAACATGCTCAAGATGATCAAAATCTTCAAAACCAGGAGGTTGTTTAACGTAAACTTCCTCTTCAATAACACCATTTAAAAAAGCAGATTTGACATCCATTTGAAATAATTTAAAATCTTTATGGCATGCAAAGGCTAACAACATACGTATAGACTCAATTCTAGCAGCATGAGCATATGTTTCATCATAATCAATACCTTCCAGTTGATTATACCCTTGTGCAACTAGTCTGGCCTTGTTACGTATAATAGTTCCATTTTCATCTAACTTGTTACGAAAAACCCATCGAGTTCCAATAATGGAAGTTTCTTTGGGTTTTGGAACTAATTCCCAGACTTTGTTTCTGGTGAATTGTTCAAGTTCTTCTTGCATAGCAGTTATCCAATCTTCATCTACCAAAGCATCTTTTATATTCTTAGGCTCGATTTGAGATAAGAAAGATGAGTGACTGACCATGTTGTGTGCTTGTGATCGAGTAAGAATTCCTTTATCGAGTACTCGATCACCAATGACATTATCCAAAGGATGATTTTTAATAACAAGTGAGTCTTTAGGTAAGTCTTTTAACTGAGGGTTGGAATTTTCAAGAGGATTAACATTGACAGGTGGAGAATCATTATCTAATTTTAGTTCCTCCATATTTCTGAGAATATCTTCAATGACAACATCACTGTCAACTAACTCTTTATATTTAGGAGGAGGTTTAGATTCATCAAAGGTTACATTCATTGACTCCTCGACAACTAGACTTCTTTTGTTGAAAACCCTGTAAGCTTTACTGTTTAATGAGTATCCCAAAAATATTCCTTCATCAGATTTTGGATCAAACTTTACGTGATGTCCTTTGGTATTTAGAATAAAATATTTATTCCCAAAAACGCGAAAATAATTTATTTTTGGAGTTCTTCTGTAATACAGCACATAGAGAGTTTGTTATCCAAATTTTTCTATAATAGAGAGTTTATTTTGTATTGACTAATTAAAAAAGAACTCAATATCTAAATATATTAATAGTAGAACGGTTATTTTTGTATTTTACTTCTAAATTAATTAACAAACGGAAACGGAAACGAAAAAAGGAAAAAGAATGTTATTTAGGTTTTGGTCCGATCCAGATTATAAATAGAACTAAAAGAGATAAGATTATAAAGGATTGGGCTTTGTTTAAAAAATAAGGGTTTGGTTAGGATATTATTAGAACTTGAAGACTGGGAGCCGCCGTTGCGTTTCGCTTCTTCCTCCTCATCATACGTGACTTTTCGATGGCAGAGATCGACGATCAGGCCAGGTAAGTTTATCCCCCCTTCTTCTTCTCCGATCTTCTTTCTTCTCTGTATCTTCTCTCTCTCACGCATAAAAACGAATCAGTTATTTATTATTTTATTTTTGTTTTTGTTGTTTGAATTGTCAGGTTGAATATATCAAATCTGGAGATGGACATCGACTTTCAGACGGAAAAGTGGGTCGGGAAGCGCTTTCGTATCTCCGAGGAGGAGGTCTCCGAGGAGGAGGAGGTCTCCAAGCAATACCCCATCTTAGACGGTTCCATAGAGACCTTCATAGAGACCAGCAGAAAGTATTTTAACAGTATTGGAGATTGTCTGATGGAGGTGTTTCGGGTGATAGTCAACAGGGAAGGCCACATATCTGGTAAAATCTTCATCGATATTGGACCTCAAATGACAGATATCTACAAGGCTGAAGAAGAAGAATATGTTACAAAGGGGGGCGATCTGCTACTGCCTGGCGCCGTTCTGCCGACCCTTGATTGTGTCCTCATCTTTGCGGATCTGAATCACAAGACGAAAAAAAGCTACCGCAGCACCAGGTTCAACAAGGGCAGCTACTCCGAAGAATCCAGACGCCTCACCAACTGTGACGTCTGCTTCGACGAGGAGGGCTTATTCGATGAATCCAAGTACAGGGGGTTCTATTGGCACTATCATCAACCAAAAGGAGAACGTTTACTTAACACACCCTTATCTCATAAGATTACTAGTGGAAAATTGACCGCAACCCTATTGTTCGCCTTCTTCCGTAGCGCCATTCAAGCCACTGTAGAGGTTAGGCTGATAAATGAAAGCTCAGAAAAAATTGGTGTTTATGGACTTATTGCCGCTAGAAATAGCATGTTTGAAGATTCCCGTTATAAGTGTATTCTCTTCAGGAAGAACTTCACTGAAAGGCTACCATTAGTACCTGAGGACCCAATTCAATTGTCCAGATCCGTACTAGCCGTACCAGTCGAGTTCAACCTCATAGTTCGTGTAGATCTGAGAAGTAAGGACACTAACATTCCTCGTGGAGAGCTAACCTTTCCTGTACCTGTAGAACTCAGTGGTATGACGGAGAAATTACTGGGAGACAAAGTACAAGTGAAGGTCACTTGGAAACACCATTGGTATGAATATACGTTTTTATGATGTGATGGAATTATATTTACATATATATCGACTTTTTCATTGTAAATTTGTAGCTCTTAATTAAATGTTTGAAGTTTTAGATTCATTTCTGCTAAAAAAAATCTCTCTGTTTTAATTCAAACCAGGAAGTGAAATAGCACTCGTATGGAGTGATCCAGCAGCTGGACCAGTGTAGAAATTGGGGGCACCTTGGAATTCGATTTCCTGTTTTATGTATTTTCTTTATTTTAAATTTGGATTGTATTTGTGGATTGAGGAAGTTGTTCGAAACTTTGTGGGTTGTATTTGTAAACTGTGGAAGTTGTTTGGATTGCATTTTGGTTGGATGTTTGAAACTGCTGCCTATGTGCTTGAGGATTGATGTCGCTCAAGTGTTCTCATGGCGGTTCATGCGCATCCCACTGGTCTGCATGAAGTGCTTGAGAAGCAGCAGTTGAGCGGGACAAGCTCTTAAATATTTCTTCTTAATCCTATTATCTATATTCTTCTAATCTTTAGGGTAACTGCAGGATGTTCTTGGAGGATGCTTCAGTTGAATATTGCCAAATCATTCAAGTGGCGTCATTCTGGTTTATCAAAAAATTTTCATACTGTGCATGTTTATGTGGTTGTAACCATTTGCTTTTTGCGAGTACTTATTAAATATTTGGGATATTATGTAACTGTTTTTTAGTTTCACTTTGCTATCCACATTTTCGAGGTAACTTGAAATGACCTGCTGGTCATCTCATGCGAAGCCGGTCTTTGTGTTTGCATATAGGCCTAGAAGCGTATTTAAGGACTGATTATCTCTATTTGCAGGGATTGCTGAAAGATTAATGGGTTCTACTCTCCATGCAGAGGTATATTCTTTTAGCAACAATTTCTTTCTACTAATGCAAAACTCAACGTCCTTTTTTATCCCAAACTAGTTGGAGTACAAGTTATTGTTGGAAACTGATTTTTCCACAAGAAAAAGTGTTATTCCAAATCTTTATCTCTTAAAAACTCACAACATGAGACTTTGTCTGTTAAGAATGTTTATTAAAGTTCTAATAAGACAGGAAAAAGGGGAGAGAAGAGAAAAAAAAAGAGGGGAGTAAAGAAAGAGAAGTAAAAACTTTCTTTACTTTATTTTGAAAAGAATACAATTATAAAATCCTCTTTTACCTTTTTAAATTTCGCAACACACAGTTTTACTCTTTTATCCTTTCGCTTAAACCCTTCTAACCTAAAACCCTACCCTACCCTACCCATCACTACTACTCCCTCGTCTGATGAAACTTTTCCGATCGTGGTGTGCACTGAAATTGAAATCATGTTCTTGCAAGGTCCTTTTTTACTTGTACCTGATATACCTGTTTGTGATTCGGTCACTTGTTCATTTTTCATGTTTGCCTTTTTTTACTTTCTTTAGCAATATTTGTAGGTTTTAGTTCTTATGTTATTTGTGGATGACACTGAGTTATGACTTGAAATTGGCTCACTTAGATGTCTGATGTTCTCAGGGTAACATTTTTATTTTTCATTTGTATTAGGACTATTATGTTTCGGCTTTGTTTCACATTGATTATTATTAGTATTAGTTATTATTATTATTATTATTTAATTCACATTTTAAAATTCTGAATAGTCCTATATAGCAACTTAGCAAAAATATTATAAAAGTTACTATCTAACTAAAGCCGAATACATATATAATAGTTATATATACTCAGTACATAACCCCATCCGAATTTTAAAGAGAATTATAAAGTGATAATTTAGTGACTTTCATGCATAAAGTATAATAAGTTAATTTTAAAACAAAATGATTGCAAAATAGACCCAAAATAATTATAATAAATTTTGCTCTAAACAATTGTATGTCACTCTGCAAAGAAGAACACATACAATTTGAATCTATATTTGCTATCATTTTGAGACAAAGTAAAATGCAGGACAACTTTTGTGAAATGGAAGAAGTTTATATTTTTCGAACGTTACAAACACTAATAGTAGAACTGAGTTTTAATTTTATTATCTGATCTAATGGGAAGTGCATACAAGTGCTTTTCCTTTAACTACATTTTTATTAATTTGGCTTTTCTTGCAGTGAGAAAACTGCGGTGATATTTAAAAAACCACTTCCTTGCTATACTTCCAGTTGATCGATTTGGTGAAATGGGCCCTTGTTCAAGGATATTTTTCGCTGACTTACTATACTCTTTCCAGTTAATCGATTTGGTGAAATGTGCCCTTGTTCAAGGATATTTTTCACTGATACGGGCTTCACTTGTTTGCAGGTGTTAGATTATATCTATGCCTTCTATCAGGTACATGATTCTATTGCCATGCCTCATTGATGGGATCGACCAATCTTGATGTGTGATGCCCTCTATTTTCTTTTATCATGGCATTAATAACGAAGTGAACTAAATATTTTTGTTTGGTGCGAGGAAGAATGCATTATTATTGCTATATGTTATAAGCAAAGACTTGTCAATATTTTCCCAAGAGCTTTTGATCCTTTCGAATACCATTATTTGCGAGTGCCTCGAAACTGGTGACTGAAAAATCATAAAAAAATAGTCATTACTAGAAGTATGTCTCTACTATAGAATAGAAGTATGGTTCTTTTCTGTTGTGATGATTGTTTAATTGATATGTGCTGGTGAGGTAGAGATAATGACTTTAAAGCAATGTAATTCAGTACCAACTTTAGATGTCAATGATCTTACTCTAGAGTTTTTCCATTTATGCTTGCTTGTAGGAGAACATGTCAAATGAGGAAGTAGAGGTAGCAATTCATGCTTGATTCAAGGCATGCTGATCGGCTCCGATCAATGTACTCCAGTAAAGAAGCAACAAGACGTGGTTATGTGGAATCCAAGCGCATTGACTTTCTAGGGAGTTGAAGGAGTTTTGAAATGTTGAAGCGCGGGTATAACAATAGTAATGTATACGAGTTGGTGATCAGAGCATGAGAGAATTGAATACCAGAATTTGTTCCTTCGTTCTGATAGACGGCGTTGAACTTGGAAGGCATGAACAATCAAGCTGTAGGAGTCGATGCAATCTTTTTAGCTTGCAAAAGATATCATCTTGAACCAAATTCTAGATGTTCTACATTCGTCCATGTTTGAAGAGTTCCCCTTTCTGGTGTTTTAATAATCCAAGCTGAAAGTTGTATTGAAGATTTCATTTCCATATTGTTCATGAACTTTGTGGCATTTGTAACTTACCAAATGTACGAAGCAATGTGAATTCCAACATGTATGGTAGAATGAAAGGCTAAACTTAATGGTTCGCATATACGTAAAATAGAGTATGTGAATGAGTTTTAATTCAAATTTGTTGAACATATTTTTTTTTCTTTAGTTTTTGCAGTTTTGATTATCCTTGTTTAAGTGGGAAATATTGTTCTCTATATTTTTGACTCCCAATAAACCAAAGTCGCAAGAATCAAAAAAAGAAACAAATGAACCAAGCACTAATTTATGGGCTTCACGGAAAATATTTGAACCACCCAAATGGAGCCTTTGAGAACTAGAATCATGCAAATAAAGAAATAACTGCATCTCTTTGCAGAACAGAAACTAGCCATTAGTGGAGTTTCGACAAACTTGTTCAGATACAACTAGTTCTTTGTGCGAAGATCGATAATCCATCATCTTATTGATCCCGAGAACATTAGCGAAGGACTTAGTTGAATCGAATGGCTTAATTTATATTTTTCTTCCACTAATTAAATACAATTTTTCACCCATCAATTTATTATGCTTGCATAAATGCAGATTTTACAAAGCTCGACTTTTTTTAATACTTCTTATGTGAGGATATCAATAAGTTACAACTACCAAATACATCATGCCTGCCGATTGTTAGCATCCCTTGTTCGAGCTCATACAGCACGAGGGCAGCAGAGTCGAACGAACTTTTCTTGTCCGCTCGTTAATCTCCACTGAGTTTGATAACACCAAACTCTGGTATGGTTAAGGTGATACGCGATACAAAACTATTAAAGCCTTGCCTTTTTTCAAGGCCTTCAACAAATTCTATGGGATATCTGTGCAGCATGATATTAGTTTAAGCTAGGATCGGAATGTTATAAAGGCAAACAAAAAAGATATGGAAGTCTATATAATAAAGATTACTAAATAAATAATTATAAATACAAAAAAGAATTAGAATTATTGATTAACAAATGTGTTGTTTCACTAACCTTGACTTGTGCTCCGTTGAAATAAATGTAGGCATTGACCACTGCAGTCTCTTACAAAAGTCATAAAGGGTGGTTCGTGGTTCACCTTTTTTCGTATTGATTGATGCAAGAGCTGCATGGTAGGAAATAATAAAACACATCAAAAGATGAAAATTAGTTTACTTAACAAAGCGGCGAGCTCTAAATTAAAGGGTTGAGCTAGCAGACAAGTATTTGAACTTAACACCATAAGGTTCTCCTTCTCTACTTTTATATGTGAATATATCTATTCAGAAGATTATAACGATATGGGAATAACAGTAGAAACTACCATTGATCGGTATCTACAATTCCTTTGCAATACGGTACAGTTTTGATATAGGATAAAATTCAGGAATATAATCTAAAAGGGTTGCAAAAGAAATCTTGGTAGTCACTGTCGATTACTAAAATGTTGTTCATTACCAGCTAAAACTAAAAATTCTACAGGATCATGCCCTCGGGTTTAGTATTTACTTACTTCTACAATCATATTAAAAGAAAGAACAAACTCTGTGGTACATACCAGGTACGTTAAGAGTAGAGTCACAAACTATTGCAGAACAATCGTTGCCATGAGGAATTTTAGTTGGCTCGGATTAACTTAGCCGTCTTTTGCTTTTTATGGGATGTTGACTTGGACGAAGTTTCAGAACATTCTTGGCTGCAGATATTATCAGCCGAGTTCAGGGAAGATGAAGTAACAGCATGGTCTGGACCCTGTTTTATCTTCCTGGAAATTCCTCTACTCTGGAAAATAAAGAAAGAAGAAAAATACGAGTGATGAAAATGGCATGAAGCTGAAATGCACAACATAGTTAGGCGTTGGATATTGTTGCTAGTAATCAATTTCCTTCTTTATGATTAATGAATCAAAGACGAACATGTTAGATAGTTTCAAATCTAGAAAGTATATAATAAATATATTATATGTTGTCTAAGAAAAGAGTTATAATGTTAAGGACTTAGTTCAAATCATGACAATAACATTATTGGAACCTCTTCAAAGGGTTGTTTGGAAACCTATAAATAGGTTCCAAGTCTACCCAAAACAAGTACTTCAAATCAATCCTTCTCAAGTTCTTAACTTCTAAAAAACATTTTAAATCATTTTCAAGTTCATAAAAAATTATTATTCTAAATAATTTTTCTTGTTATTTTCTTCTCTCTCATTTATAGTTTTGCACTAGGTTTGTTACTACACAACAAATTCTAGTACAGAGTAAAATCTGAGTCTGTCTTATCTTGAGAAACTAAGTCTTAGTAACCTTATGTAGCAAAAGGGGCGAATATAGTCTTAAAGAAAAAGTGATCACACTATTAACAACCAGATCATTCCGAAGAAAGAGGGGTCTTTTCCATAGAAACGGTGCACAATTAAATAACTTATTTCCTTAACAGAACTTCTAAACATTTGTCAATTATGCTAACTAGTTTAACAATATCATATCAAATAATATGAGCTACTGTGTCGTGTCAATTATTGATGAAATATTGTGTAAATGTTACTGTGGCAATTGTTGAGTTCAATAATATAAAAAAAACTACTATGCAATTGGTACTGTAACAATTATTGAATCAATAATATGAAATACTGTGCAATACCGTGTGCTCTGTGGAATACCGTGTATTACTGTGGAATAACGCGTTTTACTATTATTTTATTACCAGATATTTCAATAGTTGCAGGTGATAGTATCGTTGACAATTTTGTTGTAAAAAATTATTTCTGTCGTTTCCCGTATCTGACAATTAATCGTTATGGGGCCTACCAATGATTTGTTATTTCGGCGCTGTCGTACTTTACCGAATATAATATCCCCCGACGGAAAGAATGTTCCCTGACAGAAAGAATATTCCCCGACAAAAAGAATATTCCTTGACATACTGTTTATCTGATATTGCATATATTACCCCCAACTATAACATTTATCAATTAAGCATATTACTATTTAGAATAATAATTATAAAGAAAAAAATAAACTTCTATTTCATAAAAGTCGGGGCCTTACATAGGCACTACACTTACAATGTGTTTGGACCAAATTTTTCCAACGTTAGTTTTGTTAAGTTATTGATAATTTGACATCGTAAAAGCTAAATGAATGAGATTAAGTTCATGTCTAAAGCTAATTAACAAGAACTAAAGGAAGGAGATAATGTTATAACTAAATTATATGTCGACCTTGTGAAATATGTAGGTCGTATGAAAGACGCAAAATTAGCGTAAATGATATAGGCAAATTAGACAAGTTTTTTCAGTACTATGTGCAAATCTTTATGTGCAACGATGTGCTATTAAACTGTTTTGAATTTCAGTTGTTGTGTGAACTTCATTTGAATTACTTGTATAACTTGAGAATTGTGAACTTTATAACTTGAGAATTGTGAACTTTATAACTTGGGCAGTGTGAACCCTATAACTTAGTCAATGTGAACCCTATATATAACTTGAGCAGGGTGAACTCTATTACCTGTTGAGTTAGAGCATGTATGTAAGACCCCGACTTTAACGAAATAAAAGTTTATTTTCTTTTTGATTATTATTCCAAACAATAAAGTGCTTAATTGATAAAATGTTATAGTTATGGGTGATATGGGCAAATTATAAGAAGTTAACAGTCTGTCAGGGAATATTCGTTTTGTCGGGGAATATCCGTACAACGACGCCAATCATTGGTGGGCCCCATAATGACTAATTATCGGCTAATGAAAACGATAGTAATAAACTTTTTAACTAAAAATTGTCAACGGTACTATCACTTTGTAACTGTTTTAATACTCGGCGATAAAAGAACAGTAGCACACGATATTCTACAGTATTGCCTAATATTTTATATTATTGTTTGCCTAATATTTTATATAATTAATTCAATAATTGCTACAATAGTAATCACACAGTATTTTATATTATTGATGTAATAATTGCCACAATAGTAACTACACAATATTTCATATTATTGATTCAATAATTGATACAGTATCAATTGTATAGTATTTTAACTCAATAATTGTTACAACAACATTTGCACAGTATTTCACATTATTAAATGAAGAATTGTCACGACATAGAAACCTATATTATTTAAAATAATATTATTAGGTTAGTTAACATTATTAGCGATGTTTAGAAGTTTTGTCGAAAAAATTAGTTATTTAATTGCGCGTCGTTTGTACGGAAGCCCCCCCTTTCTTGGGAACAATCTGGCTGCCAAAATTACTAGTCTATAATATCTGTGATATTAATATATTAAGATAATAATACAGAAAATGGATTTATAATAATAGTGAACGATGATGCAGGCGATGATATCATAAGGGACGATGATGCAAGCGATGATGTCATAGATTATGGCAAAAATACCATTTACCATGTCCAGCCTATAAATAGAAGCTCATTTCTTCCTTTCTCCTCACCAATTCACAAAACTAAGAAACTCATAAGAAAAAGTTAGAGAGTGAGAATAAGAGAGAGGAGAGAAAGGAGAAGAAAAGGAATATCTAAGGAATATTTGGATCAGTTTATGGTTGTCTTTATTGATGACATTCTCATATACTCTAAAAGTCATGAAAATCATGAGCGACACTTGAGGTTGATACTCCAAAAGCTTCGAGAAAATAAGCTATATGCTAAGTTGAAGAAATACGAGTTCTAACTTGAAGAAGTAGCATTCCTTGGACACGTGATCTCTAAACAAGGAATATCGGTTGACCCGACCCAACGAAGATTGAAGCGGTATTAAATGGAGAGCAACCTGAGTCAGTAACCGAAGTATGAAGCTTTCTGGGTCTAGCTGGTTATTATCGAAGGTTCGTAGAAGGATTCTCTTGAATTGTCACTCCATTAGTTCAATTGACTCAGAAAAGCACAAAATTTGAATGGAGCGAAGAATGCGAGAAAAGTTTTTAAGAGCTCAAGAGGAGACTCATTTCAGCACCTGTCCTAACAATACCATCACGATCGAGAGGATTTGTCATCTACAATGATGCTTCAGGCAAAGGTCTAGGTTGCGTTCTCATGCAATATGGAAAAGTTATAGCTTATGTTTCTCGACAGCTCAAAGAATATGAGAGGAATTATTCTACTTATGATCTAGGGTTGGCAGCGGTCGTTTTTGCGTTGAAGATCTGGAGACACTACTTGTATGAGGAGAAAATGAAGATCTATATAGACCATAAAAGTCTCAAATATTTCTTCACCCAAAAGGAACTAAACATGAGACAACGACGTTGGCTTGAACTATTAAAGGATTACGACCATACCATCCAATATCATCCTAGAAAAGCGAACGTGGTAGCTGACGCGTTGAGTAGAAGATCATATGCGGGTACAAGTGCAATAGTGTTAACACAAAGACCGATTTTGTATAACTTACAAAAGATGGAAATAGAGTTAAAGACTTTAGGGATCCACGTGAAGATGACACATATACAAGTAGAACCGGCTTTAATCGACAAGGTTAAAGCTGCTCAAGCTTCAGACCCAAAATTGGTGAATATGAAGAAGAAAGTACAAGAATGTGCTATTTCAGAAGCAAGAATCGACGAAGAAGGGATACTTTGAGTTAACTCTGGACTTTGTGTACCTAATGACCATGATTTGAAATATAAAATCATGATGGAGGCACACAACACACCGTTTATAATCCACCCCAGAAGTACCAAAATGTATCATGACATTCGACATACATTTTGGTGGAGCAATATGAAGAGAGAGATTGTAGAGTTTATCTTAAGGTGTTTAACTTGTCAACGTGTCAAGGCAGAGCATCAAGTACCAAATGGTCCATTGAAACCACTTGAGATTCCCGAATGAAAGCGGGAACACATCAATATGGATTTCGTGATGGGCCTTCCCAAGGTTTCTCAAGGCATAGACGCAATTTGGGTCATAGTAGATAGATTAACCAAGTCTGTTGTTGCCTAAATTTTTATTAGCACTTAACACGTAAGTATACGTGGTCAATAAGTAATAAAGAGCAAGTAGAGTATCGTTCCCACGAGGAAATAAGTTAATATTTATCAATTACTAATTTCTAATTAATTAATCTTATTTAAACTATGAATGATATTTGAGAATTAAAATTAACTAAAATTAACTACTAAAATAATCAATCACAAGAGTAATGCAGATTTAAAAGTTTAAGATTAGAACTTCCCTTAGTATTTCATTTAAACCAATACACTTCCTATTTAATTAGTTAATTACAATGAATAACTAACCAAGAATTCTTTATATTATCCATGCACTTCTTCTGAATGACACATGAACAAATTCTCATAAATTCGACATTAAAGCAACAGAATTACAAGGAACACCTTAATTAATTAACCCACTATATTCCTATATGAATCAAGTTAACTATGGTTTTAAGCACAAATTCTGTTAATAGTTGCAAAAGACATATGTGTATATTCCTATTATATACGCTAATCATATTAACCTTATTCAGGCTATATGAATATATGTTATCATACCTAGATCTAAATCTATACTTCATCTTTTAATTTTGTATAGATTATCACAATAATTGTTGATCAGACAATTAATCAATAAGCACAAGATATGGTAAATGATTCAAAAGTAATTAACTTAAATTAAATAGAAAGCATCAATCTAAATTACATACTAAGTTCTGTTGCAATCTTAATTGAAAGTTTAGTTCATAACGAGTTAGAAAAACATCATCCAAATAATAAATAAAAACATCACAGGAATTACAAAATTAAAGATAAAAGAAAGGGATAAAAGAAACTATAAAGTCACTTCCAATCTTTGTCTTGATCTTCAAGTTCTGTAAATCTCCTTCGTGTATTTTTCCTGTTGTTTCTGCAAAATCTCTTGTTCCTTTATGTTCTGAAGTCTTTCTCCCTTGTATATTGGTCAAAACCCTCATTCAGATTCCTATTTGACTTCAATTTCCATCTCAGCAGTACAAATTTCCTTCTTTAACCGTGCATGAGCGTCTAGGCGCTCATCCTAGTGCAATTCTAAGTGCCTAGGCGCTTGACCAGGACCAAGTATTTACAAAAATGCCATCAACTCAATTTTTAATGCTTTTTAATTCCTTTCTTCACCAAAATGCTATGCCCCTCCAACTTCATCCTACAAGAAATAAACACAAAAATTAATAAAATGATACTAAAAACATTTAAATATAGCAATAATTAAGCTTAACAATACTAGATTCGTAGGTATGAAACCCACTCATCATCTGCTCATTTCTTGCCCATACGAGAAAACTATTCACTTGAGCGTCTTGCTAGTATGTACATAAGCGAGATTGTGAGATTGCATGGCATGCCAGTATCTATAGTTTCTGATCGAGACCCTAGATTCACTTCACGATTTTGGGTCAGGTTGCAGAAAGCTATGGACACTGAATTACGATTTAGTTCTGCATACCATCCCTAGACAGACGGACTATCGGAAAGGATCATTCAGACTCTTGAAGATTTATTAAGATTCTACGTACTAGACTTCAAATGAAGTTGGGACAAATACTTACTTTTGGTTGAATTCTCATACAACAGCAGTTATCAAACAAGTATAGGCATGACTCCCTTTGAGGCGTTGAATGGACGAATGTGTCGTTCCCCAGCATGTTGGGATGAAGTAGGCGAGACAAAGTTGTTGGGACCAGAGTTGGTATGCATGACTACATAAAAGATTCAAATGATCCGGCAGTGCATACAAGTCGCACAAGATCGACAAAATAGTTATGTTGATCTTCATCGAAAGGACGAAACATTCAATGTCAGAGACCATGTATTTTTACGTGTTGCTCCATAGAGAGGAGTTACGAGATTCGGAAAGCTCAACCCTAGATTTATTGGCCCATTTAAAATCCGCGACCGAGTAGGAACTGTGGCCTACAGACTCGTCTTACCGTCAAGCATGTCTCGTGTTCATAACGTCTTTCATATATCAATGTTACGAAAATATGTGAAAGACCCGAACCGCATTAGTGAATTAGAACCCGACGAGATAGTAGAGGATTTAACGTATGAGGAGGTACTTGTCAAAATATTGGATAAAAAGGAACACATTCTACGCTCAAAGGTTATACCTCAAGTCAAAGTTTTATGAAGAAACCATGATACAGATGAAAATGACTTGGAAGTCAGAATCTGAAATGAGAGTTATGTATCCTTATCTCTTCGAAATACCAGGTACGTACGTCAATTTCGAGGACGAAATTTCGTAAGGAGGGGAGATTGTAAGACCCCGACTTTTATGAAATAAAAGTTTACTTTTCTTTATGATTATTATTCTAAACAATAAAGTGCTTAATTGATAAAATGTTATAGTTATGGGTGATATTTGCAAATTATAAGAAGTAAACAGTCTGTCGGGGAATATTCATTTTGTCGGGGAATATTCGTTTTGTCGAAAAATATTTCTTTTGTCAGGGAATATCCGTACGACGGCGCCAGTCATTGGTGGGTCCCATAATGACTAATTGTCTGATAATGAAAACGACAGTAATAACCTTTTTAACTAAAAATTGTCAACAGTACTATCACTTGTAACTGTTTAAATACCCGGCGATAAAAGAACAGTAACACGCGGTATTCTACAGTAGCACGCGATATTCTACAGTAGCACACGGTATTCCACAGTAATACACAGTATTGCATAATATTTTATATTATTGCTTGCATAATATTTTATATTATTGATTCAACAATTGCTATAATAATAATCACACATTATTATATATTATTGATGTAATAATTGTCACAGTAATAACTGCACAGTATTTCATATTATTGATTCAATAATTGATACAATATCAATTGTATACTATTTTAACTCAATAATTATTATAGCAACATTTGCACAATATTTCACATTATTAAATGAATAATTGTCACGACACAGAAACTTGTATTATTTGAAATAAAATTATTAGGCTAGTTAGCATTATTGGCGATATCTAGAAGTTATGTCGAGAAAATGAGTTATTTAATTGTGCGCCGTTTGTACGGAAGACCCTCTCTTTCTTGGGAATAATCTGGTTGCCAGAATTTCTAGTCTATAATATATGTGATATTAATACACAAAAATAATAATACAGAAAATGGATTTATAATAATTGTGAAAGATGATATCATAAGGGACGATGATGTAAGCGATGATGTCATAAGGGACGGTGATGCAAGCGATGATGTCATAAGAGACGATGATGCAAGCGATGATGTCATAGATTATGGCAAAAGACCATTTTACCCTGACCCTGTCCAACCTATAAATAGAAGCTCATTTCTTCCTTTCTCCTCACCAATTCACAAAACTAAGAAACTCATAAGAGAAAGTTAGAGAGTGAGAATAAGAGAGAGGAAAGAAAGAAGAAGAAGAGGAATATCCAAGAAGCAAGCATACGCCAACAACACCAAATTCTGCTACTACGATATTGTTAAATCTAGTCTTTTATTAAGGTAAGAGATATCATTTTCATTCATACTCCTAAATCAAAACTTACAATGATAAGTATTACTTCTATAATTCTTGAAATGATTAGAAATTTCTTTGGGGTTTACGTTTCATCTAGTATCATTTCACTTGAACTTTTTAGTTATCTGAACCTTTCTTATTGAATATTAATTGTTATTTTTGATATATGAATCTTGAATATTATTCTTGAATTTGACTCCACTTTTGACCATTATGTTGATAATTTGGACATTATTGGACTCTGAACAAGTTAAATGTGAAACCTTGAATATTTATTCTTTAATCTTATTATTCTTACAGCTTCCGTTCATCCTTTATATCACTGTTGTGTGCACTAACCAAGTCTTTGGCCTGGGTACAAAGACGATATAATTGTTTGGTGTCTTTGGTTGGTATGACAAGGACACGTGGTGAAAGACCTCTTTGGCCCGTAGTGCAAAGATGGATTGTTGATTGGTATGATCATGACCATTGGTGTTATAAATGAATATCTTTGGCCTATAGTGCAAAGATGAACCGTTGATTTATTGGAACTATTAATTGGTGCTACAATTGAATATCGTTGGTCCGTAGTGCAAAGATAAACTGTTGATTTGTATGAGTATGAACAGGAACCGTGGATTGGTAAAATCATGATATTTGGTGTTACAGACAAAGGTATGTGGTGAAAGTTTCCTTTGGCCTGGGTGCAAAGAAGAACTGTTGATTGATGTTATAGGGACTAAGAAGATAATAGACAATATGTTCTATTTGACTATTCTAATGAATTGTTTGTTCCGCTGCAGTTATTGTTGAAAATTGTTTATCTTTAAATCTCTGATTTGATATTGTTGAAGGCTAAAGATAATTTATTCTTTATTATTTTAGTCATGATATTCTTTACTAAGTTAGCTGAGCTCATCCTTTCTGTTCCATTGTTCTTCTCAAGAAATGAGAGTGTAACTAGGACTAGCCGGGGAATGGAGTGATGGTCCGAACCGTAGTTTTAGTAATCCTCACCATTTGTAAAATAGCGTGACAATAATTATTGTGAGGTTTTGGGTATGCCTATTGTCGTAATACATACGATATTGTAATAGTTGTAAATGGGGAAGTTTGTATTTGGATTTTGAAGTATGTAGTTTGGCGACTCAAAATGGGTTATGTGGACCTATTTTGGGGGCGTCACAATGTATCTGTTGAGTCAAATAATGTATTTGTTGAATCATAGAATATATGAGTTATGTGTGATTCATCTGTATATCTGTTAAACTTGCTGAGCATTTGTGCTCATTCTTGCGAATGTGTTTTATTTGCAGTTAAGGAAGAAATTTCAGAAGGTTCTAGAATAGAAAAGAAAGGAATGAATGTGGTTAGGTTAAAGACATTTATTTTATTGTCTTTGTTCTTTGTATTAGAACTTAAAGTGGTGATATTTTTTAATTTGCTAGATTAACATCATTGACAATGTTTAAAAAGGTTCTCTCAAGGAAAAATGTTGTCTAATTGAGCGTCGTTTTAACGGAAAACACCATCTTTCCTCGGAACTGTCTGGTTGCTAATACTTTAAGCCTGTGATAGATAAATAGAGAATAAGTCAGGAAGAAGGATTGTGAGTTATAATTTTTATGACTTTGTGATATAATAGAAAATTATAAAGTATAATATTATGGAATAAAGAATATGATGCAAAGTTTTTAATAAACGAGGTCTTACCAAGTATATTGTTGGTAAATTTGATGAAAGATTGGATAATGAGCATCAGATCTGTTGTGGTGAGCACACAAATTTGGGGTCATCTCAACAGATCATTTTCTAATTATATTTTGTCACATTATTTTTATAAATTTTTTTTATAGGTATATCAAATACTCAATTATTTGATCATTACTAAATTAATTAACAAACGGAAAAGGAATGTTATTTAGGTTTTGGTCCGAACCAGATTATAAATAGAACTAAAAGAGAAGAGATTATGAAGGATTGTGCTTTGTTTTAAGAATAAGGGTTTGGTTAGGATATTATTAGAACTTGAAGACCGGGAGCAGCCATTGCGCGTCGCTTCTTCCTCCTCATCATACGTGACTTTTCGATGGCAGAGATCGACGATCAGCCTCCTATCTTCTCCTCCTTTCTTCTTTCCTTCTTTTTTCTTCTGCGAACTGCGATGCCGAGTTGAGGCCCTTTTTATTTCCACCTAGCCCTAATTTCCAATCCGATTTTTATAACACTGGGCTGGACTGTTATTTGTATCTCAAGGAGGAGGTATGGATGGATCTTCTTCTCTCACGCATAAAAACGAATCAGTTATTTATTATTTTATTTTTGTTTTTGTTGTTTGAATTGTCAGGTTGAATATATCAAATCTGGAGATGGACATCGACTTTCAGACGGAAAAGTGGGTCGGGAAGCGCTTTCGTATCTCCGAGGAGGAGGAGGTCTCCAAGCAATACCCCATCTTAGACCAGCAGAAAGTATTTTAACAGTATTGGAAATGGTCTGATGGAGATGTTTCAGGTGATAGTCAACAGGGAAGGCCACATATCTGGTAAAATCTTCATCGATATTGGACCTCGAATGACAGATATCTACAAGGCTGAAGAAGAAGAATATGTTACAAAGGGGGGCGATCTGCTGCCGCCTGGCGCCGTTCTGCCGACCTTAATCACAAGACGAAAAAAAGCTACCGCGGCACCAGGTTCAACAAGGGCAGCTACTCTGAAGAATCCAGTCGCCTCACCAATTGTGACGTATGTGTTAGTATTTGGATATTCGATGTTTTGAATGATAACAAAATGAGTATGAAATATTATCTTACACAGTGCGCATGGTTCCAAAATATGTTCTATTCTACTATGATGCCTGCATGATTCTAAGGATTATACTAATGCATGTGAATATAATATGTGCACACCCATAATGGTCTAATGCAGGTGAATAAAATATGTGCTCACCCATAATCATCTGATGCATGATAATATAATATGTGGTCACCCATAACTATCTGATGGATGTAAATAGAATGTGTGCACACCTATAATATGGTACATTATCCCAGTTGTTTGAGTCCATCAAGGAATTAGTTTTATACTACTGGATTCGTTGGTCTGTGTCAGTATTCAAAGAAGTTGGCTGTTCTCAAGTAAGTGCTGTTGATATTTGAATTAAACCCTTTTATTAATGAATTTGCTAACAGTCTTTTCTGACATGTTTCCTCAGATATTAAATTATCCCATACTTGAATTCTAAAATCTAGGAGAATAATCTTTCTCTCATAAGTCTGCTGATCCGTGCCATACTGATTGAGAATTTGATGGGATCAGTCTCTACATAGCCGTTGGAAGCAGTGCTATAAATTCTTTCTACCTCTTGGCTATTAAAATTACTTAGAAGAACTCTAATCAGTGAGATACAGAAGTTCATTAGCTTTCTAAGTTAGCTTCCAGCAATCAGTTGTATTGTTCTCATATTTTCTACTGGAAGAGTGATATCTTGTAATCAAAAACATTGTTCAGAGTGTAAGTCGTGTGTGGCTTGTTCTATCTAGTGGTAGATAGGTTTTGTTCTTAGAAAGCTTTCAAGGTTGCTATGGAGCAAGGGTCTCAGTGGTAAGAAGGATTGCAGTGGTGCACAGGGACAGGAGTGTCCATCACAGAGGAAAGCTATAAAGAACAGGGAAGTTATCTTGTATTGTATTGAATTAAAGTTTAATAAAAAGAGTCTCCAATACCAATTGGTATTGGACGTGGAGTAGGCCACTAGATTAGAGTTTAAGGGCCGAACCACGTAAAAATCGTTGTGTTTATGGTTTGCTTATTTGTGTTGTTTGATCCTTGAAGCTTGAATTCTGTTTAGAAGAAATATGCATAATATTCTGTTGCTGGGTCTTGTTTTGCACTAATTCAGACACCAATTCAGACAGGGTATAACTGTCTGTTCATATCATCACGAAGAATATATACTAATTCAGACACCAATTCAGACAGGGTATCACTGTCTGAATTTCCTGCAGAAAGTCATTTTGAAAATTTATCACTGTTGTTCATTAATTACAAATTACACCTATTCACCCCCCTCTAGGTGTGCTTATCTACAGAATTACAGTCTGCTTTGACGAGGAGGGCTTATTCGATGAATCCAAGTACAGGGGTTCTATTGGCACTATCATCAACCAAAAGGAGAACGTTTACTTAACACACCCTTATCTGATAAGATTACTAGTGGAAAGTTGACTGCAACCCTATTGTTCGCCCTTCTTCCGTATCGCCATTCAAGCCACTGTCGAGGTTAGGCTGATAAATGAAAGCTCAGAAAAAAAATGGTGTTTATGACTTATTGCCGCTAGAAATAGCATGTTTGAAGATCCCCGTTATAAGTGTATTCTCTTCAGGAAGAACTTCACTGAAAGGCTACCATTAGTACCTGAGGACCCAATTCAATTGTCCAGATCCGTACTAGCCGTGCCAGTAGAGTTCAACCTCATAGTTCGTGTTGATCTGAGAAGTAAGGACACTCACATTCCTCGTGGAGAGCTAACCTTTCCTGTTCCTAGAAATTACTGGGAGACAAAGTACAACTGAAGGTCACTTGGAAACACCATCGGTATGAATATATGTTTTTATGATGTGATGGAATTATATTTACATATATATCGACTTTTTCATTGTAAATTTGTAACTCTCAATTAAATGTTTGAAGTTTTAGATTCATTTCTGCTAAGAAAAAATCTCTTTCTGTTTTAATTCAAACCAGGAAGTGAAATAGCACTCATATGGAGTGATCCAGCAGCTGTACCAGCGTAGAAGATCTCAGATTGGGGGCACCTTGGAATACGATTTCCTGTTTTATGTATTTTCTTTATTTTAAATTTGGATTGTATTTGTAGATTGCGGAAGTTGTTCGAAACTTTGTGGATTGTATTTGTGGACTGTGGAAGTTGTTTGGATTGCATTTTGGTTGGATGTTTGAATTCTGCTGTTTGAAACTGCTGCCTGCGTGCTTGAGGATTGATGTTACTCAAGTGTTCTCATGGCGGTTCATGCGCATCCCACTGGTCTGCATGAAGTGCTAGAGAAGCAGCAGTTGAGCGGGACAAGCTCTTAAATTTCTTATTAATCCTATTATGTATATTGTTCTAATCTTTTTTAGGGTAACTGCAGGATGTTCTTGGAGGATGCTTCAGTTGAATATTGCCAAATCATTCAAGTGGTGTCATTCTGGTTTATCAAAAAATATACATACTTTGCATGTTTATATGGTTGTAGCCATTTGCTTTTTGCAAGTACTTATTAAATATTTGGGATATTATGTACCTGTTTTTTAGTTTCACTTCGTTATCCACATTTTTGAGGTCACTTGAAATGTCCTGCTGGTCATCTCATTCGAAGCCGGTCTTTGTGTTTGCATATAGGCCTAGAAGCTTATTTAATGACTGATTATCTCTATTTTCAGGGATTGCTGAAAGATTATTAGGTTCTACTCTCCATATAGGCCTAGAAGCGTTTTTAATGACTGATTATCTCTATTTGCAGGGATTGCTGAAAGATTTATAGGTTCTACCCTCCATGCCGAGGTATGTTCTTTTAGCAACAAGTTCTTTGTACTAATGCAAAACTCAACTCTATGTCCTCTTTTATCCCAAACTATGTTCTTTGTACAAATTATTGTTGGAAACCGATATTTCCACATGAAAAAGTGTTATTCCAAATTTTTCTCTCTTAAAAACTCACAACATGAGACTTTGTCTGTCAAGACTGTTTATTAAAATTCTAATTAGACGGGAAAAAAGGAGAGGAGAAAAAAAAGTTGGGAGTAAGGAAAGAGAAATAAAAACTTTCTTTATTTTGAAAAGAATACAATTATAAAATCCTCTTTTACCTTTTTAAAATTTGCAACACACTGTTTTACTCTTTTGTCTATCCTTTTGCTAAAACCCTTCTAACCTTAAAACCTACCCTACGTATCACTACTACTCCCTCGTCTGATGAAACTTTTCCGATATTGGTGTGAACTGAAATTGAAATCATGTTCTTGCAAGCACATTAATTCCCCAAGAGTTTCGGTTTGCAATCACCACAACTGCAAATGTGGATAGAGAGGATTCTCTCTACCGTCGGATTTCTCCCTTCGGAGACTGGAGAATTTTGATCATCCCCGTTCTCAATCAATGGATAGAAGAAAAGGTTAAATTTCACAAAAACAGAGCTTCAAAATATAATCAAGGAGTTACATTTCAAATGCATCAAGTACGCACGAGGCATCATTTATGAACCTCACTCCAATACTATTTCTTTTTCAGCTGTGGAATCTCATTTTTATTATTGTTATTAATTTGTTTGTTTATTCTTACTATTCTCCCCATAAGTAATTAAGTGCTTGCGGAAATACTTAGAGGGTATATATGATATCTTGGTTTTATAAAACTATTTTATCTTAATCTTTTAATAAAATTTACAGTACGGATAAAAATATTATGCAAAAATATGAGATTATCGTATAGTGTAAATAACTCAAAATTTAATGTTAGCATTTTAGTTTTTCTTTTTAATGTCATGTCATTTACCTCTCACACTTACAAAAGGAAAAAATTGCTCGCATATAAAATTGTATAAGAACTATTGTGAAATAAAGATTGTATACGGATTAAAATGAAACTAAAAGAAAGAGTACAAGGACTAAAAAGATTCTTTTGCCATTTTTATTATAAGCATGTATTTTTGTTTTTCATTATTCTAATTTATGATTTACCCTTAACACACCCTTTGGGCCCAGTGTGCAAGTGAAATGGATTCATTGAGAAGAGAGGAAGAAAACCCTATCATTCACATAGAAGATGATGACGCTCCAATGCTGAGTTCTCAAGCTCTTAAGCTTTTAAAGAGTTTCTGGCCAAGCAATATCGATCGCCAGAGGGGAGGTGGCATTAGTAACGGAGGACTGGAGGCTAAGCCAGTTCTGGTATGATAGAGAAACTGTTGCCGAGACCGTTGCCAAGGAAGTTCACGCACTCTGCAATTCCACCACCCTCTACGCCTATCTCAAGGTCCTTTTTAACTTATACCTGACATACCTGTTTGTGATTAGGTCATTTACTCAAAATTTACTTATACCTGTTTGCAAATAAAGAGTTTGCAGGACAGAAACTAGCCATTAGTGGAGTTTCGACAAACGTATTCAGATACAACTAGTTCTTTGTGCGAAGATCGATAGTCCATCATCTTATTGATCCTGAGGAGACTAGCGGCGGGCTTTGTTGAATCGAATGGCTAAATTTATATATTACTTCCACTAATTAAATACAATTTCCCACCCATCAACTTATCATGCTTGCATAAATGTAGATTCTACAAAGCCCGACTTTTTTTAATACTTCTTATGTGAGGATATCAATAAGTTGCAACTACCAAATACATCACGCCTTGTCGATTGTTCGCATCCCTTTTCGTTCGAGCTCGTACAGAATGAGGGTAGCAGAGTCGAACCAACCTTTCTTGTCCGCTCGTTGATCTCCACTGAGTAGGATTTTTGAGACAAAATTTTAGCTAGTACCTAATGCTTTCGAAATTTTTTATTTTTCTGGGGTTTTGTTAGTGTTGAGTTAGTGAGCTATAGGCTCAAGAACGAATTCATTCTGACTTTGAATGAGCGAGTTATAAAGTTTCAAAATAGAGGCGTTATAATCAACAAAATTGGAAATCTTGAAAAGCTGGAAGTTGATGTTCTATCAGGTTGGCGTCGCAACACTGGCCAGGGCGCGGCAACGCTGAGTGGCCAGTGGGCATTGAGCCTGCGGGCGCAGCTAGGCGGGTTACTGAGCGTGCACAAGGGCGTGCAGTTTGGGCGTTTGCATAGGCAAGTCAGGCGTGCGAGCGTCGCGATGCCATGTCAAGTGTTTGTAATGTTGTTTAATATTCTGATTCTTATGAAAATGAATATTGTAGAATAAGAAATAAAATGAAGTAAACCAATATATAGCGTCATTATGTGGCTAATTGGTATGTTGACCTTAAATAAATTGTGTAGGTCATTTGAAGAGCGATTTAGTGTAATTTATAAAGAACGCTTCAGGCAAGTTCTAAATTCATTCGACTTATGTTCTTATGAAAGTTTTATGACACATTAAAGTTTTAATTTACGCAATGCTTATATATTGTGTGAATTCTAAACTTATACAAATCTTTCAATATTCGTACAAGTTGTTCAACTATACTAAGTTATAAATTGTTAAACTTTAAAGTTATGTTATCCATGAACTGTTTAAGAAATATGTCGATGCCATTTGATTCAGCTAGACAAATGTTGAGACAGAATATTGAATTGATAGAATTTTTTTAAAGATTATTGATGTTAAGTAAAACGATCCAAACCAGATTGTTTTGGTGCGGAGTCTGAGATGAACAACCTTAAAATTGGGGGAATTTTTAGTTGAAAATTCCAACAAGGCCCCGAGGTGCCTAAATAAACGCATTTAGTTGTTTAAGATGTAATGTTGTGCACAATATTGAATACAATAGATTGATCCCTAACGTGCTCGAAGTAAGCCGATTTACAGTTGAATTACTGTTTAACCTTTATGAAAAGAAAAAGTTCACGGTCTTAATGACCTCAGCATGAATGATAGAAATGTGTAAGTAAAGAAAATTGTTCTTCATATTTATTCTAATTGCTTCACAATTAATTGCTGAAATTTTCAGGAAAAAAATGAATTTATTCATGACATTGTTGTTTACTCAATTGTTTATATTTGCCGAGCAATTGAATACTCACTCTTGTTTCAATTAACTGTTTTTAGCTAAGCCAGAACGATCTAAAGGATATAGTAAAGATAAAGGGAAAGACAAAATGAACGCTTAGAGATTGTTATGTATTAATTGTAATAATTAGTACTGATGTAATATTTGAGATAATATTAACTTTTGATGTATGTAAAGGTCTTAGAACCTGGGATTAGACTGAGACATTTTGTAATAATATAGTAATTATATTTATATCTTTAAGATTATAGGGATGAATGTGTTGAATAAGTAGTACCGTGAAGCACCATATCCTGTGTTTGAAAGTTCACGGACGTGGGAGCGTCAATCAACCCTCTCTTTCTCTCGGCCAGGCCGATGGCTGGCGTCTTCTATTCACTACAAAAAAAATGGACATTCGACAACAATTTTTGGGGCAATGATTTATAAAGTCTTTGCCAAAAATGCATGTTTAGCAACGAAATTTGACATTCGTTGTCGTTTGTGAAAGACTTTCACTTTTTGTAATGAAATTCGTAAGTCGTTGCATAATTTTGTTGCCAATTCGTTGGCGGGAAAAAAAAATCCTCGCCTATTTATTTTTTTGTTGCCGATGTGATTTCTTCTCATCGTGGGTAACAAAAAAAATTTTGTTGCCATATTTCGTGGCCTAATATGGGCTATATTCATTGTCAACAATTTTTTTTCGTTGTGTATTTTATACAATTTTTTGCAACGACTAGTACATTTTTATCCAAAATTAAGACAAACCCAATAATCACATTTTGGCCTCTCTTTTTTTCCCCAAAACGTATCATTTTGTATTTTAAAATTTTTATTTATTTGGATGCAATTTTATACAATCAAATGTTTCACTTCCTCCGTCTCAAAATAAATGCCCAGTTTTAATTTTTTTTTGTCAGAGTTATAATTTTTAAAATTAAAATTGAGCACATATAGATATATTTTTTAATATACAAAAATTAGAATTTGTAGTAAATTAGATGTAGTTTATAATGATCATATTGCTCACTTATAATTTTGAAAAAATGTAATTAATTTCCAAAATAATTTATATGAATTTTTCTTGTAACTCGTTGTTTTACATACATACGTTTTGACAAGGAATTGAAATCGCCCCCAAAATCACATCAAAAATCGACCAAACCATACCGATTAAGTCGCACCAATGGTTCCGACATAAACGCTTCCTCTTCTATTAATCCATTAATGATTAACTCTTGTGGGCAATGAAAGGTTTTTGGTTGCCATATTTCGTAGCCTAATATGGACCATATTCATTGTCTTCTTTCGTTGTGTATTTTGACAATGTTTTATCACGACTATTAAAATGGTAATCACCTCCCATCAATTCAATGGTTTTTTTTCCATTGTCCAATAAACTTGATTCATTTTCAAGCATTATATTAAAAGAGTTGATTGCCCAACTAATAATGTTTGAATTGTAACAATAGCAAAACACCAATTACAACAACAGATTAGCTAAATTTCAATTTTCTATCATATTTAACCAAAATAGGAAAATCAAAATCCAAATATCATCCATTATACTTTACATTAATGATTTACCATATCTAACATGTTTAACAAAATATTCTAGTTTTTGTAATGTCCACAACAAAAGTTCAACAATTTTAAATGTCCATAAATAATGATCAAGAGTTGTTTTCAGCTCTTTCTGTTCTTGAGCTGGGCCTTGAATCAACCGTAGAAATTATGTATTGTCGACCAATTTGTTCATTATATTCTCAAGATTGTCAATCCATTTGTCTTGTGCCTGAATGGTTCATTGAAACTCTTTATTCTTAGAGCGAGACACTTCAAACGCTTCACATGTGGCTAAAAAGGTCGATATCGAAGCGAGCCTAAAGAAATAAATAAATCATCACTACATCATATTTCACATGGCAAAATTATGAGTTAATGAAAGGAAGACAAATAATGAGAGACTTGATTCTTTTGATCCTCATGTTCCAAATTTCCAACATCAAGGGCAACTATGTGGTTGCTCCCTCTGGCTATTTGTTTTTGTTGATGCAAGCTTCCCATTTCTCTCTGTGTGCGCGCCACAATGTTTATGGCCGACAAGAGATAGTATTGGGACAGAGGCCTTTGTAAGTCTATTTATTTTGTGTGCTTGTAGTAATTAAATTAAAGGTGATTGAAGTTTGGGTTGTAACAGGCATGAAAATGAAAACATTTTAATTTAGTAGTCCAACCATTTCCTTGCATTCAAACTGGCTTAGATTCAATAACATGCAATAGGTTGCACAATGTAAGCAGAACTAGGATGATTTAACAACAGTTGTGCAATGTTACAATGGATATGCTGGTAAACAATTTAGAAGTTATACATGTTTTATGTTTATGCCAACTAAAGCAATAGATTGGGTTAGAGTGATATATGCACCTAAGGTGACGGATCATAACATCCAACCTAACAATCCTAATAAGGACTGATATATTAGAAGATCTACATTAGAATCTGAAAAGTTTGAGCCTTTACTATCATGGGACATCAACAATTGTAATTTGTCACTTCCATAATGAATGTAAATAAATGTTTTTGATATTCAACATCTCGATAACAAATGTCTCAAACCATCTAAAAGGCTATGAAATTATGATTGTATTCAACGTAATAGATGGGACACACTATTAACTTGTCCTTCATTAGGGATATTAAGATAAACAAAGATGATGTAAGGGTATATTTTTGAGAGTCAAACATTTTGATAGCAATGTGTGGAACCAAAAAAAAAGGTTATGAATTTTTTTTCTTCTACTTAACATATTTATAGCAAAGGTTACCCATTGTGATTTTAAGCACACTATATAAAGATCGTATCTGTGGACGTATGAGTGCGTAAAAGATATTACAAGATGACTAATAACTAAAAACTAAGGAAATAGGGAAAGGAACACAGATTCCAAAGACTTGGTAGCTAGCTAACATATCCTCTACTTCATTTTTTGTCTTACTTTTTATTTCAAAAAACCCACTTCCCTACATAGTGCAGCATCTTATAACTTTTAAAGCAGTTATCTTAATGAGAAAATGGTGTTTTATAACTTAACTAAGTCTTGAAAAAATAAGAAACAATAAATTGGTAGAAATATTGTACAGATTCATGTATAAGTACGTTTACGAGAGAGAAAGACAAGATTCTAGACCCAGCTGTCTTCCAAAACTTGTTAAAACTACACTAACTTTTTCTATTTAAGATGTAGAGCTGTCTATTATTAACATTCTAACAAAAGATTAATTACACTACAAGAACTGAACAACTAATGCCTGAGAGTACTAAAAATCCAATAAATCCAGGTCTTGATTTCAATATTTGATTTATAAGAGATTTACCACTTGAACTACTGAAAATGATTGACTAGCTTCCATTACAGAAAAATATAAATAATATCATAAGTATCAATGTAGCCACTAATCCCCACCCCTTTTAAGGGAAGTAATAATCTGAAATTTACTCTATGTTAACAAAAGACAGTACAATCAGTCTTACTTCCTAGTTCCTACCTTAGTAGCTACTTTCCCGTAACGTTGATTCGCATATTGGAACCAACTACAGTTCAACAAATGAAATAGCAAGGAACAAACTTTACCCTTTTAAAGCAATACTAAAGCAATACTACTTTTAAAGCAATAAATTACTTTAGTAAGCTCAGTTAATTTAGGGATTGAAACAACACATAAAACAAAAACTAACTACCAAAAGGACAAAAGCAGACCCGATTAAGAATAACAATATTTGACATAATTTAATTTTCTGCAACTTACTTCAACCCTCAACAATGATTCTTCAATTACTCTCTCTATAATATCCTTGAATTTGGTATTCATTGGGAGGTGGTGGCGGACCATAAATCCTATCTCCGACGACAACTTAGCAGATTCTACACAATCTGTGGCCCTCCCTTTACTAGGTGACACATTGATAGCCAACTTCTTTTCTTTTGCCTTGGTGAGTTTCTCAAGTCCAATACCGCGAGTAGGCCCGCTTATTTTCTTTGCTAAAGATGAAGCATTCATAAAAATTAGATGTGAAAAGGTAAAGAGAACAACAAATTAACAAGACAACAAAAACTATGTATAGCATATATACAAATGTGTATAGCATATGTTAACTAAATAGATCTACAGAAAACTCACATGGTCCAGACCCTTCTGAAGACCCTTGCTCACCGGACATCGGTGTCGGGCCACTTTCTTCTGGTTGGGTAAAGTTTTCACCAACTATAGTGTCATTAGTACGTTGCGTCGAGGTAGAAACGGGAGTACGCAATTCATTCGCAGGACCTTCATGGACATTCGGTGAACGTGCAAATATTGCACGTACTTTGCTTGTTAGACGCACAGGTGATGGTTGAGCAGATCGAGCTTGTGATCTTGTGATTGGGCTTCTTTGAGGAGTTAATGACATCATAATTCTTCTTCTTACATGAGGATTTGACCCTTCAGTTGAGTAAAGTTCAGCTTCTTCATTATCCTCAAAGACCTCAACATTTTGCGAGGCTACATACTTTCTTGTTTGAGCTGCTCCTTTCCTTTTCAATCCTGGGCCAAACATTTTCAAGGACCAGGTATGCAAGATGAGTGCTTTTCTGAAACTAAATAATCAGACCATGTATATATATTAGTAAATAAGATATGTATATACAGAAATTGGTACGAAATCTACTAGAACGTAAAACTAAAGCATGTCATACATCACAAAAATAGCATAAAACAAAAGAAACAGTGTTCAACTCTGCTAACAAGGTGAATTTTCTGTTCCCTAGAAGATCACATCAACAATAAACATGTAAATTTTGTCCTGAAACTTTTATCCATTATGTGTTAAAGCTATGTGAAAGGCTGCCAAATCCCAAGGGAAAATCATTTGTCAATTGTGATAGTAGTGCTACCATACCTGATACCACATATTTCATTCGTGATAGGGGGTAAATCCTTCCCCCTCTCTCCAGGACAGGTGTGCTTTTTGTTGTATCATGTCCTTCAGCTTGTATAGTCTAGGTTATGGAAAAAAGAGTGTCAGTTTATTTGTTAATTACACAGAAAATGATACTCTTTTTTTTAGACGCAGAATTTTGCAATGATGAAGCACTTAAAAAGTTCCAAAGTCAATGAAAACATAGCATACTTTAAACTTTCACACTCAAGATCTACCTATCGTTGCAAAATGCAATTATAGAGGAAGATGGCTCTCTGTTGAAACTAGTTATTCTGTTACATATTGTTACATATGAAATAATTGTTTTATGTATGTGAAAAATTGTATGTCAACGCATATTTTTTCAGGTTGTAGTTGTGGGGAAGGAAGCGAGACGTAAGATGTATTCATTCACTCATTTAATGGGAGAGTTCTATTAAAAGAGCTATAAATAAGAATAAAAGGCTAACCCCTGATATCAAGGATTCCCATATTGAACCCCCATAGTCCAAGAGAACTTTTTTACATTCAAAGCTCACAATATCATCTGCTCCAATGGCGTGGTTGATTTGAGCCCTAAAAGACAGTAAAATAAGGGAAAGTAGATGAAAACAAACAACACACTGGTTGTCTTTGAGTTACCAAGACAGTGATGGCATGTGATAGATGCAGAAAATTGGCAATACTAGACAATTTCCCCATTGAAATACAAAACAATTCAAAATAATATATGATATTATATTATATGTATACGCGTGCTTTGAAGATATATTCATAGTAGAATATTAACATCAGCTAAGTAGCATCCCTCATATAATTTGCATCTACCAAAGTCACCAAACATAAACCAAAAATCTGCTGAAATTTAATCTTATTACTTACCTAAGCGGTGGTTCCAAATTGCGATTGCTCCGGTAGCTCGATTGGCAATACTAGACAATTTCCGAATTGCGATTGCTCCGAATTGCTCTCTCTGTGTATCTGTAACTGAAATTGGGGATAAACTATTTGGGGATGTGAGTTTAGGGCTTGGATTAGAGATAGAAATTGGGGATTTAAGTTTTAGGGCTTGGGTTTGAAACATACAATTGAGGTGTAGCGCGGCGGCATGTTATTCTGACTGTCAACCCTTTGGGGATGGTTATCAGATATTCAAGCGGCGGGGAACTGAAAAACTGGCGAGACAAAAAAAGGGAGGAAAATATAATTGGAGTGAAAATTATAGCGAAAAAAAAGAAGAATAATAGTGTCTCTTAAGAATAAATATAATTGAAGGAAAATTTAACAGTTTTTACTTTTTGTTTTTAAGAATATTAGAGATGGAAATTAATTTTTTTTTTCTTTTGACTGGTTATATACACGATATTAATTTTTAAAAAATACAGAACAACATTTTTAATGTATTAGATCATTATTATTATTTTTAGATGATTAGTATTATTTAGATAATTATAAAAAACCATGAAATACTAATTTATTTAGCAATGATGTATTTCTTGTTCTAATTTAGAGATACGAAATAATTATTAAACACGTGTCAAGTAAAAGTTGGTATTTTTAATTTTTACACTTAGTAATTTTATTAATATTGTATTATATATCATTATTTATTTAATTTAATAATCACATAGATGTATTTCTTTGTTCTAATTCAATTGTACGAAATAATCGGGCATCACATATCAAGTAAAATTTGGTAATTATAAATAAATATACACTTATAATATTTATAATTTAGAAATTGACTTAGGGGTTGTTTGTTTACATCTAAATGGGTCTGAACGATTCATCCAAAAAATTATGAGTAAATCAATAAGAAGTAGTGTTGAATAATATTTTTACCTACTTACCCTCATAGACAATTAGAAATTACATTTAATATCTATCTTTTTTTACTACTGTAAACAAATTATATTATGTTATTGTAGTCTTTTTGTTTTGATTTTATAGACTGATGTCTAATTATTTCTAAAAGTATATTACTAATACTATACTCCATCAAATATGGTTCACAAGTTTAATAATTTCTTTTTTCTTATATAATATTGTTTATTTATATTTACATAATCAATTTGTTCATAATACTCTAGAAGGTTAAAATAGAAAAATACACGTATTCGGATATTTTAGACAAATAGTTATCAAACGCATCATTTCATTCTATATTCAGAGCTTCTACTTCATTCAGTTCATTCAGATTTTCTTATACATTCAGAACTTTTCATTCAATTTTATCGAACAACACCTTAATCATCTTAGAAATAGAGAACTTTTCATTTCGCAACCTTTTTTTGTTATTTCCGCATGTGGGTGATCTATTAACATAACCAACATTGCTATAGTAACTTAGGCAACGATATATTCTGAATTTGTCCACAACTAATTATCCCATCATACATTGCTACGTTTATATACTTTAAGAAGAATCCCGCGCCAGACATATACTTCTTATTAGGGATGAGTATTTGGTTATAACCGAATATCGAATTTCAATTTAACTATCCGAACAAAAATTCAAACTTAGTACTAACCGAAAATTGAATAATCGAATTATGATGGGAAGGTTATTCGGTTTATAATCTTAAAATTAACTTATATTTACCAAACAAAAAATAATAATAAACAAGTTTAATAATTTCAAATTAACAATACAAAGTACATAACCATGTGACAAAGTTTAAAATTTTTTTTAAAAAAATATGTAATTATGCTATTTAGGTATTCGAATAGCATAATTTTAAAAAAACTAAAATGGAAATATTGTATTGATTAAAAAAATCAGTTCAGTTTAGTGATTCAATTTTACCCTTTTTTTTTTGCTAAGTCGTATTTCTTAATATATATGTTATGCCCATTTTAAAAAACACAGGTATTACATATTTCTTTTTTGAAACATAAAAAGGTATTACATATTTCTTTTTTAGAACATAGAAAGGTATTACATATTTCTTTTTTAGAACATAGAAAGGTATTATGGAGCAACTTTGGTATATTGAAACTACTCCATTAATTCATTCTTTATTCACTCACTAATACTTATATAATTCCCACTTTTACTAAATCGCAAGCCTATTAGGACCAAGAATATTATATAATTTAACTGCACAAATATAAAACAATAATAGTAAAATATTAAAGGCAGGAGGGGGATATATTTGGTGTCTGTTTGGGACTGATAATTGGCCTTGACCTTCGACAGGCTTGTTTCTTCATGGGAAAATGTACATCTATACGGTCTCTTCTCAAATGTCTGGATTGCCCTTCATACTTTGTTTGCATTGTATGTCTTTCAATGTTGACAATTTTAGCGGGTTAAATACACTTTTTTTTCACTCTACTCAATCTCAGTTTATAAATGTATTACTGGATTGAAATTTTTTACAGTCAACTCATTGAACTGTAATTTTTTTACAAAAATTCAAAAAATCGTCTACTCTGTTAAAATATTAATGACAAATCTATGTGTCATATGCATTATAGGCGGACAAGGAGAGAGAAACTGAGTTGGATAATTAATTAAATTAAACTATACTCAATTCTATAACAAATAGTTAAACAAAATATAAATCAAATTAACATACATAACAAATAATTAAATAAATTAATAATAAAATATATTAATGTATAATTTTTACAAATGTATTTATATAAAATTAATGAATTCATATTATTATTTTTTAAATATTAACATAACAATCTAAATTAAACAAACATAATCTAACTTATTATAAACATAAATTTATCTTTATTGGTTTTAAATAGGGAGAATATTATTATAAACATTAATAATTAGTAATTTACTTATACTATTACTCAAATTATAGTTACAGGATTAAAATTAATATATTTCTAATTTAGATTTAGTTCTTCCATTTTCATCTTCATCCATTCTCAGATCGGAACGGAGGCGCCTAACATTCATCCCAATTCTCCCCCCATCAACTGTCCAGTCCACCATTGACAAACCTCCGCCCAACATTATTCCAATTGATGAACACTAGAAAATACCCAAATTCCATTGATGAACACTACAAAATATCCAAATTTTATTGATGAACATTATAAAAATATTCAAGTTCTTTCTTAGATATAGTCCTAATCGCAAGAAAAAGTTCCATGCCCAATTTTCTTTAGTACTCTCTAATGGTGGGAATATTTGAACACAATCAAGATTTCTCAAATTGGGTTTACAAACTGTTAACGCCAAATTTTGTACGCCTGTTGAAATTACCGAAACAACGGGTACCCGAGCAAAAAGCGTTATCAATGGAGAACCAAAAATATTGCTGGAATAATTGATATTTGATGAAGGGTATTGTAGTATCAGGTTTATAAAATACTCTTAAATAAATACACACAATGAGATCCCATTAAATGAGAATTTAATAACACAAGGATTTTACGTGAAAACCCAATTGGGAAAAAACCACGGGGAGAAATCTCAGAAATTCACTATAAAAATATTGTACAAATTAGAGAAAATAATATTAACAATTATTTTCTCTCTTGCTCACTTTTTTTTATAACTCAATTGAGCTATTTTTCTCTTCACTTTTGAGACTTTTGGACTAATTCTTTTGCTCTTCTCGGATATTTTCTCTCTTTTACTGCTTGCTACTACTAAGCTTGAATTGTGAATGGGTGGTTTTTTCCTCTTCCCGAGCAGCCCTTTTATAACAAAAGTTTACGCACACCAATTTTGATAATAAGGAATAGGCATACCAACAAGGAATTTTTGGTGAAGAGTTGGCAACATACTTATGTAGAAAGTGAAGAGTTGGTAGCACACCTATGCAGAAAATCACATCCTAATATTGCCCCTTACTCTCTTATTATAAAAAAAAAAATTATAATAGGGGAGTAATACATCAAGACCAACTAGGTAGATAACATTCGATGCAGATTTATTTGGGTCAAAGACATTTCTGATGTATGTAAAAGCTGTATTCAGTAAGGCAAGAGAGACTATTGGTGTGAATTATGAATGTAATAGACCAGGTTAGAAAAAAGAGAACCCAAATTATTGATAATATTTTCTAAGCCGACCTGTATGCCATGTGCTTTTAAGCTCAGACCTATCCATACTCTGAAGCTTATAAGTTCCTGCCTTCAATATCTCTATAACTTCATAAGGCCCTTCCCAGTTAGGCATTAACTTACCTGTATTCTGTGGGGTCGAGGCCTCTGCCTCCCGAAGCACTAGATCACCAATCTCAAATCTTCTGATCCGAACCCTTCGATTGTAATGCCTAGTTGTCTTCTGTTGATAGATGGCCAACTTCAACATTGCGACATCCCGAACCTCGTCTAACAGATCCAAATTGAGTCGAAGACCTTCTTCATTATACAACTCTTTGAAATTAGCTACCCTGAATGAAGTAGACCCGATCTCAACTGGAATTAAGGCCTCAGTACCATAGGTCAATCTGAATGGTGAATCCCCAGTAGTCGTCCTAGGAGTAGTTCGGTATGACCAGAGAACATTTGAAAGTTCTTCAGGCCATCTCCCTTTAGCTTCATCCAACCTCCGTTTAATGCCATTGAGTAAAGTTCGGTTTGTGACTTCAACTTAACCATTAGACTGAGGATGGGATACTGAAGTCCTTCGATGCTGAATCCCCAATTCCGTTAGAAAATTCTCAAATTTTGAACCTACGAACTGCCAGCCATTATCCGACACCAGAACCATCGGAATACCAAACCGAAACACCACTGACTCTTTTAAAAATTGAAGACAATCTTGCTCCGTTATATACCGAAGTGGTTTAGCCTCTACCCATTTAGTCATATAATCAATGGCCACCACAATGAACTGAACTTGACCCTTTGCCTTTGGCATAGGCCCCAACAAATCTATTCCCCATACAGCAAACGGGATGGGGGATAGTACTGATGATAACACCTCCGGAGGTTGATGTGAAATTGGACTGTTTAACTGACACTTTGAACATTTCTTGACATACTCCTTAGCTTCTTGAAACATCGTTGGCCAATAGTACCCTTGTCTGATCAGTTTATACGCCAACGACTTAGCTCCCATATGATCTCCACAGATTCCTTCATGCACCTCCCGAAGCACATAAGAAGCCTCCGATAGGACCAAACATTTCAACAGTGGTGATGAGTAAGCTCGCCGATATAAATCCCCATCGATCAGACAAAAATAAGAACTTCGGTATTTAATTCTTTTTGCCATAAGTTTATCTGTTGGAAGTTTTCCATCGACCAAGTATTCTATATATGGTGTCACCCAACAATTCATTCTCTCGACTATCATAAGCTCCTTCTTGTTGATACTGGGCTCGTTAAGAATTTCCAAATAAACCGAACCACCAAAATCATCCACCAGAGTAGCAGCCAGTTTGGATAACGCATCGGCAACTACGTTTCCCTCCCGCTCAATCCCATGTAATACATAAGATTCGAACCTTTGTAATAGCACCTTTACTTCAGATAAATATTTTGTCATCTGTGCCCCCTGAGCTTCATACTCTCTTTGAATCTGCTTTACCACTAATTGGGAATCACTGAATACAAGGATATTGCGTACCTCCAAACTCTTTGCCAATCTCAAGCCTGCTAATATCGCTTCATATTCAGATTCGTTATTGGTAGCTCTGAAACGAAATCGAATTGTTTGTTGTACTTTAAACCTTTCTGGACTGGTTAATATGACACCAGCCCCACTAGCATCGGCATTTGATGATCCGTCCATGTACAGAGTCCAAGAGAAAGTTGGGATCGACTGCCCCCTAGTTATGGCACCCACAGCTCCAGTCATCACATCTGCTTAATCACAATCTGGGAATGTACATTCAACCATGAAGTCTGCTAATGCCTGCCCTTTAATAGCAGTTCGAGGACGATATTCCAGAACAAATTGGCTAAGCTCCACAGCCCAAGCAACCATCTTTCCCGAAGCGTCTGGCTTTTGTAACACCTTCTTGAGTGGTTGATTTGTGTAGATGATAATGATTCATCCTTGGAAATAGTGTCGAAGTTTCCTACTAGCAATGCAACAACCAAGGCATATGCACACTTTTCTAGGTTCGGATATCCTGTCTCGGCATCCCTCAAGGCATGACTAACATAGTAAACAGGGCGTTGAACCCCTCCCTCCTCCCGAACTAGAACCACACCTACTGCCAATGAACTAACAGCCAAATACAAGTAAAGAGGTTCCTTTGGTATTGGCTTCTGCAATAAAGGGGCAGATGACAGATACCTCTTAATTCCTTGAAAAGCGTCTTCGCACTCCGAAGTCCACTGAAAGGTCTTCTCGTTTTTAGGTCCCTTCAGAGTGTCGAAAAAGGGCAAACACCTTTCTACTGATCTAGACATAAACCTCCTCAATGCCGCCACCCTGCCGGTAAGCCTCTGCACATCTTTAAAATTCTGTGGAGACTTCATATCCAAGATTGCCTTTATCTTCTCCGGATTTGCCTCAATTCCCCTCCTACTCACCAAGTAACCCAAGAACTTTCCCGATCCTAGGCCGAACGTACACTTTGTGGTGTTGAGCCTCATGTTGTAATGTCTAACAGTCTGGAAACACTCTTCCAGATCCTATAGATCATCATGCACCCTTAAGCTTTTGACAATCATGTCATCCACGTACACCTCCATATTCTTTCCGATCTGCCTTCGAAAGACTTTATTCATCATCCTTTGGTATGTGGCTCCTGCATTAATTAACCCGAACGTCATCCTGTTGTATGCATAAATAGCCCGATGTGTGATAAAGGTCGTTTTTGGTATGTCCTCCTTTGTCATAAAATTTGATTGTACCCCGAAAAAGCATCCAAAAAGCTAAGAACAGCATTCCCCGACGTTGCATCAATGAGTTGATCAATATGGGGAAGTGGATAGAAGTCTTTTGGACATGCCTTATTTAAATCGGTGTAGTCGATACAAACCCTCCACTTCCCGTTTTGTTTCCGAACCAAAACCACATTTGTCAGCCATTCCGGATATTCTATCTCATTGATAATCCCAGCATCCATAAGCTTACCAACCTCCTCATCAATAATTCTCTGTCGTTCTGGTGCAAAAATTCGACGTTTCTGGTGAATTGGTTTTTTCTCCAGATCAACCGATAGCTTGTGAACAGCTACATCTTCTGCTATTCTTGGCATGTCGTGAGGGGTCCAGGCAAAGATATCTGAATATGTTTGCAGCAATTATATTAACCCTGCTTTAACTGTACTTTGCAACCCGGCACCAATCCTTACCAACTTTGTTGAATTTCCCGAAACCAACTCCACTTCCTCGGTTTCTTCTACCGGTAACGCCAATGGCTCTGTAGCCCCTTCGGTAAATGGCTCAATGTCCACCGTCATTGTCTGCCTCTGCTTACTAACCCCAATAGCAGATGCTGTCAAAGTATGTCGGTAACACCTCTTTGCAATGTCAAGATCTCCTTTTACTTCACCAACCCCAGCAGATGTTGGAAACTTTATCTTAAAGTGAGGGATTGAAGTAACAGCGCCCAATGCAGATAAAGTTGTTCGACCCAAAATAGCATTGTAGGCAGAATCTACTTGCACAATAAAGAATTTTACCAGTACCTTCACTTGCGTGGGAGCTGTACCAAACACCACTGGGAGCTCTACTGTACCAACTACGGGTACTGCCTCCTTACCGAAACCCCAAAGAGGAGATTCTTGACCAACTTCCATCTTGACGCCTTCAATATCCATCCTTTGATAAGCATGATTGTAAAGTACATCCACTGAAAACCCGTTGTCGATCATTATTCTTTTCATGTCTACCAGGCCAACCTGTGCAGTAATAACCAAGGCATCTTCGTGTGGATCGATTGCAACAGGGGGATAATCGTCGTCTGAGAATGAAATCACTGTGTTTGGAAAATGCCTCTCCACCTTTTGGGTTTGATCCAACAATGCTACAATGCCGGTTGTATTTCTCCGTTTCTTCCCGGACTGTTTCTGCATAGTTCCACCAGTAATAACATCAACGACTCGCCGAGGTTAACTTTCTTGCTCAGCTCTCCTTTCTTCGACAGGAGGCGGGTTTGGTAACTGTGTTCTCCGACCCGCCACATACTGGATTAACTCGCCACTTTGCACCCTTTGTTCAATCATTTCTTTTAAACCAACACAAGCCTCTGTTGCATGTCCTGCATACTGATGATAATGATAATACAAGTTTGTTCTTATTTGTCGAGATCCTGATGGTCTTGGTTCGACTGCCGGAGTGTTCCTTATTGCCTCCAAAATCTTCACCCGATCTGTGTTCAACGGTGTATATACTTTATTCTCCACTCGCGATTGGAAATGTGGCCTGGTTACTATCGAAGACCCTCCTTTTGGCCCGATCCGATCCCATACATTTGCCTTATTGTCTCCATTCTTATTATTGTTGGGTCGGTCATTTCCTTTCGGCTGTAAACTCGTCATAGCTTCATCGATCGTAATGAAACTTTCAGCCCTTTTATAGGCATCAGAGAGGTCCTTCGGAGGGTTGAACATCACATCCTTCATTAGTTTCTTGTTCCGCCCCATATACAATCCCGTTGTAAAAAATCCTAATGCTTGTATCATGTTTAGATCAGTAATCGTCCCTACAGCATCTCGGAACCTTTGCACATACTGGCTTAGCGACTCACCAGATTTCTGCCTGATCTGCATTAAGGACACGGTCAGTTTCCCCCTCCGCTTATTACTCCCGAATCGTTCATGAAACTTGTCGCACAACTCTTTCCATGAATTGATACAATTTGGGGGCAAAGACATGAACCACTGTTTCGCCGATTTTTTGAGTGTCGTTACAAAGATTCGACACATGCCCGTCTCTAAATGATTGTAGTAGTCCATGACACTTTAGTATGAATGAGTATGATCAAAAGGGTCCCCTGTGCCATCGTACATCTCCGGTGGCGGTAACTTCTTTTTGGGATCAACCCTTTCTTGAGTAATAGCGGGAGAAAAAGGAGACTTCGGATCCACCACCCTTAGTTCTGCCCTTGTTGTATCTAGTCTCTACTCCAATTCTGCTAGCCTCTCTAATATGGCTTCGGGAATGGTTGCCTGTGGGATTACTGGTTGTTCTTCCAGAGGTGGTTCCACCCTTGCATTGGCATGATGCCTCCTATCAATTGGAGATCGAGTTCGTCTCCTATAGTGTTGGTCTACTGGTTGTTCTTCCTGAGGTGGTTCCACCCTTGCATTGGCATGATGCCTCCTATCAATTGGAGATCGAGTTCGTCTCCTATAATGTTGGTCAAGTGACTCGGGCCGCCTTTCGTCTTCTTGCGTCATACGACCTTGAGGATGGTATCGGGTTGGTGAACTGGATTGCCTTGTGTTGTCTGAGTGTAGTTCGGATCGGCTAGGTCTCCTTATGTCATCTTGGTGTGTCGTTCGGGGTCGACTATGGGGAGTCACTTCCCTTTCTCTGCCCACCACTGTAGCAATTGTTTCTCTTTGTCTCTTTAGATTAGTCAAATATACATCCCACTCTTGTTGCTGATGGCGTAAAAACTCTAACTCCGCCTCTGCTTCCTTGATTTTTTGCAATCTGATTCGGTCTTGCTGGTCAGGTTGGCTTGACCCCCTGTCCTCATTCTCTAGAACATGGTTCTGTTGATTTGTCCTCCTCCTATGCAGATCCTGATCTAGAATGGCTGTTGGAGTGAAAAGTTGTCTCTGTACAGGATCTGACCGTGTTATGATGTGGTCAAATCTTGCTAGATTGGGGCCAAGTCTGTCTCTCACCGAGCCCCTGTGTGAAACTCCGTTATTCTCCATATAAACAATTTTCTAAACAAAGTGATGATTTAAAATCAAATATCAATCAAGGCCCTCCTTTTAGCGCCAATGTTAACGCTAAATTTTGTACGCTTGTTGAAATCATCGAAACAACGGGTAACCGAGCAAAAAGCGTTATCAATGGAGAACCAAAAATATTACTGGAATAATTGATATTTGATGAAAGGTATTGTAGTATCAGGTTTATAAAATACTCTTAAATAAATACACACAATGAGATCCCATTAAATGAGAATTTAATAACACAAGAATTTTACGTGGAAACCCAATTGGGAAAAAATCACGGGGAGAAATCTCAGAAATTCACTATAAAAATATTGTACAAATTAGAAAAAATAATATTAGCAATTATTTTCTCTCTTCCTCACTTTTTTTATAACTCAATTGAGCTATTTTTCTCTTCACTTTTGGGACTTTTGGACTAATTCCTTTGCTCCTCTCGGATATTTTCTCTCTTCTACTACTTGCTACTATTAAGCTTGAATTGTGAATGGGTGGTTTTTTCCTCTTCCCGAGCAGCCCTTTTATAACAAAAGTTTACGCACACCAATTTTGATAATAAGGAATAGGCATACCAACAAGGAATTTTTGGTGAAGAGTTGGCAGCATACTTATGTAGAAAGTGGAGAGTTGGTAGCACACCTACGCACAAAATCACATCCTAACACAAACTATTGTAGAACATAATGACTGGAGGAAGTGATGAATAGTGGTTGCGCACGCGCGGCCATGACACTCGTTAATGGTGGCAACCATGGAGGTGGATGGAAGAAGGGAGAACTAATTTGTGGCGGCCCAGGTAGGAGATGATGAGCAAAGGAAGTGATGAATCATAAGTCGACGGCTATGGACGATAGTGACTTGATTGTTATGGTGGATGGTGTCGGCAACCATGGTTGGCTTAATTGATTGCGGCAGCCATGGAGCGGTGAAGAAGGGTACCTAATTTGTTTTTCAATTATATGAGTGTTTAATCCCAAATGGTCATCTTAACAAATGGGCTTATTTAATTTAATTTTTTTTTTGATAAAGAGGTTAATTTAATTGAGAAGGTAATTAACTTTTCATTATTGTTTATTTAAATATTTTAACTTTTAAATTTAATTTTTTTATTTAAAATAATTTAATTTTTTAGCAATATTTATATATATATAATATCACATTTAAGTTATTAATTTTTTCTATTTTATAATTGTGAAGTTAAAAGATTTTATTTGGTTGCTTTTTTTCTATTGTTTTATTTAGTTAACTTGTTTTAATTGTTGGCTTTTGGGTTTTTTTTTTCACCATGACATGTAAGTCTATCTGTCATGTACTACTCAATTCGTTAAAAGTCAAACAATTTAACAGAATTTATAACGGTTTGTAAAAAAATTGTAGTTCAGTGAATCGAATGAAAAAAAATTCAATTCAATAATGCGTTTATAAACCGAGGTCGAGTAGAACGGAAAAAAATATATTTAACCCCAATTTTAGCACCCAGTAGTCTAGTACTACTGCCAGGTTCTGTGATTAAACATTTTTTTTTTTTTAATTTTCTTTAGTTTATCTCCTGAATGTGAAACTTATTGATTATACGTGTAAGAGAATTATTTTAAAAATATTAGTAATTCTCAACAAAAAAACCAAGTCTAGTAACACATAATCTGTGCCATGTTGTTTCAAAATCACATAATCTATCCTCCCTCCACTGCAAAAACAAATATACATATATACATTTTTAAAGTAAGGAATACGACGAGTCCGATGCTCCAACTTGAGCAATACTTAACTAGTAAATTAAAATTTTACTTGGTTTGTATATTCAGATGTTTCGTATGATTATTTTTCTTTAAATTAATAATAAACTAGATTTATAAATAGAAAATTATTATTTACATAATATTTTCACAAAATCTTACTCACGTGAGTATAAATTTTATTTACTATTCACGTGAGAAGAGTTTTATAGAAATATCGATTTTTTTTATAAAAATATCAATTTCAAAAAATATCCCTTGAAAATATCTTTAGATACATAATTTATAACATGTCAAGATTATACATAGTACTTCATCATCATTAGAAGTTTAGAATGATAGTAGTGTTACTTTGCACAATCACTCATTAGTTCTAATATTATCCTAAACAAATTTATTTAACAGATACTTAAGATTAATAATTTGAAATATGTAGTTAAGATCACATCAACAAAATGGCCATAATATAATTAATGACCCATTAAAATAATATAGCACTTTCACTTATTTAATTCGTTTATTTACAGTATAATTAAATTAATATGCCTATAATAAGTCCCTTCAAACTTTTTTTACTTGTCCCAACACATTCATATATGTTTTGTAAAGTGACATGTTTTCCTCAATATGAATATATGATGTGCATGCTATATGAAAATTAATAATTATACTTAATGTGGCATTTTAACTTTAATTTCATCTTCTATATATTACATTATAATAAAAGTTATTTTATTTTTTTAAATATAATTAATAAATCACAACAATTATTAAATATGAATTAAAATCAATCCAAACATAATAACACATTATCATTATTATATCATGAAACATCATTGTACATTACCTTTCACAAAATTAAATTGAGAGACTATTACTACTATTGTAAATCATTGTCTAAGTCCAATCAAAAATAAATGAGAAGATTCTGAATGCTTTGCATATGTTGTCCCCCCCCCCCCTCCCAAACCATCCCCATCCCCATCCCGTGTGTTGATCACCTGCTATAATTTTCATGTGATTTCTGTTTTATTGATAAGGTGTTGGAGCTGGAGAATCCGGGAAGTCCACAATTTTTAAGTAGGCAAGAAATTTATATCAATTCATTAAAATTGTAGTTAAATTTCTTTTCCATATACAGTCTCGCCTAATGCTTTGTTATGCATTTGCAAATAAAGCTTTTATTTCAGACTGGGCTTTAATGACGCAGAGCTAAAGAGTTACGTCTCAATTATCCATGCAAATGTGTATCAGACGATAAAAGTACGCAATACTTGCAAGGGTGAGTTGGTTATTTCCCTTTTTGCAGAATAGGAAGAGTATGCAATGCTATCTGCTTAGTAGGAATGCATTGCAGCAATATTATTTGTAGTTTTTTTTTCTTGACCCATACAAATATTAAGGGTAGATCTGAAAATATATATATATATATATATATATATATATATATATATATATGCTCTCTATTAATTTTCTTTTTTTAATTTATGTAAAACTTATACCTTTTGAGACGGTGCGAGTAATTGAAAAATGTGTAGTGCTACATGTACAATAACGATGTCGTTTGATGAGAAGTGTCTATAAGATTGTCAACTAATCAAACAGTTTAAGCTCGAACTGGACTCAAAAAATAAAATAAAAGAGTCGCTCTACGCTAGATCACACATTTATTACTCAAAACTACTAGTATATTTTAATAGTTGAAACAAATACTACTAGTAGTGTTTTGACATATACTACTATAAACTAACATAATACCATCTAGAAAACTAACATAATACCATCTAGGAGAACTCAAAACTACTACCTGAATTTTCTTTTTCGCCGGTAGCACCTTTTCGGCTAATCCTTTTGTCCCCATTTTCTTTTTCTTTTTTGTCTGTTCACTTCCGGAATTAAAACCATTTACTCCCTCCATCCAAAATACACTCCCCCTCCTGACAATACAATTGAATTTTGAACAAGTCATTTTTTTATTCTTATATATTTTAAAAATACAAAATTAAGTTTAATTTTTTAACGTTAATATTAGATATCTTTAAATTTCAAAATTAACCTAATTGCTACGAACAAAATTATTAATACCTTTAGATAATTTTAAATCCTTATAATTATTTTCTCTAAAATTAAATCAATTACATCAAATTTTAATTTCATAATATCTTAAATGTACTTCAAAAAATCAAACTTAATCCACTGTTTTATAAGTATTTCTTTTGAATTTGTCTCCCTCTTTGCTCCATTACACTTTTTCCTCCACTTTTATTCAATACATAGGCTAAATATCTAGCTTTTCAAAATATTGACATTTCTCTTTAAAAAACTATTTTATCGCAACAAGCGGGCTTCAAAAAGATTTCTCCTCCTCAATGTCCCGTTAACTACCAAGTGTCAAGTACATAAATCTCCTTTAGCTAGACAAGGAGTTATATATATATATATATATATATATATATATATATATATATATATATATATATATATATATATATATATATATGAGTCATGCTATGCGGACACATTTTTGGGACATGGAAATTGGTCATTTTCATGTTCCAATGGTCAATTTTTTTTGTATTTATTTCAAACATATTTATACTATGGATTTAAAATTTTTTTTATAAAAAATCTAAAAAAAATGTGTAATTTGGATATATATCAAAAAAAAGTGTTGTATGGCACACACCCTTTTTTTGATATATATATATATATATGAAATTACACCCTCTTTTTTTTGGTTATTTTATAAATTGATTTTAAAATCCATAAATTAAATATGTTTAGAGTCAATACCAAAAAAAATAAAAACAAGCCAACATGAAAATATCCAATTTCCATGTTCAAAAATTTAAGAGTGCTTCTACGGGGATCGACCAATTGGACATAAAAATTAGACCGGTCTCTATTTTCCCCCATTTGCCTTATTTTTTTTTTATTATTTTTTGGTATTGACTCCAAACATATTTATACTATGAATTTTAAAGTTAATTTTTTTTTTGGTATTTTACATATATGTTGGAGTTAACATTAGACGATTGACCCTATTACATATATATGAATTAAAACCAATGCAAACATAATAACACATTATCATTATTATATCATGAAACCTCATCGTACAAAAATTAAATTGAGAGACTATTACTACTATTGTTAATATATCATTGTCAAGTCCAATAAAAAATAAATGAGAAGATTATTCTATTTTCTTAAAAAAAATTGTTTGATAATTGACATGTCTTAAACATTTGAATGATATAATTTTATTATTTTACCCCTCTAAAAAAATTCAAAATTGTTGTAAATTTATTTAATATTACTTAATATAATAGTTAACATTTTTTTAAAATTTTTTAATTTTTTAATTTTTTTTTTACTTCATTCAGCTACTCATTCAGCAATTTAGCCAAAAAATCTGACTTAACCATTCAGCTCAAACATCTGATCGATTCAGTCATTCAGACGATTTTTATCCAAAACAAACACACTTAGAATTTTAAATGACTTATAAGTTAAATATAGGTTGACTTATAAGTTGTTTTAAGTTGTGACTTATAAGTAAAAGTGTTTGGCATTAATTTGATTTATAAGTCAAAAATTAAGTTAAAATAAGTTTGAAGGTGTTCGACTTATAATGAACTATAAGTTAAAATAATGTAAAGATTACTAAAAAGGACATTAATAAAAAGAGGTACAAAATAGATATTACATTTGGTCAAACTAACTTATTTTAAAATAACTTATAAGTCATTTTAAAATAAGTCACAAATAGTTCTTTTTTTTTTGACTTAAAATTCAACTTATAAGTGAAAAAATAAGTCACTTCCTAACACTCAAATAGTAACAAATGACTTAATTTTAAGTTGGTTTGACCAACTTATAAGGAGTTCCTGAACAGGCCTTTAATGGCTGATTGATTTAATCATTCAACCATTTAAATGTATTCAGTCCTAAACAAACAACCTCCAAGAGGCCAAGACAAAGAAAGACCAAGGCATTGTTTGCTTGTTTTAAGGTCAAATTAATCATTTTCCATAGAGCGAAACAAATCCCTGTCCCTCTTATTCAAATCTCTGTCCCACTGATTCTCTCTTTCATTTTTCAAGACAAACATCTCCTTAGTCCCCATGTAGTTTAAAATAGAGGGAATATTTTGTTAACTGATATTTGTGACGTTAAATGTGTATCAAAAAAAATTAATGGAAATGTAATAACCCATATTTTTGTGAATAATTAAATATTAATTGATTTCATTTATAATAGTATAATTGAATTGGAAAAGGTAAGTTACTATTTTTTTTTCCTTCCTTGTTTTATTTGGAGAGTTAAATTATTTTAGTAGACTATTAAATAATTGATTAAATTAAAATTGAGGAGTCCATTAGGGTTTTGATAACTCCTATATTGATTCTTATTTATATTTAAAGAGAAGAGGTGTAACCCTAATCCTATTCTAATTTGATTGGTTGAATTCCCGCGTAGAATAATCATACGCACTGCAGCTCATTAGAAAAATCATAATTAATTCATCCGATGTCAGAATTGAGTGAATCCAAAGCCTATTTCTTCAGTTTTTCGTTCTCTACAATTATAAATAGGAAGAAAAGTTATTTGACATCATCTTCATGCCTAAAATTGATGAAAACCGCAATATATCCCAATTCCCGCAACTATTTTCAACCCTAGTTTTAAAAATTCGTAACTCAGTCATATTAACTCCGAATCGAGTGATTCTTGAGCCTATTTCGTATATCTTTTCGAGAGCTACAATTTAAATGAGACATAAAGAGATTTTGAAGATTCTAGAAGACCTACAAGTCAGATTCTTTACTGCTGCGTATTGAAGAAAGGTAAACAAGGAAGGTAAATATTATTTCGTATTTTGATTTTAAGTTTAGTTATGAGAATTTTTTAAATTAGTGATTATTTTTAAATAAAATATAGACATGAAATTAGATATCATGATAATCGGAAAGAGGAAATAAATTTATACATAGGAATATTATTTGATTGAACGTAAACGTTAAAATCTGAAAATCAGTTTCTATATTTTTAGGTATATTGTGTGGGTTATATCTCTTAATCTGACCGTTGGATCGTTATAATTTTTGGATATGTTATACATATATAAGCTGAGAATAAGTTCACCAATTTTGAACCGTTAAAGATTAACGTATAATTTGTTATGAATTTTAAGAAAGGGCTGATCTAAAATTTTTGTAGCAGAATTTTCAGCAACAAGTTCTAATATTTAAAAGAGTATAATTTAATGATTTTAAATCCGATTTGGGTGATTCTTGAGGCTAAATTAGAGTGTTTGAAGTCTAATTTCTGTTAAAATTAGTTAATTTGACAAATAAGTTTTAATTAATGGTGATAAGATCAGAATAGCGGACTGACGTATTAAAAATAGTTGTCATATTAGGGTTTTAAGATTTCTTAAGTTTTGTTATTGACTTTTAAGTTTTGAGATATTAATAGTGATCTAAGGCGATAGTTAAAGGCATATTAAATGAGTTACGAATTATTATAGAATTATTAGTTTGGATTATATTTAATTCGAAGCGAATATATTTAGGTGGTGATTAAGATTTCGTATTTGATATTGTTGGCATTGGATGTTAAGATTTTGTGGAGTGTGCTATAAGTGATTTTGCGTATCAGGTACGGATTCCGTACTCCACTCCTTTGATTATTGTTATATTCTTTATATCTCGTGATATCTCGTCATTCGTTACCTTTCGCTTATATTTCTGTTGACGCTCTTGAATAGAAGTTTGATTTTCGACATCTTCACTTTATTCTATAATTTGAACTCTTTTCTTTCTATTATAATTTAAAACATATTCCATATTTCTTCAGCGATACTCTCATCATGTTGATTTGTTTGTTTTGCTAATCGTTTAGAATTTGGTGCTCGCTTAATTGTTTCGTTTCTAATCAAATTCTTATTTTGCTTTGGTTTGATCTAGATGTTCCAAACTTCATATTTTGTAATCTTTTGAATTTATTCTTCATGCATAAAACTTATTGATCTTTGTAGAGCGGTACATGTTGTTACTTTCTTTTGGATACATTGTGTTTATGATTTGATTTGGTTCAACATGTACGTTTAGAAACCTTTTGTTGGTATTATGTTGCATGTGTTGTGACATCATATCTTTGTGGAATAAGCGATAGGGTATACCTGAGCTATAACCACCTGTGGGGGTACCACAGGCATGTCCTCTTAGCACCGAGGCATGACACTTTCCGTGGCGGTGTGATCAGTCCACGGCGTCTCCGTTTTGGGCTCCGGAGGAAGTGGGCCATTTGGGGTTTTTGTTGTGGGAGGCGTATGGGTCGACCCTAGTTTCTGTTCTGTTTTGCGGATTGGTGATGTTTGTGCTAGACATACCTTCCGATTTGCATGCATTTGGATCTGCAGTCCAATGTGTGATTTGCCTGTGTGGCATTATTTTGACTTGCTTGTGTGGCAAGGCATATTTGTGTTTTGTTCTGAGCTCGGTATTAAATAACCACTTAGCCACTTTGATTCAGCCTTTTATTTGTATTATTAATTTTGTTGATTCAGATATATTCTATTCAACTTCGGAGATTATAATTTTTTCATCGGTATTTATTCTTGAGGCTTTACTCAGTATTTTGTTCAGTTGATTTCGTATTACAGTTGTGCATCTTTTGTATATCTTTATCCGTACTGGGCATTTGGCTCATGCTGTGTTTTTCTTCCGGCAGGTCTGCAGGGGCGATTTAGGGTTTCGTGTCAAGAGAGCTACATTTGACCATATAGGTTTATTTGATTTTAGGTTTTGATTATTAAGTAAATTTTTGGAGAATTGTATTTAATTCGATATTGATGGATTATCAACTATTAAATATTTTGGAGTTATTCGTGCTCTGTTTATTAATTTTGAGGTTTGTTGTGTTTTGCACGTGACCTCCCTTTCCTATTTCGGGAAGGGGGTGTTACAGGAAAGGTGCAGTACATAGGGTTATGTTTCATTCCACAAGAACTTCAAAACTAGTTTCAAATTTCAAGTCTACCATACATCAGTGTCACCCTGGCATTGTCTATTCCTGATGTAAATTTACATGGCAGATGAGCAACTATTCCTCCATGGATGGCACCCTTTATTGCAAACCTCATTTCGAACAACTTTTCAGGGAATCCGGGAATTTCAGCAAGAACTTTCATACATGTGAGACCTTTAACTTTGTGTGTGTGTGTATGTGTGTGTGTGTGTGTATATAATCTAATTGTACTTTCTTTGTTTTTTCTTTGCTAATTAACTATTTTTGTTGTGATGATCATTTCAACAGCAAAGCCGGAGAGAGAAAATTCACTGGTATGTTCAAATCTGCAGGCTGCATCTATATTCATATATATAACACCACTATAGTTTCTATACATTTCTTAAACTAATTAACCATTTAGATATTTTATTTTATTTTGAAAAGGCTAGTATTAGAATTAGGATTTAATTAAATGCATGCATTCATATGGTTTTAATTGTTTGTTACCCGACTATCTTTGTGATCAATTTTGTTTTTAATATAGAATTTTGATAATTATATTGCAGACAAAGGTTCCAAGCAAACTCTCTTCCATGTTCTCTGGAACCCAAGACAAATGTGCAGCTTGTAACAAGACCGTCTATCCACTAGAAAAGGTTTGTGATTTCATATTTAATATTCCCTCTATTTTAAACTATAAGATCATCGTTAATTATTTGCTATATTTTGTGAATCACACCCATGTAGTATTTCTAACCATGCACGAAATTTTAAAAACTTCTTATAATTTGTACAAAAAATTGTGTTGCAGTAATTATCCTGGGAATATAATTTTCTAGAATGCTCTAAATTACCGAATTACGGAATATGTTCACCTATGTTTACAATATTTTGCGTCTAGCACAATCCTTACTATCTATATATGAATCCATAAATTTTCAATTATGTGGACAAGTCCTTTATATATATATATATATATATATATATATATATATATATATATATATATATATATATATATATTAAACAAACGGACAAAACAAATATTATTCGTTCAAAAATTCTAAATAAATTGGATTGTTTGATTTTTATTTTTTTTACCAAATCTACGTAGAATATAGATAATGACATATACTGAGAATTTCATGTCATTTTAAAGTTCAAAATTATAAATATATCTCCTATTTTAAAGCGGACCAAGGTGAAAAATACAATATATCTAATTTTGAAAAAAAAAAGTAAGTATTATTTAAATTTTAGAGACAAACTAATAACCAAATCAAACATGAATTTGAAATATAAAATAAACTAAATATTAGACGATTAATGAAGTAATTAACATAAAAATTTAATTATAGTTGCAAAGTAGCAGAGGCAATTTTTTATAATTCTCCACGGATCCATCTAAACTTAAAGCCAGATATGGAAATTATTGGGGAAAAAAATACAGTATACTAAATTGTCAGATCTGCAAGTCATTGAGAGAGGAAGATTGAGGAACACTTTGCCTCGCTCTCTGTAAAGTACATGTAGTCCTATATATGCATGGACTCCCGTTGTTATCTCTCTATATGTATGGTGATATATATAGAGATACATATAGAGAGAGAGGGAGAGAGAGGGAAGGGTATTAAACGTGCCAAGAAACTTATCTATACATTATATATTATATCTATATAAATGCAGGCATTGTTGTTATCTAGCTAGTTTTGATATAAATGCAGGCATTGTTTTGGAAGGTTGACTTTTACTTGGTATATTATTTCATTTCATGGAATCAATTCTCTTGTGATATTTGATCGGAATTAGGTTTTGGTTCTTCTAGTGTAGATGCTGCAGATAGGGCTGTAAATAATAACCGAAAAATTTGTATTTGTCCGCATCTTTATTCGAAAAAAACGAATATTATTCTCATTCGAAAAAAAAACGAATATATCCGTAATCAGTTTAAAGATATCCGCAAATAAACATAAACAAATACAGATATAGATATATTGGTATTCGTTTAACATCCAACCGTAAATATATCCGGCGAATATCCGGAATCCGATATTCAGATTCGAATCAGTATTCGAAATTCGTATCCGAATAAAATATGTATATATATATATATATATATATTAATAACTTACATATATATATATATATATATATATATATATATAAGTTATTTATATATACAGTCCCCTTCAGTTGAGGGCCTCAACTGAAGGGGACTGTTTATATATATATACACATATATATTAATAACTTACATTCATTATATATGTACATATCTTACATATATATATTAACTTACAAAACTATTGATATTAGCTTGTTACACATTTTTTATTTTCAAAACTTGCGATGCGAGGAGACGGGAGGCAAGAGTAATGAACAATATAATTTGTGAAAAAATAATTAAATAATTAATGTAAACTTTTGAATCTAATTATAGCTTACAAATATTACAAATTTTAATAAATTAACATTCATTCATTAATGAACTATACTTTAAAACTCATTATTTATTTATTTTCTTATTCTAGTTATAGTTGTAATTAGAATATTCATTTTAAAATTTAAAATTTAAATTAAGATTTTAAAATGATAAAAACTTATTTTAATTATAATTTACAGCATTGATTATTGAATTTATTATAAATAAATAAATTAACATAATGGCTAGTATTTATAATATTTAACTATACAGGTATTAAATACTTGATATATTAAAACTATATAATAGTTAATTAAAATATACATATATATATATATATATATATATATATGAGATTAAGTTAAATACGGTAAAATTTAATAATTAGGTTAAATATAATATTAGTAATTGTTATTTATATAATGTGTACATATATACCGTATATAAACTATACATATATAATTGCTATAAATATAAATACAGATACCGTATAAGAATAATATATATCAAAATTTGGCATCATGGCCATTGAAGTCAAAAACACAGCGAAATCTTACGCTCAAAAACTTCATTCTACACTAACTGTGAGAAGCAATCACAGTGCGACACCTGGATTTATTATTCCACTAATTTTCCTCCCCAACCATCAGATCAATTTCTCAAACCTTTTAAGTGGGATCCAGTTCCGGAAGGACCTCTAAGGGCCTGTTCGGAAGTGACTTATTTTAAAATGACTTATAAGTTAAAATATAAGTTGACTTATAAGTTGTTTTAAGTTGTGACTTATAAGTAAAAACGTTCGGCTGATAATGACTTATAAGTCACAAATTAAGTTAAAACAAGTTATGAAGGTGTTCGGCTGATAATGTGTAATATCCCAGATATTTCACAAATTTAAAATAAAAATTTAATAAATAAAATTCTTATTAAGAGATAAAGTAGATTTGAACATATATGTATATATGTGTTTCATATAATGTGAAGTATGTGATTTTGTGTAATAGGTTAAATGTGTATATATAGATGTGAAATATATACACATATATTGAGTAAAATTAATTAATTAATTAATATTAATTGATTGAGATTAAATTAAAATTATATTATGAAATAATATAATTTGAATATTGAGCCTTAGACAATGATAGAATTGTTATGAATTAAATTTTTATATATGAGTTAATTAATTCACTTAGTTAAAATTAGTGAATTAATGTATGTACTTTGTTCTAATAAAATAAAGTTTATATGGATAATATTTTGTGTAAGTGTGATGAGTAAATAAATATATGTGATATATATTTATTTGCTAGTATGTGTGTTATGTATTTGCTAGTAAGAAATTAATCTAGATTGCAAGCCCAATGTATAAAATAGTTGTGGAGAATTTAGTTAGTCCAAAGAATTATAGTATCAAGCCCAAATTTTAAAGAATTAAGATGGCCCAAGTTATTTAATTAAAAACTTGTGACAAGTCCAATGAAGAAGCCCAATTAGAATTTAATTTAGTAGCCCAAAATAATGGGACATGTGTTAGTAACTATGGTTAGGAACTAACCATGTTTGAGTTAAATGTAGGAAATTATGAGAAATGATTATATTATCCAAGAGAAAGTGATTAATGACTCATGTGTCCTAAGAAGGAAATTGCTAGGAAGTTTCCTAGTAATTGGAGAATGACTATTTTGTCCCAAAAGAAAAGTATTAATGACCATGGTATCCTTGAAGGAAATTTCTAGGAAATTTCCTAATAGTGAAGGAAAGACTATTTTGTCCTTAGAGAAAATTATTAAAGACCATTATGTCCTAATAGGAAATTGCTAGGAAGTTTCCTAGTAATGGGGGAATGACAATTTTATCCTTGAAAAAAATTACTTATGACCATTGTGTCCTAGGAGGAAATTTCTAGGAAATTTCCTTGAGATGTTTTAAAGACCATTATGCCCTTCCCTAGCAATGGTTGATAACCATTTTGCCCTTGATGTTTCTTATGTAATTGAGCCTAATAAGGCAAAAATTTTCAGCACTTCTCCTTCCCAAACCAAAATTTTCAGCAAAGTAAGAGAGAGAGAGAGAGAGAGAAGAAGAGAAGAAGAAAGAAAGAAAATCATAATTAAGGTAATTCCTAAAACTTAATCCATGAAAACTTTTGGATTACTCTCTTTTATTTGAGAATATGAAAATACTCACCATATTAAGGTGATTTGTATATATCTCAAATGGTGTGTAACCATGGAACATGATAGAGGAAGCAAAGCTATGAAACAAAGAAAAGGAAGAAAACTAGCTAAAGGTATATATCTAAACCCTTATAAAAATACTTTGATTTTTGTATGGATGTTAAGTTTTATGAAGTAAGATCATGACCAAACTTACAAATATTATTTTAGCCATGGATTAGCAAGAATTCAACAAAAGAATTCAAGAAAAGAAATAAAATGAAAGAAGAACAAAACAGTTTTTAAGCCTAAAAGTCCTAAATTTTAGTCCACTTTGGACTTTTACCACTTGAAATCTATAACTTCTTTTTGTGATCCGTAAAAGAGTGGTGTTAGATCTATGAGTTATCTGATGAACCCAAGTGGAATTAATAAAAAAGATTAAACGGATCAACCGTGGTGTAATTTTTGGCAAAACACTTCCTGCCGATAAAAATCTGGAAAAATGAATGAGTCTCCTGGCTAGTTTCTTTCATGGGCTGTTTCGGCCACTTTTGTTACTCTAAAAATTCTGGTCTTTTGTGGTATGTTAGTATATCAAGTTAACTAGATTCTGTCCAAAGATGAGAATTTTTCGATGTCCTGAGAGAGAGTTATGGCTTTTATAAGAAAATACAATTTTAAAAGTAAATTGTTATAACTCAATGAATACAACCCAGAAAATTGTAAATATTTAACTGGAAGCAGTATATGGTAGTATGAGTCTACCGTATAAATTTCATAATTTTTGAACAAAAGCATAATTTATGATAAATATAGCCATTTTGGACTGTTTTAGCCTATTTAAAAATAGGAAACGAAATTGAAAAATTACAGGAAAATTATTATAGAACTAAAATATCATATACTGATATTTCTCAAAAGATAAAAAAATAATAAGTTGTTTTGGTATTTTTCATACCTATGATTAAGTTAAGAATAAATGAGAAAATTAAGTTATGTTAAGTTCAAAAATGTGTAAATGTGATTTTATTGCTTAATGACCTTTAATATGATATGTTAAGATTTTATATGGGTGATTTGGTCATTTTTAATAAAATATTATGTGTATGACCAAATATGTATATTAACTAAATTAAATAGTAAGGATAAACAATTAAATTAAATTGTTCATGAGTCTATTAAATGATTAAAATATTATTAAATAATTAATAATATTAGATTAAAGTATTATTCGATGATTAAAATATTATTAAAAGATTAATAATATTTGTAATGATTAAGACATTAATAAATGATATTAAGTGATCAAAATATTATTAAAGGGTTAATAATATTTGAAAGTGAATAAAATATTATTAAAATAATTAATAATAATTAAAGTGTGATTAGAATATTATTAAATGATTAATAATATTTCTAAGTGCCTAAGATATTATTAAAATATTATTAAATGATTAATAATATTAGACGAGAGTTTTAAGATGTTGATTAAGTGATTGAAATATTATCAAAGGACGATAATAATATTGATGGTTTAAGGTGTTATCTAACATTTGATTATGTGGCTAAATGTTATATGATTTATTTTATAGAAGTAGCAGTATTATGTGGTATGATATGATATGCTCATTGAAAGATCAATCTTATAAATGATAGGTCTTTCATAAGAGATTAAATTAGATTGTGTAGCAGTAATCGACGGATGAGGCAAGTTCTTAACCCTAAACTTCTTACGTTATTGCAAGTTTCCTAACTCAAACTTGAGTTTAATATTTTCAAGCATGTTAGTGGTTTAATTAATTGTCAAATTATTCCACCTCAATGAAATTTATTGTTAATCGCACTTAGTGCAAGTTGCATTTGTTTTACCTGGTATGAAAGGCTGATCACCTTGATTACCAAATTTATTCATGGTCATTGGAGGCCACTCAGCGTTCTTGATTAAGTTAGTCATTTATTGTAATTTGATTATCGTTCTTTCACAATTATTATATATTGTTGAAAATTCAAAAGCCTATTCTTTTTCAATCATGATATATCTTTCTTGTATTTAAACTTGCTGAGCAAAGTAGTTGCTCACTCTTGCTATATCATGATAATATTTCAGTTAAGCTCAAGTGCTTCAGGAAGGACAAAGACAAGAGGAAAAGTTCAAGAGTAACTTAATATGCGTTAACTATTATGATATCTTATGAAAATGATTATGTAAACCTTTTGAGTTATTAAGGTATGTATCAAGATAAAGGTTGTAGACCTTGGGAAATGTTGTAGAATACTCTGAAATAAACAATGTATGTTTATATATTCCGCATTAGTTATGGAACATGTATACGAAGATGATGTATCGTGACGCACCAAGTTCGAGGTTCAAGGGACACGGATTTGGGGGCGTGACATAATGACTTATAAGTTAAAATAAAATGTAAAGATTACTAAAAAGGACATTATAAAAAGATATATTGATACTATATGAATATGCAATTATGCACAAGTCCGATAGGCTAATTGGTCTTTTTCCAAGGGATCGAGAGAGTGAAGATCGTCTAGCTATGCCAATGGGGGTAATGAAACTTGTGGTGGCTACCATGGCCATGGAAGTACCGACCTGAGGGACTTACTTATGCCAAAGAGTATCAAGATCAGAATTACCCGACTAATGAATTGAAAAATATGATGTACTAAAATTGAGATATTTCGTTTTAGTAAAAAAAAAATTATCTTATTCACGACTACAACCAGAAAAACCCAATTTGTCAAATTCTTATAGTTTCAAACAAGAACACCCCATAATTCAGCAAAGATTGTAAATATAAAATATGTAAGTGTGTATATATAGGGAGAGAAAAGTAAGAATTTGAGAGCTTCGGATTTTTCTCAAAAACCAGTTTGTTTGAGCTGCCTGAGAGACAGATCAAATCACCAATTACATACAAGAAAAAAACCCAATTCAAATTTCAAACTTAATTGCAAATCTAAAGCAACTATTTGAATACTAATACTTAATTTATGTCTCTCTCTCACTAATTTCTCGCTCAAATCCTCGCTCCACTCCTATTTTTATTCCTAAATCGACTCTCAAGAACTATCTGTTTCTCTCTCTCTCTATACCACACACATAACACACACAGTTTCATCTTGGTTCACATAGCTGTATTATATGAGCATAAACACAAAGAAAGAGAACTCCAACCATAATTTCACCTCTAAAAATTCATAATTCCTAACCAGTGCATAATATAGAGAAACAATGATGAAAAAAAGGAGAGACGGATAAGCCTTACTTGGTCGTCGCCGGAAGGGGAAAGTACAAAACAGTTAACACCAGAGAGATGAACGACAGATCGGAGAGAGAGAGCAGATCGGAGAGAGAGAGAGAAAGCAGAGCATCCGTTGGGCAAAATTTTTTACGTTAGATAGAAGAGAAACAGATCAGGCCTTTTAGGTTAACAAGGGTAGGTACGTAATTTAACAAGACAAATGAGGGGCAAAATAGTCTTTACATTTGGTCAAAATAACTTATTCAGAATGACTTATAAGTCATTTTTCAATAAGTTAAAAATTGTTACTTATTATTTTTGACTTATAAATCAAAAAATAAGTTAAAATTTAAGTAGGAGCCGAACACGCAAACAGTACAAAACTCCTTATAAGTTTGGTTTGACCAACTTATAAGGAGGAGCCGAACAGGGCCTAAGCCTGTGACCGTTGCTGATTGTGGCCAGCTCTCTTAGATCTGATCTCGATTGTTATAAAAGAGAGATTTGAGTTGTTTTTATTCTTATTATGAGTTGTTCTTCTATGTTTTCGTTGTGGTGTTTTTAGATTTGGGGGTTTAATCTGGTAGTTCTGTATTGACTTTTGAGTTGCAATTGAATTGCCATTATTAATTTGGTTGGTTGCTCCGTTTTAGATGTTTTTCATTTATAATCTCTAATCTTACTTAACGAAGAATCTAGGTATGGGAAATTGAAAGATTATATCTTTCATTTGCTCATCAATCAAATATCAAGTTTTATGCAGTATTAGACATTGATCTTCAGTTAATGCTAATCTATGTTAAATATTTATTAAATTAGCTGGCTTTTTACTCATATGTTAAAACTTGTGATTTAAAGCCATAAGTTGGCCTTCTGTCATAATGATCATTTGTCTTAAAAATTGAAACTAGTATTTTTTTTTTCCAAGAAAATAGAAGAATCTTCTCATATATTTTTGATTGGACTTGACACGCGCAAATAGAAAATAGAAATGGAAAGTTCTTTTGTTGCCAAGGCTCCAAAGAAAAAGAAGCGAATGTGACAAAAGGATGCGTCTAGTCAAATTATGACTCCTCCAACCCTTTTCATCATTTATTCACACAAAAGGAGGATAAAAGGTCCCCCAACCTAAAGATTAAAATATTCTATTTGCTCCTTTTAATTTGCCATTATAAAGAGTGAAACATATTTATTTTTATTAATACATGAATTTAGCAATGGTCAATAATCATAATAATGATAATGGTAAAGAAAGACTTTATGAATGAATTTAGCAAGCAGAGCAGAGTGAGAAGCTGGAAAAAGCTGTTTTCTCCGAATGCTGCTGGGTGGGACCCAAATGTACAGGAACAGTACCGAGTGAGTTAAAGATAGTTTGTCCACACCACAATTAAGGTTTTAACTCTCTCTGGCAGGGGCAGGGGCAGGGGCAGGGGCGAGAGTGGTACAAATGCAGAAGAGAAATTAATTAACACAACATGATCAACACCCCCGTGGACGGACACATGGGTTAATCATCATCTTTGGTGTTTGCTTTTTGCAAGATTTTGTGTTACTGTTTCAAATTTTTGTTCTCTCACACCTTAGTCCTTAGTTCTTAGTATGGCAGAGCAATAAACCAATTTGTCTCCGAAATTGCACTAAAAATCGCAAAAACCCTACTAATAAAAATCGCACCAACAGTTTCGGCGTATGTGACGGTTTTAGGTGAATTGAAAAACCAAATTTATGATTTGGGTTTTATTACTGAACAAAATCGCATGCATAAACCGCACATGATCAAGTGTATTTAAATATTAATAAGATGGCCATAGTCTCGAAGATGAAATTGATATATCGGTCAAGAAGATGGTGATTAGTGTTTCATTATCTTAATTAGCTAATTTTTAGTGTGTTAGTTGTATGTGTTATTTTATATATGAAGTTGAAGTCACGCCATGTTTTGTTTGATTAATCTTTGTAATCCTGACGTATCAACTTATACGTAAAAAAATAAGTCATTTTCGAACACTCAAATAGTAACAAATGACTTGATTGTAAGTTGGTTTGACCAACTTATAAGAAGTTTCTGAACATGCTTTTAATGACTGATCGATTCAACCATTCAGATATATTCAGTCCTAAACAAACAATCCCTGAGACAAAGAAAGACCAAGACATTGTTTGCTTGTTTTAAGGTCAAATTAATCATTTTCCATAAAGCAAAACAAATCTCTGTCCCTCTGATTCTCTCACCATTTTTCAAGACAAACATCTCCTTAGTCCCCCCTTCTCACTCCTCTTTCTTTCCCCCGTCTTCTTCTGGATTGGGGGGAGGTCCGGTACAATTTGTACCGGACTTTAGTGCGGTATGCATTTTGGACCATCAGATCTTTTAACACAGATCTGACGGTCACAATCTGTCCATTTTCCCTTCCCCGCTTCTCTCTCCTCTCTCCACTCTCCCTTTCCCCTTCTTCTCTCACCTCTTTTCTCTCTGCAATCTAAACTCACCCTAAACCCATTTTCCCTTCCCCTCTTCTCTCTCCTCTCTCCCCCCAATCCCTTCCTCCTCTTCTCCGCCTGCAATCATTTTCTCGATAAGTCTCGGGCTTTCGTTAAACGGTAGATTTGGGGTTGACCCGGAAAGAGCTAAGAAGATAGTTTGGGCTTCTTCGATATCAAACTTTATGAACAGTTCCGGTGAAAAGGACTCAAAAAGTTGGAGTCTTTCTGGTGCATACGACGCGGCTTTGACGAGAACTTGTTCTTTACCAATGGAGAAAGAGGAGGTATGGAGAAAGAGAAAGGAGTTGCAGTCACTGAGGCGTATGGAGGTGAAGAGAAAGAGATTGAAAAAGTTAAAGAATGTGAGAGTGGTGAGAGAGAAAGTTGATTTGGAAAGAAATTGTCAAGAAAATGGGAATGGAGAGATTGTGATTCCTATTAAGGGTGATGGGGTTGTTGAGTTGAATGGTGAAATTAAACCACCACAATTTTCTTCAAAGGGGTCAATTGGATCACAAGGGAAAATGGGCAGATTGTGACCGTCAGATCTGTTTTAAAAGATCTGAAGGTCCAAAATGCATACCGCACTAAAGTCCGGTACAAATTGTACCGGACCTCCCCCTAAGTGTAACCCCTAAGTGTATTTAAGGTTTTTTGGCACATTAATTTAATACCTCTCTCTCTTCTTTATTTCAACACCCCCCTATCTCCCTCTCTCTTCTTTATTTCAACCCCCGAGTCTAGTTAAGTTTTGTTGGCACATTAATTTAATACCCCTCTCTCTCTCTCTATATCTATATATAGATATATATATATATAGAGAGAGAGAGAGATTGGTAACAAGTTTTTATTATCTTCAGTTATAGGTGAACTATTACATCTTTTTATTGAGGATTTTGACTGTAATTTCAGATTAAATATTTCCTTCATTTCACAACAAGAGATACATTTAAAATTTTTGCTAGGATTAAGGTCATATATATGGAGTATAATAAATGGAAATCATGTTTCTATGAACTAATATTTTCTACTGCATGCATCAATAGTACTTTCACTGGTTTTTATTTTTCAATGTTCTAATTTTATTGGTAAAATTAGTAATATTATAATTTGTATGAGAAAATTAAATGATGTGTTTGATACCGTCAATCCGGGTCAAATCGCTTTAATAATCTCACTTGCTTAGAATCAAAGAATAACTTTCGATTATGAGGAGGATTTGTTTCAATAATTATAAGTTTGTGAAAGGAATCTAAATATATATACTGATCTCTGCATTGCAGACAAATTAATGCATAAAATTTGCTGTTCAATTTCATAAAAATGGGATGGATGGATTGGTGTTTACAAATGGTCATGTCAGGGCCCCCTCCTTCCTGCTACGATGTTAGAGTTATTTTTCACATCTAAAGTCTAAACCCTACCAATACCATGTTTCCTTAATTTATATCTCTAGCTAACAGCTAGCTAGGGGCCAAAAGCATTTTTAGGTATAGGCTGATGGCTAGGGTTATAAACAGTACTATATGCCATGTAATTTCACCTGGAAAATGGGAGAAAATGTTCTCCAATCCTCATCTCTCAAAGATTTGCTAGCTCATGACCTGACAATATTTTAGAATAAAATATTATTTCTAAAAGAAATATTAGTTTTAAAATAATAATAATTTTTAAAAATAATAATCATTTTTAATATTTTAAAATAAAATATTATTTTTAAAAGAATTTTAAACTAATAATTATTTTTAAAGTAATTTTAAAACTTTTTAGTTTTTTTTTTAAAAAGAAATTAATTAATGAAATTTGGTCGGGTCAAATTGGACCGGTTTCGGTCAAAATGGGTCGGGTTGGGTGAAATAAGGTAAAAGGAACGGAAACACAAAAAAAATGTCACTTTAAGGGCGCAATTGACGAAAAATGTACTTTAGAGACGATATTGAAAGTGGGCGACAATAAGTGCCATTCAGCCAATTTTAAACTGATGAGATTACATCTTTTCCATTAAACTAGTTAGAAACTATCATTAACTATTTTATTTAATATTAGAGTACTTTATTCTGTAAAGCTAGGGAGAGAGTGGATCTACTTCACAAGTTTTTCAAGTTCTTTAAGGTAGATTTTTCCAATTTTATTAAATCAAACATAATTTGAGTTGGTTTACATATATATTATACGATTGCCCCTGTTATAGGAACAAGATATTATATTGGACTCCTGTTGAGAGTCCAAGGAACAAGTTATTTGATTAAGAGAACTAATTATGCTGACAATTTTTCATGTTTTGATGCTCGTATGAGTTTTTCCTTGAGCTATATTATATGTTTTGGTAATCTTTTATTTAAATGATTAATGAGCATTCTTGCCGCTATTAAAAGAGAATTAAAAGTAGTGTAAAAATCAATTACAAGCAACTTATTAGATATGAAGAAAGCAATCTTAAGGGAAGCTGCAACACATACATTTTTTTCTCTCAAACTTCTAATATTTTCTTATAGAAGTGATAAATATACATGGATACGTTAAAAATGGACAATCAAATTAGCTTCGATTCCTCAAACAATCAATCCACTTACGGTTGTTAATGAGTCAAATTTTGACCCTGATTTGAATTGTTTTAATATTATATAATTTATCATACCAAAGTTTCACCCCATTTATTTATTGCATCTGTGATAATTTGATTCATTGAATCAATATTTTAATTAAAACAAAATTATGAATATGATTTGATTTGATCGATCAATTGATCTGCCAAAACAAAAAGAATCACGTACGTTTTGCTAATTACTTGCCTTCACTTTGGGTGTAGTTCAATGTTTCTACTGTCAGTTTGGGCGTAGTTCAATGTTTTTACTATATAATGTAATTAGAGTTGAAAGAAAATAGAACATAAAATAGAAAAATAATTTGCAAGAAACTACTATATCAATTAATTTAAAAGGTATAAGATCTGAGATGCAAAAGATCCGTATAGAACAATGAAAAAAGCAAAATACACGGTAATGTCTTTCCTATAGGTGTGTCAAAATCTTATAGGTTAGTCAAGACTCAAGAGACTCAAGACTTTGGGTTAATATTTACTTCTTCCAATAAAATTATATTCCCTGGGATAATTACTACTGCACAATTTTTTGTACAAATTATAAGAAAATTTTAAAATTTCATGCATAGTTAGAAATACTACGTACATGCATGGATGTGATCCACAAAACTTTTAGTGAGCGAAAGAACATGCTATATATTTAAATGATAAAATTAATATAATTATTGGTAAATTAATCGTTTAACTTTACAAAAAATTACTCAATAGGAAAATGTTGCACTTTTTTATAAGAAAAGAAATGTGTTAGTGATAACTATGGGAGGAAGGGGGTAAACACATTCTAAAAATCATGGACTTTAAGGATAATCTAGTATTTTCAAATGTTTTAAAATTATTGCATGTTGTTTGTTTTGAATTAAAATTAATCCTAAAAAATTTAAAAATTACTTAATTTCTAAAATTTGGGTAAGTTGTAAATTTTATATACTTTATTTTGATTATAATTTTTTCACTACAAAAACTAGTTTTAAAATTGGCTAGAAACAAAGGCGGAGAAACATATACAAAAACTTCTATTACTTGGTATATGTTCCTCAAGCTGAGGTTTTCATTGAGTTTTTCTTTTTATTATTGTATTCTTATTTATTTATATCGAGTTCAATGTACTGATGTGGATAGCACAAAGGCACCACTCCTGCTTCCATTTGCTGTGTTCTTTCAAACTGTGAAAGTTACATATTGATGTTTACTAAATCTCAACTTGCTTCATATTGCAAATTCTATGTATAGTTTGACATGGCTGTGGTACAGACATTAGTGAACTGTGTGATATTTACTCCATGAAAAGCTGCATGCAATTTCTAGATTGCATAATGAGGCTAACATCTTTGGTTTACTTGTCGGCAGACCTATTATCTTTTCCTCCTGCTTTCTACTTTACATATTCTGAATGCTTGCATATGTTGTCCTCCCCCCTCCCCCCCCAAACCATCCCCATCCCCATCCCGTGTGTTGATCACCTGCTATAATTTTCATGTGATTTCTGTTTTATTGATAAGGTTCTGGAGCTGGAGAATCCGGGAAGTCCACAATTTTTAAGTAGGCAAGAAATTTATATCAATTCATTAAAATTGTCAATTAAATTTCTTTTCCATATACAGTCTCGCCTAATGCTTTGTTATGCATTTGCAAATAAAGCTTTTATTTCAGACTTGGCTTTAATGACGCAGAGCTAAAGAGTTACGTCTCAGTTATCCATGCAAATGTGTATCAGACGATAAAAGTACGCAATACTTGCAAGGGTGAGTTGGTTGTTTCCCTTTTTGCAGAATAGGAAGAGTATGCAATGCTATCTGCTTAGTAGGAATGCATTGCAGCAATATTATTTGTAGTTTTTTTTTCTTGACCCATACAAATATTAAGGGTAGATCTGAAAATATATATATATATATATATATATATATATATATGCTCTCTTTTAATTTTCTTTTTTTAATTTATGTAAAAATTATACCTTTTGAGACGGAGCGAGTAATTGAAAAATGTGTAGTGCTACATATACAATAACGATGTCGTTTGATGAGAAGTGTCTATAAGATTGTCAACTAATCAAACAGTTTAAGCTCGAACTGGACTCAAAAAAAAAAAAAAGAGTCTCTCTACGCCAGATCACACATTTATTACTCAAAACTACTAGTATATTTTAATAGTTAAAACAAATACTACTAGTAGTGTTTTGACATATACTACTATAAACTAACATAATACCATCTAGAAAACTAACATAATACCATCCAGGAGAACTCAAAACTACTACCTGAATTTTCTTTTTCGCCGGTAGCACCTTTTCGGCTAATCCTTTTGTCCCCATTTTCTTTTTCTTTTTTGTCTGTTCACTTCCGGAATTAAAACCATTTACTCCCTCCATCCAAAATACAACTCCCCCTCCTGACAATACAATTGAATTTTGAACAAGTCATTTTTTTATTCTTATATATTTTAAAAATACAAAATTAAGTTTAATTTTTTAACGTTAATATTAGATATCTTTAAATTTCAAAATTAACCTAATTGCTACGAACAAAATTATTAATACCTTTAGATAATTTTAAATCCTTATAATTATTTTCTCTAAAATTAAATCAATTACATCAAATTTTAATTTCATAATATCTTAAATGTACTTTGTAGGCAAGGAAATTACACCTTGCTAGGGTTAGGGTTTCGTGTTGGCTGGAGAGGAGAGAAATCCACGAAGAGCACAGAACTGATTGATTGATTGAAGAGGGGAGAAGAACAGGTGGACAATTACTCCGATGACACGTTGCAGAACTCCTAGAATCCGGAAACCGGGTTAGGGTAGCAGGGATTCCAAGAGCCTTCTTGAGTCTTCGAGTTGAGAGAGAGAGAGTTTCCAGTGTTCAGAGCTTCCAAGAGTCCAAGTGTAATGTCTTGAAAGCGATCCCTTTTTCTTAAAATAGAGGGACTATTTATAGAGCTTTCCTGAAAAATAGTCACATGCCAAGCACATGTTTTAAAGGAGATTCCCAAAATACCCCTTTAATTATGTTTTAAAGGAGAAATTCCGGAAATGCCCTTTAATCATCAAAGTAATGCCCAAATTACCTTGTTCGATCTAGCCACCAATCCAATCCCTCAATCAATTCCCAAAATGGGTCGCATCCACGAGTGTTCTGCCTTGGAACACGTGGAGACTTCCCCGGGTCTAGTACATTTAATTAGGTCACATGAACCCTAATTTGCACATTTGATTAGGTTTTTGTAGACCCTAATTTGTACATTTAATCTAATTAGGTAATGTGAACCCTAATATGCACTTGGGCCCACATTTGCCCCCTGCGCGAGAGTCACGATTCCTGAGAGACGCTCGTGCAAAATACTCCAGGCTTGTGAATGAGTTTGTGTGACTCCACTTGTCCAAGTACTGCTTGGTAGATCATCTGAAAGCTTCCTCATTTTGCTCCATATTTATTTCCTTATTTTCTGATAATTAAAACAAGGAAGATCATCAGCTCCAATAATCAAATCTTATTTTATATTTTAGAAACAAAATCTTCCTTTATTAGAATTTTATAAAGCAAGATCTTTTTCCTCAAGAAAATCAAATATTCCAATTTCGAAAATTGTCTATTTGTTAGGAAATATATATATATTTTGAAATATCCATAAAATTACTCAATTTAAACAAATTTCGAAAATATATGTGTTTATGTAAAAAATAAACCCAAATAAACTTATCTTTATATTGCGAAATCTTCTGTAAGAGGAAAATAAAGATTGCTCCGTTTGCTATTGCAAGCTTGCGATTTGAATATATACATCTCCCAAGTCACTTAGGCTTTTCTTTTCATCGTGCAATTTTTTTTTTGTCTTGGCATTATCTCTCCTCCTTCAAGTCTGAAGATCACCAAGAGGTCGTCAAGCAAACGTTCCTCATCTTGGGAAAGAGGTAAAAAAAATAATTCCACCCTTATAGGGCCAAAGCCTAAGGGTTGAACCCTATAGGATCATCCTTTTCCAATTGATTGGAGTACTTTCTTCCGCACTTCTTCTTGACTTGCTTCTCCTACGTTTCTTCTCAGGTTATTGTAGCTTTTCTTTTGTCTTCCGAGCCCCGTTACTTGGATCATATCTCGGTAGGGTTCCCTCGGATAATAAAGAAAAATACAATATTTATTGTGACAAAGAAGCATTCGTTCTGAAACAATTGATTTGTGGAGCCTCAGAATTGCCCAGGTACACAACAATTTTTTTTTTTGAATAGTATGGCCGAACCCTATAGGGGAATTTTTTTTTTTGGGGGGGACAGCCTGGCCGAACCCTACCAAGCAAATTTTTTTTTTTGCGCCCTAGAGTGGCCGAACCCTAAGAAGGCCGAACCCTAGGGTGGCCGAACCCTAGGGGGAGAACCCTAGGAGAAAATGTATCAAAATTTGAATATTGGGAAGCGTGATCACTGTTTTGACCATAACTTTTGTTCCGTTTGGAGTCTCGGGGCCCATAATATATCAAAACGACCGTATCGACGAGCACTTCAAAAGTCATCGCCAACGGCCATGTTATATATCAAAATAATCTAAAAAATGGCTCCGAAGGATGCATTTTGGCTATCCGAAGTTTTTTGGAAAAATTTCAAATCTTGTTTTTCTTTCATAATTGTGATTTTGATCCTTCCCCGACTCCATTTCTTCTTATTTTCAGGTATTCTCAAGTAAAAAGCTCAAATTATTCCCTTGCCATGGTAAGCCTACTCAAGTTCATATGCTTTACTTGTCATCTTTAGTACCCTTATGTAGAATCTTCCTTACTTGCAGGCCTCGTCTACCGGATATTCTGAAGACTTGAAGACTTCCAGGGTAACTCCCTTCGTCAATGATTGGGGAAAGGCTCCCTTTTTTGGACCTTTTGACACTTTTTTGGAGCAAGACCGAACATATGATTGCATAACTTTTCCTTCACCAGAGAAGGATGGCTTGTTTCTTTATGTCGCGGCTTGCGGAGGTTGGGACGACTTCCCCCATTCCGGTCGCATTCCCCGCATGTGCATAGAGAAACAAGAATACCCTTTCAGTCCCTTGTGCTTCCTGTCTGACTCAGCTATGTAGGGCATTCAGCTATGTAGGGCATTCAACCATGTAGGGCATTCAACCATGTAGGGATCTACGTATCATGACGCCCTTACTGTGTTAATTTCCCGCGGGTACTGTTCTTCATGCACATTCATTACTGTTTGGGGGAATTTACCCATACTCTGGAGTATGTCTGCTTCCCTTTTTTCAAATTATGTTTTTATTCTAGATTATATATATCCTGCAGTCTTCCTGTTGTTGCTTCGGCTTTTTGTAGTCCATCCAGACTGTCTCCTAGGGATACCAAGTGCGTTGCATACTTGATAGAAGCTTTCAGGCAGACTGACAATTATACTTCATGATTTTATGGTGACACAATCCTTTCAGACTTCGTCTCGGATACCTCCTCGAGTTCCTCCCCCAAGATCCTCTGCTGTCGAGGAGATGAGAGTTACTTACTCTAGAGTAAAGCCGAGGATCCTTGTTTTTAGATTGCCGAGAATGATGATGATAATGATGATGATGATGATGATGATGATGATGATGTGCCCATTAGATTTCTTATGGGTACGGCAGGTGGCGACCTCCACTACGTGTGAGCTTCCCTGACATAACATGATTGTGTCAGCCTTAATGTTGACAATTCCATGTCTGATGTAGGCTTAGGTCATGCTGTGGTTAGTACAGTTCCATCTTCACGCCCATATATAATGTTTTCTCATGACAGCTTGGAGGGTACCGGTGACACCCATGTTGATGCTGAGACTAGTATGGCAATTAATCCTCCTCCCTCGAGGGGGAATCCTTCGAAACCTATTGTTGATTTTCATCCTCCCCAGAAGGATTCTCCCGAGGCTTCACCTGAAAGGGAGGGTACAGTTGCTAGTTCTTTGGGTGGGCGCATCGATGTTTTACTTTCTTTGCCCGTTGAGGAGCTCGCCTTATTTGACTTTCTTCCTCTTGATTCTGCCACCTCGCCTTTTAGTAACCTCGACTATCCATCCAGCAACAAAGATGTCGTGGAGCTACAGGCATTCTCTAAGCTCGTGATTTGTGCAGCCCTTCTCCCAATGAATATCTTTTCATGCTGGGCTGGATCTCCTTACTTTTTGGTATGACTTTTTGTAGCTTTTTGTTATTTCCTGTATCAAAGAACTCATTTATATGTCATTTATCATAATAGAGTTACTTTAGCATTATTGATTGCCTTTAACTTGAATTTTTTCTTAAAACCCAATGTTTAGTATTGAATCATAAGTTATTCAAATTAATACTCCAAGACAACAATATTCATAATAGTGATAGTAAACATGCATTTTTTTTAATTAACATGCTTTTTTTTCGATTTCTCGCAAACTAACACTTGAATCCATACTTTTAATACCGAAGAATATTCAAGTATAAGTGAAAGTGAAAGTTTGACATTTTTATTAATAATCATATTGCTTTTAACGAAAAGCACAACGTTTCAAAAATTTTCATAAAGATAATAATAATAGATTTTGCTTTTATCGGATAAAGCATAACGTTCGCCACTTTTAGAGATAAAGTGTAACTTTCTCGGGTTTGAGGGCTTATAGTCAGGTGCCTCGCTTACTTTTAGAGTTGAAAGTATAACTTTGAGGACTTATAGTCAGGTACCTCGATTACTTTTAAAGTTGAAAGTATAACTTTGAGGACTTATAATCAGGTGCCTCGATTACTTTTAAAGTTGAAAGTATAACTTTTGAGGACTTATAATCAGGTGCCTCGATTACTTTTAAAGTTGAAAGTATAACTTTTCAGTTCCGAAGGCTGTAAAGTTAGGTTCCTCGGTTACTTTTGAAGTTAAAAGTATAACTTGTGCCTTATCCCTTGGTACGTCGTGCCAATTGTTTGACCTATAGGGTTTGACAAGGGCTTAAGTTGCATGCCTCGTCACTTGGTCATCCAATTTCTTGGCAAGTGCAATCTACGAGGACTTGGCCACCATTTAGAGTGGACCACCATCTTGGGTGGATTTTTAATTCATCAATTCTTGTATCTCCTCCCTTGGTCATCCAATTTCTTGGCAAAGGATACTCTTGAGTGTTTCAACCACCATTTTCTAGTGGACCACCATATTGAGTGGATTTTTGATATTCTCATCTGTACAGTTCTGAGATCTTTCGATGGTGAACCTTCGAGTTTTTTTTTTCCTTTTCGACTTCTTGGGCTACACCCTGAGTAATAATGTTGCATGCTTCTTTTTCTTTATGATTTGGAAGTGGCTTTTCACACACGGTGCTTTTCTTTTCACAGTTCAATTTCTCCGGCTGCCAGCTTCTCATGGTATATCCTCCGTAGACTGTAACAGTCCATAGTGGAATGTCCCGCGTACTGGTGATACACACAGAAGTCCGGTCTTCTTTTCATCTCTTCTGTCACCACAAATCTAGGCCTTGGAGGTTTCACCACTCCGTGCTCGACCCATTGTTCGTATAGGCCCCTGAATGCCTTCTCACTGCATGTGATAGCTTCTGGAACTGGCATCCTGATATCCTTGTCCCCATGTTTTCGTTCAAAATTTCGCTCGTTTTTCTCCCTCTTGCCCCCTTGTGGGTTTGACTGAGAATCAGCCAAAGCCACAGTTGCTGTTTTCTTTCCCTTCCATGTAACCATCGCATGGTTGATAGGCACTGTCACGATTCCTCCCAAATCTTGTGCGAAGGATGAGAGGGTTGGAAATGAATCACAGGCCTTTGTAACGAGATGGGGCTTGAAGGAATCTAGAGCACCATTGTTGCATATGCTAACCAAGTTCTTCTCCTCAATTGGCTCGGCACACTTCTATGCTTGGGCCCTAAATCTGTCCACATAATCTGACAGCTCCTCATTCGGCTTCTGCCTGAATCGCATCAGCTCTACAATAGTTACTTGTTTCTGCACATAGAAAAATTTCTTAAAAAATTACAATTTTAGATCATCCCAATCATGGACTGATCCCTTCTCCAAGTTGTAGTACCAACTGAAGGCACTATCCGTCAAGGTCTTGTTGAATTCTCTCATCAACAGATTGTGGTTATTCTCCTCATCATAACCCAACCATGGCGACATCGACTCCATAAACCTGGCAATATGCTCCCTGGCATTCCCTTTCTCCCCGTTATACTTTGGGAACTGCGGGGGGTGCTCAATATACCCTGCCGGATAAGGTTGTCTCCGTACATGTGCCGGGTAGGGTAGAGTAAAGTCCAACTTTGAAGGTCGGGATGTCTGCTTGCGAAGTTGATTGATCACATCGATCATATCATCCTTCGTCACATACTGACTCGTGGTATGAACTCTCTGAGGGGTTGTGATATAGTGATGCATAGGTGGTGCGTATGGTAAGGAAATTGGCTGATGAACACTTCCATCCTGCACAATTTGTATCGGTTGTGCTTGTAAGTTTGCTCGTTGGATGTGACTTGGGATGGTTGGCATCTGCACTTGTGAAAATGCTGGGAGAGTGGCCGGGATGATGTTGGTCTGAGGCTGACTTGCTTCCAATCTGAGTTGTGGCACATCACCGCTGTTTTGGGGCTCCAAGTTGATGATTGGAATCGGTTGACTCTCCGTTATTGGAGGTACAGTCTGATTCTCTTTGGTGTTGCTGTTATCCTCTACTTCTGCTCGTTCCCCCTGCGAACTTCCTGGGAACATAGCCCTGAAAGTGGGGATTTGCATCAACTGCTGGCGGAAATTCCCCATCTCTTCCTGCTTCCTCTGCATTTCCAGCATCATGGTCATCATCATCCCTTGGCCCTCTCGTGCCTCCTGTAATGCCTTGAGCATCTCCATCTGTACAGCATTCGCAGTTGTCTGCGCTCCATTTACTTCCTCACCTTGCTTTCCTGCGTTTGGCTGTCTAGCACTAGTTTGTTGTTAATCAACCATTTGAGGTGATGTTGAACTTCCTTCAGAAACGTCTTCTAAAATAGGTTGATCAAAATCCAGATTCGCGCTTTGGAGTACTGGATTTACTTGCCTTGAAATAGGATCCGGTGAAGTGATGCTTGTTGTCGATGAAACTCTTCCTGTAATTCTCCCACTTCGAGTTGTGGGCATACCCTTCACGAATTCTACACCTCCCCAGCAGAGTCGCCAAATAAATGTAGGCAAGGAAATTACACCTTGCCAGGGTTAGGGTTTCGTGTTGGCTGGAGAGGAGAGAAATCCACGAAGAGCACGGAACTGATTGATTGATTGAAGAGGGGAGAAGAACAGGTGGACAATTACTCCAATGATACGTGGCAGAACTCCTAGAATCCGGAAACCGGGTTAGGGTAGTAGGGATTCCAAGAGCCTTCTTGAGTCTTCGAGTTGAGAGAGAGAGAGTTTCCAGTGTTCAGAGCTTCCAAGAGTCCAAGTGTAATGTCTTGAAAGCGATCCCTTTTTCTTAAAATAGAGGGACTATTTATAGAGCTTTCCTGGGAAATAGTCACATGCCAGACACATGTTTTAAAGGAGATTCCCAAAATACCCCTTTAATTATGTTTTAAAGGAGAAATTCCGGAAATGCCCTTTAATAATCAAAGTAATGCCCAAATTACCTTGTTCTTCTAGCCACCAATCCAATCCCTCAATCAATTCCCAAAATGGGTCGCATCCACGAGTCTTCTGCCTTGGAACACGTGGAGACTTCCCCGGGTCTAGTACATTTAATTAGGTCACATGAACCCTAATTTGCACATTTGATTAGGTTTTTGTAAACCCTAATTTGTACATTTAATCTAATTAGGTCATGTGAACCCTAATATGCACTTGGTCCCACATACTTCAAAAAGTCAAACTTAATCCACTGTTTTATAAGTATTTCTTTTGAATTTGTCTCCCTCTTTGCTCCATTACACTTTTTCCTCCACTTTTATTCAATATATTGGCTAAATATCTAGCTTTTCAAAATATTGACATTTCTCTTTAAAAAACTATTTTATCGCAACAAGCCGGCTTCAAAAAGATTTCTCCTCCTCAATGTCCCGTTAACTACCAAGTGTCAAGTACATAAATCTCCTTTAGCTAGACAAGGAGTTATATATATATATATATATATATATATATATATATATGAGTCTTGCTATGCGGACACATTTTTGGGACATGGAAATTGGTCATTTTCATGTTTCAATGGTCAATTTTTTTTATTTTTTTTTGTATTTATTCCAAACATATTTATACTATGGATTTAAAATTTTTTTTTATAAAAAATCTAAAAAAAAGGTGTAATTTGGATATATATATATATATATAAAAAAAAGTGTTGTATGAGGCCATACACCCTTTTTTTGATATATATATATATATATATATGAAATTACACCCTCTTTTTTTTGGATTTTTTATAAATTGATTTTAAAATCAATAAATTAAATATGTTTAGAGTCAATACCAAAAAAAAAAAAAAAAAACAAAGCCAACATGAAAATGTCCAATTTTCATATTCAAAAATTTAAGAGTGCTTCCACGGGGACCGCCCAATTGGACATAAAAATTAGACCGGTCTCCATTTTCCCCCATTTGCCTTATTTTTTTTTTATTTTTTTTGTATTGACTCCAAACATATTTATACTATGGATTTTAAAGTTAATTTTAAAAAAAATTCAAAAAAAGGGGTGTAATTTGAATATATATAAAAAAAAAGGGAATTCCAAATTTTTATTTTCGAGGCAGCGGGTCGCATGCTGACATGAAATTCCAAATTTTTTGTCAGTGACCAAAACTTCCCGGGGTTTAGCCTTCAGATCATCATTTGTTATTCCGAACTTCAAAGTAGAAACAGAAAAATATCAAAGCTACTTACTCGTATGCATGCTCGATTTCTTGTTTTCTAGTCGAAACCGGTTGGTAATCTTTAAACCTTTCACACACATTCAGTGGCACCTACATAAAAAATAACTGTAAATAATTGTTTCCTCCTATATATAAAGGTTCACAGAATCACAGTTCTATACGCTCTTACATTTAGGCCTATTCGGGGACTACTTATAAGTTAGTCAACCCAACTTATAAGTAGTTTAGCCAAAAAAACTATCCGGAAACAACTTTTTTTTCTACTTATAAGTTGAAAAAAAGGTCAAAAAAAATAAGTAACCTTTAGTTGCTTAAAAAAAATGACTGATAATTTTTAAGTTGGTCAACGACTATGAAATGACAGAAATGCCCTCTTTTATTTTTAATGTTCTTTTTATTGAAGGACATTTTAGTAATCTTTTTATTTTATTTTAACTTATAAGTCATTATTAGCCGAACACAACCACAACTATTACTTATAATTCCCGATTTATAAGTAAAAATGATACCGAACACTATTACTTATAAATCTACTAAAATTTTAACTTATAAATCTACTAAAATTTTAACTTTAAGTCAAAATAAATAAGTCATTCTTCTCAAATATATCAAATTTGTTTAGAAACAACACGAAGGATGTTTTCTGCGTTAAAAAAATAACCATATTAGCAAAAAATATTGTTAAGTACTTACGAGGAGATGAATGGCATATATATAAAATACAAAAGCTTTTGTAAAGTGAAATATTAACCTTGAAATATGGTTGCTTTAGAACCCATTCAAAGAGTTCTTTGGCTTCCATCATCCGATTCTTGTTTTCGTCCTCAAAAAGAGTCCGATCGTACCTATAATTTATAATATAATTATGATATATTTATAAGTTGTATCACTCATATCCAACCAGATTCCTGTTATGAAAGATATATCTCAAATATATATTTGCAACTTAAAATTAATAATAATTGAAACCGATATATATATATATATATATATATATATATATATATATATATATATATATATATATAATGCTTAATATATATATATAAACTTATCTGAAACTAAAATTATAAACACAGAAAATGTATATCAAGATTAGTACTATGTACAAAATTTCACTCATATGAGTGCGAATTTTATTTATCATTCATGTGAGAGAAGTTTTATAAAAATATTATTTTTTCTTGCGAAAATATCAATTCTAAAAAATATCCTTTGAAAATATCATTACATACATAATTTATAACATGTCAAGATTATAAATAGTACTTCGTCATCATTAGAAGTTTAGAATGATAGTAGTAGTTACTTTTCACAATCACTCATTGGTTCTAATATTATCCTAAACAAATTTATTTAACAGATACTTAACATTAATAATTTGAAATGTGTAGTTAGGATGACATCAACGAAATGGCCATAATATAATTAATGACCCATTAAAATAATATAGCACTTTCACTTATTTAATTCGTTTAATTACATTGTAATTAAATTATGCCTATAATAAGTCCCTTCAAACTTTTTTTACTTGTCCCAACGCATTCGTATATGTTTTGTAAAGTGACATTTTTTCTTCAATATGAATATATGATGTGCATGCTATATAAAAATTAATAATTATACTTAATGTGACATTTTAACTTTAATTTCATCTTCTATTGATACATTATAATAAAAGTCATTTTTTAGAAATATAATTAATAAATCACAATAATTACTAAATATGAATTAAAACCAATGCAAACATAATAACACATTATCATTATTATATCATGAAACATCATCGTACATTACCTTTCAAAAATTAAATTGAGAGACTATTGCTACTATTGTTAATCATTGTCAAGTCCAAACAAAAATAAATGAGAAGATTCTTCTATTTTATTCGAAAGGAATACTAATTTCAATCTCCAAGACAAATGATATCCTTATACTATATACAGCAGATAGTATTATCACTATCAACATAGTAGTATAGTATAATGATCATAATGATAGAAGAATCACTAGCATCCTCTATCACACTATATATATCATTCCATTTTGATGCAAGTAAAAGTCCAAGTAAAAGACGTTTGAAGAATAAGACAAACAAAGACCAAGGAATTGCTTGCTTGCTTGCTTGCTTTAAGGTAAAACCAGTCATTTTCTATAGAGCAAAGCAAATCTCTGTCCTTCTGATTCTCTCTTTCATTTTTAAAGACAAACATCCCCTTAGTCCACCCTTCTCACTCCGCTTTCTTTCCCCCTATTTGATCCCTCTTTTTCTTCATTTCACCCAACCCCTCCCCCGAGTATAGATAAGTTTTTTGGCACATTTAATACCTCTCTCTCTCTCTCTCTATATATATATATATATGTAGATTAGTAAATCTTTTTATTGAGGATTTTGACTGTAATTTCAGATAGGCCAAGCTCATAATAGCATTTGAAGTACTTATTAAATATTCCCTCCATTCCACACCACAAAAAGAGACACAGTTGAAAATTTTATTAGGGTTAAGGTTATAGTTTAGTCCATGTATATCCCTTTGCATAATAGTAAGTGTTTAGTTTAGTAATGATAGCATGATAGTAAAATTATGATATTAAATTTGAGAAAATTGTGTCATTTTATACCTTTTCATATTTAAAGTGAAAGATTAGTTTTCATATATTAATTTAAAATTTAAACCATCAACTTATATATATCGGTTAGGTGTAAATTTTATATACTTTTTTTTTATTATAATCTCTTCGCTTGTATCTGTACAAAAATTAATTTTAAAATTGATTAATTTGATTTTAAAAAGTTAAAACTGGACACTTAATATGAGATTGTTGTGAATTATCCCATATATATTATGCAAAGCTCAATTGACTACCCTTACTTCATTCTTTTACCAGACTATGGCGAGGCATGTCAAATCCTACCAATACCGTATTTCCTTAATTTATATCTCTAGCTAACAACTTGGGGCCAAAAGCATTTTTAGGTATAGGGGTGATGGCTAGGGTTATAAGCAGTACTACTATATGCGTGTGTAATTCCACGAATACTATCGATGCTTCAAAATATTATATATATATATATATATATATATATATATATATATATATATAAAATAAAGAATTTTAAGAATAAAATTTATATATATATATATAATAAAGAATTTTAAGAATAAAATTTATTTTTCTTTAAACATCTCTAATATTAGCTGTAAAAAAAGTAATTAAGGGTTCATAAAATAAAGTTTTTCTTTCTTATTAATTTGGTTTTAGGATTTTCTGTTCTAAGTTTCTAACTTTATTTTTAACTGTCACACTTTTCTTTTCTTTTTCTTTTTTTTTTCTAGTTTAGCTGAAATTTAACATTCTTGCCTTTGGCAAGAATGCATCTCAACACCTCATGCACCCAAGCATTATGTGTAGTTCTTTTACCATTGAGCCATGAGGGTTGGTCCCATCAAACCTTTTGAATTTCTCAGGTTTGAAATTTAATAAAAAAAATTACTGATTAAAGAAAATGTTGGGATTACTTACTATATAAAAAAACGTATCTTTAATTTATATATATATATATATATATATATATATATGTAGTATATCACCAAACATATAGACTATAGAGAGATAGCAACTGGAGTCCATAAGGACCAAATGTACTGAGAGCGAGATGCCTTCATGCTTTATTTAATGCTATAACCCTTACGCTTACAGACGAAAAGCGCTCTCAGAGAAACAGAAAGAGAGAGAAAAAGAGAGTGAGTTGTAGACAGAGAAAGCAAGAGAAGAGAATTATCTTTTTCCTCATTCCGATTAAGCTGGGGTGGATCCACTCCACAAATTTTCATTCTCTGGTACCGCTCTACAAATCTTTAAGGTAGGTACACAACTTTGTTCTTGCTATTTTATTTTGAGGTTATCAGCTTAGTAATGCTACCACCATTTACTCTCTCTGAGCCACCACCGCCATTTTTGCAAACTCCCTAAATCAAAACCTCTTTCAACTAAAGAACCCAGAGAAAAGACTATATGTAGAAAAACAGTAAGTTGGGGTGGGGCTTTATAACCAAAAATACTAATATGATATGTTTGTTATTGTCTTGTGAAAGGAATCAATATATACAAAGAACATGAGTCATATGTCTTCAATCTTGTCTAGGGTGGTAAATAATGTTGTAACTGTGTGTGTGTGTGTGTATATATATATATATATATATATATATATATACACACACACCATGGTGGTAAATAATGTCAAACTTAATTTCTTGATAAAAATAAGATCACTAGTACCAAATGTTATAGTTTGGTGATACGGCTTCTTCTTCAGAATCAACTTGGTACATGGATTACAAATCGAAAAAAGTAAAAATTTTCTTATTTGTATAAGAAAATACTCGCTCTGTCCTCAAATTTTGACTAAAAAATGTTTTTTACATAAATTAAGAAAAATAAAATAAAATAATATTTTTTACACAAATTAAGAAAAGTAAAATAGAGAAAAGAGAATAAAAAAAGTTATAAGTTTATATTTAATGGCCTCATAAAATGATGCGTCTCTCTTTTTTATACTAGCGAACCTCACTGAATGACATATTTACTTTTTATTTTATGTATTTATTTTATTTAAATTATCTTTTTTCAGGACGGAGAGGGAATAAGTAAAAGAAAAAAAAATTATTTTTATAAATATTTTTTTGACTTGTTAAATATATGAAGTAATGTGAAAATTCCATTTGTACCACTATATATATATATATATATATATCATAAAGGAGTTATTGATTTTTTTCTTGATTGTCAAGATTTTCTACTGCATGCATCAATAGTACTTTCACTGGTTTATATTTTTCAATGTTCTAATTTTATTGGTAAAATTAGTAATATTATAATTTGCATGAGAAAATTAAATGATGTGTTCGACTCCGTTTTTGCAAACTCCCTAAATCAAAACCTCTTCCAACTAAAGAATCCAGAGAAAAGACTATATATAGAAAAACAGTGAGTTGGGGTGGATTTATAACCAAAAATACTAATATGATATGTTTGTTATTGTCAATCCGGGCGGTGATCAAATCCCTTTAATAATCTCACTTGCTTAGAATCAAAGAATAACTTTCGATTATGAGGAGGATTTGTTTCAATAATTATAAGTTTGTGAAAGCAATCTATATATACTGATCTCTGCATTGCAGTTTGCAGACAAATTAATGCATGAAAAATTGCTGGTCAATTTCATAAAAATGGGTAACAGCTAGCTAGGGGCCAAAAACAGTTTTAGGTATAGAGTGATGGTTAGGGTTAGAAGCAGTAGTTACTATATGCGTGTAATTTCACTGAAAAATGGAACACTACTCTCGATGTGTAAAAATATTATATAGTAGTATTATAACAAACTCTATTTCTATCATTTATGCTGTGTCATTTGTTCATGGCGAAACCCATTTTTAATTGTCCGAAAGATGGATTACCCATATATGTATTTTTTTTCACTCTGCAAAATATATAGGACGATATCTGTGTTTATAATCTACAGCTCATCATATATACTTTGGTACCAAGTCTGAAAATATCGCAGAACTATCATATTTGTGGTTTGTTAAAAAACAAAAATAAGTTCCACCAGAGAGAGAAAGTAGGGTAAGGTATAGATATAATAATATATAATGTATAGATAAGTTTTTTTGGCACGTTTAATACCCTTCCCCTCCTCTCTCTATATATATTTCACCATACATAGAGAGAGACAACAACGGGAGTCCATGCATATGTAGGACCACATGTACTATACTGAGAGCGAGACAAAGTGTTCCCCAATCCTCCTCTCTCAATGATTTGCAGACCTGACAGTTTAGTATACTGTATTTTTTTTTTCAAATAATTGCAATATCTGGCTTTAAGTTAGATGGGTCCATGGACAGTTATAAAAAAATTGCCTCTCCTACTTTGTAACTATAATTAAAATTTTATGTTAATTACTTTATTAATCGTCTAATATTTAGTGTATTTTATATTTCAAATTCATGTTTGATTTGGTTATTAATTTGTCTCTTAAATTAAAATAATACTTACTTTTCTTCAAAATTAGATATATTGTATTTTTCACCTTGATCCACTTTACAATAGGAGATATATTTATAATTTTGAACTTTAAAATGACATGAAATTATCAGTATGTCATTATCTATATTCTAAGTAGATTTGGTAAAAAATTAAAATAAAACAATACAATTTATTTATAATTTTTGAACGGATAATATTTGTTTTGTCCGTTTGTTTAATATACGTCTTTATATATATATATATATATATATATATATATATATATATATATATATATATCTATTGAAAATTTTTGGATCAATATATAATTAGTAAGGATTGTGCTAGACGCAAAATATTGTAAACGTGAACATGTTCCGTAATTTAGATCATTGTAGAAAATTATATTCCCTTAATGTTCCGTAATTTACTTCTTTCAATAAAATTATATTCCCTAGGGTAATTACTACAACACAATTTTTTGTACAAATTATAAGAAATTTTTTAAATTTCGTGCATAGTTAGAAATACTACATGGATGTGATTCACAAAACTTTTTGTGTGGGAAAGAACCTACTATATATTTAAACGATAAAATTAATTTGATTATTGATAAATTAGTCCCTTACTTTACGAAAAATATTCATAAGGAAAATGTTGCACTTTTTTATAAGACTTTCTGAAAAGAAATGTGTTAGTAATAACTATGTAGTATATCATCATACATATAGACTATATATAGAGAGATAGCAACTGGAGTCCATAGGACCAAATGTACTGAGAGCGAGACACAATAATGTTCCCCAATACTCCTCCCAGCGAGACACAATAGTGTTCCCCAATACTCCTCCCTCAAAGATCTTTTGCCTTCATGCTTTATTTAATGCTATAACCCTTACGCTTTGGCGAGTACGCAAACAAACAGACGAATCCTCTAGAGAGAGAAACAGAAAGAGAGAGAAAAAGAGAGTGAGTTGTAGAGGGAGAAAGTAAGAGAAAAACTAGCTTTTTGAAAAACCAGAGTGATATATATATATATATATAGGTTATGTGTAGCTACACAATAGGCTATAGCGACGGTTTGTCTGTCACCATAGATATTATGGCTATAGCGACGGACAAACCGTCGCTATAATTCTGAAAAACCATCGCTATAACCTACTGTATACTACACAGTTGTGACATATATATAGTGAGAGAGAGAGCATTCTTCCTTCCATTATAGTGGAACTATCTTTTTCCTCGTTTCGATTAAGCTCGGCTAGGGAGAGGGGTGGATCCACTTCACAATTTTTTATTCTCCGGCACCGCTATATAAGATCTTTAAGGTAGATTCCAAACAACTTTACTTTTTGCTGGAATTAATATATGTACACAACTTTGTTCTTGCTATTTTATTTTGAGGTTACTAGGCTTGCTTAGTAATACTACCACCGTTACTCTCTCTCTGAGTCACCATCGCCATTTTTGCAAACTCCCTAAATCAAAACCCCTTCCAACTAAAGAACCCAGAGAAAAGACTACATAAATAGAAAAACAATGAGTTGGGGTCAGGGACAGATTAAGACTCTTTGGTCAGTGGGGTCAAATTTGAAATAAACAAATTTTCACAAAAAAAATAAAAATATAGTAAAATAAATTACAAAATTAAATAATCCCCAAATATTATTTATAGTAATATTTTTTGAAATTTCATTACTTAAAATTGTTGTATGATAGTCTCATTTTTATTAGTTACAAAAATTCACCAGCAATTACAAAAAAAAAACCGCAAGTAATTACAAAAAATCTCAAAGTAATTGCTAAATTTATGAAATTATAAATAAAAAAATACAACATATCGAATTTTCTCTAAAGTCGAACTAGTGAGAAGAATTAGGCTAAACCGCTAGACGAGAAACGGAGAGACAAAAATATTGTAGTGACCAAGGTAGTATAGGATATATAAAGTTTGAAGAATTTAATACTACCTCCAATATAAAATTAGATATACATTTTGATTTTTTAAAGTCAATTCGCGAAATCTTAAAACTGAAATTGAATTGATATAAGTTCGTTCAAATTTTGAAAACAACAAAGATAATAATTAGTAGTATTTTATAGTTAGTTTAAAATTGTTATATATGTTGTATTAAAACTAAATAACTTTATATCAATTTTAAATTTTAGGATTTCGCGAATTGATTTTAAAAAGTCAAAATGTATCTCTAATTTTGAAACGGAGATAGTATTTTTCAATTTAAATTTTAAATTTTTAATTAAACACCCTAAAATTTTATTCCTTTTTTTACCTCTAAAAATTTAGTGGGGTCAATTGACCCCACTGCCTCTAACCTAGGTCCGCCACTGGTTGGAGTGGGGCTTTATAACCAAAAAAGAAAGGAAATAGAAATTCTCTGCTCAACAAAAGTTCGTTTATAGTGATATGAGAAGATCAAACGGACGAGCGGGAGTAAAAAATGGAAGAAAGTGGAGAGATATCTTAGAGAGAGAAAATAGTGGAGGAGGAGAGAGAGAGGGGGATAGTGATGTGTCTGAGCCTGAGAGCTAGAGCTAAAGAAGAAGAGCTAAGCATAGGAGAGAGAAAGTATGAATTTTTGTTTGCTGTGGAGAGAGAAAATGTAATAAGCTGGAATCTTTACTGTACACTTCTTTACTTCTCTGCAGCATCTGCACTAGAAGAACGAAAACCTAATTCCAATCAAATATAATATACTAAGGAAAAGCCAACCAAGCAAAACAATGTCTGCATTTATATCAAAACTAGCTAGATTTCCAACGTCTATGCCAATTATTTCAAAGCTACATTATGTATTGGCCGCATCATATGTATATATATGAAGTTTTGGTTTGATTTACGGAATGGAGAGATAAACACAATCATAATTCATTTATGGTTTTAAATAATTTTTGACTTGACGTTTATTAATATAGACCGACAATTCACTAATATAATAAAACAATGGTTTTCACTGGCTATTCCTACTGATCACAATTCAGGTATATAAAATAAATTATTGCAATTTTTTTTCACTTTCGATCTTATAATTTATATAAACTTGCTTATAATTGTTACTTATGAGTTTTTGTAATACATTATTTGCTTCATATAGTAAGTCACATTTAACCTTAGAAATCGGTTCATGCAATTCTAATTAAGATTTAAAACAGTTGTATTTTTTATATTTATATCTGGTAATACCATCAAGAAAATTTACACCATTCACAATTGTATTGAACAAATTTGGTTCCGACGAAATATTCCGACGGAGAATTAAGTTTTTTCCTTGTAGTGTGCCTTGACTTTTTTTAATTTCGATTATTAACCGAATAATCGACTAGTGAATATATTCGGTTATTCGGTTACCAGACATTTCGGGTAGCTATTCGGATATCAAAAACATGCAAAATTCGATTTCGGTTATAATTGAATAGCCTATTCGGTTCGGTTATAATCGAATGTTCAGCCATATTCTCAGTTACTTGTGTTGGTGCTAAAATCCCTAAATCTTGTAAATAGTAGTTTTGGTACTTAGTAATGTATATGTATGTTTTTTGTGAGAAAATAAAAGTATGGTGCTCGTATTTTTAGGGTTTTTAGTTCCAACATTCTTAATTTGCTTCGCATTGCATTTGTCCAGATATGCCAAGAAGGACTAGAGGAAGGATCCAGGCTCCGGAGCGAGCTCCGGAGCCAGCTCCGAACACGTATCCGGGTCCTAAGTTTAGAAAAGTTTATCAAAAAGAGTTTGATATTTATGAGGACAACTACAAGGAGCTTATAACGACCATACGCAATAGGTTTTGGAAATCATTGAGCATCCGTTCTGAAGTGTCAGTTCTCCCGAACGATCCTACTGCTCATTTTGTAGTAGCTTTTACTGGTTATGACGATCAAAATACCCCGATGCGGATTGAAGTACTTGTATCAGTAATAAGACTTTATTTAATAGCTTATAGAAATCAACCGGATGGTAGATGGTTTTCATTCAATGATATAGATTGTTCAAACTTCTTTAAGATGTCTATCTCTTCAGGTTATGCCGACTCAGATGGTGTAACTACAATAGCTTCCAGGGCAAGAAATTTGGTAGTTGGAAATAGAACTAAATTAAATATGGCTATTGTTAATCTAGCTAGGAGAGATCCCAGTACTTTCACTGATCAGAAGGAAGCTTCTCTGCAGTACAAACAAATTGCTAGGGATCTATTACTTCTTATTCAGATGCTTCCTGAAGCAATTCGTTTTCAGCCGATGTTGGATCATTTTGTTAATAATTACGACCAAAATGACGCTCAACCAGTAGGACGGGATCGACAACGGTTGCAGAACTTATGGGGAACTATTTCAAAAGATTTTCAAACATCTGACTCACTTTTGTGTCGTGACATTGTGGCTGGAAATCCAATTCCAAAGGACGCCGAGTCAACTGTTGTAATTTATTACTATAAACCCACAAATCAATAGTAAAATGATGTTAGAATTTGAAAGACTTTTTGTGTTGGTGATTTATGACTCGTATATTTTTTGTGTTCTTATGTTTATAAAGCCTTTTTTTAATATGTTTATTTTTTGTTTGCTTATGTTTAGCCGTTTTCAGTATGTTTGCAAGTTGCAACCTTCTGCCTACTTTCTCATGATAAACAAATGACTAAATATTTTTAGTTACTTAAAAAGACATGTTGATTAAGAAAAATATGCAATTAACAAAATGTAACTCATAAACAACTCTTACATAAAGCTTGAAACAAATCATTACCCAAAAATGAATTATAAAATAATTTAAAAATCATAATATGTGTTTGCTTATCCAATATCAGTAACCCTCCAAACAAGCCAAAATCTAGCCTTTCAAAATATGGACATTTCCTTTTAAAAACTATTGTATCACAACAAGCCGGCTTCAAAGAGATTTCTCCTCCTCAATGTCTCGTCTACCGGATTGAAAGTCTTCTTTACAAGCAATTCTGATCAAGGGTCGCGGTCCTGTAAATTTTGAAAACTCGGTCCACACTATCAGGGGCGGTGCTTTGAAAATATAGCTCCTCAAATTTCTTCTTCACAAATCTGAATAATGTAGAGCGTACATTCATAAATCATAAATATGTAGTGAAGCTGAGAAGACCGGTAACTTTACATTCTACATGTCAAACAATAGATTTCTACTATAGATATGAAAATACCGTTAACATGAATTTAATGCCAGTTAGTTTACTAAGCAAAAATCAACGTGTATATAGGCCTATCCATTTCAAATCATTTCTACCGCTAGTTCCAAAACTAATTTGGTAACTAACTTGTATATAGAATACAGTTCTTGTGTTTAGGAGAAAACTCGAGATATGTTATTCTTAGTTACCTACTAAAAAATTAGTACTCTGATCACTAAATTACTCGTAAAAAAACCCTGTCAACTGCCAAGCATTAAGTACAGAAATCTCCTTTGGCTAGACAAGTGTTACATATATGATTTAATGATTCTATGAATAATTAAATACCCCTTTCCCTCCTATTTTCGAGGCAGTGGGTCACGCGCTGACAAGAAATTCCAAATTTCCAACTTTTCAGTGACCAAAACTTCCAAGGGTTTGGCCTTCAGCAGCACAAAAAATCAAAGCTGTAAAACATCTTCGAATAGATCAATCCACTTCCTTCACTCATTTCTCTGGCCTCCAACATCAAATAGTTGATATACTTCACCACCTTTTTTGTGCTCTCCAACACCAAATAGTTGATATATTTCCACAACACCTGTTGTTCGAATCCTGGCATAGAGAACATCCCTGCAAAAACATAAGAGAAAACTAACAAAATTCAAAAAACTATAGCTTTAACATATAGCACAGAGTAATTTTGAAACCTGTTGTACAAAGAGAGCTACTCCATGCAATGCACTATGAATCATTACAATCTAAGAGTAGTTATTTACGTATACCATACATTTATCTTTCCCTTTTCTATTAACACGGCGGGGAAAAAAAATTCTATAACCGAAGGTAGGTCAATATTAAACATCTGTATAGGTTGCTCACTGAAATTACAAGAAATAGTATTACTTTATAAAATTGAACCGAGCACAACTGCAGATTTAAGTGAAGCATTACACCAACGTTGACAATAAAATTACAGCTCAGTTTGGTTATAGCAAACCAGCACCAGTTTTCATTCTCTCAACTGAAAGAAACTAATTTGTACAAACATTCTGAGAAAATGCCAAAAATGAGTGCAAGTGCTAAAAGGGAAAAAAAGAAAAGTTTCACCGGAAAAAATGTTTTCTACCAACATATCAGAAAAGGAACAAAAGAAAGAAAAAAAGAAAAGAAAAGGATGTTGCATGCCAAATAACTAGAGTTATTCGTATTGAAAATGAAGAAAGATTCCTGTTAAGCAGGTCAAATATTAACACCAACAGTGTATCAAAACTAAAATCTATTTAAATAGTGAAGACCACAATATAATATATCTCTATTGCGTTTGCCGACTTTTTGTTTCACTTCAAATATACTAATGATACAAAAACAAGACATTATATATTCTCAAACTTCAGATACCTTTGTTGGAACATAATTCACATCAGCCAATCTATGCAAATTTTCCATGAAATATTGAGTACAGTCTAGAACTTGAAGTTCATAAACGCGGGAATATGCTTCCTGCATTGAATAAGTACAGTTCAACACTAGTAGATGCTCTAAGGACAACTGTCAAACAAACAAGCTTAAAGGAATAAATATTTATATTTATATTTTGATAAGTAAATGAGTAAAGGAAAATATAATTACAAAAGATTCTAATGAACATAATTATAACTAGATGGATCAGATTGCATGAACAAGTACAAATTGTAGCAATCAACATCAAGAAAAAATTACCTGTATCACACCATCTTGCCAAAGAGTTTCTATTTCTTGTGCAAGTTCTTTATTGAGGTGAGGATAATCCAACCTGCTACCAATTTCCGATAGTTTCTCTCCAATTTCCTGAATATACATAATTGTTACTATAATAAATGTATACATAGTGAAGTCCCATTTTTCCATCCGAGTTGCCTAAATTGAACAGTTTCAAGGAAATAATTTTATTGTCCAATTGGTCATATTTGCAATCACATATGAAAATATGTTATACAGATCTTCTAATTCACATTCTATCATTCCTACAAAAAGTGATAACTTGAAAAGTATATCAATCAACAATGAACTCGGACCTTATTTTCATCCAATAAAGCATACTTTGAGAAATCTGCTCCATTTTGAGCCAATTCCTTAGTCCCATCATGCAATATCTGTTCAGACACAGTTTATAGCATTTAAAAGTAGTTATAACTACCAACCATATTTCTATTATTGTACAAAAACTACAAATAATATTGCTGCAATGCATTCCTACTAAGCAGATAGCATTACATACTCTTCCTATTCTGCAAAAGGGAAATAACCAACACACCCTTGCAAGTATTGCGTACTTTTATTGTCTGATACACATGCATGGATAACTGAGATGTAACTCTTTAGCTCTGCGTCATTAAAGCCAATCTGAAATAAAAGCTTTATCTGCAAATGCATAACAAAGCATTAGGCGAGACTGTATATGGAAAAGAAATTTAACTGACAATTTTAATGAATTGATATAAATCTCTTGCCTGCTTAAAAATTATGGACTCCCCTGATTCTCCAGCTCCAGCACCTTATCAATAAAACAGAAATCACATGAAAATTATAGCAGGTGATCAACACACGGGATGGGTATGGGGATGGGGATGGTTTGGGTGGGGGGGGGGGGGAGGACAACATATGCAAGCATTCAGAATATGTAAAGTAGAAAGCAGGAGGAAAAGATAATAGGACTGCCTACAAGTAAACCAAAGATGTTAGCCTCATTATGCAAACTAGAAATTGCATGCAGCTTTTCATGGAGTAAATATCACACAGTTCACTAATGTCTGTACCACGGCCATGTCAAACTATACATAGAATTTGCAATATGAAGCAAGCTGAGATTTAGTAAACATCAATCTGTAACTTTCACAGTTTGAAAGAACACAGCAAATGGAAGCAGGAGGTGGTGCCTTTGTGCTATCCACCTCAGTACATTGAACTCGATATAAATAAATAAGAATACAATAATAAAAAGTAAAACTCAATGAAAACCCCAGCTTGAGGAACATATGCCAAGTAATAGAAGTTTTTGTATATGTTTCTCCGCCTTTGTTTCTAGCTCAATTCGCCTTTCTATCTCTGCAGTCTGAAAGTTTAGATTAAAAAGCAAAGTTAAGCCTCTATACAGTATATAAAATAAGAAGATGAACATATAGTGTAACAGATTTGCTGAGTTTCTATAACAGAGACTACAAAAAATAATGCAAACAATGAAAACATCAAGCATCTATACCTAAGCATTTTCTTCAGTATCAGTTGGATTATGTCAATCAGTGCAAAAATGAGTGCAAGTGCTTAAAGGAAAAAAAAGAAAAGTTTCACCGGAAAAATGTTTTCTACCAACATATCAGAAAAGGAACAAACGAAAGAAAAAAAGAAAAGAAAAGGATGTTTCATGCCAAATAACTAGAGTTATTCGTATTGAAAATGAAGAAATATACTTGTTAAGCAGGTCAAATATACTAACACTTGGGGATTTTATGAAAAACTATTATTAACACCAATAGTGTATCAAAACTAAAATCTATTTAAATAGTGAAGACCACAATATAATATATCTCTATTGCGTTTGCCGACTTTTTGTTTCATTTCAAATATACTAATGATACAAAAACAAGACATTATATATTCTCAAACTTCATATACCTTTGTTGGAACATAATTCACATCAGCCAATCTATGCAAATTTTCCATGAAATATTGCGTACAGTCTAGAACTTGAAGTTCATAAACGCGAGAATATGCTTCCTGCATTGAATAAGTACAGTTCAACACTAGTAGATGCTCTAAGGACAACTGTCAAACAAGCAAGCTTAAAGGAATAAATATTTATATTTATATTTTGATAAGTAAATGAGTAAAGGAAAATATTGAAAATATAATTACAAAAGATTCTAATGAACATAATCATTACTAGATGGATCAGATTGCAAGAACAAGTACAAATTGTAGCAATCAACATCAAGAAAAAACTACCTGTATCACACCATCTTTCCAAAGAGTTTCTATTTCTTGTGCAAGTTCTTTATTGAGGTGAGGATAATCCAACCTGCTACCAATTTCCGATAGTTTCTCTCCAATTTCCTGAATATACATAATTGTTACTATAATAAATGTATACATAGTGAATTCCCATTTTTCCATCTAAGTCGCCTAAATTGAACAGTTTCAAGGAAATAATTTTATTGTCCAATTGGTCATATTTGCAATCACGTATGAAAATATGTTATACAGATGTTCTAATTCACATTCTATCATTCCTACAAAAAGTGGTAACTTGAAAAGTATATCAATCAACAATGAACTCGGACCTTATTTTCATCCAATAAAGCATACTTTGAGAAATCTGCTTCATTTCGAGCCAATTCCTTTGTCCCATCATGCAATATCTGTTCAGACACAGTTAATAGCATTTAAAAGTAGTTATAACTACCAACCATATTTCTATTATTGTACAAAAACTACAAATAATATTGCTGCAATGCATTCCAACTAAGCAGATAGCATTGCATACTCTTCCTATTCTGCAAAAAGGGAAATAACCAACACACCCTTGCAAGTGTTGCGTACTTTTATCGTCTGATACACATTTGCATGGATAACTGACATGTAACTCTTTAGCTCTGCGTCATTAAAGCCAGTTTGAAATAAAAGCTTTATTTGCAAATGCATAACAAAGCATTAGGCGAGACTATATATGGAAAAGAAATTTAACTGACAATTTTAATGAATTGATATAATTAAATTTCTTGCCGACTTAAAAATTGTGGACTTCCCGGGTTCTCCAGCTCCAGCACCTTATCAATAAAACAGAAATCACATGAAAATTATAGCAGGTGATCAACACACGGCAGGGGGACAGGGATGGGGATGGTTGTGGGGAGGACAACATATGCAAGCATTCAGAATATGTAAAGTAGAAAGCAGGAGGAAAAGATAATATGACTGTGCCGACAAGTAAACCAAAGATGTTAGCCTCATTATGCAAACTAGAAATCTATTTTTTTTAGCACTACACTTCATCCATTTTGCTGTTAGTGTCGCTTTTACATATTACTTTTGTCTGAAAATGATTGCAAAAAGCCCCCTAAACAATTGTATGTCCACTCTGCAAAGAAGAACACATACAATTTGAATCTATATTTGCTATTATTTTGAGACAAAATAAAATGCAGGACAACTTTTGTGAAATGGAAGAAGTTTATATTTTTCGTTTGTTACAAACTCTAATAGCAGAACTGAGTTGTTTTAATTTTATTATCTGATCTAATGGGAAGCCCATATACGACTGCTTTTCCTTTAACTGCATTTTTATTTATTTGGCTTTTCTTGCAGTGAGAAAACTGTGGTGATATTTAAAAACCACTTCCTTACTATACTCTTTCCAGTTGATCGATTTGGTGAAATGGGCCCCTGTTCAAGGATATTTTTCAGTGATACGGGCTTCACTTGTTTGCAGGTGTTAGATTATATCTATGCCTTTTATCAGGTACATGATTCTATTGCCATGCCTCATTGATGGGATCGACCAATCTTGATGTGTGATGCCCTCTATTTTCTAGTTTTAAGACAGAAGGATGTTATTTTCGTTATGAGAGTAAATGTATTTTCTTTTATCATGGTATTAATAACAAAGTGAACTAAATATTTTTGTTTTTTGCGAGGAAGAATGCATTATTATTGCTCTATGTTATAAGCAAGGACTTGTGACACTTGTCAATATTTTCCCAAGAGCTTTTGATCCTTTCGAATACCATTATTTGCGAGTGCCTCAAAACTGGTGTATGAAAAAATCATAAAAATATAGTCATTACTAGAAGTATGTCTATGTCTCTACTATAGAATAGAAGTATGGTTCTGTTCTGTTGCGATGATTGTTTAAGTGATATGAGCTGGTGAGGTAGATGGATAATGACTTTAAAGTAATGTAATCCAGTACCAACTTTAGATGTCAATGATCTTACTCTAGAGTTTTTCCATTTATGCTTGCTTGTAGGAGAACATGTCAAATGAGGAAGTAGAGGTAGCAATTCATACTGATTCAAGGCATGCTGATCGGCTCCGATCAATGTACTCCAGTAAAGTAGCAACAAGGCGTGGTCACGCGGAGCATTGACTTTCTAGGGAGTCGAATGAGTTTTGAAACGTTGAAGCGCGTTACTGGGGATAACAATAGTAATGTATACAAGTTGGTGATCAGAGAATGAGAGAATTGAATACCAAAATGTGTTCCTTCGTTCTGATAGCCAGTGTTGAACTTAGAAGGCACGAACAATCGTGTTGTATGAGTCCATGCAATCTTTTCAGCTTGCTAAAGATATCATCTTGAACCAAATTCTAGATGTTCTACATTCATCCATGTTTGAAGAGTTCCCCTTTCTGGTGTTTTAATAATCCGAGCTGAAGATTTAATTTCCACATTGTTCCTAGACTTTGTGGCATTTGTAACTTACCAAATGTACGAAGCAATGTGAATTCTAACATCATGCATAGCAGAATGAAAGGCTAAACTTAATGGTTCGAGTGTATATACGTAAAATAGAGAATGTGAATAAGTTTTAATTCAAATTTATTGAACATATTTTTAAAATATTTTTGGACTCTTTTTTCTTTTGTTTTTTTTTTGGGACATTGGTCTATTTCCTACAAAATTGTTGCAGATATAGTTTTTGTGGTTTAGATTATCCTTGTTTAAGTGGAAATATTGCTCTATATTTTTGACACCCAATAAACCAAAATCACAAGAATCAAAAAAAGAAACAAATGTAGAACCAAGCATTAATTTATGGGCTTCAGTAAAAATAGTTGAATCACCCAAATGGTGCAAATAAAGAAATAACTGCACCTGTTTGCAGAACAAAAACTAGCCATTAGTGGAGTTTCGACAAACTTGTTTAGATACAACTAGTTCTTTGTGCAAAGATCGATAATCTATCATCTTATTGATTCTGAGCACACTGACGACGGGCTTTGTTGAATCGAATGGCTTGTTGAAAAATAATGAACTCACACACACTAGAGAAAATGGAGAAGATGTTATCACAAAGGAAGTTTTATATTTCTTGCTTGCTCCAAATGAGCTGAGTACATAGGTATTTATAGGAATCTCCTAACATGTATAAACTCAAATACATGAATGAGCACTTAATGAAAAAATAACTCTCTAGACACATTTTCAACTAGCTACATGAACCAACAAGTACATGAATACTAATTAAATAAAAATACTTGATCACTTTTGGGACAAGTTTATTTTTCAACACCCCTACTTAAACTTGTCACACCAAGTGAACTTCGCAATTTGCAAAATAATTCAACTTTGAGTGGCTTCGTGAAAATATAAACAATTTGGTCTTGAGTCTTCACAAATACAAGTTCAACTTTTTTCTTTGCAACACATTCTCTTATAAAATGATACCTCGTATCAATGTGTTTGTTTCGGTCATGAAACACCGGATTCTTTGCCAATGCAATTGCCGACTTGTTGTCGATATAAATCTTCGTTGGCTTCTCTTGTTGCAAATTAAGATCTCTTAAAAGATTTCGAAGCCAAATGACTTGGCAAACACAAGATGTTGCAGCAACATATTCCGCTTCACAAGTAGAGGGTCACAATAGGTTGCTTATTTCCCCTGTTTGTAGGGTTACCGATATTGGATAAGCAAACACATATTATGATTTTTAAATTATTTTAAAACTCATTTTTGAATAATAATTTGTCTCGAGATTTATGTAAGAGTTGCATTTTGCTAATTACATATTTTTCGTAATCAACATGTCTTTTTAAAGTAACTAAAAATATTTAGTTATTTGTTTGTCATGAGAAAGTAGGAAGAAGGCTACAAACATACTAAAAACGGCTTTATAAACATAAGTAAACAAAAAATAAACATTCTAAATAAGGCTTTATAAACATAAGAACGCAAAAAAAATATACAAGCCATAAAACACTAACATAAAAAGTCTTTCAAATTATAACATCACTTTACTATTTAGTTGGGGGTTTATAATAATAAATTACAACAATTGACTCGGCCTCGTCTGGAATTGGATTTCCAACCCTATAGCACCACACAAAGGTGAGTTAAGTGTTTGAAAGCCTTTTGAAAATTTGTCCCCACAAGTTCTGCAACCATTGTCGATCATTTCTTACTACTTCTACTTCATTTTCGTTGTAATTACTTGCAAAATAATCCAACATTGGCTCGAAGCGAATTACTTCGGAAATCATCTGCATGAGAAGTAATAGATCCCTAGCAATGTTTTTGTACACCATAGGAGCTTCCTCCTTGGTGATAGTATTAGGATCTCTCTTAAATAGATTAAGAATAGTTGTGTTTAATCTAGTTTTATTCTCAACTATCAGATATCTTCCCTAACCACCCATTTTCATGTGACCCAGTATAACTGGAAGAAATAGGCATTGGCAATAAGTCTAAACATTCAGCTTGATCCTTAAATGAATGTCATTTATTATTCAGTTCATTTTTAAAGGCTATTAGATAGAGTCTCCTTACTGTTAGGAGTACTCTAATCTGCCTAGGGTTATTACGACCGTCATAACCCATTAAAGTTATTACAAAATGCTTATTAGAATAATCTGGGAGAACTAACACTTGATCACAAATGGCTAATGAGACCTCAAACCTTTCACGTATGGCCATATGCGAAAGTTTGGGTTCTCATTGGCCATTCGTGATCAAGTGTTAGTTCTCCCAGATAATTCTAATGAACATTTTGTAATAACTTTAACTGATTATCACGGTCGTAATAACCCTAGGCAGATTAGAGTATTCCTAACAGTAAAGAGACTCTATCTAATAGCCTTTAAAAATGAACTTAATAAAAAATAACATTCATTCAAGGATCAAGCTGAATGTTTAGATTTATTGCCGATGCCTATTTCTTCCAGTTATACTGGGTCACATGACATAGTTCAATGGGTGGTCAGGAAAGATATCTGATAGTTGAAAATAAAACTAGATTAAACACAACTATTTTTAATCTACCTAAGAGAGATCCCAGTACTATCACCAAGGAGGAAGCTCCCATGGTGTACAAAAACATTGCTAAGGATCTATTACTTCTCATTCAGATGATTCCCGAAGCAATTCGCTTCGAGCCAATGTTGAATTATTTTGCCAATAATTACAACGAAAATGAAGTAGAAACGGTACGAAATGATCGACAATGGTTGCAGAACTTGTGGGGACAAATTTCAAAAGACTTTCAAACACCTAACTCACCTTTGTGTGGTGCCATTAGGGCTGAAAATCCAATTCTAGACGAGGTTGAGTCAACTGCTGTAATTTATTATTATAAACTCCCCAACTAAATAGTAAAATAATGATATAATTTGAAAGAATTTTTATGTTAGTATTTTATGGCTTGTATATTTTTTTGTGTTCTTATGTTTATAAAGCTTTATTTAGAATATTTATTTTTTGTTTGCTTATGTTTATAAAGTCGTTTCAAGTATGTTTGCAGCCTTCTTCCTACTTTCTCATGACAAACAAATGACTAAATATTTTTAGTTACTTTAAAAAGACATGTTGATTACGAAAAATATGCAATTAGCAAAATACAATTCTTACATAAAACTCGAGACAAATCATTACCCAAAAATAAGCTTTAAAAGAATTTAAAAATCATAATTACGTGTTTGCTTATCCAATATCAGTAACCCTACAAACAGGTGAAATAAATTCTTGTGGCTTTTTCTAAGACAAAAAAGTGAGAGTTCATCGAGTGTCTTAACCTCACTGCCTATATCTAACTTTTCTTGTCTGCTCGTTGATCTCCACTAAGTTTGATAACACCAAACTCTGGTATGGTTAAGGTGATACGCGATACAAAACTATTAAAGCCTTTGCCTTTTTCCAGGGCCTTCAACAAATTCTATGGGAGATCTGTGCAGCATGATATTAGTTTAAGCTAGGATCGGAATGTCAAATAAGATATGGAAGTCTCTATATAATAAAGATTACTAAATAAATAATTATAAATGCAAAAAAGAATTAGAATTATTGATTAACAAATGTGTTGTTTTACTAACCTTGACTTGTGCTCCGTTGAAATAAATGTAGGCATTGGCCGCTGCAGTCTCTTGCATAGGTCATAAAGGGAGGTTCGTGGTCCACCTTTTTTCGTATTGATTGATGCAAAAGCTGCATGATAGGAAATTATAAAACAAATCAAAAGATGAAAATTAGTTTACTTAACAAAGTAGCGAGCTCTAAATTAAAGGGTTGAGCTAACAGGCAAGTATTTGAATTTCACACCATAAGGTTCTCCTTCTTTACTTGTACTCTACTATATCAACTATCCACCAGAGATTGTTTTATATCTCAACCCTTTAAGCTATAGACTTGCATGGAGAGTTTGTTTTTTATGTTACAGGCTAACCTCGAGGTTTTCAAATTGACACGACCAATTCCTTTTTATGATCCAGACCCTTAAAAGAAGTAGCAAAAACAGAAAACTTTAAGAAGAAAATTCAAAAGAACTTACTTTAAGAAGAAAATTCGAAAGAACTTCTTTTGGTACCTGATAACAGTAGCCAAGGCCAGCTCATGCTCGAAGGATGCATGTGTAATGGCCTCCAGTAATAGACCCTTGACCTAGAATTCATACTCAAGCTTTGATTCTAGGATCGCAATCTCCGTCGCTTTTGGGCTGTAAGAACGAAGAGAGGAGGTTTTAATGGCTTTGTAAAGCATTGAGGGCTGAATTTCAGCATCAAGACCAAGCCATTTCATCAATTGAACAGCAGCAACTAATCCACCTCCAACATAGTATGCTCTTATGAGGGCCTCAGCACAATCAGATATGGTCTTGGAGCTCATCCACCTATGACCCCTATCACAGCACTTCCCAACCATAACAGTGTATCAAAACTAAAATCTATTTAAATAGTGAAGACCACAATATAATATATCTCTATTGCGTTTGCCGACTTTTTGTTTCATTTCAAATATACTAATGATTCAAAAACAAGACATTATATATTCTCAAACTTCAGATACCTTTGTTGGAACATAATTCACATCAGCCAATCTATGCAAAATTTCCATGAAATATTGAGTACAGTCTAGAACTTGAAGTTCATAAACGCGAGAATATGCTTCCTGGATTGAATAAGTACAGTTCAACACTAGTAGATGCTCTAAGGACAACTGTCAAACAAGCAAGCTTAAAGGAATAAATATTTATATTTATATTTTGATAAGTAAATGAGTAAAGGAAAATATGGAAAATATAATTACAAAAGATTCTAATGAACATAATTATAACTAGATGGATCAGATTGCATGAACAAGTACAAATTGTAGCAATCAACATCAAGAAAAAATTACCTATATCACACCATCTTTCCAAAGAGTTTCTATTTCTTGTGCAAGTTCTTTATTGAGGTGAGGATAATCCAACCTGCTACCAATTTCCGATAGTTTCTCTCCAATTTCCTGAATATACATAATTGTTACTATAATAAATGTATACATAGTGAAGTCCCATTTTTCCATCCGAGTTGCCTAAATTGAACAGTTTCAAGGAAATAATTTTATTGTCCAATTGGTCATATTTGCAATCACATATGAAAATATGTTATACAGATCTTCTAATTCACATTCTATCATTCCTACAAAAAGTGGTAACTTGAAAAGTATATCAATCAACAACGAACTCGGACCTTATTTTCATCCAATAAAGCATACTTTGAGAAATCTGCTCCATTTTGAGCCAATTCCTTTGTCCCATCATGCAATATCTGTTCAGACAGTTTATAGCATTTAAAAGTAGTTATAACTACCAACTATATTTCTATTATTGTACAAAAACTACAAATAATATTTCTGCAATGCATTCTTACTAAGCAGATAGCATTACATACTCTTCCTATTCTGCAAAAGGGAAATAACCAACACACCCTTGCAAGTATTGCGTACTTTTATTGTCTGATACACATGAATGATAACTGAGATGTAACTCTTTAGCTCTGCGTCATTAAAGCCAGTCTGAAATAAAAGCTTTATCTGCAAATGCATAACAAAGCATTAGGCGAGACTGTATATGGAAATGAAATTTAACTGACAATTTTAATGAATTGATATAAATCTCTTGCCTGCTTAAAAATTATGGACTCCCCTGATTTTCCAGCACCTTACAATAAAACAGAAATCACATGAAAATTATAGCAGGTGATCAACACACGGGATGGGGATGGGGATGGTTTGGGGGGGGGGAGGACAACATATGCAAGCATTCAGAATATGTAAAGTAGAAAGCAGGAGGAAAAGATAATAGGACTGCCGACAAGTATCTATACCTGAGCATCTATACCTGAGCATTTTCTTCGGTATCAGTTGGATTATGTCAATGTTTGCAACAGAGTGAGCCCATATTTTCGATTACTGAAGACAGCATATAAACGTATACTGATCAAACTACCCCTGGCATTATGAGGTTTTAAATATGCATTAGTTCCCTTCTAGCTCCTGCCTTCAAGCCTGCCTAATTTCAAGCCATGAACCATTAGAAGGAAACATAATTTGATTAATTGAGCTACACCTATAGTCCTACCTTAAAAGAAGAACTTAAGCACTGCAATCCAAGCCAATTGATTTAAAGATATATTTAGTTAATCTATAGAACGTCTATGGCTCCATAACACTTCATATTGCATTCTAATCAGCTTAAGCCTTTTAATGAAAACAGTTTGCATATCAGAAATATAATGGAAAGATTTTTTAACATCTTTAGGTCTCAAGTAGCCAAGCACCTTTTACCCTCTCTCATTTCTATTTTATTATTATATATATATATATATATATATATATATATATATATATTATTGAGTTCACTCTCTTTACTCATACTGGTGCCAGAACTCAGTACTTGTAGAATGCAATAAATAGTCGCAAAGCCAATCTGGCAGTAACAAAGTCTTCATAAAACAAATTCCATAAATATAAATATCAACATATAATCAATCAGGGGAAAGTTTTCCATGGTTATAGATGGAGGCATTGTTCCAAATGGTAAAATTCAAATCTTACCACTTACACAACCAAGCATACTCAATAAAAATTCAGACTTTCTGAACTAAACCAAAATTCCCAATAAAAATGCTACCTTTGCCAAGCCTTTCCAAAGCACAATAATAATCGATCATTGATACCATAGAAATCAAAATGCAATCACTTTTCCCAAATATGAAAGGTAGTAATTCCTTAAAATATCAAATAAAGCACAAATGTGGAAATTTTTAACACACAATTAATCACACAGTGTGCATATATTCATATCATTCCAAGCATTCTGAAACCCCAAATAGTAATTTTCATCTTTGCATGTTTTCACTCGAATTTTATAATCTATAGAGATAGATAAATATATATATAGATAGATATAGATATAGATATAGAGAGAGAAACTGCTAACCGGAGAGAGAAAGGAAGGGCGTGATCGGCAGTGAGCTAGAAGGAGGAGGAGGAAGGGATCGGGGGAGAAGAGGAAAGAGTGAGGTGTTTATAGCTTAACCAAAATATATAGTGGATAGTTTAATCCATGGTTGAGTTTGGATATTTATACCCATAAATATTTATATATTTATATGTCTGAATTTGGATTTTGGACTTTCTACCACCACACCTTTTGACTGGTCATATTATATTCTCTTTTTCAGCCCAAATATTTTCGACACATAAGTAAGTATATTCCACGCCCATAATGCCACCGCTAGAGTCCGAATTCAGATCTAGAAAAATAATTGTATATCAATTAATTTTGTATTCTCTTTGTTTAATTTTATTTGTTTTAATTAATTTTTTATAGTCAAATTGATCATATTAAAATTTACTTTTAAGCTTATTAAATAGAAGTACAAAATTATTATTATAAAAAAGTACATCGAATATACTATCAACGTCAACTCATTTAATTTCAAAAAATTTAATACAATTGTTTAACACTTTGTAGCACAAATTGCTGATTATGAGACTGTTTTTTCAGAATTATTTTCTCAGTTTTAATTTTGAAAAGTAGTTAGCTGGTAGATGGAGGACGAATTATAATTAGTTTTCATAAAATTCTGATTTTTTTCTTGTATGGCATGAGTGAAAAATTAAAATGCATCTAAATCCCATCTAGGACATGCTAAGTTAAAAACGTATTTAATTTACCTTTCTCTATGTGAAATAAGTACCGTAGCACTATAAAGAATATCCACTCTCTTAAAGAACTTGAAAAACTTGTGGAGTAGATCCACTCTCTCCCTGGTTTTACAGAATAAAGTACTCTAATATTAAATAAATAGTTAATGATAGTTTCTAACTAGTTTAATGGAAAAGATGTAATCTCATCAGTTTAAAATTTCTTCGTAATTTTACTTTCAATCAATCTGACAATATTAGACATAACATTGTCCATGCACTATTGAAAAGTAAGCACCATAATCGACTAATTTCCAATTTTTACCCTAAACTTTAATCCTAAAATCAATTTAAATTTAAATTTTAGTTTAAATTAAATGCACCCTAAATTTCAAGTTTCAAAATAATTTCTGCACCCTCCCCTCTGCATCAAAATAATTTGTACCATAAACTTTAGTGCGAAAGGTATAAATTATATTAAAACTCAAAATTTAGAGTGCATTTAATTTAAAATAAAATTTAAGATGAAAATTAATTTTAAAGTTAAAGTTTAGGATGCAATTTGAAATATAGTCCACCATAATATAATAAACATTATTTTATTTCAACAAACTCATCAATTATTTTTGTACACTACCATCCATTAGCCATATATAACCATCGAAATTCTAATGCAACCAAAGATTGTCTAGCTAACATGAAAAGAGCTCCTACAAAAATTGTCCCATGTAATATTTTTACTCGGATTACCTCAAAAAGTCATGAAAATATCCACAAAAAAACATACAAAACATGGATTTCATTCATAATACATATATATATATATATATATATAGTACTAGACTACTAGATTATTATGTATCAAAAGAAATATGAAATCAAATCAAAAATATGTGCAACTAATATGATTATGAAATCAAATCATAAAAGAAATCTACAAAAACAATCAAACCAACTGCAATAAACCTGTTTATCCGGCGAGCTTGATAGCAAAAAGATAGGCAAGCTATTCTCTTCCTTTCTCTCTCTACAACTCAGTCTCTTTTTCTCTCTCTTTCTGTTTCTCTTTCTAGAGGAGAGCTCTTTTGGTCTGTGTACCCGCCAAAGACTGGATATTTGTGAGAGGAGGATTGGGGATTGGGGAAGACTTGTCTGGCTCTCAGTAATTTCTCAGTATATCAACATACAAATATATACAGAGAGCAAGGATCAAAAGCAGAATTCTCAAAAAGTATAACCAGCAGAACACCCTTTAGCGACAGACCGGGCAACGGTTTGGTCCGTCGTCATACGTCCGGTCTGTCGCTATGTAGCGACGGACAACATATAGCGACGGACCGGACCTATGGTGACGGACTAAATCGTCACCCGGTCCGTCGCTAAAGTGTGTTCTGCTAGTTATGCTTTTTAAGAGTTCTGTTCTTAAAACTCTGTCTCTATATATATATATAATTAAAGATACATTTTTTTATATTGTAAGTAATCTCAACATTTTCTTTAATCAGTAAATTTTCCTTTTATTAAATTTCAAACGTGAGAAATTCAAAATGTTTGATCGGACAAAAAAGAGGACAGTTAAAAATAGAGTTAGAAATTTAAAACAGAAAACCCTAAAACCAAATTAATAAAAAAGACAAATTTTATTTCATGAGATAACCTTTAATTACTTTTTTGGCTAATATTAGAGATGTTTCTAGAAAAATAAATTTTATTCTTAAAATTCTTTATTTTACAAATATATATAATCTTTTGAAACATTAGAGTAGTGTTCCATTTTTCAGCTGCTTATAACCCTAGTCATCACCTTATACCTAAAAATGCTTTTGGCTCTACCTGTTAGCTAGAGATATAAATTAAGGAAATATGGTATTGGTAGGATTTGAAACATGAAAGAAGTAAATATTAACCCAAAGGCTTGAGTCTCTTGAGTCTTGAATTAAAATTAAATATTATCCGTTCAAAAATTCTAAATAAATTGTATTGTTTTATTTTTATTTTTTACCAAATCGATCTACTTAGAATATAAATAATGACATACTGAGAATTTCATATCATTTTAAAGTTCAAAATTATAAATATATCTCCTACTTTAAAGCGGACCAAGTTGAAAAATAAAATATATCTAATTTTGAAAAAAAAAGTGAGTATTTTTTAATTTTAGAGACAAATTAATAACCAAATCAAACATGAATTTGAAATATAAAATAAACTAAATATTATACGCTTAATAAAGTAATTAACATAAAAATTTAATTATATTTACAAAGTAGGAGAGGCAAATATTTTTTATAATTCACTATGGATCCATCTAACTTAAAGCCACATATGTCAATTATTGAGGGGGAGAAAATACAGTATCTAAATTGTCAGCTAGCAAATCTTTGAGAGATGAGGATTGGAGAACATTTTCTCCCATTTTCCAGATGAAATTACATGGCATATAGTACTGTTTATAACCCTAGCCATCAGCCTATACCTAAAAATGCTTTTGGCCCCTAGCTAGCTGTTGGCTAGAGATATAAATTAGGGAAACATGGTAATCGTAGCAGGAAGGAGGGGGTCCTGATATGACCATCCTATTTTTATGAAATTGACCAGCAAATTTTCATGCATTAATTTGTCTGCAATGCAGAGATCAGTATATATATTGAGATTCCTTTCACAAATATATAATTATTGAAACAAATCCTCCTCATAATCGAAAGTTATTCTTTGATTCTAAGCAAGTGAGATTATTAAAGGGATTTGACCCGGATTGACGGTATCAAATACATCATTTAATTTTCTCATACAAATTATAATATTACTAATTTTACCAATAAAATTAAAACATTGAAAAATAAAAACCAGTGAAAGTACTATTGATGCATGCAGTAGAAAATATTAGTTCATAGAAAAATTATTTCCATTTATTATACTCCATATATATGACCTTAATCGTAGCAAAAAATTTAAATGTGTCTCTTCTTGTTGTGAAAGGAAGGGAATATTTAATCTGAAATTACAGTCAAAATCCTTTCACCTATAACTGAACTACTGAAGATAATAAAAACTTGTTACCAATATATCTATCTATATATATATATAGAGAGAGAGAGAGATAGAGAGAGATAGAGGGGTATTAAATTAATGTGCCAATAAAACTTAACTACACTCGGGGGTTGAAATAAAGAAGAGAGAGGGAGGGGGGGTGTTGAAATAAAGAAGAGAGAGAGGTATTAAATTAACGTGCCAAAAAACCTTAACTACACTGGGGGGTTTGAAATAAAGAAGAAGATGGGGGAAAGAAAGAGGAGTGAGAAGGGGGGACTAAGGAGATGTTTGTCTTGAAAAATGGTGAGAGAATCAGAGGGACAGAGATTTGAATAAGAGGGTCAGAGATTTGTTTTGCTCTATGGAAAATGATTAATGTAACCTTAAAACAAGCAAACAATGCCTTGGTCTTTCTTTGTCTTCGGGATTGTTTGTTTAGGATTGAATATATCTGAATGGTTGAATCCATCAGTCATTAAAAGCATGTTCAGAAACTTCTTATAAGTTGGTCAAATCAACTTATAATCAAGTCATTTGTTACTATTTGAGTGTTCGGAAATGACTTATTTTTTTACGTATAAGTTGAATTTTAAGTCAAAAAAAAGTAACTATTTATGACTTATTTTAAAATGACTTATAAGTTATTTTAAAATAAGTTAGTTTAACCAAATATAATGTCTATTTTGCCCCTCTTTTTATTAATGTCATTTTTACTAATTTTTATATTATTTTAACTTATAAGTCATGAGCCGAACACTTTCATAACTTATTTTAACTTTATTTTTAACTTATAAGTCAAATTAATACCGAACACTTTTACTTATAAGTCACAACTTAAAACAACTTATACTTTAACTTATAAGTCATTTAAAATAAGGAGTTCTCGATCAGGCTCTAAGTGTGTTTGTTTTGGATAAAAATTGTCTGAATGGCTGAATCGATCATGTGATTGAGCTAAATGGCTAAGTCAGATGTTTTTTGGCTAAATTGTTGAATGAGCAGTTGAATGAAGTAAAAAAATTTTAAAAATTTTAAAAAAATATTAACTATTATATTAAGTAATATTAAATAAATTTACAACAACTTTGAATTTTTTTAGAGAGATAAAATAATAAAATTATGTCATATTCAGATGTTTCAGACATGTCAATTATCAAACAAAAATAGAATAATTTTCTCATTTATTTTTTATTGGATTTGACAATGATATATTAACAATAGTAGTAATAGTCTCTCAATTTAATTTTTGAAACGTAATGTAGGATGAGGTTTCATGATATAATAATGATAATGTGTTATTATGTTTGCATTGGTTTTAATTCATATATATGTAATAGGGGCAATCGTCTAATGTTAACTCCAATATATATGTAAACCAACTCAAATTATGTGGTCCACTGTATATGTAAGGCTTAATGTTTGATTTAATAAAATTGGAAATTTAATTTTTATCACATTTTTTTTCAAACTTTTCTGCACTTTATTTTCTACAATGATCTAAATTACGAAACATTTCACCTATGTTTACAACATTTTGCGTCCAGCACAATCCTTACTCTATATACATATACATATATATATATATATATAAATATAAATATAATTGTGTAGTACACAGTCGCCTATAAATTTGAAATATAGAATAAACTAAATATTAGACGATTAGTAAAGTAATTAAAATAAATTCTTAATTATAGTTACAAAGTAGGAAAGGGAAATATTTTTTATAATTCTCCATGGATCCATCCAACTTAAAGCCAGATATTGCAATTATTGGAAAAAAAAAATATAGTATCTAAATTGTCAGTATCTAAATTATCCTCTTTTTATTTACAGTAATACAAAAATGATACAATTTTCTTAAATTTAATATCATAATTTTACTATTATGCTAACATTGTTAAACTAAACACTTACTATTATACTAAGGATTATATATGGAATAGAACATAACCTTAACACTAGCAAAAATTTTAATGCGTCTCTTTTTATGAAATTGAGTAAATAGTTATTAAGTACGTCAAATACTATTATGAGCTTGGCCTATCTAAAATTACAGTCAAAATCCTTATTAAAAAGACGTAATAGTTCACCTAGGGTTGAAGATGATACAAAATTGTTACTAGTTTGACCTTAAAGCAAGCAAGCAATGTCTTGTCTTTCTTTGTCTTATTTTCTTTGTCTTATTCTTCAAACGTCTTTTACTTGCACCTTTTCTTGCATCAAAATGAAATGATGTATATAGTGCGATGGAAAATACTAGTGATTCTTCTATGTAAAGATATCATTTGTCTTAAAAATTGAAATTAGTATTTTTTTTTTCCAAAGAAAATAGAAGAATCTTCTCATAATAGTATTTGAAGTACTTAATAACTACTTGCTCAATTCCATAAAAAGAGACGCATTAAAAATTTTATTTGAAAAAAAAAATACTAATTTCAATTTTTAAGACAAATGATATCTTTACCGTTATTTGAAAAAAAAAAATATTAATTTCAATTTTTAAGACAAATGATATCTTTACCGCTATCAACATAGTAGTAGTATAATGATCATTATGATAAAAGAATCACTAGTATCTTCCATCGCACTATATACATCATTCCATTTTGATGCAAAAAAAATGTAAGTAAAAGACGTTTGAAGAATAAGACAAAGAAAGACCAAGGCATTGCTTGTTTGCTTTTAAGGCCAAACTAGTCATTTTCTATATAGCAAAACAAATCTATGCTGATTCTCACTCCTCTTTCTTTTCCCCTGTTATTCCCTCTTCTTCTTCATGTCACCCATAAGTATTTTGGCACGTTTAATACCCCTCTCTCAAAACCATCTAGAAACTAACATAATACCATCTTGGAGAACTCAAAACTACTACCTGAATTTTCTTTTTCACCGGTAGCACCTTTCGGCAAATCCTTTTGTCCCGATTTTATTTTTCTCACTTTCGGAATTAAAACCATTTACTCCCTTCCATCCAAAATACATACACTCCCTCCTGGCTCCTGTTTCGAACAAGTCAATTTTTTATTCTTATATATTTTAAATATATAAAATCAAATTTAACTTTTTAAATTTAATATTATATATATTTGAATTTCAAAATTAACCTAATTGCTACGAACAAAATTATTAACACCTTTAGATAATTTTAAATCCTTATAATTATATTCTCTAAAATTTGTATCATCTTGATCAACCATATATAGCTGAACTATTACATCTTTTTTATGAGGATTTTGACTGTAATTTCAGATGGGCCCAGCTCATAATAACATTTGAAGTACTTATTAACTACTCCCTCCGTTCCACAAAAAGAGATACATTTAAAATTTTTGGTAATGTTAAGGTTATATTTTATTCCATGTATATCCCGACCTTAGTATAATAGTAAGCGTTTAGTTTAATAATAGTAGCATGGTAGAAAAATTATGATATTAAACTTGAAAAAATTGTGTTATTTTATACTACCGTAAATAAAAATATATACATTTAAAAAATTTAATTATAAGAAGAGATACATTTTATGATATTAACTATTTCCTCGATCCCACAAAAAGAGATACATTTAAAAAAATTTCTAGTGTTAAGGTTATACTTTAAATAAATAAAAATTACTTTTCCATATTTAAAGTGAAAGATTAGTTTTCCTATATTAATTTAAAATTAATTAAACCATCAACATATATATATATATATATTATTAATATATATATATATATATGGAGTATAAGATTAGTTTTTCTATATTAATTTAAAATTTTACTACCATACCACCATTACTAAACTAAACAAACAATTACTATTATACTAAGGGATATACATGGAATAAATTATAACTTTCCTCATGTAAATAATAATTTTTTATTTATAAAATTAGTTTATTATTAATTTAAAGAAAAATGATCATACGAAACATCTGAATGTACAAACCAAAGTAAAATTTTGATTTACTAGTTAAGTATTGCTCAAGTTGGGGCATCGTCGACTCGTCGTATTCCTTACTTTAAAAATGTATATATGCATATTTGTTTTTGCAGCGGAAGGAAAACAGATTATGTGATTTTGAAATAACAGGGCACGAATTATGTGTTACTAGACCTAGTAAAATTTTGCTGGGATTAAAGTTATAATTTATTCTATGTATATCCTTAGTATAATAGTAATAGTTTAGTTTAATAACGACAGTATGGTAGTAAAATTATGACAAATAATGTTCTTTTTTATTTATGATAATATAAAATAACATAATGTTTTCAAATTTAATATCATAATTTTAGTGCCATTACTAAACTAAACAGTTACTATTATGATATTAAACACCAAAGATAATGATTAATCCATGTGTCCGTCCACGGGGGTGTTGATCATGTTGTGTTAATTAATTTCTCATCTGCATTTGTACCACCCTCCCTGCCCCTCCCCCTGCCCCTGCCCCTGCCCCTGCCCCTGCCACTGCCACTGCCAGAGAGAGTTAAAAGCTTAATTGTGGTGTGGACAAACTATCTTTAACTCACTCGGTACTGTTCCTGTACATTTGGGTCCCACCCAGCAGCATTCGGAGAAAAAAGCTTTTTCCAGATTCTCACTCTGCTCTGCTGGCTAAATTCATTCATAAAGTCTTTCTTTACCATTATCATTATTATGATTATTGACCATTGCTAAATTCATGTATTAATAAAAATAAATATGTGTCACTCTTTATAAAGGCAAATTAAAAGGAACAAATAGAATATTATAATCTTTGTTTACCTAATATTGTACAGTGGATATTATGTTAAAACATTTATCATTATATTAATAAAAATTAAATAAATTTATATAAATTTTAAGTTTAAAGTTTTTGAGAAGTTCTTGAACACAAATCTCTAGGTGGGGGGCCTTTTATCCTCCTTTTGTGTGAATAAATGATGAAAAGGGTTGGTGGAGTCATAATTTGACTAGACGCATCCTTTTGTCACAGTCGCTTCTTTTTCTTTGGAGACTTGGCCACAAAAGAACTTTCCATTTCTATTTCTATTTGGGTGTCATGTCCAATCAAAAATATATGAGAAGATTTTCTATTTTCTTGGGAAAAAAATACTCCTTCCGTCCCAAATTAATTATATTTTTAGGACCTTTTAAAGTCAAATTGACTATTTTTAAAACTAATCTTTTTATTATTTTTGCTAACATATAGGTGAAGATATTATAACCAAAAGAAAGTATATACAATTTATTATTAATTTCAATTTTTATAATTTTAGAAATATATTTATATATATGCTTAATTATTAATTTTAAAAATAGTCAATTTAACTTAAAAAAATTTAAAAAAACAATTAATTTGAGACGAAAAGAGTACTAATTTCAATTTTTAAGACAAACGATATATTTACCGCTATCAACATAGTAGTAGTATAATGATTATTATGATAGAAGAATCACTGGTATCTTCCATCGCACTATATACATCATTCCATTTTGATGCAAGAAAAAATGTAAGTAAAAGACGTTTGAAGAATAAGACAAAGAAAGACCAAGGCATTGCTTGCTTGCTTTTAAGGCCAAACATAATACCATTCAGAAACTACTCACCTCCGTCCCAAATTAATTATTCAGTTTGACTTTTTAAAGTCAAATTAATCATTTTTAAAATTAATTTTTTTATTATTTTTGCTAAAATATGGGTGAAGAGATTATAACCAAAATAAAATATATACAATTTATTACTAATTTCAATTTTTATAATTTTAGAAATATATTTATATATGTTTAATTATTAATTCTAAAAATAATCAATTTAACTTAAAAAGTTAAAACTGAGTAATTAATTTGGGACGGAGTGAGTATATCAAAATATAATTAATGGAACACTACTCTCAAGAGTAGTTTCGACATATATAATGATTATAATGATAGAATAATCACTAGTATCATCTAGACCTTAGTTAATTAACTATTGTGTCAATCTATATTAATTAGAACCAATTAGGTTAGTTAATTGTTTTATAGGGAGTTGGGTTGGTTAAAGTTTAAAACTATATTTTATAAATGAAAAGCATGTCTAAATTGGATAGCCATATTTTAACCCATTTTCATGTTTAGAATGTTCATTCTAATTTTTCAAATGTAATCAGATTTTAAAGTGAGAAAATGTAATTAAATTTTAGAGAGAGAAAATGTAATTATATTTTAGAGAGAGAAAATGTAATGTAATTAGATTTGAGAGAGAGAAAGTGTAATCAGATTTTAGAGAGAGAAAATGTAATCAAAATTTAGAGAGAGAAAGTGTAATCAAATTTTAGAGAGATAAAATATAATCAAATTTTAGAGAGAGAAAATATATATTCTTTATCTTCTACTGTTAATTTATTTATAAACAAATGTTTGATACTAATATAATATTCTAAAAATCTATTTTTTCCCGCTCTAAAATTAAACTAGAGGTAAATTTTGTGCTATAATATACACTGCAACATGTGAAATAAGTAGAGTGTATTTATGAATTTCCTTTTTCTTTCTTCAAAAAAATATATAAAACATTATTATGCCCTGTAATTTAAAGAAATTTGTAGCCTCAGATATATGCTTCAATGGTTTATGACTTTTTATGATTTGAAAGTTGATACTGACGAGACTGTAATGGATAAACATTTTGCTTATTTGAGTTGAGTTTTCTATTTAATTGATTAAATTTTTAAGACGAATAAGATATTTTAATATAAATTAGTTTTAGAAAGAAAAATTAAAAAGGAATATATATATATATATATATGGTTTTAATAACTCATGTACTAAAAATATCAATAACTTGTGTACGTATATGTAGAGTTAGGATCAGGTCCGGGAGTCCGGACCTGATAAAATGCGGACCCAAATTATTTATTTATTTTTTTTGCTTTTTTTTTCAAAACAGTTAATAAAAAATATATAATAATTTTTGGTATTGAAAAAATTTTGTAAAATAGTGTTTTGGGTGTGATTTAGATACATATAACAAACAGTGTTTTACAGTCGGTACAACACTTTTTGTTATATGTATCCAAATCATACTCAAAACAGTGTATTAACAAATTTTTTCAGTACCAAAAATACCGATATATTTTTTTTTAGTTGTTTTAAAATAAAAAAAAATAAATATTGAAGGTCCGGATTTTTATCAGGTCCGGGAGTCCGAACCTGATCCGCTGCGTATATATATATATCAAGGATAAACTCATTCGAGCATCAAAACATGAAAGATTGTCAGCATAATTAGTTCCCTTAATCAAATAACTTGTTCCTTGGACTCTCAACAGGAGGCCAATATAATATATCTTGCTGCTGTAATAGGGGCAATCGTCTAATGTTAGCTCCAATATATATGTAAATTAACCAACTCAAATTATGTGGTCCACTATATATGTAAGGCTTAATGTTTGACTAAATAAAATTGGAAATTTAATTTTTAGATAATTTGGTTTCTAATTCTGATTTTCAAAAAGATGTTAACTAGCGTTAATTTATTGAATTGATTTTACTTCTACAAATATGTGAAAGGATATTGGCAAAAATATATACTTATCATACAACATAGACATCATTTTCTATGATATTTAATATCATAAATAGTTTTTCTTTTTAACGCAAAAATAAGAGATACAATTAACTCATTGGATCAACATGTTTAGGAAAGAAATAATTCTGATAATTATTAGTGCTTTTATTTAGGTTACATATATGTTATAGTCACCGGTATTAAGTCAAACAAATTCATATATATTGACTTTAAATTTTAAAATTTTGCAAATTAAGTTCAAAAATTAAAATATATGTCAATGTTTTGGGGGTTTAATTTCTTGTTTTGAGTACTAGCATGTAGTTTCTAATAGTATTATATTCCAACTCTTGTACTCCCTCTGTTCCTAAAAGATTGTCGTTTTAGGAAGTAATTTTTGTTCCAAAAAAATTGACGTTTTGAGTTTATCAATACAGATGGAGTAATTTTTTCCAACTTTACCCTTATTTAAAGTTCTCTTACTTAATGATTTTTCTCAAAAAAATACAAAACCCTTCTTGGTTGTAGAAATATCTTTACAAATCTTTTTCCTTCCCAATACTTCTACTTCATAATCTCATGATTAGTAGTATACTCCTTTTTGGAATCTACAAATTTAATAATTAGCTGAGATAATTAAAACAAGGGTAATATAGTATTTTTCATAAGGAGTAATTGCATTCCTTAATCTACATAAATTAACCTTAAACGACAATTTTTTAAGAACAAAAGGAGTACTAATTTTCAAAGCCAGAGAAAGGAAGGGTGGGAACAAATGTATTGGGACTTGAGCTCTAAGATAGTAACAGTAGCAGCAGCAGTAGTAAAGGCTTTTGAAAAAAGTAATAGGATTTCTCATGGGTATTGTATGATAATGGCGTTACGTCTTCATTCCCTCCATCGGTGCCACTCTTTAAGTGAAATGGATCCTCTCCGTTTCACTTTTCTTTTATTTTCATCAAGTTCATTAATTTGGATTAATAAAAATTTTGTTAATAATGATTCAAATATGTTAATATTCCCTCCGTTCCAAATTAATTGCATTTCTAGGACTTTTTAAAGTCAAATTGACTATTTTTAAAACTAATCTTTTTACTATTTTTGCTAACATATAGGTGAAGATATTATAACCAAAAGAAAGTATATACAATTTATTACTAATTTCAATTTTTATAATTTTAGAAATATATTTATATATGCTTAATTATTAATTTTAAAAATTGTCAATTTGACTTAAAAAAATCTTAGAAAAACAATTAATTTGGGACGGAGGGAGTAGATAGTTAATGATATTAAGATCAATCCTAAAAAAAAATTAGTAATTCGACATTTTTTCACCGTTAAAAGTCTAAAATAATTTTCATCGTTAATTTCAACGATAAAAATTCTTTTAGACTTTTAACGGTGAAAAAATGTCGGATTACTATATTTTTTTTAGGATTGATCTTAATATCATTAACTATCTATTAACATATTTGGATCATTACTAACAAAATTTTTATTAACCCAAATTAGTAAACTTGATAGAAATAAAGGGAAAGTGAAATGAAGAGTATCCATTTCTCCCTTTTTTAAGGCTGTCACAATTAAACAAATGCATGCACTAATTAATGCTACTAGTATATTACTTGTAAATAAGTAATCAACACATAATTTAGTTTGTCTATATAAACAACAATGTTGTACTTCCTTTGTCTAAAAAATTTATTTATTTATTTTCAATTAAAATTAAAAAGAAAAAGAGTTACCTTATTTATTTATTTTTCCTTCCGATAGTGTAGTGCATATGCTCAAAAGTGAGTAGGGCATGGCTGTTTTAGAACTCTTAACGTTTGCGTTATAATTTTTTCTTCTTTAGTTATCTTAACCTTATCATTGAAATCAAAACTTATCATTTGATTTACGTCCACCATTAATTAATAGTAACGAATGATGTTTATGTCCGCTACAAACAGTAACAACGTGATATCAATTTGTAATTCTATAATAGTGGATGAGGTTTTTCAATTTTTAAAAACAATTTCTTTGATGTGGCAAAGGAACACTACTTATGGTGTTTGCCCTATTATGATTCGTAAATACTTGCAGTGGATCATTTCTATATATATATAGGTTCGACTTTTTATTTTTCCTACATTAAGTCAATTATTTTTTATTTGTATAGTAATTCAACTTTCCTACAATTCGACCTCTATCTTACTTTTCCTATTTTAAATCAAAAATTAAATTACTTTTCCTACATTATTATTTTTCCTACTTTAAATCAAAAAAAATATTACTTTTTCATATTTAAAGTGAAAGATTAGTTATCCTATATTAATTTAAAATTTAAAGCATCAACATATATATATATATATATATATATATATATATATATATATGTGCATATAAATTTGTATTACTCCACTTGCACCTGGTATTAATATAATTTTATAATTAATAAAACAATCACAACATTTCACCTTACTTAATATTAATAATTTGTTATTATTATTAATATATATATATATGGAGTATAATAAATGGAAATAATTTTTCTATGAACTAATATTTTCTACTGCATGCATCAATAGTATTTTCACTGGTTTTTATTTTTCAATGTTCTAATTTTATTGGTAAAATTAGTAATATTAATTTGTATGAGAAAATGACGTGTTTGTTCTTTGTTATTGTCAAACCAGGTCAAATCCTTTTAATAATCTCACTTGCTTAGAATCAAAGAATAACTTTCGATTATGAGTTTCAATCATTATAAGTTTGTGAAAGGAATCATTTTTTATTTTATATATTGAAGAAAAAGTGGAGAACAAATCTGCTTCTGTTCTTGTGTCGTGCATCTCCTTTGAGATTCACGAGATGTCAAACTTTGGAAGTAAAAATTAAATTATAGGGAGGCAAGCTAAGATAAACGTATACTTTTTCTTAATGAATAATGATACAATAAAAATTACTAGCTATAAAGATACATACATCTCTGCATTGCAGACAAATTAATTAATGCATGAAAATTTGCTGGTCAATTTCATAAAAATGGGATGGATGGATTGGTGTTTGCAGATGGTCATGTCAGGACCCCCCTCCTTCCTTGACGTAGTAGATGTGTAGTAGATGTTAGAGTTATTTAAACCCTACCAATACCATGTTTCCTTAATTTATATCTCTACCTAACAGCTAGCTAGCTAGCTAGGGGCCAAAAGCAATTTTAGGTATAGGGTGAAGGCTAGGGTTAGAAGTAGTACTTACTATATACGTGTAATTTCACTTGAAAAATGGAACACTACTCTCGATGTTTAAAAATATTATACAGTAGTATTATAACAAACTCTATTTCTTTCATTTATGCTGTGTCATTTGTTCATGGCGAAATTCATTTTAGATTGTCCCGAAAGGATGGATTATCCATATTGTACCGAATAGAGAAAGCAGAGTAAGGTATAGATATAATATATAATGTATAGATAAGTTTTTTGGAACCTTTATTTCCTTTTGTATGTCAATGTTTTGGGGGTTTAATTTCTTGTTTTGAGTACTAGCATGTACTTCTAATAGTACTAGTATTATATTCCAGCTCTTGTATGAAGTATCAGTAGCAATAGTAAAGGCTTCTGAAAAAATTAAAAAGGAAAACATTGGAAAGAGGCACCCAGTTTCCAGTCAAATTCCGCCAATGGATCATAATGGCAATTCAGAGTAGGCTAAAACAGAAGAGCTAGAGATGTGATTTGGCCTTACATTGACCAATCACTACACGCCTCTTCGTACCATGCATACCAGATGTCAGATAAGCCTCTCTTTGACTCAAATGTTTTAGACACTTATTACTGCTGCTGCAATCGCAACAGCAGCAGAGTAGGTGGAACAACTGTCCCCTTCCTCACTCCCCAAATATAATAATTAAATAATAAATAATATCTATATTTTTCTTTTTTCTTATTAAATTTCACGTAAAACATGTTAATATATGAAATTTAATCACTAAACTCAAAAAATAAATAATTTAAATTATATATTTTTTAACTGCTTGATCTTAAAATTTCAATATTATAAAACAAAGTAGTAGTAATATTCTAGACTTGGTCTATCCTTTTTTGAATTTGATATATGTCTAATTATTATTTTTCAAGTTTTTAGAATTAAATGGGCACAATACAATACAAGGAAATGAAAGGCTGCAGATGTTATTGGGATCAGAGTGAGGGAGGAGGGGCGTGGTTGATGACTTAAACAAACAAAAGAAAGGTGGAGGGGGAAGTGACCTCTCAATCAAATTTGGTTCGGTGAATGGGAAACGTACCCCATTTGATTTCGACTAGAACTAGTATTTATTTTTGGCCATCCCTCCTCCTCTTTGGTTCTCCTCCCCCACCTTGTTTTCCATTTTTATTTTTATTAACTAATGCTCCTTTGTTTTACCCTCTTGCTCAATTTTACTCATTCTACTTCTCCCGACTTACTTCACCAATCATTAAAATAAAAGTACGACTTTAAAGTTTTAAAAAATATTTATAAAAAAGATGTTTAAAATACACACACAAATTAAATATAAAACATGTGTAAATATTAATTTACATTCAAAAGCATATTTAAGTCGGATATATAATAAATTTAGAAAAGACAAATTTAGTTACATTAGATCCACCATGAATAAAACTAATTCACTTGGATTATGAGTTAGCTTTCCTTGGTTTTGATTGGTCCACTTCAGTTTTCTTGGATTTAGTTACTAATTAGTTAGTCTAACTAGGTTTTCTTTTCTTAGTTTTGTTACACTAACTTGGTATTGTCTAGCTCAGCTCTGATTGGTCTAAACCATTTCACATGAATAGTCATACTTGATCGTGATTGGACGAGAGCAAATCACTTGGATTCTCAGTTACATACTAGTTTGATTTCAATTAATTAGTATAATACTTAAGTATTTATACACATTTCTTTCATATAATATTTGTAATTTACTCGTATTATACCTTGTATTAATCTTGTATCAATCTCGTATAATCTTTAATATAATTCTCGTATTATACTGTACATTATACTTGTACCATTCTTCGTATTCTTTCTATGTTCGATCCGCCGTATTCGTCTCGTATTTGCGAATATATAACATCGAACCCTAAAACTAATAAAAATTTTATTGGCCGAAATACATCGACTGTCCTTAAAAAGATTCAAGAATCTGAAATTTCAAAATTCGGAGAACAATTCTCGAATGAATAGTGTTTTTGGCTTTTTCGTAGAAAAAATATTATTGGTTCGTTAGTCTCTAAACCATGTATAAACACTATGTCGTGAAATATAATAAGTCGAAATGACGAAAAGAACTGATCAAAAAGACGAAAGACGTTTTTTCGAATTGATTATTATCAGTAGAGTCACCCATGTATGGTGAATCATTCACTAATTATATTTTGTCATATCATTTTGTAAGAGTTTTTTGTCACCGTAATAATACTCTTTCATTTTTTTTTAAACGGGTCACACGAAGCAAATTTACAGATTTTATGACCCAAAAGTGTGTATCTATTCGGAGTTGAAAGCGAAATTGGAATCCGTTGAAGGTGAATATTCCCAAGTTTTCACAGACCAGGCATATGTGTTTACATTTTAAAATGCATTTACTCATAATTATTTAGATATAGTATTATACACAGTAAGACAAAGACATTGTGTAGGTATTTGTACATTTATAAATGAGTTTTTGTGTAACTGTATTATACTGTATTATATTTTTAGCTCTGACACGAATTTTTGAGAAATATTGTTTGTGCCTCCAGGCCTTAATTTTATTGGAGTATATATAGATGTCATTTGTTAGTGCCCTTCTCATTTTTATACTGCAGTGGTATCTTCCTTTTTTTGAAAATTTGAATGAGTTTTCCCTTAAAACTTTCTTGCTCGTCATTTAGTCTCAAACAAACCGAATATGTAGACAAGCATAAAAACTCAGTTTGGTTCCTTAAGTATTTAATCTATTGCTGCCCCTCCCCTCTTTTTCTCAGTTTTGATATTCATATTCTTAATAACTTCTGGTATTTGTAGGCTGTTAAATCCTGATTAAGTCTTTCCCTCCATATGTATTTCACTCCAAAGCCCAGTTTTCAGTTCTTATTGATAGGGGAGCTGTATCAGTGTCAAATGACATTACCTCCAAATGCAGCTTTTCAAACAATAACTGGATCTTTATGTAAGAATTCCCAACTAGCGAAGCAGCTTGTATGCTTGGATGCGTGTAAGAAGTTGCATGAGATGGGAGCCCTCAATGATTATCTTCTCCCAGTGAATGAACAGACACCAGAACATGATTCCATTGTAAAAAGCAAAGCTTCAGGTGCAGGTAGGTATTTCTGTAAAATGGAATAGAACACTCTTCATACTATTTATTCCATTATGTGCTTCCCTCTTATTTTGTTAAGGAAATATTCCAAAGATCAAATGGAATAGAACACTCTTCCATTTTTTTTTTGCACTTGCTATGACGCAATAAATACAAGAAAAAACAAAGGACTGTTTGAATAGTGTTCAATACCCCCTCCTCCCTCCAACACGCCCCCAACAAGATTACCTGCAGTTGTAAGGCCTATAATTGTTTTGCATATGTTTTGTAATGACCTTCTGCATTATAGGAGTCTTTGGACGAAGACTACTTTTATGGTTTATTAAATTCCGAAAAGCTTTTACATGAAAATTGAATATTAGAAAGGGCCATGTTTTCCTTCTTGTAATATGTACAGATTGCATGAGCTGAGTTCTTTTCTGAGGCAAGATAAAAAAACAAACAATTTCTGTTCACAGATAGATGTTTGTCTTTGATTCATTTAATCATGAAGAAGGAAAATGATTACTAGCAACAATATCCAACGCCTAACTGTGTTGTGTATTTCAGCTTCATGCCATTTTCATCACTCATATTTTTCTACTTTCTCTATTTTACAGAGTAGAGGAATTTCCAGGAAGATAAAACAGGGTCCGGACCAATCTTCCCTGAACTCAGCTGATAATATCTGCAGCCAAGCATGTTCTGAAACTTCGTCCAAGTCAACATCCCATAAAAAGCAAAAGACAGCTAAGTTGCAATCGGAGCAACTAAAAGTCCTCATGGCAACGATTGTTCTGCAATAGTTTGTGACTCTACTCTTAACGTACCTGGTATGTACCACATAGCTTGTTCTTTCTTTTAATATGATTGTAGAAGTAAATACTAAACCTGGGGGCATGATCCTGTAGAATTTTTAGTTTTAGCTGGTAATGAACAACATTTTAGTAACCGACAGTGACTACCAAGATTTCTTTTGCAACCCTGTTTAGATTATATTCCTGAATTTTATCCTATATCAAAACTGTACCGTATTGCAAAGGATTTGTAGACACCGATCAATGGTAGTTTCTACTGTTATTCCCATATCGTTAATAATCTTCTGAATAGATATATATTCACATATAAAAGTAAAGGAGAACCTTATGGTGTGAAATTCAAATACTTGTCTGCTAGCTCAACCCTTTAATTTAGAGATCGCCGCTTTGTTAAGTAAACTAATTTTCATCTTTTGATTTGTTTTATTCTTTCCTATCATGCAGCTTTTGCATCAATCAATACGAAAAATTGTGGACCACGAACCGCCCTTTATGACCTATGCAAGAGACTGCAGTGGCCAATGCCTACATTTATTTCAAAGGAGCACAAGTCAAGGTTAGTAAAACAACAGATTTGTTAATCAATAATTCTAATCTTTTTTGCATTTATAATTATTTATTTAGTAATCTTTATTATATATAGACTTCCATATCTTATTTAACATTCCAATGAACACACTTTATTGTCTTAGAAAAAGCCAGAAGAATTTATTTTCTCTGTGTATAAGGTTATTGATATTGAATAATCAAACACATATTATGATTTTTAAATTTTTTTTTTTTTGCGTAATGATTTGTCTCGAAATATATGTAAGAGTTGCATTTTGTTAATTGGATATTTTTCTTAATCAACATATCTTTTTAAAATAACTAAAAATATTTAGTCATTTGTTTGTCATGAGAAAGTAGGGGATGTTGCAAACATACTAAAAACGACTTTATAAACACATAAGCAAACAAAAATAAACATTTTAAATAAGACTTTATAAACACAAAAACGTAAAAAAATATACAAACCATAAAACACTAACATAAAAAGTCTTTAAAATTATAATTTCTTTTACTATTTAGTTGGGGAGTTTATAATAATAAATTGACTCAGTCTCGTCTAGAATTAGATTTTTAACCCTAATGGCACCACATAAAAGTGAGTTAGGTGTTTAAAAGTAATTTGAAATTTGTCCCCACAAGTTCTACAACAATTGTCGATCATTTCCTACTACTTCTGTTTCATTTTTGTTGTAATTATCGACAAAATAATCCAACATTGGCTCGAAGCGAATTGCTTCGGAAATCATCTACATTATACACTATGAGAGCTTCCTCCTTGATTATAGTACTGTGATCTCTCTTAGATATATTAACAATAATTGTGTTTGATTTAGTTTTATTCCTAATTATCAGATATCTTTCCACACCACCTATTAAAACTATGTCATATGACCCAGTATAACTGGAAGAAATAGGCATCGACAAAAAGTTTAAACATTCAACTTGATCCTTGAATGGATGTGTCATTTATTATTCAGTTCATTTTTAAAGGTTATTAGATAGAGTTTCCTTATTGTTAGGAGTACTTTAATCTGCTTAGGATTATTACGACCGTCATAATCAGTTAAAGTTTTTACAAAATGCTCATTAGAATTATCTGGGGGAGAGATAACACTTGATCACGAATGGCCAATGAGACCCTAAACCTTTCGTGTATGGCCATTATAAATTCCTTATAGTTATCTTCATCAATATCAAAATTTATTTCATATACTTGTTTAAAATTAAGACCCGGATACGTGTTTTTAGCTTATCCGAGTCCTAATTTTAGACAAGTGTATGAGATAAATTTTGATATGGATGAGAATGATTATAAGAAATTTATAATGGCAATACACGAAAAGTTTGGGGTCTCATTGGCCATTCGTGATCAAGTGTTAGTTCTTTCAGATAATTCTAATGAGCATTTTGTAATAACTTTAACTGGTTATGACGGTCGTAATAACCCTAGGCAGATTAGAGTACTCCTTACAGTAAAAGGACTCTATTTAATAGCCTTTAAAAATGAACTGAATAATAAATGACACATTCATTCAAAGATCAAGCTGAATGTTTAAACTTCTTGTCGATGCCTATTTCTTCCAGTTATACTGGGTCACATGGTGTAGTTTCAATAGGTGGTCAGGAAAGATATCTGATAGTTAGGAATAAAATAAATTAAACACAACTATTGTTAATATATCTAAGAGAGATCACAGAACTATCACCAAGGAGGAAGCTCTCATGGTGTACAAAAACTTTGCTAGGGATTTATTACTTCTCATGCAGATGATTTCCGAAGCAATTCGTTTCGAGCTAATGTTAGATTATTTTGCCGGTAATACAACGAAAATGAAGCAGAAACAGTAGTAAATGATCGACAATGATTGCAGAACTTGTGGGGACAAATTTCAAATTACTTTCAAAAACTTAACTCACCTTTGTGTGGTGCCATTAGGGTTGAAAATCCAATTTCAGAGGATGCCCTTAACTGTTGTAATTTATTATTATAAACTTTCAACTAAATAGTAAAAGAATGTTATAATTTGAAAGACTTTTTATGTTAGTGTTAAGGTTTGTATATTTTTTTTGCGTTCTTATGTTTATAAAGCCTTATTTAGAATGTTTATTTTTGTTTGCTTGTGTTTATAAAGTCATTTTTAGTATGTTTGAAGCATTGCCCTACTTTCTCATGACAAATAAATGACTAAATATTTTTAGCTCTTTTAAAAAGACATGTTGATTAAGAAAAATATGCAATTAGCAAAATGTAACTTACATAAAGTTCAAGATAAATCATTATCAAAAAATAAGCTTTAAAATAATTTAAAAATCATAATATGTGTTTGTTTATCCCATATCAGTAACCTTACAAACAAACAGGGAAAATAAATTCTTGTAGCTTTTTTTAAGACAAAAAAGTGAGAGTTCATCAAATGTCTTAACCTCATTGCCTATATCTAGCTTTTCAAAATATTGACATTTCTTTTTAAAAAACTACTTTCCCTCAATGTCTCGTTAACTGACAAGTGTCAAGTACAGAAATTTCCTTTAGCTAGACAAGGGGTTATATGTATATGATTTAATGATTCTAAGACAATAATTTAATACCCCTTTCACTCCTATTTTCGAGGCAGTGAATCACACGCCGACAAGAAATTCTAAATTTCTAACTTTGTCAGTGACCAAAACTTCCCAGGGTTTGGCCTTCAGGTTATCATTTGTTATTCCGAACTTCTGAAATATATCAAATTTATTTAGAAACAACATGAAGGATGTTTTCTGCGTTAAACAAATAACCATATTAGCAAAAAATATTGTTAAGTTAGTACGAGGAGATGAACTGCATATATATAAAATACAAAAGCGTTTGTAAAGTGAAATATATTAACCTTGAAATATGGTTGTTTTAGAACCCATTCAAAGAGTTCTTTGGCTTCCATCATCCGATTCTTGTTTTCATCCTCAAAAACTCTGATCGTACATGAAATATAATTATGATATATTTATAAGTTGTATCACTCATATCCCAACCAGATTCCCCTCTAATGCAATACTATTACCACTCAATGGAGAATTAAATTAATAAGAGTTATTTATGCAATCACAGTTTAGTTAAATATATTTTTTCACTATACTCGATCTCGATTTTCATTGGATTGATTTTTTTTTCATTCGACTCATTGTACTATATTTTTTTTAACAAAATGTTACAAAATCCGTCCAAACGAGTTGACTTTTAACGACAAAAAATAAAAAAACTTAATTTTATTCAACTATCCACGTGGGTTTTCAAGATTCGTTCATGTGGTTGCCATTGTGGAATTACAATCTATAAAAAAAATTGAATAAACTATAAAAACAAAAATATGCTAAAAAGTAGTAATAATAATAATGATAATAATATAATAATAATAATAATCCCTCCATTTCAAAATATTATATAATTTTATATTTTTAAAGTGAATTTTAAATATTTAAAAATTAAAAAAATAATATGAATTCATTAATTTTATATAACTATATTTGTAAAAATTATACATTAATATATTTTATTATTAATTAATTTAATTATTTGTTATGTATATTAAATTGATTTATATATTTGTTATGTATATTAAATTGATTTATATTTTGTTTAACTATTTGTTATAGAATTGAGTATAATTTAATCGAGCTCACTGCTCTCTCCTTGTTAGCATGTGACACAGAGATTTGTCGTTAATATTTTAACAGTGTAGGTGATTTTTCGAATTTTTGTAAAAAAAATTACAGTTCAATAAGTTGATTGTAGAAAATTTCAGTCCAATTATACATTTGTAAACCGAGATCAAGTACAATAGAGAAAAGTGTATTTAACTCAATGACAGTTTAATAAGATCCATGAATGCTGATCATTGATTTTTTGACCTCATCACAAGTTGTGCTCTCCAACTGGGCTGAAAATATCATTAAGCACTAGTAAGTTCCTAGGAGATTCAACACAAGATCATGTTCCAACTAAATTATCATGACACCGACTACTTGGTAGCATTACTAAGCAAGCCCGAGAACCTCAAAATAAAATAGAAAAAACAAAGTTGTGTACTAGTGCCAAAAATAATTGGCAAAAATAATATATATTGATTCCGACGAGAAGCAAAGTTGTTTGGAATCTACCTTAAAGATCTTGTAGAGCGGTGCCGGAGAATGAAAAACTTGTGCAGCACCCCTCTCCTAGCTTTACAGAATGATACATTTTGTTTATCAGATGATCGGCGAGCTTGATCGAAATGAGGAAAAAAATAGTTCCAGTGTAATGGAGGGAAGAATGCTCTCTCTCACTATATATCTATCTCTCTCTATATATATATTACTCTGGTTTTTCAAAGAGGTAACTTTTCTGTTTCTGTTTCTCTCTAGAAGAGAGCGTTTTTCGTCTGTTTGTTTGCGTACTATTTTTATATGCATAAGTATAAGGAATTGTTATTTAAGTTAACGTTAGTAAGATATTGCAATATACATAAACAGAGTCTTATATATAAAGTTTACACATTTTAAGTATAATTTGTTTCATAAAAATCTTAATTTAGTAATATGATATTATAATAGAAATTCTGAAAATAATTTTTTTTTCCTAGTGGGAGAAGCTTTAGGTGTTAATTTTTATGTGTAAATAATTTTTCCCACTTATTTCCTAACAATTTTTTAATTATTATTAATAATATTATTATCATAATAATTAAATAAATAAAGGTTGTCTTCAAACGGCTAACAGTGAAGAACTATAAATGAATTGAATAACATTATTAATCAAATAAAGTTAAGCAATTAAATGTTTAGTTATTTATCAAGTGGGAATAATTTGGATATAAGAACTAAATTATATAGTTAGTCTACTGCACAAAGAGTTGGTTTAGTTAAAAATGAGACTCACTTGTAGAAATATGTTGAAATTTCAATTCCCTATATATATAGTATATTAGTACATCACCATACATATCGCCTATATAAAGATAGCAACTAGAGTCCATAGGACCGCATGTACTGAGAGCGAGACACAGTAGGAAGCGCTCTCCCCTAGAGAGAGAAACATAAATAGAAAAGTTAGCTCTTTGAAAAATCAGTGTGATATATATAGAGAGAAATAGATATATAGTGAGAGAGAACATTTTTCCCTCCATTACAGTGGAACTATTTTTTCCTCGTTTCGATCAAGCTCGTCGATAATCGGATAAACAGAGTGTATCATTCTGTAAAGCTAGGAGATGGGTGCTCCACAAGTTTTTTATTCTTCGGCACCGCTACAAGATCTTTGAGGTAGATTCCAAATAATTTTGCTTCTCGTCGGAATCAATATATATTATTTTTCGCAATTGTTTTTGGCACTAGTACACAACTTTGTTCTTTCTATTTTATTTTGAGGTTCTCATGCTTGTTTAGTAATGCTACCAAGTAGGCGGTATCATGATAATTTAGTTGGAAGTAATAGATCCCTAGTCCGATGTTGGAGGCTAGAGAAACCAGCGAAGGAAGTGGATTGATCTATTTGAAGATGCTACAGCTTCGATTTTTTGTGCTGATGTAAGCAAGTAAGACTATGTTGTTCTCATTCACCAATTATAGTATCAATTATTAAATGCATTGGCAGGTTGAAATTTAAAACTTGTGATGAGATCAAATAAAACTTGTGATGAGATCAAAAAATCCATGATCAGTATTCATGGATCTTATTAAACTGTCCTCGTGTTAAATACATTTTTCTCTACTGTAGTCGATCTCGGTTTACAAATGTATAATTGGACTGAAATTTTCTATGATCAACTTATTGAATTGTAATTTTTTTTACAAAAATTCAAAAAACTGTCTACTCTGTTAAAATATTAATAGAAAATCTATGTGTCACATGCTGACAATAATAATAATCTCTCCATTTCAAAATATTAGATAATTTTTAAATTTCAGCCTGTCAATGCATTTAATAATTGATACTATAATTGGTGAACGAGAACAACATAATCTTACTTACTTACAGCAGCACAAAAAATCAAAGCTGCGTCAAATAGTTGATATACTTCACCATCTTTTTTGTGCTCTCCGACTGGGCTGAAAATATCATTAAGCACTAGTAAGTTCCCAGGATATTCCAACTAAATTATCATGACACCGATTAAAGCTACTAACAACCATATCATGCAGCATGCAAAAAATTAATGTCGAAAACAACCCTACAGCAAACAGTGGATATAAAGATAGAATGTTATCAATTTTCACCTACCGAAGGTAGGGAAATAATATTACTTTATAAAATTGAACCGAGGACAATTGCAGATTTAAGTGAAGCATTACACCAACGTTGACAATAAAATTACAGCTCAGTTTGGTTATAGCAAACCAGCACCAGTTTTCATTGTCTCTCGACTGAAAGAAACTAATTTGTACAAACTTTCTGAGAAAAGGCCAAAAAAGAAAAGGATGTTTGACACTATTTCATGCCAAATAACTAGACATAAACGTCGCCTGTGAGATTCGAACTCTCGCGGGGAAACCCCATGTACTTAGCAGGCACACGCCTTAACCACTCGGCCAAAGCGACGAGTACTCCTTTAATCATAAGAATATTTATATTCTGATGCTTTTCCAAAAAATGGAGTAAAAAGAGTAGAGCTGCAGGCATGGATGTTGAAAAAATCTACTCATACTAATACTACTACTGCTTCCTTGGTACGAGCGATCGCCGGATTCTGACGGCAATTAACACCGGAGCGTCGAGTCTATCGTTATTGGGATCAAGTTTCATTGTGCTTTGCTATCTACTCTTCAAAGACCTCCGCAGGTTCTCCTTCAAGCTCGTCTTCTTCCTCGCCCTCTCTGTAATTCCCTACCCCTCTCTTCAATTTTGTGAATTCCTTGTTTCTTTTTTCTGGAAATTTTGTTTATTTATTAGTTTTTTTTTTCCGTTTTTGGTCTACACTATATTGATGATACTGGAAATTAAATTATCTACTTTTGAACTTTACTTCCTTAGTTTCTACGAGCATTGCATTGCATTGTTGTGTGAATTTCATACTTTTCCTTCCCAACAAAAAGGGTATTCAACTTACCTTTCTCTATGTGAAATAAGTACCGGAGCATTATAAAGAATATCCCCCTCCCTCCCTCTAGATTATAGGAACCATTCAAAGCAAATTTGTAGGCATGGATGTTGTAATGAAGATGATAAAATTCGGTTGTGATTTGTGGCAGTAAACTGATTACCATTCAGATTCAGGGATTAGGTTGAATCCATAGACATTCAGATTTTTGGTAATGACATAGGGTGCAATATAGCATGTTCTAGCTTGATAAGCTATTGCCTCCACAACCGTAGAGTATGTTCTAGCCTTTATCCGGTCTCGGTTTAGGTTCGGATCCTTACAGTATTACCTTACTATGATGTAAAGGTGACTTGCATTACCTTTTCTTCCTTATTCTAATTTGTCTTCCTTTATTATAGATCATATAAAGTCATTTAGTTGATTGATTCTTCTTCTTTTCAATCTCTCATCTCCAGTAAATGCTTCAAAATTAGGTTATGGCTAATTTGTTGCAATTTTGTTGAATGTAGGACATGCTATGCAGTTTCTTCAACATAGTTGGGTATGCATATTAGAGTAAAGTGATATCTACTTCCCGTGTCAACTTTGGAGTATTACTTTTGTTAAAGGGATTTTTTGGTTATGCAGGGATCCAGCCAAAGGATATTTTGTCATGCCCAGGGCTACCGGCTATAGCACACATTTTTTCTGTGGCATCTTTTCTCTGGACCACTACAATTGCTTTTACTCTTTATCGTACTGTTGTTAGGCACAAGACAGATGTGGAGGATTTGGAGCCTATGTTTCACTTGTAGTTTGGGGTATGCTTTCATCTATTGTAAACTATTGGCTTCTTTTTACATTTTATGAGATTTGGTTTGTACATGACAGCCAATGGGCTGTTACCTTATCATTTATGTGGTTGCATTGGTAAAATGTGTAGCTGTTAACAATATTGAGTTTAATTGGTTTCATACCACTACCTGAAATAGTACTGTATTAAAAAATTACTAATTCTTTTCAGGAACTTCACTAGTAATGATGGTCATGCGCTCTATTAGTAATGACCATGGACATATAGCTTGTGTAGGTGCATGGTGTTGGACAGAATCAGGACGTACAGGAAAGGCAAGTATAGTAGTCTTCAATGCAGGCATTATGGGTCTTTTTTATCTTCTTTTTTTTTTGGATGTTTAGGATTTTATGAGATCCAAATGGATATCTTGAATGCATGTACTATGTCGTTTGTCTATTTATTTACAACTTGGAAGAGAGAGAAAAGAGAAAGTGGGGTAGTAACTGTAAGAGTGTAAGGTATATCCGTCTACTTTCTCTTGCATCTTACATGAAGTGAACAGCGATGATATATTTTAATTTTCAAATTCAATAAATAAATTCTTGTCCCTTCTTAAAACCTTAATGGAAAATCGTTCTCGAGGCCTAAGCCTTGTCTTTCACATTTGGGACCAAGGTTGTCATGATTAAAGTGGTACATGAAAGTTGATGCAGTTCAGAGATTGTTGTGTAACATTTTCTCTTTGACATGCCTAATGGATGAAAATTTAGAGTCTACTTTCAGTGTAAAATCCCTTATACTTTATAGTGACAGTTAAAACCAGTTTAGAAAACTAAAATTGCATGATTCTGAGAGATGATCTTTATAGTCATCCCATATTATATGATTTGCCTGCTTGGGATTCGCTGCAACTATATGTTCCTCATTCCTGCGGGCGGTTCACTTCATAACATTTTATGCTCCTCTCTGGGGTGCAATTATTTTCAATGGAATCACTTACTTTCAAGTGATAAAGAAGCTGAGCAACGCAACCCATGTATGTTCTCTATTTGAAACCTGTCTACTTATCTACATTTCTGGTGCTGTTGTTTTAGGATAGCTCAGCTTTGAAATGTCTAAAAGCATTTGTAGTTAACTTATGCAATATTTGAACTGTCAGGTGGCTGTAGGCATGTCAGATCAGACATTCCAGTCAGATGCACGAACATAAATGAAGGAATACTCTAATAGTGTTTTTGTTTGTTTGTTTTTTTGTACTTTCTAATTATTGGGGAAAAAAAATTTATTCAAGCGTTTAACAAGTCTTGAATGATATGGAGAAGAAGTAGACATGTTATTTATTATAATGAATATCTCTTGCTGCTTAATGGTTGTAGCAATCGGATGCTTCATCACCACTTTTGATAATACTGTTAGCATGACATTGCTTACCTTTTTTTCTTCTTTTTTTTCTTTTTGTGTGGATAATACCAATGCCTGATACAATTGAGTATCACATGATTTCTGTTATTTGTGGCATTATTCTCACTCAAAACCATTGATCTTTTCATTTCTTGGCTGAACTGTTTGGTACATTAAAACCATTATTGTTATACTCGGCTTGTTTATGAATATATTTTCCATCTCTTCTACCTTGTTGTAGTGTAAGATTAATAGCTTCAGCTTTCCTAGGATAGTAAATTACTTTATCATGCATTGTTCTAGTATTTGCTCTCAAATGTTAATTGTCTCTTTAAATTGCATTTCCATTGAGATTATACCTTCAACTTTTCTAGGATGGTAAATAAATTTCCTATGCATTTTTCTGATATTTGCTCTCAAATTTTTGTTGCTTATTTAGATTACATGTTCAATTGAAAAAATATAAAATAATATTTCTACTATGTCCTGCTGTTAGTTGCATCTTTTATATGGTGCTGCAAGCCATTAGAAGATTAAAAAAATCTTGTCATACTTGAAGTTGTATAATTTTTTCTTAGTTTTTCCTTTATTGTTTTGTACGTTGATTACACAACATTTGTGCCTCTCTCCTCTTTGAAGAAATAGTGTTGCAGCAAAAGATTTAGAAAAAAAAAACCTTATGGTCCCTCTTAACTTTATCCTTTCTTCATTTCTTTCCTTTCACAGGCTTTAAATCACTGATTACTATCCACTCATTCTTATAGGATCATGGGCTTTTGGCACCATCAACCGCATCCATGACTTTATTGAGCCAGGCCATAAAATCTTTTGGCTTTCAGTTATCGATGTTGGTATGGCTGCACTTATGGTAAATCCTTTTACCACAGACAAGCTTTCTTTCTGTAATATTCATTTTCTATCAATGTATTGGTACATCATTGGCAAGTCACTGGTCAGTGTATTTGGGTACTCCATTTGTGCTTTTGTACTTTGTGTGTAGGCAATGCCTCATTTTATTTTTATTAGGGGTAGTTATAAATTAATATGCCTTCTGTTATCTTCGTTTACACTGGAAGTGTATAAAAGTAGCTGGCATAGAAATGTCCCATCTTGTTTCACTTTAAAAGATGAAAACTACCATTGTTTAGAGTATGATTGGCATGTTCTTCCTTTAGCAAAACCAATTCTGTGAAGCGTTATGTAAGTTTTTTGCTTACCTTTGAAACTAACTTGATTATTTACCCTAATTCTTTTAGGGCCTGTTCAACTCCATAGCATATGGGCTTAACTCTTCGGTTTGGAGGGTAATTTATGAAAGACTGGATCTATAAGTCACAGTTATTAAGTTCTTTTCATATCAAAGGAATTATAAGCTGTCTGACAGGTGGTTTTTTAGTTTTATCCATTAGGGAACTTCTTGGCCACTTTATGTGCTTACCCCTATGCTGACTTGGTGACTCACTAGATGCTCAATGAAGTTCTCTGGTTGTTGGTTAAATACGTCTATTGTGGTCATCTATAAATATTAGTGATATCCCCTTGTTGATCTCATTCTTCATGCATCGTAGATGTAACCACAAGTGCCTTATATATTCTCTGAAATTAAAAGTTTATTGGAATTTTTTAGGATTTTATGTCTGCCGAATTTGGTTTTAGTTCCCATAATTCTGCCTAAATTTCTCTTTGGAAATCTTACTCGTTATCAAGAAAACATGTGAAAATATTACTGAAAATACATAATCAAAATCATGACATCAGTGTGTTAGCTTTGGATTACATATTACGAATTATTGGCCTATGGCGCTTCTTCTGTTTCACTTTGTCGGACTCAATTTTCACCTAGTTTCTATGAACTGTCTGCAAAACCGTAGTTTGTTCTGCATTTATGGCCACTGCCCTTTATGCCTCTTTGGTGTTATTAGGACTATCATCAGTTACCAGTACATCTATTTTGAAGTCAATGGTTTGTACTCTCATTTTCCAGGTTACCAGAAAGGTTCAGAAGTTGGTTGCCAAAGAGTGTAGAGTCAAGAGGCCAGTGATTTAAGAGGATCAGGAACAGTGATTTAAGCTTTTTCTTTAGTCTTCCACCTGCAAGGGGTCAAGTCTCTCCTACTTAATTTCCCGTCATACGCGAACCCAATTTGAGTGTCAATATGGAATATGATAACAAAGAGGAACACTGGCTCCCCAGTACAACTCCAATTTTTTTTAATTTTCCTAGACTCTCATCTGCAAGCTGGTATGGATTTACCTTATTCCATCTGCATCTTTTGTCCCTATTCAGCATCTTTAACCGTAAACCATTGCTATGATCATCCTCCTTAGCTGATTTGGGAAGTTGCTGTGGCTGTATCAGCTGATGGGCTATTTGCAAACAGAATTTCTACCTTAACTTGCTAATTTTCTTTGACAAGGAATCACAGGTTTTGATGAAAACCTTCCGTTATGCTCTAATAGCTATGTACTGATGAACTATTGGGTTCTTTTTCTTATTCTTTTTATTTATCCTTATCTTATCTTTTTTTTTTTGGGGGGGGTTTCACTCCTTTGTATTGGATGATGCTTAAGATATCCTAATATATTTCCTCAATTATTGTGGATTGAGAATTTTTCTATAGCCGCTTTTGTGTGCAGTTGTGTATTTATTAAGCTAACTATAACTTACGTCATGTACACAAGGATCAAAATTTAGTAGCTTGAAAATTGAAATGATTCTCCCTTATATAATTATTCCCTCTCAATCGGAGAGAAAGAAAAAAAAGCCATACTATCATTGTCAGGGAACTATTTCCAAGGGGCATTTTGATATTTTCACAGGTATGATCCACCCTTCAACCAAACCAAACCAAACCAAACATGCTGTAGTAAATTAACCAAGCTAAAGAATTTCTATTCCAATTTGCCCCTTCTTCTAGCTTTGTCGTTCTTAGGTTGTGTTTGATAAAACTGAATGTTTAGATCTGAACAGTTTAGACATCTGAATAATATAAAGTCTCTGTCTAAAATTATATTTGAATAAAAAAATATTGTTTGATAATTAATTTTTTCAAATGTTTGAATAACAGTATTTTATCATTTTAATCCTTTGAACAGTTTAAACAATCATACAATCATAGTGGCAATTATACATACATTACATATAAACTTTACTTTTTGCTTTAATAAATTCAATAAAAATCATATAAATACAATTAGACATACATTATATATACACAAATATAAAAATTGTTCATCTCTCCAATTGAAACCCTTTGTTTCATATATATGTACCATTAATTTCTCGTCAATCAATTAATTGAGGTAGGTACTTTCTTTTTCTCTCTCTTCTAGATTTGCAGTCAGTTACATATATTGTTAAGTGTTTTTACGATTCAATTGTTAAGGTTTAAGAGGCTTGATAAATTGGGACAATTGTTCAATGGATTCATCTGGTCAGCCGGATTTTGATTACTTGTTCAAGATGTTGATGATTGGGGACTCTGGAGTTAGCAATAGTAGTTTGCTCTTGAGTTTCACTGTTAATACTTTTGAAGATCTTCTCCTACTATTGGTAACTATTGCCTTTCATAATCGAACGATATTGAGAGAGAAATTGAAAAACAATCATGACGGATGTATTACCTGAAAGAACACCGGAGATAGAAGAGGAGAGAGATTGGATTTTGACGAGCTGAAGAGGGAAAGCAGCAAAGGTGAAGAGGTTATTTTTGTCTAAAAAAATATAAACTCGGTCAGATACGACTCTCGATGGATGGTCTAAAATTATATTTGAATCATACCAATTATGAGACATTAAGAGGCAAAAAAAAAAGTTTACCAAACAAATTTAGCCTCTGACCGAATAACACAACCTTACTCTTGTGCATCTCTCTTCTCTCTAATTCATCTTCCACAAGAAATAAGAATCAAAGTTTACATATAGTGTACTGGAAATCAAGTTTACATATTGTTCTGGGAATCAAGCTTACATATAGGAAGCAAGATTAATTAAAGCATCTTCAAATGTCTCCTGATAGAGACCATCAAACAGGTAAATAGACAGATATTCCGGCCATTAAACCTCTACCACTGCCGCCTCTTCCCAATACTGCCTATAAAGAAACTCCACCAAAAGTCTCATCTCAAATAAGTAACATACAAATAACATCCCTGTACCACTGCCGCCTCTTCCCAATACTACCCATAAAGAAACTCCACCAAAAGTCTCATCTCAAATAACATCCCTCTACCACTGCCGCCTCTTCCCAAAACTACCCATAAAGAAACTCCACCAAAAGTCTCATCTCAAATAAGTAACATACAAATAACATCCCTCTACCACTGCCGCCTCTTCCCAATACTACCCATAAAGAAACTCCACCAAAAATCTCATCTCAAATAACATACGACGCATACAATAGAGAGATATTGTCTTAATATCCGTCCGGCCATTGAACTTCTGCCACTGCCGCCTCTTCCCAATACTGTTCATAAAAAAACTCCACCAAAAGTCTCATCTCAAATCACACAAGACCCATTTGATTTTTCCTTTAAAAAATTTACCATGTACTGTTTCTAAAATTGAATCTTTTGACCCATTTGATTATTCCTTTACAAAATTTACCATATATTGTTTCTAAAATTGAATCTTTTTTAGAGGGATGGAGAAAGAGAGAAACAAGTGAGTTAATGGTGGGGTGATGGTGTGTGTTGTTTTAGGTATAGAGAGAGCTTCAAGAAGTTGAAAATCCTAGATAGGCGAGAAACGTGAGTAGTTTAATGAAGAAAGTGAGAATGAAGGAGATAAGAGAAAGGGGCAAATTTGGAATGAAAATTATTATTTACCGCTGCACATCATGTTTGGTTCAAGAGTATGCCATGCATATGACAATATCATAATGTCCTTCAGAAATATCATTTCCCTATTTAAATAAGAGATCGTATCTGTTTTTCACTTCCCATTATTTTTCCCCATTATCTGCTTGTTGCTAGTATAAATTTTCATATATTTGACCTTCTAACCTTTACAAAATTAAAACTTTATTCCAGTGCTTTATAGTTAAGCAACCCTAAAAAATAGGAAAAGAAAAATGATCGCATGAAAAGATAACATTTTTATATGAACATCTCTATTCTCTCACACAGACATATCAGTTTTCAAAATATATGAACATCTCTCGCACACGGTCTTACGGTCTTACTCTATGAGAGGAACAATGTGAATATATCGTACGTATCTTTAACATATCAGTTTTCAAAGGATAATATAGGATAAATATAAGGAAAATGAACACGTTTTACCCACACTTGAATAAAAGTTCTGACAACAATATGTTAGTATTATGCAGATTAATTCAACTTGTATAAACCTATTGTGCAATCAACAATCAGATCTCAGTGATAGATTCCCCTGCTGTTATTTGTCAACGAATACATCCAATACCCAATAATCAAAACAGAAGTTTATAAAAAATTTACCAATTTGCTTTATATGACAACAGAACAGTTATACATACATAAATACTCAAATTGACCACGGAAATCTCAAAGAAAATACGAAAATATGATCAGAAAACACATAAATTTCACAAATATGAATTACACACCGGATTTCAAATAACAGTATACATATATGATATGTGGTGATGAATAATAACAATAATAATACTCCATAAATTACCTAAGCATCTTAAGCACACGCACAAGGATTATCAACCACCACCACTTGATCATCGTCGCCACTCCTAAACAACAGATAGCCAACAGCTAGCCCTAGCACCACCGCTATGAAAACGCCGCCGTTGAACGACATGATCGCCAGCATCAGCATGTATCCGATGGCGGAGTTGACTCCGAACAGCATAGCTCCGGCGAATCTCCCCGGACTCCACCGGCCGCCGCCGGCGAGCTTGGGATAAAGCAGGGGAACATTAGCGGCAGATCGAGGACGAGAAGAAGAGAATAACTTGAATCGGATTCGGCGATCTTCCATGTACTGGTAGAAGACCGATAAGAGGAAGATTGCGAACAAGGAGACGGCGTAACCGGTCCAGGAATCGGTCTTCCATGAATCGAACAACAAGGTGACCTTTCGGCCCCAGTAGAAGGTCATGTGCATCATTTTGTTTGATTTTTTTTAGAGAGAGAGAGAGAGAGAATGATATGGGTTAGGTGGGGAGAACGGTGGTTTTGCGGTTGGGATTTTTGGGATGGACTTGCTGGATTGGTTCTAGTTTTTTTTTGTTGAAATCACTTTAAGTCAAAAAAATAAATAAAAATTGTATAGAATTGTCTAGTCCATGGCCAAAATTTGATTAAACAATGCATTATTTTTAATTTTTTGTTAGTTTGTTAATTATTTTTAAAATTAGAGTTGGGAAGAGTTCTAATCAATTATTATTTTTAATATCGGGTCTCAAATTTGATGCCAAATGATGGGTCATAAATCTTTTTTCTTAATATTTATTGCATAACTAATTACAAATAATATAGTCAGGCAATGTACATACAAGAGTCTTTGCATTACTCTCTTTTTTTCCTTAAACGAAAAAGACTTAGCTTGAAGAAGCTTTTATTTATTAATAAATAAGTATCATTTCAGATTTAATAAAGATGTTCCTCAAAATGAAAAGTAACTTTTAATTTGAGTCGGGAGTGGAATTGTGGAAGAGCTGATGTACCCAAAAATAAAATAAAATAAAATAAAATAAAATTTGTACTACTGTACTACTACTTGGCCTTGAGAACCCAACCAACGACCAATAAGTGAAGAGAGTGAGTACACTACAATTAAAGTAAGGAAACAAATAAGGTTGCTTCTGCAGGCCAACATTTATGCCCAAAATAAATACTCCATTCCATTGTAGTACTAGTACTACACTACATGAGAGCCCCTACGTCAAAATAAAAGAATTGTACTACACTTTATTTCCCCCTCCTATGCTTTGAATATAGTAGTACTATGATCATAGCCCAACATTAGAGTGGATGTTTCATTAAGCATGTGCCCCTGATTTACATGTTCAATTTATTTATTTATTGTATCAAACTGTAGTATTATAATTATGCTGAAATACTCTTTAAACATGAGTATAGTAATAGAAGACATGACATTAATAAGCTATCTACAGTCCTGTCATCGACTAAACCCACGTGCCCAGAACGCATAAAGTTAATTATTTTGATTAGCTGCCGGTAGCTGAATCTTTAATTAATTAGACTATTAGCAGGGACAAGCCTGAAGAAACATAAAGGTTATTTTTAATTGTAATACTATTAAAAAAGAAGACCAAATTATTATTTAAAACTACATGTATTAACTGACAATTAAAAGTTATAACAAAGTAATTCTTATCAATTCTCAAGGAAGGAAGGGATAAATTAGAGGCTCCTCCCACCCTTCAGATTTGTACCGAATCAATTTAATCTTTTTTCATTTTTTTTTGGGTGCTAAATATCAATTTAATCTTTGATTTGATGTTATATAATATGCTTGTATGCTTTTTGTTTATAATTTCTGTCAACTACAATTTACACACGAGCATCAAGCCAACAAGTTTCATAGATTCTTGTTCTCTACATTTTTATTTTTATTTTATTTTTTCTAAAGATTGTTAAGAGGTCCTAAGGAGGTGACAGATTGTTTTCTATTCGGTAGGACAATTGATTCAAAATTGTTAAAGGTATGCTGCTTGTTGGGTTTGGACCAAACTTTAGATCCTGATTCGTGATGGCTTTCCTCTTTTCTCAGATGATAGTACTTTGGTTGTATTTTTGTTTTTCTTTTTGGTTTTTGCGTTAAATTATCTGTTTTTCCCCAATCTGTGGACTGCCTGCCTGCCCGCCCATATGTATTATTCCTTCCGTCCCAAATTAATTGTTCAATTTTAACCATTTTAAGTTAAATTGACTATTTTTAGAACTAATCTTTTTACTATTTTTGCTAAAATATAGGTGAAGAGATTATAACCAAAAGAAAATATATACAATTTATTACTAACTCCAATTTTTATAATTTTAGAAATATATTTATATATGTTTAATTATTAATTCTAAAAATAGTCAATTTAACTTAAAATGGTCAAAATTGAGCAATTAATTTGAGACGGAGTGATAATTTGTAAAATTAGAGTTCAGCAAGGTAATAGACGTGCTAGATTTGCTAATTTCGGTTGACTTATATGCTGGATTGCCGCCGGCTAAATTTGTATCTTCTGTCTTCTAGAACCATGGCAACAGCTGCCATCTCTTCATTGTAAATACTACTAGTATCATATCAGAATCATCATAATATATAAAACTAATTAAGAAGACAACCGTATGACTACAAATAAACCTAATATAATGAGCCACTAGATTCCCCAACCCAAGCTATTCTTATTATTTTAGGAAGGCAAGGACAAAACAGATTCATGCACTGTGTTCTGTGAATGCCAAATCTAATTTTTAGTCTAATATATCTCCCTTGAGCCCTGGAAGTAAAGAAACAAGTTGGTTTAGCTGCTTTTTTTAGGTACCTACCATGAATATTTAATTAAAAGTGGAGATATTTCTTGATTTTTTTTTCTGGTTTACTAATCATTTTTAATATATAAATTCCCATTATATTCCTTCTCAGGCAACTAGTACTAAGAATATGCTTTATATTCCATTATGCAAGGCTGCTATCCTAAGTAAAATGGCATGTATTACACGACAAACATATATATTGCTAAAAAAGTAGGCTAATTATGTGTACCCTGTTGCCAATTATCGATTGTACATTAAACCCAAAATTTTATCATGTTATAATTGTTTGTGAGTTTTGTCAGCTAGATAATATATAAGCCAAAACAAAAAACCCAAAATTTTCACTATAGTTTGAGGTACTTATATTTCTAATGCAATAAGAAATTTTTCACACAATCTGCGCTTATAATGTGAAAGCAATAATTATAAATTGTACTGAAAATATCATTTTCCGTAATTGGTCTCTAAAGACATACATTAACTCTTGACGCACTAGCTCATAATGATAACAAAAATTAAGAACTATAACTGCAAGTAAGGATATAAACGAGTCGAATTGAACCGAACAGAGAACTGTTTGGATTCGACTCGAAAAGTAAAATTCATATTCAAATTCGATTCAGATTCGAATTGTATTTTAAAAAGCTTTACTCATATTCGACTAAGCTCGAATATTCATTACTCGAATTGAACCAAACAGAGAACTGTTTAGATTCGACTCGAAAAGTAAAATTCATATTCGAATTCGATTCGAATTGTATTTTAAAAAGCTTTACTCATATTCGACTAGACTCGAATATTCATTACTCGAATTCGATCCGACTCGGATCAAATTATTCAAATTACTCGCGAGTTTCGAATCCAAACTCAAATTCGAGTCTCCACGTAGTGACTAGCTTTATAATACATATAATTATAAATTGAACTTATTGTTTTACTTAGAAATGAGAAAATAAATTTACAACTACACTTTACAAATATTAAATCACAATAAAAATTAAAAACAAAATAAAAAATAATAACTAATTATCTTAATTTTATTCAATTTTGTATATATTATAAGAGAATGTATTGAGTATCTACTCGAATATGTATCGAATCACAATCGAGAATTTGAGTAGTTTGAATCTTAAACGAGTCGAGTATAACTTTGCTCAGATTCTACTCATATTTTTATTCTAACTATTTTTTGTGCTCATTTTTGGATCATATTATTAACGAATTCGAGTCTCATTCGTATTTTTTCGAGTCGAGTCTGAACCGTTTGGTTCGATTTACGGCCTTAAATGCAAGATAAGCCATAGATTTGCAAATATACTAATAAATCAAGAAGCAACCATAACAATCATTAGGCTACAAACTGAAACCATTAACAATTTTCAGCTCCATTAATGTTTCAATAGTTACCAACATACTAGCATAAATTGAGAAAATGAAAATGCTGAATTAATCACTAAAATTAAACTAAAGCTGACAGATGCTAATGTTGGTAGCTATATTCTATAACTTCTTCTTCCAATAACTTAATTGTTGTTTTAATTCGGTAATCAATAATCATTACCTTAATGATGATTGATATAGTTCAAGCATCCATGGTAGAAAAGCAGCTCTCGGATCGGACAAATGTGGACCGGGCCAAAACCGATCCGTCCTTCCTCATTGGGCTACTCGGATTGGATCTCACAGCTCTCGGAGAATCCAAACTTCGACGGAGGAGCTGTTTCACGGCGGAGATGAGATCCTCCGTCGGATTCGGCGGCGGAGTACAAGATCTGAACTTCTTGCAGAAATTCATGTGCCTAATCACCGCTTCCTCGGTGCCAATTCGCCGCTCCGATCTGAAGATCTCGTCTTTAACCGCCTCCGCGCAGAGTCCGCAAATCCAACGGCCTTGGTGCCTCTCGCATATCCGAGATATGTACGTCGGCGTACATTCCTCCGTCAATCCGCAGCACTCGCACTTCGCGAACTCAAATTCACCGCTCTGAGCCGCCGCGGTGTCCTTATTCGTCGGCGAATGAGTTTCTCCGTCGGACGCCGATTTTGTCTCCTTCATCACTGACCCAGCCATTGCTACAGAAATTAAAAAAAAAAAATCAGAAAATTCCACGTATAAACCCTAGGCAACATGACAAAACAGAAATCCTAATTCAGAAAATCTAAACATAATAAAAACTGAAATTGAATTGAATGAAACAGAATCAGATTAGGATTCTCTCTTACCGTAAATTCCTCAAATTCACGCAAATAGATCACAAAATTTGTGCTTCAATTCCTCCTGAGACTTGAAATCTGATGCTTATGTTTCTTTCTCCCAATCGCCTTCTTCTTCAACAAACTCTCCACCAATAAGCAAGAGCTTGAAAATCATATACATTTCAGAGCCTTTGTTGGCTCTTTCTGCAACTCTCTTAGTATCAGTAACTGATTGATCCAACACTTGTAAACCAAATGGTTCAGCAATTCATGTCTGTTTCTCTCTCTCTCTCTCTCTCTCTCTATAGCTGTATCTATCTGTGAACTGAAATGAAGAGCAGAGCTAGGATATATATATTTTTGGAGTAATACTTTTCTACGTACCCAATGATTGGCATTTGGCGGTTCTATGCCACAGTAATTGTCGTCCAGGTCGGAATTTAACTGGGGTGATAAGCGAATAGAGCGCGGTTCTACTGCTCTATGGACCACTATTAGTGCATGATCTCCATGGATCATGAGTTGATGACGCCTCGGCTCGTGAATTAACTGCATTTTATTATTATTATTATTATTATTATTATTATTATTATTATTATTATTTTGTTTTTGACTTTTTATCATACACTAAAATACATTTATTACTTATATTTTGTAGTATAATTTAAGTGGGTGTTGATATATACGTGCATTTTAAGATTATATCAATGTTAAAATGATTTACATATTAATTAATTTATATAAAAAAAAAATACTCCATCCGTCCAAAATTAATTGCTAAATTTTGACTTTTTAAAGTCAAATTGACCATTTTTAAAACTAATATTTTTACTATTTTTGCTAAAATATAGGTGAAGAGATTATAACCAAAAGAAAGTATATACAATTTATTACTAATCCCAATTTTTATAATTTTAAAAATATATTTATATATGTTTAATTATTAATTTTAAAAATAATTAATTTGATTTAAAAGGTTAAAACTGAGCAATTAATTTGGGACGAATGGAGTATGAATTATGGTTAATGTGAAACTATAAACAATAAAATTAAAAATAATAACATTTAGCAAAAGAATTATTCATTAACTTTTCTTGACATCCTTATATCTATATATCGATGTTTAATATTTAAATAATTTATGATTACGATACTCATATAATTAATATACATAGTGAGCAATTATCACTCAAAGTATATGTATAATATTGTAAGCCATTTGATTTTAAAAATGATACAAGACCTATTATATTTGTGGGGCCACATCAACGCGTGTCATACTATTCACATTTTGTTATAAAACTTACTAAGAATAATAAAATTATATAAGTATAATCATTATAATCATACCATATACTTAGTAAATAGAGTAATAAGAACAATAATAAGTAAAGGAAAATAAGAGAGTATTCAATTTATGTGCCTTTCATTCTCTTCATCATGCTTCTATTTATAGACATATGTATATCAACATTTGGGAGCTCAAGGGTCATATTGGAAGGTGAAGGATTTTCACTAAAATATCATCTTGGAAGGTGAAAGGATTAATCTTAGACATCCACTAAATTTGTATCATATTTTATAACACTCCCCCTTGGATGTCTATGGTATAGCCATACGCGTTAAGAACTGCCTCATTAAAAACCTTACCAGGAAAAACCCAATGGGAAAAAAACTTGGTTAAGGAAAAAAGAGTGCAGTGCGTATTAGCTCCCCCTCATGAATGTATCACCTTGAGACATTAAGTTGCCGCATTCCAATATTGTGTCGCAATCTTTCAAATGTTGTAGCTGGCAATGCTTTGGTGAACAAATCTGCTAGATTATCTTTTGAGCGAATTTGTTGAACATCAATGTCACCACACTTATCAAGATCATGTGTGAAAAAGAATTTCGGTGAGATGTGCTTCGTTCTATCTCCTTTGATGTATCCTCCCTTTAATTGAGCTATGCATGCAGCATTGTCTTCATATATAATGGTTGAAGTTCCTTTGCTGGAGGATAAACCACATGTTTCACGAATATGTTGAGTCATTGATCTCAACCACACACATTCTCGGCTTGCTTCATGGATTGCAATTATTTCAGCGTGATTAGATGAAGTGGCGACTAATGTTTGCTTTATAAATCTCCATGATATAGCAGTATTACCACACATAAAGAGATAACCTGTTTGAGATCGACCTTTATGTGGATCAGATAAATATCCTGCATCAGCATATCCGACTAATTCATGATTATCATTATTTGAATAAAATAAGCCCATATACATAGTTCCTCGTAGGTAACGAAAAATATGTTTAACTCCATTCCAATGTCTCCGGGTAGGAGAAGAACTATATCTTGCTAGCAAATTCACAGAGAATGATATATCTGGTCGTGTATTATTAGCAAGATACATTAGTGCGCCAATTGCACTGAGGTATGGTACTTCAGGACCAAGTAATTCTTCGTTATTTTCACAAGGTCTAAAAGGGTCCTTTTTCACATCAAGTAATCGAACAACCATTGGGGTGCTCAATGGATGTGTTTTATCCATATAAAATCTTTTAAGGACCTTCTCTATGTAAGTTGACTGATGAATGAGAATTCCATCTGCTAAATGCTCGATCTGCAGGCCGAGACAAAATTTTGTTTTCCCGAAATCTTTCATCTCAAATTCTTTCTTTAAATAATTTACTGTCTTTGGTATCTCTCCATGAGTTCCAATAATATTTAAATCATCAACATACACAGCAATAATAGCAAAACCGGATTCTGACTTCTTTATAAAAACACATGGGCATATAGGATTATTATTGTACCCTTCTTTCAATAAATATTCACTAAGACGATTATACCACATGCGTCCTGATTGCTTTAACCCATATAGGGACCTTTGCAACTTGATTGAGTAAACTTCTCGGGGATTTGAATTATATGCTTCAGGCATTTTAAATCCTTCAGGGATTTTCATATAAACATCATTATCAATTGACCCATATAAATAGGCAGCAACAACATCCATTAGACACATATCTAGTTTTTCATGAGTTGCCAGGCTAATAAGATACCGAAATGTAATTGCATCTACCACAGGAGAATATGTTTCATTGTAATCAATGCCAGGTCTTTGTGAAAACCCTTGTGCCACAAGTCGTGCCTTATATCTTACGATTTCATTTTTCTCATTTCGTTTTCGTACAAATACCCATTTATATCCAACTGGCTTTACTTTTTCAGGTGTTTGGACTACAGGTCCAAAAACTTCACGTTTTGCAAGTGAATTTAATTCTGCTTGGATTGCTTCTTTCCATTTTGGCCAATCATTTCTGCGTCTACATTCTTCGACGGATTTAGGCTCAAGATCCTCACTTTCATCAATGATATCAAGTGATATATTATATGCAAAAATGTTGTCAACAACTATCTCATTTCGGTTCCATCTTTTTTTGTATAGACATAACTTATTGAGATCTCATCATTTTTACTGTTTTCAGGTACCTGAACCTCTTCTGGGGTTTTATGATTAGCTATGTCTATATCCTCATGAATATTTTCCTCCTCAATAATGCCAACTTGATTATTTGCTCCTTTCCTTTTTCGAGGATTTTTGTCTTTTGAACCGATTGGTCTACCACGCTTCTGGCGTGCCTTAGACTCATTTGCTACAATTTTTGCGGATTGTCCTATTGGAACTTCAATCCGGGCTGGAGCATTTATAGCTGGTATATGAGATTTGGTTACTCCTTTTGAGTCAGTGAATGCATTCGGTAGCTGATTTGCTATGTCTTGCAAACGAAGTATCTTTTGAACTTCTTGTTCACATTGTTTTGTACGAGGATCAAAATTCAACAGTGACAATGCATTCCAAGTAATATCTTTATCCAACTGTTTAATTTCTCCCCCTAATGCTGGAAACATAGTCTCATCAAAATGACAGTCGGCAAATCGTGCCGTAAATGAATCACCTGTTAAGGGTTCAAGATATTTAATTATCGATGGGGACTCAAATCCAATATATATTCCCAACCTCCTTTGAGGACCCAGTTTTGTACGTTGTGGCGGATAAATTGGAACATATACCGCGCAACCAAATATCTTTAGATGGGAAATATTTGGCTCATGACCCAAAACCAATTGTAATGGGGAGAATTTGTGATATGATGTTGGCCTAATTCGTATAAGTGCTGCTGCATGTAAAATAGCATGCCCCCAAACAGAGACAGGAAGTTTTGTTCTCATGAGCAATGGTCTTGCAATTAACTGGAGACGTTTAATAAATGATTCAGCAAGACCATTCTGAGTATGAACATGGGCAACAGGATGTTCATTGTTTATCCCAAGTGACATGCAATAATCATTAAATGCTTGGGATGTGAATTCACCAGCATTGTCAAGACGAATAGTCTTGATTATATGATCTGAAAATTGTGCTCGTAATTTAATAATTTGAGCAAGTAATCTCGCAAACGCCAGGTTGCGAGTTGATAATAAACACACATGTGACCATCTTGTAGATGCATCAATTAAAACCATAAAATATCTTAATGGTCCACATGGTGGGTGAATGGGCCCACAAATATCTCCTTGAATACGTTCTAGAAATCTTGGAGATTCAATCCCAACTTTAGCTGGTGATGGTCTAATGATCAATTTGCCTTGAGAACAAGCAGCACACGTGAATTCCTTAAATTGAAGAATCTTCTGGTTCTTCAATGCATGGCCGTGTGAATTCTCAATAATTCTTCGCATCATTATTGATCCAGGATGACCCAACCGATCATGCCAAATAATAAAATTATTTGGTTCATTGAACTTCTGGTTCATTATTGCATTGACTTCAATTGTACTAATATTTGTGTAATACAATCCTGAGGATAAAACGGGTAATTTTTCCAATATTTGTTTTCCAGTAGAGACATTTGATACAATGTAAAGATATTCTATACCATTATCATTGGCAGTCTCAATATGGTACCCGTTAAGTCGTATATCTTTGAAACTTAGCAAATTTCTTCTTGACTTAGTAGAGAACAAAGCATTATTAATAATAAATTTTGTTCCACAAGGAAGCATTATATTGGCTCTTCCAGAACCTTCTATCAAGTCTGTTGAACCTGATATTGTATTCACTTTTGCTTTCATTATTCTTAGATTTAAAAAATATTGCTTATGCCTGAGAATGGTATGCGTCGTTGCACTATCTGCTAAGCATATATCACCACCACTGATATTGGTCTCATTTATAACATGATGCAAATCCATATTTTCTTCATGAAAAAGAATAAATATATAATAAGTTCATAATAAGATACTATTATAACACAATCTTTTACATTAAACAAGCCAACATGAAAAGAAAACTACATAGAAATATAATAGCATAAAAGGAACACACTTAAAGGATTGACAGAAATATAAACTAATTATTATCATTACAAGGAATATCAACTTTCTCATTATTTTGCTCAAAGAAATCTGCAACGTCAAGGTGCGCCATATCTAAAGGGTCAAAATAAATATCATCATTATCTTGATGTGGCTGAGAAAAATTTATTTCTATGTTCTTCCCATTTCTTTTCAATGAGGACTGATATAAATCAACAAGATGTTTGGCCGTACGACAGGTACGAGACCAATGTCCTTTCATTCCACATCGATAACAGATATTTTCTCCCTTCTTAGTATCAGTATCTCTGTTATGTATATTTTTCCCCTTTTCATTTTTCTCCTCATTCTGTGAGGGTTTGTTAGAGTTTGACAAATTACGACCATCATAATTGCGGTAATTAAAACGTCCTCGCCCATGGCCACGTCCACGACCACGACCTCTACTACGACCACGACCACGATTATTATTATTATATCTCGTAGCATTCACTTCAGGGAATGGAGCTGAACCAGTCGGTCGTGATTCGTGATTTTTCATTAAAAGCTCATTATTTTGTTCAGCCACAAGGAGACATGAAATCAGTTCAGAGTATTTCTTAAAACCTCGTTCTCTATATTGCTGCTGCAGGAGCACATTTGAGGCATGAAAAGTGGAGAATGTTTTTTCTAACATATCTTCATCAGTGATATTATCTCCACATAATTTCAATTTAGAACTGATTTTAAACATTGCAGAATTATATTCACTTACTGATTTAAAATCCTGCAATCGTAAATGTATCCACTCATAACGAGCTTTTGGGAGAATAACTGTCTTTTGATGGTCATATCTTTCTTTCAAATTTTTCCAAAGAACAAGAGGATCTTTTATTGTGAGATACTCTAACTTCAACTCCTCATGAAGATGATGGCGTAAGAAAATCATGGCTTTCGCCTTGTTTTGACTAGATGTTTCAGCACCATCTTTAATGGTGTCTCCAAGACCCATGGCATCTAGATGAATTTCGGCATCGAGGATCCATGACAAATAATTCTTTCCCGTAATATCAAGTGCCACAAACTCAAGTTTGGCAAGGTTTGTCATTGTAACTTCATAAAAAATATCAAAAATTATTAGATATATTTATTATAATAAATATTGTATAAACATTTAGTCAGATGATAAATGATTAGTACGTAGCAAAAATAAAATCTTGACAAATTATTTGTCCATATAGATAAGCCAACGAACATAATTGAAGTAAAATGTAAATTGTTACCGAGCGTAGTTATGTGTAAGCTACAAACAGTGTGCTAATAAGTACGAATGCAAATAAAATTGTTGTTATGTTTTGTAAACATAGTTAAACAAACAGCAATTATTATTAACATAGTTAGTAGTTAATATACTAAATGTATCATACAACTAAACAAAGTTCAACAGTAATAATAGTGATTGCATGTGTGTACAAAGTCGAAACAATGAAGTGATGAAATAACAAAGTGTCTGCAAGTATAATAGTAGCTGTAAACTAAAGTGCAGTGTACTATAATAAAATCACTCATTGCCAAAAACTAAGATTACGTGATAAAAAAAATGAGTGTACATAAGAATTTAAATCTGCAGTAGTAACGAAATTAAAGTGCCAAAAGATGACATGAATAACGGAGAACATACTTACTGCTTAAACCAAATATAATTATTTGCTTCAAGATGAAAATGAAGAGCAATTCGTGCTGATAACGTGTTATAAAACTTACTAAGAATAATAAAATTATATAAGTATAATCATTATAATCATACCATATACTTAGTAAATAGAGTAATAAGAACAATAATAAGTAAAGGAAAATAAGAGAGTATTCAATTTATGTGCCTTTCATTCTCTTCATCATGCTTCTATTTATAGACATATGTATATCAACATTTGGGAGCTCAAGGGTCATATTGGAAGGTGAAGGATTTTCACTAAAATATCATCTTGGAAGGTGAAAGGATTAATCTTAGACATCCACTAAATTTGTATCATATTTTATAACACATTTATTTTGTTTGGCACAATTAAAGGTTAACACTAAATTTTTCTTCTACGAATGATCGATTGGTTATCAACACCGCCCTTCTAAAAGTTTTGAATGCAAAATAGTCCTTCTGTCTCAAATTAATTGCTTAATTTTGATCATTTTAAATCAAATTGACTTTTTTTAGAACTAATCTTTTTATTATTTTTGTTAAAATATAGGTGAAGAGATTATAACCAAAAAAAGTATATACAATTTATTACTAATTTTAATTTTTATAATTTTAGAAATATATTTATATATGCTTAATTATTAATTTTAAAAATAGTCAATTTGACTTTAAAAACTCTTAAAAAAGCAATTAATTTGGGACGGATGGAGTATTTGATTATATTTTTTATTGATAATTTTTATCAATTTTTTTATACTCGTTCGTGAAAAAATATTATTTTGGGCTATCATGATTTTAATAAATTTGTTTGATATTATATTAAAAAGTTAAAAATAAAAAACTACAATATCGGTAAATTTACAATCATTTTCCAAACAACTTATCTTTAAATTAACAATTTAGGTATAACTTCTCTCGAATTTATAATTTTGTGTTCAAGAAATTACAAAGTGTGGGAATTTCATTGATTTTATATATTTATGATTTAAAAAAATTATTTTACCAAAATATTATAGACAATATTGTTTGTTCATATTGTTTTCATTTCATGAATTACTTTTTTAAAAAAAAATTAGAGGGATTGATATTTTCATGTATGCATTTAATATTTTAACATGTCTTTTCTGATAAAAGATGGGATCCACCTTATTTTTATTTTCATGTGAGACGAAATCATTTGAAAATATTAAAAATATGTTCTTAAAAAAATTATACTCCTTTCGTTTTAAAATATAGGATACAGTTTAACATTTTAAAGCCAAATTGACATATTTCAAATTTAAAACTAGTGTGATTCATCAAACTTTTGAAAATAATATTTCTTTTAATTAGTAATACCATTTAGATATCTTGCTATTTCTGTAAAAACATTCATATTAATTTTGAATTTAAAAATATGTCAAATTAATTTTTAAAAATTAATATTATATTTTAAAATAAAGAAATTATTGTAGTAAGTTTTAAAATTACCTATTATTAAGTTCCACCCGAAAATAAGAATTAGAATAAAAATATATATAAATAAATGTAGCGAGAGTTTTCAAACAATGGGAGATTATGTTTATATATAGATGAAATGATCAAAGTTGAGGTCCAAAGTTGGATGGAGACCTATAGCCTTTCAAGTTTCAACACATCTTAGACTGTTCAATTTAATTTTTAATGGTTTAGAATTAAACAAGTTTGCACAATAGTTTTAAAGACGTTTACAAACTATTGTGCGGATTGAGCCCACTAAGTAAAACTCAAAACTATTCCTTCTTATAATAATTCAGTTCATCCACAAACTATTATGTGGATGGGAAAGAAAAGTTACAAAAAAATACTCATTTATTAATATTCCTTCTGCGAAACAATTATGCGGACTCTGAAAACTTTATAGATGAACCCTTTAACAAATCTTTCGATCCATCTTCCGTGAATTTCATGACAAAAAGTGCCCCAATAGATTTGTTTATGGCTAAATGATCTTGCTCCAACCACTCTTCCCGTCATCTATTCATCGACCTGAGGATACGTTACATTTAGGCTTCATTCATCTTTTCTTTTCTTTTTGACTTGAATATTCATAAAATAAGTACAAAAAACTATTTGGCCAATCTTAAATCGGGAATAATAGTCCAATTCAAAATTTGAAAACTTTTGAAATGCATACAGATCTTATAAATGCATAAGACATGTCAATATATGTAATTAAATTAAATACTAGTAATAATAATGTCAACGACAAAAATGATGAAATAGAGGACTTGGAAATGCCACGATTAGAATCCTTCACGAAAAGGAATCCTTGTTTTTTTATATGATATTCTAGTTCATTGTTTTCCGTGATGCAATACAAACAAAAATTAATATAAACACTTCGAGAACATTAAGCATTCATTCGTGACCATGTGTGATATATATATATATATATGTATATATATACATATATACATATATATATATATATATATATATATATATATATATATATATATATGCGCGCGCGCGCGCATATGCTCTGTAGGAAGAGGAAGAGAGAGTAGTACACCATGCTGAAGTAGTTATGGGAATTGGTTACAAGTTTTATTTGTCCATCTGCATAATTATTATGCAAATAGATTCTTTTTCATATAGAGGGATAATATAGGTATTTGACTTGTGAATCCTCATGTGCCTGATAATTTATAGTCCTCTTAATAATGTTGTGTGACCGAAATTGATTTTGACCTTTTATTTATGATCTAGACAGTTCAAGATGATTTGTAACCTTTCATTCATCATTGAAGGTGAATCATCTCTCTCTCTCTCTCTCTCTCTCTATATATATATATATATATATATTATTTGTTAAAAGTTTGATGTTTGTATTAGGATAGATGATCATGGCGCACCTGATTAGAACCAGTCATTGCATCTGCCAGTTGTCTTGACTTTGCGGGTCATCTAAGCGAACATGCTCTGTCGAATTTCCCTCACGTGCGGTTTGAAGCGAGTGCGCGAGGAACAATTGTCCTACTATATATATGCCACGTGCTCCTCGTTCTTTTGGATTGGGCTGGCTTTTAGACCGCGTGGACCTCCAGCTGATTTGAGCGTATCTTCTCTTATTTATTGGTATTTCAATTAAGTGTGGACATTTTTTTTTCTTTCTTCTCTTAGGAGTTATTTCAAAAGTTTTGATTTCATATTTCTAGTGCAGATAACTTACTTCCTCCACCCCAAAAAAAGACTAAATATTATAAAAATTTTATCTCAAAAAAATAAAATAAAGTATATAAAGTGAAAGGTAAATACGTCATTTAGTGGATCTATTAGTATAAAAAAATAAAAATACTCATTACTTTATATAATCTTATGGGACTACTAAAGACAAATTACAATTTACACATATATTAAAAAATTATAAAAGTAAAAAAAATAGAATAAAAAAACATACAAGAGGAAGTTATTACGACTCCGCGATCCCATATGCGTTATATTAATACTAGTAGAGTAGGATTGGTCAGTAATACATAACTTATAGGTGTAGCCTCCCGAATAATGGAAACATAATTTCATAAAGCAATCGACGAAAGAAATTCTTCCCTTTAAGAAATGGGTGATACTTTAATTCGTTATTTCTTCAATAATAATCAAAGTTTTTCTTAGATTGCCCGGTGATCGGCTTAGGCTTTGATTTCAGTTCCCAACAAATCCCGGTCAGCTATACTCTCTCGTCAGTTATGACAAGAACCTTAATGAGGACGTAAGGAGTATATATTAAAGTACCAAATAGACTATTGAAATACTTATAACTTGAGCCCAAAAAAAATAATTATTTTAGTTTCGAATTGAATCTTAATGTATTGTTGATTATGTTGATGATAAATTTTTGGAAGCTACAATTGTTATAAATGAGGCTATTGCAATTATGGCAAGCATCGTCTTTCTTTAACATCATCGAACTCTCAAAAACAAGTGGTAAATCGTATTATAAATTGTCTTGATCAAAATCGATGAAAAGATAATAATATGAGAATTGTAATTGAGAACGGTTTGAAGTAAAAGAGTAAATTTGAGAGGTAATCCGGTCCATAAATGTCAATCTAGTAATTCAGTTCAGTTTGATGATTTATCTTTTCCTGCAATTTAACTACATGTGGACATCCAAAAAAATTGTATAAAAGTTATTCTCATGAAAAGTCTTATAAAATAAAGTAAAAACCCAAAAATATTAAGAATTTTTCTCCATGTGTTTGTTTCCTAAATTTGAAACTTCAAATATTAAAATTGAAAATTGAAAAATATGAAATACGAGATTACACGCGCTAGATGGTGCCGCTGTTCTTTTTAAAATTAAGTAGACATTATCATTTCGTCTTATCATAAGCAACTTGCCAAGTTGGCATGAGCACGTATATCACTCATCCTCCGTGTACGAGACCTGCACTTGTCTTATTTATAGGCAAGTTATGTTTCTCAAAACAATATATATATATATATATATATATATATATATATATATATATATATATATATATTGCAAAGTTACGTTTGTAAATATCAAAATGATTATTATTTATTTATTATTATTAAATAGATCGAGTTTAAGTTAATCAAGTCGAATTAATGAACTCGAGTCGAATAAGACATAATTCGAGTTCGAATTGTTTATGTAAACAAATAAAAATTTATTTGAACTCGACTTGTCAAGTCAAATTTAAATGAGTTGAATTAAATCAAAATTTATTCATGACTAATTTAATTTGGTTCTTATGTTGAGATTTTTAGCCTATCACAAATAAAATTTTTGTGTCATATCTGTTAGAATATAATTTACACCACTAGTCCTTTCATTTCTCTTTAAGCCGTTTCAGTCTTCCTAGCAAGCTTCTTGGGAGCAGGATATAAAATGAAAATGAAAAGGCAGAAACTTGAGGAGGTTAAGCAACCAAAGGTTGCCATGTGGACCATAAATAAATTAATGTACTTAAAGCCTTTTGATTTCCTTGGTAGACTACAAACATACACTATATATATGTATATCCTTCATGATGCGAACAGGGAGAAGAAAAAGCATAGACATACCAACATAGATATTCCCATCAGATAGTTTAGAGAGAGAAATGCGAGAAAAAGCAGACAACAAATATTGAGTTTATTTATTAGTTGAGGACTTGTATCTTCCTTATTATTTTCATAATGGATTTTTGAGATCTCTCCCCGTGGTTTTTCCTAATTGAGTTTCCACATAAAATCCTCGTGTTATTATTTTATTTTTACGTGTCATTATTTTATTCCACACACTAAAACAAATGCATATCCTCTACCGTTAAACGTCTTTTCAGCTCGTTATTTGGTGATTTGGCGAGCGGTCAGAATTTGGCGTTAACAATATTGATTCTCACATTAAATTGTATTAAGTTGTAATTTATTAACTATACTATCAAGAATATCAATGAATTTTGAATAACCAAAATAATTCAACTAGTATTCTTAATAGTGAATTGAACATTATTTATAAATTTAATTTGAAGAAGAGTTATTTCAGAAGTTCCTTATGCAAAAAGAAAAAAAATCCCATTTAAATAGACAAACAATAGTACCAAGAGATATTAGTAATATTTTCGTGCGTCATCATAAATTATTCATAATCATTTAAGATATTGAATTTTAATTTCAGATAATATATTTTAATTGTTGAGATGACAGCCGATTAAGCCATTGCCCGTACTCTTTAACTATTTCACAATCCTCTCTATCATTTAAGATATTGAATTTTAATTTCAGATAATATATTTTAATTGTTGAGATGACAACCGATTAAGGCATTGCCCGTATCACAATCCTCTCTATCAGTTCATTGCAATAAATTAAAACTTCTTTTTTTTAATGTCTTCACTATGAAGGATATTGAGTATATGTACAATAAATTACATATAATCTCAACAAATTACTCTTTATTACAATAGCGTGCTAAAAAAATTACAGATATTGAATATATTTAGAAAATAAAAACTTATTATAAAAGCTTTCGGACACCTATTACTCCTTCATTGGTGTAAAAATTCTTCTTCTTCTTCTTCTTCTTCTTCTTTTTATTTATTTATTAGAGTTTTAGCTCGTTTTCAGGGACAGGTCCAAGATTTACCCTCAGTAGGAGCGGATTTTTTTAGACTGAAATTTAGCGAGTTAGAGAGCAAGAATTTGAATACATTATACACTGTGTTTAGTTTTTTTTAGAATAGCAGTAGTTTAAGTTTTTTTTTGCCCCTCTAAGTTTAACTTTTTTATAAATCTGCCTCCTTAAGTTTATCAAGTTTTATTTTTATCCTTGTCCTTATACCTAAAAAAAATGAGCATAGGCAGTGCCCATTTTGCCCTCCACATAGATTCGCCCCTGCTCGTTTCAAATGTATGTATTTTTGTTTTCAAATGATTATATTTCTGATTCGAAATTTGTAGACAAAAATAATCATTTTATTAAACCAACATACATTTATTTTGAGAAATATTGTTTTTTCTTTTAAAATTGACAATCTTTACATGATAAAGGGTGCTGTTCTAGCTCACTAAGCTAAAGACATAGACACCCGTCTAATTGGACTATATCTGCATTCGAAAAAAGTAATAGAAAATTCCATCTATTACCAAGAAACAAAAGTTTCCATCTTATGCTAATTTCCAATTTATTTAATAGCAATGTGCTATCAGTATCAAATGATTTCGTATTAGAATTGATAGCAAATCATTATTTGCCTAACAACAACTCGGCCAAGAACACATAATTAAGTTAGGTAAACTCGCAATTTTAGTTTAGTTTGAATTAATTTAACCCCGTGAAAATAAACTTCTACACTATGCATGTTTTTAGCTATCTACATTATCTATCTATTTTTTATTTATTTTTTTGCTAATTTTTTTCACATGCACACTCAACATTGGTAAGTCAAGACTCGAATTCTCAATCTTATGAATATCATGGGAAGAGAAATATCACTCGGGCCAAAGGTATTCGGTGTTTGTTTACTTTTACCTTTCGAATGTTAAAAATTAAATTAATAGTGTGGTAAACAATTGGATAGCAACGAATTTGAGACGGGGCATTTGAATTTGGGCAGACTCTTAAATCATGTGTGGAATTAACAGGTACATATAAAACATGATTGTGGAATTATTTTGTATTTCTTCTTTAATTTATTTTGAAAATCGACTTTGTTTCACTTTCTATACTTTGAAAATATAATTTGTTTAGTTTCAAAATTTTAATTGGTTTACATTTGCAAATTAACTGTTTGGAGAAATGACACAAAGAGGTCGGTCATTACATTATATTAGAAGTTATGTACTCTCTATATAAATTTCAGTTGGCAAAAATGAGTAGTATCATAGTATTATGCTTTTATTGCAATTTGGAGTATTTATTTGTAATAGTATGTAAACTTATAAATCATCTATTTAATACTATCTATGTTCCACAAAAACAATCTTGTTTACAAAATTTGCGGATTATAATATTTATATATCAAAAACTCTACGTGGATATGAAAATTGAATATTAGTGTATTTAAATTTTATTCCCTCCGTCCCAAATTAATTGCTCAGTTTTGACTTTTTAAAGTCAAATTGATCATTTTTAAAACTAATCTTTTTACTATTTCTGCTAAAATATAGGTTAAGAGATTATAACCAAAAGAAAATATATACAATTTATTACTAACCCCAATTTTTATAATTTTAGAAATATATTTATATATGCTTAATTATTAATTCTAAAAATAGTCAATTTGACTTAAAAATGTCAAAGCTGTGCAATTAATTTGGGACGGAGGGAGTACTTATTTGTATTTTGATCTCATTTTCATGTTCAATTTTTATGTCCGCATAAAAGAGCTCTTCATATATTATAAGCGTAGTAAAAATTAAAACAAGTACAATTATACTTTTCTTTTGCTAATGCAATTAAGTGGCATGTTCTTTTACTTTTTGGAAATATAATATACATCTCTTGGACGTGAAATTGAGATCGAGTGAAATCGAATTGCGGTCGGATCACCCAATTTAGCTAATCAACTCCTCCACATGTGCAGGAGAGCTAAAACTCTACTACTATATGCTTATTATAATTGAAAATCTACATGACACCTAATGCTATTAGAGGTAACTAATCGTTAATGTGTACTTTTGTAGATTGTGATAAAAATATTTTTCCATATATTGAAGTAAAGAAGTACATGTAGTGACACTATGTTTTTTTATTAATATTTCAAATAAAACTTGACTAAATAATGGGGTGTTTGAGAGTTTTTAACTTAATTTAGTTTAACAAAGAAGGATATATGGATTGTTATGATAAAGTAAGAAAAGGAAAAAAAATAAACATAGATCAGCAGTTATACATAATAGTCTCATTGAACTTTATATGCTATGCTAAGGCCAGGAGGAGAGGTAAGTTATATATTTGATATTCTATTTGTTTTATGTTAAGGGACTTTACAGATAAAGTTTCGAATGTCAAGTGTATTTATTGTTTACTAAACTCACCTTGCGTCCTAAGTCAGATTGGGTTGGTGCATCTCCTATAAAGCCATTGATATTTGTTGTTGAATGGCTGCCAATGAACCCAATGGCCTTGCCCATGCGTTTGCTTACGATACCATTTTTTTGGTAATATATTTTTATTCCTTAAATATAAACCTTCAATTTTTATGTATTATTATCTTAAGCATCATTATAGTTGTTTTCTTTATTCTATATTCAGCACAGTCATTACAAGCCTAAGCCTAAGAATGATGCTCAATTGAAAGACTGGAATTGTATGAATTAAATAAAATACTATACTTTTGGTTATACTACCTATTATAGCATTTTATCTAATTAATATTTGTTTGATTTGTCAAGTTTGGGATATGATTTCAATGCAAAATCCATTTAAGAAAATGTAGCCAGGGAGAACACAAGTTCATAATACTCTAACTATACGTTGCTTCTTTTATCTTTTGGTTGAATTTGTTTTATGTGGAGTCGGTAATGCAAGTTGAGATTTGACACAATTTGCTTACTACTATATTGCTCTCTATTTTTCTAATGACACGAAAACATTAGTTGAAACATTTCATTTTACTCTTCTTTGTTGAATCTTTTAAATTTTAAGTTTGTGTTAGCTGAGAGAAGCTATATATGATTATCCATATAGAAATAATTCTAGCCATCAAGGGTGTGTTGAAGGATGAATCATTCATTGCTATTAGACTTCTCAAGATGAAAAGAAATATAACACTCGAAAGCTTTTTTGCACCACAAAATTAATATGCAACTCAAATATTACTAATTGGTTACTGTTCTTAAAACTGCTTTGAATGTTACACCTCTTGACTGTTTGAGAATCAGCCTAATGTTATTTGTCGTTGAATGTGTCTAATGGGACAATGAAGGACTGTACATCTGGTAATTGAAAATTTATTCATTTTTGTTAATATTTTAAATATTTTACATATTACCCTTCATGTGGAATATAGAAAAAAGACTAAAAACCATTGTTATTGCCAGTTTGTTTGGCAAATTTTGTACTCATTAATTTTAAATGTCTGATATTTTATTTGCAGGAAGATGTGATATACATTTATTAATTTGGTCCTAAAGCATAACAACAACTATAGAAGTTGCAAAGGTATGCAGTTTTTCCATATAGGAATTGTGCCCAGTCCATTTTCAAATGACAATTATTATTTTAGTTAAATTAAAATTAGACTTCCACAACAAGTTTATTGAATACTTGGGACAAAATGAATTTGATTCGAAAGTTGTAACTTTTATTTTTGTAGATGACATCATGAATAGATACAGGTTCAGCGGGCAATGAGGTGTTTGCATGTCAGGACTTCTCATGAATTGGCATGATTAATCTCGATAAGGGAGCATGAAAGGTTGCACGAATAGCAACTGTGAATGCAACTTATTCAAATGTTTATGTACCCAGTAAAATTAAGAAACCGAAGATCATTTTAGTCTTAAAAAATAAAAATAGAGTATGTATGGTACATCTCAAGTTTTTACTTGTGAGATTGTATTTGTTCTAACTTAGTATGGAGTCATACATGTGATTTAGTGTTTGTATTAATATTTTATAAACAATATCAGTTCTGTTACTTTATTTCTTTAACTTTAACATATAAGCTTTTCATTTTGTTGTATAAAGATGGTTTGGGTTCATAATTATATTGTTACATGGTCTTGGTTGAATTGTGTTTCAATTTTAATGTGATTTGATTGATATTTGTTTTCAATTGGTGTTAAATTTATTTAGAGATGAAAGTTTTGATATGAATTCAGCTCATTGAGCACCATTATTATTATTATTATTATTATTATTATTATTATTATTATTACACTATTATTGTTATATATCTGTTTATTCCATAGCCTCTCTTCCTTCTCTTGATGCTTATATTAGCCAATATAAAAAATTTTTGTTTGACACAATTAAAATAAACTCAGAAGCAACCTGTGCTTTGCACGGGCATTCAAGCTAGTTCATATTAAATTACACACGTAGTGTGTGCGCGCGCGCGATTAACTAGCATATTATAAACGGGGGGAGGGGGATGATAGTTATTTCATGAGGCTCTGTCACATTATATCAATAACTACCTCATTTTTCTATCTTATTTATAAAGATAAATAATTATGATTGAAATTAATTTGACATTTTAACTTAAAATTTACTTTATTAATTACATACAATCAAAATATTACAATTATCACAATTACCAAGTATGAGTCAAACAAATATAACAATAATCTACTACCATTATATTATACCAAAATTAATATTTCGTAATACGCATTAACAACTTACATATGTGGATAAGTATTAGTAGCATTAACAACTTATATATGTAGATAAGTATTAGTGGTAATTTTTTTAGAGAGGTGTGTAATAAGTGGGCCTCCTTATAATTCCTATCAATCTTATGTATTGATAAGATTCACAATTGTAATTCGGCGTAAATTTATCGTAATACATAGCAAGACTCTAACTATTATATACTAGACATATTTTTTAGGTTATTCAATGTGGGATAATATATATACTCTAACACTCCCCCTCACTTATAACTCAATGTATTGAGAGTTGCATGTATATCTGATGAATATGAGACTCACATAAGTTAAACAAGTTTGAAAGAAACTAGTCATAAAACAAGTCCAGAAAAAAACTAGTAAATTATAGATAACTATTGACCTAACTGATAAATAAGTGGCTACTAGCTAGTGAATAGATGGGTTATTTTGACCCTTTAAGAATAGACTGCAAGTGAATAAGAATGAAAAATAAGAACAGTGTTAGGTTAGCCTAATGATAGCTCGCTTTAATAACATTTTAGATATATAAAATGGGCCCAAATCTATCATCGAAAAACATCCAAACTCTCTAATTCAAAACTAGTTGACTTTAAGATAAACTAGTATAATAGCCCGTGCGAGGCACAAGTTTTTTTATTGACAATTGTTTATGTTGAAAATAATAATATTTGATCAAATCTTGTGTTGAAGACAAAAATTTATATAGAAAGTGAGAATGATATGTAAAAAACCGTAGTAATTAATAAATTTCATGAAATTCGAGGTAACAAAATATAGTAATAAATAATATTGGATGAGACTGCTAGTAAAAAATATTTATAGAGAGGTTATTTCTTCTTAACCACACTTGAAATGTAAGTCTGAAGCTACTCTAGTAATTTTTCGATGAGAATTTTGAAATTGTCCACATCTTCTTTCATGTTGTTGAGAGGTTTGTCCATTAATCCTTCCTCAAAGTCTTCATCTAGTAATTTTTCGATGAGAATTTTGAAATTGTCCATATCTTCCTTCATGTTGTTGAGAGTTTTGTCCATTAATCCTTCCTCAAAGTCTTCAATTGAGTTTAAAAGGATCATAAATTTTCTTTTGGAGCCCACCTTTGTTTTTTTTTTGGTTTGTTCACTGACCTGGATTACGGAAGAAAAAAGCGTGTTAAATTTATGAGTATATAAATAGTATATAAAATTGTACACAAAATAGTGAAAGAGTTAAGCCGTACCATGATTCTATTTTATCATTTGTGATGATTGTTCCAATTTTTTTAATATCCGCCTATTTGTGATAATGCTATTTATACTAATTGAAGTTTTATGTTATAAGGTGAACAATTTTGTACTCATCTATGTTGTAAGACCTTTTAGTTACATGGATACATTCATTTACATGCACACACCAATTTTGATTATACCAAAAGTCATTTCATCTTGACTTATATGCACTAATTTTAAAGGACGCGAACAACTAATATAAGCAATTATTAATCGTCTTTGACTAAAGGGATTTGCTATTATCAATGTGACTATCCGAATTAACCCAAAGACTACTTAATATAGCTTAGTCCCATTCGAGTTCACTCGCTATTGATTAGGAATCAAATTAACTACAATTGCGGTACACAATCATAAGAAGGTTAACCTTCTTGGTCAACTCACAATTATTTTTAATTAATTATGAGCTGACTCATAAAAAGATCTCTTATTAGACTTTTATCTTGAGACAAAGAAAGTATAAGATATTGATGTTTCAATATGGTGTCAGAGTTATATATATATTATTTCAATCTCCCACAACTTTCTTTTGTATATTTCATGTCACTGAATGTGGAGAAGTAGGGGTCGCGATCCACATCGATAAAGTTTGATCTGAAAAATTGTTATATACATATTTGAAGATTCTCTCCACTTAATATTAATTAATTTTAAGATGAATGTTTGAACAATTACTATGTTACTATTAATTTTATTTTAACAATATTAACTATTAAATAAAAACACATCATTAAAACTATGAATGTATAAATAGAATTATTTTTTGTGTATGGGGGCCCACAGGGGCGGAGTATTAACGTATTACATTTATTTATACCCTTACGCTCTGTTTCTGAGTTTTAAAATGGCCAGAAAAGAAAAGAAATGGACGGAAAATTTAAGTTTTCTTTCTAATTCCTATGTTTCTGAGTTTTTTAATAAACGGAAAAGAAAAGAAATGGATAGAAAATTTGGTCACTTTTCCTGCCAAAGTTTTCCGTCCAAAATTGGCATGATTTGGACGGAAAAGAAATTGGAATAAGTAATATTTTTATAATTCCCATGTTATCCTCAACTTTCAATATAATAAATTTTAAATTACAACCCATGTTCCCAATTTGTTTTTATCTACTAAACCTAACGTCTTTCTTTCTTTTTTTCTCTCTCCCCTGTAGAAGCAAATCAGATTCATTAGTGGATCAATTACCTTTATCTTTTCTAGTAAAGAATTAAGTACTTTACATGCAACTATGTAAGAGTTCTTCACAGCAGTGAAATATAGATTTTAATTTTCTTCATTAGTGAATCTTCGTTAAATTTTTTTTGGCAAACTACTACTATGAAAAGAAATGAGATTTTATTGGAATTTTTTTTCTTAGTTAATGAGATTCTTTAGAGAATATTATTTTAGGCCCTGTTACATATTAATTCTAAAATAGTAAACTCTTTTTATTTTATTTTATTTGTTAATTGTCAAATAAGATACTAAAGAATCATTTCTTCTAGATTTTTTCAATAAAATAGCTGCAATTTATTCCTTGCTAGCATGAAGACTTTAAAGTCTTGTTCAATCAACTCAGATATTTTCTTCGATCTCTAGACTCCAAAATTTATTAGTCAAATTTCAAATTGTAAATTGTTATTGATCGATGTTTAAGCAAGTAAAGCACATGTTTTCTCTTTTAGCTTTAGTTAATAGTATCTCTTCTATTTTTATATAAAAAAGTCTTATTTTCATAATTTAGAAAATTTAATAATATATTTTTTAATTTTATGTTCGTTGATAAACGTGAATGAATTGTTATTTTATATTTCTATAAAAATAAATAAAACTCTTTTTCTCTCGAAACAAAGAAAAAGAAATTAAATTAAATTCTCTTTATGGAACAAAGGTGGTATCTTCTTTTCTCATTTAATACAGATTATGTTTAATGACTTTTGGATATGGTATGACAATGACTTTGTAGAAGTAGTTTTTGTTTAACATTTATTTGGATATTTGTGTTTGATTATGGAATTTTTTTCTTTGGTTAAATTTATCTTGCATATTTTTATTCATGGTTCAATGGTTATAATTGATAGAAGGGTAAATTTATAAAAGTGATATTTTTCTTTTCTTTTCATTGGAACTCAAAAACGCAAGAAAAGAAAATTTTTAAGTTTTCTATTCTTTTCTATTAAAAACTCAGAAACAACATAAAGGAAAACTTCAAGTTTTCTATTCTTTTCTTTTCTGTTCTAATTTAAGTTTTCTATTCTTTTCTTTTCTGTTCAAAACTCAGAAACAGAGTGTTAGGGCCCTAGGGGTGGAGTATTATTATTTTTTTTATTTCTTTTGACCTATATTTTTAGATAGTGAAATTTATCTTTTTATACATAGTTAGTAGATTTTAATAATATATTAATGCTTTAATTTTTTCATATCTTTTTAATAAATTTTAAAAAGATAATATTTAAATTTTTTATCTAATTTAATTGATCAGAAAAAGTATTGATTATATTTTTTAATTCTAATATATTTTTTAAAAAATATCAATTAAAAGAAATGGAGAGTACGGTATTACATCTATTTAGAAATAAATTATAATTATGGGGTGAGAGAGTCAGGAGGAGAGAGAAAATTCAGATAGATATGTAGAAGCAAAGAGAGAGAAAGAAAGAGAGAGTTGGCATATCGAGTGGCGAAGGGTCGAGTTTCTACTCTTCTTTATTTTGTGGTTGCCAAGACAGAAAATAAATAAATAAATAAATAAAACGAACAATTAAACCAAAAAACAAAACCACGAAGAATAACAAAATAGCCTGAAGAGAGAAGCTGAGGATATATAGATAGATAATCTACAAAGCTCGAACCTCCTAGAAAAATCTTCTTCTCTTCCCCGTCTACTGCGTGTATTTGTGTGTTTTTTTTGCTGCCAATACCTTATCTTCTTCAGTTGATGGATCCATTTGCTATGGTTTCTTCAATCATAGAGCTTCGCAAAGGTATAATAAAGACACAGACTTTTGCTATAGTCAGATCTTATCACTTCTTGTTTGTTCTTCTTTTTTAATCTACTTTAGATTTTGTTTGCTTATTTTTTGCTTTTTGTTTGAGGTCTGATTTGTTGAGATCTCTTCAATTTCATTGCTCAAATCAATGCAAGTTTAAGCTTATTTTGTCTTGTTAATTCTGTTTTAGTTTTTGGGGTTTATGATTTCATATTGATGGTTTAATTTTGTGAGTAAAGTAGGGACTGGAATCCGTACTATTAGCATTAATTAGCTGTTAACTTGAATAATTAGTATTCTTTGAGTGAATTATGTTTGAGGATTTGTGTGGATTTATGAGATGCTTTTTGCCCCTGTTTACTGTCTATTTGGATTGTATTAAATGCAAATTTTGCTGGTTATTGATAGATTTGCTTACAGCAACTACTTTCTTTTTGTTTGTTTTTCTGTTCTAGTAACTCATTATTTTGAATTGCGAATATCTTGGTGAGATGTTTACTGGTTAGTAGATTTTAGGCCTGCTGTGATTGATGACTTGTAGTTTGTCAATATTTATAGTCTTGAGATTTTGTAATGCTGTTCAATATTACAGAATTATGGAGTTTATTTAGTATCTTAAATTGGAAACTAATTTGGCATGATGTTTATGCATAAACACATGCAAGCCACATGATACCACACATACTATAGAATGTCACGTAATGATTGTCATAACCGTCAATTTCTCCTGAATTGCATATCGTATTTAAAGGCTTTAAACTTCTGTCATAGCTACTTGCTTATCAATGAAGCCTTTCGCACTGAGTTCTGTTAATTCTTTGTGTATCTGCGATTTAGTTTGTAATTTGTTAGTGGTTGCATGGAATCATTTACGTTTGAATTGGGGTCAATTAAGTCCAATGTATGCTTATCATCTTCTTTTTCTATTTTTTCTCTTTCCGCAATTTCAATATTTGTTTTGTGGAACTTGTGTTCCTAAAAAAAGTATGAGGTCATTTTGTTGAATTCTGGCAAGGAACATCTCATCCGGTAAGTTGTAAAAAGGAATTTTATCCTTGAATTACCATTTTTGGTGGAATTTAAAATTAATTCTACCCCGGAATAACCAATTTTGGTGCATTTTGAAAAGGAATAATATCCCGGAATAACCAATTTTGGTGCTTTAGTAAAAGGAATTTTATCTCGGAATAAACCAATTTTGGTGCATTATGAATACGAATTTTATCACGGAATAACCAATTTCCATAAACTTGCTTTGTTTTGCAGGATTTGGGTAACATCTGCTACAACAGGCAGTTTTTCTCCATTCAAAGTCTCCTTATGCAAGTAGAATCCGTTTTGCTTTACGAAAAAAAATAAATAGAATGAGCTTGTACAACAAAGAGGCTCCTACCACTGACAAAAAGCTAAATACTGTAGCCAAGGTTACAACTTTGAATCCAAATGCAGTAGAATTTGTCCCCTTTGCTCTTAGATCATCCCCTGGAAGTACTAGTGCAACAGATGCATCATCAAGATTTGCTACCACTGGCAATGCACCACCAGGAAAAGCAGTACTAGATAGGTCAGAGTCATCTGTTACAAATAACTCTGATGAAGAGGCACACCAATACTGGCGCTGTCAGCTCCCTGACGATATCACTCCTGACTTTAAGGTCACGGGGGAGGATGACACTCCAGGTATTAATATCCTGCCTTTTTCAAACTTATCCTTAATCGATGTCAACGAAACGTCAAGGTTTCCCGCTTCACCGGGTAGCGGCTTGATATTGAACGGACAGCAGGAATTATCTCCTCATCGAATCAATGGTGGTAGCTTTTCTGAGAAGATGGGATTTTCTGTTGCATCATATGGTGAAGATCCATCCACAGCCGGTTTTCCTAATTTGCATGCTAAACCTTGGGACAGGCAAATTGTGAGTAATGATCAGCTTTTTAACAGTGTTAGAGAGGGCACCCCTTACAATGGGAATTCTGAGCAGAGGTTCCTAAATGATGTGTTGTATGAGCAACAGATGCTGGATAGTACAGATGTAAATCCTCTCGAGTTTTTAGCTTCACAATTTCCTGGTTTTGCGGCTGATAGCCTTGCAGAGGTGTACTTTGCTAATAGGGGTGATTTGAACCTGACAATTGAGATGCTTACTCAGCTTGAGGTATCTCTACTTTCTTACTTTTGTACCTTTCCTAGATGTCAATATATAGTGTTGTACCTTTGTGGTATGCTTGAGACCATTAATTCTTTGTTATCTGATCAGCTATTTGTCAAGTCATATCACTGACTATATTTGAAGCAATTATGTCTTGTTTTACGGCCTCACCAAACATCCTTCTGGCCTTCAACTTGGATTTATTCACTTCTTTCGAGTATGTTAATATAGTTTATGTTACATGCAGCCAAACCATGATGTGCATTTCCCTCTGCCCTCCCTCCCTCCATGACATAATTTATCTGTGAATGCATATGTTCAAATTATAGTCTCTCAACATTCTTATTTCAAAGACACTTATCTTTGTGTAGAAATTGTGCTTAACTGCACACAACATCATCTGATACAACGTGTTTCAAGTTGAAAATTTCCCAACTGTAACATCTTAGCATCAGAGTTCGTAAGACATGACCAAATTTTATTATTTTTACCTACTGCAGTCTTACTTGACTTGGATTTAAGCTTGGTTGTTTAAAAGATAAGAAACAGAAACTTTTACTGTGGATCATAATGTTTCTGTGCTGTTTACTTTTATACATGCATGCACTCACGAGCAAGCACGCACATAAATGGATAAGTAAGTTTGTCCCCAAATATGGATTGGAACTGGTGACCTTGAGGTTATTCCTCAAGGCCTCTGCCATTTCTGCCATCCCCTGTGCTTAATTTTATACACACACACACACTTACACTTGTTATGATGGTTATAATGGACGGAAAGTATTTTATCACATCCTCAAATATTTCAATAGATGAACCAGAAAATATTTCCCGTGACTGCTGTGAGCGATCTCGCTGATGGCTTCTGTTGGTAGGGAAAAGATCACTCCAACTTGGTTGTTAGCTTCCAATATCTAGGACAGGTGATTGAGATTGGGAGATTTAGATGGAAAAACTTGGAGATGTAATATGTTTTCGTAGAATGTGAACTGTGTATTAGTGGTCGGGCCTAGGGAAAGTTAATGATTACACATGGGGCATCTCCTCTTCATTATTTTCTGCTATGTCCGGTTACTACTTTCCTTTGAGATATATCCTATGCCAATTATATAATCTTTCATTATATTGGGAAGGTTAACAGCTGCTAGTGTTGAAAACTTGATTATTTTCATACATCTCTTGTAGTAGGAAGATTATGCCACTAGTTGTGTAAGAACTTGCGCTTATTTTTTTAGCCTGTTGTATCAAGTACCTTGGATCTTCTTTTTGTTGAGGGGTTTTCATAGTACATTGTATTACTGATTGTAGCTTCAAGTTGAAGGTGGTTTAAATCAGAATCTCAACTCAAAGGCCTTGTCAGCTCCAAATCTCAGTGCACTAGATTTTCCTGCACTATCTGTTGCAGATGGTCACAATGGAATGCCAAAATTCTCTGGAGATGAGCTCCAACAAAATGTTAGTCCTTATCAGGCTTCCGAGAAGGAAAACTTGCTCTTATTCAAATCTAGCTCTTCCATTCCATCCAGAGGTGCCATAGATTTTGCTTCGGCTGTGAGAAAAATGGCATCCCAGGATTCTGGTATATGGAAGTATGATAGAAATGGTTCTGCAGATGCGAACGTTGGCTCAAGTAGAAGTTCACATGTTTTAGCTAGCTCTTACAATGGCGGGCAAGGGAGGGGCATTTATGGTGATAGGTTGCAAGGTCGAAGTTCAGCTCGTGCAGCTCCTGTTTGGCTTGAAACAGGAGAAGCTGTGGGTAATATTCTTTGAGGCAACAAACTTACTTTTATTAACCTTTAACTGTGGGAGAATACCTTGTGCACATTTATATGCTTAACTTTGTTGAGATCGCAGCAAGTATGTATACTGAAACACGGGAGGAAGCTCGTGACCACGCTCGTCTACGTAATGCATATTTTGAACAGGTTTGTCCTACAGGATTTTGGCATAGTTCATGTTGCTAACATCCCCCCCCCCCTCTTCTTCTTCTTCTTCTCTCTCTCTCCCCTTCCTTACTTGTTTTAGGTTGGATTTTTATGCATGTTTGGTTCTAGTGACAGCTAGTTGGTCACATCAGTACTTCAGATTGGTACAAGGTAGTAGTTTGGTTAATGTTAATCTATTTATAAATCTTGAAGATGGAGGTTATTCATGTACTTTGGTAGTATGTAAAGCACGACGTATTTGTGTTTGTGCACGTGTATATAATGTCTTTGATACTTGTTTGTCAACAACCATCTTTTTGCAATTTCCCCCCCTCTCCCCTTTTCTATTTTCCAAAACTCTGAAGAGAAGTATTCATTTCCAGTATGGCCTTTTACTAGCTTGAAGTTTTGAATTCTAATTCCACAAATGGAATATTAGGTATGTGGCTTTGCGTTATGGATAGTGATATGGTTAAGGTCGTCATGGCTGGTTATAATAAATGCAAGCAAACAAAGTCCTAATCTTTGGTAGATGGATTAAATTTTCAATTGACATCGGGAAAAAAAATTAGGCCCTAGCTTTTTTAAAGAAGGTTTAATGATAAGAACTTGACTTCTAGTTGTAAGAGAAGTCCATCAATAGATTCTTTAATGCAACACCTTGAGGTCAAAACAGTTGGGGCATATTTGTGTCGGTAAACAGGATATTTTTGGTGGTGCAAACATGGTCAAGAGGAGCACGTAGGTTGAGTCATGAGTCCTTTCCTCTAGAAAAGAACTCTGAGAATTTTATTAGTGGTTTTGTTGTTTTTGGACTACTTTTGTCTTTTAGTAGAGTGGATACTTTCAGCCGCGGAATCAATTTCTGTTTACATTATTAGAAAGAAATTTACTACTAAGAGCTCATTCCTCCAATTCTCCCCACAACGGAAAGTGAAAAAATAAAAATGTCAAGCGTATGCTTACACTTGGACAATGAGCGGGAAATGAAAGAAAAAGAAAAGAAATCCAAATAAAAATTCTCCTTTAATGAACATAAATCCAAGTACTTGTACCATAAAAAATCAAATATCAACTATAAATTCTGTGTGTGGTGTGATGATGGTTAATTAAAGCTCTAAAAATAAAGGAAATTGTTTCCTTTATTTTTCCATTGTGTTTTTCAAGTTCCAAATATAGCCCTAGTGGATATGGAAAGAAAATTGAAGAATTTTCAACCTTCCAAGATGATAGGTCTTTGTGGGCTTTCATAATATCTGACAATATAAATTAAGCCGTAGGGTTGATCACAAGGTGAAATGAGAACGGTTTAGAACATGGGAGGAACAACTGCCAATCTATATAGCTGTCTTAGTCCTAGATTAGTTTTGGGGCGACTGCTTGTCTAGATTCTTGTTGTTAGGACATTCTGCCTGAGCCTATCTGGGCCCTGCTATTTTAAATCTAAAATAAGAGCCAGTGTGGTGACATCTTTTCTGAGGCTATATATAATATATTCACTAGTATGCCCCCATTGCGGCACCAAATTAGCGAATGTGTGCTCTCATACACAAGTATTTATAGTTTTTTTCGAAATAACTCGCATTTACTCTGGAGTATTTTAATTAACCACAATATTAATTTGTGTTAAAAATAGGCTCGACAGGCGTACCTCATTGGTAACAAGGCATTGGCTAAAGAACTAAGTGTGAAAGGACAGCTGCACAACATGCAGATGAAGGCAGCTCATGCAAAAGCTCTAGACTCCATTTATCGGCAGAGGTTTGTAGTCTCATAGCTGCTCTCAAACATTTATTCAGCTCTGAATGGGGTTGTGGGCATCTCTTAGTAGCCTCTTTTGACCAACAAATTTCTGAACCTAAAAATGTGAATAATCTTAACAACCTCCCCATCTCTTTTGTTGTCTTTGCTTTTTTGAGGTGCATATGCTTCTGTGCAAGCTTAGCAATGGGCGAACATTTGTACACCACTAATTAAGAAGGGGCCCATGGCTACAACAATTCCATTATTGGGACCTCATGGTCGGGCTTTTACAGAGCCAATATATTGGATTATGATTATTAAGCTGTTCTCTTTTTTCTTATACTCTATCGAAATAATTCCATCGCAAGTGCACTGGTGATGGCAAAGCTTGTGCTCTTACAATGCTTATATATATCAACTTGAAACAGTTATGGTGATTTGTTGGCTTCTCATTTTCTTTTACTTTTGAGTGCATTATTTCATTGTGTTTGTGTTTTTCTTTTCCTTTCCAAATTTGGCAGGAATCCACTTGGTGCAGAAATACAAGGAAATGGGAGAGGACAGGAGAGATTAATAGATCTTCATGGGCTCCATGTGAGCGAAGCCATTCATGTATTGAAGCGTGATCTGACAATGTTGAGGAGTGCAGCTAGGTCAGCAGAACAACGCTTGCAGGTTTATATATGTGTTGGAACTGGCCACCATACAAGAGGTTCTCGCACTCCCGCCAGACTGCCCACTGCAGTCCAGCGCTACCTGCTCGAGGAAGAAGGCCTCGACTTCTCCGAGCCCCAGCCGGGGCTGCTCCGAGTTGTGATATATTGAGACGGAGGTATAGGAGTTTTTGACACACATCATAACCCATGAAATCAATCATCAAAAAAATTTCTTGTATGTATATGGGGAGGAAATGGAAGATAGTAGTGCAACTCTGCAAAAATGGAAAAAGGTAAAAGGCGGAAAGTGTATCATTTAGGTGTTAATCAGTCAACAGCAGTTCAACATTTTGGTAGCCATTGCTAGCCCTAGATAAGGGTAGCCTTGTGACTTTATTTTTGATGATTTTGTACCTTTATTTTTGCTTTTTTTAATTTTTTCATTTCCTTTTCTTTGGATACAGTTTTTGGTCCTCGGATGTAACTGATAGAATTCATTTACATGATAGCTCAAATTTTCACCAAGCATTTACCATCTTCTTGAACGGCTGTAGAGTTTGATATTTTCCTTTCCTAGTCATAGTACCTGATAAAGGATATGTATTCCAAAGAGGAGAATACTCGCATTCTTTTTTCTTCTTTTGAAAAAAATAATAAAGAACAATCCCAAACCAGTGAACATGATTTTAAAAGGAAAAAGATAAAAAGAAGAGAAATTATAAAAATATGAGTAAGTTTCTTGCAAAATCTGGTAGAGGAATAAGAATAATGCTCATTTCTTACAACATTTTCTTGCAAAAAATAGAAGTTTGTATAAGGCATAGGTATATTTATTTTAAAGAATCTTGTTCAATATTAAAATTTAATAATTTTTCATGCTAATAAAAATTTACAAAAAAGGTAAATTCAAATTGAATTACAATTTCAGACAGAGGAAGTATTTAAGAGACTGTTAAATGTCAATTTACTCCATGACTGTTAAAGTAAGTGCACAAAACACGACGTCGTTCAACTAAGGATTAGCTTAACAAAACCCTCCCATCTCACTATAAAAAAAGATGTAAAACTGAGAATTGGAGGGAAATCTGTAACTAAATGCAGCCCCTGCAATTTAACCTCCGGCCAACTCTACTCCGATCCCGGCTAGCTTCCATTTACAATACCTTCCTTCACTGCCAATACCTCTCTTCTCTCCTCAACCGCCTCTCTCATTCCTATAACAAAACCCTCTACTTTCGCCCTTTATCATCATCTTCTTCATCCTCGCCATGGTTCTCTCTCCTCCGCACCGCCATTTCTACGGCCGACTTACTCCTCGGACAATCCATACACGCGGTTATTATAACCTCCGGTGACACTGCAAACCGCTTCCTAACCAACAATCTCATAACTATGTATTCAAAATGTGGTTCTCTTTCTTCCGCACACAACGTGTTCGATAAAAGTCCTGACCGGGACCTTATTACCTGGAATTCTATTCTAGCTGCCTATGCCATGTCTGCTGACCTTGATAACCATAATATCCAAGAGGGTTTCCATATCTTTCGTCTTCTTCTTGGCACCTCATCTGGTCTTTCTGTTAGTAAACACACATTGGCTCCTGTCTTGAATTTATGTTTAATATCTGGGTATGTGTGGGCTTCGGAAATGGTTCATGGGTTTTCCACTAAAGTTGGTTTGGGATTGGATTTGTTTGTTTCCGGTGCTCTTGTTAATATTTATTGCAAGTTTGGTCGAGTTAGGGATGCTCGAGTTTTGTTTGATGATGTGATTGAAAGTGATAGGGATGCCGTATTGTGGAATGTAATGCTTAAGGCTTACGTGCAAATGGGTTTTCAGGAAGAAGTGTTTCGTTTTTTCTCAGAGTTTCATAGGAGCGGATTTGCAGATGCTGCTAGTGTCCGTTATTTTCTTAGTGGGTTTCCTGGTGCTGATTTTGATGAAGGCGTGATGTTTATGCACCAAGTTCAAGCTTATGCTACTAAACTATTTCTGTATGATCATGCTTTCGATAATGTGATTTTGTGGAATAGAACCTTGTCTGAGTATCATCAAGCTGGTGAGAATATGGCTGCTGTTGAATGCTTTATGGACATGTATAGATCAAAAGTAGGCTTTGATAATGTTACATTCGTCATTATTCTTACTACAATTACAGATGTTAATAATTTAGGGTTGGGGCAACAGATTCATGGCATGGCTTTTAAATCAGGTTTAGATATTGATGTTAGTGTTTCTAATAGTCTTATTAACATGTATTCAAAGACCGATGGGTTAATTTCTGCACAAAAAATATTCGCTAACATGGAGGAATTGGATTTGATTTCATGGAACTCAATGATAGCAAGTTATGTACAGAGTGGTTTGGAGGAGGAATCAATTACCTTATTTGTAGATCTTTTATCTGATGGATTGAGCCCTGATCATTTTACATTGGCAAGTGTATTGAAGGCTTGCTCGCTGCTAGCAAGATTGTCTCTTAGTGAGCAAATTCATGTTCATGCATTGAAAACTGGAGTCATTGCTGACAATTTTGTTTGCACAGCGCTTATAGATGTTTATTCTAGAAACAGAAGAATGAATGAGGCACAGTCCCTTGTACAAGATAAAGATGAGTTTGATTTAGCATCTTGGAATGCTATGATGTCTGGATATATAGCTTGCAAAAATAGTGGGAAAGCATTGGAACTATTCGCTTTGATGCACAAAAGTGGAGAGAGATTAGACGAGATGACATTCGCAACTGCGGCTAAGGCCTGCAGTTGTTTGTTAGGGTTGGAACAAGGGAGTCAAATCCATGCCTATGTAGTAAAGATTGGGTTTGATTCAGACTTGTTTGTTGGTTGTGGAATCCTTGATATGTATATTAAGTGTGGAGCCATGGTGGATGCACACAGAGTTTTCCAAGGGATGCCTACACCTGATCATGTTGCATGGACAGCTATGATCTCAGGATGCGTGGAAAATGGTGATGAGGATCGTGCTCTTCTAGTATATCATCAGATGAGGGAATCTGGTATAGAACCCGATGAATACACCTTCGCTACCCTCATCAAAGCCAGCTCTTGCTTAACTGCGTTAGAACAAGGACGACAAATTCATGCCGACGTGATCAAGTCTTTTTGTGCTTCAGACCCTTTCGTCTGGACTTCATTAATTGATATGTATGCGAAGTGTGGGAACATAGAAGATTCATATAACTTATTTAAGAGAGTAAATGTGCAAGAAATTGGCCCATGGAATGCTATGATAGTTGGTTTAGCGCAACATGGACATGGCGTAGAGGCTCTTAAACTTTTCCATAATATGAAATTTCTTGGTATTAAACCTGATGGGGTTACTTTTGTTGGAGTTCTTTCAGCCTGTGGTCATTCTGGCTTAACTTCTGAAGCTAATTTGTACTTCGACTCAATGTATAATGATTATGGTATTCGACCAGAGATCGAGCATTATTCCTGCCTTGTTGATGCCCTTGGTCGTGCAGGCCGTGTTAAAGAGGCAGAAAAACTGATTGAATCAATGCCGTACAATGCTTCTTCTTCAATGTATACAGCTCTGCTTGGCGCTTGCAGGATTCAAGGGGATACGGAAACAGGAAAGCGGGTAGCAACCCAGCTCTTGGCTTTGGAGCCCTCTGACTCATCAGCTTATGTTCTTTTATCAAATATCTATGCAGCTTCCAACCAATGGGATGAGGTAACTGATGCTAGAAAAATGATGAAGAGGAAAAATGTTAAGAAGGATCCCGGTTTTAGTTGGATAGATGTGAAAAATAAAGTGCATTTGTTTGTGGTAGATGATAAATCCCATCCCCAGGCAGATATGATATATGACAAGGTGGAGGATATGATAAGGATGATAAAAGAAGATGGATATGTGGCTGATAAAGATTACGTGTTGCTTGATGTGGAGGATGAAGAAAAAGAGCGGTCACTCTATTACCATAGTGAAAAGCTAGCCATAGCTTTTGGACTCCTAAGCACTCCTCCATCTACAACAATCCGAATCATTAAAAACCTTAGAGTTTGTGGGGATTGCCATAATGCAATTAAATATATATCCAAGGTGTTCCAACGTGAAATCGTGTTGAGAGATGCAAATCGCTTCCATCGCTTCAGCAGTGGAACATGTTCTTGTGGAGATTTCTGGTAATATCAAATTGAGGATGGCACTGTATGAAATTTTATGTCAGAATAAGGATATGTGATTTAGTTGTGACTTGGTGCCCTCAGGTCTGTACTCTGGTGATGATTAAACTCGATCAAATTCTAGGCCATGTTTTGTGCTTCACTTTTGAACATGCATTCTCCTGAGGAAGTTAAGCTATTATAAAAGAGAAACTTTGAAAGCATGAATTCCAAGCCTGGAGCAGACATGATGGAAGCCGACCCTTCTCCTCTCCAGAACTTCCGATCCAGAAAGTAATCCTTTTTCTCTCTCTTTCATCAAGGAATTTATGCTTGTTTATATGAGTGCTTATGCATATATTATTTTTTCGTGATGTGATCATATATCACTCAACTCAACTTAATAAAGCCTTTTAATCCCAAGCTAGTTGGGATAGGCTTGATCATATATCACAATAATCACATGCATTTAATTTATATGGGGTGGTCTTCAATTTGTCAAGCTCACTTTTAAATTAATATATCACGATCAAAGATATTGCTCAATCTGTCAAGCTCAGTGGACATAAAAGAAATTGATTATTTTATTGGCTTCTACTGTTCATCTTGTTCTCCGGGCATGTTCTTTATCTTGTGAATTCTAGATAATTAACTGTAAATAATAAGTTTGACTTTGTTTCCCTTTGCATATTCCTTTTTCTGAGACTGTTTGTATTAGTTCTTGAGCTTGAGATTCCCAAGTTATTTTTCCTAACTTATGTGTCCTTAATCATGGAAATACTAGTCTTCAATCTCAAAAAGTTTTGGTTTTTATTCATAATTTATGCATATTAGTTATCTTCTTGAAGAATTGATGTACTTGAGAGTAGTTCATTGGTATAATGGTATGTGGTTTCTAGTTTCTACTGCCCTGGCAGCTGGTGAAAAGAAGTTTGCGATGTTCCAGACTAGTCTGAGGTTATAGAAGAAGATTATTGAACCGAAGGGGTTGAGGAGTGAAATGCCAAGTGCTTGGGAATGGAGATCAATAAGCATGATGTAAGTTACCTCTTCTTAACTCCATCCATGCATCTCAATTAAATCTATTTGTGCTGAAATATCAGCCTAATGCCTGTGTTTCAGGGAGCATGTCATTTATCTTTTTACTCAAATACGAAAGTAAAACATACTTATGCTCTTATTGGTCATAGATCCTTGTGTAAGGGTGCAGAGCTATGCTGATGACAAGTTGAAAATGAAATTGTGATTTTTAATGTTACTTTATTTTTCTTAAGTTATTTACTTAAAACTTAAATGCATGTTTTCTTTCTCTATGTTTCAAACGGTCTGAAGTAGGAGTTGTTGAAATAATAATGTTAGAAATAATAGTGGAGAATATTTTTTCTTCACTTTATTCCATTATTCCTCCACCTTTTCCCTATATTCTTCCTTATGTTTTATTCCATGTTTCCCACTCCATGTTTTCTTCCTTGTATTAGCTTGCATGTTTCCTTATATTAAAGAACATGTTTTGTCTTAATTATTTCTTCCAATTGTATAAGTAGGTAACCTTGTAAGCTTTCTAAGAAATCAAAATATATGAAATGTAAGTTCAAGTGTCTATTTCTAACATGGTATCAAAGCCTGATCTTTTATCCGGCGAATTTATCCGGCGACTTTTTCCCGTCGCCTTTTCCGGTGACTTTTTCGGTGACTTTCCGGCGACTTTTTCCAACAGCCATCTGTGCAGTTTGTGAAACTGCATATTTCCGACGACTTTTCCGGCGACTTTTTCAACGGCCAACTGTGCAGTTTTCTGAAACTGCACATTACAGTTTGTACCCCACAGCCTGTTTTTTCTAAACTTACCCATAGTTCTTTTTTTTTCAAAAAAAAAAAAAATATGAGTGAAAAATCAGAAACTTCAGATTCTACTCTAGTGATGATTTTTCAACAAGAAACCCCTTCTGCAATTGGGGTAAAACTCAAACACGCTAGAACCATCCCAAGTTTATTACAGTAAAGGATCGTCTCACGAAGATGACGATTGGTGTTGGTAAAGAGATGGAAGTCTTTACAAGTATTGTCCAAAACCGCCGGAATTGCTATTCATAGACGGAGTTACTGGTCACTACCGGAATTGCTATTCATAGACGGAGTACTGTTCACTACCGGAATTGCTATTCATAGACGGAGTACTGTTAACTGCCGAAATTGCTATTCACAAACGGAGTTTTGTCCAATTGCCGACTTGAACCGGTTTTGTTCATGTACCGACCATCCAACTGAACCTTTTGTTTTCCAAGCTGAGAAATAGGAGATTTCTATTTATCAGCTTGAGGGGGAGTGTTAGAAATAATAGTGGAGAATAGTGGAGAATATTTTTTCTTCACTTTATTCCATTATTCCTCCACCTTTTCCCTATATTCCTCCACCTGTTTTATTCCATGTTTCCCGCTCCATGTTTTCTTCCTTGTATTAGCTTGCATGTTTCCTTATATTAAGGAACATGTTTTGTCTTAATTATTTCTTCCAATTGTATAAGTAGGTAACCTTGTAAGCTTTCTAAGAAATCAAAATATATGAAATGTAAGTTCAAGTGTCTATTTCTAACAAATAATTTCAAAGACAATTAATGATGATTTGACTGTTCTTCCAATCACAGTTTTGCATCTAAGACTCCGAGCAGCAACTATCAGTAACGAAAGGCATCTTGGATTCTCAGGTACTATTTGTTTCTTATACTGAAATTTTCAATGCCTTGGCAATGATCGTCAGTATATGATGCTGGTTTTACTATATGCTTATGCAGATTTATTCAATTCAGATCAGGATTGAACTGGAAATATTAATCCTTCTGCCAAGGAACTTCACAGATTAATGACCGAGCCACAATGTTCTTCATGGTTGAAAGTGAGCAGGCACATGCTTGGCTACTCTTTCGTGCATATGTATGCCGCTAGATCAAGAATGAAATCCAAGAAACCAGAAAGATCTTGCCAACCCAATCCAATCTAATGAAAGCCTCTAATCTATTGAGGAGTTTGAACTTTATTCTGTTCTCTTCATTCATTCCTTGTATAACTTATTCTACGAACATCTCAATTTTTCAGTTTCTCTATACATACATACATACATACATTGATGATCATAAAGGCCTTGAAAAGAAATCTCAAGATTTTTATTTTTATTACTACCTCCGTCTCCATCTCCAAAATGATGATAAAAGAATGATTAAGGTAGTCAAAAAAGTATGGGAGTATAAATTTTCTCCCCAATTTATGTTTGGATTTGGAATTGGAAAGAGAGAATTAATGTCCACTCATTATTTAATTAAAGCTAAGGGAGAAGAGAATATGTAGTCGTCACAAATAACATCACCCTTTATATGATTTAAAGTTCATTTATGCACAAATATCTCATCTCATATTTACAATATTGCAAGGATGGATGAGGCTCAAACCGGATATGGATCCCAAAAGATGATTCATATCATCATGATTTCGCATAGCTCAGGAAATAATCTCTTTCTCTCTCTGTTCTTTTAACTTTCATCTTTTTCTTTCTGGAGTAACTCATCCATCTTTCTTTTTTTTACGGAGGAATGTAGATTCGTTAATAAAACGAAGAAAAGAAACTCGAAATCTAAAGAAACGAAGTAATCACAAACAAAACAATGGCAGCCGAAATGAGAAGGAAAACCTCGGCGATAATGTCGCCAATTAGAAATTCAAAAAATATATATAGAAAAAAAAAAAAAGAAACTGATAACTTAAGTTTAGGCATCTTTCTTCTTCTCCGGATTTGGATGATTAAAGAGAATGAATGATACTTCATTAAGGAAAAATAAAAAGAAGAATCGAAGCTAAGAATAGAAGTCTGAAGGAGTATGGAGTTTTGAAATATGGTGGGGAGCTGGAGTCCTCTTGTTGTCAGGCGCATTCCACATTCATCATATTCTTGATAATCAGTGGTTCTTCCCATTTTGAAGGATTCACCATCTAGTCTCTTAAAAAATGGCAATTTCTTATTTATGAAGGACAACATTAATGATGTCAACTAAGATTATCACATTCAAGATACATAATGCAAAAAAAAAAAAAAAAGTTCCTTTGAATTTGACAAAGAACATAAAGTATATCGAGTAAATCTTGACGTAATAATAATTTATAATAAGTGAAATACAACTAAATATTTTATTACAATAATTAAAATGTGTAATTATGTGGCACACATCTTACGAGGGAATATATAGTTGTCTTCCGATAAGTGTGACTTTGTTTGTAAATTGTTAGTATGCCAAAATTTATCGAAGTATAAATCGTGGCAAAAATTATAAAGTATTGCAAGAAGCAATCATAGAGATTCAGAGAAAAAAAAAGGATGATTTACTAAGGATAAATGTTACACAAAACAGAAGTTCATAAAAGACTTTTAGAAGTGATTCACAAAGAACTCCTAAGTCACTCAAACTTGTTACACTTGATCATTAAGATCAGTAGGTATCACTAAGTGTGTATGAGAGTTTTGATGTGCTGTTAAGTGTCGGTATAAGCTCAAAGTCTATAGATTTAGTAGGCGAAAATTTGTATCTGAGAACAGAGTTAAAGAACTTGGTGAAAATTTTATCTAATGTTGTAGATAAAATCTTTTTATAGAAATCTTTTGAAATCTACTTGTTGAATTGTTACCGTTCCTCAAATCCTTCAAAGATACCTGGTGTCTTCTAATTCCTTGACCTAAAACCTTATCTGTTGTACTATGAAATGTCAGTGTTTATCAGTATACTTGTTAGTGCAGAGGGTGTCGCATGTCCAGGTGCTGAGCAAATAACTGTTGAAAAGAATGTCTTATTCCCTTTATCTCTATATTGACTTCAACGAACAAGATCAAACTTGGGATTAGGAGACCAAGTTAGGTGACCCTTGCCACTATTTGTTAGACCCTCTAACTCTACAATTTGAGGTAAACGAACTCTTTGCTCATAATTGTAACGTCGGATCATTTAGTAAAGGTCATTACACAATTTGAGGTTTACGATCCTTAAATGAATTAATGACTGTGTTAGTAGAGTATTCTTGTTCTACATCTGGGGAGTCAATAAACAATCTTAGAGTGTCTTTATTTGTTTTCTAATTTTACGATCCTTGTACTAAACGATCTTAGAGTTCACTTAGGCATCTTTTAACTCAACGATTATCACTAGAGTTATTACTAAATGATCTCTGAATATCACTAAACGAATCCCTATACAACAGCTGTGCGATCAATATAGCAAAGTGGATCTTTAATATTTTAGATATATAATTAAGTCTTTTTACATAAAATTTCAACTACCTTTACAAATGTATATTAAGTCATCATCAAATTAAATCAAAATAAAATAAACTTAAAATAAATAGTCAACATATATGTACTAAAAAAAATTCAATAGCTCTAGTCATAATTATTTTAAGAAAGATGATTTATATGTCGACAATTTTACGACGAAATTAGACCGTGAGTTACGTGAAATTCTAAGCGATAAGATAGAACAAACTAAGGTGAAATTATTCTTAATTCTCTCATATCCCATGTATCTACATACATCATTATCTACAATACTCATAAATTTATCATCGTATATTGAAAGATTCTTATTCCAAAATATTTATGGGATCACGTGTTACTATACGAGGATAATGCTATTTATGGGCTATAAGAGTGCATCACGTGTTACTATATCGAGGATAATATTTTATTCACGATAAAAGTGCAGCACATGTTATTCTATCGAGGATAATACTCTTTATGTCCCATAATAAACGTTTTAATTTAATTTTTAGAATTAAATTGATCATTTTTAAATTAATAAATCTTAAAAAAAATTAAAATATACGCCAAATAATTATGATCATAATAAACTATGAAGAATTTATTACTAGTGTCAAGTTTCGGCATTTGAAAATTCTGTATAAATATTTTTGATTAATAATTCTAAAAATGGTCGATTTGACCATAAAAGTCAAATTAAAACGTTTATTATGGGACGGATGGAGTATTATTTTAATTAAAACTATAGGGGTATGACCGTCAATTACACAACCCAACAACTTATATGTAATTAACCTTAATTGATATTCTTAATCTCGGTATAAATATTCTATAATAGACAAGAGTTGGGAAACTTTTGATTCACTATTCACTCATTTTTTTAATTCTAAAAATCTCACAAGCAGACTTCCTTGCTAATTTTGACAAGAAAAATTCTACCTATTTCACTCAAAAAGGTATGAGATATACTTTTTTTCTCTTTTTGGTGTGTGTATAATTATCAGAATTAAAAAGTCTATTTTTGATTAATTTCTGACTTAAGTATCGAAGAATTCTTCGTAGTAAACTCTAACATAACTTTATTATTCTTGTTTACAGGTATTGAATTTATCAAGCATCACCAAAAATTCTTCAAGATTTTTTACTACATCAGGTACGAATTTTGGTAATTTTGTCATTATTCTTATTGGTAATTCACATGAAAAATGTAGAAAATACCCCCACTATTTCTATAATAATATTATTTTATAATTTTGGGCACAAATTAGAACAGTTCACTTTTATTTTAACTAGTCATCATGGCACACACATGCATATGCAACATAAATATTAATGTAATTAAAGGATTTAAAATTCAATAAAAATTTAGTAAAATGAACATAAACATATACATGAGAAATGAAAAAAGTTGTCACAATTGGTAAAAAAATAAGGAAAAAAAAAATTTAACATGGGCTGATTGGTGAAAGACTCAAAATAAATGAGAGTAAAGTGGGATGTTAATTACGTGATTAAAGTTGAGACAAACTCTGGAGATAAAATTCGAATTTTTCTAATTGAATGAATGAATTTTTTATAATCCTGTTCTCAGGGTTTGTGAAAAAAAAAATAAAAATAAAACTCAGGATATAGAAGTTATGATAACTGCCAGGAGTACTTTTTTTTTTCATTTTTTTTAATAATATTAATTGTGAATAAACTATACCATTAATAGAGAGCACGTCAAATTTGTAAAACAGTTTTCAACAATATTATCAAGATGAAAAGAAATTTTTTTTTATTAAAGTTCTCACTATATTTTTTTTGGGAACCGCTATTTTCACAACAGAAAATGATATTTTCACAATAAAAGTGTCGCTATAGATCCTATAGCGATCGTCGCTATACATCTACAACGACACTTTTGTTGTGAAAATATCAATTCCTTTTTTTTTTAAAGTAATGTTAGAGATTTTAAATTTTTAATATCAAATGGGTCCCAAATAATGTGACATTTAATACTTTAATAAAATTTTATGACATAATTAATTACAAAAGATTTATCTAACCGTGTAATTATAACACAGTGTTTGAAACATTTTTTAAAATCACTGACATTACTTTTTTTTCTTTTCTTTTTTTATGTTACATATCAGATCACTTTCTTTTGTCTTAGGTTGTGTTGTTGGGTATATTTGTAATTTATATTTATGCTTCCTACGTTTCAAAAATTTATATTATTATTGACTTTTTAAAGTTAATTAAAGATAATTTTAAATTTAAAATTGATATTAATTTTTTTAATATTAATTAATACAGTGATTAATATTATTTTTAAACTTTAATGAACTATATCAATTTTGAGTTTGAAAATATATTAAATAGACTTTTAAAAGTCAATAATAATATTATAATTTTTCTTCTCACTTATTTTCTTAACTACAGTAAATAATAAATTATTTCTTACAAATTTTAACTTTTACGTCAAAGGATCCCACATTAAATTTAGTGTGTCGAGATACTAATATATTTTAAAGAACTGAAAAAAAGTCATAAGTGAGATAGCAGGGATGAGGAGTAAGAAATTGATGGGTTTGGTGAGATTTGGATAGCATATACTCTCTTGAGTATCATTACAAATGATTTAAGTATAAAAAAATTATTTCTTAAAAAATAATTTAAGTATACTAAAATGTTATATAAAAATTATTTTGCCTAGAAAAAATAATTAGGTGAGATTTACTAATTTAAAGAGAAAAATAAAACTTATTTAATACTCTTTCTTCTATTTTAAGTTTTTTAATTTGCACGAAAAAATTATTCAGTCATCTTTAATGGAACGGAAAGAATAAATTAAAGAGAAATTTAATAATTACTTTATTTTTAACAACAATCCTTTAATGGGCCAAATTTACAGGCCTTTAATAGAGATAACATAATTTAGAATTAGTTTAATATTTTAACCATAAAAAATGTAAAGAAAATTGCTTTAAAATGGGATAAAAGGAAAATGTTATTTATTCGGTTTTAGATTACTTTCTTCCTTAGCCTAAGTATGATTTATGTTATTGTTGATGTGTTTTTATTTTTGAATAGTGTTCGGTTTCCTAAATAATAATTTAATTTAATGCAATAATGATATGGTCGATATTAATAAACTTATTCATTTGTACTGTCTTAGCTGTGTGACTTTAAGAGAGGCATATAATTAAGAAGTGTAATCAGTGCATTAACTAATTGAGTAAAACATTAAAAAAACATGTGTTATTTATATTTTTCACATATCCTCTCTCACGTGAGCATAAAATAGGTCACACATTTATATGGAAAAATAAAATGTGAAAATATCAAAAAAATATATGTGAAAATAGTGTTCTCCTTTGTGAAATATGAGAGAGAAAAGAGTGCATGTTATTTAATGGGAGTAAATTACTTACAAAGATGAAAAAAAATATAATTTGATATAATTATATTTAAGATATTATGGTAAATTAATTAATTCTCATTTAAAATCTACCAACGACATGAGAAATATTCTCTTTGTCCCGTATTAAACGTAGTGAAATTTTTTTAAGATGTTCCATAATAAATGTCTTATTTCTATATTTGTAATTATTTTTATCCTATTTTTCTACTTATACCCTCATAATCGTTTTACTCAACTTTTTGTTACAAATTGAAGAAATGAGAAAAGGTTTACATTGGGAACTGATGAATTAGAACATCTCCGACAGCCTTTTCCAACCACTTTGGGATACTCAAATAGGTGAGCCACATCAGAAAAATTATCTCCAACAGTCTCTTTAACATTAATCATCAAATCTGCAACCTCATTCTCTCTCTTCAAAACTGGTAAGAGTTGACCTTGCATCTTTAAAACATTTATTTTGTTTTAGGAGAATCAAAATCATATGAAAAAGGCTAAAAATATTTATTTTACTTGATGGGTTTGATGTATAACTCATTTTAAAATTTAATATCATTCCTTTTTATTTATTTATTTATCATATTGCATTAATTGAATTGAAAAGACTGATGAGACACAAAATATTAAAGTAACAAATAATGCTCTTCAAATTGCCACGTAGGTCAACAAACTTCAATTTAAAGAGTTTTGTTTGTTACTACTGTTGTAGATGCTATTATTATATCACTTTTTCTCTCATATTACCATTATAACATGTTTTTTATTTAATGCTCTTTAGACTCTTTTTCTCTATTTTTTCTAGCTTTTAGTATTTATCGGGAATGTGCGTATAACAAAAAGAATGATCCAGAGAATTAATTCACATGGAAAGAAGAATACTTCATAGAAAAGTGGAGAAATACTTCAATTAATAAGTAATTCAAAAGGACAATTTCGATAAAAAAATATATATTATTAATCAGCGTGCCGAAACTAATTAGGACGTTTATTTCAGGACAAAGGAAGTAGATATCAATTTTTTCTCTAAAATATACTTAAAATAAAACATATGAGTCATGTTTGTTTGCAAAAAGTATGTTTGGATTGAATTATTTGTCTTAATTTAATACTATTTCGGACTATTTAATTATTTGACGAGAAATTATTAATCCCTTAATGTGAGACTATTAGTCTCATAAAGTCATTTGATAGCTTAAAATGTGAGGAATTATTAATCTCACATTCATTATAGAATTATATAATCCCTCATAAATAGCTTTAAGAATGACAAAAAATAGTCCATAGGATTATTTAAAAGATTATTAATCCATTATCATGGAATAAAATAATCCGAAATAGTATTAGATTAAGACAAATAGTCAAATGATATATTATTAAGCAAAAAGAGAAGTGAGTAAGATCACATATAATTACGTGAATTATCACACAAAATAATATTATTTTGTATAATTAAATATATAAAAAATACGTTGCTTCTCAAGTTGATTGTTGAGCATAAAAGAATGTTTTGAAATTTTTTAAAATAATATTATTATCGAGGACAACTCATACAAAAATAAGTATCACTCACTTCACGTGCCCTCGTATTATTGTACCACTCCACAATTATTATACTTGTTGTCAGTCTCTACATTTCGTATTGTTTTATTCCATACATTACTGCACTATTATAGATTTGGGTATTCATATTCAATTTTGGCATCTTTTTCATGGTTTTAAAAGGGCATATCTTTCCATAAATTATATGCGGTTAATAAGTATAAGTTACTTAATTAACTAACTCATTTTTTCCAACTATACACAAAGAGAATGGTGTAGATATTTCAAATATATTTATATTAAGTGATATCGTATCTCAACAGATAAAAGTCGCGTAGGTAATTGATGTAAGATGAACGCAAGTGTTACACATGTACATCAATTGCATGTGTATTGTGCTTTTACAAGTGATAAAACGTGTGAATCCACATATTGGATCACTCCAACTAAGGCTGTAAATTGAACCAAACAGTTCGTGTTCAATTCGGGTTCGACTCGAAAAAATACGAGTAAAACTCAAATTCGTTAATAATATGATCCAAATATGAGCATAAAAAATAGTTCGAATACAAATATGAGTAGAATCTGAGTAAGATTATACTCGACTCGTTTAGTTCAAATTACTCGAATTCTCGATTATGATTCAATACATACTCGATTGATACATATTCGATTAGATACTCGATACATTCTCTTATAATATATACAAAATTAAATTAAATTAGGATAATTAATTATTATTATTTTATTTTAATTTTAATTAGAATTTTATAATTGTAAAGTGTTATAGTAAATATATTTTCTCATTTTTATGTAAAATAATAAATTCAATTTTATAATTATATTTATTATAAAACTAGTTATTATGTGAAGACTCGAATTCGAGTTTGAATTCAAAGTTCGTGAGTAACTTGAATATAATTCGATCTGAGTCGGATCGAATTCGAGTAATGAATATTCGAGTTGAGTCGAATTTGAGTATAGTTTTTCAAATACAATTCGAATCTGAGTCGAATTCGAGTACGAATTTAACTTTTCAAGTCAAATTCGAGTAACTCTCTGTTTAATTCAGTTTGACTCGTTTACATCCTTAACTGCAATGCTGCACAAAGTTGTTGATATCGAATCGGCTCTTATGCCGCTAGCTTTTACGAGTACATTTTATTTTTTAAAGTTTATGAGGAAATTATGTATTAAAAGGGAATCTAAAATGAATATCGAAGAAATTTATATTCAATATGTAACGTTTGTGTTGCGTAACACCCCGAACTCGCTATAGGCTCAAAGTGCTACATGTCGCAAGCCAAAAGCCCGCAAGATAACAATATCGATAGCGCAACTCAAATAAAACAATAAAAATCTTTCAAATCCAATTCGATAAATATCAATTAATTGTCAAATTCGTAAAATGGAAACGCAGCTTTCCGAAACTAAAAGAGCTTTATCAAAAATACAATGACAAAAGAAATAATCATCTTAATTTAAACTCCAGCTATTCAAAGTGTATCAAAAAGTACTCAGCTATCAACTATGTAACCTATAAAGTTTTATGTAAGGGTGAGTAGTAAAGCTCAACAAGTAAGAATATTTGCCATTTAGATTATCGGAGAAAAGAATCGCTGAGAGATAGATTCTACTATTTAGTCAGGACGAATGAGTGGTTGTGAAGCATGCTCCGGAGAAGATTGACCCTTCCCCGAGTCAGTCCAGCCAGAAAGGGAAGGGCCCGTTGTCTAGATTGCATTTTGGGAGTTTGAACACTATCCCATTTCAACCAAAAATACAACCCTGTCAAAGATATCTAACCTTCCTTATAGAGTGGAAATCCAATCCCGTTTTGTCTTTTTTGCATAAAAAGCAGCCATCCGGTATAAAAAAATAGATATATATCTATTTGAAACCCGGTGCATTTCTTACGATCAAATATAATTTGCAAAACACTTTTTCAAAATAACTTTTTCACAAAATACTCTTTTTGAAATCACTTTTGTTCAAAAACAATAGTATAAATATACTCTTAAAACTAAACCAATTCAAAAATGATTTCAAAGTATCTAATATATATACAATATATCTTTTAAATTCACAACCGTAGTGACTAAGGTTACAATAACCCTATAATACGGCCCAAAGTTTGATAATGTCAATGATCACAGATCACATGTTACAGTAGTCTTGTAACACGACCCAAAAGTTCAAAGTGTCAATGATCACGCTCTTTCTAAGATATCTATAGCACGCTCTTCGAAGGGCATCTAAAAATTGTGCGCCTTAGTAGGTCCAATATTAACTCCGGAACTAAACGCAATTAATAAGAGGTTTTAAATATAGTCAGATTGAGGATTTCAAAATATTTTCTTAATATTCTCAATATTCAAAACTATACTTATTTAACAATTCAAAATCATATAATTTCATTTCACAGTTCAAAAATAAATACTTGATTCGAAATTTGAATAAAAGAACATAATATTTTAAATGGAACCCTTAAATAAAACATAATAAATTTTGAAATATTACATTTAGGCATGCGAGTAATTACTAAAACATACATAATTTCAAAATATTAAATAGTTCCGAAAAGCACTACATATAATTTCAAAATACTAAATAGTTCGAAAGATTATTTACTATATGTAATTTCAAAATACTAAATAGTTCAGATAATCTTTTACCCCGATATTACAAAATACTCCTCCGTCCCAATTAATTGCTTTTCTAGGACTTTTTTAAATCAAATTGACTATTTTTAAAATTAATAATTAAGCATATATAAATATATTTCTAAAATTATAAAAATTGAAATTAGTAATAAATTGTATATATACTTTCTTTTGGTTATAATATCTTCACCTATATGTTAGCAAAAATAGTAAAAAAATTAGTTTTAAAAATAGTCAATTTGATTTTAAAAAGTTCTAGAAATGCAATTAATTTGGGACGGAGGGAATACAAAATTAATAGCAAGTATATCCTCTTTCTTATTCTCTGCAAAATTTCTCTCTCTCTTTCCTCTCTCGTGAAATGAAAGAGCAAGTGGAAGGGAATGGTTGGTTTTTATAAATGTTCTCCTCTAGACTCTTTAGCTTCCCCTTTTTTTTCTCCACCTTTTCCTCTTGCTTCATTTTCATCTTCTTCCGCCTTTTCATCTTCCTTGTCTCTTTCTTTTTGTTTTCTTAAATTCTGCACCCCTCTCCTCTTCTCTTTTATCAGCCGCAACCCCTTGGGGGCCACCCTATAAAAACTTTTCTTCTCCTCTTTTATTTGCTCATTTAATCATTTAATTGTTTACTTGACCTCTTTCTGACTTCTAAAAATTAACTTTTTATTTATAAATATTTAAAAATTATGAGATATTAGATGTTGATTATGATATTATTAAAGCATAGATTCAGAATTGTAAATAGAAATTTTTTTATATAGTGAAAAAGGCATTACAACTACACTATAAACTTTATCTTAAAAGTACTCCAAAACATTACATATTTTATGAGTTTTAAAATAGACAGAAAAAAAAGAAATAGACGGAAAACTTAAGTTTTCTATCTAATTCTTGTGTTTCTGAGTTTTTTAATAAACGAAAAAATAAATAAATAAATAATTTGGCCACTTTTTTTTACCAGTTTTTCATTCAATATTGGTCTGATTTGGACAAAAAAAAAATATAATAAATAATATTTTCATAATTTCCATATTATCGTCACGTTGCTGTATAACTATTTTTAAATTACAACACATTTTGAAATAGGAAATTTGGTTCAACAGCACAGGCATCTTGGGATACGTAACAAGATGAATTGTTTTGCTAATATTTTTGGGGATGACGTTTAATTTCTTGCATCCAAAAGTAAGGTTATAAATTGAATTGCAGTAGGATGAATGATAACACTCCTGTGACTAGTTTAGGTTAGGTACATATGTATGTATGTATGTATGTATGCAAGCCAATTATTGATGGACTCTTGGAAAGTAATACTATTAATATTCAGACCTTTCTTTTACTCTCCCCGATCTAGTTATCAGACAAATTAAAAGAATGTCCTCATTTGAAAACTGTAGTCTTGTTTTATAAGAATGTTCTTTTGCTAATGGCGCTTCTTCTGCTAATTTCGCAAAATGGTTCTAGTTTTGCTATTCAGAAATATGTGTTACCATGTAGTAGTTGATATATCTATAAAACTTGCATGATCTAAATTTCATGAATTTATATTATTGGATTTAAGCATATTGGGTTATTGTATATGAAAATTTAAACCCAAAACGTTGGATGATTTATAATTCAGTAGTTATAATTATAATTAGTATATCACATGTAATAGACGGGTAAAATTATAAAAGTGAGATTTTCTTTTCTTTAGAAACATAAAAATAGATTTTTTTTTAATTTTCTGTTTTTTTCTATTAAAAATTAGAAACAACACAAATTTTTTTTTCATATTTTTTATTCTTTTTTAATTAAATTTTTTATTTTTTTTCTTTTCCGTTTAAAATTCGGGAACAAAGTGTAACAAAAGAAAAAAAAAAAGTCTCACAACACACTAACCAAAACTCCTAGTCCCAACAACCAAAGTACTTCTGTTCTCAAAAATAAAAAAAAATAAAAAAAATGTACTTGTCAAATATGACGCACATCGTTGTCTCTTCCACTCTTCTCTGTCTCTCCTCTTTCTAAAACCTTCAGAAAAAAATAAAAATAAAAATAAAAATAAAAATCTAACAGCTTCGAAAACCCTCTACAACCCAATTCACCCTTTTCCTTTCTTTAGTTTCTTATAATTATTTTTTCCTTTTTTCCCATTAAAAGTAATTTACTCTGTTTGGCAAAAATATTCTGTCATGCATTTAAACCCCCACAGAAATTGGTTGTCGTATGCTATATTCTCACTATAAAGAGTAGTACTGATTTATTCCTTCACACAATTTTCATTGTTCATTATTTTAGGGCTTTTCCCTTTTTTTGTCAATGAAAATTTGTAATTTGTGCATTACAGTTTAGAGAGAGAGAGAGGAGTGAGATATTCTTGAAAATTTTCTTTAAATTAATTAATTAGTTTTTGGGGTTTTTCTCAATTCATTAAACATGCATTCTCCCGAGGCAGTTAAGCTCTCAAAAAAGAGAAGCTTTGATAGTATGTTTGCCCCTGCAGCAGATATGATGGAAGTGGATGATTCTCCTGTATTCAACTTCAAACCCAGAAAGTAAGCCCCTTTTTTCTGTTTCTCTTTCTGAAACTCAATTTATTTCTTTTTTATGTATATATAATTGGTCCTATATATGAATGTGTATACTTGTTTGTGTTATATATAATATGTATGGGGTGGTCTTAAAGTTTTGATCTTTATGGTACCACATTCGATTTTGTGTTATATATGTATGGGGTGGTCTTAAAGTTTTGATCTTTATGGTACCACATTCGATTTTATGTTTGTTGATATGAATGTTCTGTGAATTTATAGTTTTTAAAAATTTTATGCCAATGTAGGTGTTTAAAAACACGTTTTATGGTCTTAATATGTTGATTTATATGGTTATTCCTTTTTCTGTTTATCTCTTTTTGAATTTCAGTTAATTTCTTTTTTGCATATATTACTTGTTTGTATTATATTTTTATGGCGTGGTCTTAAAGTTATAATTTTTATTGTATACCACATTCAACTTTATGTTTGCTGATACGAATGTTTTGTGAATTTATAGTTTTTTTTATTTATAAATTTTATGTTAATGTAGGTGGTTAAAGCATGTTTTATGATCTTAATATGTTTACTTATATGGTTATTCGTTAATTAGGTATCAATTGAAGGTCTTTGAAGTTGCTATGCGGCAAAACACAATTGCCCATTTGGAAACCGGAGCCGGAAAGACCTTGATTGCAGTCATGATGATTAAAGAAATTGGTCAATCCGTCAAGCTGACTGGTCATAAAAAAATGATAATTTTCTTGGCTCCTACTGTTCAGCTTGTTCACCAGGCATCTTCTTTTACCATTTGAATTTTTGGTTTTTTCTTAACTAAAATTAATGAACTTTGTTTTGTTTCACTCTATGTGACCCTTTTCGGCTGGGATGGGTATTTATTACATCTTGAGTTTAAGATTCCCCCAATTTATCTTGTCTCAACTTATGTTCCGCTAATGACGGAAATACTAGTTTTTGATCTATAAAAGTTTTGGTTTTTATATGAATAATTATGCGTGCTTGTTATGTTCTCCAAAAACCAGCGTTCTTTATCTGTAATCTTGATTTTCAATCAAATTTAATGTTTTTCACTTTGATTTTATCGATGCTTGAGTTTGAGATTCGCGCAATTTATTTGTTCCATACTTGTGTGCCTTTGTTTTGTAATTACTTGTTTATCAATCGAGAAACATTACGTTTTTTATATGAAATTTACGCGTTTTGTTCTGTTTCCAAGAACCAACGTGCTTCAAGGTAGTTCACTGCTATGTGTTTCTATACTTTCTAATACCCTGTCAGATGTTGAAAAGAAATTGTTGGTATGTGTGCATCGCAGCAATTTGAGGTTATAAAGGCCAATACCGAGCTTCAAGTTGAAGAATATTATGGTGCCAAAGGGGTTGATGACTGGAACGCCAAGTCCTGGGAAAAAGAGGTCAATGAAAATGATGTGAGTTGCTTTTTAACTCCAATATCAGTCTAATTACTTTTATTTTGGGGAGCATATCATTAATCTACCACTTAAATATATTAAGGTAAAATAAGATTTGTTTTGGTCGTGGACCCTTGCTCAAGGTTACAGGGGCTTGCATCTCAATACATTGAAAATGATATTATGACATGTAATTTTATTTTCCTTGTCTTAATAATGTTAGCATTTAAATGCACCTTTTTCCCATAAGGTCTGAAGCATGAATTCTTTGAGAAGATAATCAAGAAGGCAATTCATGTCTATTCAACTGCCCTGTTGTAAATTTTTTTATAGCTTAATTATGAATGAAGCAGTCAGTAGTAAAGGTCTCCTTGACGCAGTGTTATATCTTCCAACTACATGTCAGTGCGAAGTGAGAACATTGTAATGGTGGTACATATTTTGTTTTCTTTCTGCTTACCTTGCAGGTGCTGGTTATGACACCTCAAATTCTGTTGGATGCATTGAGGAAAGCATTCTTGAATTTGGAAATGATATGCTTATTGATACTTGACGAATGCCACCGTGCTACTGGTAACCACCCTTATGCAAAAATAATGAAGGTAAACATCACTTGCAGTCAGAAAGTTTCTATCTTTATATTTTATATAGCATTTGTCAACTTGTAATTTTAACTTTTTTAATTCATTCTTCTGTTTTTTTAATGTCCATATTTAGTTATAGTTTCTATAACTGAAAGTTCGACTGATTAATACTTTGTTAAGGAATTTTATCACAAATCTGGAGACAAGCCAAAGGTGTTTGGTATGACGGCATCCCCTGTAATTAGAAAAGGTAAGATTTCTTCCTTGAACATGACAATCACAGGATTGAGTACTAGTATGTATTAAAAGTTATTGCGGGGTTATCAGTTTTGCTTCCTATGAACTTGAATACATTCTGAACCTCCTCTCAATGTAATTGTTCTCAGGAGGTTGAACATTAAAATCTAGATAGTAAGCTCTTTCAAATTTATCTACAACAATATCTTCTCAAATTTTGTTAAATATTCCACTTATTTGTTTGTCCTCTCAAATTTCGCTATTAAAGGATTGAATTTTAAAATCTGATTTAGGACAAATTTCGCATCATAAATTACTTATGTGGACTAGTTAGGCGGCATTTCAATGCTGAAGTTGAAAAAAAATGCATTTTACATGGAAAATGATATACAAAGTTGAAAAATAATTAGATGAAAACTGAATAAATGAAAAAAATATAAAACCCCTGATTAACACAAATGAAAAGCAAACATACCTCATTATTGAGGGTGCAATCGTGGACAACAGAAAATTTTATATCCCTTTCATCTTTATCATCTCTATTCAAAGAAGTACCTCTTAGTTCATTTATGAACAAATTGTTTAATGAAGAACAAGGAGTATCATCATCTATATTACTGTCGTCGTCTTTTTGTTTTTGCCACCTTTACCGTCTCTTCCTGACCTCATTTAATAAACAAGTAAAAAAGCAATCATACTTTTTAGATGGAGTACTATGCGATGATATATTTGTGCATCTTTTCATATGCCTTTTTGTTATTAGGTGTATCTTCCATCAAAGACTCTGAGCAGCAAATATCAGAACTTGAAGGCATCTTGGATTCTCAGGTACTATAAGTTTCTTAACTGAAATTTTCATCAAGTAAATTTACAATTTCACATTGATCATTAGCATATGATACTTGTTATTGATGCATTACCATATTTAACCTGCAGATTTATACGACTGAGATCAGGACAGAACTGGAACCAGTCATCCCCTCTGCGAAGGAAATTTACAGATTTTATGACCCAGACGTGTGTACCTATTCGGAGTTGAAAGCGAAATTGGAATCCTTATGGTTGAAGGTGAATATTCCCAAGTTTTTACAGACCAGGCACATGTGTTTACATTTTAAAATGCATTTACTCATAATTATTTAGATACTGTATTATACACAGTAAGACAAAGACATTGTGTAGGTATTTGCACATTTATAAATGAGTTTTTGTGTAACTGGACATATTGTATTATATTTTTAGCTCTTATCTTACTTGTAGTAATATTAATGCTCTTATATTATTGAATATCTTCTTGGGGACAGTTTGACGGTATTTTGGTTGAGTTGCAAGCGTCACTGCCAGATAACTTCAAGGATACAGATGATATACACAAATTACTGAGAAAGAGGCTGTCCAATGATTACACAAAGATTTTGTATTGTATTGACAATCTTGGTCTCATATGTGCTTATGAGGTATGATTATGTTGGCATTAACTTAATTTTTTAGAAAGGGGATATATGTAAAAGTGAAGGAAGAAATATTTGTTACAAGCCATTAGTTTGCATTTATGTAATTATCTTAGTAAGAATGAAAGTTCTACATTGATCAACAAGTAGTGCATCGATAATGTGGTGAATCAACTTAAGTTGACATCGACGACTTATTATTTTTATTTTTTAGAAAAGTGAAAACATTCACGAGTTCTTTGAGAAATACTGTTTGTGCCTCTAGGCCTTAATTTTATTGGAGTATATAGATGTCATTTGTTAGTGCCCTTCTCATTTTTATACTGCAATGTATCTTCCTTTTTTTGAAAATTTGAATGAGTTTTCCCCTAAAACTTTCTTGCTCGTCATTTAGTCTCAAACAAACCGAATACGTAGACAAGCATAAAAACTCAGTTTGGTTCCATAAGTATTTAATCTATTGCTGCTACTCCCCTTTTTTTCTCAGTTTTGATATTCATATTCTTAATAACTTCTGGTATTTGTAGGCTGTTAAAATCTGTATAGAGAATGCCCCAGACGTCAAAGAAGAATGGGAATTTCATACTTCGAGTTCTCTTCAATGTAAAGATTTCCTTGAGGAGGTGTTGTCTATAGTTAGGGAATCATTACCTCACGGTATGCTATTTGCAAACTTCTATTTTTCCATTTACTCTCAACCTTTATATGTATGCTGCATAATTTTTGTATGTTTGTTGTTCCTTGTACAGTTTGCCGATAAAACATTTATTATTTTGATTACATTTGCGGTGATCACCACATTTTTGGAGGATAGTTGGCTTGATGATGCGCTTCTAGTGGCAATTTTTTTGAGATTGTCTTCTTAAAACTAACGATTTGTTTCCAAGGAAAATGCCATGCTAAAAATTTGTGTTATGTGCAATCAAAGGTCAAAGTGTTGTGAGAAACTTTTTTTAAATTATGCTACAACGAGAAGGTTATAGTGTTTCCTTTTAGGATTTTTGAGGAGGTTTAGGTTTCCCCTTACCCCTTGGAGAGTTGCTTCAATTAAAGATTTTGGTATTTGAGAGGCAGAGTATGCCAAGATTCTTTGGATGTGCTCTTGTTTTGCTATTTTGTGGGGTATATGGATTGAAAGGAATGCTTAAATTTTTAATATTGCTCATCTTTCTCTTGGAAAGGGTTTATTTCTAGCATCCATGTGAGCTTCGGGTATGATAGTTTTTACATTTTAGAGGATTGCTATCTCACATATTCATTCAAACTGGCTGGCAGTGCTTTATTTATTTATTTTATTTTTTATTTTCCCACTTGTGTTTCTGTAGAGGGCTCCTTGACCTCTCTTTCTGTACTTTCTCTTCTATATGGTGAAACTTCCTCTTCATGTGTGTGTGTGTGTGATTCATGGCCAGCATTGGTTATAACCCTATTATGACCTACCCATCTGTTGCTATTTTAGGTTTGAAATCTTTACTTAAAACTATTTCTTGTCAATTCCTCAGGCCATGAGAAGCTGTTAGACGTTGGATATGATTTTTCAAAGATTGTGTCTACAGGCTATATATCTCCAAAACTATATGAACTCCTTCAAATTTTTCAATCATTTGGGTAATTTTATTTTCAATCAGTATATGGCCTATCCACATGTTACATTATATCATCCTCAGTTGATCCTTTTTTGGGGCAATTACAGGGAAGCTAGGCAAGTACTTTGCCTCATTTTTGTGGAACGAATCATAACTGCTAAAGTTATTGAAAGAATCATGAAGAAAATTACATACTTATCTCATTTAGCGGTTTCATATTTGACCGGAACCAATACCTCAGTTGATGCCCTGACGCCAAAAGTGCAAAAGGAAACCTTACAATCATTTCGCTGTGGAAAGGTATGTATATTTTTTTACCTATTATGCACTGCCAGAAGTTTTGCAATATTGGTTTTATTAATTAATGACTTGTACATTTGGTGTCAGGTGAACCTCTTATTTGCTACGGATGTTGTTGAGGAGGGAATTCATGTGCCAAATTGTTCCTCCGTGATACGTTTTGACCTGCCAAAGACCGTTCGTAGTTATGTCCAATCACGAGGGCGAGCTCGTCAAAATGACTCCCAATATACTATTATGCTCGAGAGGTGAGTCACTTTTCTACCCAGACTAAGATTCAGAAGAAGCTATTATGCTTTTCATGACAATTTTAAAACTTATTTTATATAATGCATTGCTCTTCCTCACAATGTATAGCTATGCAGGGGAAACTTAAAGCAAAGAGATCAAATGTTCGATATTATTCGTAGCGAGTATTCGATGTTAGATACTGCTACTAACAGAGACCCAGATGCCTGCATCATAAAACCTTGTAACATCAAGGACATAGATTCATATGTTGTGGACGTAACTGGAGCATCAGTTACTGCAGATTCGAGCGTCAGCCTCATTCATAGATATTGTGAAAAACTCCCTGGGGATAAGTATGGAAATATTGTTCTTTATCAATATTATTTCTCATTCTGTCGGGGATTGGGTGGGGGACTGCTTATCCATGTCAAATCCTGATTAAGTCTTTTCCTCCATAGGTACTACACTCCAAGGCCCAGTTTTCAGTTCTTATTGATAGGGGAGCTGTATCAGTGTCAAATGACATTGCCTCCAAATGCAGCTTTTCAAACAATAACTGGATCTTTATGTAAGAATTCCCAACTAGCGAAGCAGCTTGTATGCTTGGATGCGTGTAAGAAGTTGCATGAGATGGGAGCCCTCAATGATCATCTTCTCCCAGTGAATGAACAGCCACCAGAAAATGATTCCATTGTAAAAAGCAAAGCTTCAGGTGCAGGTAGAAATTTCTGCAAAATGGAAGACCAAATGGAATAGAACACTCTTCATACTATTTATTCCAATATGTGCTTCCCTCTTATTTTGTTAAGGAAATATTCCAAAGTATGAGAAAATTTGATGTTTTCATATGTTTGATACCTTTCAAAATTCTTGGCTTTCTTTGGAAATCAACATTTTATGATCGAATCTAAAAGGGAGATAAATAAAGTGTATTCCGTGAATATTATTCATTAAATCATATGCAAATTAATATTCGCCACACCTTAGATTGATGAAACTATCTGTGGTTATAGCCTAGATGTTATTACATGCCCATATGTATTATTTCGCTTCTAAGTTCGTCTGCTAATGTTGATATTATTTTGCTAGTGGTGGTTTATTAGGTTAAATGTGTCTAGGACAACATCCTGTAGGACTTGTGTCGGCTCATCTTTGCTTGTGTTTCTCATCTTGGGTATAAAAGGCATTTTGTGTTTCTGGTGGTTTCTGTAGGAACAACAAAGAGGAAAGAATTACATGGGACAACCTGCATTCGGGCGTTATCTGGAAGTTGGGGCGAAAAACTTGATGGCATAGTTTTTTATGCCTACAAATTAGATTTTGTATGTAACATTGTTGGTGAACAGTATTCAAATTTTATTCTATTAACTGAGTCAAAGCTTGATGATGATGTGGGAAACATAGAGGTTGATCTGTACTTGGTCTCGAAATTTGTCAATTCTTCTGTTTCTTCCCGTGGGCACTTACATCTGGATGCCGAGCAGGTAGAAGCAGAACTTTGTACGTTAATGTGATATATATTTTTTTATGTTATCTATGATAAGTCTACTTATTGCTTTTCTTTATTTTGGTTTTGTTTTGCAGGTTGTGAAAGCAAAATGCTTTCAAGAATTTTTCTTCAACGGAATATTTGGGAAATTATTTATCCGTTCCAAATCAGAAAAAGGAAGAGAGTTTTTGCTCCAGACAGATAAATCATTATGGAACCCATCGAACATGTACATGCTTTTGCCATTGGAGTCTCGGGACAATCCTAGTCACAAACCTTGGGGAATTGATTGGACGGGAATCAACTCTTGTGTTTCTGAGGTTGAATTTCTTAAGAAAAATGCTTGGTTAAGTGCTGAACAATCAGGTCGTAATGGTGGGAATTCATCACTTCAAATGACTGATTCAATTGAGACTGATCTTATTCACTTGGCCAATAAATCAGTTCATATAAACAACATCAGAGAAATGGTGGTTTTGGCCATTCATACAGGAAAATTTTATTCTGTTCTTGATATCCTTTTGGACACGTCAGCTGAAACTGAATTCGATAGAAACTCTGATGAGGCCCCTTCGAGCTTTTCGTCCTTTGCTGACTATTTCCACAAAAAGTAGGTGATTCCGAGTCTTAAAGATTTTTCTTTCCTCTGTCGGCATATTCAGTTTCTACTTTACTATTCTTTATAATCTAAAACATTCCCCCTCGTCAGGTATGGGATTTCTCTAGCGCGTCCTAAACAGCCATTGTTGCTGCTCAAGCAAAGTCATAATGCCCACAACCTTCTTGTTGATTTCAAAAAAGAAGGTATGTTAGTTTGTGCTCTAAGTTCCTTAATCTGCAAGTATTTTTTTTCAACACCAAGTATTAATATTATTCGACTTTTTTCCTTTTCTAAATTATTAAAGTCGATTCTGCTCTTCATAGTTATAGTTTTACTTTACTTTCAGTTATGAATGCGTCTGAGGTAGGACTGAAATTGTGACTGCATTCAGGCATGAATGTCATGTTTAAGACTACTAGTCTTTCTCTCACTCCCTAGTCCCTTCCCATTCTTCCCAAGTCCTTTTTTGGACAAAATTATGGTAGAGTCTTCATTAAATTTGTATGAATGGTTGACCTCAATTAGATCTACTAGAGTTGCTGGATGTCATATTTTATAATTTGGAATTTTTTCCAAACTATTGTAGTACAATTGTTAGTTTAACTGACCATATAGAGATACATACATTGTGTCCTATTATTTCTAATACACTTTATTTTGTAATGCATATAATCAGGTGCTCCATGTGGAAGGAAAAAAAAATCCGGAAGTAAAGTGGTTGTCAAAAAGCCATACAATCTTGTTCGCATGCCACCAGAACTTTTAGTTGGTATTGATGTACGACTAGGTGTTTTGAAATCAATGTACTTGCTACCTTCACTAATACACCGTCTAGAGTCCCTAATGTTGGCCAGCCAGCTTCGGGAAGAGATTATTTGTGATTCTGGAAGCTTTCATATATCAAGCTCACTGGTTTGTGATTTAAATGGATTAAACTTTTAGTGATTTCACGTTAGTATTTTTCCTATTGGTATATTTTTAGTCTTTTTAGTCTTAACTAATATGTTCTACAATTAGATTTTGGAAGCTCTCACAACTATGACATGTAATGAGAGTTTCTCTATGGAGCGTTTGGAGTTGCTTGGAGATTCAGTTTTGAAGTATGCCTTAAGCTGTCACCTTTTTCTTAAATATCCCAAAAAACATGAAGGGCAATTATCTAATTCCCGCTCTTGGGCTGTTTGTAACTCCACTCTGCACAAGTTTGGAACTGATAAAAATATACAGGTATTATATTATTATATCTATTTTCTGTTAGCAGTTGCCTTTACAATTGTTTAGTTTCTTACTTTCTTTTCGTGTCTATTGTTGAATTGTAATGATACCCAAATCTGAGACTAGGGGAATTTGGAACAATTTGTGTTAGTTAAGTATTTAGGATAATCCTGTAATGATAAAAATCCAAAAACAAAAACCTGAAGACGTAAACCTAAAATTTTATGAAATTATGAATGTTATTGATAATTATGAAGATCCTGAAACTCTATAGAAATTTAGTAATATACCTTTCATATTCTATTGACATGCTGGATTTGCGATTTGGTACAAATGTTGAATGTTCCTAAACAAAGTACATTTAGTTACAAAATACTTACTTTCGCAATATATAGTTTCATCCTTACAAGATTAGAATCACATCTGCGTAAAAACAGACCTCGGGTATTCTATTATAATCATTAACTTTCTACAAGTAAACATTACTTAAATTTGGAATCATCATAATATATTGTACCCCAATGAGATATGTGATTTTTTATTTTTTTTTATATTCCCAAATCTCTGCTAAACTCGAATAGTTGTTTGTGCTTTGAACATTTACAAGACCATGAATAGAAGCTGCTGAATAAGAGAGGAAAATAAGGAAGGTGAAAGTCCTAGTCTTGAAACGCTTTAATGTGCCTTTTTAACGCCCTGTATTTCTTTGAGTTTCTGATTATTTGATAATTTAGAGCACTTTTATCTGAATTCTGATTGTTTTAGTTCTTACTGACAGGGGTATATCCGAGATAGTCCTTTTGATCCGCGTCGATGGACTGCTCCAGGGCAGTTGTCTATACGTCTTTGTCCTTGTGAACACGGTGTGGATACATTGGAAGTGCCTTTAGATAAAAAATTTCAAACTGAAGACATAAAAGTTATGGTTGGGAAGTGCTGTGATAGGGGTCATAGGTGGATGAGCTCCAAGACCATATCTGATTGTGTTGAGGCCCTCATAGGAGCATACTATGTTGGAGGTGGATTAGTTGCTGCTGTTCAATTGATGAAATGGCTTGGTCTTGATGCTGAAATTCAGCCCTCAATGCTTGACGAAGCCATTAAAACTGCCTCTCTCCGTTCTTACAGCCCAAAAGTGACGGAGATTGCAATCCTAGAATCAAAGCTTGAGTATGAATTCTCAGTCAAGGGTCTGTTACTGGAGGCCATTACGCATGCATCCGACGAGCAAGAGCTGGGCCTTGGCTACTGTTATCAGGTACCAAAAGAAGTTCTTTCGAATTTTCTTCTTAAAGTTTTCTGTTTTTGCTACTTCGTTAAGGGTCTGGATCATAAAAAGGAATTGGTCATGTCAATTTGAAAACCTCAAGGTTGACATGTAACATAAAAAACAAACTCTCCATGCAAGTCTATAGCTTAAAGGGTTGAGATATAAAACAATCTCTGGCAGTCTGGTGGATAGTTGATATAGTAGAGTACAAGTGTGTATATGTGTATATATAGATTGAAAATATATATATCACAAGATTGTTATTTTCACAGATTTTTGCATTTGTTTCCAAATCGATGGACAAGTAATGTATGATTTGACCTTTTTCTTCTTGAACCTTTGACAGAGACTTGAATTTCTTGGTGACTCTGTGTTGGACATACTTATTACATGGTATCTGTACCAAAGCCACAAGGAACTTGATCCAGGGGAACTGACAGACTTGCGATCAGCTTCTGTTAATAATGAATATTTTGCTCAAGCTGCTGTGAGACGAAATCTTCATCTGCATCTTCAACATTGCTCTGGGCTTCTTTTAAGTCAAATAAAAGAGTATGCGGATTTTGTTTCTGGTTCTCGCAGCACCACCAAGTCTTCTCAAGTTGCAAAAGGTCCCAAGGTTAAGGTGAGTTTTTGTCTAATATGGGATTTGTTGCACAATATTTGACAATTTTTCACTAGCTTTGTTGTATCTTTATGTATTCCATAGAATGCAGTTTCTGAGGCGCATACCATTCAAAGCTCTATTATCTCACTTCTTTAGGCTTATGGTCCATTTGTTTTTCCTTTTCCTTGTTTATTTTCCCTGTCCCGTAGGTTCCAATCACCGTATCTTTTTGTTACAGGCACTTGGTGATTTGGTGGAGAGCATAGCAGGGGCAATATTAATTGATAGCAAGCTTAACATGGACGAGGTCTGGAGAATCTTTGAACCGATATTATCTCCTATTGTGACGCCTGATAAACTTGAACTACCCCCACTACGTGAACTGATTGAATTGTGCGACTCTCTCGGGTACTTCGTAAAAGACAGTTGCGTAACTAAGGGAGAAACTGTGCATGCAGAGCTTAGGTTACAGCTGAAAGATGTCCTGTTGATTGGAGAGGGGTATGGGCAAAATAGGAAGGTTGCAAAGGGGCAAGCAGCTCTTCATTTGTTGAAAGACCTAGAGGTTTGTCAGCACTCCTCTAATTGTACTCAAGTTCAGCTTTTCATTCTCATTTTTTTGCTTCCTGGAAACTTCCAATTTTTTTTTGGCACTTGCCGTCTTTCTATGACGAAATATAAATACAAGAAAAATCAAAGGACTGTTTGCATAGTGTTCAATACCCCCCCCCCCCCCCAAACACGCCCCCAACAAGATTACCTGCAGTTGTATGGCCTATAATTGTTTTGTAATGACCTTCTGCATTATAGGAGTCTTTGGACTAAGACTACTTCTATGGTTTATTAAATTCCGAAAAGCTTTTACATGAAAATTGAATATTAGAAAGGGCCATGTTTTCCTTCTTGTAATATATACAGATTGAATGAGCTGAGTTCTTTTCTGAGGCAAGATAAAAAAAACAAACATTTTCTGTTCACAGATAGATGTTTGTCTTTGATTCATTAATCATAAAGAAGGAAATTGATTACTAGCAACAATATCCAATGCCTAACTATGTTGTGCATTTCAGCTTCATGCCATTTTCATCACTCATATTTTTCTACTCTCTCTATTTTACAGAGTAGAGGAATTTCCAGGAAGATAAAACAGGGTCCGGACCATGCTGTTACTTCATCTTCCCTGAACTCGGCTGATAATATCTGCAGCCAAGCATGTTCTGAAACTTCGTCCAAGTCAACATCCCATAAAAAGCAAAAGACAGCTAAGTTGCAATCTGAGCCAACTAAAAGTCCTCATGGCAACGATTGTTCTGCAATAGTTTGTGACTCTACTCTTAACGTACCTGGTATGTACCACATAGCTTGTTCTTTCTTTTAATATGATTGTAGAAGTAAATACTAAACCCGGGGGCATGATCCTGTAGAATTTTTAGTTTTAGCTGGTAATGAACAACATTTTATTAACCGACAGTGACTACCAAGATTTCTCTTGCAACCCTTTTAGATTATATTCCTGAATTTTATCCTATATCAAAACTGTACCATATTGCAAAGGATTTGTAGACACCGATCAATGGTAGTTACAACTGTTATTCCCATATCGTTATAATCTTCTGAATTAGATATATTCACATATAAAAGTAAAGAAGGTTCTCTTAGAGCTCACTGCTTTGTTAACTAATTTTCATCTTTTGATTTTTTTATTATTTCCTATCATGCAGCTCTTGCATCAATCAATACGAAAAAAGGTGGACCACGAACCTCCCTTTATGACCTATGCAAGAGACTGCAGTGGCCAATGCCTACATTTATTTCAACGGAGCACAAGTCAAGGTTAGTAAAACAACACATTTGTTAATCAATAATTTTAATAATTTTTTGTATTTATAATTATTTATTTAGTAATCTTTATTATATAGACTTCCATGTCTTATTTGTTTGCCTTTATAACATTCCGATCCTAGCTTAAACTGATATCATGCTGCACAGATCTCCCATAGAATTTGTCGAAGGCCCTGAAAAAAGGCAAGGCTTTAATAGTTTTGTATCGCATATCACCTTAACCATACCAGAGTTTGGTGTTATCGAACTCAGTGGAGATCAACGAGCGGACAAAAAAAGTTCGTTCGACTCTGCTGCCCTCCTCATGCTGTATGAGCTCGAACGACAAGGGATGCTAACAATCGGCAAGGCATGATGTATTTGGTAGTTGTAACTTATTGATATCCTCACAGCATGATGTATTTGGTAGTTGTAACTTATTGATATCCTCACATAAGAAGTATTGAAAAAAGTCGGGCTTTGTAGAATCTGCATTTATGCAAGCATAATAAGTTGATGGGTGGGAAACTGTATTTAATTAGTGGAAGTAATATATAAATTTAGCTATTCGATTCAACAAAGCCGGTTGCTAGTGTCCTCGGGATCAATAAGATGATGGATTAGCAATCTTCACACAAAGATCTAGTTGTATCTGAACAAGTTTGTCGAAACTCCACTAATGGCTAGTTTCTGTTCTGCAAACAGGTGCAGTTATTTCTTTATTTGCATGATTCTGGTTCTCAAAGGCTCCATTTGGGTGGTTCAAATATTTTTACTGAAGCCCATAAATTAATGCTTGATTCTACATTTGTTTCTTTTTTTGATTCTTGTGATTTTGGTTTATTAGGTGTCAAAAATACAGAGAGCAATATTTCCCACTTAAACAAGGATATAACCAGAACTGCAAAAACTATATCTGCAACAATTTTGTAGGAAATAGACCAATGTCCCAAAAAAACATAAGGAAAAAAAAAAAGGAGTCATAAAATATTTTAAAATATATGTACAATAAATTTGAATTAAAACTCATTCACATTGTATATGTTACATATATACACTCAAACCATTAAGTTTAGCCTTTCATTCTACCATACATGTCAGAATTCACATTGCTCGCACATTTGGTAAGTTGCAAATGCCACAACGTTCATGAACAATGTGGAAATTAAATCTTGTGGAAATTAAATCTTCAATGCAACTTTCGGCTCGGATTATTAAAACACCAGAAAAGGGAACTCTTCAAACATGGATGAATGTAGAACATCTAGAATTTGGTTCAAGATGATATCTTTTGCAAGCCAAAAAGATTGCATCGACTCATACAGCACGATTGTTCGTGCCTTCTAAGTTCAACACCGGCTGCCTTCTAAGTTCAACACCGGCTATCAGAACGATGGAACAAATTCTGGTATTCAATTCTCTCATGCTCTGATAACCAACTCGTATACATTACTATTGTTATCCCCAGTAACACGCCTCAACATTTCAAAACTCCTTCGACTCCCTAGAAAGTCAATGCGCTTGAATTCCACGTAACCACGCCTTGTTGCTTCTTTACTGGAGTACATTGATCGGAGCCGATCAGCATGCCTTGAATCAGTATGAATTGCTACCTCTACTTCCTCATTTGACATGTTGTCCTACAAGCAAGCATAAATGGAAAAACTCTAGGATAAGATCATTGACATCTAAAGTTGGTTACTGAATTACATTGCTTTAAAGTCATTATCTATCTACCTCACCAGCTCATATCAATTAAACAATCATCGCAACAGAAAAGAACCATACTTGTATTCTATAGTAGAGACATACTTCTAGTAATGACTATTTTTTATGATTTTTCAGTCACCAGTTTCGAGGCACTCGCAAATAATGGCATTCGAAAGGATCAAAAGCTCTTGGAAATATTGACAAGTCCTTGCTTATAACATATAGCAATAATAATGCATTCTTCCTCGCACAAAACAAAAATATTTAGTTCACTTTGTTATTAATACCATGATAAAAGAAAATGCATCTAGTCTCATAACGAAAATAACATCCTTCTGTCTTAAAACTAGAAAATAGAGGGCATCACACATCAAGATTGGTTGATCCCATCAATGAGGCATGGCAATAGAATCATGTACCTGATAAAAGGCATAGATATAATCTAACACCTGCAAACAAGTGAAGCCCGTATCACTGAAAAATATCCTTGAACAAGGGCCCAATTCACCAAATCGATCAACTGGAAAGAGTATAGTAAGGAAGTGGTTTTTAAATATCACCGCAGTTTTCTCACTGCAAGAAAAGCCAAATGAATAAAAATGCAGTTAAAGGAAAAGCAGTCGTATGCGCTTCCCATTAGATCAGATAATAAAATTAAAACAACTCAGTTCTGCTATTAGAGTTTGTAACAAATGAAAAATATAAACTTCTTACATTTCACAAAAGTTGTCCTGCATTTTATTTTGTCTCAAAATGATAGCAAATATAGATTCAAATTGCTTTGCAGAGTGGACATACAATTGTTTAGAGCAAAATTTATTATAATTATTTTGGGTCTCTTTTGCAATCATTTTAAGACAAAAAGTATTATGTAAAAGCAACACTAACAGCAAAATGGATGAAGTGTAGTGCTAAAAAAAATTTAGCACTTAACCTTTCTGTAAGTTTTCTAGAAAAGTTTACAAATGAATCTTGTGATTCCTTCGTGTCCCCATTTGCATCAAAGAATACAGATGTATGGTGTTCGCTAGCATCCTCAACACTGGAAGATTCTGTGTAAATGGAAGCACTAGAGGTTGGCTCAGATATTGACCAGCAGATTGAATCCAAAAGACTGTTCGGAGTGATTGGGCGTATTGGGGTCTGACATCTCTGTGATCATAACAATGTGTAAACAATTCAAATAAAAATGAATATTCAGCTCACTAACTAACAAAATCGATGACAAGAAGTAAGATCAACAAACACAAATAGTTAATTTTCGCAGAATGTAACAATCTCTACCATCATACCTAGTACCTACAGAGAAAGTGAGTTCGTGCAAGTCTTTCTGCTATACATATGACAGGCACGCAGCAGAGCAATGGTCAGCTGCATGTTTCCTTTTAGCAGCCAACAGGAGGGCAATTAGCCAGAGAACTACTATACATCTTAAATTAAACTTGCCATTTGGAGTTTCTAACATACCCTCGAAGATCCCCATGCCTAGCTATGAACAATGAGCAAGAAAACATTGGATGGCCCCAGCGAGTGCATGTAAAACTATGTTACACGAACTCTACTAATGTGTTGAACAATCTGTGTCAGACACTCAACACTCGGACAAGGGTACGGGATATTTGTCCGACAACCGTGACCAGAATTGGACGCTTCAATCCTTTAGGTGTACATATGGAATAGAAAGTAAAGGCTTGTATTCAATAATAAAGGAGTGATCTCTCTTCTTCAATGAAGGAAAAGTGGAAATCCCTCTTCCTCACTGTATCGGTGTATCCCATTTAATAAAAGTATAAAACTTACTAATTATATGATTGAGGACGAGTACATGATTATCTTAATACATAGAAACTAATAAGGAGCACGATGTCTGTGAAATCATGTTCTATGTTTGAACACGAAGCCGAGTCTAATATATTTGAGATTAATAAAGGTCCAACACCTGGACAAACTTGCACTGGAGTACATGTAACATAGCTGTAAACTAATGAAAACCCAAATCTGACAGTTTATCTGTATGGATATCTCGGTTTGTCTGGAACATAGTTGTTCATGAATAGCTCGGTTTATTTCCAGCCATACTCGGTCTATCTGTATGGCAGTTATATTTTCTTTTTGTGTCTAACTTCTCCTAAATGTCTCTTTCCCTACTTTTTCCATTATTTCTCCATCTCATTTTTCTTTCACATATGCCACACGTCATAAGAAAGACTGTTGTACAATAACCAGTCTCGCATAAAACAAACTGCAGGTTGCCTATATAAGATAGTATAAAGAAACAACCCGGGTCAAATCCCAAGTCCGGAACAAATCTTGGGTCAAATCCTAAGTCCGAATCGAATCAAATCCGTCCAAACAAGGCCTTAAACCACTAGCCCAAAAGTATCTTCTTGGATACACCATAGGCTCATCCAAAAGGTCATGACTGAAGGTATTATTGTTAGTAACTTAATTCCTTATATATAGACAAATTTTTCTCATATCTTTCGATGTGGGACTGGGGTGTTACATATAAATAAATTAAGAGTTCAACACTAATTAAAACAGCTAATCTTTCCATATAGTTATGCAAAACTACCATGAAGCCAAATGACAGGTGAGTATATTCCAAGAATAATAAAAGGCCTCACTTATCATCTAATACTCATCCTTGTTCAATCAAAGACATGTACAAATCAACAAGTAATACTAGTTGAAACCAAGTCAAGTGTGGTAATTATTAATACCTACCTGCATACGGCGACCCCGACGCTTTCTAACCCCATTTTTGGCCAGGTTTGCCATCTTTTGTCTTTCTTCATGGCTTGCTTTAATTCCAGAACTCAATGCATCATGAGAACGGTTACACCCATTCCTGTCCTATAAAAGATTAAAAGAGAAAGCTCAACACATGAGCAAACAAGTAAACTGTCATATATATTTAAAATAGTTTATCCTTATGTATTCAAAATAGCGTTTCTCTTGCTGATGAATATTTTTTCTAGAGTCTCGTGGACAGGTTAAAAAATGAGAAGATGGTTATGCATAGTCATTTTTATAATAATCTAAGCAAATCCTTTCCAAATACAACTGATTAAATCTTTCATACTAGTAAGAAATTTAGATGACCAAGAAAAAATATAAGAAGACAACAAAATATTTACCTCAACAGATAAATCACTTTGAACATTTTCAAGTACAGTTCCAACATGGCGAGCCAAATCGGCAGATATGTGAACTAATCTCTGCACACGTTTTTCCTTTGCGGTTTTCAAGACCCATAGTGGCTGAGGAACATCATTTGTTAAAACTTGCATGGGGATAATAATAATAGAAAGAGGAGAAAGACAGAAAAATAATCCTCACTCCATTCCACAAAAAGAGTCTCATTTGTAAAAAAAAAAAGTTGCTCCACAAAAAGAGTCCTCTTTTTATTTATGGTAGTACAAAACGACACAATTTCCTCAAGTTTAATATCATAATTTCACTACTATGCTACCATTACTAAACTAAACACTTACTATTATACTAAGGGATATACATGGAATAAAGTATAACCTTAACACTAGCAAAATTTTCAAATGTGTCTCTTTTTGTGGAATGGAGGGAGTAGTTAATTAGTACTTCAAATGCTATTATGAGCTTGGACTATCTGAAATTACAGTCAAAATCCTCATAAAGAAGATGTAATAGTTCACCTATGGTTGAAGATAATAATACAAATTTGTTACTAATCTACATATATATATATATGGAGAGAGAGAGAGAACTCGGCACAGGTATTAAATGCGCCAAAAACTTATCTATACATTATATATCATCTTTCAACACTTATATAGTATCTTTCAACTATATCAGAGACAATTAACAATTAAAATGTACAAACGTATTTTCATCAAGCCTTAAATTCTTTGCTGAAAACAGTTAAAAATGGGAGGGAGTAGTACTTGTTTTGATAAGTGAGATAATACAAATTTCTCTTAGTTTATAGCACAGTAAATTGCCAAACTAAAATGTGGATCAGTAGCACACTAGAACTTACCGTAACAAGATTATCTGAGTGGCCAATATATTTTTGAATACAAGGCCCTTCACAGACTACATGACTGGCACTGCAACCAACCAGCCATCGATCTACTAGTGTAGCACCTTGCGAAGTAGCAGCCTCAACAACCTACCAAAAAAAATCCACGTTTAAGAGAATGGCTCAAACCACCAATACAAGTTCTATATCTTCTGAAGTCAGGAGCTCTAAGTCTAATACAAACATGAGCTTGTAAAACATTAATTGGCACTGAGAGAAAAGTATAACAAATCAAATCCAAAGGAACCTGAATAAACATCAAAGATTTTTCCAGATACTCCCTCTATTCCAACAAAAGAGTCCCATTTTGAGTTCCATTTCTTTTGATAGTAGTATAAATGACAGAATGTCCTTAAGTTTTATCAACACAATGTCATTATCATGCCATCACTAATAAAAAAGTTCATAAATTTAGGGTCATGGAACCAAAAACATATACTCAAAATTTGTAAATGTGCAAATGAGACTTTTTTTTGTGAGAAAAGAGGGTGTATAATAAAAGAGTAACACAATCAATGTAAATTAAAGGCATCTGTTTAATCCTTAATTTCAAACTTCAATGGAATACATATTTAAATATTAACAAAATTCTAGTCTACCTTGCTCTGCAGTTCAGCAGAAACATCTGCATCGACATACAAGGAGTGACCGGACAGAATTGAATCCATACTTCTTCCTAACTCTTTCTCTGAAGAGCGTAAGTGTGGTCGTACAATCGTGTCAGATTGCTTAAAATTTTCAAGCATACCCACCGGAAAACAAGAATTTTCCGCTCTAGCATAATGAAATAACCCATTCAAATCATCCCTAGGGACATCATTTTCTCCAATACTCTTAACGCCATACTGGGATTCACTCAACCTTGCTGCATCAAACAAATATATCCATCAATTTTGCAATGGAAATGCACAATAAATTGTTTATTCATGATAATTTGAAAATTTTTGAAGAGAATCCACATTTCTGATTACTTTAAAAAGGGTAATCTCTGATAACTGAAGCATAAAGAAGCAGGAAGGGTGCATAATGCAAGAGTTATAAATCAATTAGAATGAGATTCATTTTCACATATAAACAGAAGGGGTGCATGAAAAATGAAAAATGGGCATACTTATCTGAGCTGAATTATTATTTCTAGCTACTAGCACTTCACACAGAGACAACTCTTACCATTTCTTCTGACACTATCCACAAACCACCCAAGTGTTACAATAAAGAGACCGTTTCTTGATCCATGTTTCAGAGCATGCTCAAACTTACGCCCGCAAGAGCTGTAAAGAATGTTAAGTTTTCACAGAAGCATGCTTCAGAGTGCAAAAGGAATTTGCATTGGTGAGAAACCAAATATAATAATAAAAAAATTTAAAAAAAATTCCCATAGTCAAAGTGTGACGAAGATCAATCTATGCGATATACTTGGTATGGCTGTCATAATGATAAAAAAAAAAACTTAAAAAACATGGAAAAGATGCATGGATTTAGCTGAACCTACAACTATCATCACCCATCAGTGAGAGATAAGCATGTGAATACTTGCAGGCATATCAACCAAATCTTAATATTAAAATTAAAAAGGATATCTGAACCACCAGATGGGTACATTGAGGATGCAAATGGGGACTGTATTGGCCACCTAATCTCTCTGTTGCATCCATGACTTGTTTCCTTGCTTCTGTGAATCACATAATGAAAAGGACATATATTACTTATTAAGCTATCCCAATATTGGTATTTACAAGAAATTAATTACTTCATTTGAAGTGAAAGAGACTAAAAATAATTTAAAAAAATAAAAAATAAAAACAGTTACAAAAATATTGCTTCTATACAAGAATCAAGGAGCTGACTGCTGACCGACAAAAAAAAAACAAAAAGCAGAAGGAGAGGATATTCATGTGATACAAGAGATCAAACACAAAAAGGAGAGGATATGGAAAAAAGAGAGCAGGGACATAATAAAAATCTCCAAATTCATATATAATGAAAAAACACCTACTTATCAGCTGAAAATATGAAAAATACTATGTGTGTGTGTAGTTAAAATTGGAGACTTTACATTACAATAACATACCTTTGGAAAGTCCAGTAACACAAATAACAAGACCAGAAAAGGGAGCAGTTGATGATGGAAGAATTGGCTGAGAGGAGAATGATGAAACAGAAGCAGAAGCAGGAAACATTTGGAGACCAACTCTCAAATTCATTGAAGGGGTTGAATCTACAAATAGTTTTGAACAATTCTTGCTGTTTATCACCTCAACTCCTCTAACACCACCCATTTTTACCAATATTAACTAAATATATCGACACCGACAGAAAATTGGGAACCAAACCGAATTATGGAAGAGATAGCTATTAGTACAACTTGTTACGTTAAGGATCATAATAATGATTTGGGTAATAAAGATTTGGTTTTTAAAACAAAACTGAATAGAGATAGAGAGGAAGAAGTAAAACTGGTAAGAACAGAAAGAAGACAAATTTATTGAAATTCTGGGAAATTTAAAGATGGGGATCTCAAAGTACACCTGATATTATTACAATAATTGTGTATAAATTCAATGAATGGCTAAACTTGAGGAAAAATGAAATGGGTCCGAGTAAAAAGTGAAGAAAAGGAGGGGGAAAATGGAGGGATTGCAATGAAGCAGCTGGAAAAAGGGAATGATTTATTGGATCAAATTTGCAAGAAAAACAGAGAATTTTTTGAAAAATCTCCCTCAGTAGTCTATAAATTCATTTTTTGAACGAGGGCTTCTTTCTTCCTACATGTAGTACAGATACAGAAAGAAAGACTGAATAATGAGAGATTTTTTTAGGTCTATTTCATTTCCCTTTGATACTAGTATGTGGGTTCAGAAAGAAAAAGGGGGAATTCTCCAAGAACGGGAAGAAGCACACAAATATACTATACTCTGTTAATCGCCACTCTGGATTCTCTGATTTCTCTCTCTAAAATAACAATTATGCAGAACCTTTTTTTACAAACAAGAAGAAAAGCTCAAATTTAATAAGTTATATATACCCTTTATAAGTGTGTACTTTTTTTGGTTTGCGAGTTTGTATAAAAAGTAAAATTTTATATGTTGTTGAATCCGGGTTATTTATTAAATATTCTTTCTTTTTAGTAAGACAAAGTTTTATTTTTATTTTTCTAGACTGTATTCAACTTCTTAATTGCTTCAAGGCTTCTGCCCCTTTCTTTCCCCCTTAATTTTATTTTTTTAAACATAAATCATAAATAGATACTCATTTTTTCTCTCCATAATCCAAAAGAGGAAAAGATTTAAGTTTAAAAAAAATAGTCGATTCATAATTTTTATTCATCTTTCGTGTTGTTTATATTTGTTTCGAGAAATATATCAATAAATTTCAATTCTTTGATTATCCCATTTTACCCACCAAATGTTTATCATGTGTTTCTCTAAATGAGACTGGATAACACATTTTTCAGTAAATGAAGACAAGAATTTGTTTGAAAATTCTGTCCAAACTCATAACAAACAGATTTCTCCTTTTTCCTGTTCTTGTAAACATAGATAAGACAGAAAGCTTAACATGGGCAGGTGGGACCCCACCCATCCTACTTGTCCCTTTTCTCCAAACTCCAAATCTCTTCTTCACTTTCATTTTTCTCAACTATTTTAGCCCATATATTAATTAAGCATTTATTGTTAATGTAGAATAATTCTGTGATAATGGGACTGACCACAAGACAAATGGTGCTCCTGAAAATTAAGTGTCAGACAGGTGCATTTTTTTTGGAAAGGGGTCCCCGTTGGATAGTTATAGTTAATGCCTAAATGGACTCCTCACCAACTTTGGGACCATATGTTGCAATCTAAGAGTTGGGATATACACATTTGTTCTATAAATAGATACTAAATTAGAGGCACACGTAACAAATATCATTGTCTAGTGGTAAAACTTCTATCTTGATTGTTTTCGATTAGTATGTTAGAGTAGATTAGAGTAGTTATATGACATTATATAGAAGACTCATTTACGATTATTCTTTAAATTTTTTATTATTATTATTTTCATTACATTGTTATTTTGCTAACAAAAACACCATCTTTACAAGGTCTCTTGGTAAAATCTTATAACCAACCTAAAACATGTACTAGCTACTATGGTAACACTCATTTAAAAATTTCTACGGTACAAAGCAACTACATACTCCTTTCATTCCAAAATTATAAATATTTTTTTTATTTTCAGACAAAGTTAAAATATATTTATATTTTAAAATTATAAAATGGCATGTACAACAATTTATTATTATATTAGTTCTTAGTATTTATGTGAATTTATAAATTTCTGTTGGGTAAGAAAGTTTCAGGAAGCAATGCAGACAGCATATATAAATCCTTTCTTTTTCTTTCTATGCCTAATTACTGACAAAGAAGTTCTCCTGGACCAGTGAAATCATTCAACTGTAAGAGACATCAGCAGAAATTGTCAACAAAGTTAAATCAAATGACTTTTATTCCTTTTGTACTACAATGTTATACAAAAGTAAACATGACGACGAAACTTCTGAAAATTTAGAACTGAAGAGTTCATAAAATTCCCAGAAACATAAATAAAATGAATTATACAAGAATGCTTAGCACATCAAATGCTATACAAAACAGAGTTTGTCAATAATATTCGTCGAACAGATATACTATGTCCTCGACACTAGTTAACTGTCATGCTGAGTGTTGGAGAATACACAAATCAATGGCTTAACATTTTCAGACTAGATACATGCTAGATCAGGTTGGCAATGCCCGCATACAAAAGTGTTTGAAGCAAAGAAGAATGCTTCTCGTTCTCTCTGGAACCAAAGAGAATGTTGATTGTTGTTGATTACTCACTTTTGCCGAGTCTGTTGGAATTTAACATTCCCCCAGCGTCAGATTTTAATTTGGATCCAAAGGAGATGATTTGTAGGACAAGACCATCAATTTCTTCCTCCTTTTTCTCGTATACGAAGAAAGCAACAAACACAATGGGAAGTCCTGCAATAACAAGAAGAAAATGACCCCAAAAAATTGATATGAGATACCATTGGTTTGGGGAATATCTTTGTATTGTTATTGAAGTGCAATAATCCGTCTCAAATGAGAGTCCACTTTTAAAGCAGTTAAGAAAGTTTGAATTTAATATAATGGTCAAGATCTTTACTTACTTTAAATGTAATGAGATTTGATATATTGATTTTGGAAGTTGAATCTTCTTTTGGTAAGTCATAAAAAGATAAATTGGACCCTCAATTTGGGACATGGCTAACAATAATATGGGCAAAAAACTGAAGTGGCTGAAATCAAAATGAAATGTCAAACTGTTTCCAACTTATGTAGGTTGTAAGAGGATGCCGATGTACTAGGGGTAAGGAGAGGAGGAAGCGAGAGAGAGATTGCAAACCTATAGCAAACGAAGTCTGCAGAGAAACAGTTCCAAGGAAGTTCAGAATCAATACAGAAAGAACCACCTGTTTCAATAGCAGAAAACAAAAATGCATAAATTAATGAGACTATAAGAATTAGTACAAAACTGTGGAAGCATATTAACGGGCTTAGAAATTATGGCAGTGTCAGAAAGTAATGTGAGGTGACCATAACTTCCTAGGCCTCACCAAGGAATATTATACCTCTTAAGCAATCTTATGATGGTATTAATTTTGGTTTTCCCTTCTTAACAATGATATGTAAAGTACTCCACTAAGGAAGCATACTAATGGAGATCATGATGGGATCAAAGAGCCATACATGAAGACACATATCTAACTAGCAACAAGCCTGTGCCACATGGACAGTGTTTAGCAATAATCTGTATTTTCTCATCTTAGGAATTTATTTTTTGACCAACAAAAATAACTCGAGATCCTAATCCTTTCCGTGATCATTTGATTGTTATTTTGTTAGGAACTGACTACATGTCAGGTCGATATCGGCAGATACTCTGTTTACTAGCAATATTTTCCAAGCCACTAAACTATTTTATGCTGTAGAAATATTTTAACCAGCATGCCATCAATAAGAAGTCAGAAAATTCAAATCCTTTAGTTTTCAGTACTCGGTTCTTTTAAATTAAAACTGAACTAGAAGCACATAAAATAAGAAGAAGAGATGCAAGTTAGCATAAGTACCTTGAGGAACAGCGGCCAGTCATTCCCACAGCAAAGAGATTTTAAATCATTTACTGAAGAATTCCATGATGAAACCATTGATAAAGCAACTCTATGCGACATCTCTTCTGACAAATGGAATTTTGACTCGGGAAGTTTCTCAATTGTATATCCCAAGCTGCACCAGCATAAAGCCGTAAGATAACATTCTTGGAAAAACTTTTCCAACCTTGCATCAGTCTAACTTTTATTATATATTGTCGATTGGATGCAAACAAGAAAGACTTGAAACAATCAGATGGGCTTGCATCATAGGTGATACCAACGAGCTATGAGTTTCTCACTATACTGATTGTCAATTGGATGCAAACAGAAAGACATGAAACCATCAGATGGACTTGAATCATAGGTGATACCAACAAGCTATGAGTTTCTGGCTCATTGATCAATTATTATGCTATAGAACAAGATGTCGTATTTGTATATGGTCAGTGTAAAAGGCAAACTTAGAATAGGTGAGTAGGCGAAAACATACATTTTCTTAGGTGATTTTCCATGGATGAACAAGAAGATTGATGCCGCAAATATTAGTTTGGAAACTGCGGTAACGAAGGTATACCCAGGTGCTACGAAATTGAAGTAAATGACAACCAAAACTAGAATTGTGGTGAGTGTTTGTTTAATATCCCTCCAGAGAAGCATGTCAGCAACTGAAATTGTAGCGTCAAAAAATCGATTGTTACTCAATACCATAAATTATAATGTTCTCAAAGGATAAAAACAAAATTATAAATCAGAAACTCAAGTTGTCACATTATAAACCAAAACTAGCATTCCTGGCTTGGTGTAAATCATTAGTTGGTGCCATGAAGGGCCAGGTCACGAACTTCTCATTTACCCAAACACATTTAGAATATGAGAAGTCAAGTAATAGAAAGTGAATTTAATCCTGACAAATCAAGCTACCTGAGTCAAACTGTTATGCAATTCAAAATATGTATCAGGGAGTAAGCCTGCATAAACATTTACATTTTTTGGATTATTGAAAGGACAATTTATCATATTTGAACACTTAACTCATGTAACAAGGAACAAAAATCCATACACACACAAAACCCAAGTAAGGATATAAATAAGGCTATAACGACTATATAGTAGTGCCTCCACTTCTCTACTGAGATTCGAACGTATGACTTCTCATATAAGAGATGGTATGAAACCATTTGACCTAGACCTTGTTGGTGCTAGTGGGTTATTTCAGTACAAGAAACAGATAACAATCGCAGGATTATAAATGCTCGCACTTTGCAGGATACAATTGCAGGCATGGGAAGAAAAGTACGGAAAAAGCTGGAGACAACACTTTTATCTATACACCTCGTGTGTTATGGTTCACAAGATGATTTTTGTAGAATCCCCACCCCCCCATACAACTTTTCTTTTTATAAAATGTATAGAAAAATGTTGCATCTGTGTTTTTTCCCTAGGATATTCTTCCGGTGCCACACTGCTACTATCTTTATTTTCTACAAAAAAAATCATGTTGATGTATCTAAGACGTAGATGGCATTTAATAAACAGCACGGCCAGACAAGAAGACGGAAAGAAAGGAAAAAGAACCGTGTTGTAGAAGGAACTGATTATATATACCCCATCCGCCGCCAAGATATATTGAAGCTTTAGATGGGCCATCCTTTCGACGTTGCAGTTCAGCCCTCAAGTGTGAGTATGACTCAATTGTCCTATTAAGACCCTCCTGCAGAAAATCAACTCCAACTTATCACAGAGAAACCATTAAAATAAGAATCTGGCATATATTAGCGAACCATGTCTTTTTACTCCCATCTTTCAACGCAAGAATTGGTGCATAAATATTATATGGATCAGAATATTTGAAAACCACCCAAAGAAAAAGAAGAGATTTTCATAATGCATTTGGGACATGGTAATATATAACATCCCAAAAAATTGTCTCTTTTTTAACCAGGTATGTTCTAGAGGATCACCACTTGGAGCTTAAGACCAATGCATCTCTAACTTAATGACCTCAGGCTCAGAAAAACATGAAATACATTAATTGGAGAACTCTAAGTCCTTAGCTAAGAACTGATAAAATATATTTTAGAGAAGATAGTAAGTACAATGATAACATTTTGTGTTAAGAAAACTAGATCAAGATCAAAGTTTACTCATGTTATGGGACATGGAAACACCTGTAGTGGCACGATTGGTGTGTAGCCAAGTCGATCATTTGCTTTTGAACAATTAAACGTCCTACTGCAAGAGAGGAGTCTGATTCTTGAAGGCGTAAACTGAGGAACCTTCATCCCATATGGTGCTAACAGATTATATATCCCCTCCACAATATGTGCAATTGGCATCACAACTGAGGCAGGAATTTTAATTCTTGGCCTGCAAACTACATAAAATCAGAAATAAAGATAACTGCATTGGGAATACATAATGCATGGTTCAGAATCACGGTTTCGGAAGGTCATTTTTTTTACGCGATACCTGTTTTGGTATCGGTTCGACTTCGGGCAATACGCACCATTACACTAGTTAGGAGCTTCAAAAATAAATTATGAAAAAAATTCTAAAGAATAAAAACAACAAGATGGATCAATTAAGTTCACAAAAAACACTATCTGGTATGCATAGCACTTTCCAAATGATAAAATATAAACATAGACATCTTGCAAACGTGTCTAACTACATTCCATAAAAATTGAGTAGTAAATTCTTAGGATATTTTTAAGTTATACTTAACTAGGTACTATATAGGTACAATTTTTTTTAAAAAATTAATATGCATAAAATATTAAAATTTCTGCGTATACGCCGAAAATTTGAACTGTGACATAATGTGATCCTTCTCTTGGCAATGAAGAAAAAGAATAACTGAAACCAAAAAAAAAAAGGAATACTTGAAAGACTTTGATTTAATATAGACTTTGAAGTTCAACAATACTTGAAATAAATTTGTAGTGGACAAAAATATAAAGCAAACTATGCTAATCTAAATTTCCTGTATAATAGCCAAACTAAGACATTTTGACCACGAAAGAAGAAACTATTGAGATGTGATGTACTGCTAAAACTATGGTACACTGAATCCATACCCTACCACTGAAAGGGAGAATTACAGTACCTATCATAGCCAAGACCGCCAAGGATAAGTGAGACAAACTCCCAAAACTTAATCGGCTCCATATTAGTTATAAAGTATGCCTGCAAAACCAGGAGTGATTGCAACATTTTCAATTAGTTCAATCATTCAAGTCTCAAAAAGTGCTGTTTGAGCTCCTGATTTGAAGCTTGATAGGCGAGGTGCACCTTAAAAGCTTGACTATGTTATGTTTTGAACACGTTAGTGCAAACAGGAGGATGTCTAGTGTCTCTCCTAAGTTGTAAATATGTCAACCCATTTTAACAGTCTGTAGGCTGTCGTTTCATCTTTTTTTACTTCAGCTAAAGAGATATGCAGAGGAATGCAATAATGCTGTTTGGATTGTTTTATATAAATTAAATAAGGCAAAACATGACAAGCGAGACAGTCTCTTTCATGATTTACTGTCAATTTTGATAAGCGACATCTATATATTATTGCGTATTGAATTGTTACAGAGTCAAACAAATACATAATTTACAATATCCTATATGCTTCTCACGGCATTGCAGTATACCTATATCTATTGACTTTAGATACCTGATAATTAAACATCCCAGTAGAATCTGCAAAGAAATATTACCTCACCAGCAGCTCTCTCTGCAACCGTCCCCTCGGATGCTAAAGCTCTTTCAGCACATATATGAGCATGTGCCACATTTTCAACGTAAGTAAAATCATACAAGTTGTTGCCATCACCGATAATGAACTGATCAGTTTGAAGTACAACAAACAAAGTGACATTAAAGTTTGTGGAGTAGGCCTAAACAACAACAACAACAACAACGCCAAGCAAGGTAATAGAAAACAGTCAAAAGTAACAGGCATTCATTAGTCCACTGAACCCCGTGCGGTCAAAAATATATTTTTTTAATCAAGAAGTCTTAAATAAGAAGGACATCTTCTATGTGAATGCATCCTACCATTTACCAACACAAATTGTTTGAAGGAAATGGTCATTTTGATGTCAGTCTACAGGAAGCGAGGAGTTGTAAGTGTTTCAACAATACCAAAGCAGACTCTTAAGGATGCCATAATAAGCTCAACCAAAATGTTTGGATGTTCCATAGATGTAGACATTATGGTTGAAGACACAGACGAGTATCCAGGATGTTTAGAAGTAAAATTTATTCACTTCTTAGATTTAAAAGGACAAGTACTAACAAGTTGCATGGCATGCTCTTTCACTTGTGGAAGAAGTCTGGCTGTACGATCTCACTTGATCAGCTTCTTGGCTAACCTTTAGCTTTTGAGGAAAGAAAGACATTTACGTTTTATGTTTTGGACTTTAATATGAGTTTTTTCCATGCTATCTGGCGGGTTGACAGTGTGAGCTGGGGCATCGGGAAGTTCGAAAAGATTTGTCATAGATTGAGAGTGCAAAGAAAAACCTGTCGTCTACATAGCATGAAGAAATACCCATTATATTAGCATCTACTTACCACTTACCAAATTAATTATTTACATCTACTTATCGAGCATTTTTTAGACAAAGTTTCTAGACTGATAACCTAAATGAATCGGAGACAAAATCAAAAGTAAAAGAAATAAAGGACTTAGTTACCTTAGATTTCCCTGCCCTTGCAGCATCAACTAAAGATGGAACAAGTAACTTATCACCGGGACCAAATATGCTGCTAGGACGGATGCAGCATGTTAGAAGCCCATTACTACCATTGGACTTGATAACTAGTGCCTCTCCATCAGCTTTAGTTGCAGAATATGAATCATTGTGCTGAAACAATAATTACGCATCATTATAAACAAATACATACACAACTCTGGTTTCCATGATAAGTGCTCCCAGTAATTGATTTACTAAAACTAGTTTGTTACTTGAATTTTCTTACGAAGTGGAAACCAGAGCCACTACCCTTAGGGTATGTCTACTAGATAAACCATCAAGTGCACGCAATACCCCATCAATCAAGCATAGCAGATAATTCCATAGTAAACTATGTGTGGGTGACCAAAGGATATATTGCTTTTTGTAGAGTATTGAACACATGACCTATGCATTGAAAGACACTTTTCAGTAGGGTTTACTAGCACCTTGGCCATGTTTGTTTGCAAAACACATGCTTGGGATTGGACTATTTGTCTTAATTTAACATTATTTCAGACTATTTTATCCCATGATGGGTGACTAATAGTCCTATAAATAGTCCTATGGACTTTTTTTTATCATTCTCAAGGCTATTTATGAGAGATTATATAATCACATGATTAATGTGGGATTAATAGCCTTCCAATTTTAAATTATCAAATGGCTTTATAAGATTAATAGTCCTACGTCCCTAGTACAGGGATTAAATATAGTGTTAAATTAAGAGAATCTCAAGTATAATTTTTGCAAACAAACATAGCCTTGAGCTAACAACTTGGGGTTATTGGTTTGATAATTTATTGATCTCGTCTGCCTTAGTTAAATTACAAGAAAGTAAGTAAGAATAGTTTTATGAGTACTTGAAGGTAGATAAAGAACTATGACGCCAACCATTTCTAGAAGTTCAAGTAGTAAAAGCAAAAAGAAAATTGAAAGTGGATAAAGCACTTTATCCCACTGGTGGTAATTACTAATAACAAAATAACAGACAGATTTAATATGGGTGGTGATATATGCACACCCTAGATTACTAATTGCACACTCAAATATAAGTAAATGCCTAATTTATCCTTACTAAATAAGACAAATATAAGTAAGCAAGGCTTTCTTCTAATTTTGGCATTTATCATATTATACATAATAAGTATAAAACAAAAAACAACTTAAACAAGTATAACCATTATGTAAAATAATTAAACATTACATAATACTTATCAAAAGATGAAGACACTTAAACTCATAATTGTTCCCTATAAAATATAAAATGTTCATGCCTTCAAAGAAAATTAGACACAAAAAAGATCCTATTTTATAATAATCACACAAAAATAAACTCATTATTAATAGCTAAATAATTGAATTGATGAATGAGTGTGGGGTGAATAATAGTTTATTTAATATTATTATCAAAAATTGGATGACTTTTTTTTTTGGTTAATTTTCTTTTAAGACATTAACATTTTAGATTTTTGAAGGAGACAGATATGAGGTTAAGTTTGTCTTTCTCTTTTGATAAAGATTATGTATTGTTTAACCATGCATTTTACATAATTATTGTTGTATTTGTTTAAGTTATTTTTTATTTATAGTTATTATGTGTAATAGGATAAAAGGCAAAATTAAAAGATGATAAATAAAAGAATTGGGGTCTCATTTATTAGGGACAAATTAGTCACTTACTTATAATTAGGTGTGCAACTAATAATTAGGGGTGTGCATATATCACCCCCCCTTTAATATTAGTTTCCCAATAAATATTTTAAAGGAGGAATGTGACGCAGTGAATACCTTAGCTGGATAGGGAAGTGATTCATCCCCATAATAAATTCCACGTACTCCATCAAAGACTACACTAGGAGAGCTAGTGTAAATAAGTCTTTTTACTTTTAGTTCAACACATGCCTCAATTATGTTCACGGTGCCTATTGATCATAGCGTGAAAAGAATACATTCAATGATATTAAAGTTAAAACAGAAATCATAATCCAAAATCACAGGAAAAACTCCATTTTTTTAAATGCTCTACATGGCTAATGATTAACCTTGTACATTAACCGAAACATGAAGTTGGTGGTTATTGATGGATGAATCTGGAGCAGCCATGTGGAAAACAACCTCAGCTCCTTCGCAAGCTGCAGGTATAGTAAGATTATGTGAGAAGATCAATAGATGTAAAGGATAATTGAACTTATATATCAATCAAATCACATGGTGCTAGAAAATAAATCAAACTACTGGAGCTCAGTCAGCTCATGATCACCTCATTTAGATCTGGTTAACATTGGCTTGTAAGATAAATTGGCCTAGCATGAGCACTTTTTAATCTCATTAACATGATACTGATGATAGGCTAGGCTTGAGCTCGGCCTGTTTAGCAAAGGATGACAATTTGCGACAATATACGAACACGACATCAGATATGAGAGTTTGGGTTCAGTATAAAACAGTTTCCTTTATTTTAGAAGGTTCACACGGTTAACATTAAATTTATGTGGGTTGGATACGAACAGGCTAACACATTTAATCTGATTTTAACCCATTTAGATAGGATGAAATTAAGTAATTAAGAAATCAATACAATAGACTTATTAGAAGAAAAGGATAAAAAATCCAACTGCACAATGGATTGCCTTGAATATATGAGTTATGAATGTCTAGTCACTACCTAACCATGTCATATTGTGCTTTGTTAAATGGGTTGTGTTGTGTTAAAATTGGTTATTATGTGACAAATAAGAATAATGAATAGTGTAAAAATATTTGTGTAACATAACCTACACATTAAACAGGTGTAAAAGGTTGCTGGTAGAGTGTTAGGCTGAGGGTCTTAACATGATTAGTTAAATGGGACATGCTAGAGTTGACGTGTTTAGTTTAATACCTATGTCCTAACACAAAATAAACTCGCCTAACACAACATGATTTCTAGCCTAGGTTTAGTTAATTAGTATTATAAATGACATGGAATATCAAAATAATCCAAGTAAATGTATACAATAAAGTCGAGCTCTAAATTTACTTGTGCTCGTTATAGAAACAACCGATCCTAAGCAACCTACAATTTGACTTAACTAGGTTCACTTGCACTTAGTTGGAGCATCTAGGCTACTTTATCTTATTAAGCTGAAGAAATGATTGCCTAAAACTAATGAAATCTGTTAACTATAGAAAACATCTTCAAGTAAATGAAACAAAAAACATTATTGTTAAGAGGGATGAACCTTTGAAAACTTGGGACTTGTTACAAAGATCAGTAGATGCATATTGAACACGTCCTGACCGAAGAGCTTCACCAAGGGTTCCATTCACTTCATGGGGATCTAGTTTGATAGAGGGGCCCAAGTCAGCAATACGAACTGAAAACATTTCATAACGAATGAGCATTTCCACCAAATGCCGCGCAACAAACCCTCTTCCCCCTGTTACTACACACCATCTCTCTTGCCCAGACATTTTCTTTATTATCCCCTGTAAGCAAAACTAAATCTAAATGGGCATCCCCATTTTAAAAACAAAAACCAAATACAAAAAAAAAAATAATAAATAAATAATAAATCAAACCTCAATTCAAAATGCTGATAAATTAAGCAAGAACATCATCACATTATAATAATGAAATCTGGAATTATTTCGTCGACATTGAGTTTTTCTTTCATTGCTAACGGGAAAAACATAAGGAAAATCGGCAATACTCGCGCACATTGCCATCAATTACAAGATCCAACATCATCGCTATTATTCATCATATTTTGAATTGAAAATTAAGGCTTACAGGTTAGCAAGTAAATGTTGGAGGATTACCTGAGAAAACTTGTGTTGGCTTAAGCTCTCTGCTCCTTGAGCGCCAGATATATTATTATTATTATTATTATTATTATTATTATTATTATTATTATTATGTTCCCGAGATGGGAAAGAGAGAGAGAGAGAGAGGAGGGAGAAGAATCGAACCAAAACGAGCTTCGCTCAGCTTAAATAGCTACCTGCTTGTGGGACCGCAACCAATTCACATGTAAAATCAATTTAAATACGATTTCAATATTAACTTTTTTAAATTCAATAAAAAATATTTTTAAAGTTACACTTAATATAATTTATTTATGTCATGTTTGTTTGTAAAGACCCATGACTATATTTTAATATATATTATAATCTCAAGATTATTAATTCTTAGATTAAATAATTTTTGTCACATGTTTGCTTTTTATGAAATTATTTATAGGATAACTTAAAATAATCTCATGTTATATTTGTTTTATTCATAATTATTTAAATAATTGGATAAAAACTTGTCGTTTGAACTATTATACTCTTATCACTAATAACAAGTATATTATATTCTCGTTAGTTTGAGTATACATATATATGATAAAAATACATCGGGTTTTTTAAACAAAATTAAAGGTTAATTTTGTCCACAAATTTTTAATCCTAAATGGTATGGATTATAATACGTGGTATTAATTAGTCTCCCTTTCAAGTCATTTATTATATCGGGGCTAATAGTTCTAAGTCTATTTTTTAAAATAAAAAAGACTTGAGATTAATAATCCATTCCCAAGTGTAATATTTGTAAACAAACATAACTTTAGAGCATGTTCGTCAGTGGCTTATAAGTTAGTCAAATTAGCTTATAAGTCATTTGTCACTATTCCTATGTTCAGCAACGACTTATTTTTGTACTTATAAGTTGATTTTTAAATCAAAAATAAATAAATAAGTATTTGTAACTTATTTTAAAATGACTTATAAGTCATTTTAAAATAAGTTAGTTTGACCAAATACAATGTCTATTTTGCCCCTTTTTTTATTAATATCCTTTTTAGTAATCTTTACATTTGATTTTAATTTATAAGTCATTATGAGCCGAACACTTTCATAACTTGTTTTAACTTAACTTCTGACTTACAAGTCAAATTGATGTCGAACACTTTTAATTATTAGTCAACTTATATTTTAACTTTAAGTTATTATAAAATAAGTTGTTGCCGAACGGGCTCTTAGTTATATATATAATGTTACATTTGAATGGGATGAATGAATTTGATGAAGGAATAACTGCATGGTAGGGAATGGAACAATTCATTAGTCATTTCATACCCTTCTATAAGAATAAAATTTATAATTTTGATAAGAATGAGAATAGTTCATTCTATTTTAATAGAATAATCAAACACAATTTTTTTAATTCTATTTTTACCTTGATTTTTGCGTTATGAATGTAACATAAATATTAGAGTAATGTTATGAACATAAACTATACACAAATAGTATAAAAAAGAAAAAAAAAATAGAAATCGAGACCTACTATTAAATATTTTACACATTTTTATTAATAAATAATAATGAATTATATTGTTTATGTATAACTTTTTATATATAATTTATATACATAATATTATTCTAAATATTATAGCGAATACGACTTGAGCTCATTTTAGTCCCAATTTGTCCCAACCAATACAATTATCAATATGAGAAACGATCTGACGGCCAATTTTTTTTTTGGTCCAACTTATGGAAAATGGTTGAAAAGATTATACCGTACAACATGCCTACCGTTAGCCATGGTTGAACTTCTAATTTTTAAGCATTTACTTGCACGTGCACGCTATGTATTTTTCTTAAAAGTTTTTTACTTAAAATCCTCTCCAAAATAATACTTTATTTTTTTAAGAAAGTTGATTTATATATTAAGAAGAAAATCATAAAAGCTTTCAATACAAATTAATTATAGGCTCCCTTCATTACTTACAAGAACATCAAGTGTCTTAAGAGTCTTATTATGTATTACGATAAATTTATATCGATTTACAATTGCGAAACTTATCAATTGGTAAAAATTATAAGAAAGTTCTACTTATTACACATCTCTCTAAAAAAATTATTTATAATACTTATCTACGTAACTGATAATAAAATAGTCAACATAAACATTCACAATATATATCATTTTTCGTTTGCTAAAGAGATCACCTCGTCAAAAAAATTGATGTGTGATTAGTGATAACATTCTTTTTGGTTGTACTTTCACAAATATAACAAAATAAAATAATTATTGGAGTCATGTTATATATTACGATAAATTTATGCCGAATTACAATTGCGAAACTTATTAATAATTGATATATATCATTTTCCCTTTGCTAAAGAGATCACCTCATAAAAAAAAACTGATGTGTGATTACTGATAACATTCTTTTTGGTTGTACTTTCATAAGTATAGTAAAATAAAATAATTATTTGAGTCCTGTTATATATTACGATAAATTTATGCGGAATTATAATTGCGAAGCTTATCAATAATTGAGATTGATAGAAATTATATGAGGACCCCACTTATTATACTTCTTTCTAAAAAAAATTATCACTAATACTTATTCACGTAACTGACAATTAAAAAGTCGACGTAAACATTTGTAATATATATTATTTTTCCTAATTATTTATTTTTTTCATAAATATTTTGGATCCTTCCAACATAAATTACTGTTTAGACACCCCTGTTTACAGGCCTAGATCCAGCCCTACTCTTTCAATTTTTGGGCCCTTGGCAAGTTAGAAGGTAGCAAGCAACAGGCTGAGCTTAGGTCCACCAAACCCCCAAGCCTAATCCAAACAGTCCGAGCTGCAGGCTCCTTAAAGGCTTAAACCCTCCATCAAATGTGGCAATTTCCCTCCATTCACCTGTCTTTGTGAGAAATTTGAAAAAAAAATCTGAGTAATATATTACTCCAATTTCCGCAGAGAGTTGAGCAGGAAAGAGATGATGGTTCCTCCCAAATCCAAAAAGATGAAGAAGAACCCACCTTCTTCTTCTTCACAATCCACCGATCCCCTTCTCCCTTTTCCTTCAGATGACGACGATTTTCAAAATCCAATTCTCTCTTTTCCTTTAACTCAAACCTCACTCACCACCAGTAAAAAGACAGCTTCACAAAAACCCTTTAAACCCTCCAATTCTTCCGCCATGAATGCCAATAATACCCCATCCCAGAAGCTAAAACAGCAGAAAAAATCGATCTTTAATGCCGCCAACAAAGAGAACATTCCGCCACCACATTTCCAATCACATTCACCGGATACCCATGATTTAGATTTGGGTTTGGATTTCATAGAATCAAGTATAGCTTGTACCCATGTGGATTACGATTCTACTTCTGCCGGAACTGGTACTAAGGAAGTGGAATTGAAACCCGAAGGGGGAGCCTGTAATTACTTTTCAAATTCAATAGAGTCCAGGTTGCTGAAGTCTGGTGGTAATTGCGGTCTAGGTGTTTGTGAAAATGATGGGAACTCCGACGAGGAAGATTCTGAGGATGAATGTGAGCTTGATGTATTGCTTAAGTTATGTTCAGAGGCAGTTGACCCTATTAACAACTCGAATATAGCTGAGTTCAGTGACAGTCTAATTCAATGTCCTCTTTGTGGGGTTGATATTTCGGGTTTGAGTGATGAATTACGACAGGTTCATACAAATGAATGCCTTGATAAAGGCGACGCTCCAGGCAATGTATGTAATCAATCTTATTGTTTTGTTCTTTTTATAGGATGTACATACTTACATGCTAACGGATATTATTCTCATAAACTGATTTACACGGATATTTGATAGTCATAAAACCTTTCGTATTCTGATTTCTGAGGATTTTTTTTTTCAAGTTATGGAGTGTAAAATAAACTTTTTTGGGAACTTATTGCAGCCGGTCCTTCCTAACGATGACACAGGGCTTCATTGTGCCGGGCAAGTTCTTAATAGCTCTCCAATTCGATCTCCTCGGCAAGCTGTTGATGTCTCTCCTGTTTTAGAATGGTTACGCAGTTTAGGTCTAGCTAAGTATGAAGAAAATTTTGTCCGCGAAGAGATTGATTGGGACAGCCTGCAATGGCTGTCTGATGAGGTATGCTTCATGTTCTTCCATAAGATTGACATTTGCCTATTCAAATTAGAGCGGACCCCACGGGATGATGTTATCTGAAACAACCCCAGTGCTAATTAATCATGTCAGATATTTCATTAGTACTAAATCTTATAGGCTAGTAAACATATGAGTCCCAGGACAAGGTTTTGTGAGCCTTGACTGCAAACTGCAGAAACTGGGATTTGGGTATATTTGCATGTGGGGGAGTGGTGCCAAATTTTCAAAGATCTTGCTGCTTATATTCAAGTTCCAATATTTCAAAAATATATATATTTCATGACCGGCCTATCCAGTTTTCAGCTTGATTTGAGGTTGTATTATGTTGGGAGGGCCCTGTACAACTAATCCAACTCAAGAGTTGAAGTGTTGAACTTGGCCATTTATACAATAACACTATAACAAATACTTTTTGCATTTTATATTAAGCATTCATTAACATTATTACTGTCATATGTTCCCCACTTTCTAATATTTTATTTTTTTGATAAATTATTTCTAAGATGTTATATATTGGTAAAATTCTTGCTCTTCTTTTATTTTTTATTTTTTTTCTACTTTAAATTGTTTCATATAACTTCCACCGATAAACTTTCTATAGGAAAATCGCTCTGAAAAGTTTGCTTGACATATAATTTGGAAGTGGCAACATTTCCACCATATATATTAGGTTGACTTAGCTAGCTACGACAAATAAATATTGGTGCAATACATTTCACTGTACCTTAGGTGTTGCTAGTCGTTTAAACGCTTAGGTCGGGCTTTGCTTAGGTAGACTAATTAATTTTGTTTGTGTTGCAGCCCCACTGTTTTGTTTTGATACTTTTGCAGATCATTATTCATCACATATACTGGTTTGTCGCTTTATTTAAAAATATTCAAGTGCTTTTTTAATATTTCATGCAGGATCTATTTGGCATAGGTGTTACTGCACTTGGCCCCAGGAAAAAGATTATTCATGCTCTTAGTGAACTTAGAAAGTTAGGAACCAAAACAGTGCAGACGCCCGCGGAGGACTCTAAAGCTGTAGCTGATGACACTGGTAAACTAGCTGCAAACAAGTTGATTACAGATTATTTTCCAGGCTCTGTTGCTGACAAAAGAAAGAGCACCAGCATTCCTAGAGGACAAAATGAAGTTGAAAAGGGTCGCTCAAACTCAGGACGTGGACGTGCTGTGGTAAAAAATCATGTTAAAAAAGGGAAACTCAGGGATATTCCAGTGTGGTGCTGCATACCAGGAACATCATTTCAAGTGGTAAATTGCCTTTAATCAGTCCTAACTTCCTAAGCATAATGGTTCATATTCTTACCTTTTTTTTACTTAATATTTTGTCCTGATGATCTTCCGCATTGTTAAACATATGTATTTTTTTGCTGTCACTTGGAAACTGATGAACATTGTACACACTTGTTTTGTTAACCATGGACAGTACCTTAGTTTATCAATGTAGTTATTATGAGACTTTGGAGTTCTATATGGGGTTTAAGTTACTGTTTCTAGTATGATCTATAATCCCATAATTTATCAGTGACATCAAAGTTTTGTATGATTTTATACTTCTTTCTCGTTTTCTTCATTTGCTTATGTATCTCTTTCTCTCTTCATAAGATTGTGTTTTGCTTTCTACCTGAAACTCAGAGTTGCAGACCCTAGGGATGTCTTTCTACTTGAGTTTGTCAAGCTTCTCTCTATTCTAAGAACCTTACCTTGAGTTCACTTAGCGGTACCATTCTGCATATTGTAATTTTTTCTTTATGTAGGTCAGAACCATTCTACCCTTTATTTTGGCTCCATTTATTATGCTTTCAATATTAAAATATATTTAGTACTAAGTTCATTTGGTGTTTGCAGGATGCATTCAAATATCTGAGAAGAGATTGTTGTCACTGGTTTCTTACTCACTTTCACTTAGACCGTAAGTTCATATTCACTTGTTATTTGTATTTTATGCTTATTTCAAAGGTTATCAAGCAAAAGTAATGTCATTGTCTCCCTAATTTATTTTTGTTGCATATTAGATATTTTTTTGACATGTAACATATTAGATGATTAGGATATAGGAGTTTACTTTGGTTTTACTTGTTCTGACTCCTGATTACTATTTTGTGGTTGATACATAATTAATTTCAAAAATTTGATCAGATTATTGGGGCTGTCAAAGGGTCGGATTTTGATCAGATTATTGATACCAAGAAGGGAAAATTTATTCTATGATCCATACATATCATTCCTATGGCTACATAAAATTTGTTTCGTGGTTTGAACTTTGATGTTCTAATCTGAACTTGAATTGTAAAGTTTTATTATAATTGAATTGAAATTTGTTTTCAGCTTATTTTGATGCATTTTATACTCTTCAATTAGATAAAGAAAAGCAAAGTTACAACACAAATCAGGGGTTAAATTGACCTTTGCAACACCTAATACAGACATTTCTCTGCAGTAGGTCAATGTTAGTATTTGTAATGAGTCCAGTGTCCTGGTTGCGGGATTCAGTGTTGTAGGATACTAGGATGCCAACATTGCTATTAATGACATTTTGTGTTCCCCTTGTTTCTGCAGATTATCAAGGACTTACAAGGTCATTCTGTCATGGGAAGATTTATTGCTCCTCAATTACGGCACAGCTTGTAAATTTGAAAATTGGGGTCCCTTGGGATAATCTACAAGTTTTACCCCTCAACCAGAAAGTTAGCATTGCAGGAATTGATGTGACATGCTTTGATGCAAATCACTGCCCTGGTTCAATCATAATACTATTTGAACCTCCAGGTGGTAAGGTGTGGTCCTAATTTGCTGCTTAAAGTAAACATTTGGCATTTTCTTTGTAATCGTTTCTGAATTTAGCTCTGGGTTTCTTCATTCATCTAGGCTGTTTTACACACTGGAGATTTCCGGTTTGACGAGGAAATGACAAGGATTCCTTTTCTGCAGAAGTGTCACGTTGACACATTGATTCTAGATACCACCTATTGTGACCCTCAGGTAAATCCTGCAAGTGCAAATAGAAGATTTATTTCTAATCTAAGAGCTTGGCCAAGCTATATGAACTGAACCAAATTGTTTACGGGAAAGATTTAATGGCCTTTGACAGTTTATTTGATATTCAGCTCATAACTCATTAATCATGAGTATGGCAGTGTTTTTAGATGGAACTTGGTTTAAACCTGTATGTTCATTCACTTGTATAAAATATTATTGATCATTGATCTTTACTGTAGATAAGTTCTCATACTTTCAGGAGCATGCTACTACTACTTTCCTAACTATATATGTAGAGAGAAAATTGTTCATGTACATATTTTAATTAAGCTACTTCCATTTTTTTTACTGGATGATCATGATGGAAGTTTATAAACTATTCTTTGCAGTATGACTTTCCAAAGCAGGAGGCTGTTATTCAATTTGTCATTGAGGTCATCCAGGCTGAAGCTTTCAACCCAAGAACTCTATTTTTGATTGGTAGCTATACAATAGGTAATCTCTCTCTCTCTCTCTTTCTTTGCGTATGCTCCCCACTCAGGGTCCATCCACCATATAGTATATCTGGTACCATAATTTCTATTATACAGCATTCTCATCTCTACAGAAAATTTATTCTTTTCCTTCCATTTGTTTCTTTTTGAAAATAGGAAAAGAAAGGCTATTTATAGAGGTAGCTCGTGTTTTGCGCAAGAAAATCTATGTCAATGCTGCAAAGCTGCGTCTTTTGGAATGCTTAGGTCTCCCTGAAGAAGATATGCAGTGGTTCACTTTAAATGAACAGGAAAGCCATATTCATGTTGTACCTATGTGGACACTCGCAAGCTTCAAAAGACTGAAATATGTATCTAATCAGTATATGGTGAGTAAGTGCAAATATTTATTAGTTATACTTATACCATATATGGTTTCAATACCAAGTTTAAATTAAAATTTGATGACTTTTAAGTTGGATTCCATGTGTAAACTTCATAGTTAATCTGCATTAATCACAAAAATAAGAACTTTACAATTAATCTGTAAAAAATGGGAAAACTAGAATGATGAGGTTATTTAGGAAAAAGGTCAAAAAGTTGATTAGGTAAATAACATGAATTCTCTATTCAGCTAGTGTAGTTGTCATCTGTCAAATTCACCTATGTGAGAGCTAGGGAACTTATTTGAACAATGGGGTTGTGACATCTAATACGCAAACCTAAAGGTATATAAGGTGTCAGAGATATTGCGTAATTTGCTTTATAATCTTATTATGATACATTTTCTAGGCTAAAAACTTAACATTGCTGGAAACCTTGATTACCTCCTGTAAGTTGTGATCTTGGCCGTTGATAATGCTATATTCAAGCTCTTCTTAAAAGCGTTAACTTTTAAACGTGGACTCTCATTTTGAGACTAAGAGAGTATAAAAAAACTGTTCATGTTCTAACTCAATCATTATACAATCATTCGATGTACCGTGTTTATTATTAGTATACGTTTAATTATTTTTCCAGCTTTGCCACTGTGTTAAGAATTTTCTGTATCTTTTCCCCCTTTTTCATTTGCTTGAATTGAATGGTTTCTTTTTATTTTTTTAATTTTAATTTTATTAATTCTAATTTTGTTTGATTATCAATTTTTTTGGGTTCCAATGCTTGATATTTTTTATATACTCCCGCTCCATCCCAAATTAACTGCTTAGTTTTGACTTTTTAAAGTCATATTGACTATTTTTAAAACTAATTTTTGTACCATTTTTGCCAAAATATAAGTGAAGAGATTATAACCAAAAGAAAGTATATACAATTTACTACTAATACCAATTTTTATAATGTTAAAAAATATATTTATATATGCTTAATTATTAATTTTAAAAATAGTCAATTTGACTAAAAAAAGTCAAAACTAAGCAGTTAATTTGGGACGGAGGGAGTAACATTCTTAAAAAGAAGTTAGAACCTTCATTTTTACTTCTATCATGGTGGTTGTCTAAATGTAAGACCATATTGAAGTTGAACACATAATGTACTTGCCTCCTTATTCAGTGGAAAGATTACCTAGGAACTATGAGATGGACTGCATCTATTTTTGTTTGTCTATAATATTTTCTCTTCCATAATCTTCCTTAAGTTATCTTTTGGTCTTTTTTGTTCAGGGTCGATTCAGTCTTATACTTGCTTTCTCTCCAACTGGTTGGACATTTGGTAAAGGAAAGAAGAAGTCTCCTGGAAGAAGGTGGCAGCAGGGTACCATTGTAAGGTGATACTATAGTTTCCCTTAGCTCGTTCAGCTTGAGATTCTTATTTTAATATTTGAGATATATAACATGTGAAAGCTATATATTACTTGGCTTCAATCTAAGTTAGACCCACTGTCTTTATCTGGCACTGAGAAATAAAAGAGACTCAGAATACAACACAGTAGTAATCAAGTAACCCAAAATAAAATTGAGCTAAAACCTCACGCAGTTATTAAAAATAAAATTCTGCCTATTAGAGTCGATGAGGAAGAAGTTCATCAACTGTGACTGGGAACCCTTCACAATTTTTCTGGTTCTTAACATTAACTCATTAAACCTCCAGGAAAGGTCATCTTGTGTATTTTAGTTCTTGAGCTTGTACACCCTTTTTTCCCTTTTTCTTTTGTTGAGGTGCAGCAACCAGAATTATACACACTTTAATTTCTCTAGATGTTAAAAAGCAGGCACATTATATCCACTTCAGCTACTAAACCTAATAAGCAATGTGAATGCGTGCATCTGATATTAGTTCAGGTGCAATATTTTAGGCAGTTTTTAGTTACCTATTTAGCAGTCTAGTGGTTTACACACTACTCTTTTTTTCTATTTCTTTTTGGTGGGAATAAACTTGATCCCAGTGAATATGACTATTGCAATGTTAGGTGCACTATTGGCCTCTTTTCCTGCAATTTATATTCCTTCTCTAACTGTATTAAACTGCAAGTAAAATATTTGGAAAGCTCTTCACATCATATCCCTTGACTTTCAATTTGATCTTTCAGCAATTAGTGGTGAATTTGTGAAATTATGTCATAATCAACTGAACAAAGCCTTAAACAATTTGCCTTAGTCTTGTAATAACTAATAAGTTGAGGCCAATCTGTAGTCGCAATAGGTTGCCAAGGCATTCTATTCTTTCTACATAATTTATGTAAAGCCTACAAATAAGGCTAACCCCGCAACTTTCTTGGTGCTACAAGTGACTTCTCCAATTAGTTCAGTCTTATATGATCAGATATTTAATTTCTTGCTCTTGCAATATCGACTATTTGACTAATCAGTATTGTTTTCCTTCTCTCCAGGTATGAAGTACCATACAGTGAGCATTCTAGCTTTACTGAACTCCAAGAGTTTGTTAAGTTCATATCACCCGTAAATATTATCCCAAGTGTAAACAATAATGGACCAGAATCCACAGATAAGATGGTCTCTCTCCTAACCTCTTAATTTTTTCGCCGTAACTGGAAGATAATTCGACAAGGTTCCATTAAACTATCAGAATGTGTGTGAGTTGTTGTTTGTACTAGCTCTACTGGTCCATCTTGTTGTATTGAAAATGAATAAGGTGACATCAAACTTAAAATCATTATTTATTTTTGGATGTAAGATTATATTCGAATTATGAACTTGCATACTTTTACTTAAATGATTAATAACTTGATTAAGCATAGGCAGCCCATGTTCTAAATGAGAGATTAGTTACTTTTTTTTTATAAAAAAATATTTATTATGATGCATATGGGGTGAATGAAGCTAGTGTGAATTGAATATCAGCAGTTTATAGTGACTGCTAACCTAATATCTGAGGCTAATTATATGGACCCTTGTGGATGTATAAATAAGGAGAGAGAAAGAGAAGAATTTGAAGTCTAGGATGAGATGGATTTTTGGGTGTTTGACATGAATGTATAAATTTAGATCAACGACTATGTTGATCTCATTAAAAGGTTTGTTCAGCTGTTAGCTCATCACCACCTTTGCATTTATTTGGGTGAACTTTTGGCTGGATTTGAGCTGCTTGTAAAGCCACTTGTTGACTGACAATTACCATACATGATAGTTTCTTGGATTGTAATTTCATATAATTTCTTTGTATTCTTCTGTCTAGTACAACTCTCTCTCTCTCTCTCACAATAGATCTTGTAAATGGTAGTATAATATTGTTTGGGGGAGGAAAGAAACCATTGCTTTTTTCCTTCATCACAATTCGCGTGTGATTTTGCAAGCAATATGAAACCCAAGGGGTTTGTTTTGCAAGTGATATGAAACCCAAGGGGTTATTTGCAAGTAATACGAAATCCAAGGGGCTATGTTGCAAGTAATATGAAACCAAGATGTTGGTTCAAGTGGCAGTGAGCCTCGTGATAAGTCGATTTAAAGTCAAAATCAAGCAAAGTCTTGTGAAATAAATGGATCTGATTATATTGAAGTTGACATTAATTTCATCATAATAAGTTCATATAACTTTTTATTGTATTGATTATAAAAAATATTGCATTAACAATAAAAAGTAATAAAATTTATTAATGTAACATTTTCTATAACCAATGCAATAATAAGTTATAAAATTTACTATGGTAAAGTTAGTATCAACTTTATCTTAACCGAATCCGAAATTATAGTTCAAATGGATGTGGAGTTGCAGGACATGTATAATATCTACAAAGAGATAAATAAAAAATATTTAATATAACTGTGATATCAGGTTACTATTATTTATAATGCATTTGCAAAATATAAGGTAGAGAAATGTTATTTTTCTTTCTTATCGTAATTAGTCACCCATACTTATTTTTTTCTGTCATTTTGTGAGCGTGTTGTAAATAATAACGTGATATTATTTTTAAGTTAAATATTTATTTGACATGACCAATTCAACCCTGTGCCTAAGACTGTAAAATGAGTAAATAGTTCGGGCTCGATTCGTACTCGTTCGACTAAAAGTTCGATTCCAGCTCAACTCGAAATATAAATAATTTAAATATGAGTAAATTTTAAAGTTCGATAAATTATTCGAACTTCCTCAAAATGTAATTTTCTATTGATACTTGGATCATATTCGTTCAAATTGCTCGGGTTTGATTCGAGATCTTGGTCGACTCGGTAGTTAAACGAGTTTCAATCAAACCTTATTTTATTCTCGATAAATTTTATGAACTAAATCTGAGCAACTCAATACTCGACTCGATTCAGTTCATTTATACCTTTAGCCGTACCCCCCTTAAAGAATTCTGGCATTCTCCGTTGTGGTCCTGAGTCCTGATGGTAGCTCAAATTTTAAGGTCATTTAATTTACTTGTGTAATAGAGTCCCTTGTCTCTCCTAATTTAAGGAACCTTGAAAAACCCTAGTCAATAGCTGTCATTTTTCTACCTATACAATATATATACAGCACTACTCATTTATTTCTCTTTACTTCTCACTTTTCTCGGTACGCTTCTTCATGATAGCCTCATTTAAAAATAAAAATAAAAATAAAAATAAAATAATTTATATATTACCTCATTACATAAATGTTACACAACCTACTAAATGATTTTAGTATTCAAGAAAAATAAATGAAGTACAACCCATGGACACCCATATTTTATTTCCATTTGTATGTATTGAATTTCATTTGATATTTAACAGAAAAATTGCATCCAACAAAGGGTGTACTCATATTATAGGTAACGCGATACACCACTTATGAAATTAATATATATTATTCATTTGACTAGAAAAAAGAGTTATATTTTTTTGTTATTTATTGGATATTAAGATTTGAAAAAGAGGTAATTAGACATAATTATTTTTGATGAATTTTTTTAGTATTAAACTTTAACAACTAAAATTATATCAAATATGCCTTCTTTCTTTAGACATAACTTTTTCCAATAATTTATTTAGTATAAGAAATTTCAAACCTAAACATGAATATTTAGAAAATAAAATTTAACTCTCATTTTCGAATGGATATAATTTTGGATTAGTATCCCCTCTATTACACTTATCTTTTAATTTTGTCTAATATATATTTAACGTACTTTTAGCGACACAATTATTTACGACAAATTTCATTGAGTTGCTAATTGTTTGTAATGAATTTTATTTTGTCACTAAATATAATATGTGTGTTATTAATTGTGTATTCGAAAAAATTAAAAAGTAAATATAATGGGGATCCTAACCCATAAATTTTGCATATGGGCTACTTGAAGATGATATCAATGATGTGTTTTATAAGCCATTCGTCCCACAATCAATGTTAATAAAGAGTCGATTCAAGATAATGAAGAGTCGATTCAAGAGTATCGTATAATAATACTCTCTCTATTTTTTTTTACATGACGTTTTTACTTTTTTAAAAAAAATTAACTTATAACTTTTTTTAAATTAACTCCACATTATTATTGTGAATTAATAATTTTTTTTTCTTATCTATTCCTAAAATAGTACAATTATATCACCGATAAATATCTTATTTCTTTTTAACTGCTATTCATTTATTCCAGTGAAAGTGGAATTACACTACAGATAAATATTATTTTCTTTTTTTTTTCACTCTTTATCAATTTTAATAGACGTTTAAAGAAATTAACATCTGCACATATTATCATGTCAAGGGTATATGAGACAATTACTACACTTTTAACTATTTATAAATAATTATTTTAATTATTGTGCATATGTCTAAAAGGTTACGTATATATGAACAGAATCATTATCATATGCTCAAATTTGGTCGCACATTCACACCATCAGAACTAGTTTCGACATCTTTGACTTTGGTTACAAGTGGATTGTCCAATGCTCTAGCAGCTCAACTAAATACCGTCTCTTGAGAGTCAATATAAGTAAAAATAGAGTTATTATTTCGCAGAGAAATTTAATATTTTTATGAGGTCATTAATTTAAATTTAAATATTTATGTGAGAAAAAAAGACACTGTAAAAATATCTATTCTTTCAGTAAAATATGACTTCCCTAAGGAGAGTTTTGTGCCAATTTTATGTTCACTCTGACTCTTGTAATCGAGTATATTTGGTCAAGTTATAGACATATAGAAATAGTGCGATTTCACCTGATTATACGCGAATTAGGATTCTTTCCATTACATTTATTCTCTAATTTTTTTTCTAATACATATTCAATGACATAAATATTACTTTTAGCAAAAAAATAAAATTTATTGCAGACAATTAGCGACGCAATAAAATTTGTCGCAAACAATTATGTCGTTAAAAATAATATTTATGTCTCTAAATGTGTGTCGGAAGAAATTAAATGATAGATACAATTGAAGGTATCTTAACTTCAAATATTCTTCTTAAGCCTTTACTAATTAAAATATCAATGGTATATCCATTTATGGGGTATCCAATTTTATAGTGCAAAGCATGAACCAGTATTAGGTCAACAAATTATGACAATAACTAATAATAAATGGATATACATCACTAATTATATGCCTCATTTATTTATTGTATATGGTTTCTTATCGCATTCTTCATTTAAAACTATATTGACCAACTTCTAAAAGAATAATAATGTAATATAAAACCCCCTAACTCGTGAAGTAGCTCAGCTCAAGTCAAGTACTGTACTAGTAGCTACTAATTACAATGTTTAATGAGTTTATGGTGAAGAGTGTGACATATAACTAATCTTTAATTCTCATTATTGACTCATGACGCATCAATAGTCCTCATGTGATTAGTCCCAAACTTAAAATATGATGAAGATTTATGGGAAGATTAAGGATTATTATCCAAAAATTATACTCTCGTTCCAAAATTAGATATACAATTTGACTTTTGAGATCAATCGATGACATATTAAATTTCTAAATTGATATGACTCATCAAAGTTTAAAATGAAATAAATTTTGTGATTAATAATTTTTGTTATATACTAAACTTTTATAAAATAAATTCACATCAATTTGAAGTTTAATATATTGTCGTTTGATCTCAAAAGTCAAATTATATCTCTAATTTTAGAACGGAGGGAGTAATATGTTCACTGAGTCTAATTTTAGAGAATTTTTATTTGTGTTTTATTGTATCTTCTTTTCCTTTCGATTCATTATAGTTAAGTCGAAAATGCAAATCTTTTTATGCTGACAGGGGGAACTTATGAGGTTACTCAAGCAAAATTTCAATTATAAATAATACATAATTATGTAATTAGATTTTTTACTATGTATATATAAACGTGTATATATATATATAAGTTTAAATTATTTAAACATGTATAACTATTAAAATATTAATAGGGAACTGATAAATCCACACGGTTTTTTGATATTTCCACACTGTGGTTCCCACATATTTGCAAAATATATTTTTATGTCCAATATACCCCTGCTTGAAACAATCCCCATTTGCCATCTCTCTTCCTATCTCCCCCCTGCACAATTCAGTCTCTAAAGCTGGTTGTTCAATCAATACAAATTCTTCCTTTAATTAAACAAATCAAATCAAATCCAAAACAAACAACCCAAAACTATATCTAAATCCAAATCTGGTAATTAGACCAAAAAAGCATCAAAGCAAACCCCAATTCAGAAGTAATTAGACCAAAAAAGAGTACTTGCCGTGTTTCTGAACTAAATTAGATCAAAAAACGAGTCCTAAAAAAAAGCATAGAAAGAATTTACTAAACCCCCAAAAAAAATAGTGAGCGAAAAAAAAGAAATACAGTAAATTGTAAATATAGATTAGGGGAAGATGAAAAGAAGAAAATGGGTTTCAGTTGAGATTTCTGAGAAGATTTTCAGGTGTTGTGCCGGCGATGAAGAGTAAAAAAAAACGAAAATGGAAGATATTTTATTCAAATGTAGACTCTGTGTTTTGGTTTTGATTTTGATTATTACTAGCAGTATTTTATTGTTTTGCTAAGGTGTGGATGAACAGTATGGAGGAACATGTGCGGGCAATGGGTTGAGAGATTAAATGTCAGACCCTTGTAACATCACGGATCAGGCCACCGGAAATGCCAAAGGTAAGCGAGGGTTTGTGTGTATCACGGATCTGAAAGGCGGTAAGGTCGGCTTCAACTCGGCTATTTCTGGCTCGCCGCTTGATTCGACTTGCACGAAATCGGTCAAGCCAGTGCCGTACAATTTTCTCCGTTCTGGAGATTTCATCGCCGATCGTTGTGAAGGAGATTTTGGCGACGGATCTTAATTTAATGGCGTTGTTGGAGAAAGCAGGAAATAAGACTTTCACTGGTTTGATATTTATGTACCGGAGTGATAAAGGTATACCAGACGGCGTTGGAGAGATAGCAATTAGGGATTGTTTCAAGCAGGGGTATATTGGACATAAAAATATATTTTGCAAATATGTGGGAACCACAGTGCGGAAATATCAAAAAACCGTGTGGATTTATCAGTTCCCTATTAATATATAATCGTTAAAATAATTACTAAAATAGCATGTGCGAGACGGATAGGACGTTATTCATATTTGATAAAGGGTGAAGGTGTGTGAGACGTTAATCTTGAGACTGTGTCACAAAATCTTTTTTTTCTATTGTCCCTATAAGTTTGATTTTATAACAATTTTGTCCTTATTTTATTATTAGTTTTTATTATATCTTAAAATTTGATTAAAACTATTGTATTCTAACGCTACAAGAAAAGCTGATATTTCTGATGGAAATTTCTGTCGGAAATAAACCTATTCCGTCTGAAGCTTATTTCAAACGGAAATAATTTTTTCGGAATTAAGTTAATTTCAACAAAAATAGTGTGATATTCGTCGAGAAATTGGTAGGTGTTAGCGGGAATTGTTTGCACCATGGATGATTAGTAATTCTGACAGAACTCCGTCGAGATTAACTTAATTCGAAGAAAATGAATTCAATCAGAATTATGGTTATTTTTTTTTGTAGTGTACCTTATATTAATTAAAACACGCAACGGGTATGCGCGATTTGTGAGTGATCCCTATATGGGAAAGAAACTACAACGTACCAACAATCAAGTTACGTTGTGTCCAACATTAATTAAAAAGACCGTTGTTTAGAACTCTGTAAACTTTAATTGCATGCATGTTTTGGCAGAAGATTTATATTCAAATTAAAAAGGAAATTTTAAAGAAAGGAACAGAAAAGAAGCAGGCTGGCTTACGCATCAATTCAATTATCCGGGTGGATTTGAACTATTAATTTCACGCCACCCGCCACCAACAACATGAAGATTTTCATAAATGCATGTGACAATTAATTTAAAGCACCACAAGACCATCCCCAACTGTACAAAACCAACTTGTGTATTCACATTAACTCCTCTCCCACCCACCCACCTCATCAATCCATTTTTATGTCCAAACACCCCCATTAATTAACCAGCTGGAAAAAGAAGTTAAAACACTTGCTTGATACGTTCAGTTATCCGCGTTTATAGCTGTAACACTTGATGTGTGTAGTTGTTATATCAAAAATAGTGCGATGTGAGTTTGTGATTTAAATACATTGCATTTAAAATAAATTGATCGTAAACGAGTAAGATTCTCTAGTACAAACAAGTAAATTAGTAGACCTCTAGTACAAACAAGTAAATTAGTAGACAAACAAGTACTTTATACTCCCTTTCGTAAATACAATAATTTAAAAAGTCCTATTTATTAAAATTTTTGTTCCAGAAAAAGAGTTATTTTCTTTATTTTTATTAATAATAATATAAAAAAAATAAAGTGTAATCAAATTTGTGATCATAATTAGATTAAAAAAAAAATACTATATAACTAGATAAAACTTATCTACTTTATTTAGGCAAAACATCAGTTACACCATACAACTCATACGAATTATACACTACAATAGATAATTTTTGTCTAGTTAATGCTACTCGTTTCATTATCATGGCATCACTTTTAAATTAATAATTTATTACTTTCATGATAAAATATAAAGTTAAAATATATACTTAATCTATATACATATATAATAAGATAAGACTAAATTTTTTTGTCCTTGATATTCGGTACGAGGCTAGAATTTAATTGTTACTAAAACACTTTTTAAAGTCATCTAATTTTATTTTATTAACTACTATTAAAACACTTTTTAAACTTAGTTTTAACTAGAACCAAAACACTATTTATGATCCTGAAAAACTTTAGAATAACTTATTATTTTATAACAATTTTATTTCTTATAGAAGTTCTTTACTAATATTGATTCTCATGAGCCTAAATTAAAATATGTACAGTTCATTGTTAATATATTTAACAATCATATATCATATAGTAACAAATTCTTCTACTATTATATCATAATTATCCACAAATTAAAATTTTGAAACATAAATAAACTATATTAAGCTAGAGCAATTTGAATTAGTATTTACAACATAAACGATAGAATCATTATAATATAACTAATTAAAATATACAATTGTAATAATTAATTAGGATTAACTTATAAAAAGACACATAATGATAGTGTTTTATGAGCACTTAGTATTTTAGTTTTTTTTAAAAAAGGCAAAACACATGTTTATTTTATAAATAACATTATTTTTAATATTTTATTTATTTTAATTATATATGATGTTTATAAAAAAAATTGAATTTCACAAATTAACTTACTGTTGGTGTTAGAATGATTATAACATCTGCTTAAAAAAATAAAATAAATACAAATCACATCCAATTGTTTAGCTACTCTAATTAATATTATATTATTTGATGAACCTCTTTCAGATATGAATCTATTTGATTCAGAAGGGATAATTGTCTTTCAACCCTAACAAAATATATATGATCATGGTGTTTACACATCATAAGATTTTAATAATAAACAATGAAATAATAAAATTAAACTAAATTATATGCAATTAGTAAGTTAAGTTATGAAATTATTAACTATTAAAAAAAATTAATAGTTAATGTTAGAGAACAAAAATTCTTTTTTATAGTTCTATAAATTTTAATGTTAACTTATCATTCTACAATAATTTTATTCTATAGTTCTTTAATTATTTAGTCATACAATAAATTTTAACTTAAAAAACATGTTTAGAATTTTACTTTACTCAATTTTAGACTCAGAATAATTAAATATTAAAAATATAGGAAAAATATTATGATTACATAATAATTAATATAGGAGACATTTAGTTAATTAATGTTAAAAATAATTATGACTTATATATAATTGTGATTAAACTTTAGTTAAAATTTTAAAACTAAAAGTCATAATGGCAACTTATTATTCTACAACAATTTTATTCTTAAATAAATATATATTAAAAATATTATGAGAAAATAATAATTAATATTAAAAAGTGTAATATATATTACAAAATATATTAATGATTAAACTTTAATAATCTTTACTTAATCAATATTAGAAACAAATCTCACTTATATATAGTTATTAAAATTCAAGTTACCATTAAAAATAAAAAGCCAAGGTGGTAACTTATTAATTTACAATAATTTTATATCGCGTAGAATACCTTAAACATCAAGTTTAGGCTTTTAAATTTTACTTATTTAATAAGCGAGTATTTATAAAATTTTCAAATAAACTCTTTTAGGTGGCACGGGGAGTATATCTATATATAGCAATAAAGCTAGTTTACAAGACTCATGCAAATTAAGTATGGCAGGAGAACAACAATTCCTGTCAACAGAAATCGTTAACCGGGGAATAGAGTCGTCGGGCCCGGATGCCGGTTCCATGACGTTCTCGGTGAGGGTCCGGCGACGTCTGCCGGACTTTGTCCAATCAGTGAACCTCAAGTATGTGAGATTGGGTTACCATTACCTTATAAATCATGGGATTTATCTGGCCACCATACCGGTTCTAGTACTAGTATTTGGTGCTGAATTGGGCAGCCTTAGCCGGGAAGAAATGTGGCGCAAAATATGGGACATCACTGCTCTCTATGATCTCGCTACCATGTTAGCGTTTTTTGGTGTCTTTGTTTTTACTCTTTCTGTTTACTTCATGTCTCGCCCTCGATCCATTTACCTTCTTGATTTCGCTTGTTTCAAACCCCATGATGATCTCAAGGTAATCCATCTTTATTTTTGTTTAAACAACTTAATTCTATGTTTATGAGTTTGCGCACTGATACATGTTAGTTATATAGAGCCATAGTTGAAAGATTAATGGTTAAAGAATCTATGCCAGGCCTAGCTAAATTCATCTTTAAAAGAGGTGGAGAACGCGATTAAGGGCCTTATAAACTCACCAATTAATGAAAAAAAATCGGTATTTATAAATATTATAGCATAGTTTTGTGGTTGATCGCTGTACTGGCCTGGTTAAACTAGTCTTCAAAATAGGTGGAGAAAGCAATTAGGACTTTATGAACCCACTCATGAAAACTTTACAGGATGGTGTCTGGCTCTCGATCCACTACCACTGCCCTTTTCTTTTTGTGCAAATAACATGTTGAAGAAGTGATTCTAACAATACTAACCATATATACCTGTAGGTATCAAAGCAGCAGTTCATTGAGCTAGCACAAAGATCAGGCAAATTCGACGAGGCAAGCATCGAATTCCAGAAGAAAATCCTATATTCCTCAGGAATAGGCGACGAAACATATATCCCAAAAGCCATAACGTCCTCAGAAAATTGTGCAACAATGAAAGAAGGCAGGGCAGAGGCCTCAATGGTGATCTTTGGGGCACTCGACGAGCTTTTCGAAAAAACCCGAATAAGGTCCAAAGATGTAGGAATACTAGTTGTGAATTGCAGCATATTTAACCCAACCCCTTCACTTTCTGCCATGATCATAAATCACTACAAAATGAGGGGAAATATTTTGAGCTTTAATCTTGGTGGAATGGGCTGTAGTGCTGGGATTATTGCACTGGACTTGGCTCGTGACATGCTGCAGGCTAATCCTAATAACTATGCAGTTGTGGTTAGCACTGAAATGGTGGGATACAATTGGTATTCCGGAAAAGAGCGGTCCATGCTCATTTCTAATTGCTTCTTTAGGATGGGTTGCTCCGCCGTGCTCCTCTCTAATCGCCGCCGCGACTTTGCCCGTGCCAAGTATAGGCTTGAACACATTGTTCGCACTCACAAAGCTGCTGACGATCGCTCCTTCAGGTTAGTTAATAAATTATTTTGTCATTTTTTTTGCAGTTGATATTGCCCGAGAAAAATAATATTGTTAGATCATTAAGTGTTACTTAAAGTGTTAAATGTTGTTAAAATAATTGTAAAAATGTCGTTAAATATTTATCTTCTATGCTCTGGCAGCAACATTTTCGCAACACATTTTTTTCCCTATCGTTGAAAGTCTTAAGCATTATCATATTTTTTGTTTAGTTATTAATCATATAGTGAATAAATTTACATGTTCATCAAGAAGAATAATATTTAGCTGATCTAGTAATTGACATATGTATATACATATTTAACGACAAAAATATTTCTTTCAGTAATGTTACTACCGACATAATTATTTGCAACAAATATTATTGTGTCGCTAAATATGTATTATGGGTGAAAAGTATAATGAGGAAATCCTTGTTTGTATATTAGCTACATCGATCAATATTGATTTTGTGAAGTCGAATATTTTCAGCAAAATAGTTGTAAAAATTGTGAACTATTTAAAAGTTGCGTTGGTTCAAAAGCTAAGTAAATTTCGTATCAGTTGATTAGTGTTTGGCTAAAATGCACAAGTACTACTAATGATCAGGAGTGTGTATCAAGAAGAAGATGATCAACGCTTCAAGGGACTAAAAATCAGTAAAGATCTGGTGGAAATAGGCGGCGATGCACTCAAAACAAACATCACCACACTCGGTCCCCTGGTGCTGCCCTTCTCGGAGCAGCTGTTTTTCTTTGCAACACTATTCCGGAAGCACTTATTTGGTGGGGCTGCAGGCAGTAGTAGTTCAGAGTCCTCCAGGCCATACATTCCTGACTACAAGCTTGCGTTCGAGCATTTCTGCGTGCACGCTGCCAGTAAGACTGTGCTGGACGAGCTGCAGCGAAACTTGGAGCTCAGCAAGGAGAACATGGAACCTTCTAGAATGACTTTACAACGCTTTGGCAATACTTCCAGCAGCAGCATTTGGTATGAACTGGCCTATTTGGAAGCGAATGAGAGGATCAGGAGAGGGGACCGAATCTGGCAGCTTGCGTTCGGCTCTGGTTTTAAGTGCAATAGTGCGGTTTGGAAGGCAATGCGCCGTGTTAAGAGGCCTAACAAGAATCCTTGGCTCAATTGATTGGCTTAAGTGGTATACTCTGAGGGCTTTAGTGTGAAAAAACACATTGGGGTTTCTTGATAGAGATCATTTGCAAATGCATGCATGGACTTACTGTTTTTATTCGAATTGTTTTCCAAGATTTGGCTTTATAACTTATATCTACATATAGAACTTAAAATGTTTCGTATTGTGGCCTATGAATAAGATCTATTATTAATCATTCTTCAAGGTTATGGACAATGAATCATCATTCATCAGTAAAGGACAATTTTATTGTTTTCTTTTTTCAAGTTGCACCATCTCACCTAGGCTAGGCAGTTGAAACATTGCAAAGAAAAAGTTCTTCAGATTCTATGTTTGAAATTTAGCATATTGTACTTCTAGTTTTGAACTTTTTGTTCGGAATGCATTGCGTATGTGTGTAATGTAGTCAATTTTCAGAATTATTAGACACCTTTTTTTTTAAATCTGCATTTTTGTTAGATAATCGATCCAAGAATTTTGTCACCTACGAGGTGCATGTATGCACCATTTCATATGCATCAATTTGTTATGCAACGAGAGAAAATATGATAACAGCAGGTGTAACATAGTTGGTTGGCAAAACATTTGCTCTTGGCCATGGCGTGAGTCTTTGTAGTATATAGTTCGTTTAAATCTCAAAATTTTAAGATTAGACCGACTGTCACGGAAAACTAAGGTAGAAAATAGTGCTGGTTGAGCTCTACTGTGAGTAGCGAGTAGTAACTGCGTGCAGAGTACTCATTTTCATGTTCATTCCTCATATTCAACAAACAAACTTGAAGCCAGGGCCACACCAAATGTACCCTCATAACTGACTACTCCCAAATCCTTTGTTAATTTCTAACCAAATAACAAACATATTCAAGTATAAATGCATTCTAAATCTGTCCTTACCAAGAAAACTAAGCAAGACTAATGTCAACCCGAAAAATTCTTACATCCTCAATTAAACTAGTCATTACTTTGCTTCTAGTTACAATCACTATCAATGCAAATGGCGATTTTCCTGAAGAAGATCAGTACTGCCTAAAAGAGCGTCGCGACAACCAAAAGAAGGTGGCTAAAGATATAATCAGACTGATCATTCGCGATATTAAAGACCTTAGAACATTTATCAACACCATCCCCAAACTCAAAAGCCTCCCAAAAAATGCAGGGGAATCGCCAGAGCTTCTCGATTGTGTGGATGGTTTGATTGGGAACATAACCATAGCTCGCCTAACACTTGAGAGGATACGACATTTGAATCATAAGACCATGCCAAATGTTGTATCGGATGCAAGGCACTTGAAGAACGCGATGAATCAGGCTATAAACCTGCAGGGAGAAGTGTGCCATCTAGCACTGAAAGATGCCGATAGGATTGTAACATCGATGCTTAGTCGAAAACTACTAGATGTTGCAGTGATCGTTGATGATGTAGTGTATCTTGTTTATCAATTACTACAACTGCCAAAAGCTTGATTAGTTTCCTACTGTATTTGCTATAGCAAAGCCTTGAAGAATGAAAGCATTTTTTCAAGAATAATAATGGAGTAGTTTTGGTGAACTTTAATAAATAATGGTGATTTAAATTCATCTAGGAGTCCACATACTCTGAATGTGCATTCAATCTCAGTAGAATATGTTGCATAAAGAACAAACCTTTAAGGCAACAAAAACTTAAATATGATTCAGGTGAATTAAATGTTCTTCTTGTACAATAGCTCAAATATTAAACTAAGATAATTATAAAACTATAAATTATTCAAATGTGGACTCCTTTTTCGAAAAGAAGCAGAAGATTCAGACAGCACTGTAAATAATTTTTACTGATATGTGCTAAGAACTTAGAATGAAAAATATACCATAAAAATTTGACCCCATACAATATATGAACTCACAAAAAGAAAGTTCAGCTCCGAAATTACAAGACAAAATTTTCAATTAGTACAAACTCATAAAGGAGGAATGCATACTTCTTCCTTCTATTATTTTCCTCATATGGCCTGTCAAACTATAATAATTTTGCAGGCCTTATTAAATTTTTTAAAAAAAAAAAAGGAAAATACTAGGTTCAAATTCTAAAAAATAAAAAATGGAGGCGGAAGTTTTGATCAGACAAAAAAACAATCAATCTTTCTCATGCTAACCATTCTCCATCCATTCCTTCAATTTCCCCGATGTCCATGCTGCATAATTCATAAAAACAAGTACATAAAGATTAATTGGGTACTTTAAGAAGTATGCATACTTCTATATTAAGTAAAATGATTAAAAATCATAAAGATAAAAAGAATATTTAAACATATAAAAAAAAAAGAGATTACAATGAATAATTATTCTAAAATTTTAGTCATCAACTCAAGACAATTTCATCAACATGCAAGGAGTACATATAACTTGCACTAGCCCAGTAAAAATTGTCCACCTATTTGGCTCAAAGTGCGTTCAGAATAATACAAAGTCAGCAATTAAACAAGTTAAGCCTTGAAATTTAGTAAATAATCCTAGTGTGCTACTCCAATCAGTGTAGATAAAGACCCTTTACATAATACCATATAAATATGTTCAGAAGTCTCTCCCACATGCAACTGTATTTTACTAGCCAATTTTTACTGTTATAAAAATGGCCATGCTGTGGGGACACGTGTGGGTACTACCTACCTAGTGTATACTGCATTTTACAGAGTGATATGCTAGTAAAAACACCACTGCCCCAGCTACAGCCATGATTAATATGGACAAATAAATAATAATAACAAATAAATAATTACTTAATTAAAATAATGAAACTGTACGGAGAGAGAAAGCCTAGGAACAGAAAACACCTCCATATTTCTTTAATAATTTTAAAAAACATAAAATTAAAGAAAAAGAAAATGCTTACCATGGCAATGTAGGGTCTTGGAAGTAGTCACTGGAGTATTGGTGATCTAATTGTTGCAAGCAGCTGCCATTTGCATTTAGCCAGGCTGGGAATTCCAAGACTTGATCAAATAAATGAAAGCCATCCTCTTCAGCTTTTACCTCCGGCCCAATTTCCATGGTCTTCAAGAACTTAAACCACCATGCTGAGGTGACCAAATTCAATGTGTCATTCCACTCAATCTGGTGCTGCTCACCTACTGATCTGATCTCTGCCATCTCCTCCTCGTCCATCGCGTGGTGCAGGCCTAAGTCCCCTTCATTGATGAGGCTTGAATCTGTCACCAAAGGAGCTTGTGATATTTCCAAGTATGGAGTTTCCTCTGTAGTAACAGAAAGAGGGGGTGAAGAAGAAGAAGTTGATGGAGATGAGGGTGAATAATTTATTGAAGTGTTGTAGTTGTTTTGGAAAAAAGAGGTGTCTAAATTGTTAAAGTCATGTAGGTTGAGATTCAAGCCTAAGGTTTGGTTAGGAAGTGTGAGATTAAAATTCTCTGGAATAGGCAGTGCAGCTGCAGCTGAAATAGGCCACGGATAAGAATTTTGGGGAGGTTGATATGGGAAAGATTGGTAGGACAGGTTGTCTAAATAATTTGGGAAATTTGTGGTGGTTGTGGTGGTGGAGGCATAAATTCTTGGGTTTCTTCTAGATTTCGATTTCATTTCTTGTTCGGGTTGAGGTGAAGGCTGCAATGATTGTGACTGAGTTTGAGGCGGTGGTGGTTGTTGGTGTTCATTGGCTTGTTTCATGGCGGCTCTATGGAGTTTGAGGGCGGTGACAATCTCTCTCCTTGCCTCGGCCATATTGAGTAGCCTTTCTTGATAAGGCCTACTGGTGTGAAGTCTCCTCCTAACTTGTTTCTTGTGCTGTTGGGGTTGTTGGGGTGGCTGAGGTTGTTGGGTTTCGCTTATTTTAGTTAAATTTTGGTTTTGGGCAGGGAATTTATCATCCCCATCTAGTACTGGAGAGGAATCTTGGTGGTCTTTTGGGTTCATGGGATCTTTAGTTCTGGAAGAAGTTAGCTGTTTGACAAGGCTACGGATGTAAGCACCTGAGAGTTGAGGCTCTTCTTTGAGCTTATCAAGCTTATTGTCTATTTCCATTCTCTCACCTTTACAATTCCCTTGCTTTGAAGATCTTCCTCTCATCTCTCTTTTACTCACTTTCACTTGTCTTTCTTTCTCTCTTTTTCTCTTGTAGGCCAGTCTTTCAAGTTGGATGGAAATGGATTGTTGGAATGTTTAAAGGTCGGTCGGGAAAATCATGGTTTCCCTTTTTCTGATAGACAAAATACACAATGCAGAGGTAGAGGACTGTTGAGTCTCATGGATGATATAAATAGCTGAGGACAGTCTAGGTTTTTTAAATTCTTTTGGACTTTTCCCTGTTTTGGCAAACCACTAGGTTCTTACATAAATGTATATATTTATTTATTTTACCATAAGAGTTTTAAATAGGTAGTTAGTGTTAGATATTTTCAAATCTAGAAAGTATATAATAAATATAAAACGGATTCTTAATCAAAATTTAAGATTTCAGTTTAAAACTCATGTCATTAACCATATGCTGCAATTAAAACCAATAGATGTGTTGGTTCAATTGGTTTGAAAGATATAACTCTTTGAACAAGAGGGATCTATTCGGATAAGGGATGTATTGATTCGGGCTAAGAAGCAATTGAACCAATGCAATGGTTCGGGATGAAACAATTGAATCGATGCAATGGTTCAAATTGATAAAACCATTAGATGAATCATTACAATGGTTCAACATATCCTTTCAAATGAATATATCTCTAATATTTAAATACCTTTTCAAAGGGATGTATCTCTTCAAAAGGATACTTGGAAACCTATAAATAGACTGCAAATCCACCCAAAATTTATACCTAAAAATCATTCCAAATCCTTCTCAAATTCTTAGAAAAAATATCATTTTAATATTTTTTCTTGCTATAATTTTCTTCTCTCTCATTTATAGTTTTGTACTAAATTTGTTTCTACACAACAAATTCTAGTAACACAGCAAATTCTAGTACATAGTAAAATCTGGGTCTGTCTTATCTTGGAAGACTAATTCGCAGTAACCCTGTATAGCAAAAGTAAGGGGCGAATATAATCTTGAGGAAAGAGTGGTCAACCATTCGATTCAAGCGGTAATATTATTGTTTTACATCAAACTACGAAGCAGGTTACAATGTCATAGCAAATTTGCCCTTTGCTTCCATTTGGATTTACAAGACCTTGAACCTTCTATACTAAGATATTACTCTCACCACACCCCAATCTTGATAGATTAGATTGTAACAAACTTATCCTAACCTCATGATCCCAACCACTGCTCAAAATCGAAATCTATAAATTATACTCCAAAATCTTGAGAATCAGATGGCTCAATAGATACCCTCATTTTTTGGTAAAATCTAAATGCATATCCCTGTAGGGAATGTTAAATGCGCACCACTTCAAGAAGTGCAACCCATGTAAATAAAGAAGAGTACATTTAGCATTACCATTTCTATATACCTTGTACCGTGTTTTTTACCATTATACGTGGGTAGTGAACTTTCTCTGCCCTGCCAATAGATTCTCACTATAGCAGATAACATAAATCATAAAGTTGTGAATCACTAAGCACTTTTTGTTCAAATGAGCTTAAACTTTTGTAGATTCACTACATGAAATAGCTATACAATCATTTCCTAACTCTTATCGGCAGACTTTACCTAATCCAAACCGACCTTAGACAACTAGGCCACAACCCCAAACCTTATAATCACTTTCCATATAGTATCTACCAATGCCTCCAACAGATATAATTTCTTGTCTATCGTTTCCATCTCCACTTCAATAGCAGAGTTTTTTGAGTAAAGCTTGTGATTTTGTAAAGCATTACTCATGGAATTAATTCTACCGTAAGAAGAGCAATTGAGGTCTCAAGGAGGCAGTCAATATAAATAAGTAGTGAGTATAATTATGTCAATGCTTTGTCCTTAAATAATAGTGGAAAGGTATGTAACATCTAAACTAACATACCATCCTTATCTAATAAATCCACTTCATTAAGAAACAGAGATTCAAATAATTTGAATAAGGCATTCCTCTACAAATAACATAATACACACCTACATCTACATAAGATTACTGTACAATAATAATGTACATGTTCAAGCATTGTCTAACATAACTTCCTACAAGCACAAATTTAATTGATAGCAAAAAACCCAAATACTTAGTTATGTGATTGGTTAAATGTTGATTAGCATTTTATGTGAAAAAGCAGAGCATATCAATAAATTTGTTAAAGTGAATTTCTGAATTTTCTTATGATAAAATTTTTGACTTTCTTAGTGATGGCTAACGTATAGAGGGTATTATTGGCATAGGATGTTTGATAGGTATTTTAGTATCTTGTCTGAAAGCTTGTATATGGGACCAGGCTTTAAAACCTCTGCAGAAGGCAATAGAAACTGACAGGAGAATCTCCATTACTGTTGTAACCTTCTCTCCTTATCTATATTCATAAATCATAATGTAATACAACAATAGATAAATTTAACCATTTTCTGTTTAAATCGTTGAAGATGCATGATTAGAGTCTGGTCATGAAACAGGGCACTTGGACCTTTTCTAAAGGCGTTACACAGCCTGTTAAAGACAGAAATGCCCCATACCTCTATTTCAATTCTGTTTTCCTTTCATTTCTTGCTGCTTTTTCTCCAAATAAATCTTGACAGTAATTGGAGGTGACAGTGGCATGGTATCCGAGTCTTTTAACAGAGTTTTCTGACAGTAACAACAGTAAAATTACCAGGAACGAGCTCTAGCTCAAGTAGTGTCAAAAACTCCCATATATGGGAGTGGCATGAGGTCCAGGCCTTATAGTGGAAGCATGATCTTTTAGCCAATATGTCTTAACTTGCTTGTAACTTGTAAGGTTTGAGGTTAGATTCTATGTCCTTCTACCCGCTAATAATAGGCCACTCAGAATATTGACTCCAAGAAAATTGTTTGGCTTCCAGACGAGAAAAATAAAACAATAAAGAAAGGTGCACTATCATCTAAATAGGAAGGATCATTGTCAAACTTCTGTATTCTACCATCATTCACATGGCATTGCCCACTCATCTACTTTGCACAGTTGCAACAAAAGGAAAAAGAGCATTGGATAATCCTATCATTTACATTACTGATTATTCTAATAGTTGTCAATCAATTAGAGTCAACTGATTATCAAAGATTAGTATTTGAACCAGTGGCTACCATTGTTCACATATGATCTTCACAGAACTATCTGTTTCTAAGTTACCAATTCTAAACTTTACTACTTAGTGAAAATCTAACATCATAAGAAACAAAAGTAGCTAATAGGTTCCGTTTGCACCTAAAAATAACTCTAAAAAACAAAGGGAAATGTCTTATTGTTGGTTATAATTATGTAGGGTGCTAGAAAGTGGCAGAGGGGGATGCAAACCTAAACTTTGATACTTTCTACAAAGTGACTATTTTCAAGCTTAAAACTAAATGCTTGAAGCCCCAAGCAAGCTTGGACCACTCTGCTTGAGACTACAACTTGCTGTTTCTTTTATTTGTTAGCATTCATCACTTTACCATAAGGTCCATATTCCATAACAAACAGCTAGAGATATTCACACTAATACATTTGCACAACATTATGGCTATGTATGTATATATATACACATACCAATATATATCTGTCTAGAAAGACCTCAACAAATAAATAACCCCATAGGGTTGGTCAAATGGTAATCGGCTTCATGATAAGCATATATCATATATTCATATTCAAATTATAACAATCAAAATTTTAAAAATATCATGGGTTTTAATGAATATGCTTGAGAACATTCTCTAAAATGTTAGAAAATTTATTAGATGACTGCGCAATCTATAATCTCATATGCACCTTTTGAGCAACTTCTCGGATTGTGCTAACTTTGAGCATAAGTAATAATATGATATAAATAAGTTGTAACAAACTGGTCTCTACCCATATACACTTGAATATGTATATCGGCATTATATGCTCCTATACTTCTATATGCACATACACACCTACATAGACATGAATATATGACTATTTAATCTGAACATATGTATCCTGTAATAACAATAAATGATTTTAAAAATCCTGCCAAATAGAGTAAAAAATTTAACAAAAATGATTTTCCATTACTAAATAAATAATTAATAGTTAGGAATTATTTTATTTTAAGGTTGTGTTTATCCGATCCAAATTGTTATGGGTGATGACGGATGAACACTAACTAAAAGTCCAAGACATGCATCATCACCCCACTTATACGTTAGCATCACTACTACAATCCTAAGAATAACTTATTTTTCCTCATTCACACCTCATCTATTTTTATTTTTTTTTTAAAAATTATTTAGTTTCCAATCCCTTAATTAATAGGGATATTCCCACCATCCTTTTTTCAGTTGAAATAAAGTCAAAGGTTGGAATCTTAAAAGTCTATAAGAAAACTCTTTTGACATAGATATCTTGACCCTCCTAAGGATTATAACTTGACCAGCACTAATTTTTTGGCCAAAAAGGCTTTCCCTATGAAAAAACCCCCTCTCATGCTTGGTGATTATTCTTTTATTTCTTTACCATGGAAATCAGAAATGAGAACCAAGTAAGCAAAACTAGAATCTTTCCAAGTCCCTAAAAAATTGCACCAACATAACTTATAAAGGAACAAAAAAAAAAATCTGAACATGTATTATCCCCTTCTTTGCTAATCATAGCATTTGCTCAGGCTACCTACCCGATACATACGGATTCCAACTCCATAAAGTTGTAAAATTAGTCTAAATTTTGTCCAGGCATTGCATTCTTAAGAAAGAGTTGTATTGAGATTATTAATATAAACGCAACTTTTTAAATGCAACTCTTTCTTATAAGAATGCAATACCTTAACAAAACAAATTTTATAACTTCATGAAGTTGAAATTCAAGTTCAAGGTAACAAAACAAATTTTATAACTTCATGGAGTTGAAATTCAATATACATACAAATCACTCCAATTTATTCAAATCCTAAATAAAGAAAAAGCGTGACAGAGAAAAATCTTAATGTTGACATTACTCACATGTGGATACATACCAATAGGATAGAATTGAAGAATACAAACAGATATCTATATATAGATATAGATATACATATATAGAGGGAGGGAATAGTATAATAATAGGAGGAATGATGTAGGAAAGAGGGCAGGGAGAAAAAACAGGTCTGATTACCTGACTGATGGGGCGTTTTGGATAACATCAAACACAGCATTGGCCAATTTCTATGGCAAAACCTGGTTCCACCAATCCCCTTCTTGCACAGATTTCTCAGCTATAAAAAAGGATGGCTTCCACAAATAGCATTCATCCACCAAATCAAACCCAACCCTTTCCTCTCTTTTTTCTCTCCCTTCTTTGGATTCCATTCACAATTCTCACAGTTGAGTTGAATTAAAACCAAATGTTTCTACCCTTCTCATATTTTTATGGAACAAGTTGAAATATTTTGAGAAAAGAATAATTGATTCACAGTCTCAGACCTTGCAGCCCAATTGGCTTTTCTCCTCTTTACTCTCTGGTTCTCTGAGTATAATAATAGGGTCCCAATTGGTTCTCATCTAGACTTCCTTCTTTTTCCCCTGCTCACCAAACACAATAAATAACTCAAGCTCAAATGTTAATGTTAGTTAGCTTAATCGCATTTAAAGATATAAATCCAACTTCATAAATCTTTTTAAAATCAATTGAAAAATAATTTACATGCGGACAAATTTTATGACAAATTTGAATCCAAAAATAATACGAGGGTCTCTTCTCTCTTCTCTCATATTTTTATATGAGCATACATATATAGTAACACTTGAAAATAAATTAAAGCTGATACACTGTCAATATAAATAATATATATGAATAATATTAAAATTATAACACATTATTAATAAAATATTTATGTTAAATAAAGTTATCATATTTAGTTCCGAATAACTTTTCTTATGTTTTGTTTGCGCAATTTTTTATATCATTAAATTTAAAAAATTTGTCATAATTTGTGTCTCGAGAAAGTTTGAATGTACAATGGAGAGGATCTGAGTCCATATTATAAAAAAATTTACAATTAAAAATTATTTGACAATAGTGTGCCTATGCAGTGCATAACTTTTTAAAATTCAGAATAAAAAAACACAAAATTGCATTTAAGAAAATTTTCAACTTATAAATTGTACAAATAGTAAATGAAATTTCAAAACTTTCCACAACATTCTCAACTATATTAGTTATACTTAATGGTACTATTAGTTAACTTGTTTATAAAACTTTCTACAATATTCCGAACTAAAATAGTTACATTTAATGTTATTTTAATTACTTTAGTGACAATATTCTCGGTAAAACAAATGAAGCAAAATATATATGGAGTGTTTTTTAAAATTTTTGATGTGCAAATATAAATTCTTTAGCCTGTTTGGCCTCCCTATCCTTTAAGGAGAGTTCTTTTTTTTTTTTTTTATCTATGGACTAAATAAAAACGAAGTAATGTTAAGAGTCTTAATTTTTTGTCTTAAATGACATGACGTTGAATTTTAATAATTTATGACATAATTAATTACATAAAATCTACCCAACCAATATTATGATGACACATCATTTGAGATACTTTTTAAAATAAAAAATTTAAGACCAATAGTATCACCTATATAAACACGAATACGAGTAAAATCAAAGCATAAATGAGTTAATAAAGGATATTTACTCTTAAGGGACCCTTTTTATTCATATCGAAAATAAATGTAACCTATTAATTAGTAGTAGTGCCATTTATAAGACATCAACCACCTTGAATGGCTGCAGTTAGGTAAGATATTTATGTAGAATTTAAATCATAAAAACAAGAATAGTTGACCCTGAACCTATCTATAGTTCTCGAAGCCTCTCTCTCTCTCTCTCTATATATATATATATACATATACAGTGAGGATCAGGTCCGGACTCTCGGACCTGACCAAAATCCGGACCCGAAATTTTTTTTTATTTTTTATTTTTTATTTTTTGCAAAACAGTTAATAAAAAATATATAATGATTTTCCGGGTCCGGATTTTGGTCAGGTCCGGGAGTCCGGACCTGATCATAACCCTATATATATATATATATATATATATATATATATATATATATATATATATATATATATATATATATATATCAAAGTATTCGTATATAGTTCTGGCTCAAAATTGACTCAATTAATACTTACTCGTTCAATATGTACTCATATGATAATTAAGCTGAACTTGTTTTTTTGTTAGTATTGAACCATTACATCATTTTTTATGTTTTTTATCACTTTAACATTGCATTATGGGGGAAGGGAGTAGGATTTGAACCAAATACCCATGCCCAAAAGCATAAGTGGTTGGTCAGTCCATTGTTGAGCCAACTCTTGATCTTGAGTTTGGCTTTTAAATATATTCATTTGAAGTTTTGAACATCCCAAGTATTTACACCTCTTAAAATAGCTTTGTGAGAGAGGCGTTATATTAAAAAGATTGAATAATTTTTATTTTATTTCTTTGAGAATTTATTTTATTATCTTTTAATTTTAGAGATACATTTTATTTTAAAATTTATTAAGAAATTTGAAGAAAGAGTCAAAAAGGAAACTAAGAGAGAATCTAATTTTTATTTTTATTTTTATTTTTACTTTTTTAATGTGAATTTATAACCTCGCATAATAAAAATAGTGATAGCTTTTGTCTAAATTGAATAGTTGAAAAATTAGCTACTTTCTCTTTAGCTTTTAAGACCATGCCTTAGAAGTTAAGGTCGATTTCTCCCTTCAACTTGTTATCATTTACTACAACACTATCTAAACCTAAACTCATTCATTTTTTTTCTGACAGCAAAAATTATTTCATAACAGTGAAATGTCAAAAAAAATTTGATCCATTAACAAAGAGTCTTGTTTGTTAACTATAAATTTCGCCATATATGTATATATGAGATTAGAAAAAATTAAAAATAATTTTATTTTAATTTAATTTATTTTAATTTTTAAAGTTTCACGTAAATTACGATTTAACTTCGTCATAAATTTATTAACATATAAATTATTGCAATACCTTGTTGGCTTATCTATATTGGGTGAATTTTCTTTTTTCAACTTGAGATTATTCATTCAAGAGATCTTTCTCGATCAATCCCTTAGCCCATCATTCTTCGAAAATGAGAAAGATCTTTTTCAAGTTTGAATTTGTTCATTGATATACATGTTGATAAATATATGATTAAATTGAATTGTGAACGACGTGTAATTATATAAAATAAGATAAAATAAATAAGAGATAGATCATGATTAATTTTTACCGATCACACACATACAAATACGTCATAATTATATTTTGATTAATTTTTTTTTTACAATATATAGAATGACTCTTGCGTAGAGTAAGAGGACATTTAAAATTTAACAAGTACTATTTCTATTAAAAATTTATTTGGACCATAAGAAAAATAAAAATAACAAAACAAAGAGAAGAGGAGAAGTTCATTTTGGCTTTTGCGTAATAGTAATACAACCGTGGGGCAGCCTGCAAGCGGTTATGGAGGTGATGTGACCAGTCAGAATCAGAACGGCTATTTATGTTCCAATGAAACTGATGACAGTGATGACACGTGGGCAAAAGTAAAGATCCAATCAAAATGAGGTCGCCACGTGGGAACTTAGAATAGGGACAATAAGTAGGCAACCCACGCCCCCTTGCCTGCCCAAGCGCTAGACAAATACTGCAGTCCCATTTAAATTACTAATAAATAATAGAAAATGAATAAATTAACAACAAAAAATTGAGAATGTATATTTATTAACTAAGTGTGTGCAACATTTTCTAATTCATTGATTTTTTTTTTAAAATTTTCTTATTTTCATTTGGCAACACAGTAGAAATTATTTTGCAATACAATTGAGAAATCTCTCTCTTCTAATATTATATGAGAACTAATATTTTTACATAATCTCTCTCACATAAATAATGAAAGTATACCATGTATTTTTTTCATTAAAAATTATATAATTACCCAAAATTTACTCGATCCATTAATAATTCTTTAGAATTCTTATAAACTTAATTGTTGAACTTTTCCAAATAGAAAAGAAAAAAAGAAAGAAAGAAAGAAAGAGCATGTAGGGCAGGCTAGTGTTAATTTCCCGTTTACTGTTTCCCTATACTTTTATTTCAATTATTAATTATAATTATAACACCCCTCCCCTACCACTATAATTGTGTGGTCATTTTCCGATACAACTGTGGTGGGGGTAGGGCCTAGGGGTATAGGGGAGGGGTGGGTTAGGGGGTGGTGGGAGGACCATTTCATATTATTTCATTTTAATCTCCCACCTACAACATATTTGACAGAGATGAATTAATTTTAGTTCTAGAAAGAAAGACAGTAGTGAGTCTGAAAGAGGTGAAGAAGAAGACATAGGATGGACCGGTCCTTAACTGTATTACAGTATATAGATGGTTATGGCTGGGAAGGATATGGCAAGTTGTATTACACTATGTAGATGGTTTGGGTGAAGTTATCGCACTACATATCATTAGTAAATTTTATAACTTTTTGTTACATGAAATATAATAAATGTATGTTGCATTCTATTTGTGAGCATCCACAAATATAACATTTGCTATAACTAATACAACAATAAATTATAAAACTTAAATCACGTTAGCACCCGGTCTCAGTGAGATGGTGTTAACCAACACAAAAAATGCACACAAGACGAGCCTATGTGTGATGATGGCTACAACAATTACATTAGCTTAATTTCGATTATTTGTCATATGTTACTACGACAATGGAATATTTTTATTTATATTGCATGTGTTTATATGTATGTACATCTAAATATTAATGCAAACACATGGAGTTTCAAGCTAGCCGTAAAACAAACGGATGAGATTTTGACATGCATGCATGCATTTAAGACTTCCAGTGGTGCAGCATGCATGCATGCATTTCATTGATGCATCCACAATTATTGTCACACAACTTGGTTTCTACCATCTACTTCAGGCTTAGCACTAAAATTAACTTCTATAGCAACAACCACCACCAACAAAAGAAAAGTATGATGAATAAGAGAAAAAGTCACATATATAAACTAACGTTGTGTTTCTCTCCCTCGTCGCATAACGTTGTGTTTACCAGGAAGATAACTAAGCCGATAAAAATAAAAAATAGAAATCCTGGTTACTAAGGATCGATATTAGCATTCACCGTTCAATGGAAACATGATAGATTTGATTCCTCATTAGTTCTTATTAGTGAAGATAAAATTTCTCTTCCTAATACAATGGCACCCAATGCTCACTAGTATGTTGGTTCTAGTTTGATAAATCCGAGTCAAGCATAATTAACTCAATTTTATTTTTTTTCCCTTCCATACAATACGAAAGAAAAATCAAGAGCTCAACTCCCTCAGGACCCGACAGAGACTGTAAGGTTCAACACTAGAAAGACCCACCAAGAAAAAGTTCACCATATCGGAACTGATTCAAAACTTCAAATAAGCTCTACATAGGAACTATGTAAACACCACTTTGATCCATTAAAGTCAATATTTAACTTGGGCATGTAATCAACCATAATGAGGAAGAAAGAAAGACAACCATGAGTCAAACTCAAGTTTTTTTAACTTGCCAAACATACAAGGAAGAAAACCATATAAACTGCTCTAATCTATACATACATGTATTCACCCTCACGCACGGCATTTGCAGCCCCTCTCCTCTCCTCCTCAGCCTCCTTCTCCCGCTCCTTCCAGCTTTCATAGGCATGATCATCCGTCTGCAGTTCATGCCGACAGATGGGACATGAATTATGCTCATCCTGTGACACGTAAAATTTTAAACAAAAACAAAATCTCAGCTTTTCACTTGAACTATATTTTTAATACACAGCATGAGAAAAATATCTAAGAAACATATTTTATTACCAGCCATGGCTTCAGGCAAGGCGGGTGGAAGGTGTGCTTGCATGGCAACTCTTGCATCTTGTCATTTACAACCAAATTCTCCTTGCAAATGCAACATTCTGCATCTGGTCCTAGCTTGGCCAGTACTTCTTCTGTAATAGTAATAACTGGAAGCTTTGCAATCACTTCTTTACTGGCAGGTGGTACTCTTGGGACTGCAGGATCATTCTCCAGAAACTTGTAGACAAAAAAGAAGGAAGAATACAAGATCAGTGTTAATTTCTTTATCAAGGTTACTTGGACCAAAATATGCTCTATAATTGTATGTATGATATTTTTTGTTAGCAACTCAATTATGTTTTATTTTCCAAGACTCGACATATCAATGACTAAGATTTCTCATCAGAAGGAAGAGAAAAACCATCAACTGGTTCACAGTTCAGAAATGGATTTGGTAGTTTCTTTTTCTCTTTGTGTTTTCTTCAGATAGAAATACTGAAAGGGATATGTATCAGTTTAAGGAAAAATAAACGCCATTGAGAGGAAAGGAAAGATACCATTGGGATTATGTCATCGAGTCTGTCTACCAGCCCTTGGAGAAGATTTGCAGCTTCTTCTGACGTGTTATTGTTTTCCGTTTGGCCATCAGAAGATGTAGCGGGTAACAAGTTGGCAACTGCAGTGAGGAGGTTTGACTGCACCAACCATTCAGGCTGTGGAGGCTCTGGGTCTACAGTAAGATGTCCTTCAAATAAATATCCTGAATCATAGATAAGAAAGATATAAAGCTTGTGACTTTCAACCTTTCGAAGCATTGATACAGAGGCTGCAGTAACTAATGCTGATGTACTTCAAAACAATTTAAGGGAAAGTAATGATAGACCTCCAGTTGTCCGATTGTGCACAGTTTCCAGACCCTCTGACTGATCTACTTCCCTCAACTGCTCCTGGGCTTGAGCAACACAATCCCGCAAATGTTTCCTTTGAGAAGATTCAGACACCAGTTTTTCAGCTTCCAGGAATAGCTGCAGCCCAGCACTCCAGAATCCTGGTGCAGTGTATCTCGTCTTTAAAATTGTTGCAACCCGACATACAACTGTATAGAACTGCACATGTGAATATTGGTTTAAAACAAACATTCAGCACATCATGAAAACATGCTTATAGGAATAACAGCAAATAGAAAAACGAATTGTGTCAAATTGTTAAATTTTCTTCTTCATAACAGGTGGTCAAGATGGAGGAAATGCAAATATTGCGCGTTAACGCTGAATTTCTCAATTTTGATTCTGGCACTGTGATGGTATTTCTGTTATAGGTTGAGGGAACTTGGGATTTGGGAATGAAATCCTTGTTTTCTAATTTCTTTTAACTTGGTGATGGAGAGCTAGACTCTGCGCTTATTATATCCCATGGAGGCTTTTTGCAGGCAGATTACAAGGTTGGCAGGGTAGGAGGAAGTTCTTTCTCTATACTGCATCTTATGCTTACAGACGGATCATATCCCTGGAGCAATAGAACAATTCTGTTACTTAAATTTGTCCATTTCTGCTTCGTGGTAGTTCTTGGGTTGAATTTACACTGGGAGGCGTAAATATTCCTATTAGGTGGTGCAATGGACACAAAGATTACCAGTGGCCTTGGGCAGTAGGAAAGTAGTGTCCATGCTTCTTAAAGTTGTGCCCCCCCAAATATGAACAACGTTAAATGTGGTGGCTGATAAATCTGAGAAGACATACATCAGCAGTGTGGCCCTTCCAAAAGGAGGTTACACATTAATAACGAGATAATATAACCATCCAATGAGGGGAGTTTGTGAGAATTTGACACAATGACACCTAAAGCAGTAGCACAAGGTAAGTGGTAGAAATACGGGTCTCTGGAGGAGAGTTATTTTAGAAAATTTGTCAGTTAAGAGGAGTATCAATATACCTCAACCACAATTCATTGCCAGAAAATACACCTTTCTCCAGCATATCTAAGAAGTATTTGAAAATCTTAAAAACAGCCTTCACAAAAAATTGATATGTAACTTATCTGGTCCTTTCATCACTTAGCTAGGGTTGGAAGCAAATACAAAAAAGAATAAAAAAGCTTAGGAGGATGGAAAAGTTCCTAGTAATACCTACTTCCAAGAGGCATTGCCACTTCAATTCAGACAACCCACATCTATCCAACAATGCTGATAGAAAAAGTCATTGGACCAAATTAGCAATTACAGACAAAGAAGAACGACCCCTTTTTGTTAAGGCTTTAAAATGCATATGCACCTTACCCTGGGAATCATACTTTGATTAGTTCTGAAACTAAAAATAGAAAGTCCTAAACATGAACCCTAGCAGCCCTAATTTTACATTTTGAAACAGTCCCATCACAGAAACTCAACGCTAACAACCAAGAAATCTACAGAACAACAAAGATTTATGCGATGTCAGCGAACTCTTGACAGTGTTAAATAATTAATGCCAGGATTGCTCACTACAAACTCTACTACTTAAACACTTAAATGTTCTTCACTCTTGCATCATTAGGCCACAAAGTCAATAAGATCTAAAGGATTCTACTTTATCAATGAAATAGATAAAACCAGCCATATGGCACAAACTTGATCATTACAACGGATGTTCCAAGGCAAAAAAAAATTTGCCCAGAAATGTAAAGGGCTTCTCAAATTTTAAACTTTTCAGTCTTTTCCTCTTTCCTAGTATTTGACAAATCTCATACTTATAATTCTGTAATAAGGTAAGTGGCAGAAATACAGGTCTGTCGAGGAGAGTTATTTTAGAAAATTTGTCACTTGGGGAGGGTATTACTTAACCTCAACCACCATTCATTGCCAGAAAATATACTTTTCTCCACCACATCTAAGAAATATTTGAAAATATCCAAACAGCCTTCACAAAAAAATTGCTACGTAACTTATCTGGTCCTTTCTTTACTTGTGCTAGAGTTGTAAGCAAATACAAATAAGAACAAAAAAGCTCAGGAGGATGGAAAAGTTCTTAGTAAGCATCTACCTACTTTCAAGAGGCATTACCACTTTCATTCAGTCAACCCATACCTATCCAACAATGCTGATAGAAAGAGGCAATGGACCAAACGACCAATTATAGACAAAGAAGATTTAAAATCCATATGCACCTTACCCTGGAATCATACTTTTAGTTCTGAAGTTAAAAATAGAAAGACCAAACATGAACCCTAGCAGCACTAATTTTACAGTTTGATACATTCCCATCACAGAAACTCAATGCTAGCAACCAAGAAATCTACAAACACCAAAGATTTATGCGATGAAAGCGAAGTCTTGACAGAGTTAAATAGTTAATCCTAGGATTGCTCATTAAAAACTCTAATACTTAAATACTTAAATGTTCTACAATCTTGCATATTTAGGCAAAAAAGTCAATAAGACCTAAAGGCTGCTAATTTATCAATCAATTAGATAAAACTGACCATATGGCGCACACAGTTAGGCTTCCAAATTTTAAACTTTTTTAGTTTTTCCTCTTTTCTTTTTGATAAATCTGTAGCTGTAAAAGTTGTCGTGGTTGTTTACTTGGATTGTTGAAGGGGGTAATTACTAAATACCCTAATAATCAAAATTGCAGTTGAGATTCATCTCAGCAAATAACTAAAAGGAAAGAAATTTACATAAATATAAGCTAATTAAATCAACATCGGATGAAAAATTGAAACAAATTGCAGGAGATACGAGTGAAATTGAAAGGGTTTTTCGAAAACAAACCGAATCGCGGAGAGAAAAGGAAGCCGAGGGGTATGAAACTCGAAGGAGAGAGGTGATGGTGGAGACAGCTTCCTCGAACAATTGCTTCTTCCCCAACTGTTTCTGCAATTCTTGTAATTTCTGCTTTATTTCATTCTCAGAACTACCCTCCATTTCTCTACTCTTTTTTCTTCCTTTCTTGCTTATGTATTTTGGAATTCTTCGTTAGATCGAGTATATACGTATATATATGGAGAGCAATTTGTTTCTTGCAAGAGAGGAAAGCCGTTGAAGAAATTTTGGTCTTTGTTCGACACCTCCAGGCCCCAGTCAAAGCGAGGAGAGAGAAATTTTACTTTATTTTAAATTTTATTATGAAAAATCACTCATATTAAATACTACTCTCTATTTTCCACACAAATAAAATAAAATAAAATAAAAATAATTCTCTTTGAAAATTTAATAAAAAATATATTATGTTTTCCATATTTATACGTGCATAAATTTTCATAACAAAGTTGAATTGCAACTAATATAAAATTCTAAACAATAAGATAAAATAATTAATACGAGATCTTAATTCTCTTCGATCTCATGTACTCACATACTTCATTTTTATCATCTATAAATTTATTGTCACATGTAATAAGACTTCAAATATATTGAATGATTAGTTTAGTAATAATGCTTTATATCACTTGGCTCATCCGATAAATTATCAATTAATTATAATTTGACACATTATTTTGTAAGATTAATTTTTCATCATACAATAATATTCTTAGTTTAGTAGTTAGTTTAGTAGTGATATTGTCGGTTATGTAGTGAAATTGTGTTGTTATATTTAATCACATTATATCATTTATATTATCCTCTACTAGCAAAGAACTCTTTTTACACAGACTTTTTTTTTTTTTTTGTCATTGTAAATACAACTCTTTTTGTTGGATGGAGGGAGTATATCTTTTGTCAAAAGAATTATGATTTATTCACAATACTTTACCTAACAAAGTATAGATATTTTCAAATTAAAATATAATTATTTCTGTGTTTTTATTATTTTAACAATACTCAGTAAGATATTCTCGACTGGATAGAAGCAAATCAGCAATACCTTAGACAAGAGAATTTGATTTTACCAAGCTTACAAGATAATGCACCATAGATTAATGGGTAGAAATGAATAGAATTGATTACTTATTTTAGTTTTCAACTTTTGTAAATTCATTTTATTTTAATTAATACAACCACAATTACTATAAAATATTTTAAAAAGTATCAAAAAAATATTTTTTTTTCAATTTAAAAAAATACTGGTTATAAAAATAAATTAAAAGAAATTGTTTTTCAGTACTTACATGAATTAAATGAAGTTTAAATTCAGGACTCAGCTTTGAATCATTAGTTTCAGACAGTAATCTGAGGGCTCATAGGTTCACATTAATTTGTTCTGTTGTTTACAGTCAGGTGTTAACATGTCAGTGCCTATGAATATATTCAGATTACCAGTTCACCTAGCAGAGTATTAGGAAATCTCATTCTTGGCCCTTAATCAATGTGCAATAAGTCTGTTAAAAATTACCAAACCAGAAACACAGGTAAAAATAGACCAAAAAACATCATGCATTAACACAAAATGAATAAATATATGAACATCAAACACTACATGTACCTAGCGAAATTTTTTACAAATGATATGAACACATTACACAAACAAAAACACTTGCAATTGTCAGAGCTCCGATAGAATGGCAGGGATGTAATGAGATAATTCTGCAGTAAGCGACTGAAACCCATTAACTAGTTGGGTGTGGAAATCTTGGTCTTCCTCCCCAATCAACCTGAAGTGTACCCGGATGGCACGCTTGCAAACAGCCATAAATTCAAGGAGAGCAGCAATGAGTTGCTGCAGCTCCTGTGAACGAAGTCTAGTTGCAGGCTCACCTGACAGGAAAGCCGTGCATACACTCAGGACTCCGCTGTTCACCTGTTAATACGTCATACAAATGAAACGACATAGGTATCTAATCAGAAAGCGCCTTATCCAATAATATTAGTAGAAATAAAAATACGATGCAGCCAATGAGGGAAGAAGCACAAGAAAGAAAATCACGAGGAACTTAATATAGGCAATAGTCCAATCAGCCAATATTTCAACACAACTTTGCAGAAATAAAGATTATGGTTCATATTTCATAACAAAATGATAATAGAGAAAGAAAATCAGTGAAACGATTTTCATTGATGGACTTACTTGAACTGCAACAGAGCCTTGAAGTATTCGCTGTAGGCTTTGGAGACGGGGGAGTTGATCACCGTCGGAACTGCGAGGCTCCTCAAGCTCATTTCTTAATGCAGCCGTGCGGGTTTCAATCATTCCAATAGCGTTCTCTACTGGGGAGAACTCGAGAGATTCTGACTTGATAACCACGAGCCTGTTCACAAGGGCAGGAAAAGAGCCCTCAGTCTGAAGAACTGTCCGTCGCTTCCACTGGTCTTCCAATCCACCTTGGTTCTTGCCATTTTTCGTAAAAGGAGTATCAAACAAGAAGCGGTCAAAGACACGAGCGCGAACAGTTCCAGTAGAAAGAGAAATGATTCTCTCTCTTCTACTTCCCAAATCTTCATCTTCCATGACAGGATCCACAGCAGTTATCTGCAAGTAACAGACTCCAGGCTGCAACTCTTCAGCTTTGACTTGTCTAGAATCTGGAATTATATGCAAAGTATGATTACCATCCATCCTCGACTCATATATATGACTAAGTTTCTCCATTATGTCGCCCAAACGAACATCACGAGGCTCTCTGTATACATATTCCTTTTTATCTAGCTTCCCAAATTTTTCACCATAGAATCCCACCCTATAATATGTTGCATCGGTGAAAGGAATTGGACTTGATTCCTGCTCTAGGATTGATTCATAGATATTGGTTAGCATTGTGTGGCATTTGGCTAGCTGTCCATATGCCCTCCTGCTTTTATATACCGGAATCACAAGTTCTAGAATGTTTGCACAGAAATGGTAGAGCTCAGCTTGAGAGAAAAGCTTATTTGCAAGCTGCAGGTACTTCACAGCAGAATCAACTGTGAGTTTGGAAGCACCATACCCTTCTACCTCAGCTGCCGAAGCCTCAGATGTTATCTCACTGCTAACCATGGGGCAAATTTTGCGTAGTGCAGTCACATGATCACTGCCCCAGACTCCATCGTTTCTACTCACAAGGGCCTAGACAAATTGATATAAACGTTAGTATGCCATGTCTAATCGTTTCTACCCATGAGGTCCTAGACAAATTACAAATTATTAATATAAATGTCAGTATGCCATGTATAAAAACTGTAATTAGTGCATGAATGACAACTCTAAAAACTGATACAATGATGTGCATGTTTAATCGTTTTTCCTGTTGCCCCTAGTTTTACCACTTTAACTAACAACTCTACAACGGGTTTAGGTGGTTCTTATAAGTTCTCTACACAATTTAGCTTACGATATTGTCAAATCCTTTGATCCAGCATAATACACCTTCCTCCAACGATCTTGGATCTGGACTTGATCCCTCAGAAAATGTGATCATTTGTCTGATGATTGTTAAACTTAAGCAAGGAAGTTAACCGTCAAACAAAGAAACAGTCGAATGCAATATTTACCTGCATTACAACGCCAGCTACACCAACAGCACACTGTGCAGCTTCAGCCCACGATTGCATCTCCTGATGTGCATCACAAAGATGCAATAACCACATTATGTGGAGATCTGGTACAGGAGCAAATGCCATTGCAAGTTTAAAGAAACTCTCTGCAGCTGCATATCTATCCGTATTCATAACTGAAGCCTGTAGGCAAATGTATTCAATATGAAAATATCAGTTACTGACATCAATACTTGTGTTGAATATAATGCTACAATGAAGGAAGACGGAGTTTACCAAGAGTGCATGTTCTAGGCTAGCATCAAGAGCCAGGACAATACTGTTGGCAAGAAACTTCACCTCTGACCAGGACCACGGGTTCTCTGCCAATTTTTCTGGAATGGCAACAAGTGCATTCTCTGGAAGTCCACATTCTATTAATAAGTTGCAACTCTTAGATTCATCTGCCATTTCCTCCAAAGAATTTCGAAGACGGCGTGCTTCCCCGCTTTCTTCAAGTGTTCCATCAGATTTCATCTGTGTCACTTGAACATCAGACATCAACTCTGACAATGTAATAGTAAGCATAACCCTTAACCTTGCTGTCTGCGTAAAGTAAGAGAAGGAGCTCTGCAAAATGGAAGGAGAAGCTGTGTTATGAAGTGATAATACTGATAACAGTTGAAGGTACCACATAAAGTCTACATTTGTATCAACAACTAACACCAGTAGCCTACCCGGACAAGTATCTGTAGCCCCACGACAGCCCTTTTCCTGATATTGTGATTCCGAAAAACTGCAAGTCGAAGAAGATGAAAAGCTATTTGCTTTAAGAAACGATCATTCTCCCTCGCCATTAGTGTTGCTCCATGAAGCAGAAAGACACAGTTGAACACAGGAAACATAGCTTTCCAAAATGCCAGCGGCTGGTATCTTGAGAAGAAGCTTGTAAATATGGATGTTATGCAATCAAGTTTTCCGTAATCAGTAGCGATGCTATGGGACGCTGCAGTACTGGAAAACTTCTCCGTTATTTCCAAAACCTGAAGACTGACAGCAGCACTCAGGTTTTCTTCCCAAAGTTCCTGAAGCAAGGCAACAGTTATCAGTTGTTTTATAAACTAGCTTGTATTCTTCTTTAACAAAAAAGGATTAAGAGGGTCAAGGTGTATATTTGTAGAGAATGATTTACAAGTCATCATTATACCCAACCATCAACATCAAATAGTTTAAGGTAGTATCGGTCACACTTACCAGTTTTTGCCTCAATATTGGGTGCAAAGATTCCCTTAATGCTTGGGTCGAAGCTCCAATTCTAGAAGATTGTGCCTGAGCAAGTGCTTCTCTTAAGGAATATGGCTGGCTAGGAGAGCTTAACTGGGAATTAGCTCGCTGCCACATATACCCATTCTCAGGTGTACCCTGTGGCTGCATAGGAGAAACCTAAAATATGGAGGACACACTAAAACGGCATGATTCCTATATAAATAGAAAAACATTGCCACCAGGATGACACAAATAACCAGGATGACATAATCAGTCAGAGACTGATGTTCAAACTTAGAAGCAAAAAATATATAAGCTAATCATAGGTAAACAATTTTCCATTTTTGTTGAACAAAAATGTCACTTAAAAAGTAAACTTACTCTGACTTCTTGCCGAGAAGCCTCAGACAGATAGTGGTTAATTGCAGGAGAAAGTCTATCAGAATACTTGGGGGAAATAGGTCCATCTGCAACCGGGCTGCGAGAACTAGCGCCCATAAGCATGCTATCAGCAGGTTTTCTATGCTGTTCAATATATAATGTGCAATCAGTTAATAGATACATAAGTTGATGATGCATAAAAATGCGGAGCAGAATTTAAAAAAAAAATAAAACTCTAGCTTTGAAAGATCTAGAAAGAATACTCAACCCCTTGATCAAGTAAGCAACCTTATGATGGAAGAGGTTTTATCTGGCTTTTCTTGGAGATCTCTTGGTGGAAAAAAGAGTAACATATGCAGAGCCACAGCAGAAGTATAACCAGCAATTATTCAGTATTAGTTAGTTAGGCCTTGCTTGGGCAATGCATTATAACTTATGATTAATTGGAGTAGTAGTTTTGTTTGGCATTCTTTTATGCGGTGCATTTTACTAAAATAAATACCTAGACAGTATCACATGATGATTTTGCAACAAAATTGTTATAAAACAAGTTTATTGACACATCAGTACTATCCCCAAAAAACTAAAGAATCCGTCAAGACATTTCCACATTTAATAAACCAAGATATGAAGTTGTCAAATGTGCAGCAGATTCAACTTCAAGTACCATAATCAGAAAGAAAATACATCCATAACATATGTACGAACCTCAAAAAGAATCAGGCCTTCCTCCAAAAGTTTAAAAAATAATCTGGTACGAGCAATGCTTTGCTGCCAAGCCTTGACAAGTGATGCATCATCCAGATTACGTACGATTTGCAAGATAACAATCAAGACTTCACGCTTCTCAACAGCATTAAGATTATAAAAGACAGGCATTTCATCCAAAATCTGCAAAAGTAAAACAACCCAGATAAATACATAAATAACAAGTAATAAGTTGCAAAAGCACCATGATACACTGGCAGACCTTTCAAAGCCAAAGTTTTTTTTTTCCTTTAAACATAAAAACAGACAGCCACACAATACATAGCTGACATTGTGCTGTCTATCTGTAAATATGAAGCTATTATTACTTCGAGTGTTCAACTGACACTTGGTTGCATCTTCCAAACAATAAGTTATGGCAGGCCTAAACAATTTATGTAATTTGAGGAGCATAATTTGATGCCTTATACTACATTTGAAGTGATGAAGCATTCTCAGGAAGACGGCTCAAACAGTTGAATCTAACATGAAGACTTTGATACAGTAGAATAGAATATCTACGACTAGAAATTACACAAAAGAACAATATATATATATATATATATATAATATATATATATATATATATATTAAGTGAAGGTAAGATAATGCTAAGAACCTGGCCAACGAGGGGAAAATATAATTGGGCAATATATAATTTATCTTCAGGCTTTTGATAACGAGCATCGAACTCATGCTTGCACAAAAGGACTACCAAGATTCTAGCTGCCTACAAACACCAAAACCAAGTCAAGTGAATTATAAAACTTAAATAGGCAAAAAGAGAAACAATGGCCACCATGCTGACCAAGAAGTGAGCAAATTAACCACTTGGTAAACTAGCCAAACTTTTTTTTTGGTCAGTAACTAGCCCAACTGTTGGAATCAAAGATCTCGACGAATATCGACAATGCACTCACTTTTGCTCGTAGAGATAAATCATCATGGTCCCATGTTAGGAAAAGTTCTTGTATTAAGACAGACGAAAGGTAATTCCTGTAATTAAAAAATGCACCACGTCAAGCACTTCCATACATAATTAAAATTAACTCACTCAAGAAAGGATATAGAAGACATGATCTAGTACTAAAACAAGTATTACTCCATAAAGTTCCAGAGCACTGGTCTCACTCAATTCACATGATCATGTAACCACCAACAACCAGTATTACTTAATAAATAACAGAGCAATAATATACACCATATTAATCAAAAATAGAATGCAGAAGAAGTTCACAACCACATTTGCCCCCAAACTGTAGGGTGCTATGACAGGTTTTGACTGAATAGATAACTAGGCGACGGCACGACGGCGAATGGACACTGGAACTCAAATAACTCTTCCAGTTTTGGTTATGAAGAGGTATACTACATAATAATAACATTTTCTTACCCTTAATACTCCAACAATAATGAGCAGGTGCTATTTTCCAATTGACATACCACTCCACTTAGGCAAGATACACAACTTGTGGAGGACCTAATTCTAAAGTCACTGATTCAACGAAACTATGCTCAATGTGCTCACGAGCATGCAGACTTTGGAATTTAGAGAATAGAGTTGTTGGTGGTTGTAATATTCCGAACTTCTAAGAATTTGTAATCCAACTTTATATGAATACTAAATATTGAATTATGATTCAAAGAATGTGTTATGTGGTTTCATGTGTATGATTGTTTGTTTTGGTACATGTATTCAACCTTAACACTTATTTTTATTTTAGAAATGAAACCTAAACCCTAAGGGTTATAAACTAGAAAACACTATTCATAAATACGCTTATAATACAGAAATTATACGATGATAATACGAAAATTATACCGTATGAATAGTAAAAGTCAACAAATACGGTCATCTTAGTTACATTTGCTAACTAGTAAACCAATCCATGTGAAAGGTGATTAACCAATCAAAGCCAAGGATCTAACCAATCCATGTGATCCTAAATCAACCAATCATAGGAGAGATGATACAAGCATGATATCACCTTAAAAGAAGACCAAAATGGTCAGCCATTTGGTTGAGGAAGCAAAGTTTGTTACTTCATTGTTAGATATTTTGTGGCCTAAAAGACTACTATGCCCTAACCTTGCCTAGCCTATAAATACAAGCCTTCTCCTTCATTAAATTCTTACCATTTCACCAAGTAATTTTCTGCAACAAAGATATTGAGAGAAGATATTGAGAGTTATTGTGAGAATAGTCTTATACTCAAGTATTGAAGCCTTGCACTAATTTTCTGCAACAAAGATATTGAGAGAAGATATTGAGAGTTATTGTGAGAATAGTCTTATACTCAAGTATTGAAGCCTTGCACTAATTTTCTGCATCAAAGATATTGAGAGAAGATATTGAGAGTTATTGTGAGAATAGTCTTATACTCAAGTATTGAAGTCTTGAACAACTGTGGTTAAAGCTTGCACTCCAAGAGGTAGAGTCCCAGTTGTTATTATGCTTAATTTCGATTAATAACTAAAGTAGAAATATGCATAATCATAGTAGTTACCATGCTCAATTCAATTTATGTTTAGAGTAGAAGTATGATAATCCTTAGTTGTTATCATACTCAACTCAAAACAAGTATAGAGTAGAAAAGATCAAAAACACTAGTTGTTACTATGTTTAAATTATTTTAAATATTCTTGAGTAAAATCATGGATTTATGCATAAATAGTTTTATGATAGGTTTATGATTTTGTTATTTGATGTTATAAAGTGGTAGAACATGGTAGCCTAGCTAATTAATGCTTGTGGCATCAAGTTTTACCAATTAGATCAAAGACTTATAAAACAATGTTTGTGCAGTCCACTGTTTAGTGATTTCTGTACAGTTCTGTTGGGAATCAGCTTTGGGTTCCTAAATGGAAGTTGTAGAGGGGGAAATTCTGATAAGAATGGACTCAAGAATCACACAAAAATGTTTTTTTATAAAAGAGTTATGACTGTTTTAGTGATGTTGGGTCAGACTGCCAAATAATCTGCCACCATTCAGGATTTAAGCCTAAGAATAAGGATTTTGTTAGAGAATTTTGGTGCTTATGCCACCTATAAAAATAGTCATACCATGCATTTATAAGACTTATAACTAATCCGCGTATACACTTAAAATTGTGTAGGATTTACGAAACAAGTTAAGCTTATTGTTTAAATACGCATCGAGGCAAGTCTTCTATCCTAAGTTGATATCTACTTGCTTTAAACTTGATTTATGCACTTTGTGCAACAACGTGTTATAAATCTTTGATATGAAAGTTATTGCTATTTGTTTCGGCATAACTTGAGAAATGAATGTTTATTCGTGAAATATTGAACTGTGTTCCTTATTAAAGCTTTTGGTCAAACCAAATTGTTTTGGGGCGATTTCAGTATGATAAAGTAAATTGAGATGAACAAACCCTTACTCATTGGGGAAAATATGATGTGTCGGGTAACCGATTTAAACACTGTCATTGAATTGTTGGTGTTGTATGATATGCATAACATAGGATGTCGTTAGGCTGATCCCCTATAGATATCCACGGTATGGTTCTAAATCGAAAGACAGACGAACAGTTCTTGGTTTAATTACCACTCAGCCTTACTATGTCAATACAATTGTTATATCTTCTATTGAGCTTTAAAGCTTTTAAATTCTTTATCGGTGTGAGTGCACTTATATGCCAATTGTTTAGACTTGTTGAGCAACTTTGCTCACTCTTGCAAATAAATCCCCATTTGCAGCTAAAGAGGATAGACCCGAGAGCTCTGGCTCTAAGAAGAAGGGAAAGAAGAAATGCGTAGACTAGTTTACATGTTTTTCGCTTGTCTTTTGTGGTAGTCATAACGACTTCTGTAATATGAATAAGTAAACCTTGTAATCGAATCTTATATCAATAATATCATGTTATCATCAAACGTTGTTAAATTCACTTTGATAGAATTTGGAATAATCAAACATTAATACAATATTGATACAGAACTATACATCTGAATGAGGATATTAAATAACATTGTGAGTTCTGTACGCACAGAGATTTAGCACCGGTAAAGAGAAATCTTTATCGTAAGGTTCCTCTGTTCCAAGAACAAGCTTGTTATTAATATTGTGAATGTCAGATATATAGTAAATATCAATATAAAGAGGTATCTCTATAAAGATATGTATCTAGTGAGGGTATTGAATATTATGGGGAGTCCTATTCCAAGAACAATCCTATTATTAATACTCTGAACCTTGGATATATATAGTAGTATAGAATATCTAAAACTTAAGGTTAAAAATAGTAAAGTGAGCACCAGATTCATTGTAGCAAGTACAGGGATTTGGGGGCGTCACAGTGGTCGTTATCGTCATGGTTCCAATATTTACATTGATGTGTTTTAGTTGTTTATTGATTGTTAGGTTTCATATTCATTTTGATAGCAGTACATGTTAAACATTTACAAGACATACTTCAGACATTACATTAGCTAGATCGTCATCACTTTCGAAAAACAAAAAGGACAAAATAGAGGGAAATCAGGCACAGGAAGATAGTCTACGTAATCTTAGAAGTTTTACTGGCTCTTTTTCCACTACAGTTTAGATGAAATTAGTTCCATAAGCCCACTCGCTCTTAGGGATGATTTAGACTTCAAACCTGCTCGTTCTTTGATATTCTCCAAACGGCCAGGCTTATAATTGTTTGATTTTAGCTACAAGCTAGTTTCTTTTTCTTCCAGGATGCAAGTAGAATATAAAGAGAATAAAGGAACTAAATGTTTACTATATGAGTTTGAGGGATTAGAAACAAAGATACCTATCTGAAGGATCTCTTCCAGGCATTTCCACGAAAAGATCATGATCACAAATGATCTGCAAAAATGTAAGCTTGCAATCATGCAAGACTAATTGACATACCCCAGAGAACTTATCAATGTACAGTGAGACCTGCATGACATGGAAAATTATCATTAAAAGTCGACCAAAATAGATAGGAGGAAAAGACTGTAAAACTAAATGGTTTGAGAGGAAAATTATATAGAAGCTCAAACAATAAGGAATTGCCACCTAGGAAGCAAAAATAGGATGCAGAGGCATTGTTCAGGCTCATGGTAGAAACCAGAAACAATCATTCACAGACACGATTTTGCACCTCTTCAGCATTTGTTATACAAACATACATACATGTATAGTATACTGTACACACACACACACACATATATATATATATATAAACTGAACATATGACTAACGATTGGGGTACTCGCCACAAAGGTGACCGACATAGCTTATTATATCCTGATCTGACTTTTCTTGCACAAATTTAAAATATAAGGAAAGACTTAAGCATTGCATTCTCAAAAAGAAAAAAAAAAAAAAGAAGCCTGAAAAGGGGTTTACTATGACAAATAAAGGCAAGAGAAGGTTTTCTTTTGTTTTCAGTTAAGTAGATTCAAAAGCGGCAAAAAAGTATAGATGGATACTTGATGTTTTTCTTAGATGTGGTGTATTATCCACCTATTCCCCCAACACCCCCGCAATTCTATAATCCTAAGATTCAGCACAGAAACATTTTAACATGAATAACAGACATACAAAATAGTGTCAGCCGACATGAAAGGGGGAAGCAAAAAAATGTAAGCTGAAGCATACCAATTCAAAAACTTGGCGAGGCTCAATTATAGATAAAAGATCATAGCAAAAGAAAGCTAAACTGCTGTTTAAACGTTTTGCCAAGCTTAACCCCCTCTTGCAACGCTCATGCACTTCTGTTAGAAGGCAATCGTATAGCTGCAGTATACATCTGAAGACACCTTCTTTCAACTGCATGGGCGGAATATCTTCGCCTGTTGCACAAAATATATAAAAAATTTAACAGAGGAGATAATAGTATTCAAACCAAGACTAATAGCTAACCGAATTCTCTTAGTAACATCTTTCTTCTATTTTGGATCAACAGATGGCAAAACTTTCACTCAACGCAACATTTGAAGGGAAAAATAAAAGCCTTGGTTACAAGCTCAAGACATGTTAAGGTTTTCAAACAGACTAACAGTAAAAATCATACACTTTTTATTTTATTTTATTTTTGGATAAGAGAAGAAACTCCAAGATTCTTAGTCCATCATGATGTACGTACTCAAATCTAATCTATTATATAATGATAATGCCAGAATGCTGCAGTCCATGAATCTGCCACGTTGAAGTGAAGATTCTCTTAGCATCCTGGGCTACCAGTCTACCACCATGAACCTTCCGTAGTGTTGGACACAACTAATAAGATTCTTACAAGTATAATTGAAAAGATCCTGATCAACATTTATATCAAAGCACACTTCAGTGTCATAAAAGTAATATTTGTCATGAAATATTCTCTTGCTCAAAATTTAGTGGAGAAGGACAACAATATTCATGTATACCAAGTTTAACACCACAGATAAATGATCTATATTAAACAATAAAATAAAATAAAAAACACCACAAATAATGAGCATTTCTTATGAAATCTCAACCATAATATTGCCACCAGTGTATCCAACTCTAATGGTGGTATCTCATTGCCTGGCATGCATCAGAAAGTTCAAGGCTGAAGAAAAAGAGTCAAATAAGAAACAAAAAGATAATATTCTATATATCAATAATTGTTTTTGTAAAGGTAATAAGGTATTTTAGTGTGTCTGCAAAGTATGATAGTTTTGCTGCGATATTCCAGTAAATATGAGCTTTTTGATGCTAATATAATCACCCAACCCCACACCACCAAAAGAAAAAGAGGATGGTCCAAATTTCCATCTATAGATAAAGTGTATCTCTTAATTGTCAAGGAAACTATTATTTCACAGTTACAACTTACAATTGAGGCTAGTTTTTCTCCATGATAAGCAGAAAATAAATATTAAATCTTCCACGGAAAAGTGTTATATAGTTGCACGACATGCCAGATACAAACTTTGTTCAACAAACAATTACCCAGTGGAAGGTTGTGATAGAACAGCCGAGTCTGCTCTAATGCCATCGACTTGACAATTAACTCAAGAAAAAACCATGCCATTGCCAAGACATCATCGTACACTGGCCCTACGCGGTAGCCTTTGGCCTACAATGTAAATTTGGAGGATTAAAAGTTAATGGAATGAATACATAACATGCGCTGATAAAAAAAAAATTTTAATTGCATGACAAGATCCTGGATTCATAGAATCACTTCAAAATTAAGTCATTGGTCATCTCATGTCTTCAGAATAGAATTATTGGACTATATAGGGATAAGAGAAGCTTACATACAAAACAAAGAAGAAAATAGGAGAAAAACTAGACCATAAAATTCCACATCTATAACAATGTTAGGAGCAGTAACCTGATTTGCTTGGGCAACCATAAAATGTAAGCTACATTGAGGGACCATATAATAGACAAGCATGAGAACTCACCTTACTGCGAGCTAAACTTCCCCACACAGTCGACAAACCAGGATAAACAGGTGGTTGACGGCCCCCGAAATCATCAAAAGAATAATCAACATAGTTTACTAGAAAAATATTTCTTTCTGCCTCATCAACCGACTCCTGCTGCACCCTACACAGCAGAAGTTCCATTATCAAAATGTAAAAAGCCAACTAATGTTCACTGAAAGGAATGCCTCCACAGACAGTGGACAAGCAATTATAAATCCAAATGAGATGAACAATAGTACATGCAAACTCCTACAAACATATAGATGCATAATTCAATAATTTATGTGTACAAGTTGAAAAAATGTACAAAAAAGTATAACACGTATGATCATGATTTCTGATGTACCAATGCAGCACGTGTCATACACACAAAGGCAGTTTAATTGACCAAGTTTCTAAGGCGAGTTGTCCAGCATTAACCCAACAAAGTACTAGTCATATTTAGGTTTTCGCATATGCATGTTCAGATTTCAGGGCTGAACTGTCTTTTTGATACAATGATTCACATAATAAACTTATTTAAATGGAGAAACGGCCAATGGAGACTTCAACCAGGGCTGCAAATAGCCAAACTAGGTTTATTTTGAAGGCAAAAACAATGAAATCACCAGTTGACTTCCTACCTCAGTAAGTGAATATAATTGAAAGAAATAAGATTGAGTCCATTTTCTCTCCTTTGCCTCCATTATGCCTCATATTTAATGATGGGACTACACGTCTAGAGCAAAGAAGAAATTGAGACATATCGTTGTAATTAGGTATATAGTGGGGATATATGATATTTTATAAGTACTAGGAAATATTAATATTCTGTTAGGTATTTTAGTCATTTAGTATTTTCTTATTTTCCAAGTAAAATTAGGGTTGTAGTTCTTTTTAAATTATGATCCTCACAATCTGGACACAGATTATTATGTAAGACTGAGAAACTATAAGCACAATTATGTCTTAGTTGTGGTTGATTTCGTCTAGGGGAGTAAGGTGTGAAGCCTAACCCTCGTTACTTTTTCCTTATTTTCAACTATTTTATGTCAATTCAAGCTTTCAGGTTGTTGTCATGCATCATTGATGCTCATTTATCATGCATTGTCCTCAGCCGTCAATTTTGCCTAAAAGGCCTATGAGTAGAGGCTTGAAGATATGAAGTGGTGCTTGCTTTGTGATACTAGCTGTTATTTGTTGTGTTTGGATTGAGTGTAATGCTATGATCTTCAACGATCATTAGTTTCCCCTTTCTTAGTAAGTCTTAGATTGGTATTCTTTGCTTAGCTTTGGACCTCAGCAGCTGAGAGCTTTACACACTTTTTTTGTCTGGCTATTTCTGCAGCTTTGAAGACGCACACAAATTTCACTCCAAACTTTATTACCGATTAAAAGAACCCTAAACCTTAGCCGCCAAAACAATTTGCATCCTCTGCACTAAAGTTTAGGGTGCAAATTGTTTTGACGCGGATGGTGCAAATTGTTTAAGCGCTCAAAGTTTAAGGTGCTTTTAATAAAAAATAATGTTTGGGGAGGAAATCAAACTTGGGCCAAAAATATAGGGTGCAATTTGTGATTTAGGTCCATTTGTGAAATGATAATAAAAATACATACCGGGTTAAAATATTGACCATGGCTCTAAAGGCTGCAACCTGAAAGAGAAAGGAAAAATGATGTAAACATTAATTGTGGACATGATATACTCAGAATGTAAACTGCTATTGGAAGTAGAGAAATTTAAAAAAGAAATATGCAAAATCAAAAGTGAGAAAATAATGGTCGAAGAAAATACTCAAAAATTTAATAAGATAGAAATACGCAGAAGAGAATTGGAAAATAGGTTGGAGAAGTTGAGATTCAGGGCTAGAGAGGTTTGAGAGGAGATTGTCAAGTTGGAAGGGAAATTTTCTGTTTAAGTGTAGGAGGTTGGTGTTGATTAAGAGTACATTATCTACTCTCTTCACTTATTTCCTATTGTCAGTGTTGCTTCCAGCCTCACGAAGCAGTTGGACAAGTTGGTGAGAGACTTTTTGTGGCAGGGAAAAAAAATATCACTTGGTGAATTGGGATCAAGTTTGTAACCCAGTTAGTTGGTGTAAATTGGGAGTCAGAGACTTTGGGAAGTTGAACATGGCATTATGGGGCAAGTGGCTTTAGAGATTTACTTCACAGGAGGATCAAATATGGAGCAGGGCGGGGGTATTGAGATTTGGCAGAGAGCATAGGGTGTGGATTACCAAAGAGTACCGAATGCCTTTTGGGATTAGCTTGTGGAAGTCGATTGCCAATGGTAGGGATAATTTTGCGCGGCACACCTCTTCTGTGATTGCCTGATTGGGCATAGGTAGCGCATTAGGTTATGGAAGGACATATGGTCAGGTTGGAGGCTTTGGGGTGCGTTTTTCCCAAACTTATTCTCTTTAGCAGTCAATCCAGATGCAAAGGTGGTCGAGTGATCTTCCATAATTGATGGGGCAGGTTTCTTTGGTGGATGCTTGGGAGGGAGACGAATTGTAGATATTTGAAAGATAGAAACTGGTCCATTGCCTACATCAAGTCCTTATTCTTGAGTCTACTGTCTTTTTGGCAGAATGAGGCTATCCTGAATCCTCTATTGCTTTTATAGATTTTTTTGTTGGATTTTAGCCTTGGAACATGATTTAGTTTCTTTATCAGGTTGGGGCGGGTCTCATCCAGCTTTTTGTTTATCAATGTACATGGGTGACACCTCCTTGGAGCCCTTTGAACGTGTATCCTTACTTACCCCCAAAAAAGTAAAATAAATACACACACACACAAACACACACATATATTTATATGTGGGAAAACTTTACAAGTGTACCTGGAGAGTTTCTCCACCATTGCCAATAAGATGGAGAAGCATATTCAATATTGGCTGAAGAAACTGAAGCAAAGCAGTTGAATCAACATTCTTCAAACTGTTAATAGCCTGCAAGCATATTAAAACGGACATTACCATCGAATCATTCCTATGAACACGTCCACCTCTTCGCAAACATCATATTTGCAAAATCAACAATTACTACTAAGTTAATGCATTCACAACTTATCCTCAGACTAAAAGGTGCTATATATGCTGCCAAACAGACTGATTTCCATGTAGGGTAAAGAATAAAACTATCAGGTAAAAAATTCCCAAGGAACAGAATACCGAATTATCTAGGAATACATACCTCAAGCAGTTCAGATCCCCAAGGTGGACTTGTACGAAGAGTGTGTCTATCATACTCGAGGAAAAAATCTCTAATCCGCTCACTAATGGGGTATAAGGACGAACACAGCCTTAACCGTAATCTAAAAACATTTTTCCCATCCTCCAGGTAATCCAGCCTCTCCTATAAATGACCAGGAATTAAATTCATAGTGTCAGATCCCAAATACTATTAAACTAGTACATGATCATTCATCCAAAATAATAACAAGAAAAATGCTACATGGAAGTTATCAGCTTCCAAAAAATCTACTGTTAAGAAAACAAAAAAGGAAAGCTTAAAAAGAAATTACAGGAGAACCAAAAAGGAGAAAATGAAAATTAAAGCAAAAGATAAGTGAACCACATGGCCAAAGCTCCAAACCAGGTTAAAAACTATAAATGAAACTATTAATTCTTATCTAACCTAGCAAAAAAGAATAACACAGTCCTAAGCCACATTGAAAGACGACTTTGGTGGCGACGCTAATGTATCTCCCTGATAGTACCACGACCCATAACCACTTTAAAAAATCGAAGAAATATATATAAAAAAAGAAGAATCGAGAATATATATATACACACACACACATACATATATATATATATCAACAAAAAACGGAATTAGTTTGCGAGAATGGCACCAGAGATAGGACAGACATATTCATAACATGGTCAAGATGCCGTCCAGGTATACCTTTCCACTATCTTGAAGATAGTGCGGAATCAGCTCTCTCATAATTGGTAAGGAAATTTCTGATCTCAACCTGAATAGAACCATAGAAGTAAATAATATGTTATGTCAAGGTCAAGAAATGAATAACAAAAAGTAGAATAAAGAGACCGGAAATTTCTTTACTAGCATTTTTTTCTTTCCACACTTGTATTTCTTTGGAGGACTCCTTATTCTCTCTTTTCCATCTAATAAAATTTCTTCTTTTTTATAAAAAATAGTAATAATAATGGAAAGAACGGTACAAACAACCACTATATTTAAAAAAGCTAGTCTCGAGTATGAAGTTCTTCATTATTATACCATTACGCTGACAAAATTGCAGCAGAAATGTAGTGAGACACTCTTCACATTATATGAGTGTGATAGTTCACACTGCAGTACCAACAACTAGTAATAGTACTCCTAAGGATTTTTCTTTTTCTTACTTTTTCTTTTAAACTTAATTAATGATGTACATGCATACAGCTAAGATTAGAGTAGCTCAAGCACTGTGATTACGTTAGTGGGTTTTGTGGTGATTCGCCCTATAACTGGTACTTTTAGCAAATTCATAAGAGTAGTTACAATTACAACTAAAATCGCTTGGATAAGGGTAGAGTTTCCCTTTTCACCCCTAAAAGGAGCCAGCTTTTGACATGAATGAAAGAATTATGTTCTCTCATCATGCTTGCAACTGAATCACTACATCACTGAATTGATTCAGAGAGAGCAGCAACAGCAATTACATGGATTAAATAATACGACTCAGAAAGAGCGAAGCTCACACTTGTACATAGTAAAAAGAGATCAAAGGTGAAGAAAGCAGCAGCATGCAGTTTAATGTATATATAAGCATGATTATAATTTTTATACTTGACAAAAGAAAAAGGGATATTAAGAAACATACTGAGCATGTGTGGATAATGGAAGTGATGCATATCCAACTACCACCTGTGTACAAATAAAAAAATAAAATGCATGAAGATTACAAGTAGTCTTACTTTAAAAATATTAATAAATGCTACCTAATAATACAGCTGTAGCATATTAATGACAGTCGGACTTCAAAACCAAGTTTGGTATATTCTCATGCGAAAAACAAGATTGAACTTACTGGCTTTGGAGCTTCAAGTTTGGTTTGGAGGTCAACATGAAAGAAAGTGAAGAAAAGGTGATGCAATGGTGTCCAAATAGCTGGAAGAGAAACTTTAATTTCATCATGGTAGCAAGCCATTCTAGCACCAACAGCAACTTGTGTGTGCGCACATTTCTGAAGGGATGCACCAGGCTCCCTTGAATGCATTGCCTGGTTAAAAAAGAACCAGATATCAACCCTGCAAGAAGTCTATAAGGAAAATAGACCCTAAAATATGGTAGAATACCACCTACCTCTAAAGGCTGTTTACGAGAATCTGCATCATCCTTCCGGAGTTCAACTCGTATAAACAAATTCCTTTTCCGACTCAAACTAACAGTTAAAGGATAGACATAAAGACAATGAAAAGGTTGCAGGAAAGGCTCGTTTCTTGTTGTTGTGCGGAAGTCAAAGGCTTGGAACTGTAAATATATCAAAACATTTCATTATGAATAAGTGGGCAACGTAGAATTAAATATTAAAGTAGATAATAAACTAATTCTGCCAAAATTTTGTCCAGGCAATATATTATAGAAGACATTTCTTAAACTAATTAACTGCTAGATACTATATTCAAACTTTAAAACTGTGCTTATGATATTTCAGTTTCTATGTTATTTGCATTTTCAATATGAAATACCACCAAATAACTACTAGATACTATATTCAAACTTTAAAACTGTACTTCTGTAGTCGAAATTTGAAGTTGAAACTTGCATTCAGTTCAGTTTCATGAAGGAAACAAGTATAAGCACAACATCAATACTACAAAAAATAAATTAAAAATAAATAATAATAATAATAAATAACAAGCTCTGCTAGATGGAGATGTATAAAACCTTAAAATCAAAGATAATAGAAGGTACATAATGAGTATATTTATGTATGTTGCACTTACATCATCAGTATTGACATCTGGATTTCCTGGAGCAATTGACCCACTTCGAGGCATCTCTTTCCCTTCAAAGAAATTCAATTTAGAATGGCCATTTTGAGGTCCATCAGAACCATTGCTGGAGGATTTTGCAAACCTTGAATCAGTAAATTGATCATCATGGTCACCAGTTTCATTTGTCACGCTGCCACCTTCTGAAGCATTTTCAAAGTCAACAGGACCAGCTTGGAGCTTTTCTATTTCCAATCTCAAGACACCTTTCACAGGTTTATGAATCTTGCGCTTGGGATCCTGAAATTGTAGGGAAATGTCCAGTAATTCCATTGATTTTGATGTTAGCTTAAATGAGAAACATAAAACAATCATAAGAATGTGTTAATGAAAGGCAAAGAGATTCATCACTTCATACGGAAGGGCAGAAGGACATAAGTTCTTCATATGCTGATATCTGAACCCAAACAACAACCCCCAGTCCCCCACTCCTTTTTTCCCAAAATCAACCCACACACAATGCATTAACAAAGGCACAGACACTGAGACACCAGAGAGACAAAAGGAGGCATTTTCATAACCAAAGAGATGATACATGACCGACAATTATGACAGGGTAAAAAGGAGCCATTTTCTTACATAGCCTTGTTACTCTAATTCATATTGTTCTTGTTTTTTCTTCTTCACTTCAACTTGAACCTTATCGCAAAAGCTAATACAAATAGTATTTTAAAGCTAATTCAGTAAGTAATGAACTAATGTTCTTTTATGGCTTTCCTTTCTCATTCCAGGGGAAATTCCTCGCCAAATGGAAAATCATAGAGACAGATCTAGTCATCTTCATTTTTTATTTTCTTTAGTGTTTAGGTTTCTTAAGGTGCCTCTATTATGGGAGTTGTACACGCCGAATGTACATCTGGCTTAGTGTTATGCTGTAACTAACTCCTCAAAGAAAACAATTGTTATTCAAATAATTTCTAGCAAAACATAGACTTCTAGCAATTTAAACTCACTCTTCTTTCTCCCCTTTCTTGATTGAACAAATTACACAGGAAAAGACAACATTATTTACTGATATACTGGCAAGAGGTATACGGAGAAGTTAAAATTTACGCAAAGGAAACATGCATCAGAATTGATATAGAAGTAGGAAAGTGTTGGCAAGTGGCAACGGTAAGATCAATAAGTAGTTTATCAACAAGATTGAAATTTTGCTCCTAATCAAGGCCAATGTCTTTCCTTAGAAAGAAAAGAGGGCCTTCCACTTTGCAAGACTCCTCTTCAAAAGTTCCACAACCAGATCCAAAATAAGTTGACTTATTATTAGCTTCAAATGACAAACAGTAGGTTCATGTAGGTAATAAGGAGCAAAGTACTTATGAGGAAAAAAGGTAATCCGAAGCAAAGATACCCCCCCAAGAAAATGGTGAAAGCCAAATAATCTTGGTCAAATATCTGCCCCAATTAGGGTTGCAAACAAATCAGTACAACTCTCTACTCAACTCAAAACTCGAGTCACTGAGCGCTGAATTCGACTCAACCATGTGCCTTCTAATTCTAGAAGATTTAAATTGACAGCAACCCCTAAGCTTTATTTGATTTGCCTTAGGCCCTTGGCCTTACAGATCCTAACTAGTAAAAAAGAATTCCACTACCTTGCTGCCCTCTACCCCCGTGGTTATATGATTGCTCAAAATTCAACCACGGCATTGAGAAAATGAAATGGAAAGGGGAAGGAGAAGGGGAAGAGGAACGTGGGACCGCCTCACCTAGTGCTGAAGAGAAGGGACTAAAGAGGATCTATTACAAAGAACATCTTGCTCTCGAAGTGCCTACATATATCCAATCTTTCCATTTCTCTTTGATCCGCATCTTGCCTAGCATAAAAAGTTGGAAGATCCGGTTTACATTATCATACACCACATGATGGCACGCAACTTATGGTAAGACCAACTGAAGTAGTTGAAATAGTCTGCTAGTTTGGTTTGTCAAGTTCAATTAGTATGTTTTATTTTCATCTTCTATTTGTTTTACATGGGGGTGTTTAGAGAGAGTTTAGGTAGTGCTTCTGTAGTTTGGAGTAGGCTTGTTAGTTCGTCATGGGGGGAATGAAAATTATGAGAAATGCTTTGCAACTGCTATCTCTTGACTCTCATCCATCTTATCTCTCACTATTTATCTTTCTCACTCTCCAAAATGTTTATATACTTCTGTCTCTCTTTCTCATGTTTATCTACTATTAAGGCAAGAGAAAGAGTAAAAAGACCTAATTACATCTAATTCCAATTAACCTTCGATTATCAGAATGCCAGTAACCCAGTCTGTCGCTGCTGTACACAACACAGCATCACTATAGTTACACCACATTTACTACAAGCGTCCCAGCTGCATACAAGTTTATGCCTGAAATTTGATGTACTGTAAGACACAACCGAACATATACATCAAGCATAAACCATAGACTAGTAAAAGTGTCCAGCTGTGTACAAATTTATGCCTGAAACTTGTACTCCTGTAAGACACAACTGAACATATACATCAAGCATAAACCATAGACTACTAAAGTTATATACTTAAAAAAGTACAGAAAACCAATAACAATAGAAGCAATATATTTTGCATTAGGAGTTTTTAGGGAGATTTCTATATCAGATTTACACAAGGATTGGCAGGTTGTCCATTGCTTAGACTTTGTATATACCCATATTTGTGTCTTAGTTGGATTTCTTGTACCTTCTTTTTCTCCTAATAAATTCTTCATTCTTTTATCTGAAAAAATGTAATTATTTAAGAAAGTAAAGAAGATTCAAGTATGTTGAAATGGAAAAACCTTATATAGAGACTCGTACAAGATCATTGCTATAAATCGTTATACCAAATCATATAGCTAAGTATAAGTAAAACAAATAACCAAGATTGTTTGCACAGATACACCACTTATGAATTTCTAGAAACAGACAGAAAAAGGCAATAGAAGAGCGAAAAAACACAAGACTATGGTTAACAAACCTGGAGTGAGTCCTCAGTATAGCATTCTTTTACTTTGTTTAAGTTTGACACTTCAACCACAACAGAGTTTCCACTCGAATAACCCAGCTTTCCGTCTAACTTCGCAATGGGATCGGACACACCCTCTTGGGAACTTGACACGGACACACTAGGAGCAACAGAACTGCTGGGAGAAGCAGGCCCACCAGAACAAGAATTTATATTGCTATCAAACAATGGAATAATAGCCCAAGCAAAGGACTCTCTATAGGGCATGATGCGAGACCACACTTGGAGTTTCTGCTTTTCCCTCTCCATCATATGGACCTGTTAAATAAAGTTGAATGTAATCACAAATCCAAAGAAACATAAAATAGTAATTATGTAGGTATAGAAAAGTCAATTGGCATATGCATAATTAACCAGATCTACACACCGCCAATCCAAAAAACCCATCCTCCTGAAGAAAATGAAATCATGGATACATAACTTTAAGAACAAAAAATAATCCAACGTGATTCAGAGAACATATTTGTTCAGCATTTTAATTTTAAGTTGCATCTAATAAAAGTAATAAAAAAAATATAAACAGTTTGGAAAAAAAATTGCTTCTTTTGTACATATATATTTATATAGATAATGGTCACAAATAAAGAAATGCGGATAACAGTGAAAGACTAACGAAAAGAACATATTCAAAATAAAGATATTAAGTTCGAACAACAGGGGAGAAGTGGGGACTATGTTCCAACAACAAAAATATTTTCCATCTTATAAGTGGAAGGTAAAGCAGAAAAAAAAACATGTAATATTTAAATAAAAAACAGTTAAAAATGAAGATGCTAAAGTACCGCACATTGAGGAGAATGCATTCTATAACAACTTTTGCAAGGGAACCTAATATAAAAGCAATTGCAATTTTCACGTAGCTATCACAAGTATAGGGAGTGTCACACGCTGTCGTTAGTTAAATAAAGGACACAAAAGATAGTATTCAAACTTAGGGTCTTATTTGTGAGTCATGTGAAGGTGGAGGTATTTTTCATAGACGGGGTAGTATTCTTCTTCTACAATCATATCTGATTCGTATTGCATCAAATCATGAATACACAAAACTTGTCTTGAGATGCAGTAATTATTAATAACAATATTATTGCTGAGCAGGAATTTGGCATAACAATAAAGCTAAACACATGAGTTGTGCAGTATCAGCATCTAGAAACCTCATTTCTTGTCAAGCACCAATATATTCTATTTGTGGAAACAAACACAGTTGAAGTATTTTATAAGGAACTCATATTCAAAGAAAGGAAAAAAGCTTTTAATGAAGATGTTAAATGAAACACATTGAAATCAACATACGTCTAGTTAACATAAGACCCCACCAAATGGTAGAGTAACAACTGAGGCCTGAGCTTGCAAGTGCATACCGGTTCTTTACGTGAATAAACAGAGGGGGTCACCCCGCCTTCTTCAGTAGCAGGCTTCTCTAACTGGATCAGCAGACAAACTGATGCTGATGGGGTATCTAAATAAAAAATACCACGAGGTTCATAAGAACTGCTAGCCTGGTAGTTTGACAAAGGAGAATAGTAAATTTCTAATCAGTTATATATTAGTAATAACTATCAAGTAAATGACCAGGAACACAGAACAGAAATTGTGAGAGCAGAAGAAATAAACTTCATACAACAGACCAAGAAATTGTGAAATTGTTGTAGCTTACCTCCTGCATTTCAGTGGGTAAAGCACGAAAAATGAAATCCTCCGAGAGTTTTTCTCTTCTTTCCTTATTATATAAACAAATCGTGCCATGGAATGGCTCTACAAGAAAATATGACCAACGTTACATTATGAAACTGATGGAAAGTTTTAAAAAGTGTTCAAAGAAAAGAAAATATGGGAAGAAACAACTAATCAATGATACATCGAACCCGCAAACTCACCAACTAGTCCAGCTTGAAATGATAAGGATAGGACCTTCACTGAGATCTTCAATCCACTATAACCAGAGAATATGAAAGAAGGGGAAAAATAGTAGTCACAGAGAGCGAGAGAAAAAAATTAAAGAACAATGAAATACATTAAGCTATGTTTGTCAACTCAATTCCAAGACTTGGAATTCAGCGCCAAATTTTAACTAGATTTCAATTTCATGGAAGGAATTGCAACTGAACTTTCAATCCCAATACCGAAGTTAGGTATAGAATTGCCAAACGTAATGAGAGATAAATCTATACCCAAATAGTTACTAACCTGGCATACTGTGCCATTTGAGTTTCTGGAATCCTTTGGCCAAAAATTGTTAACCTCTCATTTTCCCAGTCAAAAACTGGCTCATAAGTAGGCAGGGGGGATTCACCTAAGTGCTGCATTTGGATTAAAAAAACACATCAAATCCAAATGAATTGTAGTCATAGGAAGTGAAGGGACCACTCACTTCTCATAGGATCTAATGAAGAATGGAATATAAATTTAAAAGAATTTATCAACAAACCTATGCTCCATACACACACACGCATATATATATATATATATTGAAAAATCGCCAACAATTTCTCTACCTTCAAAACTTTTGAGCTTGATGAGTCAGAAAAAGTAGCCTCCATAAACTTCCTTCCAGAGGTACTGGGGATGTCATCATCAGTAGTATCATCAATCTTGTTTTGCCTGGCATTGGCAAGATGCATTTCTGCAAATAAAATTCAAAACGTCACAAAAAATATGTAAGAAATAAAAGGGTCTCTAGACTCTCTACAGCATATTCTTTATAATATAGTGTAAAGTTATGATCAGAGTACAAACTAATTTTGCAAATTTAATTAGCGTTTCATTTATCAGATTTTTTTTGTACTTTACCTGTTTCAATATCAGTATCAGGCCCCTCAAATATCTGATTCTGAAACGATATTGGGCCAATGCTTTCATAATGCCCATACTTGTTATCATCCTTTACCCAGTCAGTTCTGTAGCATTGAACAAGTTCACTCAGATGTGGCCACTGTTCCAAGTTTTCATCAAGCTGGAAGACAAATATAAATATTTCATAAGTGCTGCATTTTTGTGGTAAAGAAAAAGAACACTTTAAAATTAACACCAAGGACACTGTAAAGATATAACTATCATCCATAAGATCTAACTGACCCTACTAAGATTAACTAACTTAACAATCTACTTATTAAAAAAAAAAAACTTGACAATTTCTATATTGAATTATTTGCAATAACCAAATTTGTCCCATATCTGAAAATATATTTTATTACATAATTATTATTAGATATCTTGCTATATGTACGGAAAAAACATAATTACATATCATATGGTTCGAAGGGATTATGTTTCTTGAGATTTTCTCTTCTTTAGGAAATTAGTTGATGATGAGTTGATAACATGCCCTTGGCACATTAAATCCATTCTTCCTTTCATCCCTCGTACTGTAAGGAAAAGGTTTTGCACCATTGATAACTCAGAACTGTCCTCCATTTTTTATTTAAAGAGTATATTCATGACTATTCTCTTAAAAGTTTGTTTATGCTTTTTCTCTTGTTTGCCATCGAAATTTTGTCCTTTAGATGTATGGCAGAGAAATGAAATAAAAAGTTGTGACCTTTAACATCTATGACAGAAAATTGAACCCTGTATTAAGATAAACGTATGATTGCGAAACGCAAATGAATCCCGTAAACTATCTAACAGTACTACTCCCTCTGTCCTCAAAAGGATGTCTAAAGTACAAATTTCATACAAATTAAAAAAAGGAGAGAGTATAAAATAAGCACCAATTTTGCCCATAGTGGACCCCGTGCAAGTACACTAATAATCTTTGTCTATTTTAAACTTAGTGGACCCCACTTTAGTATACTTTTGAGGCTAAACTAGTTTTTAGGCTTATTTTATATTTAACTTGTGTACTTTTAGACATTCTTTTGTGGACAAAATACATTGTACTTGAAGACATCCTTTTTGAGGAAGGAGCGAGTACTAAATATAAGATTGATTTTCTTCAAAAGTTAAATGAATCATATCAATTTTGAATTGAAAATATCTCAAATTGGCTTTGAAAAGTCAAACTTGATATTATGTTTCGGGATGGATGAGAGTATTAGAGAACAGATTGTATTTTGTAAAAGTCATTGGCAAATTTAGCTCAAATAATATGAGGTTATCAAGGAAAAGAAATTGCCAGTTCTTTGAAGTGGATCAACTGTTAGGTAATAACTCCCCTTACCTAAGTTACCCTTAGAATATGGGGCTCTATCCAGAGAGAAGTTCGTGCAAAATGTTATGACACAAACACACAAAAGATAAGGAAACATCAAAAAAAACTACACTATTAAAAGGTCCAAACATCCACATGAGCAGTCTACATGATTCATATTTTCTCCCATGGGATTTTGAATTCTTATTGTACACAAATAGTCATATATCAACACACAGCTCCAGACATACAAACAGCTTCATCTAGCACTCCCTCTGTATTTTTCAAAATAACAAAGGAATACAAAAACAAATGTATCCCAAACTCACCAATGGGTCCAAGTTCAGACTACCAGCAAAGGACTGACGGGAAATTCTTCGAAAACGATGCCCATTTGGAGACAAGTTCTCCATAACCTGAAACAAATGTTCAACAACAACTAATTAACATCAGAAAGTATGAAGAGCAGTGCTATCATCCCATCAGCCTACAAAAGACACGAATCACATGAACCTCATTTTGAGGGTGGGGGAAACTTCAATACACGAACTCCATCTCAATATATTCTCATTCTAATACTCCCTGTCTCCCTCTATCTGAAAGAAGAGTCCAATTCCTTTGCGGACCTTTTTTCACGAAAATTAAGCTTCATATAGGACACACTTGGACATTTTTTATGATTCTTTTAATACAAATTTTACTACTGAAAAATTTTATGCCTAAATGTATTATGTGTAAACCATAATATTCACAAAGAATGGTCGACAAAAAATAGGGTTTCTCTTCCAGATAGAGGTATTATAATTTTAACGAAAAGTCATACAAGTGCCAAGATTTTATAGAAGACACTACCATAAAGGGACGGAGGAATGTAAAGGGAATCATTGGAGGTAATTCAGAACTCGTTGCATCAAATGGAATACTCAACCCATTTACTTCGACAAACCAAGAAAGGTTACATCTTAAGAAAAATATCAGTAAATCCTTAAACTCAACCAAAACAAAGAATTTAACAGTCATACTGGAAAAAGTTTCTGCCCAACTTTCTCTTATCAAACAACTACCATTTTTTCTTATAAAGTTTAAAAGGTGTGAATCCTCTTACTGGTGATTTTATGCTCAGTAGTATTTTTCATCAATAATTCTTTGGCTACATTAGGACTCGAAAAGAAAGACTGTATTGAAAGGAAATTAAAATAAAAAGTAAAAATGAAAAGGTTCTCATAATGAACCCCAAGATTATATATATATACATATATATATATATGTGTGTGTGTGTGTATGTATATGTATACATATATGTATATAGATATATATGTATACTACACACACACATATCAATAAAATCTAACAGCATCTATGATGATGAAATTGAGCCCAAGTCCTATGAACTTTCTAGAAATCCTCCATCTTCCGTTCCTTCCCCTTGCTCATTCCAAGTTCCAGAGAGCCTCTTGGTTTGTTTTAAATTTGGAAAGAACCAGAAAGAAAAACAAATGACAAAACTCATAACATATCACTACTATACTTGATTTTATCATCAAACTTGGTATTAGATTCTCTAAAGGTATATGAGTTGGACTTGTTACACTTGTATTCATTAAAGAGGGTTTTTTCCATTTTTAACTTTTTCCCCTTTCCCTTCCTCTTTCCTAGGCTCCAAAAAGAGTACAAAAGACTATAATTAGAACTTGAAAGATAAAAATAAAAGCTTAACCTTTCCTCCCAGTTAATTATAAACTTTTCTATTTACTAAATGTCTATACAATGTACAATAAAATCTTTCCCCAAAATAGAGCAGACTGGCTAAACAAGATCCATGCAACTAACCCCGAGTAATTGAGACCTAAGTCAAACAAAATCCCTCAAAAATTGGGAGCAAATTCAACTTCAATTCGCACAACCCAGTTCTTCAGATTCGCAAATCCCAAAGTGTTCGTTCTTCTAATATCTAGCAATGCTGGTTCAATTCATACTCTGAATCTACTCCAAACACCAAAGAACACATTTTTAAGCTTATTTGGCTGAAATAGCGGCCATTTTAGGGATAGAGAAGTTGAAATATGAAAGACAAGAAGCAAAGACTGAAGAAAGAGGAGTGAGAAACTTACAAATCCGAGGGGACTGCTTAGCAATGTAACCAAGGGTAGAAGCTACCGTCTTTGGCCGGCGCCGGCGCCGCAATCGTCGCCTTTTTCTTCTTCTTCTCCAACTAGTTTGTCTGAGTATCTGAGTGATTGAGCACCAAACCAATATCGTAGAGATCCCTAGATACGCGTTAGACTCTGTGTGTTTTGTTGCAAAAAAGTCCTCTACTTTTATGTATTTCTATTTCAATCCCTAACTTTGCTGCATTTGAGATGCCATGGGCCAAAGTGGAATGTTGGCAATTTATAATTACTCTCTCAATAAATGAAGTCAGTTTTTTTATGTACTTATTTTTCAAGTACTTAAATTTTCATGGGACCTATTATTTTAATTTTTTTTATTATAAAGTTCTTTCAAATTTAGTATTGGAAAATTTAACAACAAAAAACACTTCTTAATATTCAAGAATAAAAAATAAGAACAAAAGAAATAGGAAATAGGGTTATTTTTTGCTTGACTTGTGGAGTATAATAGAAGGAATTTTATAATTATTTTTTTAATGTTGCAAGTGGTAGTTATAATTTCTTTCAAGAGCCAATATTAGATATAAAACTTCATACCTACTTTTTCAAACCTACCCTTTATAAATAAATGTTGAAGTGTATTTGTTTTTTAGATGCCCCATTTAAGATGCTTCAAAATGAGTTTTGATTTTATTCTAAACTTAGAGAAGTATTAACAAAAGAATCTACCCAAAATTATCGAAGTATCTAATTTTTTTTCTTTTTTTTTTTATCTTGTTTAGTTATAAAATTGATAAAATAATATTAAAATCAATACACCATGCCATTTAATATTTTCTTAGGCATTTTGTTTAGTTTTGTGTTATTCAAAATTCTAATATTATTCATATTTGATTCTCAATTTTGGTCGCATATTCTAAAAAGAAAATTTGTTCATAACATAATCAAATTAGTACTCCTCCTTTTTGGGGAGAAAAAAAAAGAAAAAAAAAACCCCATCTTGACTTCTAAAAGTCATTTCAATGAATCCTAAAGTTTAAAATTAGTATAAATTAACCAAACACTTGAGAGCCACTTCCAAAAAGTAATGTATTTTATTTCACCATCCTCAAACAATTGCAATTACAACTACAATCTCTTACAATGTTTGTTGGCACCCTTTAGGTATATTTCAAGGCATCATATCGTCTAGTCAATTAAGAAAAAATTAAATTAAATATCATAAAAAATTCAAAGTAATTTGTTATTTTCTCTCTCTCTCTCTCTTTCTAAGTCTTAATTTGTGTTTGAAAGAGAGAGGCTGTTAAAGTGGCTAGTAAAGAATGGGTGAGGAGATTGCTAAATCTTTAAGCTTCTCTTTTCTTAGGATAATCTGTAGAGTCTGTACTCCTTCACTTATACTTGAAGTTATCAGATTTACATATACTAACTTTATAATTTAACGTAGTATTTACGGTACACCCTTTTCATTGTAATAATAATTAATATCACCATTTTATTTTATTTAATGTTTGTTGGCAACCTTTAGCTAGATGTATATTTTAAAGACCTTAACAACCATATGAAAAGCACAGCTCAGAAATATGAAGAAAACTAGATCCAAAACTGTTTAAACAAAGTTGCGCCAAATAGTCCACAAATGTACATTGGTGGCAGGTAGAACTAACATAGTAAGGATGCATTAAAAAACTCCAAAGAGTAAAACATAATAGGACCCTCACCCCATTTTTCCCTTGCAATTTGCTGGAAGTACAACAGGCTGTTCCGTTTTAAAAGACCGGAATTCAGCTCCTATCCTATGCATGAGTCCATCCCAGAAGCTAATAACACCTACACACACTAGCATGGCTATACACACACCAAATGGAAAAGCCCGCAGCAAAATTGATAAACCACACCCATATACTAGGGGGGAAAAGAAGATCCTACGACAGACAAACGACAGAAAAAGGCCCTTCCCTTCCTTTAGGCGTGCCGACCATTCCCGTTGCTGTAAATGCCATCTATTGATCCGTTTGCATGTTTTACTGAATATCCATTTTGGTGGGGTGCTATTATGGAGGTACCATTCCCATTGCTCACTTCGCTCCTCACACCCTTATTTAGGAGAGGATCTAGTTGCCCACATGCTGCTGCTATGAGCCCTGTTTTAAACATGACATGTAATGTGTCAAGAAGTTGAGATGAGAAATATTTGACACACTACGAAAATTAGTTTGCGCTATTGAATTTGAAGGGTGTACAAAAAAATTATAAAAAAAACAAGTAAAAAATGTTGTTCAAGTACAAAGAATGGCTAATTGATGCCATTTACTATGAATACAAAGGGCAATAATTCTCAAGACATGGACTCCACCACGCAAACGGAAAGAATAAGCTAAGTTAGATTTTGGAATGATCTTCAGAGATGCTTTTGGAAGGGTTTTTGGACAAAAAGACCAATTTAAGAGGACTCACACGTACTTCAACTTGTACCACTCCTATACACTTAATAAAACACAAGCACCCTTCTCATGTCATGCTAATATTCATTACTAGTGCCCAATGCAACAAATTGTCGAACACTCTAAACGAATACTTTGGTTACCACAAAATTCTAACATGGTAAAGAATTGTATTTTGGTATGAACGTTACAAAATATAGTATACTTTTGTTCTAAACTTAGTGATCCAAACTTATTTTTGATATTGCACAAACATGATTACAACTCTACTTTATCATTTATAAATGGAGGGCACCACCTTATATAGGCTTGGGTCATATAATGATAAAGATCAAATCTAATGTAGCGCTAGAATCGACTATTCAGAATCATCTTCTAAAATAGGTAGAATATTAACAAGCATAATTATCACATGACTAAGTGTAGAATACTCTATTAGAAAATCTAATATGTACAAGAAGATTCCATAAAATGCCAACTACTGTAGTCCAATGAGCACCACCTTGTAGTCCTCGGAGGTTGGCGTATTCATGTCTGATGTCGATACTTTACGAATACTTCTAGAATACTCTCAGACACTTCAACATTATTATTTTTAAATTTTTTAAAAGAAATTCAGACACTTCCAAGTACTCTAATAAGGTTATTTCGTGATACGCAAGGGGATTTAGATTTGTCATCTAACTTATCTAGTGATAGCAATAATTTGCTTATCTTGCTTTTAGTTTATAGACCACAAAGTATCTTATAACTCCTATCTTTTGGCAAAGTCAATGCTAATAAGTAAATCTTAGGAATTAGGATTGGGAGAAAATGATGATATTTGATGCAAATGTTAAGTTCTTAGTTATGTCATAATAGGTGCTAGTTTTACTTAGACTTTGAAGTTAACTACTTGCTTATGGTTATGTAATCCTTCATTTGTCCTACAAAAGATGACTATAGTACAAAAAAAATATCCCACAAAAGATGTCTAAATTTCAAAATTCAAATGTAAAATGTTATATGTCTATTTTACGTTAAAACGTACTTAAGTAAAAGTCCAATATTTTTAGGAAAAGAAGAATCTTTAATGTACTTACATGTAGCCCATTATGGATGAAATAGGAGCTTATTCATACTCCCTCCTCTATTTTTGTTGTTCTTAAATTGTGTGAAAATGTACTTAAAACATCTTTTATGGGACAGATGAAGTATAATTTATCTATTATATACATATAGTATATCTATAAAAATATATAAAATTTTAACGTGTCCCCAACGCATCGTACTCCTATTTTTTCAAAAATGTCATATCACGAATCATGTTAAGTGCCGTACTTCGTATCACTTATCCATATCGATGCTTTATATAACCTTTTCGAAAATGGGCGCCATATAAACAACTCAACCAATTCTAGTTATATCTCAATCAATTTTAATTATATCTATTTAAAAAAAAATTATCCCATCGTACAACGTTCCATATAAACATATTTCATACTAACTAAACGATCCAAAGAAATCTACCCCTACCATACTACATATCACGGAAAGTGATGTTTTTCATTCCCGTTTTTGTTCCACGAACGGTATCAGCTCACAATCCACATAACATTGCTTCACATGAAACTGAAGACATTGTAGGCTCAAAGTATTATAGTGTCAGATACAACACAAGGTTTTATCATATCAGATACAACACAAGGTTTTATGTACTAGTTTAGGTGCACAAACAAGGACACAACACCACAATGTCTGGATCTTATCATTGTAATAAAACAACAAAAGATTGATGGTCAGAGGTAGAGATGAAATACGAGTACCTAAGAAAAGAGCAGAAGGTTTTCCTGGCCTTGATTTGAACTCGGGATGGAATTGGACACCCACATAGTATTGATGAGTAGGTAACTCAACAATCTGCAAGTCAGCATAAGAAGACAACCTCTCAAACATCCGAAAAGTACAAAAGAAACATTGCAGCATATGATAACAAGACCTACCTCCATGCGCTGGCCACTTTCATCTTTTCCAGTAAAAGAAAGACCCGCCTTTTCAAGTTGTGCTACCATATCAGGATTTACCTACATGGGACAAACTCAGTTTTCAACCCAATGTAACTACTGGTGAAACTACTGCCTGAGATGAACGTGCCCCATAAAATAAGCAAGAACAACAGAAAAGCATGAGAAGTTCATATTAGTGCTACTGACCTCATATCTGTGCCGATGTCTCTCATCAATGAAGCTCCTGTTGCCATATCTAAAGCAAACAATTTTCACCACACAGTTAGCTAATAAGGTGGAGCATGTTCAATCAGCAATAAGTATGGGAGTAGTAAAGCACATTCATTAAGATGTATAATCATCTTCACAAGTATATATATGAAGAAAAACTGCATGACCCATCTATTGAAACATCACAAGTAATACAGACTATAGCGTTTTTACATTGCTAGTGGCTAGATGCTTCTGATAAACAGAAAGGAAAATACAACAGAAAAAAAAAAGAAAAAAAAATCAAATGATTCCATTTGTTCAAAAATGTAGTTCTTGAATCAGTTTGGAGCAATACACATGCGAATTCATAATACTGTATTTGAAAGTAAACAGTTATCTTTATCATTACCAAGTACCATATGATATTGCAGCTTCATAGAGGTGCTAGATTGCATATACTTGAATTTAGGAATGCATTAATCTAGTAGGCAAATTTGCTTACAGTTTTGCAGATTTGCAGTCTTTAACCTGAAAGTATGTTCTCCTTGATCCAAGACGCATAGTACCTCCCATATGGGTCTTCGAACCCTGTGAACAAGGCACAGAGATAAAAAGTGCAATGCAAGAAAAGATTCTTTAAGAAAATAAGAATCATATCTAGCTTTGGAACTCAAACGTTTAAAGACGAACCTCTGGCATAAATATAACACAAGGATTCTGAGTGTTGGGGTCAAACTCAGTGCTGTTTGCACCTTGCAGTCCAAGAACAGATCGTGCAAACTCAATAACAGCAATTTGCATTCCTAGACATATTCCAAGAAAAGGAATCCTGTTTTCTCGGGCATACTTTGCAGCAACTATTTTCCCTTCCACGCCTCTGTCACCAAACCCTCCAGGAACAAGTACACCATCTGCGCCCTAAAGTTAAAGGCTTGTCAGAAGGATAAGATAAAAATTACTTCAACAGAAATTCTTGAACAAAGTAAATTCTACTCAACTAATGCAGTGCAATTAAATTGTAATTGTAGCTACACCGACCTTTAAGGAATTCCAAGCAGCTTTGTAACCATCAGGATTCTGTAAGGAGAAATTCTGGTTACATTGTGATACAAGGCATTTAGAAATTTCACAAAAAGGGAAACTAACAATAACCTCTTTTGCTGTTGCATCTTCAAGGTCGCTAGCTGGAACCCAATCTACAATCAGTTTCCTGTGGCAAGCAACAGAAGCATGCAGCAAAGCCTGAAAAATGGAAATTGCCTTGCATAAATCAGCACAAATATTTAGCCTGTATATGCTCTATAGTCACTCCATTGATGCAAATATACTTTTAAATAAATCACAATTATATAAATCTGTACATTGACTAGAATTAATATGGAGCATCAATCCTCAAAAGATTTCCCATAAACATGTCAAAGTCACCAAGACATGAATTACATAGACAATAAAAAAGAATAAGTATGTAATGTGACATATAGTGAAGAATAGATGCAAAACATTTGTTGATTATCAATACTATTATAAAACAAAAAACAGCTACCTGAAACATATCCACGAACAAATAATTGAATTGGCACAAATAGTCTTAAAGTAAATTAAGTTCAATGAAATGGTCCTACCCATACAAAATATAAAGATTAGAAGACCAAACAGAGAAGCCTATAATGGGAAAATCAAAAGAAAGTACATTCTTTTTCTTTCTTCTTTTAGCAAGCTTCTCTCTCTTCTTTATCTTTATTTTGCCGACTTTTCTTTTCTGAGTTCCAAGTCATCCTTTATGACTACCATGATTTAAGGGGGCTTCCCAGGTCCCTATCATCAACATGTGATGGAACCACAGCTTTTCATACATGCTGCACAATTTTTTTTACCCTTTAAGTCACCAATTGCAAGGGTGCAATATCTTGTTAGTGCAATTCTGGAATCTTTGAAATTTACATGTTGCCAAGATATCATGTGTTTAATTGGTGTATGTAAATAGAATTAAATAATAAATACTCAAGACTTTATTGTCATGATATAGCTGTTTCTATCATATGCCTTTTCTAGTGCCCTAGTAATTGGAAAATGGTTTAGAATGAAGTTAAGGGAGTAATTTGAGCGTACAGATCAGATATTATTTGCTAGTCCTCTAACTTATAAACTGCTGCAATTTGTAGATACTTTCCAATCCAAACCAGCATTATACAAACTGGAATTGCCAATGCATAACTGTGTTTAGATTTCTTCTGGTACCATAAAAAAATTGGAGATTAGATGTACTTTCTCAGAAGAAAAAGAGATCTCCAGTTCTTTGACAATTGGATGGTTGGTAATATTTAGTTTTAGATAATATAATTATGAAAATGGTAAACTACCTAAATAGTACTACTAATTACAATATTTAATATTTTAAAAAGTTAAATAAATCACATCAATTTTAAATTTTAAAATATCTGAAATTGAATTTGAAAAGTCAAACTTAATCCTATATTTTCAAACGGAGGGAGCAGATAAAACATAGCAAATGCATCAGATTATATTATATTATACACACACACACACACACATATATATGCTTTGACAAAGTCTATGACGGCAATTTGAACTCAAGCCAACAAACCTTGTCCCAATTATAAACAAGGTACAAACAGGATAGAAAGAAATGTAATCAACAACAGTATAGATATTTATAAAATACTTGTGTTATAAATGATCGAAAAAACCCACACTGAAGACTGAGAACTGGTGAAAAAGTAAGTTCACCTTCAGTACAGAGAGATAAGAATCGGAAAGGCCTGTATACTTGCCAACCATCGCAATTCTAACCTGTTAAAAAATGACACAAAAACCTAAGGAACTGAAAGAAAACAGCAAAAGTAAACTTGATGATGTAAAAAAATGCTGGAACGTACTGGCAGATGTAACATGTCACAAAGTTGAGCCCTAGCTGTCCACTCCCCTAATGCAGGTTTCCGAGCAACACTGCACACAATAGACTTAGTGTAAAGGCTAGACCATCAAATGCCACAAACGATGTAAGGAGACTAAAAATGTAAATTAATCTAGTCAGATGTAACAGAAGAAAGACAGCTGAGCTCATTGGACATACCTTGAAAGGTTCAGCACTTTCAAGATTGCTTCATGAGCTTTCTGCTCCTATTTAAGAGAGAAAAAACACATTAGCATTTTTATTGCAGATTTGCAATAAAAGTTGGTAATTGGCAATAAAATTAACTATAATATAACAGAACCATGTACTTTTAAGAGCAAAGGAACACGCCAGATGTTGGAGACATCATAGAGCGTTATGATGTTTTCTGCCTAAAAAAGGAAAATAAAACATAATTAGTATTCGACAAATAGGTCAAATTACAACTCTAGAGTATAAGTACGTGTATATGTATGTATATGGATGAGTCTTATTATTTTACCGGAACATGGCAAAATCGAGAGAGCTTCTCTATGACATTATCTTCAAGTTCCTGCAATTAAATGAAATTGAAAAGCCAAAGTTAATGATTGGAAAGTAAATGCATGCTGACATACAAAAATGTATGCATGAATATATGCAAGCTTACATGCACATAAGTGCATGTACATCTATATAATGAAAGACATGAGAGACCGTTGTGCTGCGGCAAGCTAGAATATGTGGCATCAATCCCAGGCTTCTTAGTCCCCTTACACTGTGCTGGGTTGGCTTTGTTTTCTGAACATGCAAACAAAATTAGTTTAAGCTATCCCAATGACATTCTAGCTCTCCTTATAAGTTATAAGTGATAAGAGACATTATGATTTGCTACATCAGTGTTGTATTCACCTGTTCACCAACAACATTCAAAACAGGCACAAGGCTGACATGTATCAAGCAAAAGTTGCCAGCACCTGAAATGGGGGAATTAATGACAAAAGGTTAATTGCATAGTGAGATTACTTTAGCTTTCTTTTAATTTAAAAATTAAATGAGCTTATATAAAGTCTCATGCATTATTTACCAACACGATATGAGAACTGTCCGAAAGCCTCAATAAATGGCATTGACTCAATGTCCCCTGCATGCATGAACTCCAGTAAATCACAACCAAAACAAGAAAAGCAACAAATCCTACCAACACCAGGACAATGTTGTTAACAAACCTATTGTACCACCCAATTCTATGACACAAACATCGGCTGGACCATCTTCTCCATCAACTGGTACAGCTGCTACACGTTCGATCCACTCTTGAATGGCATCCGTGATATGAGGGACAACCTGATTGAGGGATATTAATATTAGAAAAGTCACACCAGATACGTTACAAAATAACAGAATGCTGTTCAAAACAGTGGAAGACCTGAACAGTGTTCCCCAGATAGTCACCCCTTCTCTCCTTGTCAATGACAGACTATAACAAATTAGGAAGAAAATATAATTAATCCACTAAGTCAATTAATGCAAGCCATACTATCACACAATAAGACAAGCATAAGTAGGTGTTCAAGATAATTACAAACCTGGTAAATCTTTCCAGTGGTGATATTGTTATCACGCGTCAACTTGATATCTAGAAACCGCTCATAGTTTCCGAGGTCTAAGTCCACCTTCAAACATGAAATCAATTTCTTTTTGTTGGTATTGTATTCCCGTATAAACGCAAATGCCCAGTTGAGGCAAAATTGCATGTCTGCTTCCAGATGCAAGCCAAGATAAATAAAAGGGAGGAAGCATATACAGCTAAATTGCTATATGTTCTAAAGTGAAAACTCCATAGAATTTGAGACCCTCATCTGTTTTGGCTCACTGCGAAAGACTGATGGGAAAATAAACTATCCTAGCTATAGCAGTTTTGGAAATAAGCCCCCTTTCCCATTCTACAAAATCTTTATAGCTTTACAAGATAATGATCCACGAATTTTTTATCTACCATTTCTACTTTGATTTTACTTCGGTCTGAAGAACATGTTAGGAAACTTTTTTAAGATAAACATGTAACAAACTGAACTACACTATCTTTCAAAAACCAAAATGAAAATCCCATAGCTTGTCTTTATTATTGGCAAAATGAGATGGAATTGACTCAATATAATGCGAGTCCTATCCAAATGGAAAAACGAAATGCTTCATCATACAAAATTGACAACTGTTTTACACGGTCTAGCCCTAAATAGAGTGTGTTGCCTCTGAAAACTGACATTATGGTGGATACTGGCAAGTAAAGAAAAACAGAATGGTCAGAAAGAATCATGTTCTTTTACCTCACCACCATCATCCAAAACGAACACTTCTCCATGCTCGAAAGGGGACATTGTTCCAGCATCAGTATTTAAGTAAGGATCTGAATGTACAGAAAAAGAACATACTAAGCAAAACGCGCTAACATGAAATAATGAGACAAGGATAATTCACTCACTACACATTAGGACTGCAAAGGAAAATAAGAGATACATGCTAGTAAAATGGCAGAACAACAACACTTGTGTAATCAAAATAGGGAAGAAAAGTAAGAGAGGGAAACTTTTTCAGATGAATTTTAACAGGCACACATTCCACACGATTGTCTTGCTATGCTAAGCCTATCCCAAAGCAAACTTATTCAATATCGATTACATCAGAAATTCCCTTTAGCTCCTAAAGAAAAGGACAGGAAATAAATCAAAAAGATAAGAAAGAAAAACAAATAGGGGTAAGCACACAAACATATACAAAATCCACAAGGCAAGCGGCATCAAATTTCATTATAAATACAAGCATCACCCCCCCCCCCCACAAAAAAAAAAGAAGAAGAAGACAGAAGGTTGAAGAAAAATAAATTAAGGATTTATGCCTTATCTAAAAAGCAACCCTTCTTGAAAAATCCATACCTATCAGTTCTCTACAACAATAAAATTTATCGAATAATTCAAATCAAATAAAACCAGCTGGTTCAAACCACCTTGCCAATCAAAAATAAGGAATATGATACAAATGAGCTGGTTTTGAAAAACTATACTGCAGAAATAACTTCTGGACAAACTGTTAAATAGTAACATCAAGCCAAATTTCACCAAATGTCATTAACTTTTTGTCAAACAAAAAAGATGGGAAAAAATAGAAACTTTAAGAGAAATAAAGAAAATCACACAGAATACGAAAGGCCAACAACTTTCTTCCTCTTATTTTCTAATGGAAGTAAAAGCTATAGGACCCAGAACAGAGAAAGCTAACATAAAGCGATTCAGGTGGTCACTCCTATAGCTTGGAAATTGAATGAAAGAAATAAAAAGGCAAATGACACAAAAATCAAGTACCAAATTACTAATAAATTTAATATTGGACAAAACCAGAGAAAGAAATAGATACCAATTTTAATGGAAGTAACACGAAGACCGCAGGCCTTGAGAATAAGGCCAATACTACTAGCAGTGACTCCTTTCCCTAGACCGCTCACCACTCCCCCTGTCACCAAAACGTATTTCATCTTTCCCCTTTCTTCCTCTTCTCCAATACAAAAGAACCCCTTTTGATGACAATTGTTATCCAAATTCCCTGCTTTTGACAATACTCATATCAGAAAAGAGCTAGAAATCTGTAAATATTCCATTTTTTTTCAAATCCCAGATTGTTATATGTGTATATAACCATGTATATATAACTAAATTGAAGTATTCATCAGAAAAAAAGGAGTTACCTTATAAATCTACAACTGGGTTTTTCTTCTTCTACACAGTGAGACTGTTGAAACCCACCAACCAGGCTTTTGTAATTTAACTACACTGCTTATTTTGGCACGAATAGAGGCGCAAACAGCGTGTAGAGAGAGAAAAAAGGCGCAAAGAGAGGTAGGAAAGAGAGAGGAAGAGGGTGGAAATGGAATGGGAGAGAGAAATGCAATGCAATGTTGGGAAATGGTAAGGAGAATGAGAAGAGAAAGGGGAAAAAGGAGGAGGAAATTGAGGGAAGGAGGAGTGGCGGCTTTATACATCAAATCTCTCCTCTAAAATCCTAAACCCCAGCCTCAAACATATATATAGCGAAATTGCCCTCTCTTTCTTTTTTTATTATTATTATTACTATTATTTATTATTGTACCCCTTTTTTCATATGACCCAATAACCTCATAGTAAATCTAATTTTCAATTTCCATCACAGTAAGTCAATAATTAATATTTATAAAAAGCATTCAAGATTTTTTTCTTTTTTAACTTTTCCATTTTTTTATCCACTTGTATTGGCTCTTATTTCTTTATTTTTTTATTTTAAAATTTTCAATTTTTTCAAACAAGTTACCTAAGAAAATATATAATTAACTCCGTACTATTTCTAGAGTTAACAAATAATTATTTATTAAATATATGAGGAAAAAAAAAACCTTAAATTTTTTTGCTGAATAAATCAACATCTTTTACTTCGTGCATATATACGTGTAGAAAATAGACAAGATTATAACGGTCAACAACAAATAAAAAATCTTACACACATGTAATAATATATAACTCATTAATCTTTATTTCATCATTTTTGCATAATTATCTATATAATTTTATTTTATGAGTCATGTATTACAAAAAATTTACGTCCAATTACAATTGTGAAACTTATTAATACACAAGATTGATAGAAATTATAGGAGAGCTCTACTTATTAAACATCTCCCAAAAAATTACCACTAATACTTATCAACGTAACTGACAATCAAATAGTCGACTTAAACGTCTGTAATATATATTATTTTCTTAATTTTATTTAGAGTGACACACTAAATGCTAATATAATTTCCTATTTTTCTTTTTATTATTAGTTGTGTTTACTTGTGAGTAGGGGAGTTTGATCTTTTGTACCAAAATTAATAAATTCGAGAATTAATAATTTCACATCTCTCATATGAATAATAAAAATAAAAAATAAAAAATTAGAGTCCAAATATCACTTTCATTTTATGATTGTAATTAGTGGTTTAAATTAAAGTATTTATCGGAGGAATTAAGTGCTTTGAATTGTTCCAAAACCTATACATAGGTTATGGCTTCAATCGATGTGCCCTCACATGTGGGGTATTTATTACAAACAAGGCCAACAGCAGCAGGAGCGGGGGAGGTTTTATGGACTCTTGCATGATTCATCACCAAGCATCACATGGACATTTCTAAGACTAAGAAACATAAATATATATATATATTACGTGATCAAACAAACAAGATATTCATATGATTCCTCACGGGAATAACATAAGTTGTCTATGTTTTGTTAAATCTTTACCCGTTATTTTAATGTGATTTTTATCTGCATTTTAAAAAAAAAATTATGATTCAAATTTCAAACTAGATCGGTGACAGCATAGCAATAAGACTTTTTCTTTTATTGTGCATAATTACATGTTTGAATTTATCATCCGACAAAATAGCACAATGCACTATATAATGAAAGTAGGTTTTTCATAATTTTCTCACTATTACTGCGTTCGGATTAAAGGAATGAAATGTTTTTAAGTTATTTTAAGTGTATGTTTAGTTGGTGGTGGTGGTGAGTGTTGTCATATAATGACAAAAGTATCACATATATTCATTCAATTGAATGGATTTTATTCCACATTTTTCGCATGGAATAAAAAAACAAAGGAATGAAATTAATTTTCATTCCATTAGAATGGTTTATTCTCCAAAACGATCATCAAATATACTATTTTTATTTCATTTATTTCTTTATTTTATTCTCTCAATCGAAACGTAGCATAAACTTCTAAAATTAAAAATACATTCTTAAAACTGAGATACAATAAGAAGAGCTCACCAAGCATAGCAGATAACTAGTTCATAGCTACGGACCCCCCCCACCCCCCCCCCCACCCCCCCCCCCCCCCCCCCCCCCCCCCCCCCCCCCCCCCCCCCACCCCCCAAATATACTCTCGAAATGGAGGGTCCCCCCTCCGAAAAATATATTCTCTCTCTCGTCTAAAATATAAAACTATTATTAACTTTTTTAATTAAGACATTTTCAAGTTCAAAACTAAAATGAATTTCTTTAACGTCAGTCAACATAATGATAAATATTATAATTTATCTAAAAATTAATACTCATTGTAAGATTTATTGTTTTCTACTTTTTAATGAATCATCTCAAATTTAAGTTTTAAAATATAACAAATTGATAATCTTATAATTTAAAATTAAATAAGTATTTCAAAAGTTATACATATTGATAACAATACGTGGAATTACTTTCAAAATAATTATTTTTTTAAAACTCCTAACTTTGATTATATATCAATACTACCAAGCTGGAATATGATAGGGGCAAAGAAAATTTTCAGTGGAGCGATAAAATACGTAAAAATCGGAAAGAAATGCTATACGGATTAACCTAATCAATTTGAACAATTTATCAAGTATAACATTAAATAAGAACACAAAGTTTCACAATTTTTTAAAAAAAGTTGCACAATATTTGTTTTGACAAGAACATTCTAAAAATGGATTGAGAATTTTATTCATTAAAAGCATCACTATTTACAAAAAGAAAAACATAATAATGAATATCTTTTGACCAATAAGTAGAAAAAGAAAGGGATTTTAACTGGCTTAACCCGGCTAAACATGACTACAGAATTGTCATCACGCCGAACAAAATTAAAAGAAATAGACTCAAAATAACTTGTCCGTTAAACACAATCTCCTGTTTATCACTGTTTGATTATCATTCTCAACTATTAACCGTTGCAAACGGTAAACTCCTCATAATAACAAGAATTTCAGCGCATTCAATTTCATAATCGCACAATATATATATATATATATATATATATATATATATATATATATATATATAAATCACAAGAAGAAGAAAGCACAAATTAACATTAAACGGATCGAAATAAGTTATATGTACGAGTAATGAACCATTACATATACTTTAGTTATATAGCACTCGTATAAATTACAACTAAAATTCATATACGTACTATGAAATTTTATACATTAAATATCAAATTTTCACAATGAAAAGTTTTTGTTTTTTTTTGGGGGTGGGGTGGGGGGTTGGGGGGAGCATCTCGAAAGTGTATAATGTATATACTCTTGAGCTAAAGATAATTTTGTTTACTGAAAATGTCGGTCTACAATACAATCAAGTCATAGGTAGGGAAAATGAGTGTTGGACTATGAATAAAGACTTTAGGTCTCATTCAAAGATATAGTAAGAAATGAATATAGAGATAGCGTGGAAGTTCAGCTTATAAAAATGATCTCCACGACAAGTTTCACGCAAGACCATTAAGACAAATTTTTCCACAAACCATTCACGTAGTTTTTTCACAAATTATATCAAATAAATTACTCCATCCTTTTTAAAATTTAAGATTATATTCCTTTTACATTTTTAATATTATTTTACTCTTATATTTTAGAATAAATTAATATTATTATCCGCTGTTAAAATATGACCGTGTTAAAGCTTAAAGGGTGACACATCCGATTAAATAGTATTAAGTTTATTTTGCATATTATTATTTATATTTTTAACTAGGGAGGTAAAACATAAAAGTAAAAAAAGAGCAATATTTAAGGGTACATATATTTATTCCCAAAGTCTTAAAATGATAAATTGGGTTGTAATTTTTGCAAAAACAAGCCTATTGAATATTTAATAAAGCTAGTGGATATAAATTTGCCACCTTAACCCATTAAGAAAAAAAAAGAAAAAGAAGAAGAAGCGATTCTAAACTGCAAACATTATCATGTACACGTTATTAAAAAATAATAATTAAAAATAAAAAAAACTGCAAACATTATCTCTTAGCATGCACAAAAATAGAAATGCCATACAAACTTGTAAAATATAATTAGTAATGTACAATTTTGGTTTATTTATGTTAAAAAATCACGCCATAAGACTTTCCTATTTTGGTGTTATTGGCTAATTGAACTAATCAAAAGGACCGTTGCTAGCTAATTTACGGTCAGGGCCAACCTAGTCCGGAAGTAAAGGATATTCCAATTTATTACAAAGAAATGTTAGATAAGGATTTTGTCTTACATTATCCACTTTCCGAAAGTTGTAGTACAATACAAAAAGACCAAATAGATAAAGAGAAAAAAACAGCATGCATCTATGGTAAAAAAGGGATAAACTAACCAATCCAAAAGGTGAACGAGTTTCCTTCTATTTCAAGGAAAGTGGCCTTACACAGCCAAACCTTCCACTCCCTACCCCATGCTCAAATCTCCATTAAATTGACTAGCAACAGATGGTATACGCGTAAATGATATAAGATAAAATAAAAATTTTATAAAATTTGAAGAACTAAATTGAAAGATAAAAATAGTAATATAATTGAAATTGTATGAGCAAAAGAGTAAAAAAATAGAATAACACGGTTACACCGCTGACATCAATGACTCTAGAGAACCGTTTTATAATATAGATAGATAACACAATACTGATATATGTTCATCTTATATTAAAAATTACACAATTTAATATACTCTAAGGTTGTATTTATATCATACAATTATCTCACAATATGTTTATAAATTATAATGCATTTCGTTTATTAATACGTGCAACTATCACTACTCATAATTGAGACCTATGGATAGTTTATGCACACGTCTTGCGTATATAAATTATGTGGGATCGATAAAAGAAAAATTTTATAAAATTTGAAAGGCAAAATAAAAAAAATTAATATAAAAAAAATAAAATAATAATATACTTAAATTTATAAAGACAAATAAAAAAATGTGACACATTTACATCAAACCTCCCCTAATTTTTTTTTCTATCAAAAGTCTCTGTGCACCAACTTACTTGAACTCGTATATCACTTAAATAATAGAATTTCTAGATGATTAAACTGATTATTCGCTATAAAATGATCTACATTAATATACGGGTAGTACTCACCTTGAACCAAAAAGTAAAATAGAGGTATTACAACTTGAATATTCCCTTTGAATCTTGAATATTCCCTTTGCCTTTTTACAACTTGAGTCTCATGTACTTTATTACACGTATTAATGTTTATTTATGACATATTTAGACGTTTTTTATCTAAAACTTTTTAAAATGACTTTTGGTCTTAAGTTTAGCATTTAAAAAAGTTATATACAAGTGTATAATTAATGCGCATAAATCAATGAATTTCGTCATATATTACGAAAGTTTTTTATTAAATTATAATTACGAAAATTATAAAGTTAACCCATTATATCAAATATATCGTTAAAATTTTACCAACTAATAGTTATTCACATAACTCGTAATAAAAAAAGTCAATATATAAAATCACGACATATATTATTTTCCTAGATAAATATATTTGAGTATCGATCGAAAGTCATAAATCACTGTGACCTACCTGATGACTCATATATAATTATTGTGAACTATTTCCATGACCTACACCTTTTTATCATTTTTATGCCATTAATCATTAAACTAACACCCAATATTTTTAATTTCATTGCGAGATTGAGAGATATTCAACCGATAAAATGCTAAAAGAAACTATAACCAAATGTCAATGCATGTTAAATAAGTATAACATGTTGACCGTCTAGAAAAAAAATTGCTTGTAAAACCCCTCCACATATGTTCAAGTTTAAACAACAATTCATTGAGTTAAACCCCGTATATAATTGTTTATATATATATATATATATATATATATATATATATATATTACTCTCAAAATTCCGACAAAAATTGATAAGCATTATAATTTTTTAAAAGTTAGGATAAGGAAATTGTTATTTACAAAGTTACATTAATTTATTGTAAAGCAATTGTTGCACAATAATAATATTTTATATGCTAAACAAACACATTTTGCTACAACAATAACAATGTAGGTTAAATAAGAATAAAATTTGCTTATAGTGTATGTTGATGAGTGGTATGACTAAAGAAGGGCCATTTTAATATTATGACGCGTTTGGCATTTGACTTAAGAAGCAGTGGCAGTGTCATATGCTTTGTTTTTTACCAACGGATCATAGGGTCCCATTCTATTCCCCGTATCCACGCCACCAGCAAAATCAATTTAGTCAATTGCTCTCGCGTTTGGATAAAATGCAACCGCCCAATTTCTGTTGGACTCCCTCCCTTTATCTTGAATAAGAGTTTTTATCTATAAAATTTTAATTATACCGATGACTCTTTCTATTTTTTGAAAATTAGTAGCAGAAAGTGTTATTTGTTAACTATTTTTTTTTTTGAAAAAGTGAAAAGCAAGCCCTCTTCAGTAAAAAAGTGAAAACACCAAAAATTTGTTTCTTTAATTTTGACAATACATTGAGTCATTCTTACTTTAATGAGGTGCAGATATCGAATTTCATTAACAACAAAAAATTAGAACTTCATTTTTATATAAAATAAGATAAAATTTAATATTTAAATATAGTTACCAAGCAGTGTTAACTAGTTTATGTTTTTACTTGTGAAAGTAACTAAAAGCAAAAACATATGAAACATAATTAAGAAATAGAAATAGTTACCAATCCAACCCTAAATGAACGTAATTTTGAATTTTTTTTTAATTTAAAAAGAATCACGAAATCCATAATATATTAAATTAAAGAATTACGAGATCCATAATACGTAACCTCCAGCATCATACTTTCAATAATTACATTTTCTTGGCGACATTCTAGCGACATTTTTTTTTTTTGGTTTTTTTTTTTGTTTTGACTTCCAAATAATTTATATGATTTATTTGAACAAAATTTTAAAAAAAACAGTGATTTAGGTGTAATTTAGATACATATACAAAACAGTGTTGTATAGACTGTACAACACTGTTTTATATATGTATCCAAATTACACCTAAATCACTGTTTTTTTTTTAAAAAAAATTGTTTCAATAAATCATATAAATTATTTGGAAGTCAAAACAAAAATAAAAAAACCAAAAAAAAAAATGTCGCTAGAATGTCGCCAAGCCCAATATGACCGCAGAAGAGCTCTTATACTTTAGTTAACTATTAACTTTAATATAATGTGACATTTCATTTTCCTTTAGCCTTGTTTTACAGTCATCATGTTGACCAATACGGTATCTTATAAAGTTGGTTTGTTGACCAGTAAGGAATCTTACAAAGTTAATTGGTTGAGTAGGTTGGTTAATATTTGAGCTCTCCTTTAATTGTGTTTTTTCTTAAGTATAATTTATATCTTTGTTGACACATAATGACTACCATTTATCTTAAGGCTAATAAATAATTGAAGTGGTCCATGCTAACTAATACTTTGTTAGTTTGGCAGCTTGAAAAGTCCATTGATAAAAATTTATTTATCCACGAGGTTACGTGTGTATATATGGCATATACATAAACATATATAAAATGATTCTTTCATTCTTTATGGTTAAGGTGACAGCTAACTAATTTGATGATGGTAACATTTAATGAAAGGTGAGTGGGTGTTAAATATGAGGGGAGGGATGATGGAAGGAGGTTAGTTAGTCAGTTATGAATTTTAATTTCTTATTGTTTGGGGTAAAATGGAAAAAGAACAAAGAAAATGGGGAATAGAATAATTTCACTTTTTAAATTATTGAGCATTCTTGGTCTCTTTCAATTCGATTTTCACATAATGCAAAGGGAAATGATTAATATGTCAGACAAATATATAACAAAGTTGTATTGCAGCTTATGTGAAATTTTAAGCAATAAGATAACTAGTGACTAAGAATTATTCTTAATTATTTCATACATCACGTATTCAAATACGTTGATTATATATATTCATATACAAAAATATATACGATTAACTAATGTACGTGACAAAAAATATATATGATTAACTAATGTGCGTGACTTGTGAATGACTGTTTATATAGAGATTTTGCGATGCAGTTCTGTATTACTGAATGCTTCATGAATATTGGACTAGTATTTTGTAACTGGAAACAAAATATAATTGTAAAGTTAGTCGAAAGTAAAAATTAAAGTCAAAATTTTCAAGACAACCCATATAAGAAAATGGAAACAATTTTTTCAATAATCATAAAATCCTTTATGACATCTTTTAGTGTGTATCAAGTCAATCACCAAATACACACAATACTCAAAATACTCTCGTACATTATGCACACTTGCGTTTGGGTGGCCACAAGGGAAATATTTAAAATTTTAATTAGGAGGTGTAAGCCTATACTACTAAACTTGTTATTAAGAGAAAAGCCTGCAATTGGACTATTAAAATAAAAGTGAGATATAGATAATCTAGATTAATGTTCATGGATTACAATATAATATAATAGTCTTAGAGACTCATCCAAAGTTTGACCGGCCTAATTTTTCACTTTACTTTCTATATTATCCAAGGAAAAGGTATCCTACTTTCCCCATCCTAGGGAAATAGACAAATAATTAATAAATGGATTAATGGATAAAACAAAAATAAAAATAAAAATAAAAATGAAACATAGTCCTTGAGAAATGAATAAAAACAAATTGTGACAGACATATATTTTTATTTCTTAGTAATTGTTGCTAAGCTAAGCTTAGGAGATAGAATTAGGAGGTTGACTGAAATTCCTAGAGGGAGCTTGGGGACTCCATATCCAAGCACCGTCACACGTGGTGCTGACTCTGTAAATAGAGCCTTCATCTCCGCCTGCCGTTCCGCCGCTTCGAGGTAATCGTCATCGTCGATTAGGATTATGCTAATTTAATTATTAATTTACCCTAACTATTCTCTCTCCATTCTTTTTATTAGTGTAGTTCTAATGATTTTTCTTGTACACCTTCATTAATTTGTGATTTGTAAATTGAAAGATAAATTAATTACTTAATTTTTAATCTTTTTTTAAGCACTAAGTACGTACGTACTCCGTTGTTTCCCTTCAATATTTCTAACAAATATTTTTGAACAATAATCAAAATGATTGAAATATATTGTAACTATAATATATTACGATGATGAAAATATTATAAGAGTAAAAAATAAGAATAAAAATTCTTCCAAACAAATAACATATATCAATTAAAAAGAAGGTGATCAATTATAGCAATTATTAATCGTCACCAAAAATACCTAAAATATAGTTAAATCTCATAAAATAAATTAAAAAATATACAATAATTTTTTAATATGAGCAACAAATTACTAAATTACTAATGATAACTTTGCGTTCAAATCTAAGAAGATCTATGTTGACAATCAACATAATAATTATGTCACCATAATCTCTTTTCTTGGACTCTCCCCTTCATTTTTAAAGAGCCTACAATCTGCACAATGTTTATGTTAACATCTTATATAAACTTAATATAGTTAATGAAAATGAAAATGATATATACAACGGTAAATATAAGATGAAGTTAAATTGTGACTAATATAAAAAGTTATCTGATAAGATAAAATATATTAATATATATATATATATATAAATATAAATATAAATATTCATACGTTATACTCCCTCCGTTCCAAATTAATTGTTTTTCTAGGACTTTTTAAAATCAAATTGACTATTTTTAAAATTAATAATTGAACATATATAAATATATTTTTAAAATTATAAAAATTGAAATTAATAATAAATTGTATATACTTTCTTTTGGCTATAATATCTTTACTTATATGTTAGCAAAAATAGTAAAAAAATTAGTTTTAAAAATAATCAATTTGACTTTAAAAAGTTCTAGAAATGTAATTAATTTGGGACGGAGGGAATAATTATAATTTAATTGGAAATTTTAGTAACATACGACAGTAATCTTTAGTTAATTACTCAAATTTTTAATTACATTAATCAATCAATATGTATGCATGTTCTTGAAAGGACACACAGAAAAGGATGCAGGCAGTAGTAATGGACCACTCCTAAGTCATAGTCTATAACACAGTCGATTACACGTGGCAGCCACATCAGTTCTGACGATTCTTCTGAACTTTATGGCTGCCATGTACCAACCTATGTTTGCTTTGGAGGCAACGACCCCTCTTGCCTTACTATATGCCATGTGGTATTGTACATATCCATGGTCGTATAATATGGTACAACATAATTATAGCCCAGCTAAGGTGACAATTTTAGACAAAGGAATCTAAAAGATTGTATTAGTTAATGTCCACATTATCTTTAATGATAATTGGGTGATATTTAATTATATTTTAATGTATTTTAACATTTTATCTCTTAATACATTTTAATATTTGAAATTTGAATATAATAAAATTATCTGAATACCTCTAAATTATTAAAATACAAAATTAAATCTAAATTATTTAGAGGACCACATTAAGATGCATTAAGAGGTAAACTATTAAGATGCAATCAAACACCACATTAATTTGGGACATAAGGAAAACAAAACAATGTGTTAGTATCTTGTCCTCTTCATTTTTCTTGATATTTTTACAAGCAAATATGATAATTCTATAAAGTCCTTTTTACATAAATAATAAATAACTTCCACACTTATGTTAGATATAAGTCTCGTTAAAATATCAATTCTCGATATTTATTGTATAGTTTTTTAAAATATAATGACATACGATTTGAAATAGAGGAAGTATCCTTTTCTTCTATTCTTTTTAAATTTTTTGAGTATTGCTATGTATTATAATAAATTTATACCGAATTATAATAACGAAACTTATCGATACATGAATTTGGTATGAATTATAAGAATGCCACATTTGTTATACATCTCTCTAAAAAAATTATCGTTAATATTTATCCACGTAACTGACAATCAAATAATTGACACAAACATTCACATCATATATCATTTTAAAATTTTTTTTTTCCAAATGCATTATTGTTGAACTACTGTGTACCTTTTGTGGACTATTAGGGGAACGAACTAGGAATTATTGGTGAAATTTCACATTTTTAAGTAACGTCTGTACTGACTTTATTCAATATTAAACATCTTATCTCAAAAATTAAACTTTATGACTATATGCAAATAAAACAAATTCTAACCACTATATTCACATTTAACCTTTATAATTAGAGTATGTGAAACGCACAAATTCAATTCATTCAATGTATATAACTATATAAGGTGCGCTCTTTTCAAATAGTGATTTGCATGTTTGAAAATGACACATCAACTATACCAATTGACGTGCTGCACGCCTACACCAATCGATGATGGTTCTTGATTTTTATTTATTTTTTAAATCAAACTTTTTATTCACTAAATATCAAGTCATTAGTTCTTCTCACTGTTTCAAGTTTTTCCTATACCTATATGACGTCTTTCCTGCATCTTTTTCCCCAACATGGAAAATAAAACAAAGTTCAGACTTTAGACACTAAAATTTGAAACAATTAGCATGCATGGATGACATTTTCTTGCAAATTATGGCAATTAATTACGTGAAAAAAGACGAAAAATTACAACTATGATCGTAAACTAGTCAAAGAGTTTTTATTAAGAGGTTCAGGTCTTCCGACTAGGAAAAAGACATTCATATACACGAGTAAATACTTATGTTACGTTTAGATTGAAGAAATGGAATGAAAAGTGGAATGATTCATTTCATGCTAGTTGGAATAATTCATTCCATATGCACTCCCTCTCTCAAAGAACCAAATACAATTTTTTTCATTCCAATCGCAACCAAACATAATTTTTTTCATTCCATAAGAATGAGTCATTTCATTCTCCCTCTTATTCCACCAATCCAAACGTAACATTAAGACCTAGTCTACGGAAAATTCGAATTAGTGACTTTCATGAGTTACTGTGCGTTTGAATAATAGGCAGGTTTGATTGGTTCGTATAATTTTCAATAATTTGACAAAAGCCTTTTGTTTTAAACATGGAAAAGGCAATTTTGCTGGATAAATCAAAAAATTTCCAAGCAGCCTGTGGAACTACATGGAATGGAGGTGGCAATGAGTCACACATTTGATATTCTTGAAAGTGATTTAGACCCTATCTTTTTAATTGTCTATAATTGACTTTAAAGATATATAGGCAACTATTTTAATATCTTAAGGGTCGCCCTTTCAGATTTTCCAGAAGGGGTCTGCCTAGCTATGACTTGAGTTCAAAATGAAATGCTAAGCTACTTAGTTTATATACTACTACTAGTAATTATTATAATAAAAAAGAGATAATTAATTAATCAAGTAATTGGGTTTATGATGGGGTTTAACACCCTAAAGTCAAGGGTACATGTTTGCTGCAACCTTGAACATAAAACCCGACAAGATTTATGGGATTTGGCAAGAAATTACGGCCTCTAGTAAGAGAATGGTAAGAATCCAAGGTCTCTCTAGTACAATATTTGTCTCTACTCTCTAGTTTCCATGAGAAAATTTAGATGGCAAGAAATTTTTCCTACTACATACTCATTGAGAATATATTCGTTACAACAGTAATAACATCTCTAGTCATTGAAAATATTTCTGCAACCTTGAACATAAAACCCGGACAAGATTTATGGGATCTGGCAAGAAATTACGACCCTGGTAAGGGAATGGTAAGAATCCAAGGTATCTCTAGTACTCCCTCCGGTCTTTTATTATTTGTCTTTTTAGAAGTGGACACACATTTTTAAAAAAATAATTAATACCATATTTCTTAGTTAAAAATAATTTTAAATGTCAATATTGTCTTTGTATTGAAAAAATAGAGTGTTATTTATTGGGTATAAAATACTGAGAGAATCAAAGTTATATTTAATACTTGTGATAATATTGAAAACTAAGTAATTAGTGATTAATTGAAATTTTCAAACGACAGATATTAAGAAATAATATATATATACTAGTTACTACAGTAATAACACCTTTAGTCGTGACTTTTTTAAGTCTGCTCTAATCATTAAAAATATTTTCTCTACGGTAAAACGTTTATGTGCATCACGTTATGAGACAAAAACGAAGAATGTTATTGCGGTTGTTACCAATTTATTCCACATCATATGTTTTAATATAATATAATAATCTCTCTGATCCACAAAATTAGTTTAATTTGTCATTTTTTAAATAATAAAAAAATTACTTTAATTTTTATTAAAAAATAGTATAAATGACACAATATTTTTAAATTTATTGCTATAATTTTAGTACTATGTCATCATACTAAATTAACAATTTAAATTTTTTTTTAAGGAAAACCCCTTTTAAAATTTACCACTATGATATATATATATTTTTTTGAAATGGAGGGAATAGTAAACTCGTAAAAAATGTAATGTTAGTACGTAGTTTGTAAGGTGCAAGGACAATATAATATAGTTGTGACTTGTGAGGCCATTTACTTGTATTAATTTACATGGTACACACTACATGTGTATTACAAAAAATAAGAGATAAGACAGATAATTATAAACAATAATTATTGGATAATTTTCAATAACTACGTGACCACGACGTCTTTGCTTATGTGTTTGAGCTAGAAAATAAAATTTAATATAAATAAAATTTAAAAATAAAGTACGACCCAAAATTACTAAAATAACTATCTAAAAAATTGGACGATTTATATATAGAGATATTTGCTTGTATAAATTGTTATCTATTACTCGCCTCTTAACACATAAAACATGTAACGTGTTAAGGGGTTCCACCTACGTTGTTTAAGTTAGTAGAAATATGATTTTGAATGAACAATCCACAAACTCCACACTAAGATTCGAATCACAGTATTGCATAAAAAAATTAATAACATGACTAAAAGATGGTATACGAGAGAGGGAGAGAGAGTCCAAACACATAATTTTTTCTGTTATAAATTAACTTTTACATTTGTTTTAATAACACTTTGTATTTTTAGCGACATTTATTGTTCTGATAGTATAATTATTATTTTGACATTATCAATGGTCAGAACAATAATTATACTGTCAGAGTAATAAATGTCGTTGAAAATACAAATTAAGTGTTGTTAAAACAAGTGTAAAAATGTTGTTAGATGCATATTTACTCTGACAACACAAATATTATTTTGACATTATCAATAACCTTTCTCTTTTATTATTTCTTTTGATACGCATTTTGTATGTTTTGTTAGTGTATTACTTTTTATTTTTCTATTTTGGATTATTAAAAAAAACACATACTCTAAATTTAGGACAAAAGAAAATACTCTATTAATTACTCCTAGTCTCCTATAGAGGAGGTTCAAATCATCTACGAGATTAGATATTAAGTTGAAAATAATATTCACGTCGATAAATATGCGGCAAAATTTAATTATGATCAACTTGTAAATTTATGTGATAAGATATAATAAATTAAAATAAAATTATTCTTAATTTATATATATTCTATATATACACATATGTCGTAATTATAATTCAGCTGAAAGTTTTTACTGTACAGAAGATGATTCTGACTTAATTACTGATTTCCGAATAAAGGCCGGTCCTTTCATCTGCTTATACAAAATCCGTATAAATTCGGCCCAAATTTACCCATTTTTATTACAATTTAACTTGGGCCCAACCATCCTGCTTTTGATTCGTGAAAATCTTGAAGTGGGCCCACCTTTGTCAAGTAGCTGACACAAGACACGAGGCCAAGGACTAGGCGCAGTTATGTGTCGGTCATAGGGCGTTTGCCACGTAAGGAACATGTGCTTTTCTGGTCTTAGTTTTCTCTCTGTTCTCAAGAGGACTGGACCCCCACCTCGACGGTTGACCGTTCAATTGTACGGTTGTTTCGGTTACGACTTAGGACCCAACTGATCTCAACTGCTGCCGACTTCAATTTTGAGTTTAAATTTAATACATTAATAGACTCACTGATGTTATAATTAAAATATACTCCATCCGTCTTAAATTAATTATTCATTTTTAACTTTTTTAAGTTAAATTGACTATTTTTAGAATTAATAATTAAGCATATACAAATATATTTCTAAAATTATAAAAATTGGGGTTGGTAATAAATTGTATATACTTTCATTTGGTTATAATCTTTTCACCTATATTTTAGCAAAAATAGTAAAAATATTAGTTTTAAAAATGGTCAATTTGACTTTAAAAAGTAAAAACTGAGCAATTAATTTGGGACGGAGGGAGTATTAGTAGAATAAAAATAATAGTTTCAGAACACGAAATATATACTTAATACTTATTAAAAAAATTGATATACATGTCGATAAATATTTTACGATATTGAATTGCGATCAACTTAAAAGTATGTGTGATAATATAAAATAAATTAAAGTGTGATCCTTCTTAATTCTTACATATTTCATGTATGCACATACGTCACAATCATAATTCGTCTGAAAACTTTCGCAATATATAACAAGATTCTACTTATTATTCTGAATTCTAACAGTATAATTTTTGGTCTGACAATATCAATTATTTTAAAATACTTTTTATTCAACAAAAATACTTTAATAAAGATATGTCACATTTTAACAACGCTCGCGAATATATATAGTAACAAAATATGAAATTTATTTATTTTTATTTTAAATTACACATTTTAATTTATCTCCATCTTCCTTTTAATACACTTCTTTATCTCCATCTCAAATTCAAACCAACTACAACTACTACTGTACAACATAGACAAAGGAAGATAAGAAAGTGACATGTAATGTGGGGAGAGTGGTACACTTCACATCGAAGGAAAGTAAGTATTACCTTTTGTCTTGTTTGGTGCAGAAATTTGTGCAATCACTAATAACATTATTAGCTTTGTGATAACATTAAATATTTGATTTCATGTCTACTCCAAACACAAACCTCATGATTCTTAATAATAATTTGAGTCTCATTAACGGTATGTATAATACACTTTCAAACTCACTTCTACTATATGAATGGGATGGGATAAATAGAAGATTAATAGGGAACATGAAAGTTGTCACATTTCACACGTAAAAAAACTATGTATTACCTTTTTCTTATTTGGTGCGAAGTACGTGTCAAATCACTAATACCATTCGCGAATTTGTGATAATATTATGTATTTGAATACGTGTTTATAAGATGTTTAATGTCGGTTTACTAGATTCTTGTTGTCGATCATGAGAATACATGATAAACTTGATTATTTTGATGTCAATCATAATTATACGTGATTACAACATCTATTCTCTATTCACCTTAAAAACATCATGAATAATGATCGTTATTTAGGAAAAAAATCATTTATTTTTAGACAATTGCATCATGTAAATAAAAAAATAAATCCGAATCGTAAAATTCATTTTAAACCATTATAATTTTTATGCTCCACAAATTTAAATAGTTTGAAGGTTCCTTAAATCTAAGTCAACTTTAGCTATTATTTATGAATTTGTTTCTCATATATATATATATATATTATATATATATATATATTATATATATATATATATATAGATAGAGAGAGAGAGAGAGAGAGAGGAGGAGGAGGAGGAATTGTGTTCTCAGCCCATCCCGTGAGTGGGCCCTTGCGTGGATGAGCGTAGGCATGTGGGTTTTCAGTGTCCTTGTTTCCTAAGCCATAGATATACGTTGTTCTCATTATCTTGCTCAATAACTGAATAATACTATAACTAGATTAGGTGCATACACGCATATATATATATATATATATATATATATATATATATATATATATATATATATATATATATATGCGTATGCATGAGAGGATTAGGTGCAAAAAGTTGAAAATAAATAAATTATATGGTTTTCGTTCTAAAATATGAGATTAATATTAATTTTAAATAATATCATTTATTTCTTAAAATTAATTAAATTTTTATCAAATTCAAAACTAATATGAATCAATTAAGTTTTATCAATATAATTACAATTATTAAAAATTATTTAAAAAACACTACTAATATTATATTTAATTTAAATAAACCATATTAATTTTAAATTTTGTAAATATCTCTATTTGATATTTAAAAAAGAACATCGATTTTGAGCATGAGTAGGTGGGTGATATATATATACTTTTTAGGCATGAAAAGAGACATAATAACTACCATACCTAACCCTATCTTGCGGTTGAAGATTTATATGCAGTTGCAGGTGGAGACAATCCATGTGGGTTGGGAGGGCTTGGCCTACCCCACCCTTTTCCTCTTTCCATGTTAGTTCTATTTCTTTCACCATTTTCATGGCCTTCATGCTTACTAGCTAACTATGTTCATCTGTTGTTTGATCATCCACACAAAAGAAATTATGGTTATTTTTCTATAATCATTATTTCATAATGCATAATTCTATCATGAGTTCGCGGTTTGCTAACTCTCCAAGTCATAAATAATCTATTTAAAAATTCAACCAATGTGAGGTATAGAGCTGAACACATCATATCATAGTCATTGGATCAACCAAGCGTGAGATTGATCCAACAACTGTATAAGAATTGCCGAGTTACAAAATTTTCTCAATAGATCCGGATTTGATGAAGTTAAGAATGAATTAAACCATTCAATAATTCAAAGCAATGCAACTTCATGATGCTCAAATGTAACTCTTTGCTTTTAAAATAGCCAATGGTTAATTCACACGAAATTTTATGTTATTGAAATGACCAATGGTCGGTCGGTTCACCTTTTTATTGGAATGACCAATGGTCGGTTCACCTTTTAACTTCACTGAATCCAGATCCGTATGATTTGCATGTGTACTTGGAACATGCCACAAGGCATTTTTGCCGTTGTTGTTTATTCTAAGAGCTACACTATTGTTAAAGTAATGTTGAACTTTGCCAAAGCACTTACAGTTGTCGACAGCAGAACTTCAAAAATAAACGCAAGTCATTCAGATGTTGGAAGAAAAAAACATTCCCTATTTAATGTTGATAGTAAATCACTCTTCTTGTGATACACATGGTTACGAATGTACACATGTTAATGAAGAATCAGGCTACAACTGATTGATTACGTGTCGAACATAATTAGAAAATAAACACTAGTGTTTTTGTACCATACTAAGAAACTAGGGACAGCGAAGCAGTCTTTATCTTACAAAATGAAAAGAAAAAGATCCTCACAAAAAAAAATATTGAAATGCAGGTCCCTCCCACCAGAAATGATTGAACAAGTGTTCCCCTCTGCCTGGGGCTCAGCAATCTGCCGAAGCATAGAGTGGCCTCAAGGATGGATTCACCGTCAAGAAAATACACCTGCATAATAGAATCGACAGTTGAAAATATAATATATGATTTATATTTCCGAAAGAACATTAACATGCTGCAAGAAATTAGGTGTCGTACTGATGGCCTAATTACTTGACAATTGGTCACTTGATCATCTTAATAGGTATCCAACGGCAAGAAGGCTTCACGCATGCTAGAAAATATATGGGAGACCAAATTCATACATAATACTATCTTTGTTCCAACTTATAAGATCATTAATGACTTTTGAAAGTCGATTTGAGACATTTTCATGCTCAAAATTGAGATGATTCATTAAAAATTATGAAACAATATATCCTACAATAGGTAGTACTTTTTAGATAATTTATAATATTCATCATTGTACTGACTAAAATTAAAGGATTCATGTCAATTTTGAATTTGAAAATTTTTCAAGCTGACTTTAAAAAGTCAATAATGATCTTATATTTTGGAACAGAGGGAGTATTTTTAAATGTCCATGATAAAAACTCGCCAAAATAGATCATGCCTGCATAACTAGGCTGAAATTAATAGGGGTGGGAAGCACTGGGAAAACAATAAAAAATAATAATAATAAAAAAAAACTACACCCATAATTGTAAGGTGCTAGTTGGTCCAACTAATAGATTTTTAGCAGATCTGGGTTTCATCTGAATTGAATAGATTGTGCATAGGTGGAGGTTAGGCCCATTGTATAACTGAGCATGTAACCAGTAAGGCAAATGAGAAGTAAATATACAAATAGAACACTCTTCGATAGAAAAAACTCCACCACGAAACATCCAATTGGGCTCTATTTATCGACTACTACCTCTAATATCTTCATCATAAATGCAAAGAAATGCGTGCTTAAATATCTCACTAGCAGAGCACTTGTCTTTGCAAGTACCATGTGTGTACTACAACCAGTAGGCGCTGAAAGACATAATGACAGTAATTCATTTCGTAAATAAATGGAAACATTGAATGACATGAGAACATACCGGCAGACTGTTGAGAAGCGCTAGCATTAGAGAGACATGAAATGTGCACATCAAAAGCTTTTCAACTATAACTGGAAGATAAGCACCAAAAGGAAATGACCAACGAGGTTGATATGCAGTTAACCAAACTGAATGTGCCATGGAGATCACATCACCGATGAAAACGAAAGTCCCACCACAGCCCATTTCTCCAAGTTCGGAGCTGTTACCGCCTGAAAATGATCGTCGTTGTAGCTGACATTTTAGGGAATAAGGGCTTGAGAATTTGATCTCAATCCATGTTTGACCTGGCATCTGGACGGGAGATAGGCAAGACTCCTCCTGTATCAATCATCAAAAGTGCCGTAATTATTTTCAAGGTTTTCCTCTTGGCCAAACAAATAAATTTTTTTTACCTTCAACGAATAAAAGAATATCATGATATCCATAAATAAAAGAATACAACACATGCTAGCAGTTAATTTTAAACCTCTGAACATGGACAGCTGCTTTCATTGCTTGCAGTTTGTATCCATCCATCACCACATTTTGTAAGCCCTACAATATCCCTAGCAGTCAAGCAGTGGATATGTTCTCTTCTTTCTTGATGATTATCTTCGCTGGTAGTGTCATTCGAAGTACTTGAAGGCAAGCAGGAAAAAGTTTCAAAAGACGACAGCTCCATTGGACAAGTAGTTTGGCCGTCTATCAAAGGAACATGCTTGCTCTCTTCAATCAAAGAACTGGGAACACAATACCCCTTCCTCCCATTGACTATGGTGAAGCCTCTAAAATCACTGTAATCTTTTGAGTTTCTAAGTGTTTTTTCATGTAGCAAAGCAGCAATCTTCCTCCACTCTTCTGCATTATGGATGCGCACGCCATCCAATGATACAATCAAATCACCGGGCGAGATATACCCAGACAACGGTGATGTAGAAGAAACATCCAACACCTGTTGCAATGTGATTATTATAAGTCATCAAGAGAGTAGAACAAGTACATCAATTAAGAGCATAAACAATTAATAAAACAACCTTTTACAAGAAAATTTTCATGCTCAGTACCATGGGGCTTTCACCATGTATGTAGATTGGGTATAACATCAACGGCAGGAGGAACAATGCCAATGCACAAACTGCACAAAACTGCAGAGGAAATTGAAGGTAATCAGCTCTAAGATTGAACAGTGAGATAGCACAAACATGGTATTCTCTTATGTAAGAACATAGGCACAAATATATAACATCTGCACTTACTGCTGCATTGTGCCAAATGCCAGCACAGTATATTCGAAGAGCAGCGACTCTTGGTAGAGCCTGCAGTAACTCATGATTGAAGGCCACCAGAGCTCCCGGAAACAGAACTGCTAAAAACACGGCAATGTACTCAATTTGAATGCCCTCACTGCTTCCAGCAAAAACGTTTCCTATGATACCAGTTATGAGATCCATCCTCTTGACATATTTGTGTTTAAAAATTATAAATATTTTTCTATAGTGATTTTATCATTGAGTGATTATTTATGTAGATAACTAATAAGCTAGTAGCAAGCTCATAATTCATATTGTGAAGCCAATTTCTTTCTTTAAATTTGTATGTATTTGGTATGATGCAAGGGGAATACAAAAAGAACCAAAGACAGAGGTATTACAAATAAGTTTCCAAATACTATAAAAATCTATATGCAAAAGAAAGCAAGTGCATAGTTCAATCAATTTTGTGGAAATTTCAGCCTCACTGAGAAAGGACTAATAATCGCCAATTTGACATTGCCAAGTGCTGATTTGATAGCGCAAAGAGACCTTGTATTGTATTACTTGTGTCAGCTAATATAAATTATAAAGTCAGAGAACTAGTGTAAAGTGTAAACCATAAAATTTAATCAGAACTAGTGTAAACCATGAGTCTTTTTCCAACACCACTTCACAATATATAATACGTCAAATTATATTACACCGTGAGGAAAAAAAGAACAAAGGTTTACAACAGAGTCAATTCCGAGCTCAAGTCTAATAGAAGCGAACTTTCCTAGAGCTAGTGACTACGAGAAGCAATAAAAACAGCTCCAACAACTGAAATGTAGCAGCGTCAAGTTAATAAAGTTAAAGGTATGAAAAATCTAGTTCAAGTCAAACCACAACCATAGAAAAAGCTCCCACCAGCCCTAAATCTCCTCCTGAAAACCTGTTCTAATTGACAATCATCTCTATTGAATAAACAGCAGTCTCTGCAGCTAACTTTATAGTTCATACTACCTCCATTTCAAAATATAAGATCACTTGCCTTTGTATTGTAACACAAAGGCAAGCGATCTTATATTTTGGAAAAGAGGAAGTATATTATTTTGAAAGAGGAAGTATATTGTTTTACCCTTATTATTGTCATCCTACCTTTTCTTGAAAGTGGAATTTGAACTGATGCATTATAAAATGTCTAAAACCAAAAAGACAAGACATTACAAGCTAAGTTTTGTCCAATCCCCCCCCCCCCGAAAAAAAATAATAATAATTTGTTTTATACTAGAGATTCAACAGCGGGTATCGATATTAAGATAATAGCATCTTCCTAATTTAATAGTTGAAGTGCCGGAAAAGCAAGCCTTGATCAGTGTTTATAATAATTACTAGACTGCAATTAACTAACAATTTCAGTTCAGTCATAAATTCAAGTTCAATGGTGTCTAGAAATCTGTATGATCTTTTTGTCCATATTGAAGCTTGCATAATATATGCATACAGCTTGCTCATGCAGTGGGTGATCCAATCAAGTGGTGTCCCTTGTAGTCTCTACTGACTGAATTGATATGCAACAGGAAACAGTCTGAGATTTGCAATATAAACAGTGTAGAGGAAAGGGCAAACAAAAGAAAGATGGGGGAAACAAAGAGTTGAAGTATTGACCTTGCAGCAGCAAGGGCATGCCCTAATTCATGTGTAGATACAGATATCACTGTAGATACACACATGTATCCAACATCAGCGAGTGAGAAAACCTGTAAAAATAAGTAGGTAAACAATAGATACAGCTCTAAAGCCATGAGATTAACCACTAGCATTAGCCTCTAAAAAGAATGTATAAGCTCAAATATTGCATATTAAGTATGATTTTTGTTAAGCCGATATTACCTACTGTAGCATCCAAGCCACAGAATTCACAACAAACAAGTCCATATTACTAATTTTCTTGGTTGACATGAACAAGTTCAACTAATTGTTATTGCAAGGTTTTGTAACTATTTTTTTTTTTGGTTACAGTCTCCTATCTATTTGCAGCAAACTAACGACTGATACTGAGATATCAAGGTTCAAATAAGTTGGCAAACAAAAACTAAAGTTCATATCACAACTAAAATTTTGCTAATGCAGAATCCAAATTTAGTAGGATCGCTGATTCTGGAAACAACTGCAGTTTTATTTACAGTTGTTCAATTAGGAGGAACTTTGTGCAGGACAAAAAATTTCCACCACAGACCACAACCATTCAGGAAATTTGATTAGAAGGGGGAAGGCCAGAAATATTGTTGTTATTGTGTTTGAAAGATTGGAAGATGTAGATGGAGTTTTTGCTTAGAGTAGTTTTGGGAATAATGTGAACTTCAGTTTCATTGACCCCGCCAATTCCAAATATTGCAGCCAATTATCAAAATATCATATGGGTATGGATTACTTGACCATTTAAATTTCTTTTTCAGACACTTGAAACTGTGATATCCCGAATATTAGTAATATTTCTTTTAAAGGAAATATTAAATGATTAAATAAGGGTTAGATATTAAAACCTAGTTTGTTAAAGGAAATGTGTAAAAAGAGGATTAATTTTTTAAATCTATGTGTTATAAGGAACCTATAGGGTATATGATAATTGTGAAGAGAGACTTTTAAAATAAAAGGCTCTGACTAAGAATGTTATGGGATATTATGAATAAAGAAATTATTTATTCATAATGAAAAGAAAGAAATATGTGGAATTAACGAATTTTATGCAGTGTTTTAAAAAGCGGCCTAGGCGGCCGCCTAGGTGTTAGGCCCTCCCTGGCGCCTCGCCTAGGCCCAAGGCGGCAAAAAAATCCCTCCAGGAAATTAGGCGGGGCCTAGGCGGGCAGCGGGCTAGGCGGGCAAGCCGGGGGCCTAGGCGGAGAGGTTTTTTTTTTTTTAATAACTATCCAAACCAGATCTTGATATATTTATTTTTCTAATGATTTGCCATATTCATAATGCAGGTTGTAGCATATCAAATCACAATAAGAAGTGAACCAAATCAAGTCAAAATGAATAATTTTATTATAGTTGTAATTTTTTGAACTTGTACTAACTTCAAATTATATAAATGATGACACATTTGTAATATTTAGTTTAATTCAATATAATTATTAAATTTATGTTTAGTTTCTTAAGTTTTAATATTGAATTGAATTCTTGAAATTTTAAAATTTATTATTTAATAGCAATCTTGTTTATGAATAAACCTAATACGTTAAAGATATGTTAGCCATACTTAGCATATAGTATTTGTCATTTTCTTTAAGTCCTCAATTTTGAAGATTACACAAATAAAAATAATTTCATAATTAATAATACCAAATGTCTCATTCAATAAACTTCACACTAATTTTTAAAATTAACATTTATTTAAATTTTTTAGAGAGAAGAAGTGCGTATATATTCATACTAGTAACACTAGTTCTATAATTTAATTATTTCAAGTAATGGATATATATATATAGAGAGAGAGAGAGAGAGTTTGTTTTAATTCATTGTAGCAATTGTTTTCATTGAAACATGATGATACAAGAATACTCTTAAAAATTCAATTTCAAACTCAAAATTAACATGAATTCATTTGTTTTATATCAATATGATTATGAATATTATAAATTACTTAAAAATACATTTATTATTTTTAAAAATTAAACAAATTATGTGTATGAACTTTGACATTGGCAATATGGATATGTGTTTGAACTTTAAGCAAAGGCATTTATTATCTTTATTATAAATTGTTTTGTTTTATATTATTGTTTTGTTTGGATAAATGTAAGATAAAATATTAAAATTGGCTTAAAATAAAAAATTTCACCTAGGCCCCCCGGCTGGCCGCCTCCCGCCTAGCACCTTTTAGAACATTGATTTTATGTGATATGGTAGATAAATGTATTATTAAATGTATACATTTATTTAGTAAGAATGAAAAAGAAAGTCAACATGGCTTAAATTGAAAATATTGTGAGATGAGCCTATGTGTATGTATGTACAAAGAAATATTTAATTTATGAATCATTTAAATTCATTAATTGATTTACATAGGTATCAAAAGCAATGACATGGGATTTAATTAATTAATTTAATTTAATTACATGTAGCATCTATTTAATTGATATTAATTAATAATTTGAATACTGGCCAAGAAAGTTATGTGATGAAGTTGATACATTAAATGTTTATCAAACTCATTAAACATGAAGCTAGGTTCCAGAATTATTTTAATTGGGAACCAAATTATATGTTATATTTGTTAGTTATTGAATAATTGATGTTTTGAATGATAACAAAATTACGTGTGCTTGCATGGGATTGCATGGATTATGGTTTGATATAATATTATAATCTAAATTTCGTGATTGTTGAAATCTCTCATCTTAGTTGAGTGGGAATAAATTTGGTTAACTGTTAAGTTAATTCAAATTTGAATTAGAAGCTTAAAAAGGTATTTGATCTAAATATAGAAGATTGTTGACAACCTTATCTTTCATATCTTTTATATCCCTTCATTTCAGCTGCTTAGTATTATATCATATTGTTTGAATGAGCTTATCAAGGAAACAATATATCTGTTGATTCAAATATTAGTTGCTGATTTTTGTGAAGTGGGTTAACTATGACTCAGGATTTCATGGGATCAGTTTTCACATAGCCGTTGGAAGCTTTTCTATAAAAATATCACCCTGCTCAGCTATTGAGGATACAACTTGGAAAAGCTTCAATCAATCTTATACATTTTATTCAATAGCTATTCTAAGTTTCTTTCCAGCAATTCATTTATATTGTTCTTAAATTGTATTGTGCTGGAAACTTGATAGTTTGTAATCAATATCTTTATTCTAAGTGTAAGCCGTGTTTGGCTTGGTCTATCTAAAGTAGATAGGATCTGTTCATAGAAGAGCTTTCAAGGTTGCAGAGGTGCAAAGGTCTCAATTGTGAGAAAGGTTGCATAGGTGCAAAGGGTCAATGGTGTCCATCAGTGGAAAGCCTACTTTGAACAGGGAAGTTTTTGTATTATGTATTGAAAAGTTTATTTAATAAAAGAGTCTCCAATACCAATTGGTATTGGACGTGGATTAGGCCATTAGGTAGAGGTGCCAAACTACGTAAAAATCGTTGTGCCTATGGTTTGCTAATGTGTGTGGCTTGTTAATTTAAGATTTCGTTCTGTCTTTAAAAGTATTCTGCATATCGTTGTTCTGCTGGGGGGTCTCGAATTGTACTAATCCAGACAACAAAGTAGACAGGATATCTTGTCTGATAATACTCAAACGAAGAACAATAACTAAAGCAGACAACAAAGCAGACACCCATTTTTGTCTGAATTTAATCTGCAGGATTAAAATTAAAAAGTTGTCATCGTTTATCACGTACACCTATTCACCCCCCCCCCCCTCTAGGTGTGCTTATACACTGAATTACAACATTGTAATGTTGTATAGACCACATGTAAAAGTACAAGACCATGTTAATTAAGCAAATTGTCCATGTATGCTTGCAAGCCCAAATTGTGGCATAAGGCCCCATTCAAAAGCTGTTTCCCAGCCTTGTTCACCAAGCCCAATTCGGCAGCCCAAAAGGGAAGAGAAAGAGAATTGAGTACTGTCCATTAGAAGTTAGTTAGTTCATTAAGTTAGCAGTTAGTTACAAGTTTAGCAAGTCAGTTGGGAGCTAGGGACTAAGTAGGGTGGTTGTGACAAGATGGTTTTCTTAGGGGCTGGGTAGCTTGCTCTGAGAAGTGACTAACTATGACCTTAGGAGCTAAGTAGGGGGCAAGTCCAGGGCAACTTGAGAGGTCAGAGAGCTGACGGCAAAGGGGGAGAGCTCAGCCATAAAAAAAAGCTAGCTCTTCCAACCCCAAGGACTGATAATGAATTGCAATTAGCCAAGGAAGTTAACAGTTAAAGGACTGAGTGAGGGAGAGTGACTCGGCTGAGAATTGAAAGAGGATAGAGTAGCAAACTTTCATCTTCTTCCTTGCCATTGAAGGTTTAGAGATTGCAGCCCAGCAAGTTAAAGCAAAACTTTAATATTTTCTTTTCATCTCTAGGTAAACTGTTAACTAATTTCTATTATTAAGCATGAATATTGTGTCTGGGGTGGTGGTTGTTTGTGTGGAATCTGGGGACCAGGTCGGGTCCGGGAGCCATAAGGAGATATATATGGAGTGTGTGTGCTTTGCATGTATATAAATAATCATGTAATGTATTACCTTGACTGCACTTAAGGTGTTTGTTATAAGGCTTGAGAGATGGTTGTTTGGTAGTATATGTATGCTAACTGTGTAATCAAGTCCAAGGTCATGTCTATATGTCACTATGGTAAACAAATGATTCCAAGTATGCTTCTATGCTATAGTGTAACATGGCTTAGATTAACTTGTGATAGCTTGTTAGTTTCATATATAAGACTCTAGTAATGGGGCTGTGGTTATGAACTAAAGAAACCTGATTATTCTATACCTCAATAAGCTCAAGCCTTGATGATAAATTATGTTAAAAATGGTAGAATGTATATAAAGTGAAGCAAGAGTAATGGTTATCAAAGAAAATGAAGTTCATATGCTATGTGATTTATGTGCTCATGAGTCAAAATGGTACAACTGCTTTGTGGTGTACTTTGCTAGCTAAAAGGGGTGTTATGTGACTTTAGTAGACTTGATAAGGTGAACCCCATGACCTCAGAAGGAAGCATATAAAGTGCAGCCAAGCAAGGCCAAACTGGTTATGTGCTCCCTGTTTTGAGAGGGCTTAAACCTGCCTGATCAGTTGTCTAACCATTGAAAAAAATACCTTGCCATATAGTCTAGATACCTGTCCAGAACTAGGAGCTGGGTGCTTAACAAAAAAATTCCTAAAATTCCTCAAACTTGCATGAAAAATCACCTCTGCTGCAGTTGTAGCAGAGTAATAAGGAAGTGAGGACTTTTAGTTCGAGCTCAGCCATAAGCATCCAAAAAGGGTCGCATTAAAGTGATTTTTGAAAGAGCAAAATGAAATAGAATGCTAAACTTGAAGAACTAAGAATTCATGTTCATTTACTATGTGTAAAGGGAGCTTTTAGAGTCCAAATCATGCTAGACCATTAAGTAAGGCAAGGTCGTGATGAAAGTGACCTTAGGTGACCAGATTACACTTGTCTAAACTTTCTAAATGGCCAAAACCTGCAAAAACAAGAAGGAAGCAAAAATCAACTCAAACTGGACCTGTGATGAACAGGCCAGTTTGAGCCTTAATAAAAAGGGACCTAGTTTGTTTGTATAGGGAACCTACCTTGATATGTGGTCTAAATGTAGGACCAGATGTTACGATCAATGGCTTAACCAAGAAATTCAAAAAAATCAGCAAACTAGCCTAGAAAATCAATTGTGACTGCAGTTCTGCAGCAAACAGTGAGAGAAAACTGGAGATGTTGGCATTTTTTATTAGGGCTTAGTTTTGGCATCTTAAAAAGGTGGGATAGAGGGATCTTAGTATGTTCCAAGTGTAGATAGAATAAGAGATGCAAGGAAGTGAAATTTGAGTATTTAAAAGCTATTTAATGAGAGGTTTAAAGGGTCAAAACCATGAGGGAAAGACAAGGTAATGTTAAAAAGAGTCTTAATTAAGCATAATGCATGTGTCTACATGAGCACAGTTGGCCAGAAACTAAGATTGATATGTTGGAATCAAAGTCAGGCCAATCTGGGCCTGTGAACAACAGCCCAGATTGAGCCTTGTTTTGTGTGAGCTTGGCTTGTATGATGAGTAAACCAAACCTACAGAAAAATACCTTGTTGTATGGTCTAAAAACATGCCCAGGTTTGAAAGCCAAGAGCCTATCACTAAAAATCAGAAAAATCATCAAAGGAGGCATAAAAATCAAATCTGCTGCAGTTTCTACAGCAAAGTAAAGGTGTATAAACACCCTAGTTTGGGCCCAATTTTGGACAACCTACAGGGCTGAGTTCAAGAAACCAAACCTATGGAAAAATAATATGATGTAAGGTCTAAATGCTTGCACAAACTTGGAATCCAAAAGGTTAACACAAAAAATTACAAAAATCACCAAACTAGGTAAGAAAATACAACCTCTGCTGCAGTTGTAGCAGAGTTAAAGATGTAGAACACCTGTTTTGGCTTGCTGTTTTGAGAGGCTTACCTTAGTTGTTTCCATGGACCAAAGATGGAATAAAATACTACCATGTATGGTCTAAAAGTTGGCCTAAACTTGGAAGTCAAAACCTCATTACAAAAATTCATAAAAAATTCCCAAAGTACCCTAGAAAATCATATTTTCTGTTTTTGAACTATGATGGAAAAATGGGATTTGATTCTTGGAAGTGTCATAGCATGACTTAAGACGATATTTGAAGCGTATACTGACCAAGAAACCATATCATGTTATATTTGGACCAAAATGAGTATATTTGAGAAGGTATATGAACTAACAATGTGATGACATATGATTATGTGTAAATACACATTAAAACTATTGCATGAGATTATACATGAAGGTATGTGGTAAGTACTTGTTGATGTCCCTAATAGCAATAACTTAACCTATGTGGTACGTGTTAAGTGTAACAGTAATTAGTTAGCATGCTAATGTGTTGAGCTGGCATGTAACCTTACATAATAAGGTAAAATAAGTGTTATATTATAAAGTAACTAAGTGAGCCAACATTATATACGTGTAGGCTATTCAGTGACAAGATAGAACCATTAAGAATTTAAGCGACGTGAAAGGCAAGTTCTTACAGTATTTGTGAACTTGTTACTATGTGCTTGGTCTAAAGTGGGATGAACATATGTTATGTAATATGTGCTAAAGTGCATGTATGTGTATGCTAAGTTGAAAATATAACAATAGAGTACATTGGATTATCGAAATAAAATTGAATAAGAGTAAAGTTCTAACTAATCAAATGTTGGATAGTACAAGGAATAGACACATTACAAGATTAATGTAATGTACTATTAAGTGTATGGTTACAAAATGATGAACGAATGCTATGTGCAAAATCTAAGTCTAAGAAACCTAGATGAGAAATGTTTAACCGAATGTGGTATGTTGTAATGGTGTGATACACACGCAGTAAACTACAAGCGCGATAAGCTAGCACATGTGGTGATGAAAGGGAAATAAAACTGAGTTTATATAAATAATGAAGTTGAATGTCTATATTAGTAGATATAACGATGATACAAGGAAAATATAAGTTAAAGTAGGTTATTAAAGTAAGGTTAACCATGTGATCAAGTATTGATTGTGTTTATTATCAATCTCACATACCGTGTAGGCAGTGGCGAAGCCAGACCCCCAACCAAGTGGGGTCAAAAAATTCTGACCCTACAAATAATTTAGCGGCGCCCCCGAGCCAATTTTTTTAAATAATTTTATACTTTTCGACCGATTACATATGTAAAACATGTATTTGGACAAGCAGGATATCCTTAAAACATAAAAGATAAGTCCAGCCCAATGCCTACTTTTACACTTCTATGTCAATTACTCTTTAAGGCTTGAACTCTCCTTTATTTATAGAACAAAAGTATAATATTACTTGGACTTTTGAAGTCCCACATTGTTTAACAATACAATCTTATTCTACATTGTTTTATAAATGAAAGAGAGTTCAAGTATAAATTTTAATGGGGTCAAATTACTAAGTTATACCTAAAAAATTTATTACATCATAAGTATAAAAAAAAAAATCAAAAATGAGTGGGGTCAAATTACTAAGCTATACCAAAAAAAATTATTATATCATAAGTATAAAAAAAAAATCAAAAATGAGTGGGGTCAATTGACCCCATATTTTGTACATGGCTTCGCCCCTTCGTGTAGGTCATGCAAAGGAACGCGACAGGTTAGCGTAAGGGTAAAACGACGGTACAGGCAAGTTTTTCAAAACTTGCTCCTATGTGTGAAACGTCTTGATGTGCCTTTGAGCAATTTTGTGCTATAACTGTGGTTATTCAAATATTGATATATGATTAACTATTTTAGATATATGATTAACTATTTTATATGCACTTTTGACATGAAGCATGAAATGCATGGAATACATGAAGCATGCCTTAAATGTAATGCATGAGAAGCATGATGCATCTATAAAATGCACATCATGAGAATTGAAAAGCCTGTTTGAACATAAATTATGTGCTACGTGTTACCTATTAAACTTACTGAGCTGTCGTGCTCATTCTTGCTTTAAATAAATATTTTCAGCATAGACGAGGATTTCGGAGGTCCCAGTAAAGACAAAGTTGAACTTCTAGAGATTCAATTTGATCGGAGCGTAGGTGTATTGTTAATAAAACACTGTCAATAGAAGTCGTTTACATTCTCGTGTAACTATGGGAAACAGTTTATGCTTTGCATGGGTTAAATGGTTTAAATATAAAACTTTTTGGGGATAAACAGTGTTACTAAATGGTACAGACTATAATGTAACATTAGAACAATATGAAAAATTGTTATACATCTTTGTGAAGGGCTATACAGTTATGTATACGAGTGACTAGGGGTGTTCATCGGTAATTTACCATACCACACCGGTCCAAACCGTACCGAACCGATTACCGAAAGTGCTCAAAACTATGTACCGATACCGGTATCGGTTGGACCGGTATCCCGAACCGATTAACCGGTTCGGTACCCGTTTTTATCCAAAACTATACCGATTATTACAAAAGTAGCAGCAGTTGGAAAAGCTAAAAAAGACAGATGAAATTAAGAATGAAATTCAGCACCAAATCACATTTAAACAAACAACGGCAAATAAGAATGAAATTCAACACCAAATCTCAGACAAAAAAATGCCAAAAAATAAAGATTTTCTTAGAAATTACTATAAATACTAATGTTTGTAGTTGCAGACTTCAAAGTTCAAACCACTTCTGTAAATAGCTTACTCGACATAAAAAATAAAAAGTTAAAAAAAAATAGTCCCAACTTCATCAAAGCCTTCAAACCCAAAGCCTTCGTAACCATCAGATCGAGATGAGTCGAGTAGTCGACGACTCCACCATATTTCCCAGAATCATCTAAAGCATCGGTTACTCCATTGTTGAAAGGAGAGATCAAGAGACATAACAGATAGTTATTGAAGAGAAGATGAAGACTCTTCCTTTTCTTTTTCCCGCGGCTACAGGGCTACTCCTACTCCATTGTTGAAGAGAGTGAAAAAGGTGAGATAGTAGTCAACACTCAATAGAGTTGTCAGCCACCCACTCCCCTCTGCTAATCTATGAGTTGTCAGCCACCCACTTCCGTTTTTCTAATCCATTGCTAGTATATATTATTATCATCTAAAATAGAACCGGTAAATTCGGGTTTTTACCGAACCTAATAAATCCAATCCCGTTCCTGATCCGTTTAACCGGTAAATACCGAAAAAAATTACCGATACCGAACAGGTTATAAAATATACCAAACCAGTCGGTACGGTCGAACCGGTTTCGGTAAAAAACCAGAATTATCGATTTATTTGAACAGTCCTACGAGTGACAGGTTAGTGTAAAATCTGGAATACGCAAAGTAAAGAGACAAGTATAAAGGTAATTGGCAATTAATCCGCATCATCGATGTAACAGAGGGAATCATTACGTATATGATCCTCAGGTGTAAAAGAATGGTGTAAAGATTGCGATTCGGGGATTGAATAAGGTTGTAAATTTTTAATCAAACATATTGTTTGTATTTATCCAAAGGTTTATTACCTGGAATTATGTATAGATAATTGTAATAATTGTAATTTCTTAATGTCGTTAAGTTAAATACAATTAGTTAGATGTTGTAATTGTGCAGTACCGTGACGCACCAGATCGGGGGTTTAAAGTACCCGGATTTGAGGGTGTTACAGAAACCATGAATAACCATATAGACATTTTCTTGTTTAGACAAGTAAATTAGCATAGACCATGAGCTTTGTAACAACTAGGCACTTATAATATAGTACTAGTGGCATTGAGATCACTTGAGCATATAGAAAGTCATCATTGTGTGTAAAAAAACAATGCAAACAAAATTCAACACAGTTACACACTTATGGACACCCTCCTAGTACATTGAGTACAATAAAAACTGGAAAGCTCACCGAAGGGGAATATCCAAACAGCGAGCCACTTAAAATGCTGCTAAGCTGGTTGTTCCCACTGAATAAATACAGATCTCTAGCTAATTCCCAGAGAAGCACCTGATCACCCAGTCAAAACAACAACATGATCATGACCATGATAACAAAATTAAAAATTTTATCATTAAAAATTGAGAAAAAACCAATTGTGCTGCTGACCAGAGTTAGTCCAAGCAGAGTAGCTAGACTAAAACCAATCCCCACCGAAAACCAAACTCGCAAAAACCTGATAAACAGTGTCCATACAAAACCAGCTAAGCTTCAATTCCAAGAGTAAACAACCATATCTAAACAAATTAAACAGAAAAAGAAACACCCACAAACAATTACTCCAAGATTAGTTCTTTATTTGTCAGAACAATTGCTAACACAGTTGTTCAAATGGTTATTGAAATTGGGACAATACCTGGAATGTCTTCGTCCAAAACGGAATAGTGGGTCATTCAAGGCCGATGACTTGAAGTCGCAATACCTGAGCAAGTGATAGATAAATTCATATTTGATGCCCATTTCTATATTTTAAAATTTTTCTTCCAGTTATAATGACAGGTATCATACCAACAAGAAACTGTGTTGGTGAGGTGCCTGGCGCGAAGGGGGAGAAGGGTATGATTCTGTCCTCTGCCAAACCTTCTTACTCGTCTGCCTTCCATTGTACGTATTAGTTACAAACAACGCCCAACAAGCAAACAGTTTTGAGCTTCAGGAGTTGCGCTGGTGGGAACTGGAAATATCCTAGGTCTCTCTATAACTGTGTTTGTGTTTGGGAATTTGTAGGAGATGAATGAATGGGAATTTGGTTTAAAATTAATTTTTAGCCTAAAATTTATTTTAATAAAAAATAGTCTAAATTTTGAGCGTCAAAGAGTGCAAATTAGTCTGATGTAAAATGTGAGGGGTGGGGTGCAAATTGTTTAAGCTGAGTACTTTTAATGAAAAGTAAAAGTTAGGATGAAAATTGAATTCAAACTAAAAATATAGGGCTCAATATGTGATTTAGGAGATAGATGAGAAAGGAGGAGTATTAATTTAAGGCCGAATTGAGTTTTTATTAGGAAGTTCAGGTCTTCCAACTAAGAAAATGATATTCCTATACATTTTTGACACATGTACAATAATTATTTTTTTAACCAATAGCTTATAACATGTGTGGGTCAGTTTGTTTTAATTATGTATCATCATTACATGTGTCGAAAATATATAGGAAGGTCCTTAGAAGACCTGAACCTCCTAATAAAAACTCGGTCGAATGACACTTTTCCCTCCAAGTTGTCACCCCATTTTAAAATCGTCTTTAAAATTCATTTTTCCTCAATTGAGTCTTTAAAATGATATTTTATATTAATTATATTCCTTTTTACCCGCTCCATTTTTGTAAGGGCAATTATGTCACTAGTATTATTATAAGTATTATTAATATTATAAAAAAAAAAAATAAAAAATAAAATACACGCATGCAAAAAAATATTTTCAAAAAAATAACTAAAATTTGAAATATTAAAATACAAACAAACACGAAAAAAAACCTAATTCATATTCCACAAATATAATTAAAAAAATTTGGACATAAATTATTATTTTTAATTTTAAAATTGATATTATATGTTAAGAATAAATCATTAAATCTATCACCAATCCACACAATCACAAAACAAATTAGAAGTCTCAAAAAAAAATCATCTGAAACATCTTCACAAAATATTATGTAGTCTCAAACATATTATTCGAAAAAAGATTAAATCTCCATACCAAGAACTCCTCTCTATCATCCTCTAATTGAATTCATCCACAAACCCAGACACATGTCCTCATTTATATGTGTATGTGTGTGTATATATATATATATATATATGGGTCCCGTTCCACAACAATCGTTAGCTGGGAGTACTATTCCAACTAGCAGATCTGTGGTCGTTCATTGTATGATCTAAGGGGTGAGATTGAATAAGGCTTGGGCCTGGTCGCAGATCCTACCTACGACCAGTACAACTATTAATGACTATTATGCCCTTATTTTGACTTTTCAAACTGGTCGCACCTCCTACCTGCGCGCTAGAATACAGAAAAAAAGGAGTTGGTCTTGACCGCAAGTCTTACCTACGCCCAGAATGTCCCTTTACTCCTCCGTTCTATTGTCAGCGTAATAGTTAATATTTTGGTCGATTCTTCCAAAATTTGTTTCATTAGAGATTTGTACATCGGTCCTCTATCATAGTGGAGAAATCTAGTTTGAACAATTGTATTGATTAAATGTTCTTAAACCAATTGTATTGAATGAATTTTCTCGGATGAGATTTTTTTTAAGATACAATACAATAATGATGAATAGATCCCACGAGGTAAGGAATCATAAGTGGAATCATAAATTTCATGACCACAATCAGGTAACAAATTTACCACTACTTCACTATTCTTGTAATTATAGTTATGGAAGACTCAGCCAAAATATTGATTATTAAAGGATATTCTGGCCGCAAGTAGGACTTGCGGCCAAGCCTAACTCTTTTTTTCCTATATTTTGGCTGCAGGTAGGAGGTGCGGTCAGTTTAAAAAGCCAAAATAAGGGCATAATAGTTATTAGTGTGGCCGCAAGTAGGACCTGCGGCCGGGCCCAAGCCTTATTCAATCTCACCCCTTAGATTATACAATGGACAGTCACAGATCTATTAGTTAGAATAGTGCTCATAGCTAACGTGTGTTGTGAAACGGTACTATATATATATATATATATATATATATAGAGAGAGAGAGAGAGAGAGAGAGAGAGTCCTAATCCGTGACAACCGGTTGCCACACACACTATTTCAACAACCAAGCTATCATCCGTTGATTAAATGAATTAATGATTGAGATAAAAAAAAAAGGACAGTCGCTACATGTTGTAGCGACACTGCCAAATTACTAAAAAGCCCCCAGGTTTATAATATAATAATATATTAACATCACATCATATATATAATAATAATATATTTTCCTCCTTGCCGCTACAACATGTAGCGGCTGGAGTCTTTTTTTTTTTTGCCATCCTTTGTCCCACTTTGTTGTCCCACTCATATCTTGGTACATTTTTGTTGTTTCCAACACAAGTGAACTAATATTAATATAAAATAAATATTAATATTGTTAATTATTAATATTAATATAAAAATTACATTATTAATATTGTTAATTATTAATATTAATATAAAAATCACTTTTAAAAATCGCATGTTAATATTAATAATAATAATAATATTATTAATATTAACATACGATTTTTATTAACATTATTGTTATTAATAATAATAATAATAATAACAATAATGTTAATGAATTAATGGCTTTTTAGTAATTTGGCAGTGCCGCTATAACATGTAGCGACTGGCCTTTTTTTTTTTTTTTTTATCTCATCCATTAATTCATTTAATCAATGGATGATAGCTTGGTTGCTGAAATAGCGTCCGTGACAACCGGTTGCCACGGATTAGGACCCATGTATATATTGATCGAACATGTCCTCACTTATGGGGTAAATCTAACGAATAAATTTTATGGCTTCAAATACTGACTTATTTATGTACTACGACGAGGACAAACAAATTCTAACGAATTAAATAGCGATCTGGAGCGTCTTACGACAGTTGTAATTGGTTAAACTTTTAACTAATTGCTCATTTGCTCCCAAGAATTTAAATCCTTCGGTGCACTGGAGGATCGCCATTCAATCTAAAGCCTTCAGTGCACTCACCATTCGATCTAAAGAAAATTACTCATTTGCTCTAAAGAATTTCAACCTCCTCTCCTTTCACAATCTTAGATTCAATCACAACAAGATTTGAATTTTTTTATGGGGTTGTTTGGCTAGGACTCGGTCAGATTTAGGGATTTGTGATTTTTTTTTTGGGTGTATTTTTAACGATGTTAAGAATACTTATAAAGACAAAAATGGGTTGGGTTGGATTTTTAACGGATTTTAGTGAAATTGGGGGGAAAAACGGAATTTACACAAAATATCACTTTAAGGATTCAATTGACGAAAAATAAACTTAAATGACGACTTTAAAATTGAGTGATAAATTGGAAGGAGATAAATGTCATTCAACCATTAATTTAAGAATAATATTAGGTCTCAAAATTTTAGTCTTTTGTCTTAAATGATGTGAAACTGAATAAATTAAAATATGATTATAGTCAATTACAAAAGACTTACTTAACTAATGTAATGATAACTCATCATTTGAGATATTTTTTGAAATAAAAAATTTGAAACATCTACCACTATTCTTAATTTAATCTGCAATAAATAAAAGACTAATCAAAAATAACTTTATCAACATTAAAAAATAAAAATACAAAACATGTGACTTGGGTAGATAAGTTTGAATATAAATATATTTATTTATTAGTGATATTTTTATATTTATAATTTTTATCAACGATATTTTAAATATTTTACTGTTAAATATTACGCCTTTGTATATCCAAACCATATCCAAGCTTGGACGTGACATGTGCTACATATTCCTCTGGAAAATATAATAATGCAGGGAGAAATCGTCATGTTTTGAAAATGAGGGACCATAGTGAAATTAGCTGTAGAGGTGAAAAAGCAAGCTGTAATAGCAGATTGAATAGACTACTAGAACAGGACGACTCCTGGATACCTTGCCATTTCTCAGTTCTCTCCCACAGTAGGAGAGACGAAGATACAAATTCACATACATAAAGAAAGTGGAAATCGATGATACTGTTGGAGTCTCCTTCGAAATATCTCCTCCAGATCTTGTCAAATCGGGTTGAGAAGTAAGCTCCAATTTCCCATCTACATTTCCTTCCAATTTTTTTTTCGGCCAATTCATTCGTATCATTGTTAGTTAGTTTCAAAATTTGTAATAAATTGAAGAGGAGGGTTCTTCTCCGAAATGTTTACTGAAGTAGAGCATATTTTATGAATTCATTGGAAAATTTTAATCTTTAATGCATTGTATTTGTTGGAAATTTATGTTTGGCATTTGTTTTAGAATTAATTATGAAGATTCCGAACATGGGTGTTGTGCCATTCCAAGGAAAAACCATTACTTGTGCTTTTTTAAAAGTAATGCACTTGTACACAAAGGTGGTTTTGCATTTGATTTTAATTAATTTGAAGGGAAAATTTTATAGGACGGCAGTGTGTCTGATAATGCTATATGGAGCTGAATGTTTGGCGTGCTTAGAGAAGATACTCATAAGAATTTCGGGATAACACCTTTTGAGTAGAAGATTAGGGGAATTTGGGTCTAGATGGTTTGCTCATCATAGGAGCATAGCCACATAATAGTGCTCAATTTTTGCTTAACAGAAAATTAAATACCAGTCATCACGATGATATTGAAAATCCTATTTGTTTTTATGGAAAATGAAATATGAGTAATAAATATTATTCATTAATTTTCGTTTCCGTACTCACCTGTCAAAATTTCTGGCTATGTCTGATGCCAGCCGATAGGTGAATCAGCGAGAAGAGAAGTTTTTGTACAAGAAGAATATACAAGAAGATGGAAAGGGATGCCAAAATTACCTGCGGTATTAGTAAAATTAGACTTGGAGGAGGGAATATAATTGTAGACATGACCTTTGATAGGAGTGATTGTAGAAGTACAATCTGCACATCGAAGTTCGAGTACGGTTTCGTGTTATGTTTCTCTCTTTTCCTTTTTCCTCCCTTTTTTTAAAAATAAATTTTTCCCTTTGTTTTTAGTTTAGATTTTTATATGTATATATGTGTGCATGTTTCTATTTGTGGTTGTTTTTTAAAGGGTGATGCTAGGGGTCTCAATTTTTTGGTGTCAAAAGTGTCTCAAATGATGTCACCATAACATTGGTCGGGTAGATCTCATGTGATTGGCTATGTCATAAATTATCATTAAAATATTCAATGTCATGTCAATTGAGACCCATTTGAGACAAAAAAATTTGAGACCCCTAGCATTACTCTTTTTTAAATAATAATTTTGATTATGCATTTACTTTTATCTTTTATCATTCATATATTTATTTGTTTTATCTCTTTTTTTTTATTCATTTCTACTGTACTCTTCCATATGGGATTCATTTGCAACTACCCCAACTAGTTTGGGATGAAAGACATTTTTTTGTGGAGTTGAGTATCATGAAAAGCATTTGTAAGAATTTAAATATGCTGCAGTAACAACAACCTATTGTATAAATGTTATCAGTAAGTAGCACACTGTAGCCTTTCCTATGTTATGTGCCACAGCGGTTACCTTCATAGAGTCCTATGTATTGCAATCTTGTTCATTATGCTCACATGCCTTACACATGGAAGTATACTCGTATCATATCAATTTGCCTATAGTTCCTTAAATATGCTGATGTAAATAATAATCAGTATTTTGGTTGTGATATTGCTTGTTGATTTTATTCTTTTAATGCTACAGTCTTGACAAAGGAGTTGAACTTGATTGGCAGTGGATGGAATTTGATGATGTTCGTTACCATTCTCAGGTACTTTACAAGCTTTTTCCTTGTAAATTGTATCAAAGTTATATAATTAATGACTGTGTGGATAAGGACATAAGGCCATAAGGCGATCTTGTACATGTTGATTCTGAAGATTATCTTGTATTCTTGTTGGTATTTTACTCTGGAAATTTGGGTGCATCTGAGACATGCAGATAAACCAATGTTCTTCGCAGATCTCACTTAACAACAACGTATCTTGCAGGCGTCGGTGAAGAATCCACATCTCTTGCTACTATCAATATCATTGCCCACACCACCTCCAGAAACTGTCTTCTTAGGTGGTCTTCCCCGTGGTGCCATAGAAGCTGTAAAAGCGGCATATGGTGTGGTGGTACAAATTCTTGATCCTCCAAGAGATGGCTTTAATCTCACAGTGAAACTGAACTTTTCAAAACTTCCACCAGATGAAGGTTCAACGAGTTCCTTTCCTAAGGTCATTATGAGCTTGCCATGGCTGTTTTGAGACATATAGAATGAGATTTTCAAGCACTCATCTACGTGTCTACTTTTCAGATTGTGCTTATGCTACTTTTATTAATATTTAGATAGAAAAACAGAACTGTTTATTGTTATTGATTTTACCTTTGGCCTTCAATCTAAAATCTTTTGAAAATATACGATAAGATTCAATTGAAATGGATATGAATGCCTAAAGATTAACTGTTTGTGTTATCTAATATAGTGAATATACTGCTTGTATGATAAGAGACCAATGCATGCTATAGGGGCAGCCTGTTGACCTTCGTATTTAAAGAGGACTTTTCCAAGTGTAAGCAATAGAATACTCTAAAGGAGACAAAGCCCATGTATAGAAAGAGAACTTAAAATCATCAGTCTAAACCAACATTGAAAGCATCCAAGATAGAGGATACAAGCAAGGAATCCTTATTTCAACTTTACAAAGTATGCAAACATGCCTATTTACTGTCATTGTAGATTATTACTCACTTTGAAAGCCATGTCTTTCCACACCCTGCCCCCGCACCCCCCCCCCCCGGGCGCGCCAAACAACATGCACAAACTTGCTAACTCTGCAGAATGTAGATACCTATTTGTAGTACTGTCAAATATCTGCCAATATTAACATATATGGTCCTCGCATATTTTCTGCTACATCAGAGGCACTGTCTTTCACTTTCAGTTATGTCGCTTTTCTTCTACTTTCTCGTTCGTGAGTTTGCTAATGCTCGTTGGTTTGGTGTTATTACTGGTTGTGAATCCTTTACTGCCTTCTTTGTACTTGTAGGAAATTCTTGTTTCTCATAAAAAAAAGTAAGAAAAAGTGGTATCAGCCACTCTTGCCTAAAACATAGTAACGAGACATACTATTATCAAAATTTTGAGATTTCATGCCTTCATTCATTGGCTTCTTTGTTATGAGTTTTGTATTTTGTTTAATGCTCCTTTTTATAGTGATGACAAGAGTGTGATTTCAAATTGCCATGTTGCACGAGTGATAGAACCTTATCTATATTCGTTGTCGTCATGGTCTTCTCTCTTCAGTTGGCAATGTTCTTTAACACTCATTTTTATCTTTTTCCCTATATGAACTAGCATAAATTGGCTGTTCTGGATGTCTCCCTTTTGCCATTATTTTTACTGTATTCTTGGGGCTTTTATTTTTTGATAAATATTATTGGGGCTTTTATGTAAGCAGTTATATCGTGGCTTTTGCACAAGTTTCTTTTATGCGTTTCCTTCCATTTCCTGTTTTCCGAATGAGTAGTCGTAGTTATTTGAGCAGTGGTATTCAAAATTTCTTGCCTAACTCGAGTTCGCCTATAATCATAGTTAAGTTCTTTTTAAGCTCTAATATATACTATTTGTATGGTCACAATTTTAATTTTTCTATAATCTATAATGGTGATTGCCAATAAAACATGAAATCTTGCCTGGGTTTTGATTTCTTACTCTAAGATGCATGTTCATGCTCTTCCTTTGATGTTTCTTGTTCTTGATATGATGCAGAGAACAAAAATTCACTGTTGGTAAAGATTGCATCTGTGAGGGAAGTGGTACTGGGTGCCCCATTAAGAGTAGTTTTGAAGCATCTTTCTTCAAGGACTCTTGCTCCAGATACAGATAAACTTGTTGCCCTTTTACATCGGCCAAAGGAGTCCTTTTTCCTAGCTCCCCAGGTGAATTTCTGTTCCAATAGAGTAACATCTTCCAGTGACATAAATCGTCATCTTAAACATACTTGAATTAACTTCTATTTCCCATGTGCAATTATTTGCCTCAGGCAGTAGTTTGCTTCTGACTAAACAGGTTTTTGCTATGTAATTTATCTCGTCCATTTCCTGCCTATTCTTCTTGTTGTTCTAGTTAGTAATTTTTCCCGTTTATCTTTCCCTAAGAACTTCTTGTCCTCTTATTCTTCTCTCCTCTTATATCTATAAAATTCTTCTGTTTTTTTTAATAAAAAAAGTGCTTTTTCTTTTCTTGAGTTCTGACAATTGGTTTCTTCTCTTTCTTGAATTACTGTATGTTCGTTATGATATTAAGGGTTGCAAGCATTTGCAGATAATGTGTTTCTGGGTACCCATCATGTATCTTTTCTTCTAGTTAGCTTGAGATGAATGCGGAAGGAGCCTCTTTTGATGCTAGTTGAGTAACATCTAACAATTACGTATGACAGGCGGAAAAGGTGACTGTCATTTTTCCTATGAGATTCAAGGATTCAATTGATACTGTTCTTGCAACTTCTTTCCTACAGGTAGTGAACACATTAATTGCATCACATTCTTAGTTTTTCTCTCTTGTCCCCCAACACAACTGGCAACTATAGTAATTGATAAGAGTGAACAGTCATTATTTTGTTGATGATGTTGAAGAGAGTTAGTAGTTTGTGGCTGTTGAAGCATGTATAGCGTGTTATATGTTATGTGACCTTGACTTTGTATTTCAAGTCACAAGTTTGGGCTTGCATTCATCGTTAATTTCTGCTCTAACTTTGGGACACTAGAATGGTCTGGATAATTGTAATGACCTCCCTGCCCCATCCTCCATCAACCGACCTTATCCCCTCGAAGTGACAATCTCTTTTGTCCACTGAGTGTTTGGGGTTGATCTGCCCTTGAGGCGATTTATCTAAGGATTTTTTAATGAAGTAGTAGTGCATTTTTCTCTATGTCTAGGTGCTCTAGGAAATGCTTCTTTGATTTTGGCTAATGTTTATTATGAAACACATATAACATTCCAAGCTTGTTAGGTCATGTCTAACACATATATTGAATATAGGTAGCTTTCCTTATAAGGATTAATTATTTGATTTTATAGTCCTCTTAAGATTTGACTTATCCAAAAAATAAATAGATAAATAAATAAATAGTCCTCTAAGATTTAGTATCAATCAGGAATTTGTCGAAGCAAGACGTGCTGCTAGTCTCAACACTGCACCTTCCTGTTTGTGGTCTCCTTCTCCTCCTGAAGAACTGAATGATGCTCCTGCAAATTCATTGTCTGTAAATGCTGGATTTGTTACCTTTGGTAATGCCCAAAGTTTTGATGGGTTTTGTTCATCCAATTTTTTCTCGCTTTATAACTTAATTATGTGTTTGACTAGTGCAGTCATTCTCCCACGGCATGTGGAAGGCAAAAACCTTGATAGAATTGTTTGGAGTTTATCAACATTTCATGCATATGTCAGTTATCATGTTAAGGTAAGATTTTTCTGCACCTATATTGTGAAGCTTACACAATTTATTTTCTTCTATTATCTTAACCCTAGTCTTTTGGAAATATAATACATTTCAGTCATTGGAGCATTTCTGGAATTGGGGCCTTGAAGAGAATTCACATATACTTAATAATTTGTTGTTCGTGTCTAGTTACTTGTGCAAATCATTTTTACAATTTTCAAGCACCATGAGCTTTAACTTATGGATCGATGAATTAAATAAGGTAGAAAATGTTAGGAGATTCAAAGGAAGGCCAGAGGAATATGATATGAAGCTTCAAAAAAGTTTTAATTTCTTCATTCAAACAATGATATGATTTGCATGGAACAGACTGAAGAAGACAGATTCATGCTGTGACCTGAAGTAGTTGACTTATGTCTAATGGAGTTAAACTCTTGCATGGCCCTCTATTTTATTCAGTTGAAATAAATAAAGAAGTTATGTGAAATACGTAACATGAATGCTTTGAGTCCAAAATTGATTGGGATTGCCTACATAAAATCAACTTTTGTTGCACAATATCATTTAGGCCCATAGCTTTATCCAATATTAAAACTATTTTTCTTTTCGCAATTCTCATTGTCTTGACCAATCTTCCTTATCATGATTTTTACTTCAATCATACGTTGCTCGCAATTGCAAGCATATAATGATTTTTACTTCAATCATACGTCTCTCGCTCGCAAAAGCAAGCATCAATCTTAACTGCACAAGACTGCAGAGTCCAGAACTAGTTTCTTTCATGTTTTCTTTGATGATGTTATCTCTAGACTAATTATCTATCCTTTTGAGAATGTCTAATTTGTTGACTTTCTTCTTAACATATGCAAGCTTCATCTCATTCAGTTTTAAATGTGCATGATTCTTAAGAATGATTTATCTTTATACTTACCAGAAAAAGAATGAATGTTAGTCTTTACTATTACTCTTCACTTAGTGTTACATTATGTATGTATTCTTTTAGTATTTAGATTTTTTGTAATTCAAATTTCACTTAATCCCCATAATTTTGATGGCCATTTAAACAGTGTTCTGAAGGTTTCATGCATACTCGGATGAGACGTCGCGTGGAGTCTCTAATTCAGGTAATTATTGCATATTCTTTGCTAGGCTGTTCGTTTTGTGTATTCTCTAGCTGCTCAATTATTTTCTCTAGGTATTCTTGTTTTATCTTATGCATCCATGCCATGTTGATTTATTCAGAAAAATTCCAAAAGATGGTCTTGATGTTTAGCTTTGCATGTCCTGAAAATCATATGTCAAAAACCATACGAGAAGATACCAGTTTACCGGTGCAACTGATCTCAATCTGTCGTGTTAAACTTAAAGCATCATGATTTATCTGGAATTTTGGGACAAGAGGGAACCAATGAAAATAATCATAAAACTAAGATAACTGACCTTGTACAATTGCCTCATAATCATGTCGAAAAAATTAAGTTTTTGGTTTGAAGAGCACAGGGCACAACAAATCAAGCAGGATATTGAGGATCCAATTGGCGTATGACAACCCCGTATTTGCTTAGGGATCAATGGACATTTGACTGCACCTGTTATCAACTATAGGTTGTTTCTTGTTACTATTTACTTTTTTTTTAAAAAGATTAATAAACTGTAGTAAACTCAATTATCTCCTCAAAGTTCATTTTGCAGACAGAGAATGTTTACGTTAGGATTGAGGTGGCTTTACAGCTTAAATTTAGGCTTCAAGAAGATGCATGAGTCATTATGGTAGCCTTAGTATTTAGTATCTGCGATAAAACTATAATGGGATAGATTTTAATCCATTCAAAAAAAGCTTGATGTTTGCTGCACATGGTTCCTCAAACAGGAGGGGCCCTTGAATAATTAATTTAAAAAATTACCAAAAGAATACTGCAAAAACATTGTGAATAAATAATGAAGTAACAACACATCTCTCAGTGTTAAATTTGAAACATATCAACAAAAATAAGAAAAAATAGAACTATTCACAGTAGAAGTTATCGAGAAAAGCAAAGGGAAAGAAAAGTATTAAATAAGTGGGTAGACAAGAGAGGTTTTGACTTTCGAGAGCTTCTGTTAACTAGGTTACGGTGATCGAAGAAGTTCTCAAAAAAGAAAAAAAATCTTGAGGTGTAATATTTATGGGACTTATTGCTGAAGATTGTAATCAATATAAAGGAGTTTTATATGAATCTAAAGGGGTTCCAAGTCTGTTGCATACTAAGTCAATTGGGTTTTTATTTTTAATTTTAATTCCTCTGTAACGATTTCTAAAGTAAAGGAGGTCCAGGTTCATACCTTCCCTGCCCCCTATAGTTCCATCCTGTTCCTAATAATATGTAAATCTTTTTCCGGATGCACTTTAAATTTGAAAGAATATGTTATTGTCAGTTTTTCTAGCTATGCCTGAATAATGTACAACTCTTTTTGTTCCTTGCACAACACATGAAGCAACATTTGCTTTTGGAATAACAATTTTGGCTGTTGCAACATCTTTATCTTTTTCAAATTTCTTCATTAACTATTGCTTTTCAGATGCAAACTTACTGTTCAGTTGTTCTTATTACTTTATTTTGGGGTGTTTGTTTTCCCTTTCTCAGTTCTTTTATTTCCCGAAATATCTGTTAGTAGATAATTCCAATTTTAAAAACATGCTTATGTTGACCTCAGGCTCTGGATCGTGCCAAGCCGGATTCAGAGAAGGCAAAGAAAAGTCCACAAAGCAGATCCTTTAGACGATTGGTATGTAATGAGAAAAGACTCTTTACTTCTTTAACATACCTAAATGATTTTTTTTGGCCTAATTTTGTTTGTCATGTACCCTATTTTTAGAGCCTCAAGGACACGTGGGTAAATTAAATCAAAAAGGTTGGGACCACTTGGTTGAGATGGGATGAGTTCTGTTAGTGCTGGAACTACCGAAGACCAAAGCACTTGCTCTATTTAAGCTTGGAGGATTACTGCAGAGGCACTTGGGCCAAGTGAGATACCTTTTACCGACCCCTATTTGGCTAAATGAGATCTATTATGTTAGATGCTCATGCTTGTTATTTGTTAGGTTTATTTAATTTTGTTATTTTGTTTTTACTTTTTCCCCCTAGTTTGGATCAAGGAAAAACTATTTTGGTTGGTTAGTTGATTTGGGGTCATATTTCTTATTTTTTACTTTTGCCACATAAAAAGCCAAAGTTATTTGGAAAGCTCGAGTTATAAGCACTGAAGTATATATATAGGACCTGATTCTTAGCAAATGGTGGCTATAGGAGCTTATCTAGTCAACACATCTTGTACTGTTCATTGCAAGATTTGACATCCACAATTAAAAATATCCGGAGCCCTTTGCAGAACTGTGTTGCGGTAGGCTAGTCTCCTATAACCACCTTGTATTGTGATAGGCAATCCTCCTACAACTACACTGTGTTGAGATAGGAGAGTTGTGTTTTTAAATCGTGATCATCATATCTTAAAATAAAATAAACGGTGTAAAATTCGGTAGCCATATTAAGTGTTTCAAAAGTCATAGCTACTATGTGTGCAGCCGAAAGTTGGCCTAAGGTCAGGTTTGAGGGCTCTCAATTTAGGTATATGAGTTACTCCCACTGTTCTGAGTGATGCTTCTCATTTATCTTGGCTGCACGATTCTAAATTTGGATAAGAGTAGACTAAAATCTATTTTGTACCCCAAACTTTGCAGCAAAAATCAATTTGCACCCTATACAATCCCTATACAATTTTTTAGATTAAATGCACCATAAACTTCAACCTAGACAATTAAATACACACCCTGGTAGATTTTCCGGGCAAATCTTCGTCTGAAGTTCCAAGTGCGTGGGATATAAGGGTATTTAAGTTAAATGACATTATTTCCATCATTAAAACAAATCTGAAGCTTTTTCAAGCCCTAAAATTTATTCATTTGAGAAAATATTTCATCCATTTATCAAAGAGGCCATATTACTTATGAAACACACCACTTCATATAATTAATATCCTTAATCTTCATGAAAAATACCACTTTAAACATCTTCACTACAAAAACATTCTAATCATTTGAGACAAAAATTGCAAAACAGAGCATAAAAATGGCCAACAGTATCTTTGAGCAAATCAACTGTGTCATTGTCTCTCTTGACTTGATTCTCTTCAACTCAACTTTGAGGTTTTCAGCATTTGCCCTTTATATGCGTTATACTTAATCTTTTGTCTTCAATCTCCTAATTAATCATGGGATCACCATTCTTGCACGATTATACAATCGGGGATCTCTGCATTCGATGAAGTTGCAGTCATTCCTAACACCTACTTCTACCTGCCATTCAAAACGATTTACAGTGAAATTGTATTAATTGTAAAATAGATTTTTCATTAGCGAAAGAAATTTCAGAAGAAGAATATCTTCCAATCGACGAAATCAAAGAATCTTCTCGCATTGTGGGTTTTTCAAGCATATTTTATCACTGCTGGCTTCTTACAATAGCAGAATCAACCCATTAGAGTAGCACATCTCTTTTCACCCGCTTATCGCCTTGTAATTTGGTGGAAATCAAATTTTAAAGCTTGAAAAAACTTCAGATCTGTTTTAATGGTGGGAAGGTTGTCATTTGACCTAAATACATTTATATCCCACACGCTTGGAACTTATGGCGAAGATTTGCTTGAAAAATTTAGCGGAGTGTGCATTTAATTGTCTGGACTGAAGTTTAGGGTGCATTTAATTTAAAAAATTGTATGAGGTGCAAATCGATTTTTGCTACAAAATTTGGGGTTAAAAGTGGATTTTGGTCGAGAAGAATATTGAAAGCTTATTTGTCTGATCCAGATGTACATACATAAATGTGAACGTGTGTGTGTGTTTTCGGTTTTCTTCTAATGATCTTAAGATTTTGAATTTGCAAGCGCCTCTGGTCCCACCCATATGAACTTCAAATTTGTGACTACTTGTATGGTGAGATCTGGAACCTGGGACCCGCGGGGAATAACTGTGAGGCTGTTGGATGAGCTAATCTCTTGCCCGAAAGAAATGCATGAAATCAAAGATTATTTTAGGGGTTTTAAATTTTCGAGTTTCAACTACACGTGTCATTATTATATTGAGTGTTTAACACTATGCGGGTCTTATGCAATTATTGCATTGTGATACAATGTTAACACTTACATTTAAGATTTAAAATTTGAGACCGCTAACTTAATAGAAAATAAATAAAATTTTTTTAGAATTTTATTTATCTCTTACTTAAAGCGTTACGGTACTTAAAAAGGCCGTCTTCATCTGAGATATTTGAGCCTAGACAACATTAATAACAATAATGAAACCGCAGCCCGTGAACATTGGAAGTGCAAGATTTATCAGGCAATTCCAAAGTGCTTGTGCTTTTGAATTCTTACAAAAGCACTTAATGAGCTCATATTTATGAGGCCTTTTTTTATTACTGGAAAATATTTTAATACCGAGTACGTCCTTCTTAGTATTTAAATAATCAATTATGACTTCTGGAAAAGTCACACTTTGAGCACTTTTTATAAGTTGAAACCAACAGACACGTTTTGTATTATTAGTGTTTCTCTTTCTTAAGAGTAAGAGATTGCAGACTAAGTATTTGTTACTGTATTTATTAATGTTTGACAGCATTAAAGCTAGGAAAAAGGAATACTAATATACAGACAACAGTAAAATAGTAGTAGTTATTTAAAGTGTTAGTGCTGTTTTTCATTAATTAATTGGAAAAAAAGTAAAAATTGTACTCCCTCAGTCCCTAATTGATAGTTAAAATTTTTATTTTTGTGAAATGCTTATTTAAGTTTGAGGGATTAACTTTGTTACTCCCAACCTCTTTCTTTATTTATTTATTTATTATTTTTTTTAATAAATTTTTTCTTATTACAATTTGCTTAACAAAAATGAATTTTTAATCAGACCTTGTTTGTTGTAACAGTAGGTGAACAATTATAAGCATCTCTATTGCCTTGAAGTTCTAATCATGAATGGCGACTTAAAAATTAAATAAATATTTCTTGTTTAGGATTTGGCGTTTTTGTAAATGGCTTGTTTGTCATGCCTAAGATGGCAGATATTGGTTGAAATATAATTTTTCTACAAAAAAAAATAATAAAAAATTATATATTTTAAAAAATATTTAGCTGAAAGGGCCCCAAACAAGCCGAGTAAAACATTACGGCTTGGCTGAGAATAGATTAGGGAAACCAAGCCGAGCCATGCACACCCCAGGTGAATGAATGAATGTCGTTTGGGCAGCAGTTCAGTTGATATTGTCTTAGTGACAACATTTTAAGGTTTTAAATTTGAACTAACATGATTCGTTCTCATCTTTAATAAAAGAAAAAAACATGTACACGAAAATGCAGAATTTTTAAGGAAGATGAAATGATTAAGAGGGCGAAAACCGAAAATAAAACAAGAAAAACCGCTGGTAAATTAAGATTAAAAATTTAGAACCCTGCAGTAATGGCGAATTCGCCTACAAAAGAACAACAGGCTATCGGAGTGTATTAAACTGCGCTCCGAACTGGCTGGAAAGATGTAAGCTTCTTCTCCCACGTTTCTCTAGTTGATGTAATCTGACTTTGTACAATTGGATACCATATCAGTTGGCCGCTTGCCCAGACAATTGCAAGGCAGGCTGGTGGTGGATTTTTTTTTCTTTTTTTTTCTGGGGGTGGGGGGGGGGGGGGGGGGGGGGGAGGGGGGGGGTAGGAGGAGGTGGGTGGTGTGGGTTATGTGGGATCTGTAGCCTTGAGCAACAAAAATACTGAAGTTCTCTGGGAAATGGCCTTGAATTTTATAAGACTATTCAGAATCACTCTCCATGCTCTCCATTCCTTTCAATCCTCTTCTCTTTGGCTGAAAAAAGAAAACATAACCAATCCTCCACATAAATAATCATATGCACATATATATATATATATTATCTACAAAAAAAAGAAGAAAATATTTTATATTTAGTCTAGGGTAATACAATATTTGATGTGGATGCCATATTGCACATCCACTTGAATCAAGTGGGTTTTCATTTTCCATAGAAATTTTTTAAAGAGAGAGAAAAAAGAATTGATTTTTTTTTCCCTAGGCTGTGATGACAGATGTATAGTACCACCACTTTATATGATAGATTTACAAAGAAGTGTAGTCCATAATTTAGTGGGGCCACTTCTTATGTTGACAAAGTTAATTGGAATAATGGAATCACTTTCATGTTTGGAAACAGTAGAAAAACTAATAAAACAAAACTTTAACACTTCAAATTTAATTGTTATTTTTTTTATTGATAAATAATCTAATTGGAAGAGTTGAAAAAGTCTATTAGAGTGAGGTTAGTATTGACCTTTCCTATCTACTTTGGCCCTATATAATTATGTAGAATTTAATTTTTTTTATATATATATATATATATATATATAAATATATATATATATATATAAATAAAAGAGAAGCTAGAGGTGTGGTTGGTTAGTTTTACCTTTTTGGTGGTGGATTTCTTCTCCTTAACTTCATACCTAGCCTTGGTCACATCAGACAACCACATCCCCGGAAAACAATACTGCCAATAAAAGGCAACAAAAAATTAATAAATACAAAATGTATTTAGACATGTAAAAATGGAAAATATAATTACAAAGGTAATAATAATATCATTTCGTTAAATGCCTAAAAAATTACTAATAATAAAAGAAATAATAATAATAATTGATGATACCTGGAGCATTCTATCAACAGCCTTTGGCCTTTTTTTGGGTCTGTGGGGAAGCTTTGTCCCTTTCATCACAAGAAAATCCTCTTCTTTCTCCTTCCTAGTTAGAGGTATGTAAACCCTCGGCCACTCATTTACTTCTCCACCACCATTCGCCGCTTTCTCGGCCGCCACCGTCGTGGTTTTACTACTAGCATTAACATTATCATCATGATGATTAGTAGTATTAGTACTGCAGCCAGCTTCTTGCAATGGGGCAGAACTAATAATATTATGATGATTCATGCCAATTCCTCCACCTTCTTGTTCTTGTTGCAAAAAGCCATTTAATTTATCATCCCCCCTTAATGAAGCTGAAGAACAAGGGGTCGTAGTACTGGTAGTTATGCTCCTTTTATGATCATGCTTTTCAATCACTTTTGATGGAGACCTTTTCCCCAGTTTAGATCTAGAGGAAGAAGCTGCAGCAGCACCAGCAGCAGCCACCCCTGTCCGGCTACTGCCGCCACCGTTTCTAGGCGGATGGGACCCACTTCCACCGGCGGATCGCTCTTCCGAATTTCTCCTAGTATTGTTCATATGCCAAGAATAAGAATAAGATTTTGTATAGGGTGATCAATTGACTCAAAATGAAGGTAAAGGTAGTGCCTTTAGGCTAGTTTTCATAAAAAAATCTAAAGAGGTTTGATTTTGTATATTTGATGAAGAATAATTTTTGTAACACACACAAAGGCACATACATGTGGTGATGTGGGTATATGTATAAAATAATAAATCAAAGAGCAGACAACACAACCGACAGACTTTGAATTCTCACCCCATGAAAAGAAGAAAAGCACAGAGAATTACCGGCTGATAATATGAGAAAAAAAAGTGCAACTGTTTTCAGAGAAAAGACTGGGAATTTATACACATCAAGATTTGACCTATAATATAAGGGGAAAAAAAGGGTAATACTTGAATAAGAAAAATTGAACAAAATGGAGAACCCCAGATGACCCAGAGGAGAATAAGTAGCCACTAGAGGTATTGGATTGAAACTGATGGTAGGGTTTGCTAATCTTACAAGGGGTAGAAATGGTATCTCACCCACAAAAGTTGTATTCAACACAGATCTACTTGTTAAAAAGGGGTTTGAAACTTTCAATACAAATTTGATTTCTCTCCAAAAAGGCAAATAAGAAATCATCATTATGAACATTTCCAAACCTATAATATCATATAATAAACTGGGAAATAAATGCTACAGTTATTACTACAAAAAAAAAAAGGAGAGGAGGAATAAAAAAAAGGCATATTAACAAAAAATTTACTAGAATATATCTTTAGTACCCAAAAAAGAATTAGAACATACCTATTCACAAAGGCAGAGGTATCTTTGCTGCAAGATTTATGGCTTCCACCTTTTCCATTAGATGTAAAAGTAATATTTGCTGCTGCTGCTGCTGTTATTGAAATTGTAGGCAGCAAAGAGGATGGAGGGGGCATTATATTTGTATTTGCTGTATTTGCTGCATTCTTAGTTTCTAGTACTGGGTCTGTGCCTGGCGTAGGCAAAGAGATTGATCTTCTTTTAACATTAATCATGGCTTGAATCTGAGTTGACGAAGATGATGATGAATCATCAGTTGTCACAGTCATGCCGCCGGCCGTGCCGGCCGCCCGACTCTCGATTGATCTCGAAAGCCTTGACCTTTTCCTATGGCCCCATTGCAACAATACATCTCCATTATGAACTGGGCTGCTATTGTTGTTCATTTCATGTTGGTGGTGGTGGTTGTTTTTGGGCTGCGGCGGAGAATTTGGGACACTGCCGGTATATGGAGAAAAGTTCTGATCTTGGGTTTTTGAGGAGGGAGATCTAAATCTGGGAATCCCTTTATGCCCTTCTACAAAAGTTGGGATTGTTTTTGTAGAATCATCATCAATTTCTCTGCTACCAATGATTCCATCTTCTTCCTTACAAGTTCTCCAATGGGATCTTCTTCCATTGCTCAAAGGCAGATTATCTGGGCTCAACCCTTGATATCTGTAACAAAGTAAAGAACCAAATTGTTATTAATAAGACTGAAATTAAACAAGCACAATGAATTCAACTATTCAAGATCATAACAGCAGGAATTATTGTACTTGAAACTGCAAAGATAAAACCCATATCTGATCTGATCTGAATTGACTCAAAAAAATAAACAAAAAATTTACATTCTCATCTGTCTGAGATTCCTAGATTTCACCTTTTCACTCAATCTTAACACAAATCAGTGAGAACCCAATTCAGCAAACAGCAAAAACTGAATTTCCAGCAACTCAATTTTAGGAAATTTGTGCAAAACTACAAAGAGAAATCAAACCAAATATAGACACTAACTTTTGGTTTTAAGAAAAAGTTAAGAGATTTGACATTTTATGACAAGAACTGAAAGAAGGAAATTGGTACACCCTCAGGAAAGGAGAAGAAGAGGAAGAAATAGAAAACTGAATAAGAACGGATAAGTTGAGTTCTTTCACAATCAACTGAGCTTTATAACGAGAAATCTCCAAAATCTCCAAGAACAGTAGAAACCCAAATCAATCAACTGAGTTTTATAATGAGAAATCTCTAAGAACAGTAGAAACCCAAATCAATAATCAGTAAATTGCTGGGAAAGAGAGAATCTCCTTGAGTTTCAGACCCATTATATTTTGTGGTGAGAGAAACCTTCAAACTAAAGAGAAGGATAGAACAAAAAAAATAAAAATAAAATAAAAAATCGTCAGCTATTATGAAGATTGTGCAACATTTTCTGGTTCAGATTCTCTCTTCGAATTAAAGCGTCTAATTCTGAAGATTCTGAATCATATACACATATATGAAAAATCCTTTTTCCTCCATTCGTATATTACATAAACGGTCAATTGCCTGTTGGCTGCTGATGAATAAAACTGCCGATCTCAGAACAGAGCTAAACAAAACCCAGATAACCTTAGTATAAATACATACATACAGAGATATATACATCTAATGTAATATGAAAAACAAGATCAATTGAATACTTGATCCCATAAAACAAATTCTAACACTGATCTTATAGTTCCACCTAAGATTTGCAACCAGAAACAAAGTAGAAGGTGGGTTCAATAGGGTCCAATAAATTGGAAAACAATCCATTTACTAGTTCATTTTGTATATCAAAACACAACTACAAAGAAAGATATTAGTAGTATTTGGGGAAGAAAAGGAGCTCGTCCCACCTCATCATATCTCAACAGGTAATGAAATGATCGACGGAACAGAGAATTTTGTCAGGAATTTATATGGTCAGTTGGGCATCTGTGTGAAAACTGAAAGAACCATTAAAATGGGTTCATTGTTTATGGAATAACAAAGATAGATAAATCTTTATAATGCCATAAATTCAGAAAGAGGGATGGAAAAAGAGAGAGAATTGAAGGAGGAGAAGAGAAAACAGGGGAAATGGTAGCAGCAGAGGGGAGAGTTGCAGGCAGAAATGTGGAGGGGGAGGAGAGAGATATGTTGGATTTATTCTAATTCTTATAGACTAAACTACCCCTCTTTCTCCTTAATTATATCGGACGCTGCCACCTCAGATCCCTCTTTTTTCTTTACCTTTTTTTTTTTTTTGTAATTTTGTAATTTTTTAATTTAGGAGTATTTTCTTCTTTTAAGTTTTATCCCATGATGATAAAATTAAAACCAGTTTTTATATCTTATATCATTATGGAAAGGACAGAAGTACCCCATAGAATTTCACGTGAATAGTGGATCTATTTTAATTACACAATGGACCCACATCCTTAAGTTAGAAAAAAATATAATATTTTAATGAGTCTCCTGTCTTAGTTTAATTTTTATGGTTAAAGTGATCATTTTAAAAAATAATAAATTTTAAAAAAAATTCAAGATATTAAGTGATTATGATCATTATAAATTATAGATAATTTACTACTAATGTAAAGTTTCGTGATTTAAAAATTTTACATAAAAATTTTAAATTATTAATTTTAAAAATAATTAATTTGACCATTAAAATTAAATTAAGACATTTATTATGCAACAGACGGAGTATCTATCTATTTTATATTGGGAGATAAAGAAAAATAATTGCTCCTTGAAGTTGTGTGCGTGTGTCACACATTTCTTTTGTTGTTGCTAATTTTGGGGGAGGGGAATTGAACCTAAGACCTCTTGTTTGGTAAAAGACCTAGAATATCACTCGAGTCAAAGAATCTCTTCTCTTTTTTATTCGTATAAGTTTTATTTTATTATAATTTCGTTCTTTTTATTCTTTATTTTTTTTAAATATTTTTATCTTTAATATTTGATAAAACACCTATTATATCCTTATGCACAGGGACTAGTGACTGATAAAATCTTGTTATATATGATAAATTTTATGGCAATACATAGAATATGAAAAAATAAACGAAAAAAATTCAAATATTATTATTTTATTTTATAACTTACATTCTCCCGTTAATCCGTCCACATTAGATATAAAATTAATCGAGATATAAACATTCTCTTATTTTAATTTTGCTATAACAATGTTTTGATATGAATTTGTACTTCCACTAGTAATTCACTACCTATGAATTTTGGTTATGGACTTTCATTGTGGCCTATCAAGTACTATTATTTAGTTGAGCTAATATTTAGAAAATTGAGTTAAGCGTGAGATTTATCTTATTAGAGCTTTTTAAAAAAGATAAAAAAAAAATTGTCATGGATAACAAATAATTTTAATAATCATTTTTTTACTATTTTTGCAATAATAATTTGATCGGTAGCAGATTAGCCACATTATATATACATATATATATATATATATTGAATTTATTTATTTATTTTTATCAGATATTTAAACGTTCATTTCAAAACTATAGTGGAAAATAATGTCCCCTTCTATTCAATATGTTTATTTTGATTGTTTATCTTTATATTTATAATATAATAAAAGATTCAAGGTAGTTTAATATTTTCAAGGAAAATAGGAAAATGATATACATTACTAATGTTTATGTCGACCTTTTGGTTATCAGTTACGTGGATAAATATTAGTGACATCTTTTTTGAAAAAATATATAATAAGTGAAATCCTCCTATAATTCTTATTAATTTTATGTATTAATAAATTTCGTATTTATAATTTGGTGTAAATTTATCGCAATACATAGCATCATTTTATTTTTTTCAAATATGCTTAAGAGATACTTGGCTTGAGTTTTGTTTGTTGTACACTTTGTGGGCTTAGGTTTTGAAGTATATGTGATGGTTTTCCTTTGATGGGTTAGGCTAGTCCTTTTGGGCCAGAATTGGGTTTTGATGCTCTCATTTCATTAACTCTCTAGACATAGTCAGTGTAAAAATTACAGCCAAAAAAATAATAATCAGATTTGATGTGGCCCGACCCGGCCCGAAAGACCGGGCAAATTGGTCTTTGTGCACCCCTAGTTTCTACTTACTATTGTATGATTAAATATGAACTTTTTCAGGCACTAAGAGATTCTCAAATTTTACTGTTAAAATATTCACAAATTTTAATTGTAGCCTCCTGTAAAATGCGATCAAGGATTTTCTTAATTTACTTGAGCTAATAACGGGCTTAGAAAGAATTGAATTGCATAGTCCTGGGTTGTACAATAAATGAAAAACTATAGTAATTACTACGATTTGACATTTTAGATGTCACGAAAATTTATAATATTCAAGATATCACTAAAGAAATAAGAAATTGTCTCGGATAATATTTTCTTTTTAATGAGAGAATATCTAAATGAAAAAATCATTTTTATTTGGAGAAATATCACTTCTTTTTAAGAAACTATATAAGAGTATATATAAGTATTTGCTTTGATTGTTTAATCCCTATATAAAGGGTATTTTTGCAAACATGCCTAGGGTAACAACGTTTTGCAAACGCAATTGAAAGTGCGTTTGCACCGGTAGCAGCGTTTGAATAGTTATAATATTGCTGTTTAACATCAACTTATATTGTTGAAATTATAATTATTGTTCGACTAGAATTAGAACGACTGTGATTGAATGGTGCAAAATGACCAAAAAAGACATGACTAAAATTGATAAGATTTATTAAAATTATAAAATAATAAATATTATATGAGAATGATAATTAAGTTATTTTTTAAATTGATTTTTCTCAACCACAACTTTTTTTACACCATGTTTTAGTAATCTGTTTGTCCTACCTATTGGACTATAAATTAATTATTAAGATGACTTTACATAATTCAGCTTATTTTAGCATGTAGTATTTTTTTATGCTTTTAATATGATGACAAAAACGATAATTAATATATATAGGGACTTATTCCATAGTAAATGTTTGCTATGGACACTATTCCAATAAACGCATCTCTCACCGTTCATTGTAAGATCTAACGGAAGAGATTGAATAAGGCTTGGGCCCAACCGCTAGTAGGACCTGCGATTAGTGCAACTCTCACTAACGGCCAGGCTAATGATTATTATGCCCTCATTTTTATTTGGCTTTTCAAACTGGTCGCAGATCCTGCTAGCGGCCAAAATACGGGGAGATAGGTAGACCCGCGCCTAGAATACAACACTTGACCACAAGACCAATTTACTTGACCACAAGACCAATTTGGAGCTTTCAAAGCACATACATAATTCTTTGTATTTATTTAATTAATGGGAAAAAAATACTTGTAAGCTATATAAATAATAGTGTTAAATAATATTACTTCATACTTCTTTTTTACTTTTTACAAAAAGAGTCTCATTATATAAAAAATAATAATTTATTTTTAAATTTTAATTATTATAATTATATTTATAAATATCTACAAAATATTGCTATTTGTATCATATCTTCTTCTTCTTATTATTTTCAACAAAGTAACATATCTTATTTTTTAAAACTTATGCAATCACATTAAAATAGATTAATATATTTGAATGTACAAATATTAATGTGCAAATATCATCATCCTAATTAAATTAATTTTGATAACTAATTATAGATGTTTAGTTAGTCCCCCAGTGGGTGAGTAAAATAAGGACTCTAATTACAGATGTTTAGTTAGTCCCCTAGCGGGTGAGTGAAAGGATATCAATCATATAACTTCTCAGTATACGGTGGAATAAGGACTCTAGTTGATAATATCACCCTCTTTTATAATTTTTTTCCAGTGAATTTTTTTATATAGGAGACTAGAATATACGGTTCATATATTTTTCCTCTCTCAATTAGTTATATACAGTTAAGAAGTATAACAATGTGTTGTATTTTGACCACAGGTCCTACCTGCGGCCAGGCTAGGTCATTTCCCTTTTTTTCTTCCTGTATTCTAGCCGCTAGTAGCACCTGCGGTCAGTTTAAAAAGCCAATAAAAATGAGGGCATAATAGTCATTAGTCTGACCGTTAATAGGAGTTGCACTGCCCGCATATCCTTGCCGGTGCCCATAATAAGCGCTTGTTATGAAATATACCTCATATATATATATATATATATATATATATAACAAAAAGAGTAATGTAAAGCTGAGTTCCTAAACATATATACATAGCATATTTTTTTTACACCATAAATTTGGCACTCTATCCCGTCCATTCTTCGCCACAAATAGAACCCAATTTTTCAACCCAAGTAGAACACAATCTCTTCAAGACTTCAATCCAAGTTGAACCCAATCTCTTCCTAATTTTATTTGTTTGTTGTACAGATACGGGCTAGGTTTTGAAATGAGTAGAATGATTTGCTTTTATTGGTAAGCCTGGTTCTTTTTGGGCCGGAAATGAATTTAGAAAATTTTGGTCTGGAAATGTTTAATTGTTGAAGCTTATTAGCACCAAATAGTTTAATTAACCGAGAAATGTAAATTTTAAATTAATAATGAACTGAATAATTAAGATATAGCAACTTACAAACATATAACATCGATACTTCACACGACAATGATTTTCTTTAAGGTCACTTAAACATAGTTTACTATAAATTTATTTGATGTGCGTAATTCGTAAAGTATTGCGTGTATATAGTGATTGGTCCATTACATATCAGGTTCTGTTGTCACTAATTTATTAATTTCTTCACAATTGAAGACTCTGATATCTTAAGAGCAAGAAAATACTCCTTTCCAACTTAAATGTCCACTTTTAATTTTTTTTTGGGTCAAATTGATTATTTTTTTAAAAATTGAATTGTTGAGTTTAAATGCCCAGTTTAGAAACATGGCCCTGGGCTCGGTAGGTTTAGAATAGCTAATGAGGCTTCCATGGTTTTATACAACTCCAAAAAGAACTACCAACACCATCACTCGATAAGTTGACTTGATGGAGTAATTTTTTTCCGCTTCTGAGTACAATGAGGGCTTTCACATTAATAATATAAAGGTTTATTACAATAATCATCTAGCAATGTTAAGATTCCAGTAAGAGTATGTCCCATATCTGCAAATTTGTGGTGCATCTATTTTCTTTCCGTACCGTGTCGTGTGCATGAGTTTCACATCTCAAGACTTCTTTAATAATCGAGAGCATTCCTTAATCAACCTTCCATCTGAATGATCATTGTGTCCCTCTTTGATAACTTAACAACAATGTCTGAGTCTGTTTTCACTACGATGTTAAAGAGAATAACGAAATAAATTAGCGACCATTAATATATTATGATTAAATTTAATTTTTGGTCACTAAATATGTATTAAAAAAATTCAATAAAAAGCATAAGAGAAGAGGTCGCCATCTTATGTATTGCATGTGGTTGATGCGTGTATCTTTTATAACAGCAAACCTGCCATAGTCAGCAGAAGAACAGAAAAAAAAAGTAACTAAAGAAAACCTACCCTGAGCAAATTCACATGCCTTTCTTTATTTGGTGGGCTTACAATTACTATTCATTTACAAGTTTTTCTCCTTTTGTGGGCTTACTCTTACTTCCTTCGTCCAAAACATCAGATAAATTTATATTAAAATCATAATTTATTATAAAAATAAAAGAAAAGATAAAAGAATTACGCCCTCATATATCTAGTAACGCTGTTACTAATTACTATGATTGGTCATTCTTTCTCCTGATTATATGTTATTTTGTTTGAAGAATTATTACATCAAATCAATTTAAAAAATCACACTTTATACTAACTATTTCCAAATAGAAAAATAAATATATGATAACATTTTTACTAGCTAGAAAATAAATATTGCGATAAAAATATCAACATTCTAATTAATTCTGCAAAATGTAAAGCTCCATAGATTAGGAACCTAGCTCCAATATGACATCCTCACTCAAGAGTCGAGACAATATGAGCAACATGTTGCACACAACAAGAAGCTCATTGGTTTTCCTTATTTTCTCCCATGAACTAATAATGGATTAGTGCTCTAGTGAAATATTGGGACGTCAAAAGCCACTTCTTCTATAAAATGGGGAGGCCTATATCCAATATCCTTGCTTGGATTTCATATCCATCAAATAATATTTTATAGAAAAGTGAAATTTATATTTCATTTTTTTATCATTTGCTCGAACTTGTACATGATCTAGAAGTTCGTCAACCAATTGAACCAGAAGGTTTGCAAACTAACCGCGCTACAACTTGACTTCAAATTAGCAATAGTCTCACAAAAACAATCGTATGTTATTATTTTTTTTACCAATTTTTGTTTTAAGTGGAATCCATATATACCAATATATAGCTAAAACCTAGTAAAAGAAAAGTCAAATGAGAAATTAGGCATATGCTAGATGCAGCAGATATTATTACTATCCCTACTTACTGCAAAAAGAAGCCATAATTGAAAATTTTATCAACATGTTCCCTTTGGGCGTGTTATAGTGGAGGTTATGATCATATGGCGTAGGAGGGGGAGGGGGAGGGGCAGGTGAAGATTGATCATAATGGATGTCAGTCCATTAGGATTCATTATGATCACAATGTATAGTGGTAGGAACAAATCAACTCTACTTGCCTGCTCGATTTTGTCACTCATTCCCCCACCTTATTCCATTCCAAAAATGATTACTCCTCAACTTAATAACAATGTTAGGCGGGAGAAATTTACGTTCTTATTATATTTTATTAGTCAAAGTGTTGGTTCATGTCAAATCAATAAAAGAGAAGACTTGTCTCACTTTCATCGTGGTAGAGAATGACACAAACTCATTAACTTTTGAAGAGGAGAATGAACCTTCAATCACTTTGGCAAATGTGGGTATTGTTAAGTGCTAACGTACCCACTAAATTTATCTGTGTTTGTGATTTTTTTTAACCAACAAACATTGTTACAATCTTGAAGTAGGAACAAATTACAATGCAAAATTATCTCTTACATTTATGATAGTGTGATGTTTTCGTTCTTAAATTTAATTAATTAAAAACCCCTCCCTCAATGTAAAATTAGTAGTACAAAATTGTTCTTTTTGAGTCAAATTTACACAATTAATTATACCTCAAGTACCTTCTTTAGTCTTCCTTATAAAAACAAGCCGTTATAGTTAATCAACTGTGACTAAGTTGACATAGAAAAATCGCTACGATGGAGAGCTACCTAAGGAAACTCCGATTCGATTCGCTCTCGGGCAGGAGCTCCAAGGCTGCAACCAATCAATTTTGAACTTCACTTTGCAGTAAAAGAGAGCAATAGAATACACTGTCGCGATCGAGAGAACTTTGTACTCATTAATCATAATTGTACTTGAATGAGAGTTTTGACTAATATCTAAACTCAGACGACAAAAACGTAATAAGTAGTAAATCGAGGATACAATTTTGCATTTTGTCTATCATGTTAACCATTAACCAACCGTTAATTCCATTTTTCGAGGTGCACCCAAAAACTGGTACCTGTATTACTAGCAAACTGTGGTCATAAACACATTTAAACTCAAAATATATATAAGCACTCACCGTTGAAATTGATGAACTTTAATTAGCTTAGTATAGCGATTGGAGTCGAATTTTAAGTTTAAATTGAATCAAATTCATTTAAACAAGGTATTAAATTATTATGTTGGATTGAGGTGTTATAAACTCCCTCACTTAAATTTTTAACGTTCCCATCGATCACACACACAGTCCACACCATGGGGCCTTTTCGAGGATGACTTATTTTAAAATGACTTATAAATTAGAATTTAAGTGGTGACTTATAAATAAAAATGTTTGACATCATTTTGACTTATAAGTTAGAAATTAAGTTAAAATAAAATGTGAAAGTGTTTGACTAAAATGACTTATAAGTTAAAATAAAATGTAAAGACTATTAAAATAAAGGTAAACGTAGTGTTTTTACATTTAGTCAAACCTACTTATTTTAAAATGACTTATAAATCATTTTTTTAGAAGTTAAAATTTGTTACTTATCAATGAATGATGACTTATAAGTCAAAAAATAAGTTTTCTCAAACACCTAAATAATAAAAAAGAACTTATAAATTGTTTGAATACCTCCGGACCTCTCTCCGAGTCGAATCAAATTTCATTAATACAATAATACAAAAGTTTAAATCATTAACCTAATAATATATTTTTAAGTCATTTTAGCCCAATGTTACACCCTCCCCCACATCGAATCAAATTTCATCCAAAATACAAGTTTCGTATCTTCCTTTCTCTTTCGTATGTTAAGGGAAAGAGAAGGAGTGGTAAAAAGCTAATGAATCCCAACAAAACTCTAAAATAAGAATAATGCTTTTGCTTTTTCCTTGAAGTGGTCTAAAGTGTACACAAAAAGGGCGGGCTCCTCAAATGCCTGTACTTATTTCCATGCAAATAACAACTATATATATATATATATATATATATATATATATATATATCTATATCTATAGAGCTTTTCTCCTATAAGGACCTAAAGTATGGACCTAAAGTAAGGACCAATTTTTTTATTTTTGCTTTTTTTTTTAGAACAACTAAAAATAAATAAATAAGTAATTATGAAACTGAAATTTTTACATAATACAGTGTTTTGGGCGTGATTTGGATACATATAACAAAACATGTATGTACAGTGTTGTTATGTACAGTAATTATGTTTTGTTATATGTATCCAAATCACGCCCAAAACACTGTATTATGTAAAAATTTCAGTTCCATAATTACTTATTTATTTATTTTTAGTTGTTCTAAAAAAAAAGCAAAAAAAATAAAAAAATTGGTCCTTACTTTAGGTCCTTACTTTAGGTCCTTATAAGAGAAAAACTCTATATATATATATATATATATATATATATATATATATATATATATATATATATATATGGTCCCCTATAGACCAAGAAATATACTATCTTTTTACCTACAAAGATAATAAAGTAAAATTTTATATTCCCTAGCTTGATGAGTTGGTGTTGCCAAGTTTTCATTTTTTAATTTAAATTTTGGATAAATCATTTTGCTCTAATATTTTTGAATGGATGGAGTATTTTGATAGTCTTTTCGACGAAATATGAATGTTATCAATTGGATAGACCATTTAAGTTGATTAAGTGTCAATAGAATTGCTTAATAAATTCATGGTCTAAACTAAATTTTAATTAAAGTTGGAAAATAAATTATTTTACCTTTTTCCTTGGGATAAATGGGCTTTTCTGTAATTTTATATGGAGAAAAAAAGTTGCAGATTTCTGAATTTTTTGGTGCATCAAATGGCCCCTTTGGCCTTGCATCTGTTATGCATGAGACTACTGCTTTTCCTTTTTTTTTTTTTCATAAAGTTAAAGATGATGAATCCGATATATACAGGGAAAGGAGAGGAATTGATAATGCAAAATAAAGGCAAAGTTGCATGTCATCAAAAGCATTCAAAGCCATCTTTATCTTTTTATCTTTGTATCTAGATATGTTAAACTCATCAATGGAATTCTTGAAAATGACCATTTCTTTTCTTCATGTTTAAAAAGCTTGGTTCTTTAAAACAAACCTTCTTATTTCTGCAAAAAAACATCAATGGCTGCTTCTGATATTAGGCTTCTCTTCCTCTCTTCTATTTTCCTTGTCCTTTTTTCATCGTCTCATTCGGATTCTTTACATAACTTGTTTCTGAAAAAACAGGCCTCAATTCTAGTTTCTGTTAAACAATCATTTGAAATCACTGATCCTTTTGTAAATAGCTGGAATTTTACAAATTATATGTCTCTATGTTCGTGGGCTTATATCAAATGTGACGCAAAAAACAGATCAGTAGTTTTGCTAGACATCTCTAATTTGAACCTCTCTGGATTTCTCTCCCCTGCTATCACTGAACTCCACACTCTTGTCAATCTTTCTGTTGCTGGAAATGGTTTTTCAGGAATTTTCCCACCAGAAATTCACAAACTTTCAAGCCTTAGATTCCTTAACATATCTATAAACCAGTTTAATGGAAGTTTGAACTGGGATTTTTCGCGGTTGAAGGAGCTTGAAGTTCTTGATGCTTATGACAATGGTTTTTCTGGCTCACTTCCTCTAGGTGTTACTCAACTACAAAATTTGAAGCATTTAAGCTTTGGTGGGAACTTTTTTTCGGGGATCATACCGCGTAGCTATGGAGGCCTAATGCAGCTTAATCTTCTGTCATTAGCAGGAAACGATTTGCGTGGTTTTATACCTGCTGAGCTTGGGAATCTTACCAATCTGAAGCAGCTTTTTTTGGGTTATTACAACCAATTTGAAGGTGGGATTCCTATTGAGTTTGGTAAGCTTGTCAACTTGGTTCATTTGGACCTTGCTTCTTGTGACTTGGAGGGTCCAATTCCAGCTGAATTAGGGAATTTGAAAAAGTTGGATTCTTTGTTCTTGCAAAAGAATCAACTCAGTGGTTCAATTCCACCTCAGATAGGAAATTTGACTAGCTTGAGATTTCTTGATCTTTCACTCAATGGCCTAACAGGAGAAATCCCAGTTGAGTTTTCTGCACTTCAAGAACTTAAAATCTTGAATCTTTTTATCAATAAGTTTCATGGGAATATACCTCACTTCATTGAGGAGTTACCTAATTTGGAAAGCTTGAATCTTTGGAGGAATAACTTCACCGGATCGATTCCTTCCAAGCTTGGAAAGAATGGTAAGCTGACTGAACTTGATCTCTCAACAAATAAGCTGACTGGCTTTGTTCCAAAATCTCTTTGTTTTGGAAGGAAACTGAAGATCTTGATTTTGCTCAATAATTTTCTTTTTGGGACCTTACCAAATGATCTGGGGAATTGCGAGACGCTTTCAAGAGTTAGGTTGGGGCAAAACTTTTTGAGTGGATCAATACCAAGGGGGTTCTTGTACTTGCCTCAACTATCACTTTTGCAACTTCAGAACAACTATTTCTCTGGGCGATTCGCGGAGGAGAATAACATGGTATCCTCTAAGCTTGATGAGCTTGATCTTTCAAAGAATCACTTGTCAGGTTCTCTTCCTTTTTCTCTTGGAAATTTCTCAGGCCTAAAGATTCTTTTGTTAAGTGGAAACAAGTTTATTGGTGATATTCCATCTAGTATAGGCCAACTTAAAAGCATCTTAAAGCTTGATTTAAGCAGAAACAACTTCAGTGGCAGAATCCCTCTTGAGATTGGTAATTGTTCTTCACTTGCTTACTTAGATTTGAGCCGAAACCAACTCACAGGCCCTATACCAGTCCAAATCTCCCAAATTCACATACTCAATTACCTCAACGTCTCGTTTAATCACTTGAACCAAAGCCTCCCCAAGGAAATTGGGTACATGAAAAGTCTAACATCAGCAGATTTCTCCCATAATAATTTCAGTGGTTTGATACCTCAAACCGGGCAATACTCATTCTTCAACTCCACTTCCTTCATTGACAACCCCGACCTTTGTGGATCAAACTTGAATCCATGCAACTTTTCATCAACCCAACCATTAGAATTCAAAAACCAAGATGAAAAAAAATCAAGGGTCCCTGCAAAATATAAGCTTTTAGTTGCTTTAGGCCTCTTACTTTGTTCCCTAATATTCGTCGTTTTAGCAATTTTCAAGACTCGAAAGTTAAAAACAAGTTCCCATTCTTGGAAGCTCACAGCATTTCAGAAGCTGGAATTTGGAAGTGAGAACATCTTGGAATGCTTGAAGGATAATAACATTATAGGGCAAGGTGGAGCCGGGGTTGTTTATAGTGGAACAATGCCTAATGGCGAGCAAGTAGCAATCAAGAAGTTGGGGATAAGCAAAGGTTCCTCACATGATAACGGCCTTTCTGCAGAAATAAAGACATTGGGAAGGATTCGTCATAGGTATATAGTCCGGTTGCTGGCATTTTGTACGAATAAAGAGATGAATTTGCTTGTTTATGAGTACATGCCAAATGGAAGCTTAGGTGAAGTTCTTCATGGAAAACAAGGAGGGTGCCTCAAGTGGGATACAAGGCTTAAAATCGCCATAGAAGCTGCAAAGGGCTTATGTTACTTGCACCATGATTGTTCCCCCTTGATCCTCCACCGCGATGTGAAGTCTAATAACATTTTACTTAGTTCTGATTTTGAGGCTCATGTAGCTGATTTTGGACTTGCTAAGTTCTTGCAAGATACTGGAACATCAGAATGTATGTCTGCGATTGCTGGCTCTTACGGCTATATAGCTCCAGGTACATACATTTCTTTACTTAAACAGATGATTAAATTCATAGTACTTTCACACTCCAAATTGTGAAGTTTGATCATTTTCTTTATACTTGTGGTTTCAAAATATTAATGTAGTGATAAAATATACTAGCTATTCTTGATACCAAAAGTTATAACCAGAAGCTAAGGGCACCACTCACATAAAGGAAATTTTTTGTTGCTTTTATTTTTAATTTCTATTTCAATATAATATGCCCTTTTTCTCTTTTGAGAAATCATAACCAATGGCCATTCAAGCACATTACAAACCCGTTTTGACTCGAACTAAAAAAATGAGATTTCTTTTTATTAATCCAATGTTAATTTCCCTCCTTAGGAATCTTGATTGGGATCTAAGCTTTACTTTCCCATAAACCAAGAAAGTTGAACTATAGAATACAGACATAAAGAACAACCCCCTTTTGCTTTTATTTGTATAGCAGTAGATGTTTTTCTACTTTCTGTTTTGTTCACCAATATAATCAATATTTTGTGCTAATATAGATATATATCAGTGAGACTAATTTTTTGCCTTCAATATGTGACAGAATATGCATACACATTAAAAGTGGACGAAAAGAGTGACGTATACAGCTTTGGTGTGGTACTCCTAGAGCTTATAACAGGCCGAAGGCCGGTTGGTAACTTTGGAGAAGAAGGTTTGGACATTGTTCAATGGACTAAACTCCAAACAAACTGGAGCAAAGAAGGGGTAGCGAAAATCCTCGACGAGCGCCTTACAAATGTTCCCTTAGTCGAAGCAATGCAGGTCTTTTTCGTGGCAATGCTATGCGTTCAAGAGCACAGCATAGAGCGCCCCACCATGAGAGAAGTTGTGCAGATGCTTTCACAAGCTAAACAGCCTAATACATTCCAAATCCAATGAGCACTTGACTTGGGTTTCGCATAATTTTAGTTAGTTAATGGACTGTTTGATATTTTAGTTTGCTGCTTAAGAAGTAGGATTTAGAGCTCATATTGTAGTTTGCAGGTTGCTAGACAAAAGTATATATATAATTATTAATTTTAATTTTTTTTTTGGATTTCCCTTTTATGTTGAGATAAATGACAAATTTCTGTTGATCTAAAGATTTCATGTAGGTCAGGGTGTGATGGGAATTTGCAGCATAGACTCAATTATTGTGTGATCATTTTTATATAATGCGCAAATGATGTGTAAGTTTCTTGTTTTTTTCCAAATCACATAGGTATCTTTTTGTGGTACCCATTTATTCTCAATAATTCCAGTGTTTGTCATTGACTTACATGCCCTCAGCAGCAGAGAAAGCTGCAGAAATATATTTCCAGCTTGAGCCAGTACAATGTGAAGATTTGAAGGACTTCATTTAATCTTACTGTCCTTTTTCTTTTTCTAATTTTATGGGAATTTTTTTTAATACTATTTTTTTGGATTTTAATATTATATGGAGAATGAAGAAACATTTTTACCTAAATGACTAATGTTTTGGGTTCACTATATTTTGGATTTAATTATCAAGAGTTTCTTTTAGTAAATCTAAAAATCATTCCAATTATTATACTACTTCTTCACCAAACAGAAAAGGGTTATATCTCAAGTTCGACTAGAGAATTAATAATAAAAGTTGACATTTATACAAAGAAATTTAAAAAAATAGCATTTCTAAGTACCCTCCTTACTAGTTAGTAGTTAACTTTAAATATGATAAAAACTTAATTTAGAAGGTTTTCAAAATATAACATTTAAAAACTTCGTTTTTTGAGAAGATAATAATTTAATGTACACCTAGAGATAAAGATGTAAATGAATCGAGTCGAGCTGAGTATTGAGTTGCTCAGATTTGGTTTATAAAATTTATCGAAAATAAAATAAGATTTGATTGAGGCTCGTTTAGCTACCGAGTCGAACACGATCTCGAATCGAGTCCGAACAGTTTGAACTTTCCGAACGAATATGATCTGAATATCAATAGAAAATTGTAATTTGAGGAGGTTTGAGTAATTTATCGAATTTTAAAATTTGCTCATATTTGAATCATTTATATTTCGAGTCGAGCTAGTCGAGTAAGTACGAATCGAACTCAAACTGTTTACTCATTTGACTATCTTACCTAGAGGATTAGATGCTTTTTCGCATGCCTTGGGATGTGACAATTACTTATGTTGATATGAATAAGAATAGATGTATTGATATGTTGGTTAGTGTAGGATATTTTGATTCGTATGATATTTTATGTATTATAGAACCACCTTGCAAGTTCCATTTTCAAGATGTTATTTTTGAAGGCGATGCACAAATGGTGGCTGATACGATTAATCTTTCAAAATCAACGCTAATAAATATTAATGTCATTATCCGATATATTAAGAATGTGATCTTTCGAGAAGAATTTAATTTTTTTTTTCTTGTTGGTGAGAAGAAATTGTAATAGCATGACGCATAAAATAGTTAAATATGTCACTCAAAATTTTATTGAGGATGTCGTTTTTGAACTCTCTGACACATTGTATTTCCTTTTTTGATGTTATTATTTGTCGTGCGAAAAAAAAAATACTTGTAATCTCCTTAGCTTATTGGGCTATGGTCATAAATGATTTTAATTATAATTTAATTAGTTATTAGGCCTTGAGGCTTCCTTTGGAAAAAGAAGTTTTAGTTAAAAAGAAAAACGTCGACCCGACCGTTTCAGTTCGGGCAAGCAAAGAAGGGAAAAATTAGGGCTCAATACAGAGCCCCAAAATCCAAATACTCAAAGAAGAACAGAGAAATCTCCTTTGCAAACAGAAAAACAAAATAAAACCGCTGCGGCGGCCGCCGACAAACGACGACGGACGGCGAGGAACGGAGACGAAGGAAGAAAGCCGGAGCTTAGGTGATTTTTTTCATATCTTCGTAGATTACTAAACAGCTGCTTAAATCCTTTCCAGATTTGTAATTTTTCTCAGATTTGTGTATTAATATATATTTTTGAGATTATTTTCATCTTCTGATTATGCGTATATGTATTAATATAAGATTTTGAGCTCCAATTCTTTTAATGTGGTAAATGCTCCCTTTGCTCTCACTTTAAGCTTCTTCCAGGTTAATTTTACTTAAATAAAGAAAAAAAAACTTTAAATAGCTGAAAAAGCTTGTATTTTTATGCTTGCGAAGATAAGGTGAACTGGGATTTCCAGTTGAAATATGATCATATTGTTTCTTGACTATAAGCTGTAAACCAATTTCAAGTTAAAGAATAAATTTTAGACCATGATTCTACTAACTTGATGGCTCAATTTGACACAGGCAGCAATGTAAGGGACTATATTCACTTATTGGAGCTGTAAAAATTTATGTTGTTGGTGCAGCTGCAAACTTGGCATGAATTTGATATTGCAAAGTTTGCATATTTTTTTTTTCTTTTTTATGCTAATCGACTTAGAACTTTTAGTATTGTTAGTACACTTTGTTTGGAGATACTGATGAAACACGAAATTACTGTTTCTGTTAGATGTCTATTGATTGTTTGTGACTTTATGGCCGAGTTTAACCCCTCGATCCGTATGTTGTTTTGGCAGAAGTTATACAGGATGCCCTCCAAAATTGCTCAAATCCGACTAGTGAGTTCACATCCTGAAGTTTATGAGCCATGTGATGATTCCTTTGCATTGGTTGATGCATTGCTAGCTGATCGAACTAACTTGTTGGAGCACCAACCAACAATATGCATGGAAATTGGTTGTGGTAGTGGCTATGTCATTACTTCCCTAGCTCTTATTCTCGAGCATGAGGGTAATGGGGCATATTATATCGCTACTGACATTAACCCTCATGCAGTAAGAGTGACTCGTGAGACACTGGAAGCTCATGGGGTTCATGCCGAGTTGATATCAACGGACATTGCATCAGGACTGGAGGAGCGATTGGCAGGGTTGGTGGATGTGATGGTCGTCAACCCACCCTATGTGCCAACACCTGAAGACGAAGTGGGCCGTGTTGGGATCGCATCTGCTTGGGCAGGAGGGGAGAATGGTCGGAGTGTTATTGATAAGATATTGCCGATTGCTGACAATCTTTTGTCAGACAAGGGTTGGTTGTACATGGTTCTCCTCACAGCAAACAATCCCTCAGAAATCTGCCTTCAAATGAGAGGGAAGGGCTATGCTTCTAGAATTGTTGTCCAGAGATCAACGGAAGAAGAGAGTCTCCATATAGTTAAGTTTTGGCGCGATTTTGATATTCAGGTGGAGCCAAATGAGATGAGATTAAAAAATAGAACTGGTCAATCAAAGGCAACAGAGTCTTTTCTTTCACAAATTTCCCGCTTGTCATTTTGGAGACGTACTACTGACGATTGTAGCTGATTTTTGAAAAGGTAATGAAACCTTTTTCTTTTGGATATATCTCCATGCTCTTTCTTTAAATTTAAAATCCAATTTACTTTTGGAGTCTTGGACTCCATAGACCATTGAAAGGATTAATTTAATAGCTTTCTTATGCTGTTGATTGGGGATCGATGTTTCTAGCAGTTCATTTATCGGAGCACTTCCTTTTCTTTTTTTTTTTTTTTTAAAATTTGGCTTTCAAGTTAGTTACCAAATGCACAGTTGCATCCATTAAATTTTTAGACTAGGTAGTTAAGCCACTAGAGTGTGGAGCGAGAGCGAGAGCAAGATCGTCGAAGCAGCAAGTTTGAAAATATATAAAGTTCAAAGTATCTATGTAAATATAACAGTACACATCTTATATGATATTTTAGTATAAGTAACAACTAATTTGAATAAGTTTAAGTATATGTATATATACCATAATCCTCAGTTATCAACATACGTATCGACTATCGTTGGATAGAATTCAGACATAAATGATATGGAATCAAACAAGAATGAAATTGGGGAGAGAATCGTCCGTACATAATTGAAGCTCTCTACACCCTCCCTCACCTGTGATCCCTTTCATGTGCGGTGAGAGAAACACAAACATGCAAACAGACATGCTACACATACCAACTAAATAGGAAGAACAAATGTATAGGAGAGAATAATGCTCAACAATGTGTTAAGTTCTCAACATAATCAAAACTTTCTTTTCCATCCTTCCTATTTAAATTGCTTTGTTTTTTCTTTTGGTGTTCTCCTTGATTTTCCCCCAAGCTCTGCTTTTCAAATCAGATGAGAATATAATCTTTTGATCTATGTTCTCTTCCACTTGTCAATCTACCACTCACATAAGAATAATGTTATACTGAAACTAAACCGACCTAGAACTAGGAATTTGTGGAAGGAGAGAGAAATCAACCCGGTACTTTTTCCTCGAGTGACATGTATATTGGAACAAGTGGGGAAACAGAAAGCAATGTTAGGCAAGATGTGTTGAAATACCAATGCCCTCATCTTATACGGTAGCGAGGGCACTCATAATCTGTCATATGCTTCTCTAACGGTACACAACTTGAAACCTCAGTTGTCTTGGTATATGTCACCGCTCAGCTACTCAAACTACTTCTAAGCACTCTAGAACTTTCTTTTGGTTATGACACTTGGTCCATGGTTTTGCTAACATTAGGATGTCTAACTATATTTTTGACAATAATAGAAGCTTTCTATATATCGAGGAGGTGCAAAAAGAAACAAGGAGAGAAGAAAAATGGACTACATAGTGGCTCCCCCTCTTTCTTATCAAATTGCAAAATGGATAAGATTCATGTAGCCGCATAGCAGTTGTGAACTGATTGTAAGCACTTCAGGAATTAGGATATTAAGAAAGTATGAATGATTTTGTGCTGACGGTATAGTTTTCTAAGTGACTTCTTAACAAGATCATATATATGTAATAGAAAAGGTAGACATCATGCAAATTCATTATTTGTTTTAGAATTTAAGTAATGAAGGTGATGTTTGAAGGTTAAGGGTTCGAGTGTACCTAAGTTATACTGTATACACTATGTTTTGTACAAATTACGTCAAAATGAAGATTACAGTTGTGGCCTTTGCAAATACAAATCTCTGTATATGGAGTTTCCGCTTCTTACTGCCATAATTTTTTCTAGTTTTTAATCAGTTTTAACTCAAATATAATTTCTAAATTACTTCAATCGCGGGATTCGTTTTTCGCATCCAATGCTATGTCTTGTCATTCGATTAATTAAAAAGCAGACACTAAGTTTTGTCTATGTTGCATCAAAATGGATTAAGATTGTTGACTTTGCATATGTTTCCAAGAATTTTTTGTTTTTATGCCTTAGAGCTTGGTGATACAAATACCTGCTAATCTTTGTCTAAGGATTTTATGTTTCCCATAGCCAACTTCTTCTCTGTTTCCCATCAGTTTTGACCCAGAAAAATCTTCAAATTTACTTCAATTGCGGATTTTGTTGAGACAATTCCGCATCGAATGCTTTGTCTTCTCATTGGACCAATTAACAAGCGAACAGGAATTTTTTTATGTCGGGTAAGTTACCCGGATAAGTCATCCTCTTTTCAATCTGTTTTGCATAAATGGGTGTGTCATCTTTTTGTTGTGTAGATACTCGCGACGCAGTGTCACTAGATTGTTTCTATTAAAATATTAGGATCCATAGTTTCAAGGAGAAGGTTTGAAATTGTTCATGTCAAGTCAATTTGGTGGTTTAGCTAATGCAAGACGGGATTCTATCGTTTTCCTTTCAATTACATTTATGCGTATTATGCACATCTAATTTTGGCTGTCACGGCTGTCATAAGCTTGTTCAAGATTTATTAGTATTATGTAGTTGTTGCCCCAATGAAGTGATGAACTGAGCATAGCATGTGCTCAATTGCTAGTACAATTTTGATATATAGAATTATAGACAACTCTGTTTAATCTGAGAAACAGGACAGAGGCTTTTACACAAAATGGGCTGGGTGAATTTTAGGTCAGTCAATGGGTCAGATCCAATATGATCTATCAATATGATCTATCAAGTGTGATAATGGATCAATGATCTAATTCATTATGTAATGGATCATTAATTTGTCCTGTGGTTTACTTGATACGACAATACAAATTACATCCAAATCGATCCATTTCATTTTTTTAATTTTTTATATTAAATTATAATTTTTTTTACTTAATTTCTCTAAAACTTTTTACTTTCACTCCAATTTTTATTTTTTAATTTTTTTTTAATTTTTTAACTTTCACTCCAATTTTAATTTATCAATTTCTATAAATTAGAAAGAATTAATGAATAAAAGTAAAATACAGAGAGCAATAAGAATATGAGAATTAAGAATATTAGTAGAACATAAGAGAAGTGTGAACAGCGGAGTGGGGTTGGGTGACCTTCGTCTTTACTAAGAGCTCTGAGCTTGTTAGGATTAAGCCAAGTGGCCAATGGAATGGTTTTGGACAGTTACAGAGTACATTTTGACTCCATTTATGGAGGTCAACTTCAAGCTACCGCCTCCTCCCTGGTATGCCATTGATTCTCGGTGTTGCTGGCTGCTGATTTCTCAATCAACCCCCCCAATTATGTACTTGAATTGAATAAACTGAATTAGCTAAGAAAACTCGGCTCTGTTTTATTCATTTAATCTCCCGTGCCTTTTGTTTGCCAGTTCGTTGTTTCAATCAGAGTAAATTGGGATATGCGAGAATTTGTTTTGTTTTGGTGGATTAGTGGGTCAAATCAAATCGGTTTCATGTTTTAGTTCATTTGAAATATTGATTCAATTGATCAAATTATCACATATCAGTAAATAAATGAACCGGAACTTTAATCCAATAAATTATATTGAATCAGATCAAATCAAAATTAAGATTTGACTCATTGACAACATTAGTGCACTTGAAGCTGTCTGGTCATAGTCATTGTATACGACTACTAAATGAAGCTATGACGAGCACACATGAGTTGGAAAGGATGGTGGGGTGCAGGGCAAGACTCGAATTTTTGACTCACCCTTCCCCCTTCCTTCCTTCCCACGCAATACAGTACTCCCTGTCTCTAACTGTTGGCCACCTTAAGTTAATGCTTCAATGATTGAGCTGATGATATCTGTAATAGTAGCAGAAACAATAGTTTAAAATAAGTTAATAATTTAAGAAAACAGAATCTTAAAAAATAAAAAATGAATCCACAGTTTCGTATGATTCAACGTTCTTGTATTTCGTGCATACATAATATAATTTTTATTTTATTTTATTTTTACGCAGAAATTACATGTAAAATGCATCTGGACAGTTTTTTTGGTTAGGAATTGTTAAGCTCAGCAATACGCGACTAAATAATTACAAAAAATTTAGTCTCCGTGCAGAAAGAATATAATGTTTGTATCTGGACAATTTTTTTTGGGTTGGGTTGTTAAGCTTATGTGGACCCTATTAACATTTATTTTCTTTTTCGGACGTGATATAATTTGTTACTAATTGATTTGCCAGATTATAATTATGTATTAATAATCTTGAAATGTCAATGTCCCTAGTAGTTTCTCAGTTGCGTGTGGGCAACCTCTTATCTTTATCTTATGGTTTGAATTGTTTGCTTCCCAATAACGCCCCCACCACTGATTTAATATGTGAAATTGAACAGATAAGTATAATGCATCATCTTCTTCTGTTTCAAGTTAACAAGCTTAAGATAAGTGATTGCTGACAGCTACTTATTTCAGTTTTAATTAATCTTCATGGATACGTTTATTTATTGAATTTCAATCTGAATTTTTTGCCATTGGTAATTATGTGGAAACTTCAATTTTGCTATTAACCGTAACGATACTTCTTTTAGCATGAAAAAAGAGTACCATTCAACAGAAAGAATTTTGTTATGTATTGCGATAAATTTGTGTCAGAATTATAGTAATTGCGAAACGTATCTATGTATGAGAGTGTATAAAATTATAAGAGAATCTTACTTATTAAGATTATCACTAATACTTATACAATCAAAAAGTCGACGTAAATATTCGCAATATATATTATTTATGGACGAGAATTATACAAAAAGTAGGACTTTTTTCTTCCGAGATTAATATTTTCCGAAAATTTCTATTTAATTACACCCTTGAGAGTTGAGATTAGGTTAGGTAAAGTTCACCATCAAATACCCAAATCAAATATTTGTGGATTTCTTCGGTTACACCCGTTGTTTTGTTTACAGGTTATACTGTTGGTAGTTGCTAGGGTGTATGTGAACTAAGTTGTTTGCTGGTTTTAATTTAATTTAGGCTCATTTTGTGAATTAGATGAGTCAAGTTTAATCTCATTTTGTCAAGCATAAAGAGTATCATTTTTAGTGGAAATTATAAAAAACAAGAGAATATTTATTAAGATATTCTTTCAGTCGAAATAGACTTTTGTTTAATTAATTATTAGAGAAACTCAAAATCTTCTTTAAAGGAATAAGCCAAATCCATTACTTGAATCTTGGTTTATTAATGAAATAACCCATATTTATTAAATATAGATTCTTTTTATTTGTTTAGAAGAAAGGAGTTGAGTAATCCAATTCAATTCTATCTATTTACACCTTACTCGATATATTATTTATACTGTACTTTCAGACACATGAGTTGCATGTGTAATTTATATTATATTATTAATTTTTAAAAATTAAAATTTTGAAGGATCAAATATTAAGAAACATAAATTTGAAAGTTAAATTATAACATAAATAAAATTGAAGTTTTAAGAATAAAACATAAATTATATAAAAGTTGAATGGTATTTTAGAAAAACCACAGTGGCTTAAAAAAAATTATTAAGACCAAAAGTGTTCCTCGGACTTAATATATTACGTCCCTATTTAAATAATGTTAGAAATCTTTGCATATTTATTAAAAAAATAATTGAAAATATTTTAATTGTCTAAAATATCCTTAATATATGATTATTTAAATTCTTTTTTTTATATTTTTAATAGCACGTTTATTTATATCTTTTTTAAAAACTCATTTATTTTACCTAAAAATCTACATTCTTTTCCCCCCTCTCTCTTTAAAATAGTTAACTCTTTACTTTTTAAAATCTACTTCCTTCTCTCCTCTTCTTACGTTTACGTTTGAAAACCAAAAAAATCATATTTATACAGGAAAACTTAGATTTATTTCCCCCTATAATGTAAGAAATTGAAAATAACCAACTCTCTTGAATTTTAGTTCTGGATCTTGAAACCCTCCAGTGTACCAAAATGTAAAAAGTAAAAAATATCATACAACTGCATTTTAAATAAAAACTCTAATAAATACTTAAGTTATGAGAGAGAGAAAATATAAATTCAAACAAATTCCTTTCTTTTCATTAGAGTTTTATAAGAAAATACCAAAGACAGGAGGAGAAAAAAAAATTCAAGAATTTTCATCTCCTCCAGTAACTGTAAATATTACATAATTCACAGACCATACCAAAAAAACAAAAACAAAAAAAAAAAAAAAACCCTTTGAAACCCCAAAACAGATATTTATGTAGAACGAGAAATTAAGAAAATAAAGAATAACAAATCCTGTATCTTTTATACAGAAGGTCCCAATTCACTGACATCTTAATAAATCATCAAGGTTTTGGTGGCTCAGTTGGGGCACATTCCTCCGCCTTTGGTGGTTCTGCCGCTGCCGGAGCTGGCTCAGTTTTCTCAGGCTCCAGCGCCGCCTCTTCTTTCTTCCCTTCCTCAACCACTATCTCCTTCTCCTTCACTGTCCCGCTTGTTTCCTCAGTTTTAGTTTCTGCTGCGGCTGCCGCCTCCGGTGCCGGAACTTCCACTTCTTTCTTCTCTTCTGTCACGATATAAGTTGACACCTTCTCAAATACAAAGAAAATGGGACCTGAAACATAGGTTGCCCCGAACTTTGTTGTTGCTTCATAAGCTGGTTTTGATCCCGGAAATTCTTCAAAAAGCAGAAAAAGAGAGAAAATTATAAGCGATTTTGTATATGAAAATGATCCAAAGCTAACGCTAGATGTCATCTAATTTTTAAGAGTTAGGCTCGGAAGGTATTTACATTACTTTCCGATTCTATTACTCACAACTCTCACAAGTGTAGTGCAAAACACATTTCGCAGTCTAACCCGTGAAGATTAAATGTATGACATCTAACTGTACCTGGATGGTTTATTTCTGATATATATATATATATATATATATATATATATATATGTGTGTGTGTGTGTGTGTGTGTGTGTGTGTGTGTTTATGTGTATACGGGAATGACTCAAAACTAACTCATCTAATTTTTGACAGTTAGATCGGTATTTGCACTACTTTTCCGATACTCTTACTCGCAAAAGTGTAGTGCAAAACACCTTTTACAGTTTAACCCGCGAAAGTTAGATGTAAGTGTTTATGGATTATTTTTGAAATATATTTCTGGTGTGTGTGTATATATATATATTTATATATATATATAAAAGACGTTTATGTGTATTTATGTGTTTAGAGTCCTACCAGCTTTGGAGAGCTCATCAAGGAACTTCTCTACACCAGCGGAATGCTTCTTGAGTCCTGAGGTCTTGGGTTCCTTAACCAAAGTCTATTTTTTTCATCAAAACAAACAGTTCGTATATCAGAATTCAGAATTATTATTTTGTTAATATATATGAGAGACTCACTCTTTCATACAGGGATAAAACAAACTGACCTTGATCTCAGTTGCTGAAGCTTCATATATCTCAATTACTTTAGGTTGGAGCTCAGTCTTTTTCTCTTCAAACACCTTACTGTACTCCTCCTGATTTTTTATTATTAAAAAAAAGGCGCAAACACAAGTATTACAAGTAGATTACCAAAAAATAAACTGTAGTAGTTGATAGCTGTGCTATCCGCAATGAAGGATAAAAATAGAGAAGTGAGGAAGAGTGTTTAAATTTTAAAATATTTGATTCAACTCACTTGTTGTCAACCGATCACATGAGAGGTACGTACTTATAGATCAAAGGAACATGACTCGTCTTATGATTTCTATGAGGTCGGGGTTCAATCCTAGGTGGTAACAAGGAGGGTGTTTGTGTCAAAGTAAGAAAAAAATAAAATAAAAAATAATTCTATTAATACCTAGCTCCTACACATTCAATAAAAACTTTTACGATTCTCAAAGAGTTACACAAGAAATTAAAGAGACAATACAACGATCCAGCAATTTCTTAGAGACAATTCATGAACAATCTAGAAGACTTTATTAATGATTTGGTTTAGTTTGCTAACATATGCTGGCCTAGTTCGCTAAGTTCATAATCAAAGAGGGTTCGAGAGAGCGATAAAAGACCTTATAAAACCTATCAATAAAAGCCTAAGAAGATGGTTTTTATGCGTATCTCCCTTTCTCCCACCTTTTTTAGCATCAAAAAGTAAGAAAAAGCCACTAACACACACCAAAAAAAGAAGAAGAAGGTTCTATGGTCAAAGAGAGGTGGTGAGTTTGATCAGGGCCTTATAAACCTGTCAGTTAAGGCCTTGCTATACTTTTTTTACCAACAAAAATAATAAAATCCCAAAAAAAGGCCAAACAAGAAGTCTATTGCAAAAGAAAGAATAAAATTAAGAGGGAAGGAATTAATACCTTAGAGTCATCAAAAGACTTGCAAGCTTCAGCAGCAGCAGCCTTCTTACCACTATTCTTCTCAAAAACCTTCTTTATCTTTGGTAATACTTTTGTTTGCCAATAACCCATCTCTCCTTTTCTCTTTGATTAATCCCAAACAAGCCAAATATATCTACCAAAACACACACAAAAAAAAAAAAATCACCAAACCAAATATTAAAACCAAAATCCCAAACATATAATAAAACTGCATGAAAATTTTATCCAAACAAGTGAAAATAAACCTGAAGAACAGAAATTCTCTCTCTTTTCTCTTGGTGTCTATGTGCCTAATAAGTGCAGTGGTCTCCCCAATTAATATATCAACTTCAACTGTTTGTATAAATCCCAACTGCATGTGAACAAATATAAGGATTAGCTTTGGGGTTCCTTGAGCTTGTCACCAACATATGCACATTCTTCTGACCGACTAAAAAAACCCTACCCTTTGTGATTAATTACATGTTTATCCACTTATTCAATGATAACTAGCTAGCCAAACTGTCCCTTTCCCCAAATGACCTTATTTGCCCTTGCTTGTCGGCTTATGCTACTAAACATGTATTTTTATCATTGATGGCAAATTTGTACTTTAAAATTAATACATAAGGGGTGGGTTGGCATTTATTGGCTGCTTATTAGATAACTTTGTGCATATATATAGTTTTACATTATGTTCAACTATTTTAGTACAAGACTCTGGACTATATTTTGCTTAATGAATATTGTTACACTTACAAAATAATTTTTATAAAAATTAATTTATAAAATAATAAATTAAAGTGTAATTAGTTAATTATCGTAGTATTATTGTTCGAGCAACCGTACTGTTATTGTTGGATGATAATAGATGAGTGTGTATCATGATGTCCTAGACAAGATAAAATTGAAAAAAACATGGTGACAGGTGGGTTCAAAATAATTTTAAAATCTATAGGGTAGAATTGTAAAAGGGTGTGGGTGGAGTTGACAGCTGGCAGTCACGTCATTCAAAGGTGGCAATATCATAGGTGGGGGACCTCTTTTAACCTGATGGTGATCTGTATACCAAACATTTGTTTTCTGACTTGGGGCTCCAAAACCTCTCACGTGGCTTAGCTGGTGCTTCAATCACGCCGGCAAATGACTTTGCTTTCCTATAATACCCAAAGATTTAGCCTAATATTTCGATATTGCCATCCTCCATCATAATGTGGACAAAATCAAGGTTAATCACACTCATTCTCCAATTAGCCCATGTTCCTCTCATAATCTCACCCATTCAACTGATTAATAAATATCTTGGCTCTAAATTTTTCCACTTGTTTTTTGTGTTGTTTTTTAAGAATGAAAAATTATACAAAATGCCCATTATATACACATATTGTTGGGAATATTTAAAATCACATATGACTTAAAAGGTTAATCCATTATTTAATGTTCTAGAGTATATGTTTTTATTTTATTCCTTGTCGTAATGGTTCTAAAAGCTCGCCTCAAATGGGTCCAAAGTGAGTTCTTGGTTAAGGGGTATTGATATAGGCATTCGGGGACTTGTTTTGATGTGAAATTTTATTATCAAACGTTTTGTATAATTTTTTACTATAAAAAGCATATTAAAAATTTTGGAGTGCAAATATGACGTCCCTTAATTATGTAACCAGGCGAGGAGTTTAAAATGTATTATGTATATATGTGTGTGTGTGTATATATATATATATATATAGAGAGAGAGAGAGATGCACATGGCTCACCCTTTGATATGATGCTATGTTGTTTTTTACTTGGAAAAATACAAAAGAGTTGGAGACAAGGAACATGGATTAATTAGCTTAATTATGGTGGTGGACTGGATATTAATTAATGAGTAGTTTAAAGGATTAATAAATAATAAGCCTCTGAACTACGTACCAAAGGAAATTAGAACATGGAATATTTGATTTTCTGTCGGGTCAGTGGTGGATTGGATTTATTTTCGGTGCCTTTTTGATATCAAATCAAATCAAGTTCGAATTTAATTAAGTTGCATTTCTTTTTTGTTCAAACCAAAAAAAGAACAGACAACAAAAATGTTAGCTACTTGATGCTCCATCCTTTATCCTTGACAAATAACTCCAACTTGAATGACCTCACCCATTGGGACAATTTAGTTTTTATATATCCTTGGGCACCTCTAAAATTATTAATTACATTATTTAGAGAAAAATAGGGGGGGGGGGGGCAGGGGGATGTTAAATATAATTTTCTGTCCATGAAATTTTATTTTTTTTCTACTAGTAACTAAAACTTCTTGTTGAAAAATTAATTTATGTCTAAAGTGTGTTGCTTACAAGTTTTTATATTTTTAGGAAAAAAAGAACTAACAAAAATAAGTGGATTAGTTATTAAGTTATGTTGGAGAAAATATCTTCTTCTTCTTTGTTTTTTTTGAACGGTAAAGACATTTTCTGGTCGTTTATGCATCAATCGAGACTAAATCTCTTCCCAATCGATTTTAAGGGTGCATTCCTCACATCGACCGGATACATTTAGAAGATTTTCTCTTGGATACTGACTCCAATAATTTAGTCTAAAAAAATGTATTGATGTTAATATGTTCACATATTTTTGGATATTCAAATATTGAAAAAAATTTAAATAAAAAATTGTGCCCACATATAAAAAATTAGGAGGGAGTGAATACAATGGAAGTGGGGCCGATGGCATGCACAAAACTGATATGAGGACAAAGTGGCCCTAGTAAGCAAGGAGGGGGTTCTTTTGAAAGTTACATGAAAGTACAATATTAGTAATAATAAATGATAAAAATGTATTTGCGGTTCCCCGTATACAACCAAAGTACTACGCAGCAGAGGAAAACGGTACCGTTTTAAATTGCTATCATATTCCTCAATTAAAATATTGGCAAAAAATTGTTCTTTGAAACTTGAATCTCCGATCTAAACGAAGACTCCGATTCAAAATTCGAAAGAGCTAGAGATTTGTATGTGTATGACTGACCACAATATATATATATATATATATATATATATATATATATATATATAATTATAGGGTTAAATTGGTCATCAAGTTTTTACATCATTTATTGTAAAATTTGACGTTACAACAAAAAAATAAAAAATAAATAAAATTCTGCAACCCTATGTTGTGGATTAATTTAACTATAGCAACATAATGTTGTGTAAAGAAAAAAACACTAATTTCAAAATAATATAATAAGTTAGCTCCCCAAACTCCATAACATTGTAATATGTAGTTGCGAAATTCATTGTTGGAGAGCGTCTTAATTTTTTTAAATTCTAACGGTCAAATTTACAACGAATAGTGTAAGATCCGATTGTCAATTAAGCCTTATAAACATCATTTGCTATTCGCTATGGAGTAGTATATGATCATGGAAAAATCTTGTAATTAAGATGTCAAATGTCCATGGCTTGATAATAATCAATGAAGAATTTGTTCGGCAACTGCAGCATTTAGACTTTCAAACGTATCGTACTAATTTTGGCGCGCTGCATTTGAGGTTTAAACGCTGCGTTTGTGAATTAAATAAATTGTATTTAAAATAAATAATTACTAGACGAATAAATTTTTTTATATACATTTAAATTTTCAAACACACTGACCGCGGTAAATACTGAATAATCAAACATACATTAAGAATGGTAAAATTAAATGACGTGGTTTGGCGTTTGAGTGGAGAATTCTTCTTCTTTTTTTGATAAAGACTGCTGCCTCATCAAAACGGCCTCTCTATTTAATTAATTTGACATCTACTTGAAAATGAAAGTGATTTTATATATATATATATATATATATATATATATATATATTATAATATAGCCCTCCAATGATCAATCTTACTCCACTCCACCCTACATATTCTCTCATTTGCTCACCCAAGTTGGTGAGATAGATACATATACTGCCTTTCCTTTCATTCTTTCTGTGATATATGTGTGTATATCTAACCTACACCTAACCTGACCAGTTTTTTTTTAACAGTTTCCTGCATACATGTGTGTGTATATATATATAAACGATCCACAGTATGCACGTATGTGCTATAGATCATATTTACACCATCAATAATGTTCAATACTAGAACTAACGATTGAGATTAAAATTTTAAATTCGTCATCCGCTACTATTAGTAGCGGATGTGATTCAAAATTATAATTTTTCCGCTACCAATAGAAGCGGATATTAATCAAAATAGATTTAGTCTCTTTCATCTCTTTCACTCGATTTATTATTTAGGGTTTGGCCTCCTTCATCTCCTCCACTCGATAGTAGTGGATGCTAATCAGAATAGTTTTAGTGTCATTCATATCTTCCACTCGATTTATTATTTAGGGTTTGACCTCCTTTATCTATTCCACTTAATTAATTATTTCGAGTTTAGAGTTTATTAATTAGGGTTTATGATTTATTAACTAGAGTTTAGAGTTTATTCACCAGAGTTTAAGATTTATTAACTAGTGTTTAAGATTTATCTATTAGAGTTTAGACTTTATTAGCTAGGGTTTAGAGATTATTCACTCTATTTTGTCTTATCGAGTGGAAGAGATGAGGGAGGCCAAACCCTAAATAATAAATCGAGTGAAAGAGATAAAAGAAATTAAAGCTATTCTAATTAGTGTCCGCTAGTATTCATAGTGGACAGATTAATATTTTGAGGCACATCTACTACTAATAGCAGCGGATATCGATTTTCTATTTTTAATCATGACCCTTTGTTCATATTTTGTATAGTAATAATGTTGTATGTCCATTTTTGTCCATAGGACATACATGGCATGGATTATTTCATATATATATACATATATGGCCGTGTGTCCATACAGATCGGCTCTCTATATAAAGATTTGATGCATAGCAAATGATGGTTGTAAAAGCTTATATGGCCACAACATTTTATACTGTTTATTATAAAATTTGACGGTCACTATTTAAAAATACCCAGAGCCTTTGTGTGACGGTAGACAAATCTCCTACAATAACACTATATTATGGTACAAAAGTTATATTTTTAAATCGTGAAGATCTTGAAATGAGAATAGTATATGATCAAGTGAGTCGTATAAGGTCTTATACTTAATATCTGCTATAAATCGATTCCTAATACTCAATTACTAGGGGTACCGACCATAGTTTTGAATATTAGGTCACAATAGCTTTTTGTATCAATATTGGTTTTCAATTTTGCCACCTCTAGTATTTTTATTTCTATTGGGGATAGTGAAATTTGAAAGTTAGCCAATGCTATGGAAGGTTTGGTTGGATAAGTATTGGTCAAATTACCCTTGTCTCAGTTCTTGGATAGTTTGATTTCATCATTTTCTAAGTTGACGGTTATTCTCTTATTTTTCTTTATTCCCCTTTATAAACACAAAGATTGAGAGATTTTTCACAAACATTAGATATGAAGTAAACAATCAAGATAAGGTTGTGGGTTCCCACTTGCAAGAGAAAAGTAAACATCAGTTTTGAAAAATGAAAAAGATATTAATAATAATAATGATAATAACAGTAATAATATTCCAACTTATCTTCTTGTTCTCTCATCCTATTTTACTCCTTCGAAAGATATTGTAAAGGAGAAGAAATTCTCACATTTTGTAACCGGTGAGAGTAAAATCTCGAGCAAACCAAGATCCTCCACCTTCTTTAAGCCCTAAATATTACTAGCAAAGCAAAACCCTTGTCATTAGTCAATACAAAAAAAACTCCATACCAGTATATCCCATTTCGAGTTTTGACTTGTAGAGCTCGAATTCTAAACAAGTTTTGATTTGGTAGAACAAACTTAATGGAAATCCTTCAATATTCTCATAGTTTGTAAGGAGTTCATGACAAGTACTCACAAAATGATTCAACCTTAAAATGTCTATAATTACAACATGAAAAGTTGAAACAAGTAATAAGTTAATGATACACTTGTAGGTACCACTTGCTAGTTCAAAACTTCTTACCATCAACGACGCAAGACAATGGGCGGGTCTTGTAATTTCAGTAGTAAAACTGTTGTCAGATCAATCTAGCTATGAAATAATTAGGTGCCACTGCTAAAATTCTGTCATTTCTAGATGAAGACATCCGCTGCTTCTGTACCATCATCTACATTTCAAGGCGTTGTAAATATATGTCACTCAAGTTAAAACATGATATGATGATGCACGACAGTTTTATACCTCTATAATAGCTTTGATTTTAGTAACTTCAGCTGCTGCCTCCTCCATGGAGCTAGCTGTAGTTGTTTTTCTCATTCTGCTGACTCACATACCACTGTATCAGATCCCTCTGTCTCATTCCAGCTAGCCTACCTACAGACATAAGGAAGTCTCCAAGGGATCAGAGGTCAAGTACAAAAAATTCTGCATCTAAGAGTTAAAACACTAGTCTAAGATTTAAAAGCACCAACTTTCAGAAGATAATTTTCAGGATTTAGAGAAAATACTCAAGAAAGTAAGGATTTTTAAGGTTATCAAGTGCATCTGAAGTAAGGTTATCACGCGTTGCATAACAGACCATTGATGAGAAAGGCCTAAATGTTGTATACCTTCTTGCATTACAGTTTCCTCATGCTGTCTAAGACGCCCGACAAGGGCTTTGGTAACCCGCTGAAAATATTCATCAGTTATCACAAGTTTCTTTCCTTGTCAGATTGTAGCTTCTTCTCCATTTTCTGCATGATAGTGTCATACCAATTATTATAGTTACTTTTCAGTATTGAGAAAGGCCTAAAGAAGAAAGATACATATAACTAATATTGGTGATATTATCAAACCTGCATTCCCAGAAGTTGATTCAGGTTCAGCGCCACTTGGTTGAGCTTCATCTTGTCCTGGACCACCATCTCCATGACCAACATCGTCATGAATCTCTTGTTGAAACTCAGATAGATCAATCTCACTTGACTCCACACTGAATGAATATTGACAATATCCATTACGACCACTACAATTATTTTGAAATAATAAGCATGTGTCAGCGTGTGTGAATTTTTCTTTGTTCCTTGCCTGATTATTGAACTTTTCAGCAGTCTCACTGCAAGCTTTACATGGCGTGTAGCCACTTATAAACAAATTACACTAGTTGAGGGTGGACATAGACATATGATAATGTCAAATTAACCTGCCAAGGTTCAGTAATTAGGGCACCTGAACTTCCAAATGACTTCGAGCTATAGCCTCCGAAAGCCTGATCAATGCCTCCAGCTGTCTAACTGTCATGCGGTAAGCAACTCTACTCCCTGGAGCTGTATCACCTCTACGTAGAGAAACATAGGAGTCCACTAACAATTGTCTGGCTTCTGCATTAAGTTGCATGATTTTAAACTGTCACTGAGACAAAACAAGAAACTAAATTTACGAAGCTATAATAATGCATTCTGGATTCAGAAAGACTATAACGCTGACCTTTGGTTTCAGGGTCTTTGCATAAGAAATATAACGTTTCAATTGTGCAGTAGAGAATGCAGGAGAAATTGCATCTTCACGCTTTTGATGAACTCTAACAATGTGGTGCGCAATGTGGTAATCTGTTTGATCATCTGGGCCATCAATCATGACATACACCAAATCAAACCTCGAAAGTATAGCAGGAGGAAGAGCTACATTGTACTGTACAAAAAATGACAGTTACGATCAATATACACATCAAAAGTTCATGGTCAATAAACTGTAATACGAGAAAAGGATAAGCTCCAATTTGAAGTTCAATCTCACCTTTAATGGTTTAGACTTATCATAGCGGCCTCCAGTGGGGTTGGCTGCAGCCAAAATGGATGTTCGTGCATTTCGTGTTGCTTGTATTCCTGCTTTTGTTATGCTTATCGTCTGTTGTTCCATTGCTTCACGAATTGCAACCTTTAAATCCATTTACAAATTAGATATCAGACCTTTGCACTCATAGACCAGCAAAGAGGAGGGGGGGGGGGGGGGGGGAATAAAGTACAAAAAAGACTACATAGTAAAATGATTAATTACCTGATCCCTAACATCCATCTTGTCGAACTCATCAATGCAACAGACCTCGTTGTCAGAAAGCATTAGTGCTCCAGCCTGAAAATATTTAAATAGAAATTTTAAGGAAACAAGAAGACAAGCTTTAGTGTCTGAAGATAATAAACAAGCAATTTAAGAAATCACGATGCAGAAGTTTACTTCGTCACACTAAACACCTTTTCCGAATATAACATAATAGTATGAGCAATGCATTTCTCAGATGAAAACATTATTTTCTCTGCCTGGTTCTAATTTAACATTTTATCATATCTACAACATATCTAAAAGTTACAATTTGTCCATAATAATCCTATTATTATCTGCATGTACAATAGTGAGAGCTCCAACTTTCCATATGTGGTGTATTCATTAATAGCATATCTATGATCACTAGTTTTCTATAGGTCCTCTGCTATTGACATCAATTCTAGGTATACTAAATAAATTCTATAGTTTGATCACTTAGAAATATATGCAAGCGAATTATTGGAATCATTTACCTCACCCTTATAATCTAAGCTAAGATAGATATCGACATATTCAAATAGGAATTTACGATATGCCATATTTTTTTTTTTACAATGGCAGCACAAGATACCATTATTACTACTGCAACTGGTACAATACCACTATGCACACCTGATATGGCATTATACAAAACTGACGTGCCATAAACTTTTTTCATTCACATAAGACATCAAAGAATTTGGGATGAAATATCAAAAAGGCTTCACTCAGAATATGTCAGAAAAAAATTAAATTCAAAATTTGATACACAAGTTAGCTGAAGTACTCAAGAGAGCCTAGTCATAAATGGCCAATGTTAGCATTTCTAAGTTCTTCCAGACTCTTTTTGTAGATACAGTGAAAAGGCAGATTATACTTGAATTTGATGTACCCTAGTCTACAAGATGAAACTTTCCACAATACCTAAGATGTTAGGGAAATAAAACCGGACTTTCACATATATGCAGAGAGTTATTATTATCATGAAGACACCTTTATGTTGGACAGGATTCAGCTCAAATGGAACAAAAAAAAAAAAAAGAATTCCTTTCCATTGCATGTATCCACGTGTCTCAACAGTTAGCTTCTTAAACATTTTCAGGAAAAGAAACAAAATATAGAAAGCTACTTCGATACAGAACTCCCCAGTTTCTGGCTCTTTAGCTACTGTAGCAGTTAGGCCAGCAGCAGAAGATATTTTCCAGATGTATACACAGATCTCGGATCTAGACTTGAAATATACCTGTAAGGATGGATAGAACAGCGTAAATTAGTATTTTTGTTTGTAACTGGAGGAATATTTGAAAAATGGAATCTAAGGTTTACTTGAGGAACTGAGACTTTGCACAGCTTGGATCCCCAAAAGCATAAGCAGGATTGCTCGCTTGATATCTTGATGACCAAAAATAGTTGGGTTATGCTATCAACGAGCTTATTGAAGAAGTCAGGGGTTTTCCTCATTTGTTGGACTTCATTCAACTCTTCTTCCTGCAAAATAATCAAATAACTGAGAATTTAAAAAGAAAAAAAAAAAAAAACCTTAATCATCTTCATATTATGAACTACATCAACCTTAAAGCACAATGAAGATAAAACTACTTGTGGAATATAGCGATGAAGCAAAGGCCTGATCAGATCATTAAATAAGGAAATCAACATCTGCTTTAGTTGGAGCCATAAATAGAATTAAGGATGTCACAAACTGTGAAAAAACACTTAAAAATTAGGAGTAAAGCATGCAACTTTATTTTCTCCATGAACCTAAGAGATACATGAGCTCTAGGCAATCGTAAAGAATGATGCTTGTCCACACCCTTCAACAACATAAGAACCGCTTGTCATATTGTCGGTAGGTAAATACAGTTTAACGAGTGAGGACTCAAGCCAAACACTATTATCACTTTTCACAGCATTGCAGATCCAAACTCATGATATAAATAAATTGAGCAAATTGTATTATTAAAAATTTAACCGTGAAGGGCATTTTATTAACTTTAGACATTGTAAGATGTTGCATATTATTAATGAATTCGCAAAAGACCAAACCGTGAACTGCTGATTGTCATCATCTTCTGCATCCCCTTTTCTATTTCTGATGTCGGAATCCCTTCTACAATCGCAGATCTGAAAAAGAATTAAGTATATTACTGATAGCTGAAACTAAACATATACACACCACGAACTAGACATACGTATATACTTCCACAAAGTAGACATAACCAACAGGGTCAGTAACAATAAAACAACGTTAAACGCCAACCTGTACTGAATTGGCAATAAAAGCAAGGCGGTAAGAGAGGTCTCTGACTCCCAAGGCACGCAGGCCCTTGACACCCTCTTGCCCAGTGGGATTCTTGTGCTGAGAAGCTTCTCATCTTGTCTCAGCTCTCTCCCCAGGAGAGGCCAACGCCATTATGTCAGGAATCACAAGAACAGTTCAAGTAAATATGACCCTGTAATAGGTAAAGTAGCATAACAATGAAAAGGACTGTTTATACTACATAGAAAGAAGAAAATGGTTATCTAAGCTAGTTAGCATTAGGAAGAAGAAAGTAAATTTCCTTACGTGTCACCGGCTCTGGTCTGTTCGACAATATCATGGCGGAGAATGACATCCAATGATCTGGGAAAGGAGCCAGCTGGTATTTCTTTGGAGGTTTCCTGCATCCTAACCCTTTGCCAATCTGCAAATTTGCTATCTTGTCGAAGCAGTGCCCAGCTCTTACTCTTTGAACACATTGCATTCATGCAGATGATGGGCTGTTAACCCCCAAAGCAATACACACACAAGAACAGTAGTTTAAAGACAACTGCTTTATAATTCTAATGCACTTTCAAACCACAAAACAATAAATAAATAAAATAAATGAACCTCAGTGTACTTGAATTGCTGCTTAACATTCTTGATAATTGTTCCACATTCCAAGCACCTTGTAGAAGTTCTTGTAGAAGTAGAAGTTCTGGCCTTGTAGAAGCTCTGGCCTAACCTCACTGGTCCGTGTCACTACCCCAGTCACTGATACTAGTTTCCCTATCTCAGCTGTACTGAATTCCCTCAATCTGTATCCAGTCCACCCCACAATTTAGATGTGCTTTTTTCTTACCACATTCCACCCCCCGTCCCCCAAAAAAGAAAAAGAAAAAAGAAAAAAAAGAAGGAGCAGTTGGGTGAAATCAAATTATTAATTGGGTTATATTATTACCTCTTTAACAAGGGAAGATTATAGAAAGCAACATTGATATCCTTGTTAGGGTTGTCATCAGTTATAAATGTAGGTTTCTGCTCCATCACGAATCGCTTGAACGCGTTCTTCAAGTAAGACTCAAATCTACATATGTATAATACATAACCCACCAACCATAAATACCCAAACCGAAAGAAAAGGCACCAATTTGTATGTGCAGAAATACAACAAATTACTGGGTATGTAAGACAATCAAAAAAAAGGGGGAATAAGGAAGTGAAATACCTTAAATTTTCATCGGAAATTGATTTTCGAAGAACATCATTAAAACGCATAACGTGTGAGAAATCAATGAACATTGCATTGGATTCATTTGGCTTCATGGCATCATTAATCGAAAGCTATAATAATAATAATTATACCAAGCATTTTACATATAAACAACATTCAGATCGTTTCATACAAAATCAAAACAAGTAAAAATTGAAAGGAAAAAAAAATAGTTAAATTACCTCTTGAGGAACTCCAGGAAGATGTTCTCCACTCTAACAGCTTTCTCATCCACGATGCATCTGCCCCCAAATGACTCCATTTTTTCTCTTTCTCTCTCTTTCTTCTTTTTCTCCTTCTTGGGAGGAGAGAGAAAATCCTCTTTTCAGTATACAGTTGTGTTTGTTGTAATTTTTGGCGCGAAAGATATGATAAGGTCCCACAGGGCCACAAGAGCTTTCCCGCCCAATAAGCATAATGAGTTTACGGCCTGTAATAACTCTATGGGCCAAAAAATGGTCCAGGCCCAAACGGTTCAAAATAAATGTAATTTTTGTTTACTTTTTACTGCCCATGTTAAAATCTGACTTTGAACGTTTACACAAGAATTTTCTTATATTTGGAAGGAGAGTAAAAGAAAGGGAAAAAGAAGGAAATACTATAAAAACGATATACATGAGTAGATATTAATTAATATTACAATGTTGTATATTATGTACAAAATATGTTTGTTCAAAATGTGGAAATGCTGTGATAATTTTTTTGAAAGATATAGTTAAAGTAATTTTCTGATTAAGAAAAAAGTGTCATAATACATAAAGTACTCTTTTGAATATACAAGTAGACCTTTTTAAAAATCTTATTGCACTAGAGCTTTTTAAATAGTGTTTTATATCTATCCATGTAATAATTGATAATTGTAGATATCCTACATATTTTTTAACCATTATTTATATGACTTAAACATACATATATATATATATATATATATATATATATATATATGTGTGTGTGTAGGGATGCCATTCATTTGTAAATCATAAAAAGTAAAACTTGTTCATGAATAGTCGGTAAAAGTTTATATTCTCTCCATACTCTCTTCTTCATTTTTTTTATTACTTGCAATGATAACTACTGAGATGAAAAGAAAATAATATGTTTTAAATCGTCAAATTTAATATTTCGAAATAAAAATATATTTTATTTTATTTTTTGGTACCAAGACGAATAGAAATGTTGTCATTTTAGTATAACATTATTGGGTTCAAACCCACTAATAGGTAAGGCGATTGGGTTCAAACCCACTAATACTAAGTTAAGGGTATTCATGAAGTGTTCCAAGGTGATGGTAGTTATTTTTAAAATTTTAAATTATTTAATTATGTTTTTCAAATTAATAGTCTCCTAAATAAAATAAAGAATTTAATAACTTTATTTCAACAATTCTTATTTATCCAGTTATTATAATAGTATAATAATTAAATAAAAAATGTGAAAAAAATTCTTAAAGGTTCAATGCAATAATTATTAATCATTAATTCAGATAATTTTCCGTTGAAAATCATTGCAATAATTTTTTATCATTGAAAATCAACAATAAAGATGGAAAATTGTTTGAGGAAAAGAGGTCATGCTATGTTTATAATTTTTTTTTTGTGGAGGTTAGAAATGAAAAACTTAATTAAAGACGAAAAAAATAAATATTATTTATATCTTTAAAATAATAGTTATTAGTTTAATAGGACTGACATAATAATAAAATTATAATGACAAATTTAAAAATATAGTGTCATTTTATACGACTATCAATAAAAATAGTACTCTTTTTTGTGAAATAATTGTTTTGTGCAAATGACTTTCTTTTCATGCACCCGGGGGGGGGGGGTTATTGTTTTAAAAGAAAACAATTTTTTTTAAGCACACCTTACCTAATATTAGTACGTCATTTTTTATTAAAATATAAATATATTTAATAATCCAGACTCAATATATATACATATATACATATATATATATATGTATTTGTTAATATTATTAGTAATAAAAATTATATTTTGTTAAAATTTGATAAATTATTGTAGTATAACTAACCTATTTATATTTATTATTAATTATATATAAAATGTTAGTATGAGCTATATAATATTATTTTGGAAGGAACCACTTTTCTTACGAAGAAGTATCTTAATTAATATTAATCTATACTTCTAAGACATAAATATTAATATAATACAAAATCACCATAACTATATAATTTAATTATTAAATTTTAAAATAAAAAATAATAACTTTTATCTAATAAATATCTATAAAAATATAATAAAATAACACCAATTATATATAATAATTCTATAATAAAAATCTAGTGTGTTATACAAGTATAAAGGGCAAAGGGGCAAAAATGCCCCTGTAGTTTACCCCGAAGTCCCATTTCCGCCCTGAACTTTTTTTTTCCAAAAGTACGCTTAACGTTACAAATTTTAGGTCAAATGTGCCCCTGACCCTAACACACATGCCACCTAGATTAACTTCACTTACAAGTGGACATTTTTTATTGACTAGGCATAAAGAGAAATAAAAAGGGGAAAAAAACCTAATTTCATAATTAAACTCTAATAAAAAAACCTTTCATATTTTCAAAATTCATATTGGAATTTCTTAACATGTGCCCTAAGGGCACATGCTAAGCACGCGATTCAAAAGAATATTCTCTTGAATTGTGTGTATATTCATTTGATTTTTGCATTTACACCAACTTCAAGGGAATATGCACACAGTTCAAGAGAATATTCTCTTAAACCGCGTGCTTAGTATATGCCCTTAGGGTACATATTAAGAGGACCCATTAATCTTTAATAAAATACAACAAAATAAAAATATCCAAGTTTTCTCTTATAAACTCGCCCATATCTCGATTTTCGTTTCCAAGCCCTTTCAATCTAATTTCAAACCAACAAAATTGGTACTACTTATTGGTGGTGGGTTTTGGTTTGATGTGGAAGCTGGATTTGTTGGTTTGGATTTATTGGTGGTGAGATTTATTGGTGGTGGGTTTTGGTTTGATGTGGAAGCTGGATTTGTTGGTTTGGATTTATTGGTGGTGAGATTTAGTATTATGAGAACACCCGTAGCTGGTGAAGAAAATGAAGAAAAAAACTTGAAGCTCGTCTTTTTCTCTCTCCATTTCTTCCAAACTCCATTTATCCCCATTTTCTCTCTCTAAATTTTCTATCTCTGTTTCTGTCTCAATCACAATTTGTTCCTCCAAACTTTTTCCAAAGTGGGTCTCAAGTACATAAAAGAAACAAAAACGAATTAAATAGTGGCAAGGTTAGCATAAAAATAAGATTCCAAACACATAAAATTGACAAACCCAAAACAAATGAACATAAGAGAGAATCATCAGTTAAAGTTTATACACATTAAATATGAATTAAACTGTTGATTGATTCATCGACGACAGAGAATTCGAGATCTCGGTCGAAGAAGATGGAGAGAGAGAGACTAATGGTTTTGAGAGAGTTTACAGCAGAAGAGAGAGAAAGGGATGGATCAGATCTGTGTATGGAGAGTTCCATTGCGGCTTGATCAGATTTGGGTTACTTTAAAAAAAAAATTAAATTAAATTACTTCCGGTAATCTTTGAAGATGAAGGGGGTTGTTCTAATATTATTTATTTTAATCCTTTTTTTAGTTTCCAAATTACACTTGGACATAAGTTTACCAATTACAACTTGTTTTATTTTATTAGTTATTTTGATTAATTAACAAAATAATTTGGATTTCAGTATTTTGATTAAATGATGTAAATATGTTATGCTTTTTTATTTTGAATTTTAGTATTTTTTTTGTTTGATTAAATGATATATATTGTTTTATTTAGAGTATGTTTTATATTTAAGCCTTAATTAATTTATGTATTAATTAATTTCAACAAATTTTGCCACGTGTCAGCCACGTCATAGAGATTTTAACCCCCGTTAGTTTAGGTGGCATGTCCGTTAGGGTCAGGGGCACATTTGACCTAAAATTTGTAACGTTAAGCGTACTTTTGAAAAAAAAAAGTTCAGGGTGGAAGTGAGACTTCAGGGTAAATCACAGGGCATTTTTGCCCCCCTTTGCCCCAAGTATAAATGCTAATAATATACCACAATATGTTCAGACACCGTTTGGTGGTGTAATTCTAAGGAAGCATATGTAACCAAATTGTGTAACTTGGAACAGCAAATCTGAATTCGTCTTTTTGCCCTTACCAAACACAGCCTAAATGGATCAATCTCTTCTGGTAGCCACCCACGAATATCAGCTCTCACTCTCTGTCCCACTATTTTAGCCCTCTTTAGCCGGAGCTTCAAATTCACTGGAGAACTTATTCGGAACGCTGATGGTGGTGACCCAATTAAACATACAATATTTATAGAGCAGCATTAGCTGGTACTATATATAATAAAGTAAAATATAATGGCTTTACATTTGCCACTACCGGCATCATTCTCCACCGGAGCCGGCGCCGCCGCTTCTTCTTCCTCCTCTCACAAAATCTTATCCTTATCTTTGTCTTTTCACCACCACCATTATCCAACTCTTTTCCGGCATAGGAGGAGGAGCACTGCAGCAGGACTTGTTTTCGCTAATAAGGAAGATACAGAGCTGCGGGTTGAACCCAACACCGCCACCACCGAGGAGGATCAGCAAGAATCCGAACCAGAACCCGACCCGGATCCCCAGGACCTCGAATATGTCAGCCAAATCAAAAGGGTTGGATTTCTCTATATCCCTACAACTGGTGTTTGCTTTCCATTTATAATTTGTCATTTACTTGCTTTACTGTGATAATTTAGGTCTTAATCTTTGTGTAGGTGTTGGAGCTTCTAAAGAAAAATAGAGACATGATTTTCAGTGAGGTAATTCATATTTGTGTTTTATTTAAAGGGTTCGGTATCTACTTAATTTAGTAATTTTCAGAATTTCAGTGAGGTTTTTAGACTCCTTATTGATTTATCCATTTCCCATAAGAAAAGCTCATTACCATGGATGAATTTAGTAGTATTTCGCAAAATACAAATGTTATTATCCCTCAAGCCACATGCAACACCTTTTTGAATTTCCGAAGTTTGCACTTTTTTGGTCCTCTGATACTTGAATTTCTGCAGTTTTATAGTTACTGAAAAGTGTCCCATAATGTTGGTGCTCTAAGCACATGATCAAGTATGCTGGTGCTGTCTTTAGTTCATTGTTTCGGAATTTGTAGGTTAAGTTGACCGTAATGATTGAGGACCCCAGAGACGTTGAGAGGAGGCGGTTGCTTGGCATAGATGATATTGATGCACCAACGAGGGATGAATTAGCTGATGCCTTAGAAGAAGTAAGTCTTATGTCTGATGTCTCTAGTCTTTGTAAATTATATGGTATATCAATGAGGATCTATCTGAGGTCAAAATATATATTATTGACCACGTAGTTATGATATGGTTTCTTCATAGTTTAACAGTTTGATGCCCGCTACTTGCATACATGTATGATGCATGAAATTGCTCCCCTCTGGTGTTGTTTGAGTCTATTTATCCACGTGTCCAAAATTGTGCTTTAATGCTTTCTTCTCAATTTTACTTGGTGTTCATAAACTTTAATCATATTATATATAGTTTTTTCCTATAAAAAGGCTGACCTTTTCTTTTTTACTGTATATTGAAATCTGGTACCAGCTACAACATTTTCGAACGGTTGTTATGTTTAACCCTTGCTCCATATCTAGCGTTATTTTCTCTAATGAATACTTCATATCCTGTGTTTCTGTTTATTTTTCTCTTTCCAATTCCTTTTATTGCATGCTATGACTCTCCTCCTAATCATAGTGGATTAGTGCCACTCTTCTAGAGCACGGTTCAAACTATCGGCTGTTACGTTGAAATATCGGCGTATCGGTTAAAGGTATCAGTCGGTGCTGAACCGCAACCTTGACACGTTTTGCAAAATTAAGAAGTATTAATGTAAAGGGTAATTTTTGGCAAAATTTCGGCAACTCAACGTAACGTAGCGATTTCGGACCAAATAAAGGAGAAATCTCGGCACAACGTAGCGGTTTCGGACCAAATAAAGGAGAAATCACGGCGTAAAGAGAGACGACAAAAGAGAACGAACTTTTCTCTATAATTATACCTATGTAGTACCTAGTTAAGTATATCTTAAAAATGAAAAAAATCGTACTTCATATATACTTAGTAAAGTTAAATTGTAATGTAGCTGTATAGCTCCTAATTACGTATAACTTTAAAAAATATAAAAAAACGTACTTAACATATAAAATTAGTTAAGTAAAATTATACTTACATTATTATTAAATTGTACCTATAGAGTCTCTAGTTAAGTATTTGAAAAAAATTACACTTAAAATGTACTTAGTTAAGTTAAATTGTACTTAAATTATGCAAAACATGTGTGCTCAACTATTTGAGCTAAGACAATATTAATATCAACTTTATTCAAATATAAAATTGATTAAACATATCTGCGAAGCGTTTGTTTTGTAACTTGGACAATGTTGTGTGCACTAGATAGTTTTTTTTTTTAAAAAAACAAACTTACTTGATTTATCTTATTGTTTTTATTATTTAAAATTTTTCACAATTTTTTACTTTTTTTGAAATTTCTAACTAGTTAACGATGTGTATCGCCCGATACGGATATCAAGTCAAAAAATGACCTTCCGAAACATAGGTCGTTACCGCGACTTTGAACCATGTTCTAGAGTGATGCAAGAACCTTTACCCTGTTCTCATTGTATCTAGGCATGGTGTGACTGCCTTGCACATTTTGAAAGCTTGCGAGTTCTGATGTTAAGGATTTGATTAAATGGAACATCTTGAATATTGTGAAAACTAATGTTCATAAGTGTACCTATAAAAGGTTTTACTTCTGTAAACTAACTAATGTAACTAACTACAAGATTTATTGTTTTCCAAACATAAATAAATTACGTTATTTTTAAAAACGTCTCAAATTGACTTTGAAACTTCACAATAATAATTTTCAAGTCTTTATTTCTTTATGAATATGGAAAGACATGATAACCCTAACCCAATTAAAAGAAAAAATGAAAAATGAAATGATGTGGTTATACGAGAATCTCAAATACAGAGGTGTAATAATTATTAAAATGGTGATGATTTTAGGAAGCACAGACACTTCCCGGAGGGCCATAAATTCACTCTGACACGCTTTGGACACGCACCCGACACGTGTCAACGAGCTCCTCTTTTTTTTTTAAAAACAAAGAAGTTTGGACACGCCTCGGACAGGTCGGGACACACTAGCGGACATGCTTGGGGTTAAAAAAAAATTATAAACAAATTTGCAATACTTAAATTGCAATATGAAAGTAATGGGTTATTTTTTGTCTTTTAAGTTTGGACATTATTATGTAACTTTAAGATATTTAAATGCAATGTGTTTCTTGTTATTTTGTTTAACCTTTTATTATCATGCTCTATTAATATTAAATTTATTTATTGTGTCGCGTATCCCGTGTCCCATGTTCGAGTCTGATGATTTTTGATTGTTTTATGTCAGGTGTAGAAAGAAATTTATTACTAGCAAGACTTACCTATATTTTTTTTCTATGTAGATAAATGAAGGGAAAATCCCAAAAAACCGCGTTGTGCTTCGGATGCTAGCGGAAGAAATGATGCAATGGCCAAATTTAGAGGTACCCTTTTGATTCTAAGCAGCACAACAATTATGAAGTAAAATTTTATGTTTATTGTTATTGTTAGCTAGTTAACATGAAAGTATTTAAAAAAACAGTTCTCCTGTATGTTGATAGTTCGATGGTTTCATTGGTTATGACTGAGAGTAAGCACCCATTTCTTTTTATAAAAAAATTGGTGTTAGGATTCTTTTTTGTTGTTGTGCCAATGGGACTCTTTTTCTGGAACAGAGAGAGTAATTCAATGTAGTTTTTTTTTCTATACATTATTGTTTAGCATTTAAAGTGAAATTTTAAATATAAAATATATAAAACATTGTATCTAAATATGTCAACCGGAAGTCTTATACTCCAAGCCACAAACATGATTTCCAACCATCACATCTGAACAGTTAAGTAATCTTTTCAATGAACTATCAACTCCCAGAACGGTATTGGTTTCCTCACAGAAATTAGTGGTCCCATGTTGTGTAACTTAACAGGTTGAAGCAAAAAAGAAAAGACCTCGCAAATCCCTCTATGCAAAAGCCACAGACACGGGGGTAGATCCTGAAGTGGCTGCTAAGAGACTTAACATTGACTGGGATTCAGCTGCTGAGATTGATGATGCTGAGATCAGTGATGAGCCTGATGTGCCTTCAGTTTTGGTCAGTTTCCTCTAGAATATTTATGTGCATATATGTACTTAATTCTTATTATCCAAATTTACTTCCACATAATAATGACCGTGTTGCGAAGGCACTGCTTTTGTTTGGTTTAAAAAGCACCTTTATGATAGTTATTCATGCTATTATCATATGCAACAACAAATAATAAAACATCAATCTTGTGTGCTGATCTTTAATTTGCTGTCTCTTGCAATCGATTTGAATTTATTGAAATAAATTTTTTCCCCCAAACACATAACAAATTAAAGACGGCACTTAAGATGACTACAGTTAATTAGGTTCACAGCATTAACAGCATAAAAGATCCACATATTAAATCAGGGAAATCAGTACTTTAATGATTTGACCAGTTTGGGGGTTTTGACTGAGAGGACCTATTTTCTTGCAGGGATTCGGAGCATTGTACTTGGTCTCGGCATTTCCAATCATAATTGGTATATCTGTAGTGTTAATTCTGTTCTACAATTCTCTCCAGTAAAACTTGTGTCTGGATGTATATTCTGTGTGCTTTGAGTGCAAAAGTTAAAGTACTAAAAGTGCCTTAATTCATAGGATTTTGTTTATTGTAATGAGAGCAAATTTAGATAATTGCTTTGTGTTGCATTCAGAACTCAGTCCAACTTCCAGCTTTTTAGTGGATTTTCCCTTACTCTTTTGTGGATGATAGTTTGAATATGGTGTCAGTATTTTTTACTGGATGTGTCATGTGGGTTACTTTCATAGTTTCATTCAACAGTTTCTTGCATGTCCCAGGACATGGCAACTTCTATATAGTTCCACTTCAGACACACAATGGTACATTTATTGCGGGCTTGCGGCACATATAATAATAAGATCATGTAAATGCAAGCACGACAACCCCTTTAATATTTTATCATATCTCCTAGCATTGTTAATGTAGTGCGCGAGGAAAATATAGTTTAGGCAGATATTTGTTAAGCTCGCTCACTCAAGGAATTCCCCTTGTTTAGCTTATAGTGTTTCTCTTCCTTTTTTTAATTTTTTTCCCTTTTTTTTTATAATTCTGAGGCTCAAGTAGGGGAGAAAAGAAAAGAAAGTCAACTCAATTAGAATATTCTGTCTGTTAATGAAAATTAGCAGATGTCCTTTTGGGGGCTGGAGGAGACTTCTATGTCATACTCAGTTTATAATAATTGTGGTCCTTTGTTTTATTTTATGGAACAAGAAGTGGACATGGAAATCACTACTGCCATGTTGGGGATATGCCATCCACGTTCTAGCTTGATCATGCGGCATATCGTTTGTCTTTATAAAACCTTCAACCCCTCATCTAATCATTGCGGCTTTCATTCTTAAACGCCATGGTGTTTCCTCCTTCAGACGGGTTCCTTTGCTCAGACTACCCGGTTGCAGATGAAGCCTACAACCAACTGGCAGATGAGTTTATGAATGTCAAAAATTTAAAGGATTCGGAGTTCTTTTCTATAGAGAAACGTGAGGTGTTGAACATGGAGAATTTGCAGAAAGAAAAGCAAATTTCAGTGGATCCGATATCTGTGAAAGAGTCTGGAAAGCCTAGTTTAGCAATGTCTCCTGTTACTGCATCTGGATCTCCAACCGAATATGGTATGCCTCCTCTGCCTTTACCACCTGGAAAATCCAGGTTCTTGAGCTATAGCCTCCCTGGTTCTGCTGCATCATCGCCTCGATTTAGCTCAGCAGTGCTAAAGAAGAATTCCAAGAATCAAGCAGCCAATCCTCTAGCTCATCAGCACTCTGTAGCGCTTTCCCGTCTCGCTCAGCTGCGAGAAAATCACTTGCGAAGGAGCAAATCTTGTGGCGAAGGGAGAGCCTCTGCACCAAACGATGAATTTGATCTTTGGTTGACAAAAGCCAACAGCAGTCGCTACATCAGCTCTTTCAAATCTGAAACCAGAATCGTTGCACAACAAAAGGGCAGGCAGGAAATGCTGGATTCTAGCGAGGACAATTTCAAATGCAGCGCAATGTGTTTGTTCCTGCCAGGCTTTGGAAAGGGAAAACCAGTGAGAGCATCAAGAAAGGAGGAACAACCACCACCCGAAAAGCCTCATGTCATCTCCAGGACAGTATCACTGGAAAAATTTGAATGCGGGTCTTGGACTTCATCTGCATTTATATATGACAATGACGATGGTGGCAATTCGTCCAACCTGTTCTTTGATCTGCCATTGGAGCTGATCCAAAGTAGTGCCAACGATGCTGATTCTCCGGTGAAGGCAGCTTTTGTGTTTGAAAAGGATCGAAAAGGGGTTCTGAAAAACAGAGCATCAAGAGGAATGGGCAGGAAATCCCATGAATCGTCTCGCCATGTTCGTTTTTCCACTTCATCCCCTGCACCCCCAACCTCACCATCTCCCTGCATTACTCCTCGCCTACGAAAGGCAAGGGAGGACTTCAATGCCTTTATAGAAGCGCAGAGCGCGTAAAAATGCATCATTTTTGTTTGAAAAAGACTTCTGTTGAGTTGATTCGAGTTGCATATGTTGTTTCGGTTGTGCATTGATGAAGAATGCATGACCTTGTTTTTCTTGAAGATAAATATGCCAACAGCATTAAGCTAACCTTACACCCAAAAATTTGACCAGGTTTAGTGTTTCTCCTTCCTTTTATGTGCTCGTCTTTTTGGGCAGGTAAAAAAGAGGCTAATGAGAGATGTGGATGGCATACAATAGAAGTAAAATTATTAATATCAGCATTTTTAGCAATATAACAAGGAAAAATGATATATTTTACGACAAAAAAGTTACAACTTTTATTGCGAGTAAACACATATACAAATTACCCATGTATTTGAAACAAAAATCGCAATATATTTTTGCAAAATATAACAGAACTTAATAAAAAGTCCTGCATCTAGATTATGAAAAAAAATAAACAAAAAGCCTTTACTGATAATTGAAACCTAACTGAAAAATCACAAATTTTACAATACTAGATTTAATTTGAGAAACCTTAATGGAGTCTACATGTAAGGCACATACGGAGAGATGGTTGAGCTTGCTTGGACAACCCTATTGGTCTATTTGGAAGTTGCAATGAACTTTGAGTTGAGCCCAATACCAAACAGTACCATGCCTCGGCAGAGCCACTTAACAGGCCAGGGCTGACCCAACAACATATATACATGCACCAAATGTCAGGTATGAAAATATAAGTAACAGTTGTTTAGTTCATCTAAACAAAACATTCATTTTTTTGTATCGTACAGCCAGTTAACTTATTATTAGCAAAATTATGGGCACCAGTCTTCCTTATTTAAAATTTTGGTTTAATTTCCACTCATAATGATTGATGACAATTCTACGTCTTGCACGCTACTCGCGGAGACTCTTATAGCTTCGGCCTCAACATAAGCGCGATGGGAGAGTCCTAACTTTGGGTCATGATATAAGTAAAGTGAATGTTCATTTAGATGTGTGTGATTATTATAGGCGCAATGTGTCACTACTATTAAACTAACTACTTATTATATTTAAGGATAAAATGAAAAGAAAAATATATTTTAAAATTTTGCATACTATATAAATGAAAACTTTTTTTTTGTTGGAACAGAATGATTATTATTACTTATTTGTTTATTGGACTAAAGTGCTACTATTATTGCCGAAGCCTATCCACAGCTATATTTAGTATTATTATATATATACAACGAGTTTTGTCATATATTGCGATAAATTTACGTCGAATTATAATTACAAAATTTATTAATGCATAAGATCGATAAGAATTATAAGAGGATCTCACATATTATATATTTCTCTCAAAAAATTATTACTAATATTTATTTATGTAATTGACAATTAAATAATCAACATAAACATTTGTGATATAAATTATTTTCCATAAAATTAAGTATATATTGCATTTTGAACTTTGTCTCAAAGAACGAACTACTCCACCTTTTAGGAGTAGAATGTAGGTACTTAGTTTACACCAAACCTAACCTATGATAACCTACACCGAAATGTGGGGCCATGGGATATTGAAATTAATGATGAATCCTACCAAATTCCAACTGGAGCTCTAATAATACTACTCACGTTATACAGCAAAGAAACTCAAATATTTTTCCAACACTGAAAGTCATACCACATGCCAAAACAGGCCCACACCAATACTTTCACTTATTAGGAGTTTTGGACCATCCTTCATCTTTTTCATATATATATATATATATATATATATATGTATTTTATTTTACAAAAATAGTCCCATCCTTCATCTTTTTCATATACATACATATATATATATACACACATATATGTGTGTGTATTTTATTTTACAAAAATAGTTCCATTTGCAGGAAAAAAAAATTCTACAAAAGTCTAATTTTAGTGATAGTAATATAAAATGACGCAACATTCTTAAATTTATGATCATCGTTTCATTATGATATTAAACTACTAAATTAACAATTTATTAGGTTAATATATTACCCTCCCCTTCTTCTCTGTGTTTATATATATATATATATATATATATATATATATACACACACACACACACACTAGTTTTCCCCCCAGGACTTTTGCCTTTGTGGTTTCTGAAAACAACTATTGAGCTGCAGCTGCATTTCTCTTTATGTACCACACTAATCATATGTTTTGGTAGATCTATATAATGTTCATAAAAATCTAAGCTGATTGATTGGAAATAAAGCCATTCCTGCAATTGATAAAGGATATGGATATGGTTAACCAATCATCTTGTCTCTTGCAAATTGACCTAATTATCAGCAAACTTAAAAATGTACAGGCAGCAAGAACACATCACAAGTGTCTTCTTGAAACCCCTTCACATTCTTTGCCTTCCAAGCCAAAAATAAAAAATAAAAAAAATGCATATGAGCCTGTTGATTTATTTAATGATTTTGTTTATTTCCTCTCTTTTCACTTTCCTTTAGCTAAGCCATGGCCCATGGGTTGGTCACAATTAACAACTCAAAAAGAAAAATATAAAGTTGCCTTCTGTCATCCACATGCCATGTTTGATTTATTGACTGTCCCAATGGCATGGGCCTTTCAACTTTCTTTTCTTTTATGATATTTTCCCATTTGCACAAAAAAGCTCTTTTACCTTGTATAAAGCATTACAAGAAGAGGCATGTAGGGACAACATTACTAGGATCCACCCCAGTATATTTTTCATTCAGATTTTTTCGATACACGTTTAACGATATAATAAAATTTATCGTAAATAATTGTGTCTTTCATACTGTGATTAAAAATAATATTTATTGCTAAATATGTATTAAACAAAAGACGTAACGACGAGGATCCTGATCGATATACAACAGTGATATAAAGTGAATGTGCTCAAAAGATGCCACCAGCCAAATGCTCATTACAGCCACCCTTTATCCCTGGTGATAGGGGTGGTGGTCCCACTGGAAACCGACAATGCAATCAATCCAACAAATTAATCAATTAATAAAAGATTATATAATAAATAAGATAATATAGTACTAACTATAATCTCTTTTTTATACGTCAAACCTTAAAACATGTACCACCTGTATCTATATCTATTATAAAAAAAAGAAAAAGAAAAAGAAAAATAAATAAATAAACAGAAAACTATAGTACAAAGAACAACTCGAATAAGATTCGCTCTACCGACATATGGAACTAGAAATGTATTAGGGGCTGGCTAATACATGGATCAGGAAGAAGAAAAAAGAAAGGTATAAACCTGTCATTGACGCGTTCTTTGTAATCTAGTCCCAATCATTTTGAGTTCAAACATCTTGACAGCTCCAGCAGCATCTCTCATTGTGGTGTCCATATTATACGGGGTTCCTTCAAACTTGAGATCTGTGGCATTGAACAGCTGCCGGCATGGCTCACGTCTCTCAGATACGGTTCCATGATAATGGTAGTACATGATACGCCCCTCGGTATTATGCGTTGTCTTACCTACCATATTCTGACTCATGTGAACTCCGGTTGCAAACAGATTGCGTGGTTGCACTGCATATTTTCGATCCCTCCTAATTCCTCTCTTTGAATCCTTGTAGACTAGCTTCTCGAATCCCCATTTCCTACAATATCAAACCCCATGAAGAACAATTTTAGAAACAAAAATTGGATGCAGAAAATCATTCAGTCACTATTGATTAATTTAACCATATTGTTAATTTTTCATTTGGTAATTGTATACGTAGTTTGACTCCATTCAAGAAATATTAAGATTGTTCTTAATATTTCTTGGGATATATTGCATGCAGCTTGTTCAAAGAAAAGTCCAACAATAAGTTGATATTCTCACATCAAAGTATACATGACAATCACCACAATTAGTATCATGCAGGTTTAACTCATCTATGGCTACAATTAGTTTAATCATACATATTCAGGAAGCCTAATTGACGGGGGATTTTATATATTAAAATCTAATTCCCCACAGCAATAATTTTACAATTGAACTATATGAAGGTCTAAATCATGATTAAGAAACAATCACTTTCCAACAAGTTATATAACCCACCCCACCTCCACTTGTCCCAAATGAATGAAAAGAACAGAAGAATCTTAACTAATACCACATGCATGTATACAGCAATAAATCCAAAACCGTAAGCACCACTTGATTTAACATATTTTCATTACCAACCTATTTTCTAGTTCTTGAAATTTCAATATTTCAACATTAGCGTTAAACGTTGCGATTATTCAATACCAATATTTTTCAGTTTTCAACGTTCAAATGTGACATTAATCCAAAAAAGTAAAATAATAGCTTTAAACTACTAAAGTTCCAACAGATATTAAGCTCAAATATATCAAACTCAAATGCAAGTCATCTCAAATATAGCACAGAAGCATAAAGAATTCAATTTTCATTAACACTTGACACTTAAGTTACAGGAGCATTAGTGCATTACCGTTTGATTTGTTTTTTTCATTAGGCCTTCTTAATTCAACAGAAATTAAATCAAAATGCTTCTTCCTAAACAATTAATATTTAAAGTTAGTTTCTAATTTTGAGAAACAGACACTACCGTTATAGCTAAATTCAACTATGTAATTGTAGTTGATACATATGGCATTCAGTCTTAAAACATTCTTGGTTAACCTATTATGCAATTTATTCAAATAATTATTTTACGATAGAATTCAACAATAGTCTATCTAAAATCAGAAATTCGAGTGCAAATTATCAACTAATTTAACCAATTTTGACAAATTTAACTACTAAATCTATGTGCATTTTGAGTCCAGTATACAAATATGCTCCTGGATACCATATTCTGCATCAAAGCAATACAGTCATGTGCCCTTATACAAAAAATTTCATTTTTAATGTGAATTCCACAATGCTTCATCTAGTGCTAATTCTTAACCATCCAACCAATTTTGAAAAATTGAATAATACAAAGACAATACTAACCAGTAAAAAAAGTTTTTTTTTTTTAATCAAACTTTAGACATGAACTAAAAGTTCAAGAATACCTGTAAGTTTTGCCTCTATCTTCTGTAAGACAGAGCTTGTTAGACATGGGCATCTGCTCAATGGTGAACTGGTTATACTCCGAAAGCGAATTGAGCACAGATTTAATAGTACTCTTCTTAGGCACAAAAATGAACTCATCCACATCAAAGAAAAACATCCATTTAGCCATAAACTTGTATCTATGCAAACAATCATTCACCACAAGGAACTGATTATGGTAATACCCATCAAACCTCCCTTCCTCCCTAATATCGTGCAATGTCACATACCCTTTCTCCATCCATGGCTTCAAAACCTCCATAACTTCCGGGTGAACGCCACCAGCATCATGCATCACAAAATGGGATTTCTCCCCAAACATTCTTATGTGATAAGCCAGCCACTCCCTAACTCTCTGCGGACTCAAATTCCCATAGAGGGAAGATCCACAATAGAAGTAATCATACTTAGGCGGGGCAGTGAAAATCAATGGGTTTAAAATTTCTGGAGCTTCATTGAGTGCAACAATGGTGTCGGTAAGGTTAACATCGGTGTCACCGCCGCCGTTGGTGGTGGCGTGGAGGAGCAATTTCCCACCATTTTCGCCGACGGGGTGGGGGAATGTGCAATTAACAATTACGACGGTGTAGACATGGCCGTAGCCCCAATCCGGGAGCATTTTGTAGCCATTTGTGGTAATGGGTTCACCGCCGGAGCTGTTATGGGGAACCCACTCGCATTGGTAAGTGGGATTGCCGAAAACATGGAGGGGTTTTGAAGATAACCCATTAATGGCGAAAGTATTGAGACCGCCTCTGTAAGCCGACATCAGTATGAAGTTATAAGCTACGGCGCCGTATGGGTTGAAGGATCTTTTTATGATGCCGTTTGGGAGGATTTCATCCGACGGCGGCGCTGGTGTTGGTGGGGGAGGAGAGAGAAGTGGCGGTGGGGCAATTGCAATGTTTAGTGGCAACTCCGGCACCTTATCGACTGTGGTGGTGGAGATGCAGCGGCGGAGATCGGAGACGGAGAAGGAGACACGGGAAGGGAGGAATTGGAAAATGGTGAGGAGGGAACAGATGAAGAGCAGAGCAGTAAGGAGGAGTTTAAGCTCTGCTGCACAATTCCAGACCACCCCAATAAACATCTTCTTCTCTTTCTGCTCTTTTTCTTTGCCCATTTCTGATACTTTTTGTACAACAAGCACAAAATCCTGCAAAGTGCAGGAGAACCAGAACAAGAACAGAACAAATTCTTCTGCTCTTTTTTTTTTCTCTCTCTCCCTCCCTCTCCCTTATGGGGATGATGGGTTATGTTTTTTCGCTTTTCTCTCTCCTCTTAATGGCTTTTTAAGTGAAAATTATGAATGGAATCCGAAGAGGTCCTTTCCGTGTGGTGAGATATTGGAAGGGTTTTATATACATAATGGAGTAATAAGAGGGGAGTAGCAGCAGGGCCGGACAGAGGAACAAGGTAAGCAATTTCCCATAATTACGGGGAAAAATCAGCAATTTCTTAATTTGGTTTTAGGAAGAATTCCCTAATTTTTGTGTCACGTGTATAAATTCTACTATTATTATATTATGAGTCATGTGATTACAAATTTTATTACGCATCTTTATAAGAAGATGTCATTAATATTTATCCACGTAACAATTAAAAATTCGTAAACATTTGTAATATATATTATTTTCTTTATATTATTTGTCAAAATTATGATAAATTATGTGTAATGTTAGAAGTTTCAAAATTTTAATTTTAAGTAACTTTCAATAATAGATAATATGACATTCAATATTCTAATGATACTTTATATCATACAATCACAAAAATAATAAAAAAAATTATCTAAACAAAGTAAAAGTGATAATTCTATAATTTTCTTCTTATAAAAATAATTAATGGGTTTCATACTCATATGAGAGGTAATCTGTGGAAATATTAAATTTTACCTATAGAAATATCAATTCCCTAAATAATAATGTGTTTTTCTTTCACATTTTTAATGAATTACAAAAGAATAATGTTGAGATTCTATACTCAAATTAATTCTTTGAGCAAAACATTAATTACCTTTCTTAATTAAGTATATATTTCTCTTAAAATGTCAATTAAAAAGAACGAAAAGAGTGGTATATAATAAATATAATGAATTATTATTTTCACAAGAGAAATTTAATATTTTCAAAAGCTCTTATTTACATAATTGTGAGTTACTTATGTGAACAAGGCCTCATAGAACTATCAAATGTCTTTATAAAAATATCTATTCCCTTATTTATATATATATATATATATATATATATATATATATATATATATAATGATGATGATACTTATATTAAGGCACAAAGTTTAGAATCTTATTTAAGAACCCTAACATAATTTTGTATTAGTTTAGTAGATTGGTGCTGTGAAATAAAATATTTTTATTAATTTTATTAAAAAAAAATATTTTAATTATACAATTGCAAAAATGCTTTTAAAAAAAGTGAAAAACAGTTGTACTTGAATCAAACTTGTTAAATATTCGCGTCGACTTCAAGTTGATTATTAATTAGTCATATATTTTTTCTTTTTTTTAGTAAAAAACAAAATAATTTTATTTCGCGTCGACTTCAAGTGATTATTATTAATTAGTCATATACTTTTTCTTTTTCTTTTTCTTTTTAGCAAAAGACAAAATGATTTTATTTCTGAAACAAAATCCAAAAAACACTTGGATTTTGTGATAATACAAAGTATATCCTCCTGATTACACATCAAACAACACTATGAATCAATTAAAAACAATTAATATATAATAAAACCTGAAATTAAATCAAAGGGAAGAAGTAGCATGCAATTCTTCATTCTTTAATTTCCCCACTTTCTTCATTAAGCTGCCATTTATTCTAGAAACTGGCAATACTTATCATTTTTTCCTGAGCAACAACGACTATCCTCCTTTTAATTTTATAATGCTACTGCATCATCCCTCTACATCTTGCATGTGTCAAAAAATTAAGTTGACATATTCATATTCATATATAGAGTCATATACTTTAATATATGCATTTTTTATTTATTTTTAAGTCTTATAATATTGTAAATTAATTTTAGAAATATATTTCAATTTTATAGACCTAATTAAGGGAATTAATTCAGAGTATAGGACGGAAAACTAAGTGTAAACTTTTGCTAAAAAATAGATTAGAATTTGTGAAACTATACAATTAAAGAAAATTAATTGGACGAGACTTTTGAGCCTTGTAAATTTACTCAAACAAGAGTTGCAACAAGAGTTTGAGAGCGGGTCAATTGAAAGAGTTAATAAATTTTAGTGAACAGTTTGCGTCTGAAAAGATTTGAATTTAAGATTTTACACACTCAAAACTCTGATACCATGTTAAATAACCAACTCATAACTTAAGCTATTAAATAGAAGCTCAACAATATATATGTAATACCCGGAAATAAATAATTATATAATAAATGACATTTAAATTTACTTTTTAAATATTTTTAATTGGACCTTGTATTTTATTTGGGTCAAACTAGTTATTTTATTAATGTGGGCTGTGAATATTAATATGTGATGGTTATTAATTTGGTAAAATTGGGCCTTAAAACTAATTGGGTTTAATTTATGTGCGGGTAATATTAATCTTAAGAGAATTAATAAATAAAACCTAACCTAATAGAGCATTACATTCCACGCTAGAGGAAAAGAACATAGAACAGATGCGGCACTAACTAATTCGCAGAGAGGAGAAGAGAATTTGACAGGTTTGTCAATAACTGTGAATTTCCTTTTTATTGTGTACTTTAATTAGAAATCATGATAATAGTGCTAATAATTGCAAAACTAAGTTTAACTGGTAAAAGAATTGGCGGTATATATCTCTCTTGCTATTATCGTCTTCATCTTTGCAACTCAAGTCTGTAAGCATCTTTCTCTGTCCACATCTATACATACCCATTGATTTAATTTCTTAGTCTAGATATACACTAAATTACGTAAATCAGTTCTGAAACTTGTTTCTAGGAATTGGTTTGCTAATTTATTGCTTGTTATATTCATACAACAATCAGGAAAAACATCTTGAAACATTAATTGATTATATATATATATATATATATATATAAATTATGATTACATTGGTAGGTTCATGCATATAGTCTCAGTAAGTCAGTATGCTTTTTAACGATTATTAAATTGGCCTAAAAGAGATATCAAATATTTGATATTTTTTTTATTAGTTATATGAAACTCAGTTACTTTTGGGAATTGGTGAGATTGGGCAGAATGTGTTAAATTCACTCCACATGTACGCACAGATAATATCAATATAGTTTTATGACTTGTTCTTTGCTGTTAGAGATTAATGTTAATAGTAATTTGTGACATTTTAATATACAAGTTTCTATTAATGAACAAATTATTTAGAAATTATAACAATAATCACAATAAAATGTGTTTGCAAAAGGATTATAAATAAAAAGAATATGTTTACAAATGTACTTATATTTATTATTGTTTTGTTTAATTAGTTCGAACGGAAGAAGTGTAACAAGTCATTTTTGGAATATAATTTTTGGGTATTACATTGCTTACTCCAGGTACGGATTCCGTACTCTTTCAGCGATAATCCTTTTAATTTTGATTTGTTCGTTTTGCTTCTCGTTTTGAAGTTGATTATTGTTTCACATGATTGTTCATTCTCAAATTCATGTGATAATTTTATTTTGGCGTTGATATTTGAAACTCACATTTGTACTCTTTAGTCTAGTGCATCATGTCTAAAATTTATTGTGATATTTGTAGAAGTGTACATGTAATATATTTTGGGAGACTTGTGTTGATGATTTATTTCGATTTAACATGTACATATTAGAACCCCATTGTGTTGATATTGTGTTGCATGTGTTGTGACATGATATTTTTGTTAGATAATACCGTAGGGTATACCTGAGCTATAACCACCTGTGGGGGTACCACAGGCATGTCCTCTTGGCACCGAGGCATGACACCTTTCGTGGCGGTGTGATCATACCACGGCGTCTCCGTTTTGTGCTCCGTTGGGAGTTGGCCATTGGTGATTTGTTGTGGGAGGCGTATGGGTCGACCCTAGATTTCTGTTCTGTTCTGTTCTGCGGATTGGTGATGTTTGTGCCGAACACGCCTTCCGATTTTACATGCATTTGGATTCGCGATCTAATGTGTGTAACTTGCCTGTGTGGCATTATTTGACTTGTCTGTGTGGCAAGGTATATTTCTGTTTTGTTTTGAGCTCGGTATGAAATAACACCCAGTCATTTGATTCAGCCTATTATTTCATTGTGTTACTTTTGTTCGTTTCAATTCAGTTCATTTGATTTAGTTAGTTAGTCAATTCATGATTCTTGTATTCTATAACCGTACTGGGCGTTTGGCTCATGCTGTGTTTTTCTTCCGGCAGGTAATCAGGGGGACCAAGGGCAAGTGTGATGAGAGCTCCATTCTTTCCAAATGATTTAGATAATTTGTTTAGATTATGATACATTGGTTTTGTTAGAGTGTAATAATTATTTCGAATTGTGGTTTGAGCCAGTTTGACAGTTTATTATGGCTTAACTTATGGTATTTATCAGTTATTATAGATATTCTTTTGTGGCACAGAGCTTTCTTTTCATTTTGTAGTTTTGTTACGTTTTGTGTGTAACCTCTCTTTCTATTTCGGAAAGGGGGTGTTACAGAGTTGGTATCAGAGCTTAGGTTCTTTCTTGTAGAAAACCTATTTAGGTTTGACCTGTGAGTTATGGGTAGACTTCTGGGTTAGGTTTTTGTTTCGTTTGATTTTCTGTTCAGCTATTACATCAGCTATATTCGAATTTGTCTCTAATCTGCTTTGCTTTTATCCGTTGATTCTTTCTTAGATGGCTCGTAGATCCGCTAGAGTTGCTGGGAGGCGAGGTAACACTGGTGGTAGAGGTGAGGGTCAGGCTAATGAGCAACCTAATAATCAGACTAATGCTCAATTGGCTGACTTGGTGAATCAAGCGGTTAATCAGGCCTTACCGCAATTGGTAGCACAAGTTGTACATGCAATGCAGCAGCCGCCAGAAATTCCTGAGCAGGGGAGCCCAAGAAATGATGGCCCGCACGCAAATGAAGATGAAGGGAATGCAGATGACTTTAATCAGCAGGTGGTTCCGATGTATGTATGGTTGGAGAGGTTCCAGAAGCAGAAACCACAATCATTCAGTTTAGCTCCGACTCCAATCGATGCAGAGAATTGGATTGCCCATTTGGAGAAAATTTTTGATGTGTTGGGGTGTTCAGATAATCAGAGAGTGTTGCTTGCAGCTTATAAGTTGGAGGGAGATGCACAGAGGTGGTGGAAGGCGACGAGAACAACGAAAGGGGATGGGTATGTTGAGACACTTAGTTGGGCAGAGTTTTGTGAGGTCTTCTATCAGCAGTACTTTCCAGCTGCTGATAAGGAGGCCTATGCTAGAGAGTATTTATCTATTCGGCAGAAAGATGATGAGTCCATCACAGATTTCATGACGAGGTTCACCAGGTTGGCAGGTTTTGCGGGAACTTCAGCAGGGAGTGCAGCGGAACAGGCAGAGAAGTTTAAGTGGAGGATTCACTATAGGTATCGTCAACACCTCATTAACAGCAAGTTTGTAGATGTGTCAGCAGTGGCTAACGCGGCTAAGAATATTGAGATGGAGCGGCAGGATTTTCGAGCTTCTAAACCGGAGGGGAGTCGAAAGAGGGACAGAGATGACCAACAGGGTCAGGCTTCGGGTCAGCATGGGAGGAATCATGGTGGTCAGTGGAACAGGAACCGTGGTGGCCAACAGGGGCAATGGCGTGGTCAGAATCAGAATAGAGGTTATCAACAGTTGTCTCAGCAGGGGCAGAATCGTCGACTTCAGCTACCTTGGCAAGGTCAAAATCGTCAGCAATGGCAGAATCGTCAGCAAGGGCAAAATTAGGGTCGTTATCCAGGACCAACTAGTGGGTGTAATCCAAATCTTATTTCGATAGCTCATTGTGCTACTTGTGGGGCTAATCATCCGGGGAGGCAGTGTCATAGAGTTACTGATGCATGCTTCTTGTGTGGGCAGATAGGTCATATTGCTAGAAATTGTACCGGGCCACGTGGTAATGGTGGAGGTGGTGATAATGGTAGTAATGGAGGTCAGCGTCAGGGTGGTCGGGTGTTTGCTTTGACTTATAACCAGGCAGCAGGTGCGCCAGGTACTGTTTCTGGTACTCTTTTAGTTGGCAATCGTGAGGCTTCTGTTTTGTTTGATACTGGTTCTACTCATTCAGTTGTTGCTCAGTCTTTCGTTCGGCACCTTGGTGTGCCATCTCAGTCTTTAGATTCTGTTATGTCTATTGCTACCCCGATGGGGACTTCTGTTATTATTTCTGATTTGTATCGAGAGTGTTCGATCAGTTTTGGAGATAAGATTCGTGGGGCTAATCTTCTTCCAATGTGTATGCACGATTTCGATGTTATTCTTGGGATGGACTGGTTGGATAAGCATCAGGCCACTATCGATTGTCAGGCAAAGAAGATTATATTTGGAGATGTGAAGTCTCCGGAGTTCGTATTTCAAGGTTCACGGCCAAGTAGGGTGGTGAAGTTGATTTCAGCTTTGAAAGCTGGAAAGTTGGTGGCAAAGGGTTGTGAGGGGTACTTAGCATTTGTGAAGGATACCTCTATGGGTGAGTCTCGTATTGAGGATGTTCCAGTTGTTCGTGACTTTCCCGATGTGTTTCCTGAGGAGTTGTCAGGGTTACCACCGCAGCGGGAAGTTGAGTTTACTATTGAGCTTGTTCCTGGTGCGGAGCCTATCTCTAAGGCACCGTATCGGATGGCACCATTGGAGTTGCAGGAGTTGAAAGAACAATTGCAAGAATTGTTAGATCGTGGTGTGATTCGGCCTAGTGTTTCACCGTGGGGTGCTCCAGTTTTATTTGTGAAGAAGAAAGATGGGTCTATGAGGATGTGCATAGACTACAGAGAGTTGAACAAGATTACTATCAGGAATCGGTATCCATTGCCGAGGATTGATGACTTGTTTGACCAACTTCAGGGGGCGAAGTATTTTTCGAAAATAGACTTGAGGTCGGGTTATCATCAGTTGAGGGTGAGGGATGAGGATGTCTCTAAGACAGCTTTTCGCACTCGCTATGGGCATTACGAGTTTTTGGTGATGCCATTTGGGTTGACTAACGCTCCGGCGGTATTTATGGATTTGATGAATCGGGTGTTCAGGGAATACTTGGACCAATTTGTCATTGTCTTTATTGATGACATTTTGGTTTACTCCAAGTCTAGGGAAGAGCATGAGGAACATCTTCGCACAGTTTTGGGGATTTTGCAGAAGGAGAAATTGTATGCCAAATTCTCTAAATGCGAGTTTTGGTTGGAGCAGGTTGCATTCTTGGGCCACATTGTGTCTGCTGAAGGCATTAAGGTGGATCCTGCGAAGGTTGAGGCTATCACTAAATGGCCAAGACCTACTACAGTGACGGAGGTTAGGAGTTTCTTGGGTCTGGCGGGGTACTATAGGCGATTTGTGGAAGGATTCTCTTTGCTTGCCTTGCCATTGACTCAGTTGATGAGAAAGGGCACGAAATTCGTGTGGAATGAGGAGCGTGAGAAGAGTTTCGAGGAGTTGAAGAAACGGCTTGTGACAGCTCCAATACTTACATTACCGTCGGGGACAGGAGGTTACCAGATTTATAGTGATGCTTCTAAGAAAGGCTTGGGGTGTGTTTTGATGCAACACGGTAAAGTGATTGCTTATGCTTCTAGGCAGCTTAAACCTTATGAGGTGAACTACCCCACTCATGATTTGGAGTTGGCAGCAGTAATTTTTGCTCTAAAAATTTGGAGGCACTATTTGTATGGAGAGACTTGTGATATCTTCACCGATCACAAGAGTCTTAAATACATTTTCACTCAAAAGGAGCTCAACATGAGGCAGAGACGTTGGTTGGAACTTCTAAAAGATTATGATGCGAGAATTCAGTATCACCCGGGGAAGGCGAATGTGGTTGCAGATGCTCTTAGCCGAAAGAGTTCAGGGAGTGTAGCAGCCCTTATTACACAACCTCAACTTATTTCGGATATGGAGCGACTAGAGTTGGAGTTGTGTGTGCAAGGTTTAGATGGGCATTTGGCAGGTATGAGAGTGGAGCCCTCTCTTATCTCACAGGTTAAAGAAGCTCAAAAGGAAGATGGGGAGTTATGGGGTATGGCGCAGAATCTGGAAGAGGGCAAGCAGCCCGAGTTTCGTATTGATGATCATGGTGTGATTTGGTTGGGTGAGCGTTTGTGTGTACCGTCGGATCCAATCATTCGGGAGGCTGTATTGGCTGAGGCTCATAGTTCGCCATTTTCTATTCATCCAGGTTCTACAAAGATGTACAGGGACTTGAAGAAGAATTTTTGGTGGAATGGGATGAAGCGAGATGTGGCTGAATATGTGGGGAAATGTCTTACTTGTCAACAAGTGAAGATAGAACATCAACGAGCTAGTGGTTTGTTGCAACAGTTAGACATTCCAGTTTGGAAGTGGGAGGATATCACGATGGATTTTGTAACTGGTTTGCCAAAGACTTTTAAGAAGAATGATGCTATTTGGGTTGTGGTGGATCGGTTGACCAAATCGGCACACTTCTTGGCTATCCATGAGGGTTACTCGGTGGATAGGTTGGCACATATATTTCAGCAGGAGATTGTTAGACTTCATGGTACTCCGGTGTCTATTGTTTCAGATCGAGACCCACGGTTCACTTCACGATTTTGGAAAGGGTTTCAACGAGCTTGGGGCACTCGGCTCAACTTTAGTACTTCTTTTCATCCGTAAACCGATGGGCAATCCGAGCGGAATATTTAGACGTTGGAGGATATGTTGAGGTCTTGTGCATTTGAGTGGTCGGGTAATTGGGATGATTACTTGAGTCTTGTTGAGTTTGCTTATAACAACAGTTGGCATGTAAGTATTGGAATGGCTCCGTTTGAGGCGGTGTATGGTAGGAAGTGTCGGGCACCAACTTGTTGGGATGAGGTTGACGAGAAGGCCATAGAAGGGCCTGAGTTTGTTCAAATCACTGCGGATAAGTTAGCAATGGCTAAGGAGAAATTGAGGTCGGCTCGATCACGACAGAAAAGTTATGCTAATAAACATAGGAGGACCTTAAAGTTTGAACCTAATGAGCATGTGTTTTTAAAGGTTTCTCCTTGGAAAGAAATTCGACGATTTGGACTAAAAAGGAAGCTTAGTCCGTGTTATATTGGCCCATTTGAGAGTTTGAAGAGGGTTAGTGAGGTTGCGTATCGGTTAGCTTTGCCTCCACAGCTAGCTCATGTGCATAATGTATTTCATGTGTCGGTGTTGAGGAGTTACCATTATCATCCGTTGCACGTGGTGCAGTATCCGTTTGATAAAATTCGGGAGGATCTTACTTGTGAGGAGCAAGCCGAGGCGATTTTAGATCGTCAAGAGCGAATTATGAGGAGGAAGACTATTCCGTTTGTTAAGGTTTTGTGGAGGAACCATTCGGAGCGGGAAGCTACTTGGGAGATGGAGGAGACTATTCGAGCGGAGTATCCGCATCTCTTTAAAAATTAGGTACGTTCTATTCTTTTGATTCCGGGGACGGAATCCTTTTTAAGGGGGAAGTAATGTAATACCCGGAAATAAATAATTATATAATAAATGACATTTAAATTTACTTTTTAAATATTTTTAATTGGACCTTGTATTTTATTTGGGTTAAACTAGTTATTTTATTAATGTGGGCTGTGAATATTAATATGTGATGGTTATTAATTTGGTAAAATTGGGCCTTAAAACTAATTGGGTTTAATTTATGTGCGGGTAATATTAATCTTAAGAGAATTAATAAATAAAACCTAACCTAATAGAGCATTACATTCCACGCTAGAGGAAAAGAACATAGAACAGATGCGGCACTAACTAATTCGCAGAGAGGAGAAGAGAATTTGACAGGTTTGTCAATAACTGTGAATTTCCTTTTTATTGTGTACTTTAATTAGAAATCATGATAATAGTGCTAATAATTGCAAAACTAAGTTTAACTGGTAAAAGAATTGGCGGTATATATCTCTCTTGCTATTATCGTCTTCATCTTTGCAACTCAAGTCTGTAAGCATCTTTCTCTGTCCACATCTATACATACCCATTGATTTAATTTCTTAGTCTAGATATACACTAAATTACGTAAATCAGTTCTGAAACTTGTTTCTAGGAATTGGTTTGCTAATTTATTGCTTGTTATATTCATACAACAATCAGGAAAAACATCTTGAAACATTAATTGATTATATATATATATATATATAAATTATGATTACATTGGTAGGTTCATGCATATAGTCTCAGTAAGTCAGTATGCTTTTTAACGATTATTAAATTGGCCTAAAAGAGATATCAAATATTTGATATTTTTTTTATTAGTTATATGAAACTCAGTTACTTTTGGGAATTGGTGAGATTGGGCAGAATGTGTTAAATTCACTCCACATGTACGCACAGATAATATCAATATAGTTTTATGACTTGTTCTTTGCTGTTAGAGATTAATGTTAATAGTAATTTGTGACATTTTAATATACAAGTTTCTATTAATGAACAAATTATTTAGAAATTATAACAATAATCACAATAAAATGTGTTTGCAAAAGGATTATAAATAAAAAGAATATGTTTACAAATGTACTTATATTTATTATTATTTTGTTTAATTAGTTCGAACGGAAGAAGTGTAACAAGTCATTTTTGGAATATAATTTTTGGGTATTACATTGCTTACTCCAGGTACGGATTCCGTACTCTTTCAGCGATAATCCTTTTAATTTTGATTTGTTCGTTTTGCTTCTCGTTTTGAAGTTGATTATTGTTTCACATGATTGTTCATTCTCAAATTCATGTGATAATTTTATTTTGGCGTTGATATTTGAAACTCACATTTGTACTCTTTAGTCTAGTGCATCATGTCTAAAATTTATTGTGATATTTGTAGAAGTGTACATGTAATATATTTTGGGAGACTTGTGTTGATGATTTATTTCGATTTAACATGTACATATTAGAACCCCATTGTGTTGATATTGTGTTGCATGTGTTGTGACATGATATTTTTGTTAGATAATACCGTAGGGTATACCTGAGCTATAACCACCTGTGGGGGTACCACAGGCATGTCCTCTTGGCACCGAGGCATGACACCTTCCGTGGCGGTGTGATCAGTCCACGGCGTCTCCGTTTTGTGCTCCGTTGGGAGTTGGCCATTGGTGATTTGTTGTGGGAGGCGTATGGGTCGACCCTAGATTTCTGTTCTGTTCTGTTCTGCGGATTGGTGATGTTTGTGCCGAACACGCCTTCCGATTTTACATGCATTTGGATTCGCGATCTAATGTGTGTAACTTGCCTGTGTGGCATTATTTGACTTGTCTGTGTGGCAAGGTATATTTCTGTTTTGTTTTGAGCTCGGTATGAAATAACACCCAGCCATTTGATTCAGCCTATTATTTCATTGTGTTACTTTTGTTCGTTTCAATTCAGTTCATTTGATTTAGTTAGTTAGTCAATTCATGATTCTTGTATTCTATAACCGTACTGGGCGTTTGGCTCATGCTGTGTTTTTCTTCCGGCAGGTAATCAGGGGGACCAAGGGCAAGTGTGATGAGAGCTCCATTCTTTCCAAATGATTTAGATAATTTGTTTAGATTATGATACATTGGTTTTGTTAGAGTGTAATAATTATTTCGAATTGTGGTTTGAGCCAGTTTGACAGTTTATTATGGCTTAACTTATGGTATTTATCAGTTATTAGAGATATTCTTTTGTGGCACAGAGCTTTCTTTTCATTTTGTAGTTTTGTTACGTTTTGTGTGTAACCTCTCTTTCTATTTCGGAAAGGGGGTGTTACAATATATCATGCTAACAATCATCGACTAAACAAGTGTAAACTTTTGCTAAGAAATAAATTATAATTTGTAAAATTATACAACGTCTAAAGAAAATTGGACGAGACTTTTCAGCCTTAATACGTCGAATTTTAAACAATCTTTAACGATTAATGAACAATGCGTTAGGAAATTAGATGGTACTACCGACTGGAGGAGTTATCTGAAAATGCAAATCAGTCCTCAAATGAGAGTGCATGTTTTTACTTTCACGTACAGACAGTTGTATTAAGACCACCAAGTCAATTGGTGGTGCATGCAACTCTCTCTCTCTCTCTATATATATATATATGTACGTACACGATTGTGTATGTTTCTATGAAGTTCAATTGGTAGTAAATAATGGTAGTAGTTACCAAAGTTTATACAATTATATAGAGCACCGACTATACAGTACAATATTATGTCGTCTGAACATTCTGTTGACGTAGTAAATAGTCAAGTTTTCTTAGGCCTAGTTAATTAATTATAAAGAAATAATTAAGTCTTTTACCGCAACACAATGCTACAATGTGTGAGTTGCATGAATCATGTAAAAATCTACTCTCATAACTGTTATATATATATATATATATATATATATACACACACACACACACTCCAAAAGCAACACATATAGTAATGAATTTAATTAATTAATTTATTCTCTAGTTTTGTCTGGCACGACTGATTAAGTAGGGCAGGCGTAAAATATTCACCAACTGCGCTGTGCGGGGAGGAAAAAGGAAAAGTTCCTAGTCGTATATATAATCCTATTCACTACCCGTGCCATACTGCCATTGCCAATTTGCCAACCATGTCCATAGATTCATTGAGCTATTATATATATATATATATATATATATATATATATATATATATATATATATATATATATATGATTACGATTTCCTTTATTTTTATTTTTTAAAATTTAAAGATATATTATTATTTCATATATACTCTTAAACTTATAGTTTAATATTAATGGCATAATAATGAAATTGTAATAATATGTTTAAGGATATTGTATGTGTCATATGATATTATTATTGAATGAAATATATATATATATATATATATATATATATACTTTTTGTTTTTTTGACATAATATTTTTATATATACTTTATTCGTACTCAATTATAAAATTATTGTTGACTTTTAAAAGTCATAGTATATTTTTAAATTCAAAATTGAGATAATTCATTAAAAAGTGTAAAATACTAAATTTTACAACTAACAATATATTTTAAATAGTTTATAATATTTATAATTTTATTAATTAAAATTTAAAAAAATTATGTAAATTTTAATTTAATTTTAAAAGGTCAATAAGGGTCATATATTTCGGAATGTAGCGGGAATATTTTTTTTCTTCCCTTTTTTTTGTAGAATTGTGAAGAAATTATTTTGTGCTGAAAAAGGTGGGCCCATATGCATGACCCACATTTGACAACATCATCTCGACTGGCTTTGGGTGTCGGTAGTACCCAATCATTCATTTATGTGTTGGAGCTTTCCTCAACTAATTAACGGTTCTAACTTTCGACACCCATTTATCAATCATTTAAAGGGAAACCAATTAGGTTCTTCATTATTATAAATTATATATTATTTATTTATTTTTTGATCAAACAGTTTAATAGACTTAATTATATTGAAACCGTGAATTGTTACGAATGATGAAAAAAAATACAATGAAAAAAATTGAAAAGATAATCCTTTCAAACAGAATAACAAATAATCAGAAAATGATCAATCGTAACAACAACTAGTAGACATCAGATATATTCCTGAAAAACGGTCATATTTCAAAAGTAATAACAGAATATACAGATTTAAACAGTTCTTCAATACTAGCAGAAGAAGAATCGATCGTTATGATAACATCAGACCCAAATCTGAATAATCTATCTTTAATATATTATTTTAAATTGAATGGAAACATTGTGAGTATTTTATGTTTTGTCTATAATAATTTTGAAACCAAAAATTTTAATGAAATTAAATTTGAAAGATAAAATATAAAGTTTCTTAAAATTAGGGGCTAAATTTGAAAAACTAATTTCGTAAAGCCACCTATTTTAGGGGCTACCTTTCAATTTACATATTCCTCGCTAGTCTTACTTTAACTTTCTTATTGGAGTATTTTCTTGTGAAGCGTCATTAATTTCCAAATTTAGAGTCTACACGGGGTTTGTAAGGTTTTTTTTTAAGAGGAAAGGAAGGGAAAATAATTAAAAAAATTCATGTTTGCAAGTTTTTTTTAGGAAGAAAGGATTCGGATTTGGAAGCAAAGTTATTTGATTTTTGGCTCAAAAATTTCGTCCCAAAAGTGAGAGAATTAAAAGAGATGAGAAGAGATGAAAAACTTAAATATTTTATATTACTTAAAATAACCTTTTAAAATAAATAATACGAGGATCTTGTCTTTAGATCATTTTGTGTAGCTTGCTGCCGTCAATGGATTCCTCCTTTTTCCAAGCTACCCTGATCTGGTTAATTTTGAGGCTACTAATTTGGCTCCTTGAATTAGTTAATTATTACACCATCTAAATTTGTGGGGGTAAATAATTAGTTAAAACTGATTAATAATACAATTTATTTCTTCAATTTAAATCGTGTAATCTAAAGTTTATAAAAATCTCATTTTACACAGCATATAGTGTTGGTTTTTCTAATCTTTTTTTAGTGCAGAGAAAATTTGCACATGGTTGATAATTGTATTTATATATGGATGTATAAGTTCTATTTTCATTTCAAAATATAAAATTAAATTTGACCTTTCAAATTTAATTTAATTCAATTAGGTTTTGAAAACAATTATTTAGATAATTTATAATTTTCAATTGTATTGTGTAAAATTCAATTGATTCTTATCAATTTTGTATTCAAAAATATCTCAAAATTGAATACAAAAAGTCAATATTAATCATATAATTTGAAACGAAAAGACTTAAGTAAAATAAAAAAGTCAATATATGTGCACATATATTTCTATATACGTGTGTAACAAAGAATAAAAAAGACTAAGCAAAATAAATCTAATAACTAGACATTGTTAAATCATATCATTTGTTACATTTATATGTAAGAGTAATATAGTAATAATGCAGTTTGAAAATAAAAATATTTTTCCTTCCCGTGACACCCCCAAATTTGGGTTTACACCACCCAATTTGAGTCGTCAAAATACAAACAACATATATAAATTCTCCTATTTGAAATTATTACAATGTCATGTATACTACGACAACACACACACACACACCCCAAGTCCTCAATACAATTATTGACACACTATTTTAAAACTTAGTGATGACTATTACATTACTAACTCAGACCATCACTCTATTCCTCTGTTCTTCCCACTAGCCCCAGTTATACTCTCATTTTCCTGAAATGAATTATGAAACAAAAGGGTGAGCTCAAATAGCCTAGTAAACAATATCATGAGTAAGATAACAAAGAATAAGTTATCTTTAACCTTCACCAGTGATAAATCAGATATTTAAAAAAAATATGATAGATAACATAAGTTTTTAAGAGATAACTGCAGCAAAATAAACAATCCATTAGAAGAGTCAAATAGATCATAATGTTTACTATCTTCTCCAATTTAAAAATTCACCATCAAGATTTTATCAATTGTAACACAAATGGTAATAATCATGTCAATCAACATTTCTTCTTTGCACCCAATTCAAAGAAAACTTTCACCACGTATCATTGCCACACAACCTAAAGATACTTAACAATCATATTATTTTTGCACCCACTATAAGAAAAAGGCTTACTTCCGACAGAATATTCTGTTGAAAATAATAAGCTTATTCCGTCGGGCTTAGTTTATTTCCGACGAAAAAAACTGTCAAAAATTCGGTCGGATAAAAGCTGGCCGGGAATTAATCCGTCAAAAATTCAGTCGGAAATATTTATGGCTGACAGAATTATGTCCGACCACAAATTCGTCGAAAATTTCTCATTTCTGACGGAACTAGTTCCGACGAATTAAGTCTGTCGAATATAAGTCCACACGTGTCACCTTTACAATAAAGTTGGGGTTCTTATTTCCGACGTAATGTGCGTCGGAAATAACATTTTTTCGTTAGAAACATAATTTTTGTAATAAATTATAACAATTTTTTTCGACGAAAATTTCGTCGGTCTTAACTTATTCCGTAAAAAATAATGATTTTTTTTATAAATAAAAAATTTGTTTTTGCAGTTGCCAGGTTTTAAACCACATTTTTGTACTTGTAATCCTGTTTTATCCCAACAACGCATATAGATATCTATATCAAGAACACATACAACATACGTAACTATACCAACAACAACATATATACATGTCCCCGAACAATATCAAATATAAACTGCTGTATCAACAACAACATATATCGTCCCCCAACAATAACAAATACAAACTAATTTCTATAAGTTATACAAAAATTTGGTTTAAAGTTCAATAATTTACAAAACTAAACTAAAATACAATGATTTACAAAAGAAAATTCAAGTTAAACTACAATGATATACAAAAAATAAGCTAAACTATAATGTTTTACAAAAAAATAAACCTAAACTAGTACTACCACTAGTGTGAGGAAGATCATCGGGCAGGGGTCGACGTTGCTGCTCTGGTGTCTGAAAATTATCGTCATCATCCCCCCGCTAGTGATAGACATCGCTAGCCTGCTCGGTATCGCCATCTTGTTGATATAATTAAAATTATAACTTATTAGTCCGTAATTGAGAATTAAAGAGACAACTAAATGATAATTAAATAACATGTAGAATATACAACTTAAAATGAATAAAATACCTGAGTAGTCGAGGGCTGACTCAACATCGAACTAAAAGCCTTCGACAGTAAGGTAACCACCATTCGGACCACCTCGTCGCGTATCACGGCGAACTGCTCTGGAGAGATACCCGTACTCCTCATAGTGGCCTGTGCTATAATGTCTAGAGCAAGCTGGTGAAGGCGAAAACGGTTAGGCAAGTCCTGACGACGGAATATCGGATTCGTACTAAACGTTTCCGACACCGCCGCCATAACCCTCTAGAACAGCTCGTCGTCCAAGTTAGCGCCCGTATGAGATGGTCCAACAGGTGTTCTCGGGCGTTGGCGATGGCTAGAGCCTGCAGAAATAAATATAACATTACTAGTAATTTTTATTATTTTATAAATTATGATATAACGAAAAACATACTAAATATAATTTATTTATTTTGTATTATATTATTTAATGTAATATAATGTAATTTCATTTTATTTATTTATTTTAATTAATTAATTTTATTTTCTTTAATTTATTTTGTATTATATTATATAATATTAATTAATTTATTTTTTTAATTTATTTTATTTTATTTATATGTTATTATATTATATTATTTAATTTAATTTAATTTATTTCAATTTAATATTAAATTTTACTTTAATTTATTTTTATTATAAAATATTATATTATTTAATTAAGTTATTTTATCTTATCTTATCTCATCTCATTTTATCTTAATTATGTTATTTTAAAAGTCTAATAATAATCTAGAAGGGGGGTTGACTAGTTTATTACTGATTAAAAAATATCTTAGACCTTTTTGAATTTTTAGTTAATTAATTTGCAGTGTTAAATATTAATATGCAAGATCGTAAAAATTCGCACACAATGCACAGAGATTTGTCTGGTTCACAACATACATCCCGGGTATGTTGCTATGTCTAGGCTCAAGCTCCTTTCTAGGACTTGAGATCTTATTACTCCCAATAATAAATACTCCTTCAACAGGTCTTAAAAAATTTTAAAGACAAACTTTCAACTATACACAACTAACTATCTTGGACAACAAGCTCTCAGCTCCCTCCTCAAGTTTAGTTACACCTTTCCTTTGAGTTCAGTTCTATTTTATGATCTGGTCTTGAAACGACAACCTTTTCTTCACCTCACAAGTATATTAGAGACCCAACTCCCAGTTGACCTCTCTAAGACTCTGGTCTTGGTCAAAGAAATAATCGTTTTTCTCACATGTACATAAAATAAATTAGCTCTACCATTTTTTTTACAAATAACTGAGAGAAAGTTGTTTCTAAGATAAGCAGATAAAATTCAGTACAAATATATAGAAGTTTAAATAACTTTTATATTTGATACTACTTAAAATAAGCAGATAACAATTAAAGATCAAATATTTATAAAAGTTCGAACACTTTTATATTTGTATGAATATACTTCTATGTAAGTAGATATTAATTTATGCGTAGTTATAAAAGGTGCTTCTGAATAAGCAAATATATGAATTTAGACACAGTTAATAAAGTTTATATAACTTTTATATTTGAGTGAAAATGCTTTTGAGTAAGCAAATAAATAAATTTAAATTTGAATCAAATATGCTTATGAATAAACAGATATATAATTTACTACAGATTTATAGAGGTTTATTTTCTTTTATAAATAAAGAATGTATTTTTATGTTAAACAAATATAACTTTAATTTCAGATATAAAAGTTTAACAACGTTTATAGTGAGTGATATGCTTCTTTTTAAGCAGATATATTCACTGAAATTTGTGATATAAAAGTTTAAATAACTTTTATATTATGCAACAAGTATTTAAGAACAAATGACTTTATGTGCAGAATACTTGTGAAGACAAATATCAAGTATAATAGATTAATCAATTAAATAATACTTGATATAACAAATAAATCTGTTTAACTCAAAATATATATAACAACATATTTTATATATTATGTGAATATTAAATAAGGCTACTTGGAACTTCAAACGCCGTTCGAATGATATTCTTGTTTAAGGAATACCTCCAAATCTCGGTATCTAAAACTGACTAAATTTAAAGTTTCACAATTAATATTTATATAAATATTTTCGATAGAACACTTAAAACTTTAAGCACCCTTTGAATGATATTCTTGTTTAAAGAATACTACCAAATTTCGGGATTTAAATCTGATCTACTTTACGATATTTATATAAATAAACTATATCAATAAAGAGCCACTTAGAACTTTAAGCATCATTTGAATGATATTCTTGTTTAAGGAATACCACCAAATTTCGGTATCTAAAACTGACTTTTTACTGATATGAATAGATGAAGTATAAATAAATAAATATATATAGATAAATGTGTACAACAATTTATATTTGTATATCTATAATTATAAACCAGTATGAGATAATGTAAATAAATCAATTAAATAACGTATCTCAAATACTTTGACCAATTTTTTTCTTCTTCTTCAAAAGATCAGAACTTTGAGTAGAAGAGAGGGAAAATTTCTTTTTAGAGAGAGAGCATATAAGCAATGAGAGAGTAAACTTTTTTTTCTTCTTAGAAATTGGCAAGTTTCAAATGAAGAAAGACTTTCCTATTTATAGAAATTTTTGAGTCAAGGGTAAACTTGTAGTTTGAAAAATCATTTGGAAATTAATGGTTCGGATTATTTATTTTGAAAATTAGAGGCTCGGATGAAACAGAAAGGTCACTCGGATTTACATATTAACAAGTTTGAAAAATCAAACTTCAGCCCATCCAAAAAGGTTATTAACAATTCTGCATAAGTGCATATGTTGGCAGGTACATGGCAAAAACTTCTCAGCATATACATAGAATTTTGCCAGCACATGTAATAGTCAATGGTCAACAGACAAGGCTTTAAGCCTTGTAAATTCATTTCTTCAATTAAGCTCATGGGACCCACATGCACACATTAAATTTCCAAGTTTTTCAAGCTCATATGTAGGCTGCAGATGAACCAAAAGGAATTGCCTCAAGCCTTAACTTCCCAGCACATGTTCAATTCACATTAACTAGCATTTAATAAGTACATGGCTTATTTTATTTATTTATTTAAACTTTCAATACTCAACATGCTAGTAGCAATCTTCAGCCCATATTAAATTCACCACATGACAAATCCTTTCAAATCTTTAATTCCCCAACATGTATTTGGTAAAAAGGTGGAGTCTGGTTAAGCCTTCACTTTTTCTCTCTCTATTAAACTTATAAGCATACACATATGCTTAATAAATATTCCATACTTCCAATTCCAAGTTCCATTTTCGGATAAGAGAGAGAGAGAGGCTAAGGCCTTTTGTTTTATTTTGGCTCTTATATCAAAAATAGTTTTAATATATATCATATATTATTTTGAAAGCTTTGAAGAAAAATCATTTTAGAAATAGAAATTCTCCTTATCTTAGAAAATATTACTTTGTGAATTAATCTCTTTAATATTTAATATTAAATTATCAAGGTCAAAAAAAATATTAACTCAATAGGATTGGAAAAATATTTTTGGTCAATGTAAATAAGATAATTAAAAAATTATATTATAAATCCTATGGAGAGGATTCTATCCTTTTAATTAATTAACTTATTTACTAATTATTGTTATCATCAAAATAAACTTAAAAGTTGGAGACCCAACATATTTGCTTTTATTATTTTATTTTATATTATATTATCTTATATTATATTATTTAAATTTAGTTTATGTTATTATATTATTTTATTTTATTTAGTAGTGCAAAACTAAGTAAATGTTACTTAGTTCATTTCAGTTTATTTTATTAGTAGCAAACTAAGTACATGCTACTTAATTTATTTTAATATTAAAAAATTAAGTAAAATACATAAATAAAATAAAGCAGGGCCCACAGATATTGCAATTGAAAAATTCTGACAGAAATTCCGTCGGGAATTCTGTCGCAAATAACAAATATACCAACAACATAATAACATATAGTCCATATCACTGCAAAAATCATAAGGCAAGATGAAGACATAAATTGCAAGAAAAATTCATATTACATCAATACTAAGGCATTCCCAACATCATTAAGGTAGACCCAAAATGAGTTCCAATTGAGCTAAATAATATCAATGAAGCATAATGAAATGAAACTTCATCATCAATAATATAATTTCAAATCGAATTCGAACTTTGGATCATATTTTCGAGTCGAATTCCAAGCTACTCGGCTCGACTTACACCCCTAGCTGGCAAAAAATTTGGCGCCAATGGGTGGGGCTTACTTCCAATGAAATTCCATCAGTATTAATGTATTTTCGATGGAATTCCGTCAGAAATAAACTATTTCCGAGGGAATTAGTTCCGTCGGAAATAATTATGTCTAAAATAGTTATTTTTCTTGTAATAACCTAGGCCAAAGACATTTAACTGTAACAACAATGGTTATGATCATGCCTATTAACAGTTCCTCTTTGTATCCAAGCCAAAGAAAACTTTCACCATAACTTAAATCCTAGTGATTACAATAATGATATAAAGGATAAACATAAATAATAAGAATAATAAGATAAATAATAAGCATTAGAGATTTATAATTTAATTTGTCCAGAGTCCAATAATGTCCAAAGTGTGAACACAATATCCAGAATATTGATTCGAGTTGAAGAATAAAATATAAGGTTCATAGTTCAAATATAACGGTTAAAATTCAATAGAAAAGTTCAATTTAAAAGATATTAGATGAAACACCAACTATTAAGGATATTCTAATCATTTCAAGAATTTTCACTATTTAATGATAAGGCTGTAGAAACGGATAATAATTTCTTACTATAAATTTAAAAGTATGAAAGAAAATGATATATCTTACTTTAACACGTGATTAGATATTGTTTTCTATGTAGTTGATCAACCTCTCTATATATATATATGTATTTATAATTTAATTGTATATATAAATTATAAATACATATATATATAATGAATTTAATTAATTAATTTATTTTCTAGTTTTGTCTGACAATAAGTAGGGCACACGTGAAATATTCACCAACTGCACTGTGCGGGCAGGAAAAGAAAAGGTCCTAGTCGTATATATAATCCTATTCACTACCCGTGCCATTGCCAATTTGCCAACCATGTCCGTGGATTCATATATATATATATATATATATATATATATATATATATATATATATATATATATATATATATATATATATATATATATATATATATGTATATATACACATACATATATATATACCAGCCGGCCTCTTTGAGTCTTTTCCAGCTTCACATGGGACCATTCACTCATTCTTTCGTTGCCTCATGGGCGGATTCAGCACTTAATTCAATAGGGTCAATTTTTTAGAACAAAAATTTATAAAAAAATAAAATACAATAAAATAAAAGTAAAAAAAATTAAGAGACATTATAAATAATTGTGTGAGCTATCATATAAAACCGATATCGTTTTATATAATTGAATAACTTCTTCCCATATTATGTATAAAATAATTTTTTATAATTTTTTAAAACATTGTTATTATATGAGACACCTCGCGCAAGAGCCGCGCCCTCTAAAATAAATTACAAAATTAAATAATATTATTAAAATATTATTTATAATAACAATTTTTGAGACTTCATTGCTTGAAACTATTGTAATGATAGCCTCATTTCAATAGCTATAAAAATATCATATTTAGTGTAAGTTACTAAACAATATAAAAGAATGGAGTGTTGGTGTTAGTAAAAATTTGAGACATTTAATAGTCTTTTAGTCTGAATTTTTTATTTTTACTAAACACTTTTTAAAATTAAAAACAAATAAAAAATTAACTCCCAAAAATTTAGTGGAGTCAATTGACCCCACAGCCCCAAGGGTAGCTCAGCCCATGCATTGCCTTGGGTTTGAATTCATACATATATATGATTACTATTTCCTGTATTTTTATTTTTAAAATTTAAAAATATATTATTATTTTATATATACTCTTAAACTCATAATTTAATATTAATGGCATAATAATAAATTTGTAATAATATGTGTAACGATATTGTACGTGTCGTATGATATTATCTTTAAAAGAAAAATATATATTTTATTCATACTCAATTATAAAATCATTGTTGATTTTCGGAAGTCACGGTTAATTTAAAATTGAGATGATTCATTACAAAATATAAAATACTAAATTTTATAATGAATAATAATTTTTTTTGATAATTTATAATATTTATAATTGATTAAAGTTAAAATAATTTATGTTAATTTTGAGTTGATTTAAGAAAATTAATAAAGATTCTATATTTCGCCCCCCCCCCTTTTGTCGAATTGTGAAGATATTATTTTGTGCTGATAAAGGTGGGCCCATATGCATGCATACATGACCCCACATTTGACAACATCATCTCGACTGACTTTGGGTGTCGGTAGTACCCAATCATTCATTTTATGTGTTGGAGCTTTTCTCAACTAATTAATAGTTCTAACTTTGGACACCCATTTATCAATCATTCAAAGGGAAAACAATTAGGTTCTTGATTTTTATAAATTATATATTATCTATTTATTTTTTGATCAAACAGTTTAATCAATTGAATTATATTAAAATTATAAACTATTACAAATGATAAAAAAAATTACAGTGTAAAAAATTAAAAAAATACTCCTTTCAAATAGTATAACAAATAATCAAAAAAAGACTAGTAGTAACAACTAGTGGATATCAAATATAGTTCTGAAAAACAGTCATATTTCAAAAGTAATAACAGAATATGCAAATTTGAGCAGTTCTTCAATACAAGTAGAATAGGAACTGGCCGTTATGATAACGTCATATCCAAATCTGAACAATCTATCTTCAATATATTATTTTAAATTGAATGGGCATATTGTGAGTAATTTACGTTTTGTCTATAATAAATTTGAAGCCAAAAATTTTAATGAAATTAAATTTGATAGATAAAATATGAAGTTTCTTAAACTTAGGGGCTAAATTTGAAAAATAATTTCATAAAGCCACCTATTTTAGGGGCTACCTTTCAATTTACATATTCCTCACTAATCTTCTTATGTTTTTATTTATATCAAGGTATTTTATGCATGCGCGTATTCATCCAACTCCTGTCTTTGTCACGTTAACTTTCTTATTGGAGTATTTTCTTGTGAAGCGTCATTAATTTCCGAATTTAGGTTATATTTATTTGCAAGAATTATATTTAAAATAAGATAATTAATTTTAAGTGTTTTTAAATTTAAATTTAGGACTATTAGTCCAATGATTATAAAATAATTTAATATAGAAAATTATTTAATATCATGTTCAATCAAGTATTATAATCTCGATATAATCTTATAAATTATAATTCTAAAATTATAATTCTTATAAACTTTATGTCGGCCTAAAAATAATCACATCAACGTCCACTTCTACTAATCCAATTATTGAAAGGAGAAAAATAATTAAATAACCCAAAGCCGTAATTGGGCTGAAATGTTTAATAGCTAATACCTCATAGAATCCAGACTGGGCCCAAGATTGGGCTTAGCCTCTTCATATTAAACTTTTGGGTGAGCAATAATTCGTTGAAAATATGCACTAAATTTTTTGATGTTTTGAGAAATAAAGTACAATCGTATCAAATATTGACTACCTTTATTTCATAAGTGAGATTAAAATCTTGATGATAATTTTTTAAATATTTTAATGAAAATTCTTGGCCCATAATGAATTTTCTTCTTCTCTCATTATGGCAAAAATAGACACACCATGATAACTAAACATATTACTGATTACGGTTGAACAGTTTTTGACCTCGAAACCCGCCATGGACTAATATGAAGAGGAAGAGGAGAAAATTATGATTATAGGAGTTTTAGCCCCCCCTAGCTTGGGCCTTGTCACTTCTTGACCTTTATTTGGGCCTTGTATAAACTGTCTCTGCTGTAAAAGATCTTAATTAGCATCAATATCCGCAAGGCCGAGTGGAAGGAGTTCGATGCTCTTTAAGCAAGGTTTCGAGTTCTACTTTTATAAATGAAAAAAACGGTGTTCGAGAGAGCTCTCCTTTGTGGGTCCGACTGTAACTTAATTTCGAATTAGTCGGGACCTAATGGTTACCAGACACCGAGAGGTGAGAACACAAAAAAAAAAAAAGAAAAAAGAAAAAAGAAAGATCTTAATTAGCCCTGAGAGTCACACATGGAGCTTAGTCATTGAGGAACATTTTAATGTTCATCAGGCTCCGAAGTCTTCAAGTAATTCTACACTCTTATTATTGCTGCTTCTTTTTTGGTAGTGCTCTCGATCTTCCTTAATTGGGTTGTTACAGCTTGAGTTTCTATTAGGCTGCAGCTCCTCCACAGCTTGTAAATGGAGTTTTAGGCCAATTTTGTTTCTAAACCAAGAGGATATGATATTTATAGTAGATGACATTGAGAAATTGGAGTGTCTAACTACTAGTATAGGAAAAAGTTGTCAAGCTCGAGCTGAATTAAGTCAAACCTAAGCGAGTTGAGTCAGTCGGGAGTAAGCCTGACTCTTTAACTTTATTCTTATATAAATAGAAAAATTAATTAAATGCTAAACGAGTCGAGTCAAAACGGACTCGAGCCGGACACTCCATTGTTCAAACTCAACTCTTTTAACTAAGAATAATGTTAGGGGTCTTAAATTTTTGGTCTCAAATAATATGACATTAAATAATTTAATGTTAATTTATGACATAATCAATCACATGAGATCTACCTAACTAATATTATGGTGATATTTCATTTGAGATATTGTTTGAGACAAAAAATTTAATATTCCTAACATCACTCTTTGAATAAATTAGTAAACCAGAACTTAATCCAATCGAGCCGAGCTCGCGGGCAGCTCACTTCGTTTATAAACTATATGCTTCCAATTTGCATGACAATGAGGAATTTTGGTTGAGTGTACTTGCTTCACCCAGGCCCTAGCCTAGCCTAAGAGTCTTCTCCTATATATGAAATGGTAGTATTAAAGATATGACCTAAATGTCAGACTCCAAATGAGATCATGTGTGTTGTGACAATGCCATCTGCTGTACAAAGCACAGAAAAAAGAAAAAAGAAAGTCTGCAAAGTTAAAAGGCAAGGGCACATGGAGAAGATGCTTAACTTATGCAGCCACCACTAAAAAAGAAATCATCAAAACTATTTATATATAGTGAGCAATCAAAATACATCCCACAGTCAATAATCATTACAATCCAAATGGATAAAATAAAACCCAAAAATCAAATAATTATAAATACACTCAAAAACCTTCACACTAATTTTATGATACACAATTTCATGTTCTGGCCTTACACATGGCTATCAATTAAGCTGAGAGAAGATAAAATTTAGTGCACCCTTGAAGGATAATATCATCATTCTCCTCTGATATTTGTTCCTTTTTTCACAGCCTGTTAAAAGCACTCAAATAATGCAGATCAGCAGGGAAATGTGGTGGTCACACAGAAATGAAAGCCAAAAACACTAACCAAACACATGCCATTGTCCCATTTTTCTGCCCACCCTGCACATGCTCTCTGTCCCATTTTATGCTTCTCCTTTTCATAACTCATCATCTTACCCTCATATAATAAATTAAACCAACACTTTCACACAACTAAATTAAATTAAAATGTGTAGTTAGAGATCAAATAAGCTAATTTTGCTCTTTACTGTTACACTCTATGGATTAATAATTAAATATTTTGGTCATGTGTTTTATAGAGCTGGTGCAACGGTTGCACGTTGAGACGCCAACGCGACGCATTGTAGGTGCTGAGGGCAGGTGGTCAAGTGGTCGTTGGTGAGGCCGGCCGCCTGCATGAAGGAGTGGATGACGGTCGGTCCGACCAACCGGAATCCCCTCCTCACCATGTCTTTGCTTATGGCTTCTGATTTTGAGGTCTTAACAGGCATTTTGTGGCATGATTTGTATTGAGTGGCAATGGGCTTGTGATTCACAAATCCCCATAAATACTTGTCAAATGATCCGAAATCTTTCTTGATCTGTATAAAAATTAAGAAGAATCTGTTAAAAACGCTCGTGTATACGGTATATTAAACTTTTAACTCTTATAATAAATGAGTACAAATTTTCTTGAATTACATGCATTTATGTGCCATTAAAAATATGTACAACTATACGGTTACAAATTTAGGAGACATATGATCATGCCAGGTCCCACATACGGATGTCAATAGTTGCACCAGTGTTATGAGGAATGATAAATTATGAGGGAATTGAAAAGGATAAAAATGATAGATAAATAAGAGTTGGGCTACTTTTTGAAACTTTAAAAATTTATTGTATAATTACCTGAAGAATTCTGCTAGAATTGTCTACAACTCCTCTGACTTGGCTCAATTCTATGCAATATTCAGCACTGATTGATGTAATTTTCTTCTCTGAATATTTTGAGACAGTTTCTGCATCAAATCCTGAGAAAGCATCCCTGCAAAAATATAGAAAGTAAATAAGAGTTGAGTAAATGATTTTAACAAAACTTCTGTGTAATTTTGTCAAGAAATTCCAAATTTAAATCATACCCACCTAAATTCTTGCCTTTTCTTTAACACTGAAGTCCAATCTGATCCAATTTGTGCACCAGTCAATACTAACAATTCAAACAGCAGCCTGCATGTCATAAAAAGATCAATCCCAAATCTCAATGTTTAAGAGAAATGAATCATACATACATACACACACACACACATATATATATATATATGAATATAGAGAGAGATAGGGGGGGGGGGGAGCTCTTACTTGTCATCATGGGCAGGAACACCCCATTCTTCATCATGGTAAGCAACATAGATAGGGTCTGCAAGAACAACACAATAAGCATACCAAAAAAAAAAAGCCAAATTTTCTTGTTATTAGTTCTTTATGAAATGTACTGATTGAGAAAATTCTTCATACCCGAATTTGGTGTAATAAAGCTGCATCTTTTATCCTCTGGAACAGGTGCACTAGCAGCAATATTATCAATGGCAACTAAGTTGCCTTCATACTTAGCAGACTTAGTTCTTCCATAATGAGCAATTCTCATTTTCCTCTGCACTTGCATATTTGCGACTTGTTCCCTTCTTGCTGCAGCTATGGTCCCTGGAGCCTCCACAATCGAAGACGGCGAGTAATTCAATGTACTAGTGTCCACACAAGGTGCACTTTTCTTCGACCTTTTAACCGGTGTCACAACTTTGTTAGTGTTTCTTGGTGTCAACAAAACCTTTTCAATGCTAGAATTCAGTCCATTCGGATCATTTCCTCGTTTAATCGCAGGTTGTCGTGGCGATTTTAGCTTGGGAGATATAGGGGGAGTGATTTGGCCAGGCCTGACTTTTGGACTAATAGTAGTAGTAGTAGTAGTACTAATTTGGGATGGCAATGGTTGAACTTTTGGTGGTGGAATAATGGGTTTTGTTATTTGTGTTTTCTTTAGCGAATTGCGGCGTTCTAACAGAGGAACTCTGTTGCAAGTTGGCTGCAGGACAGGGCGGCCATTGATGTGTGAACTAGTTTCTTGAGGTTTGGATTTGGAGGAACACATTTTGTGTTTGTGATTCTTTTGAACTGAGTTCAAATGATTGTTATGTTTTGGGAAAAATGAAGGGTTATGAGGAGGAAATGAATGAATGGGTGGTGAAAGGAGTTGGGATGAGGTTGGGGGAGGATATTATGGGGGGTATATAAAAGGGAAGGTGGTGGGGTAGGTTTAGGGAAGTTGTAACATGTAGGAGTTGGAGTCTGCCATACATCCTCTTGTGAAGGGCATTATCTTTTTGTTCAACTTGAACATGGGAACGATAGTGACTCCCTCCTTCCTCCCTCACTTGGGGTGATGGGGTCTAGCTTAGAATAATATTGTACATGATATATGTTTTATGTTCATATATGAAATAATTCTTTCGTCCCAAAATGATAGTCTCACTTTTTTGTCTATCTTCCCCTGTTATAAAATAAATTAAAAAGTGATATGATGATATTCTAAATTCGCAATTTCCAACATCTTTGGGTTAATGTCGATATTGTCATTTATATTGAGTTGGCAGATTAATTGATCGGTTACTAGAGTTTATAACGTTTACGGCAATAACGTTTGTGAGTTAAATAAACAACATTTGAAATAAGTTGCTTCTAGAGTGCGTATGTACTTCTAAACGCTCCAAATGTTGCGTAATCAAACATGAAATAAATTGGTTCTAGAATTTGTAAGTACTCCTAAACGCTTTGAACGTTGTGTAATCAAACATATACTGCACTAAATGAGAATCTGGGACTCTCTTAATTTGGGATAAAGGAGTACTGTTGTGAAGATTGAATAGATACTCACTTGGTGGTGCAACATGCCACTCAGCCAGCATTTTCTCATGGACCCTTATTTTCATGGTCTCATCACCTTCTCTACTGCAGCTGGATTGAGAGAGAAGGTTTGAGGGCCAGAAAGAAAGACCAATTATTTCTCCCCACCCCTTTAGAGCTGGCTCTAATTCCATCCCCCTATCCCTAAACTTTTTCAATATGCTAATCAAGAAAGAGTCATCGGTTAGAATTTGAGATTAGTTAAGATTCAGTTGTTGGAACTAATCAAATTAAACTGAATATCAAAAGGTTACAAAGGCCTAATTGGGACCTAGTTGACAATCCCTTTATAAAAAATTAACTAGTTTTCTTGCTCCAACTCAAGGATAACTTTATAAGCTGACACACAATGTGCAAAAAGCAATGATCTCAAAGCTTGTTTTGCATATTATTTGCTGTTAAATTCAAAAGTTTATGGAATCTTATTGGCTTGATTAGCACTTAAACCGCGTTCAAAGATGCGATGATTTGTGCAATCTCATTATAATAAACTTTATTTAAAAAGAACATTAAAAATCCGATAATCGTGTGGAAAGTTTATTTTCTTTATTTTGGCTGTAATATGACTAAGTAATAAAAAAAATCCTAGTTATAAACTGACAAATGGTGTGCTTTTTAAATTTAATTATTTCCCATATGAAGTAAAAAAATATACTTTTATTATAATGACATTCAGAAAACTCCGTTGGTTCTATAACAAGAGTCCCATTTTATAATTTGTAGAAAATACAACCTTTAGTAGTAGGAAATTTCTATGGTGCCCGGGGGTTGGGGACCGGCTTGGAGCCCGGTCCAAAAAATTTTTTTTTTTTTTTTTTTTTTTGCTTTTTCACTCCCAAATAATTTATGTGATTTATTGGAACAAAAATTTTTATAAAAAAAAGTGATTTAGGTGTGATTTGGATACAGATCAAAAACAGAGTTACACAGTTACACAACTGTGTAACTCTGTTTTTGATCTGTATCCAAATCACACTTGTAACTCTGTTTTTGATTTGTATCCAAATTACACCTAAATCACTTTTTTTTATAAAAATTTCTGTTCCAATAAATCACATAAATTATTTGGGAGTGAAAAAGCAAAAAAAAAAAAAAAGACCGGGCTCCAAGCCGGTCCCCAACCTCCGGGCACAACAGAAGAACTCTTAGTAGTAAAGTAAGTCATAAAAGAAGAAAAGGATCGTCTTGGGGGTATCAGTGAATGCTGATTTTGTTTCTCAAGGGATTTTCATATAAGCCAAATCTAAAACTTGGAACTGTAAGCAGTGTAGAAAAAAGCCGAGTTTTGAGTTGTAAGCAATAACTGACAAGACCCAAAGTATATAACAGTAAAAACAGAAAATGAATATTGAACTGATACAGATACTAATATCTCATACGCAATTTTGTTGCTTTCAGCTTTGTCATGTTCACCATACTGCTAATACGCCCATGGTCTTGCTACATTGGCCCAAGCTTTTTATGTTATTTTTCTTATTTATTGGTCAGAAGATATTCATCCCTCTATTATCCCTCTCGTTATAAAGGATATTGCTTAATACACAGCTGTGTAGTGCACAGTAGGCTATTGCGACGTTTTTTTTGGCTATAACCCAGAATATCTATAGCGACGGGTGACCCAATATTATAGCCCAAAAAAACCGTCGCTGTGCACGACATAATTGTGTACGTACATTTTTTCATATATATATATATATTGATTGATATGCAAAAACTAATCTTAAGGGAAAACCCTAAATAAAAAATTATTAAGTCAGCACCATATAAAAATGTCTTGTTTATTGTACTTAGTGTCTTCAGAATTTGTTGAAAAGAATTTGAAGTTAATTATAAAAAATAAAAATAAAAAATTATTGTTTCGATTGAAAATGAAAACGTTTCAGTAAAGTATAGGTCATATTTTGGTTACTTTCGGTTATTTAATTTAAGGTTCTTTCCAACTTTTTTAACAGTGGATAAAAAGAAAGGTCTATATAGCAACAAGCCTAGTAAAACTCAAAAAAATGAGGCCAAAAAAGAGGAAATTTAAGGGCAGAGGGATAAAGAGTCCCTCCTCTTTTTACCTCCCATCCCTTCGGTCCTACCAAACATAATAAACCCTCTTATTTCAATCCATTTCTACTACCTTTTCAGCTTTTTTTTTACAACCAAAAGCAAATCATGGTAATAAGTTACAGAGTAAAACAAAATCCCATTTACAAGCAATGAATCGAATATGAAAGAAATCCTTACAAACTTTATCATTAAGTAATTATAGTTGTGGCCATTAAAATTTTTTTATATTATTTTATTTTAGACTAGAAACCATGGGCGGATCCCGCCTAGAGGTAGGGGCAAATTGACCGAAATTTTAGGGGACAATTTTTGTTTTTTATTTTTAATTATTATTTTTTGTATAGTATTTAATAAAAGAGTGCTTCTACATGGACATGTTTTTTGAACATGGAAATTGGACATTTCCATGTTCCCTTGGTTTTTTTTTTGTTTTTTTTTTGGTATATATCCAAACATATTTATACTATGGATTTATAAAAAAAAAATAAAAAAAAATCAAAAAAATTAGGTGTAATTTGGATATATATCAAAAAAATGGTTGTATGGGCCCATACAACCATTTTTTTGATATATATCCAAATTACACCTAATTTTTTTGATTTTTTTTTATTTTTATTTTATAAATATATAATATAAATATGTTTGGATATATACCAAAAATAAAAATAAAAAAAAACCAAGGGAACATGGGTAAACTAGGGGACCGGTCCAATTTTCCGGTACAATTGGCCGGTCCGCCTAGACTTACTGTTAATAAAAATATGAAAGTTCATGTTATTAAATTATTGAATGTCTCAAACTTCTACCCACTTCGTTTTTCTTCTTCTTTTTTTTCGATCTTCCGGTCACAACGTTGATTCATCAAAGAAAAATTCTTTCAGTATATATGTTTTAATTTTTATTTTTTTTATTTTTGTAATCTCACAAATTTAATAATTGCTTGTTAATTTTTATAATTATTGAAAATGATGATGATATTTTTGTAACAACGTTGACCCATTAAAGAAAAATTCTTTAAAAATGAGTGGATGAATGATTATTTAATAACTTGCATTGACCATTATATTTTGCAGTTATTGAAAATGAGACTATCATGCAACAACAAATTCAAGCAATGAAGCCTTGAAAAATATTATTATGAAGAATTTTTTAGTATTATTCAATATTATAATTTATTTTATTATATTTTTATTTCTTCATAATTTTTCCAAGCTGAGAGCATCTCCACTAGAGATGCTTGGAAATTGATGCTAAATGGGGTCCACGAATGACATGGCAAGCCTCTTAAATATTTAATAATAAAGATAAATTTGTTAAAAACTCATTCATTGTAGTGGAAGTGTTTAGTAACACTTCCACATTTTCAATTTCAAACTCCCTTTTCAAACAAGTTCAACGACTATGCTACGTTTGGATCGAAAGAATGAAATGAAGAGTGAAATGATTCATTCCATTATAGTTGGAATGAGTTATTCCATATGCTCTCCCTCCCTCAAGGAACCAAACACAATTTTTTTCATTCCAATCGCAACCAAACACAATTTTTTTATTCCATAGAAATGAATCATTACATTCTCCTTCCTATTCCATCAATCCAAATCGTAGCATAAAGATTTTTATATTGCTGAGCCCTACCATTTGTCAATGTTAAACTTCATGTTACAGTTAACAAAAAAATAAAATTCTAACCCATGGGACCCACTACTAACCCCCTTTCTAATATATACAATACAGTATTTTTTTATTTTAAAATAAGAATCTGACACAAAACACTTTATTAATACATACAATGGAGATGCTCTAAGGGCTAGATTCGCCTTTACGAGAAACCAGTCCAATTATACACCACTCCGTGATGCGTAGCGTTACTACAAATCCCAAGATAATATTTTACTCCCTCAGTTCCTAAATAACTGACGTTATAAGTCAATTTTTTTGTTCCCAAATATTTGACGTTATAGGATTTCTAGGAGAATTTATATATATCCATATAATCCTTTCTTTTCTTCCTATTGGATTTCTAAACAAAATTAAAGACTTGAAAATTGTCTCTCTTCTTCTTATTGGAGTCATATAAAAAATTAAAGACTTAAGAATTCTATCTCTCCTTTCTATTGGACTCTTTTATCTTTTTATGTATATCCGTGCAATCCTCTCTCCCCTTCCTATTGGATGAATAGACAAATGAATTGGAGTAATTAAGTTTCTTAATTAGTGTGCATTGACGTATAACGTCAGTTGTTTAGGAACCGAGGGACTATCAACTTTCCTTAGAATTCAAAGTAAATATAACAACTTTACAATCATTTTAAAGAGTTGATCTAAATTGACCAAAGTCAAGATAAGTTTAAACTCTTTGTAAGAGCAAGGAACTAACCTTTGATTCTCCAACCAGCCAATCAATGTCAACTTTACTTAGCCACAAAATAAACATACCATGTGTTGATCCGACATAATTGCATTAATAATACTAGGCGTTTCACTAGACATAACCAAGGCAAAACATATGCATGATTGGCTATAATGCCATTTATCCTTTTAACCTTTATTTGTTCTTATCAGTTTGAGCTAAAGGGCAGCCACTAATTATTATATTTTTCCTTCCTAAAAATCAGATATAAAATTGAATTATTAATTTGAATCCATCTTTTTCCTATCTTCTTCTTCTTCTTCTTCTTCTTCTGTTTTCCCCACTTTTTTTTCTTGTATTTTCTAACATGTGCACGGTCCGATTAAGTTTGTACGTAGCTACGTACGAAAGTATCAAAATTAGTATCTTTGTATGTATTTATTTATTTGTTTATTTATTTATTTATGTTTCAAAGTAACGTTTCATAAAAGATAACTAGTTTATATCTAGATCAATGATCATCATATAATTATGTCATTTCATCATAAAATTATGTGATTACAGATTTGTATTACCGTATACTCTTTGTATGAGATATATTTTTTTAGTTAATTCCAAAACTATAGATACGTATCTTTGGTAAAAATATTTTTTTTAAAGTTATTGATTTTACATATATATCTCTAATTTTGGAATGAATAAAGTAATATAAACACAAGACTCTTACTATATATTACAACAAATTTGTGTCGAATTACAATTACAAAATATATCATACACAGAATTAGATAGAATTACAAGATGATCCCACTTATTACACATCTTTCCGAACAGATTATCACTAATACTTAGTCATGACAATCAAAAAAGTAAATCAAAACATGACATCTAATGGGTGCTAATTATATATTATATACTTGTGCTTGCTTTCAACTTGCTGCCATGTTTTAAAGCTTCCATATATATGATTCGAAGGACATGAAAAACCTTTCTACTTGTGATGGATAAGGGCCAAAATGTATTTCTCATCCGTACGAAATCCAAATACTGAAATTGCTTAACTGTACTGAAAATGCAATTGATGGACCAACTAAAAGAGCATGCAATTCTGTTTTTTTGTCTAAAGGGTAGGCTCTAGCTCATCCTTATACAATGGACCAACTTGTTTGTTATTTACATTCAATTTAATCATGTGGGTGGGTAGTGTAGTGTCCCTTTTCACAAATTAAATGCCAAAAATTAAATTAAATTTGGTTTAAACGAGTTTTAGTATTAATCGAAAGAATAAAACAAAAATATACATGTTATAAAAGAAATTTTGAATTTTGAGTAGCCCTAGCTGTCTAATTAGTGTACAAATCCACCGGCATAAATGTGACCATTTCGAATAAGATGGTGGGCGTGACAATCTGCGTCTCCCAGGTCACAGGAGCTGGCATATTACAATGGCCTAACAACTTATGTTTCTTGATACTAATCTTCAATTTTTATTTTTATTTTTATTTTAAAAAATAAAATGAAAATAAATTTAATAATTTTTCGGGTTTTTTTTGAGTCATGACTAGGCAACTCTTGAATGAATGTAATGTGATTAGAGGACAATGTGCCCCTACAAGTTGGAAATTGGCGCAGGCGTGCTTGTGTGAGAATTTGTGGGAAACAAAAATGGAGAGGACTTGGGAGGGAGATAGAGACCTCTCTTGGTGTACCATTTATTTCATGTCCATGGAGGATAATAAGTTGAATAATTGAATGGGCTGGATAAGATGAGGCATTTGTCTTTGTTTTGGGACTAATTGTTAAAAATATTAATTTAATGGGCCAGAGTTCAAGTCCAATGTGTGTCATGGTCAAATATTCTCTCCATCGTGGGGAAAAAAAGTTTTTTTTTATTTTTTTAAAAAAACAGTGAAAATGGTACTCTTTTTTTTAAACAGAAAATGTAAATATTTTTATCAATAAAAATGTATATATTTTTATCAATAAAAAATGTAACGAAGTACTGATCTAAAACATTACATTTGCATATATGTTTGAAGTTTGAACCCAAAAAAAGAAGGAACTACAAAATCAAGAAAATCAGTAGGATTTATGTATTAGTTTTCGATTATCATCTTAAATTAATGCTTTAATTAATTGTTCCACTATCCTATGTTAGGGTTTAGTTGCAACTTGTATAATATATATTCAACACAAGGGAGAGCATCTAACCTAAGATAGTTCCCTAAAAACACTTCTAAAAATATCATGGAAAAAGCTTAAAATACAAGTTACATTCAAAAGCACTAATATTTGGTTTCTCAATAAGTAATTTTAAACCCAAAACTCAAGTTGAAAAAAAGCAATTTTTTAAATTCAAAGTAGCAATGAAATATAATAATTGTTCATTGGTATTATATGTTTCTCCAATAAATAATTTTAGACCCAAGACTCAATTTGAAAAAAAATGCAATTTTTTAATTAAAAGTAGGCATTGGAAAAAAACAATCGGTATATTAAATTTAATAAGAAAATAATATATATTGTGAATGTTTAATTCCTACCAATCTCATGTATTGATAAGTTTCATAATTGTAATTCGATGTAAATTATCACAATACATAATAGACTCAAATTTAATTGATCAGGAAAATCAACATAACAGACTCAAATTTAATTAATCAGAAAAATCAATGTTTACATTCCTTTAATTTGGCAAATAAATTTTATCGTAGGAATTTTCTTTAATTATAATTTAATACAAAATAGATTTTGTTCAGTTTTTCACAGAATTCAGAATTATAAAAAGGTTTTATTCTATTTCAAGACAATTCAGAAATCATAAAAAAAGGCCCATAATTATTATAAAGTGGCCCACCAAACATTAGACTTGAATTGACGGGGGTGTGCCAGGCCCTTGCAGCAGCGCAAACTGCAACACATGGGCGACGCGCGAAAACCCAGCAGCAAGCCACTGTGGTAGGCTTTCCCTCTCAAAAAATAAATTTAATATGGTGCGTCCCACAGCCCCTATAAGTCACATATCAAATATTAAACTAATAAGAACTGCACTGATCTTAACCAAAAGGCCGAGGAAGGTATGTTTTACTCAACAGCTCCCGCCAGCGATGCGGGACTCGGCAAAAGTGCATCTTATCAGCTTATGAAGCCTATATACCAATATTGTCTATTCGTCTGTCAACAAAGCAAACACAATGCAAACTATCTTTCCACCATCAACAAAGCTTATCAAAACTCAAACTAATTTACATTTTTCCAATATATACATTTGCTTCAGTTTTACAGTTCCTAAATGCTCCCAATATTCTTGCAGACTACCACAAGCAAAAGTACACGATATATATATATATATATATATTTATATATTCCAACAAGAAAAAATATGTTGCAAAATTTGTAACTGTGATTTTTATATCTGCAAGAGAAAAAAAAAAGACACCATTACTTCTGTACAAACTATAATCGGTTGGGTTAGTGCAGAACAGGCGTTCATCTGTGGTTAATCTTGACTTGTATAGATGATAAAATTAAGTAAGAAAAACCACTTCCACCAATGGAGTTAATTAACCAAAAAAAGAAAAGAAAACGCCGTCCTTCAGCTCATGTTTCATTAAATCAAAACATTGCTCAAAGACGGTTCTCTGGATCACAACAAAGATCTCATTCAACTCTAATCAGTATATGCACGCTGCACAACGTCCAGTATAGGAGCTCGACATATTGGATATTTTCCACTACCCCATTGCAGCTCTTGAAACAGGCGCATATGTGCCCACATCTGAATAAAACATGGCAAAACATATGAGAAAATGAGTTTGGTGACAAAGTGCTGCATATTCAAACATAAATACTTTTAACATGAATTCAAAATTTCAAAATAGAGTTAACTTCAAAGGCAAAGTACCTGTACCAAAGAGAATCAACTTCAGAGTCTTAGCAAAGGCAACAAGTTCCTTTTCTTGGAATTCTACTGATGGTCTCTCCTTTCTTTCGAGCTGTAAAAATATTAATTAGTTGAGCTTCTTGATAGGTTTTGATGCATTGATAAAACCTTTACCTGGCACTATATTTACACAAAAAATATTTTTTTTTTAAAAAAAACTATAAAATAAATAATAGGCAACTTATCAAGGTCCATCATATATAGCAAATGTGCTGACCTGAATGACTTGTGGAACCTGCCGCCTCATGCTTCATGTAACGTTGCACTTTCACCTGCATGTTCATGCAGCTTTTTATTGATTTTCGTAGATCGGATATCTCCTGATGAAGTTGCTCCATATGTCCTCTCAAATCATATATGAGCTCCATCTCCTGTTACACCAACAATATTAATAAATTTACCTTAAAATTGAAGATATATACTTGAGGACAAAGTTTATTGCAAAAAGATCAGAGGAAAAACTCACAATTGAAGGATGCTGATTCCTAAAAGAAGAGCTTTGTTGAGTTTCTTGAGTGTAAGACTTAAATGAAAGAAATTTTTGCAAAGATGGAGATGCAACAGAATCATCACTAACATCATCGTTTCGGTTAGGACTCCATGATCTCAATAAAGATGGTGAAGCTGAATTCATCGACGATGATGGTGTTTGATCAAAATATTCTCCAACTTCACAAAACTGTCGCACAATTGGGCTCTTGTCTTCTTCCTCAATTTCTTCATATTGTTGTGCACTTGCCTCCTCTTGGTCATTCTCTTCTACCACCTTTACCTCCTCAGTATGTTCTTCTACCCGGTTTTCTATTAAAGTTTGTTGTCCTTGAGTGCGAGATATCATTAGCTGGTCTATTCTATTTCGCAGTCCACTGGAAAGAAACGATGAAACGCTTCTTCTGCACAGATTAATCAAAAGGTCATAGTGTTGTAACCATAATTAAAAGGTAAGGGAACAAAAGGAGAGAAATACAAATTGACATCAAAACAATAGTTGGCATACCTTTCAAGTAGTTGCTTTATATCTCTATTATCAGTGAAAGGATCAAGCATCTCCTGGTACCTTTCTTGCCTGAGACCTTCCCAATCACTTCGTGGCCGAGCAATATCACTTACCCAGTCATAATAGGTTTCTTCTAGCTGCTGGTAACTTGATTGATCTTCGTCCCATTCGCTCGGTGCTTCAGGAAGATTAATAGTCCGGTCAGGACTAGGTTCTTCTAGGTGCCTATTATTGGCTTCTTGATCTTCCCAATCGCGATGTGAAGACGAGATATCATTTATCCAGTCATAAAGGGATGCTATTGACTGCTGTTTGTTGGCCATCGCTTCTGCTACATTCTTGCCTTTCCACCTATTTTGGGATTCTTGGGAGTCAAGATTTTTGACCTCTAAGCTTGTCAATTGCCACAAAACATCAGCATTTGGACTAGCTTCTTTCTGGGGGTTTTCTGTACTCTTGAGTTGGGAGGTGCTTGGCTGTGGAGTCATTATAACATCATCATGTTTGATGTCTACTTTTAGGCGATTGGAGGTGGAACAAGTCTCCACATCCGGGGTGTCATTGACAATATTTGTAAAAGGACTTATTGGATCAGTAACTTCCCGGGGATGAATCTCTTCTTTTAGTTCATTCGAGATGGAAGAAATTTCCACATTTCTGGTGTGACTGATGTCTACTTTTATGCGATTGGAGGTAGAACAAGTCTCCACATCTGGGGTGTCATCGGCCACATTTATAACTTCTCGGGGATGAACCACTTCTTTAAGTTGTTTGGATGTAGTAGGATTTTCCGCAATGGGGATGTGGTCTATCAGCTCTTTGAGTTGATTGGAGGCAGAAGATTTCTCCACATCTTGAGTGGGGTTATTTATCACCTCTTTACGAGGACTTGAATCAACTGCACTATGCTCAACTCCTGTGTTAAATCTCGCCCTGAATACATTTATGAATTTATGTCGGTAAAAAAAGTTGGATAGCTGATCAAGGTCTTATTAGAAGAACAACAAGATTTATATGCTTTTACAGCCAAAAGTTCAAACAAGAATACAAAACTTGTACAATTTATTTCTCAATAAATAACTTGTGGCAGACGTTCTTGAAATTTAACTGATTAGTCTGCCTACCTGAAATCTTAGCATCATGGTTATATCCTATCACCTTGAAATGCTTCCATTAACTTCATATATTCCGTTTATGCAACTTGTTTGAGTTACCCTGAGAATTAAATATCACTAAGTAGAATGTGACACCAGACTGGAAACCAAATGTATAATGCAAATCTAGACCATCTAAAATTGTTCCACATTCAGATTTTAGAATCTGAAAGCTCCTTATTTAATGAATTACCTATATGGCTGCCTAATTCCTTCAACTTTTACTTGGTTTAAATCTAATTAGAAATTCAAAACAAGCAAAACACACTGAAAACATCAATGAAGGTTAGCATCTCCTCAAAACAAGCAAAACACACTGAAAACATCAATGAAGGTTGGCATCTCCTTATTGTTGCTACATTGCCATTCAAGTAGCATACAGGCACACAACAGGCTTCATTTTCGTTCTGAGCTCCATGTAGCATATATAGCATTAACAGAACATGTTTGGCAGTTTCACATTTTTGGTTGTGAAACTAACAAACTCAATCAGCGCCTTCGAAATAGATTTCGCAAGAGATTAAGGATTTTTACCTAAGATGCATGACACTAGATCCTTGTGAATTTTTGGTCCTCCCAGATGATGATGCTGAATTAATGTGGTCACCATTTTTCACTTCTAATTCGTGGCGTAAAAATCTAACCTTAAGCAAAGCCTGTGTTATCACAAAGTGCAAAAACACATAAAAATTTATAGGCAGGCAGGCAGGCATACTAGAAACATAAGAAAAACAATACAATACAAAAAATACTTGAATCCGGCCTCGTTGTGAGAATTTTGAAACAGCTTTACGCTCCCCCAATCCTTGAAGCTCCTTATGCCTCTCGCGCACCATTTGCATAAGCAAATCATTCAACGCTTGGCGCCCTCTAATCCGTGGTGGTGAGGCCATAACAGCACCAAAACCATTATTTCTCATTTCCGGAGGAGGAGGAGGAGGAAGATCATGAACTTTAGGCAATGATGATTCAACACGCTCATTATATTCTTCTCCATTTCCATTTACGGATGTCAGTTTCCTAATAATATCAGCAACTCTTATTCTCTCCTTTTCTGTTGCATTCGAAGTTCTACCACTAGGAGTAGGAGCCGTTCGATCAGATTCCCAATCCATAAATGAATCCTCTGCCATTGATTGATTATCAAATCTTTCCTCAACAGATTCAGAATTCCTCATTGGGACTTCAAGATTTTCAGTAAATGTTGAATTTGAATTGCTCCTGCTGCTACAAACAGAGGAATTAATATCATTATTACTGTTGTTGGTATTATTATTGCCACTATTCAAATTTAAGTTCTTGGACTCTGCCTCAAAATCTCTCCATCTTTTAACAAGTGAAGAAACCGCACGAGTTTCAACACAACATTCCGATTGAGCCGGGGATATTTCTGTTTGAAACACAATTTCTCGGGCTTTACCCCATTTATCGTTGTTCCTCGGATTCGAATGATTGTTGTTTTTATTGTTCCTCTGTTGGGCTTCTGCATTGCAAGAATTTGAATTCTCATTCAAATTAGAATTTGGGATTCTTGGTGGGGCTGAAATGCAAGACTGGACTAAATCTTTGAGGTTTTTCTGCATAGCAACATGAGCATTGCTTTCGATGTATCTTTCTCGCCTGTTATGGTCTCTCAAAACACAAGATGAAACAATTTCAACTTGAGAAGAGGCCATAATCTTTATAGGGATTCTTGAATCGAATCGGAAACCCGATGATTTTACATTAAAACAAGAAAATTACCCATTTGATGAAAATGGGTGGGATTGAAAAAGAATGAAGAATTCATTTCAATCATTAAGAACAATCTTCAAATGCACAACAAACAAAAAAAAAAAGAAAAAAGAAAAAAAGAAAAGCTCTGTTTCTCTCTGTTTTCTACTCTCTGTTCTTCTCTCTCTCTAAAAATGGGAAATGGCTAAACGGATGGAGAGAATGAAGAAAATTAAAGGTGTATGGAGAAAGAGGAAGAGAGAAAAAGATGGGAAATTGGGGTTTTAAAATAGTCAACCGCTTAATTAGCTCAATTTTAACGCATTTGCCTATATTTAGAACTCTTTATTGTAGCTAAGAGAGAATTTTGAAATTTGAAAATCCAAAACTTGAGAGGAGAGAGAGTATGTAGTGTGGAAGAAACAAAGTGTGGCTGAATGATCATATATTCATAACTAGATGTAAACAGTTGAATTTGAGAATTGTTCATTGCGCCACACGTTATAGGAATAAATAAGTAATATAGCACATTTTAAATATATTCAATAAAATTTATTATTTCTTGAAAAAAAAATTGTTGTCTAAATGTCAACAGTTGATAATTAAAAGCTTTCCTTCGATAAATTATGTAATACACTTATTAGAGAATGAACACCAATTTTCTTGGAAAAAGAAAAAGAATGTGTAAATTTTAATATGTAATATATAGTTAAAGTTGAAAATAAATATATAAGGAGAATAATATTTAAAAATATTAATATTGTGTTTTATTTAATCAAAACGTTTAAATATAATTATACTTGCATTAATATGAAGTTACCCCTTTTTTTGCAATTGATGTTAACAAAGTAAAAAATGTTAAGTGGAACTAAAACACTTGTAAAAATGTCTCTATGATGTATTTACTCTATCAATAACTCTTTTTTTTTCTTAGCTATATTAACTAAGATAATTTTATCCATTTTAATTATTCCAATTGTCTTTCAAAGTTTCACAATTCTAGAATAGTTAACCAATCAAGGTACATAGAGGACAAACCCAAAATTTATTAAGTTATAAATTATTATTATTATTACTCCTACTAAAAACAATAAAATTTAACGATCCCAATAAACTCATCAAATTTTTGATTCAACAAACCTAACAATTTTATCAATATCAACGGTGATAATTATCATAATTTATTTCAGTATTAATATAATTTCAATTTTTTTTATAAATATCCAAAAATTAGTATTATTATTATTATCGCTAAAACATTATTTTATATTTAGAGAAAATTGAGAGAGTAAAATGTAATGGAGGGGATTATCCGTCTTGATTAATTCAGTTGTTCAAGTTTAAGGTACTGATTAAAAAAATTTGTAGGACTCAATTGTGAAAATCATAAGACATAAAGGGACCAAACTGTCTTTTGACATTTTAATCTCTACATTCGACTGTACAGTTCCTAGTACCAAAATCAAGAAGTTAAAAACTGTACTCGCTAGAAATTGGAGAGGGATAAAGAGAGGAGAGAGAAGATGCCGGCGAGTGCGACGATGATCGGAGCTCTTCTCGGGTTGGGCACCCAGATGTATTCCAATGCCCTCCGCAAACTCCCTTACATGCGACGTAAGATTCCCCATCCCTCTTCCTCAGTTCTTTACTCAAACGCATATTATATATATGCAGCAAATATGATTTAAATTGGAAGATTTTTGACCTAATTTTGTAAAGTTTGAATCTTTTTGGGGAAAATACACGGGTTTCAGATCCGTGGGAGCATTTGTTAGGGATGGGATTGGGAGCGGTGTTCGTTAACCAGCTGGTAAAATGGGACGCTAAGCTGCAGGTGGATCTCGATAAGATGCTCGAAAAAGCTAAGGCCGCTAATGAGCGCCGTTATTTTGGTCCGTTCTCTCTTAATTTCAATTTCTTTCTAGCTTTATAAGTTTAAATTCACTATCTTTTTCCAAGTTTCATTTCTGATTCTTGTTGTTATTGCTGCCAATTAGATTAGGAGCATCTGTTTAGGCCTTAGGTTTATTTGTGGTTCTGATTGTTTCAACTTTCACTTTGACCTGGGAATAAATGAAGCTTATTTGAGCTAAAGAGTTGTGAATCTCTGAGGCTGCCACACATTATGGCTTTACTGTTTAAGAAATCTTGGTAGTTTAAGAATCCGGTTATAAGTAGTTATAGAAAAATCTGGTTATAAAAATTATAAATGGTTAGCATATCCTACAAGTTTGAGTTTTGCAGCATTGTTTTTTACAGTGTACCTCGTTATGGTAATTACTAAGTGGATAAGTTCTTTGGAAATTAATTACCTAGTGAAGGTAAACTGAAGTGAAGATACACAAATGTACTCATAGTTGAGCAGAATATAAATTCTTCTAAGTGATGTTCTCACGCATCGTGGTTTACGAATTGCCATCACAGGAATGAGGAAACCCAGATTTTAGTGATGTAAGGCACGTTACAATTATCGATGCTTTGATTTGTTGAAGTGCCAGTTGAACATGGTGGTTTGAGTTGCAAAGATAGATTATGTAGATCAACTTTGAATCAACACCAGAAATTATTGTTATCATGAGTGACCAACTAAGATACAAGGTTGCTCATACCTGTTGGGATTAGGGTTCTCATGGTTTTAAAGGTTCAATTTGCATTTTCGTTCGAATAAATTTTAATGTCATTACTATAGTCTTAGAGCCAGAGTTTAAAAAATCAGTTTGGAGTTCTACTCCTGGTTATTTTAGGAGAAGTACAGTATAAGCCTATTATCAATATCTATATAAACTCCTTGTATTTTAATTTATTTGAGTTAATAGTAATTTAGGGTGTTTGGTTGAATTTGCGCAGCTTTAATTAATTTGAAGATTGTTTTTTTACTTTCTTCTACAGCTTTCATCCCCAAATTAATCTGCAATTTAGTTTCCGAACTTAGTCCTAAGAAGTCAAATAAATTATTTCTAATTCTTCTTGGTCTTCCGAGTATTACTAGAAAATTTGAAAATTGCTGCTACTAAAATCCGAGGTTAAACCTAATAGTTTCAGAAGTTTCTATAGCAGTAGGTTACAATTAACAGTAATTTTGCTTAAACTATTGATAAATCCAACCTTCCATCCTCTAGCAGGGAGCCTGGCACATATTTTTAATCTGTTAATTCACACGATTGGGTATTTGGAATTTTGATCAATTGTTGTCATGCTCGTGTAATTCTGTTAATCTGCTTCTTAGAAACACTAATAGTTTTTGTATATTATAATTTATGAATATCTGGAATTATGTGGGTATTTTAATTCTTCTTTTAATTGGATTTGCAATTCCTATTTACAGATGAAGATGATGAGTAGCACTCAGGTAGCTTGGAATGAATAAGCTCCAGTCTTGCCATTCACTTTTACAAGTGTTGTTTCTGCTCACGCTTTTACTATGCGTTGTAGAAGTTAAACATATGTGTGTGATTTATTTTTATTATCTGTAAGGCTAGATCCATTGTAGTTTTGTTGCACAAAAACTTTTGAGATGCATCAATACTGAGAATTTGCTCCAACATCTCCTTTAATAATAGGATCATATTGAGAATAATTTTCATAAATAATTTCAAATGAGCAGACATTATTATCCTCTGTTGTGCACACTTATATAATGTCAAACATAGGTTTGAGACAATCAGCTGCAAACTTCTATTCGTTGTAGTGCAGTATTTTCTTTACTTCTATTCGTTGTAGTACAGTATTTTCTTTGGCATCATCTTATTGTGATGGGATGTTGTAATTGATTTTTATCTTGCTGTGATGGGTCGTCGCAAATTGATCAAGTTCTACTTGGTTTCCACTAGGCATGCAAACGAACGAATCGTTCGCGAACAAGTTCGGTTCACGAATAAACCTGTTCACGAATAGGTTCGGTTTGGTTCGATTCGAATTAACTTGTCGAGTCGAATTCGCATATGGTATCACGTTCGATTGCTCGATTGAATATGTAGTTCGGTTCGACTTTGTTCGCGAACAGTTTGGATTCGGTTCAGTTCGATTGGTTTGCGAGTAGTTTATTCGAGTTCGAATTGTATTTCTTACATGTTTAATGTTTTTAAATTCTAAATACAAATAATTGATTATTATATATTAAATTCTAAAGTCTGTCTTATCAATAATTGTTAAATTTCTCGTAATTTTTTTTATTACTTAAAACATCTTTTTGTTTTTTTAATAATTGATTAGAAGTAGCATTTTTATTAAATAATTAATAAATAATAATGTGTACTTCTTCACCTCTAATTTAATTAAAATAATTTTAATATTTTTATAAAAATTGTAACAATGATTGTTGGATTATTACAATTTACATCACTAATAATTTAATAAATTATAATTCATGTCATAAATCACATAAATAAAGTTATTAATCATCATGGAATGACAATTTGACATTAATTATATAAAAAAGATACAATACAATTGCTTACATTTACATAAGTTATTTAAATTGCTAAATTGAGATAGAGAATAGAGAAATCAAGTCATCAATGTATCGAGATTTCACTAATAGTCTTTGTACAATTACTATTGTACATTACATCAACTATCAACTATATAATTAAAAGTACAAAATTTGATTTCACCAATTTTTGAATTTTTTTAGTGTTACAAACTTACGGTGTATATGTGAGACAGTGAGAGAGAGTGGTTGGTTAACTTTAATTTATGTAATTAAGTAATCATATTTAGTGTAAAAAGTAGTGTTTAATAATCCAATTAAGTAATATATTGTTTATAGCTTATTTTTAGGATGAATTGCTTAAAGATAATTTTGTTATTTATTTAATTATTCTTTGCTTCAGTGCATGTAATGAATTGATTCAAATATTCATGAACTTGATCAAGTCCGAATATGTTCATAAGTTGTTCATGAATGAATTTGTGTTCGTGAACGTTTAGATATTCACGAACATGATGTTGTTCGACTATGTTCGCGAACTCGAGCATGTTCGCGAACAGTTAACGATCCGAACTCGCACATATATGTTGGTTCGATCATGTTATACGAACATGTTCGAGTTTGCCTAATAGTGTTCGAGTTCAGTTCAAGTTTGTCAAAGTTCAGATCGAATCGCCTGCCCACTCAACTGTCATGCAAATTACGATTTCTTGAGGCCCTCTCTCCAAGGACAATACTTTGGGGCTCACTTTTTAATACATTTTGTAGTTTACACTACCGAGTTTGTCCATATTGGTTTTCTTTCTTGTTTTTTAACACCAAAGATGAGAGTTTTTTTTTTTCTTTTTTTTTTCTTTTTTTTTTTTATGGACATTTACCAAAGAGGAGAGCCAACTCCTTGTTCTTATAGTTGAATATATTTGGTCTTGGGCTTTATATTATGGTTTGAACAAATAGGTCATTAATGATCAACTAGATGCCAGTAAACTTCAATGGTTCCCCAGCAATGACATCATCCAAGTCTCCGAATTGTAATACCATCTAAAACATCAAAAACTATCCATAAAAATTGAAGCCACGAGTGTGGATATTAACATATGAGCATTCTAGTTGCAACCATGTTGAGCCTGATGTTAGCCCCCAAAAAATAGGCAGTTAAATTCAGCTAGTTATATACCTATCCTTTGATTGCATGAACTATGCATATTGATCTGGACTCAACTTCTCCGGTTGATGCATCCTATCATTGAATACATGGAGGAGAAGATCAGAAACTTGACGAGATGATGGCCTTTCCATAGGTGCAGTTTTTGTGCACTCCAGTGCTATTTCAAGCACTTGAAATGCAGCACTTTCTTCGTTTGGTAAAAGAGGTTTCAGCACTGGATCTATCAGCTCCTCCCGGGCAGATCCTTGCATTTCTATATTGGACTCGAGCCATCTCACCATGTCCATATTCTCCCCAAAACTCCCATCAGTTGGCATCCTCCCACTCACAAGCTCTATCAGCACAATCCCCATGCTGTAAACATCACTCTTCTCTGTTGCCTTGAACGAATAAGCATACTCTGAAAAACATTACCAAAACTTGTTAAAATGAATTCGTAGAAGAAAAAAAAAACATGTGTTATTCAAATGAGAACCATTTTTCTTACCTGGGGCAATGTAACCATAAGAACCTGCAAAACAAGTGTTTGATTCAATTGTTCCCGAATCATAATTCTCAGTGATTGCTTTAGCCAGCCCAAAATCTCCCAAATGTGCTTCCATATTGTAATCTAACAGCACATTGCTAGATTTTATATCCCTATGAATGATCTTTGGCGCACAATCATGATGCAGGTACTCCACTCCCTGTGCTAAGCCTACCACAATCCTTAATCTTGTCTCCCAGTCAAGGCTCCTCTTCTTCTTGACATTCAATGGTTGCTTGTGCAGCCAATCCCACACGCTTCCATTATCCATGAACTCGTATATCAATAGGTTTGGTCCCTCTCCCCTACTGCTGCAATATCCCAGCAACTTCACCAAATGCCTGTGCCTTATCCTCCCGAGTGTATTTAATTCTCTCGCAAAGCTTTTATCCAGCAAAATATCATCTTTTCTCGGTATCTTCTTAACTGCTAATGTTTCTCCTGTAAGCATTTCAGCTTTGTAGACTGTGCCCGATCCTCCTGACCCAATTATGAACTCATCACTCAGATTATCTGTGGCTTCCATAATGTCTTCCCATCTGAAATGATTCTTGGCAGCACCATACTGAAAAAGAGGTCTTCGTTGTGTTTTGGAGGAACTGGAAGTGTAAGCAGAATTCATTTCACTAGCCTTTTTGATGGACTCGCGCTTGTGTTTGAAGAAAAGGGCGGCTCCAAGTAACATAAGGACACTGGCTACAGTAGCTGATATTGCTGAAATGGCAACCACTGATGATTGGCTCAAACCAGATTGCTGATTATCAGAATTGATCTCGTTGCAATGCTCCAGAGGGCTCCCACAAAGATGCAAATTTCCAGTAAATGCATCAGCAGGCCAATGTGAATACCGCTTGTCAAGATTTCCTTGAAGATTGTTGTAAGAGAGATTCAGGTGCGTCAAGCTGCTCATGCCACCGAGCTGGGGTGGAACTTCTCCAACAAGTTCATTCTCGGATAAATCTAGTGCTTCAAGTTTAATCAGGTTTCCAATGGAAATAGGGATATGGCCAGTGAGATTGTTGTAACTAAGGTCTAGAATGCTCTGAAGATCTCGCAGTTGTCCAAGCTCGATGGGTATTTCGCCACTAAAGCTGTTTCTTGAGAGCCGGAGTTCATAAAGCTTGCTCAATTCACCTATGGCCGGAGGAATTGCACCAGAAAACTGGTTTCTTTCAAGATTGAGGACATTAATGGACCCAAGTTTACCAATTTCAGGAGGGAGAGTTCCATTAAGTGAATTGCCATCAAGAGAAAGCACCAAAAGATTAGAACAATTGAATAGCTCTGGTGGAAGAGGACCATAAAACTGATTAGAAGAGAGCTTGAGCTCTCCCAAATTAGGCAAGTTTCCGAGCCACAAGGGGATTCGGCCCGAAAGATGGTTGTTATTGAGATCAATATGGGTCAGATTCTTGCACATTGAAAGCTGAGGAGGTATTGATCCAGTGAGTGAATTATCCGAAAGATCTAAGAGTGATAGTGCTCGGATTTCTCCCAATGTCCAAGGGATTTCTCCAGTGAATTGGTTTTTCCCTAACCTTAGCCTCTCAAGAGAAGGCGATTTACCAAGTTGGAGTGGAAGTTCACTATCAAATGCATTGTTTGTGACATCGAAAGAAAGAAAAGAATGCGAGCTACACAATGCAGCAATGCTACCATTCAATCTGTTATTCGAAAGATTTACTCTAGTCAAGTTTGCAAGATAGGTTAGTCCAATGGGGAGATTACCTTCAAGAGAATTGTTGTAAAGCATGAATTGTTCCAATGCTCGAAGATACCCGAAAGTTGCAGGAATTCCACCGGAGAGACGATTATCTGCCAAATCAAGAATAGTTAGTTGGTGGCAGTTGCCCAAAGTGGCGGGAATTTCACCCAAAAGATCATTCTGCCTGAGGTGAAGGAATTTCAGCTGCTTTAGCCTTCCAATTGTAATGGGAATTTGCCCAGAGAAATGATTCCCAAAGAAATCAATCCATTGCAAGCTAGAGCAGTTACCAATCTCCATGGGGATTTCTCCAGATAACTGATTGTCATAAATATACAGAGTTTCAAGATTCCCAAGCATTCCAATCTCTCTTGGCAGATTCCCCTTCAAATTGTTTTGATACAATGCTAATGTCTGCAAATTGGTGAGGTTTGCTACAAATGATGAAATGGAACCAACAAGAGTATTATTATTTAGAGTGAGATCCGTCAATTCAACCAGCTCAAAAAGTTCCACTGGTATTGATCCATTGAGCGTATTGTTCGACAAATCAAGCTGTTTGAGACCCCGGCAATCTTTTAACTCCACCGGAATTTTGCCAAAAAGCCGATTTTCGCCTAGCATCAAGTGCTCCAAACTGGATGTGTTGGAGCAAATACTTCTTGGTATTGAACCAGATAGATTGTTGCTTGATAAAACCAAGTAAACAAGCTGACCCATGTTGCCAAATTCACTTGGAATTTCACCAGTGAGCTTGTTTGCAGATAAATCAAGATTCTGAAGATTACCCAATTTTTCTAGGGACTTTGGAATTGACCCTCCAAGCTGATTCCCAAGTAAATTCAGATAAACAAGCTGACCCAATTCACCAAGCTCACTAGGAATCTCACCGGACAGAGTATTATTAGCAAGATTTAGAGTTTGAAGATTCTTGAGATTACCCAATTCAGGTGGGATTGATCCAGTGAGATTATTTACAGCAGCTGTAAAAACAACAAGGGTAGAACAATTCCCAAGCTCCGCCGGAATCGGACCCTGTAGCTCATTTTGCTGCAGAACCAAATTCTCAAGTGCCCGGAGTTTTCCAATTTCTGCCGGAATTGGGCCAGTGAGGCTACATGAAGCTAAACCAAGAACAACCAAGTTCTCAAGATTTCCAAATTCCGCCGGCATTCTGCCGGTTAAGCCATTATCTCCGATTCGGAGAACTTGCAGACTGTAAAGGGAACCGAGTTGAGGTGGAATGGGGCCGGAGAGTTGGTTGGAGAAGAGAAGCAAAGATTCTAAATTGGAGAGGTTAGAGAGATTAGGTGGAATGGGACCAGAGAGACTATTAGAAGAAAGATCAAGGTGGAGCAGGTCATTCAAATGGCCAAGAGAGGGAGAAATTGACCCACTGAGTAACGAGTTAGAAAGGTTTAGACTCAGTAAATGGAGTGAGTCATTATCAGGGTCTCTTCCACATGAAACACCTCTCCATGTACAGAAATTTGGGTTCTTTTGGGACCAATCTTGCAGTACATTTTGTGGGTCGTCCACAAATGATTGTCTCACTTCCAAAAGAACAGCTAGAGTTGAGTCTGATGAGTTCTTGCAAGAAACATGCCCACATAATAAAACACCAATCAAGAGAAAAACAAGAAGAAATGTAAGAACTTGTTTTGGTAATGTTGCCATTTGGGTGAAATCAAACAATTTAGCTCTGTATTAAAGATGAAAAACAGATGCTTGGAAAAACAAGAAGAGAGGATAAAAGGATTGATTTTGACTCATTGGACTTGTGTTTGTTGTCAATTGCATGCAGGATTATGAGCAGTTGGGTGTTTGTGGTCATTAATTTTGGGGCAAGTGTTGATCTTGGGTGGCGGATAGAGGCGGTGCATGTAACTATGGGGCTGGAAGTTTTTTGCAGAGAATTAATGGTTCTTGAAATGGGTGACAATTTAAGGGAAACAACAAGAGATAAGAAAGAGAGAGGTTGTCAGTAAATCTCCACTGGTGTACCATCAATGAACACCTAACTACTGTTCCATTAAAAAGAAGAGGCTTAACTACAGAGGTAAGTGAATGTAGCAGGGGAGATACATATATACATAGATATATACATATAGAGAGAGAAAGAGGCAGAGATGTTACGGTCTGATTGCAGACAAAGGTCAAACAAGGGGTAAGAAATGTACTACCAGGTAAATAAATTTATGTCAGTTTGTTCATACCAGCGTTCATATGGTTTACCGTGTTTATAGCTCATTATATTATTTTTGTTAAATTGCATTTGAGTCTTAAATATTAAAATTTTAAGTTATAAATATGTTGTGTTTGAGATAAATTATTTATAAATGACAATATTCATAAGTGCGTTTAAATTTTCAAACAATCTGAACACACTAAATGCTCGAAATATTATTTGATCACACATACTTAAAAATAGTATTCAATCCAGAACATACTTAGTAATTGTATGTTAAAAACTTTATATCATATAAAGTTGAAGATGTAACAATTAATTAAAATATATCAATAATTTTAATGTATATATATAGATATAGATATAGAGGCTAGCGGTAATGAATGAGAGGGGAATGGGATTGGAGGGTGGTGGGGTTTAGCTTGTTTTGGTGTGTTAGCTCAAAAAAAGAGTTAAAACCTAAAACCTTTAGTAAAGTGATCGGTTGGATTCCCAAATTATGCAATTGAAGCAGCTTTCCAAAGTCAACTGTGTCCCCATTCCCCACGTATGCAAGATTAAGATAACTAACTTGTCTACTCCCTTAAGATTTTACTCATTACCACCAAGGTTTTCAAACCCGGACCGGTCCTCGAACCGGAAAAGTTACCGGGTGGATGGGTCACTGGTCCAACCAGTGGTCGGACCGTTATTGACCCAGTGACGTCATTAATATGTAATAAATAATTAATAATTAATTATATTAATTATTATTATATATTATATATAATATTTAGTAAATATGTAAAATTATTCAATTTATCTACCCAAAAACAAAAAACTAAAAAAAACTACTACCTAATAAGTAATAACCTATTAGTCTAGTCACTGGTCCAAGATACATTCAAATTCCAAAATTCAACCACAAGTTCAAGTCTTCCATTAAATAAATGTAAAGATATGTAAAATACCAAACAAAGTCTCAACTAAATTACTAAAATAAAATCCATGACACTTGATTCACAAAAAACATAAATCATTCTGAGGTCGAGAAGGTGATGCTTCTCGAAAATTATAATCATCATCTTCATCTATTAATCCACGACTATGAGTACCACTTCCACTTGCTCCTCCAAGTCCTCCAAGTTCTTCAAGTCTTCCATGTCCTCGAAGTTCTTCAAATGTAAACGGGTTACTCAACGACAAATTTGTGAATGACGTAAAGTCTACATCATCATCATTAACATCTAAATTCACAATGTCTTCTTCCTCATTCACTTCTACATAAAACAAAATAAAATAAATAAATTAATAGGCTCAATGCATTTAATCTAATATTGATAATGTAAATATTTCTTACCTTCACGAGGACGACGTCGTTGCCTTTCAAAATGAGGCATTGCTCCTTCATCATAAACTATTTTCTCTAACTCATCATAATCAAGAAATGGTTCTTCCTCCTCTTCAACAATCCAAAACTCCGTTTTGTCAATTGACTCATAATCAATTGGATCATAATTCCATCTTTTATAGCAATGCCTAAAATTACAATTTCATATAATGTTATGTGATTTTTTTCCATCAAACTAACGTCATATAATATTAATTATTAAAAATTCATAGAAAGATTAATTGAATTAATAAAAATACCTATTCTTCAACCTCAAGTTATAGTGAACAAACACGAGATCATTAAGTCTTTGATGCTCCAACCGGTTTCTTTTCTTGGTGTGTATGCGATCAAAAACACTCCAATTTCTTTCGCACCCCGATGAACTACTAGTTTGGCTTAGGACTTTGATTGCCAACTTTTGTAAATTTGGAGCACTACTTCCGAACAACCTCCACCACTCATCTACATACAAATAAATAAGTAAATAACAATGACATTAGAAATAAATGAAAAAGCTACAAAGGAACAAAGTTAGCAAGAATAAACAACAATTATTAAAATGGAACAAAGTCAAACAAAAATAAATAAATATAACTTACCCGGTTGAGTAGTCTTCGAAGTAGTAAGTGCAAGCTCCCTACCAAAACTCCCCATCCGCTCTCGATAAATTCTAGTTTCATCTAACAACTTAACTTTACTAGTTGTGGCTTTTTCTTCAATGACATCAAGAAGACCCGCCATAACTTCCGGCTTCCCACAAAATGATTCTTGATTATATTGAAAACAAGGATTCAACCAATATGCAGCCGCATGAACACTTTTACGCAATTGCTTATCCCAACGCTCCTTGATAATTATTGTATAAGGCTTGTACAAGCTTTTCTTTTGCCTAAAAACTTTCTTTATAGCTTTTTTAGCTCTAAACATGCCATCATACAAATATGCAATGGAGGGTCTCTCATCCATATCAACAATTCTCAATACACGCATCAAAGGCTCCACAATTTTGGTTAAAATCAAACAATCATTCCAAAATTTTTTATCCAATATGTAAGAAACCACAACCTTACCATGTGCATCCTTTGCATATCTAGACTCCTTAAAATCCTTACTAGTCACCAAAGCCTGCAAATCATGCATATGATCATAAACATTATGCAATGCAATGAAAGTAGTGGCAAAACGAGTAGGCCCCGGACGAATGATTTCTATCCAATCCTTTCTCTTCCTTAACCAAGCCAATAACCAACCATGATTATAAATGTACTTAGTTATCTTCGATGCCTTCTTAGCTAATTCAACAATATGCTTCATCTTAGCTATGTCCCCTAAAATCAAGTTTAAACAATGTGCAGCACAAGGAGACCAACTAATATTTTTGTATTGTTCTGAAACTAATTTCCCGGCAAGCACATAATTAGCCCCATTATCTGTTACCATGTGAAATACATTAGTTGGTCCAACCCATTCAATTACTTCTACGAATAACTTAGCTAAAAGTATGCCACTCTTCACTGCATCAGAAGCATCAACAGATTTAACAAAACAAATTCCACGTGGACAATAGACAAGAAAATTAATCAAAGATCTATGTCTACCATCTGTCCAACCATCCCCCATAATGGTACACCCACAATCACCCCAAAAAGACCTCATGGTTTCAACAAACAATTGCACTTCTTTTTTTGAATCTCTAAGCAAATTGACTCTCACATCATAATAAGAAGGAACCTTATAACCCAAACCGATTCTAATTGCAGCATCAAACATAGGCTGAAAATATATTGAATTTACAGCATTAAAAGGAATACAACAATCATAAAACCATCTAGCTACAGCCATATTTGCCTTCCACACAGCTTCTTTACCAGCCATAACACTTTTTATAGTAGGTTGTTTCTCAAGTTGGGGCTTTGAAGTAAAAAAGTTGCCTAGTTTTTTTCCTTTCCCCTTCGTTGAATCATTACTACCACTCACTACATTATCAGATGGAGATTGACGAATAATCTCTTCAACATCTACATCATCCCCCTCATGTATTTCATATGGATCATCAAATGAACGCATGTCAACTTTTTCTTTTTTGTTTTGTTCATTTTTTTTTAAGGCTTGTTCCATTTCATATTTTACATCTGGAGGAACTCTCTTACAAGGGCCAACCTCACCCTTTTTCCCGGCAAGATGTTGTTTTATTCTATTAATGCCACCACCTCTAATTGCTTTTTGACAATATAAACAAGTAATAATTTTTTTACCATCTGCAGCTCGCCCTTCACAACAATGATTCCATGCAGCATCCGTCTTTCCCCTTGTATTTGTAGATGCTTGTGATTGCGCGGTTGAATCATGGCCCGATGATGACATGCCAACTGCTCAAATCTAGAAAAAATTACAACAACAAGATTAATGAACTAATTCGAAATTGTATTTTTCATATGCTAACCTTAAACTGAAATGGTGCCTTCTACACAAGTGACATTTGGAATCATTTATCAGGATTTTGGAGTTAGATATTCATGACCTGAAGTTTCTAGCTGCAATTCTTGGGTGTTTAATTTATGAGCAGCAGCTTGTTGATTGTGATCATGAGGTTTGAATTCTACTAATTTTCTTGTTTTGTTTATTTTGGTGGTTTGTGCGGATTTATAATTCTGTATGTTAGATAAGCTGATTGTGTGTTGCATTAGTGCATAATATTAATATATTGTTTGTCCATTTTGTTTTGGTGGTATTGTGAGTGATGATGATGATTATGTGCACTTGATTAGGGGTCAGAGGTATTCCTGAATTTACATTGTGTCATGTATACTTCATTACTAGACTTTTTGGAAGGGAGTATGAAAATAACCTTTCCCCCACTCTCATTACAACAGTTTGACCAATGCAATTCAGAAAACCCAGCAATTGAATCTCACAACTAATATATCACTTAACCTAAATCAAGTCGAACCCAACTACAAACACGTCCACTTTACAATCAAAGAAGTTTGGGATCCAGTGCTTAGATCTCTAACAAAGACCACAACTTTTTTTTTTTAACCTCAATTGCTCAAAAACAAATCGGACAACTGATATAATACAATTTGGCAACTCACCCCAAGTTTTGGAACTGAAATTTAGCGCCAAGTTTTAACTAAATATCAATTCTATGGAACTGTAAATGTTCTTTCAATTCTAATTCCAAAATGTTGCCGAACATATAAAAGTTTATGCAAGGAACACGATTAAGTTGATATCCATACCAGATAAGAGAGGCACAACAGAGCCGATGAGAGGAACAGAGGAAGGGACGCGGCTGACGAGACTATGAGAGTTGAGAGCTTCGCTTCTTCGGGTTTGGACTTTGGTCGCAGCGGCGAGCTGGAGCGTCAGAGAGGCAGAGAGAGAAAGGCAGAGAGCAACGAAGAAGGAGAAACAAAAAAATGAAATAAAAAGCCCTAGCTCGATAGCCCCTATTCCCTAAAGCCTGAATCAAATTTTTTTTTTAATCTGCAAGGAGAGAACCGGTCAAACCCGTGAACCGGTCACCGGTTCACTGGGTCAACCGGTTCAACCACCGGTTCACCGGTTCCGAGCGGTTTTTGAGCAAAACTGGGTTGGTGGCCCAAACCGGACCGTTGACTGAACCGGGTCCGGTTTTTTCCGGTTGGACCGGCGGTCCGGTCCGGGTTTATAAACCTTGATTACCACCATGCAAACTATAAAACCAAAATTTAGAGACTTCTAGATATATTCAAGTTTGAGCTACCAAAACTCCTGTCCTTTTGCAGGCAATTTGAGTTTGTTATGTTACTTGGTGTTTGTGATGATAACGATTGTGGTTATATCGTTTGTAAGTTTATAACGATTAGCCTTATAAATATTGTATTATTTTTGATATGTTGTTGTGTTTGAACGTGAGTTAAATAAATTACGTTTAAAATAAAATATTTTTAAATGAACAAGATTTATTTTTAAGTGCATTTGTATTTTTAAAATACTCTAAACGCACCAAGCATTTTGTATAATCAAACATACACTTTGCCTTTCCAAGCGGGTGAGCTAGCTTATGACATAATATAATCAGATTATAATTTATAACTTAATATATAAATAAACTTTATCATAGTGATCTTTGCTATGCTTTGAGCAAATAATTCCTACCTATCTAGCAAATTTATGGTTAACCCATTGATGCTTTTGCTTTTTTGATGTATTCTTGTAATAGGTGATTTACCAGCCAAGATCAATCTTCTTTCAATCTTGTTCTTCTAGATTGTTTGCAGTCTTTAACCTCATTCCCCGTTGTTAAGTGTGAGCTTATTGATTTTATAATTGAATATCATTAATTATTAAACAATCTTTGTGGAAGAGAAGATAGTCAAACATCCTAAAATGATCCAATGCTTTTGATTATAATTTTGATTCAACAGATCCAATAACGAGGGAGAATTATTTTTATATATGACAGTATCAATTTCTGCATGTAGGGGAATATCTTATACCCATGCATTATGCATATAATATTGAATATATATATGTGTGTGTGTGTGTGTGTGTGTATATATATATATATATATATATATATATATATATATATATATATATATATATATATATATTGTTTTATATTCTTATAATTTCTATTTGTATGCCAGAGGTTGAGAATGTTAAAGGATATGTGGCTCTGAAGTTTTAACGCTTTAATTTGTTGGATTTATTTGGTGAACCAACCCCTCATTTCTTCTGTTGAAAACTTTTTCCTTCAATGCATAAAACCTTGATTATTTCTTGCAGCAACACAAAACTTTGCTACTTTGTTTTCTTAATTGGACTATTAGTTGTTCTAATCCCTTCTCTCTTCCTTTTTAAAACACCCCTAATGCTGATTGGTTTGACAATTAACTTTCTAAATCCACAATTTACTCGATAATCTACGTTTTATATTTCTTTGTCTAAAGTTTTATTTGTAGCCCACCTCTCTTTCATTATGTGTTTGAATAAGTCTAGGCGGACATCTTTTATTGGACATCTTTTTAGACATCTCTCATTTGACTTTTTTTTTTATGTTTTTTTTTTTTGGGTATTGACTCCATACATATTCTTACTAATTATTTTATCTCAAATTTTAAAAAAATCCAAAAACTTGGGTATAATTTGGACTCCGTGTGTTTTGTATATCATACAAAGATAGTCTTTTTTTTTCTTCTTTTTTTTTTGGAAACGTTAACATATTTAATTATAATTTTATAATTTGATCTTTTCTTTGCACGAGGGATGGCGTAAATGTGTATTAAAATTTAAAAGAAAGAAAATCGTAGGTTGATCATTTTTTCATTTTTAATTTTTTTATGAAGAATCTTGTGATTAATATAATTGTCAATCTACATATTATGGTTGACAATAGGTCACAGACCCTATATATACAAGTATACAACTGTATATGGTCCTGGTGTTCAAAGGCTGAGGTAATATAGCCTGGACTTTGTTATGTACTTATATGACAATCTTTAAGCTGTCACTTAATTATATTGGTAAAATTCTTGTACGTAGCTATAAAATAGTCCCAATATACATCAAATTCGTTTATGAAAACAAATTTACCAAATTAAAAATATAATAAGCTACCAAAGAAGATTCCAATTAGAAATTTAGTTTAATATAATTTGCAATAATGTACACTAATAAACAATTCAAATACTTGGCATTCAGTCTCGGATGTTTGGTTTAAACGATAATGATGATATATATGATGTGCTTAATTAATTAGATGCCTCGTCCAAATGAATGCGACCAAAAAATTATTCATTTTAAACCATTCCCTGAATCAGCTAAATTTCTAATGATGAATCAGATTAATCATGAATAAAATTTCAAGTACACCAGTCGGTGTTATAGCCGACAAGCACATATAATAATAATAATAATATTAATATTAATATTTTCTCCGTCTCAAATTATAAAATTATTATCGATTTTTACAAATTAATTTGAGGAATTTTAAATTGATAAGATTCATTAAAAAATAATTACAAAACAATAGTTTTGATAATTAACAGAAGTTTTTAGATAATTTATAATATTTTTCACTTTATTGATTAAAATTAAATGAATCATGTCAATTTAGAATTTATAAATGTTTCAAATTGATTTCAAAAGGTGAATAATGATTTTATGTTTCGAGGGGATGGAGTATTAGATTATGAATGATAGTTATGATTGATGTATAAGTTTTATAAAGAAGTTTTTTTTCTTTCTTATATTTTAAACAGAGGAGAGAGGTAGTATATAACTTGAAAAGGCTTGGCTGACTGCTTCAAATAACACTTTAGATGCAGTTAAAAGATGATTTCCAAAACCAGTAATTAATGAGAGAATCAAGAGTTGGTGGATTTTGTATCCAAAATACTTAAACATATGTTAAGGAGAGTTATTTGATGTTGGCCTGCCTCCCAATAAAAAGGCCATGGAGGAGTACAAAAGTTGTTGGGACACTTAATTATTTACCAAAATCATAGTGCAAATGCAATGCAATGTCAAGCACCTTCTCTATGTTTATCCTATTGAGCTAGGTTACCAACTTTACCACTCTCAATTGAAGGAATGATTGGTTGGTTTGAATAAGTTGTGTTTTCGAATAATTTTTCGTAATAAATTTATGAGATATATCTCTGTAGTTTTTTCTGGTTCACGTAAATTTTTGTGTATAGTTTGTGCATATAGAACTATTCTTGTAACAATATTCTTTTCCTTCCAACAAATGACTTAGCTTGATTTGAAGTTTTAGCATGGTTAATTCACCATGTAACCATTTCGAGTAATAATGCTACATTTGAATTAAATGAATATAAATGGAATAGAAAAGGGAATGGAATAGAGAGTGTAATGGTTTATTCCCTTCCTGACTATAATAAGTTATTCTATACACTCCTTCAAAGAATAAAATTCACAAATTTGATAAGAATGAATATGATTCATTTCATTTCAATGGAACAACTAAATACAATTTTTTTTCATTCTATAATGGTTTGTTTGGTTACAACATTAGAATGAGAATGGAAAAAGAATGGACATTCTTATTCCTATGTTTGGTCAGAATAAGAAGTCACTCGATTTTGATCATCATCGAATTTTTTTTTTTTCAAGTTTATCGATTGGAATAACAATATATTCATCGAGATGAATAAGAAGGAAGCGATTGTGCATGTGGTCCCGTTATTTAAGGTATTTGAGAAGGCAGGAGATGCTGGCTCATGCTGCTATATATCGAATTAAGCATACGTCAAGCAACAGAACTAGAATTGATGATATTTCTGTCTGTCTTGCTTCTAAATTTGATCATCCATGCATATAGCAAAGATGTTACTCACTCTTCTTTGGCCTTGAATTTGTTGGCACTGGCTACTTCTCAGTTATATATTACGTACTGTACTGTAGAGCAAGTGATGGACCAAGTCGCAAATTTGCTTAGGCATGCTGGTGGCTGCAGTTGGTTCGAGACCCCAAACTTTGCCATCTTTTTTCTTTCTATTTTTAGCTTAAAAGAAGGCCAAATAACCCATTTGGTCTCTCTACTCATGCATGGTTTTGTTTCATTTTAATCCTCAACTCTGTCGTCTCGTTAACATGGCTTTAGAAAAGAAAAAAATTGATGAGATATGATTCTTTTAATCCCATGCATGTGAGATTAAGAACAATAATGTCTTTTACCCATATTTTAATTTTGAATAACAAATAAATCTAATCTACTTTTTTTCCTCGTTTATTAGCAAAATTTAACAATTCTCATAATTGATATTAATTTTGTTTTATTTTGATTAGTGCAATAGTCTATAGTGAAAACTACTTACAAATTATTATTGATTGTAAAAATTTATTTTAAAAATTAAACTAAACCTTTGCAAGAATTTAATTTTCAATTTTTGAAAATTAACTATGATCGTATTTATTAATTAAATTGAGAAATCTAATTTTCAAGGAGGTTATTATTCATTTGAGAATAATGATATTGTAAAAGATATTGTTGTCCTTAGTTTCACATATTTGAATTTAAAAAATTACACCTAAGCATTTTTTTTTTCTTTTTCTTTAGTGCCATGTCAGATTTTCTAATTAAAAAAATAAAAATAAAAAATCTTTAAGGATGTCAAACCTATAACTATTTAAGTTGCACCACTTATAATAATGGAATTTCTTAACACGTGCCCTTAGGGCACATGCTAAGCACACGGTTCAAAAGAATATTCTCTCAAACTATGTACATATTCTCTTAAATTTGGTGCAAATGTAGAAATCAAGGGAATATACACACAGTTCAAGAGAATATTCTCTTGAACCGTGTGCTGCCCTTAGGACACATGTTAAGAGGACCCTATAATAATATATTCGGGGCCACTTGTCTACTGGGAGGGCCTTATAGACCGCCAAATTCTGCTGTCAATGCCAGTGCTCATGAAGTTCCTAATGGTCCTAATCCTATTTCAAATAGCTGGGTAACATACTTAGACATTAGAAACCCCATTTACATAAAAACTAATTAAACAACCCCATCTATTTCTTTGTATATACATTTTGTAGTTTGTGTTTGTATAGGTAAAGCCTGTTTTTTTTTTTTCAATCACTTAACCATGAGAGTGTAAATATGAGATTAGTGATTTAGTGAATGGGATATATATTTGGTTCTTGACTTCTTTCAAATACTCATCGCCATCAATTTTGTACAAAAGCTGATATAAATTGTGTATCATGCAAATTAAAGGAAAGGTCAAATCATGTTTTTCTACAAAAATTAATGTTAGGCAGTCAATTTAATTACAACAAGAAAGATTCCAAACCACCTAGAAATATGGAAACCAAATTCATGGGTATTTCAGTCCAAAAAAAAACTGTACCATTTTTAGTTCAGTACAATTGAATTCTAAACACTATCGTTATAAGTTAAATAAACTTAAACACTGTCTTTGTAAGTTACTAAGTGGTGCATTTTAGTGCTTTTGAAACTTGTATACGTTGTTTGATGAAAAAGCTTGGAATGTGCAAGTGCACACTGGATATGTAGATTACAAATTGGGTTCATAGGAAAAAAACCAGCTATCAAAATATGAAATCGAAGCATGACTAATTATCAAATATTCCCTCCGTCTCAAATTAATTGTTCAGTTTTGATTTTTAAAAGTCAAATTAACCATTTTTAAAACTAATCTTTTTACTATTTCTGCTAAAATATAGGTGAAGAGATTATAACCAAAAGAAAGTATATACAATTTATTACTAAATCCAATTTTTATAATTTTAGAAACATATTTATATATGTTTAATTATTAATTCTAAAAATAGTCAATTTGACTTAAAAAATCAAAACTGAGCAATTAATTTAGAACAGAAGGAGTATCTTCAAAAGAGCAGCCCAAAACAAAATTATGTACGAGGAACATCATCAAAAATGATTGTTTGTGTGGAGGTTTAGGAGTTTTATTCACGTTAAGACTTGAGACAAGAATGTCTTTCGATTATGAAAGTAAAAGTATACATCTATTGAACAAAAACAACCATTGTTTTGCGCAAAATTTCATAAAAGCCCTTCGATGATAGAATTAAAGTTCTTGTTGCACACTAAAAGAGAGAGAAAACGACTTCCTTTTTTCTTTTCTTTTTTTCTTTTTTAAATTTTAAATTCAACCATAAGGAAAATAAAAACAGAAAATAAAAATAAACTTTAGTATTTGAAAATATTACAAATGAGACCCATTTATAACACAGATGGAGTATATATTAAAGTAGTACAACTGGTAAGTGGTAGTTGAGCTCATGATACAAAAGTTCCTTAAAAGTAACAAATCTCCTCAAAATCAAAAGTGATGCTTTATTTAACTGCAAGATTCAAATATTATTGCTTTTGATTAGGAATCTGCCATTTTAAAAGACAATATTAAGCATAGAATCTATGATCAGGAAAAGATTAATTGGCTAAATACAGAAAATTTACCTATGCCTCCACTTATAAGAAAGACAACAAATTATAAAACAAAATTCCATCAAAAAAGTTTTTAAAAAGCAATTTACAATGTCAAAGATTATAATTGTATCTTTCTTCTATTCTAAAGACCCATCCTTATCCTTCATATGTACAATAGATATCTCCTTGCAAAATGTCATGATCTGATGCATTTAGACTTTGTAAATTCTGAACCACACTTCCAGAAACTATAACAAGCTCAACTAGTATCTTCTAATGAGATTATCATGACAACTTGAGCACTTTCCATAGTTCCAGCAAGGGCGGCTGACAATCAAAAAAGACTAATATTTTTCGGAGTCGAGCAAAAGCTATGACCATCTCATATGGAACAGTCCTCCTTGGGATCCAAGCCATGCTCTGCCACACAGCGTCTGCTCATAATTAATATAGTCATCCCTTGAGCCCTCGTCTCCTAAGCCATGTCAAAAACAGCTGAATAATATTTTCCTCACAAAGTTTTGCCTATTAATTGATATACACATGTACATGTGTGTATTATATATATATATATATATATAATCCATTCAAATATAATGGGTAGACTCAAGACTATATACGTGTGTGTGTATATATATATATGGGGAATGATTCATAGTATGTATTTGCTATGAATCCTTATAAGGCATACACCATCTATACCATTGAAAACAAGAAGGAACGGCCAGGATTAAAAACTGAAAATCGACGTCCGCTATTATTAGTAGCGAACCATAAAAAAAACACATACCATCCGCTACTAATAATAGCGAACGCTAATCAGAATAAGGGTTTGGCTTTACCAATAAATGTTTAGGGTTTATAAACCCTAAACCCTAGTTAATAAACCCTAAACACTAGTTAATAAACCCTAAACATTTATTGGTAAGGTTAAACATTTATTCTGATTAGTGTCCGCTACTATTAGTAGCGGATGGTATGTATTTTTTTTTACCGTCCGCTACTAGTAGTAGCGGACGTCAATTTTCAGTTTCCAATCCAGGTTGTTCCTTCTTGTTTTCAATGGTATAGATTGTGTATGCCTTCTAAGGATCTATAACAAATACATATCATAGATCATTACCATATATATATATATATATATATATATATATATATTCTCAAAATGATAGAAAGAATAAATCAAATACATCTGAAGGGATTCAGGCTGAGTAAGCAGTACCTTCATTTCTCTGCCAGCAAACAACTGAGGGGATAGAATTCATGAACTTTTCCTCAAATAGTATTTCTCCAGACTTGATACTCCAAATCCGCAACTTGCAGTCCTCCCCACCTATGTCGAATTATACTCCAATAAGCTTAATTTCTCAAAATGGTAAAAGAAAGTAAATATATTTAAACTCTAACCTGACATGACGAATTTCTCTGACGGGTCAACTCCAAGCTGTATTCGAGTATGAGAATTCACATTCCCTTCATACGATTGTACAGCCCCTCTTTGGGTCAAACGATGATCATAAAGTTTGATCTGGAAAAATAAAAATGTTATGACTGCTACATCAGGGCTACGGTGGACATCAAACAAGCTTATAGATTAATGAGAAGAACAATCTATTTAGCAAAAAAAATAAATGAGGAGAGCAATCTCTGGACTGCAACAAATCCCAGTATTGTGTTGGTTTGTTTATAACTGTTTCCTTTTATTTTTCTGTTTAAATTTTCATGCAACATGTTTCATAAGCAGTAAATAAAATCTGACTTTAATCAGAATATCAGTATGTGGATACATTAAAAGCTTTAGCACATACAGCCTTAGAAGTTATGTTATGGAGCATAGCATTATCAAAAAGTCAAATATTAGTGGAACATATCTTCCAAAGGCTAGTCTGATTAGTCAATCATGATGGCTACTTTCTAAATTCTCTCTACATAGGGAATTGCTATTTCACAAGGATATATGCTATTTCCACAAGGTTTCTCACCAGTAAGTGGGTCCCACAATCATGTGACAACAGAACTTGTGGAAATACCATTTTTGCTTGTGGAAATAGTTCATCCATATGTATATCATGTTCATATCTTTTATACATGAAAGAGTGAAGATGTTACTAAACTTTGGGTGCTGCTGTGATCCCCAGTGAGCAGGTAATTCTCAAGTTGGTGAGTCCGTCTCAACCCTTGGCCCCTTGGGTAAGTCCCATCAACACGTTAAGAGTTTGAGACAAGGAGAAAGTTCCTAATAAATGTTTGTTATCCATTCCTATTGTTATTATCTTTTGTAGTCATATTTAATCCAACCAATTAAGATTTATATGGACTTAATTGCAAAACTAATAATTATTTGCAAGTTCTCCAGTTAAGCTTTAGGCTTCATCAAAACCTAAAGGAAAGGCTACAGAAATGAGTTTCATAATGCTTTATTTTTCATCAAAGACTATTAAGTATATACGTTCCACTACATTCGAGGTAAGATATATAAATATCTAGTACAAATACAAAAAGAGTCTTTTTCTTGATTTAAAATATAGAGAAACTGACCGATCCATCCATGGAGCTGGCTAAGAAGTACTGATCATACAGCTTAAGTGATGCCAAACTACATATCAGAACCAAAGCACAGGTTATAATATGTGTGTCTTTACATGTGTGTGTGTAAGAAACTGGAACAAGGTGAGTAAAAAAAAACCACTAACCAGGAAATAGATGAAGGCATTGAAACCGTACAAGAGTGATTTATGCTCCCCTTAAGCTGCATAGAATTAGATTCAGACATTGTCTATATTATATTTCCAATAGTAAATAACAAGCCACACAAGTTGAGAATTTGATAAAACCTTTGGAAATTTTGCTTAATTTGAACTATTTTTATAGAAGTATCCATTATCTCATCATTAAAATACAGAAAGAGTGAGACAAAACAAAAAAAAAATTGTAGGTGTAAGAATAGTACTGTTTATATACCACCAGTTCTGTAACGGATCAAGAATCAAGATCACAAGTTGACTATGAGTATAAGATATTACATTATTCATAGGTTTATTTTTTGGTTGGGTTGGCATAAAAGATTTGATTTTAAATTCCTTGCATTAAAGTTGTGAATTCTCTTAAACAGGGTACTTGTTTCTAAACCCATGTTTTAGTCCTATACATAGTAGCTTTGAAACTAATTCTTTGACAACTTGGAGGAGAAAAAGAAGGGGGAACAAAAAGACAGCCATCAATCGTAGAATTTAGAATCTAAAGCAGGGTGCAAAAATAAACCTCAAACCATTGTTTGTTAAAATTTTGACTCTTGCTTGAGGACTCGCTAGTTTTACGAGAAGGGTTAGGAATTCGTTGTCTAGAGAGTCTAGCATGTCCTTCTGACTTCTGCCGAACGTCAACGGTCACAATTGCTCCATTTCGTAGTCCACATAACGCATTATTTCCCTGGAACAATAAAAAATTTCATTAGGTTGCACTTTGTGGCAAAGTTGGTTCAGAATAGAGCAAACTGGCTATTTTACTCTTCTTCATAATTCCTAGAAATTTCCAAAGAAATAACTATCACCAGAGAGTCTAAATTTAGAGTGCCAAACAAAATATAGAAGCAAGTATATTTAAATCATATGCATTAGGGAACAAGAAATAAATGAAACATACCCTTTGTAAAATAATATTTTAATTGTAAAAGAAAGAAAACAAAATTTTACCATTAAAAATTGGCTACGTTCCTTCAGAGATCCAATCCAATAATTTTACTGCAACCTTCCAGCAGTAAGTAGAATTGAGGGCACAACTTGAGGACTAGAAAATGCCACGCATGCAACAATGCGAGGTCTAAACTCATTTGTAGCCTACTTGGAATCGAGTGTGACATTGTCTTTGTATAGGCATGCTCACTTGTCAATCTTATGTTTGTTCTTCTCTTTTAATTTGTTTTAACATCCTAGTAAAGAGCATTTAGAAATTTCATAATCACAGGCAAAAATATACTATAATGACAATAATAGTTACGTACAAGCAGAGACCTGAGGTCTCATGCATTCTTATAATCTTATTCCTTCATTGCCCTTTAGCGAGGTGTCTGTGAAGTACTTTATTTGGAATTTTGCATGAGGCTTGGTTTTGACCTTTATCTTCAAAGAGCTATAGGTCAGGTTTAGGACCTATGGGAGGAGAAAGGATGACAAGCTATTGTGATGTTGTGTGCTTGTTTTGCCATTTTCAGGGACCATTGAAGTATTGAACAGAAAAAAATGCGACATGCACATTCATCTTAAACTACTTTGGGAGAGGGTTCCGTTTCTCTCTTCCCTCTGGGACTCACCCATAGGTGCTCTAAGAGGAGTTGCAGTCACTGGTGTTCATAGAGACTAGCGGACAGTGCTTCATTAGGCTTTTCTTGTTTCAACTTCCTTTTGTTGTAATCTTCTCTTTATAATAAAATCTTTTTTTTCTTTTATCTTTTCCTATAATAGCAGTGGCCCAGATGAGCCTTCATTTATGAAAAAGAAGTTGCTTTTTAAATTAGTCCAACTAGTGTAATTATTTAATCATTCATGATAATAGACTGATGGATAATAGGTGTACTACTGTAATAATTCAAACCTATAATGATCTTGCACTTTATTTGGAATTTTGTATGAGGCTTGGTTTTGACCTTTATCTTCAAAGAGCTGGCTATAGGTCAGGTTTAGGACCTATGGGAGGAGAAAGGATGACAAGCTATTGTGATTTTGTGTGCTTGTTTTGCCATTTTCAGGGACCATTGAAGTATTGAACAGAAAAAAATGCGACATGCACATTCATCTTAAACTACTTGGGAGAGGGTGCCGTTTCTTTCTTCCCTCTGGGACTCACCCATAGGTGCTCTAAGAGGAGTTGCAGTCACCGGTGTTCATAGACTAGCGGACAGTGCTTCATTAGGCTTTTCTTGTTTCAACTTCCTTTTGTTGTAATCTTCTCTTTATAATAAAATCTTTTTTTTTCTTTTATCTTTTCCTATAATAGTAGTGGCCTAGATGAGCCTGCATTTATGAAAAATAAGTTGCTTTTTAAATTAGTCCAACTAGTGTAATTATTTAATCATTCATGATAATAGACTGATGGATAATAGGTGTACTACTGTAATAATTCAAACCTGTAATGATCTTGCATTCCTGTAAAAGACCCACACCAAAGCTCAATCCCCCCCCCCCGCGCGCCGCTCTCCTCTTTCTTCTTCTAGTGCCCTCCACGGCATATATGTTCAAATATTATGCACCATTAACTTCCTCCTTAAATTAAATGTCATTACTGAAATAGAAAAGGTCAAGACTTCACACAGCAGATCAGGTGAGCGTACATTGTTCACATATCTAAGCAATGCTCCTCATGGTTTAATGCATCAGGAAGAATGTATCGCACGCTGTCCCCCTCTGGGAGAGTTATTTTCGTTTGGCTGGTAAAGGCTGCTACCATGTTGGAGAGGAATTTCGGGCTACAGAAACTACAATTTTCATCCCAGTGCTATAGGGGTTTTGGCTGTTTGGTTTAAACCCCTTTTGGCGGTCCTCTTCTAATAAATTTGTATTTAGAAAAAGCATGTATTGCTCACAGAAGGCAATTTAAACGTCAAATTGGAGTTAAAAATAGTCTTAGATTGTCACTTTCAGAAACTTCTTTACAATATTCGTCAGATATCATTTGATAAAAAAAATGAAAACTCAAAATACAGCTGAATTGAACCTTGGATGGTGTTAATGGTTACCGAATGATCCAGTTGTAGTGATAAAACATCGCTCTTGCACCGAAAAACCCATGATGGTGTTCCAGTTTCAATATTTACCAAGGCAGCTCCAAGATTAGTGCCTACACCAGGAAAGAGTAAAGATTAACCACAGTTTATGAACAAAATGAATATATTAATACAGTTTCTTAGCATTTACTTTCATGCATAATTCCAAAAGTAACTCAAAACTGTCCATGAAAAGGTATCTAAGGATCAGAGGGTAAAGATACAAAGAAAAAGAAGAAAAGACTATGTCTAGTTATAATAGTTCCCAAGCTAAAGTCAATCAGCCAGGATAGAGTCAGCAAAAGTTTCCTACCAAGATGCATCTATTACCTAAATTTGGCCCTAGACGCGAGGTGCACTTAAGTTTGTGTTTATATTGGACCCATATATTAGATATTGGTACTCCACTAATAGTATTAGAAAACACTGAGATTTCACATTGACAAAGAAGACGACACGAACCCAGAGAACAAAGAATATTAAAATCTACTTTCTGTAATATATTACGTGTAAATGAATCAGCTAGAGGAAAGATAAAAACTTGCCAATAGCAGCTTGACTCCCATCAAAGTTTCCATCTGCAGTCCAAACAGTGCAACTGAACATAGTAATTTTATACATTCTTCTGCTGATTGAGGGCAACCAAGAATTGAACTCTAACGAATCACTGAGGTTCAGGATATAGACGGATCCACCGGATGTTTCTGATCCCAGAGTAGTTATCCTGTTTCCTTTAGTTAAAGTATTTCAAATGTAAATTATTATGCCACTACAAATTAGATACAGAAAGTTTGAAATGGACACCATAAACAATAATCTGGAGTACTATGAGCTAGAAATTAATTGGTATGCCAATTCTAGTACTTAGGGATCCATGATAAAATCCTCTCTGTTTCAACAGATATGAACTTCGCTGCAGTGAAGTATAACCACAAAACTTGGAAGAAGGGGGGTTGGGGAAGAAGAAGAAGAAGAAGAAGCCCCAACTGATACTCTACCTTAAATGCATGTGCATATGGATCAGAGATTCATTTCATTGAGATAAATTCATAAATAGACAAGGAAGAAAATTTTAAGAGAATTTTTTAAAATAAAGCAAGCAAGAAATTTTACGCATTTATGCAACAAAGGCACAAGTTCTTGTAAACATTTGGAAGATACAAAACATGCTGCTTGGATGAGACACTTTCAGCTGGATGCGGACTATGCTTTCTGAACATCTTTATACAAGAAATAGTTGACTGCATATTAATTGAAGCTCCATCAGGCCTCCACAGATGTCCAGGTGATTTTGCAAATCCTTCTTTCTTTTTAATATTGAAAAGCCGCACAGGATCTGGCATACTTTCTACCCCGTAATCAAATTGTTGTACATCTTTTCCAACTTCAGAAAGACTGCAAAAGCACAAACCATCATAAACAAGAACTTGTACCACCCCCACCCAGGGGCACCAAAATGGGGCAGTGGGGGCTCGTCCCCCATTAGCCTTTTGTTTTCTAACTATAGAGATGTTAATTGTAAATTTTGAAATATATAGTTAACAATGTATTTGAAAGTATAAGGTGAACCAAAGGCCTTTGGCTCGAGTGGTATTACTCAACCCATGATAACCATGAGGTTGGGGGATCGAGCCTTGGTATGCCAAGGAAGGGTGCGTGAGTGTGTTTAAATTTCGGTCTAAATTAACAAAAAAAAAAAGTATAAGGTGTTAAGTGTATATTTAAAGTGTTACATGCAATTGCTAACTCTCCCTGATACGTGAAAACCCAATGTATTTGAAAGGATAAGGTGTTAAGTGTATATTTGAAGTGTTACATGCAATTGCTAACTCCCCCTGATAAGTGAAAACCCAGATGGAAAATGGCACCATCTTCGTCTTTGTGCAGTTTCAAGAAAAAGTTGAAGCTATTAACTGACTCAGTCACTCAATATGTCAATTAAAGTTATTTAGCACAATGGAGCACAATGGAGGATTAGAATCTAAAATACATCATATGCTTAAAATTATGTTTAAACCTAATTAACTCTTCTTCTCTTTCTTTTTCAGATAGTAAGTAGCATACCAAATATTTCTGATTCAACGGCATACTTAAAACTAACCAGAGGACTACCAAATTAAGATAATTTTAAGACGTAACCAGCCCACTTAATATATTAATGGATAACACATTTTTTTGGATTATTGGGTATGAATCTTAAGAAGTACCTAAATATATTTAATATTTATATATTAATATCTATAAATTAAAAGTAAAAAAGTCATTACATTCTTTTAATATTTATAACAACTCCGTCTGAAAATTAGAATTCCACATTATTTGTTGACTCTTTTTTCCGAAATATTAAGGTTTATATTTGCACATTTACATATAATTTGTTTTATTTGCAACTCGACGATTGAAAATTCCTAGGTCAGCCACTGTCCACACCCAAATAAAATACAATGAAGGAAAAACAAAAGACAATATTTTTTTAACAAAATTACAGTTCAAAAATGTTAGGTCTTTGCAACAACCCAGGCAGTGTAAAATACAAGTTTCATGAGCCAAACCAAGAAGATAAGAATCTTGACTAATTTGAAAATAAGTTAAATTCAGTAGACACAAAATAATTCAGAAAAGTTCACTCCAAGTGCCATGTGAAGCACACAAAATATACAAAACAAACAATTTAAATAATAAAGGAAAATAAAATCATCCTTATTTTTTCTGAAAACTGTCTGCAACTCAAATCATACAATTATTATTATTTTTTGGAAAATGATCTATCACCATTTGTATGATCGTATCCTGAATCCATTACATAAGATACAAAACAATTGCATTGCACTTCCAAGTTCCAGTTTGTTGTATTTCGATAACAGAGCAGGCATTCTACACAGAGAGTGATATAAGATGGACTATACTTTGTGGTCCCTAAAAATTTACAGAAGTTCTTTAATTTAATTTTAAATCAAGTGCAGCATGATATTTCACCAAACAGATATTAATTATGAAAAATGCAGGTGACGGGGAAGTGCTCTAAAGGTCCCATGGATTTAAACAAGAATTAAAGGCGTACCAGAAAGAACCATTCAAACCACCTGCTAGTAGAATTTCTGTTCTAACTGCACCATCTGGCATGTCCATATCAACATGTACTTGCTCCAAGGCACAATCAGCAATTTTATTTGTCCCATGATACCTCCAAATCTGATGTATAATATTCCAAATTGACATAAGTAGTGGCAACAATAATGATTTTTATAGGTTACAAACATTAAATGAGAAGATGAACTCAGACAGGAACCATTAATCACATAAATGGTTCCATGTTCAAAAAGAAACATTTGATCATTCTAAGATTTCTTCTCTTGATATTTTTATACTAAAGTAGTACTTGCCTCTCAAAACTTATGTTGTGGATGGACATTAAACAAGAGCTAGTAAGAGTGACTAATCCTTTTACATAAATAATAATATACAGGAGAAGTAGCAATTTGTCAAATTTGAAGCAAATATCTCCTTTACATATGTGTATCCTATCACAATCTTATAATAAGAACAAGTGGATTCTTTATCGTTACAAGGTAGTCCCTGCTGATTCACACAGATGTACTAGTAATTGATTGGTCAGAAAGAGATTGATATGCAGGACATAACGGAGAGAACAAAATGGGACCCATCCCATTAATGGATTTAAGTTTCATATTACTGGACGTGAAAGATTGGGATTTGTCCTGTGGCCATTAGAAATATTCAAGGCATTTGACCAGACGCTTAAAAGAACAATACCAAAATCACAGCTGTAATGTCCGAGAATTTTTAAAATATTGTATTAATTTATTTTAATATATGAAATTCATTTTTAGTGAATTTAATTGGACCCATGTAGATATTATTAATTATATCTAAATATAGGGCCCAATAATTTTCTCTGCATTAAAAGGGGGCTCATTAATAGCTTGAATAAACTAGTGAGTTAACCCTAAGATTCGATTTGCAAGGGAATTGGGAAAAGTTAATAATTAAGTCAATTTTACTATTACCGGATTTAATAATTCGAATGAGGAATTATTGGTGAAATAAATATTTAAACAAATAATTAATTGAATTAGTTAATTATTTAAAATGATAAGAGTGTGAGAATTATAATTTAATTGGGCCACCTCTTTTTATTTTTTTGCTGACCCAAATTTTAATTGGACTAAGCCCAGATCCCTTCTTAATTTCCTACTGGGCCAACCCAATTTCATTTATTTCCTTGTTGGGCCAATCGGGTTGGATCAGGGCAAACGGGTTGAGTCCACTCCTTCTTCTTGCTGGGTCGGATCCGTTCTTGAATTGATTTGGGGCGAACGACAATTCAATTGGAAGAATTGCTGCCTAACAGCATAATCCCCAAATCAGACCCAAGGCTCTCAATCAGATAGAAACGGGAGAGAGAAGGGAGGATTAAACTGAGCAACGGAAGGGGATCCAAAGCCCTAGCCCCTAAATCGGATCGATCAAGAAGAGAGAAGAGGCTAGCCGAACCTAGCGACTGCAACCCCTCAATCAATCGAACGAGTCGAGCGAGAGAGGGCTGTCAATCGCCGGCGACAGCGAGGGTTTTGTCGTGGGCAAGGACCGAACGGCCACCAACGGACCATGGGTTCCTGATTTTCGGCGAAGTGACCAACGAGGCACACGGCTCAAAGGCCAGACGGCAAGTCACCATCGCTGCCCTTTTTCCTACCAGCGGTCAAAAGGGTGAACGATTGGGGTAAAACCCAGCAAGCGGGTGAAGATTTCTCCTATAAATTGGGCGTCCAAACCCTAGCCCAGCTACCGAGCTTCTGTGGGTCCAAATTCGAGAGTGAGGCGTCGATAGAAAAGGGAGCAGATAGAGAGGACTAGCCGTGGATGTCCGCTTTCGTCAGCTATTTTGGGAGGAGGAGAAGAACTGCCCGTCGAACGGAATCAAGGTATAACCATGATTCCACCGAGCCACTGCATTGGTTTGATTGAGTCGCTTGTTCTTTATTTTTATTTTGCTTTCCTTCTGTGCTAGGTAATTTGTTTCTGAGTATGGTATTGAACCAAAACCTTCCTCTGTATTGGAGTATGTGGTTCTCTGTGTTGAAATCAATTGTTCTAGGTACCATATTCAATCAAACTATTCCCTGTATTGGTTAAATTGATTCTGGGTACTGTATTAACTGGATTATCCTTTGTATTGGTTTAATCATTTTTCTGTGATTGGGATTGTATAAATTTCCCCTCCTTCGTACTCGAATTGGTACTGTCAACTGTGGGTATGGTATTGAATTGAAATTTTCTTGCATTAGGTTGGTTCAATCAGTTAAGAAACTGGTAATGGATTACCTTTGTTGTGGGTTGGTTTATTTTGAGTTGGGAAATCTGGGATTTGGTGATTTTGTATTAAACTGTATTGCTTTGAATTAAAACTCAAATATTGTATTATATTGATTGAGTTTGAAAATCTGGTATAGTACTGTGTAGTTCCTTGTTGAAATTTTGGGTATACTGCTTGGTTGGTCACTGTAGTACTAATAAATCAAGTAACAAAGTAATTATTTATTTATCAGTAAATAATAAATGAAAATAATAAATATTTAATTATTACTTAATATTAAATAATAATTAAATATAAGTAAAGTTAGTAATTACCAATTATTATTTTAAATAATAAATATTTAACTAGTATTAAGTTAATAATTAAGTAAGAAAATAAACATTCGATTACTGTTTAACTACTATTAAATAATAATTGAGTATGAATAAAGTTAATTATTTATTATTTAACAAATAAAGCTAATAAATATTTGATTATTGCTTAGCTACTATTAAATAATAATCAAGTAATAACTTAATTATTGGCCAGTGAGTAATAAATAAAGGAAATAAATATTTAATTATTAGTAGATAATAATTAAATATGAATAAAGTTAATAAGACAATTATTTATTATTTATCAAATGAATAATAAATAAAGAAAATAAATATTTAATTATTAATATCAAATAATAAGCAAGTATGAATAAAGTGAAATATTATGGAGTAATAGATAAAGGTATAAAATATTTGATTGTTAATGATTTAATATGAGTGAAGTTAATTATTTACTAGCTCTCAGTAAGTAATAAATAAAGATAATAGGAACTTAATTATTATTTTATTAGCAATAATAATAATTAAGTATGGATAGAGCTAATATCTAATTAATGGGGGATAAGGGAAATAATTTCGTAATTACCCTCAAAAGTGAATAATAGCCAAGTAACCTATATAGGTGTTGCCACTGTTAGCTAGTAATGCATTAAACAAGATTATTATTTAGTGTTGTAAGTAATAACTTGAGTTACTAAATATTGTTAAGTTGAAAATCCGATAAGCATGATTAGTTATTGAGATAATAACTAAAGATCATTTAGAAATTTCTGATTTGCACAATATTGATTAGTGATTTAATGTTAATAGAGTTAATAAAGGGATGCGAAATGTTTATTTTGCTAAATAAATAGCATAAGTGAGTGTATCGATATACAGTATGCAATGCTAATGGATAAACCGACTTTATCAACTGATAGGTTATCCAAGGTCAATTAATTAAAGCTAAGATTTAATTGTAGCTGAGCAAACAGGCAAGTTCTCTGTCCCGAAACTTTAAATATCGCAAATTCCCTAACTTCATTCTTTCAGTATATTGAATGAATGTTCTATCTTACCCAGCTTTTACATTGAGCAATAATTCTAAACCTTATGCATTACTTTTTATTCGTGCAAAAAGGTATATATTATTGTAAGTTATTCTTTAAGCTTGAATCTTATCTCCAAGCATGTTTTAAGTGGTCTAATTGCTTTTAAAATTATTCCACATCTTTGTATTTATTGACATTCGCACTTGTGCATTTGAATTCGTATAATTATCTTAAGTTCTGAAATTCACGAACTATTCATGATTAAGCCTGAACCCTTGTCTCGGTCAGGCGCGTATGTAAGAATTTATAAAAGCTATCCGAACCAATCAATGGTAAGGATTCTTAGACTGAATGAACACCCTTTTTACTATAGGGGAATACCCCATGTACCGAAAATAAGGTACAAATAGCAGAGTTAAATGTTATGCATACACATAGCGTACGCGAGGCTGATCCCCTCAAGTACTTATTCTGTAGCCAGTAACCAGAGGGTCAACTAGCTATTGACTCCTTTGAAAGTTATTGTTCAAAGTCTATTCGACTACCAATTGTTCTAAAAGCATTTATTGTTATTGCTTCTGATAATTGCTGAATTCTCCTTCTATATTCCCTTCATCATGATATATCTTTATTGTTGTATTTTAAACTTGCTGAGCAAACTCGTTGCTCATTCTTGCTATATCATGATTTTATTGCAGCTAAACCCGAGACGTCAGGGAAAAACAAAGGAAAAGAAAAGATGAAGTAATAGACTTCATGTAGCAGATTTTAAATTACGTAGAGTTAATTGTTGTTAATGTAATTTAAACCCTAACTTTATTTAGGGTATGGATTGTGTAAGTGTTTAAGGTTTTTGTATTCTGGGACTAGTAACACCTTTGTAATGAACAACGTATGTTTATTATATTCCGCATTTTAGTTACCATATGTTGTTAGAGGTGAATGTTTGTATTGGATCGTGATGACCGGATCCGGGTAATTGGAGACCCGAATTTGGGGACGTCACAACAGCCACAGCTATGCAATTGGCTATAATTACATTTAGATATAACTATATTGACTGGCCAACTAATATAACCAGTAACAACAGCTTGGATTATGTTCATATGATTAGATCTGATTAGATGGGCATACCATAGGTTCTGATACTTGTGTCTTTTGGTATTCTTCCCGAAAGTTGTATTTCCCTTTAGTGGAAGTGATGACATTACCATTCAACTCCCTAATCTGAAGCAGCTTTGCAGTTGTTCGTCCCAATCCTTTACGTGCTTTACTTGCCTGTTATGCAAGGAGAAAAAAAATAGCTTTGTATTAGGCAGGACCATGAGAAAAAGAAGGGATACAAGCAGTAATTTAGCAACCAAAACAAATGGTGCATCGTGATTGAAATATCAAGATGGATGCATATTTTTTTTTCTTTTTATTTTTTAATAAATAAGATGGATGAAAATACCGACACAAACTGATAGACATTCTCCAGAAAGAACTTAATATTGGCAGATTTATAACCTATATGTATTGAGTTCTTACTGCAATTGATTACCCATACTAATTTGCAAAAATAAGGCCGTTTCACAATACTCTCCCCAAAGATACACCCACCCACCTCAACATATGAACATCCAATGCCAAAAATCAACTCTGTAGAACCAATGCCACAATAACTACCTAGAAAGATTATGACTTTAACACATCATGCAAGAACTGGAAAACTAAACCACATTTTACAAAACCAGTTACTTTTAAATAGCAGAAAATAGAAATATCATTCCCTATTTAACCAGCAGTTGATTCAAAAAGAGCTATAGCTGCAAGCTCATAAAAAAGGTTAAAAGCATAAAATTTTAAAAACAACTTAAATTGGTGGTTTCAAATCATAGACATGTAATGAGATAAATTTGCAAATTACAACACAGTATTATAAGTGACAGAAGGCGCATTATTACCTGTTTGGGTTCATTTATTGATTTTTGAGCTGTGGTTGAACATGATGAAGAAGAAGTAATTCGAGAAGAGCCCGGAATTGGGCCTTTGATGGGGAAGTATCTATTCTTCTCCGCATCATAGTAAAAACCAGGAAGATCTGTCGTATAATCATATAAATCAATTCACCCAAATATAAAATACGAGCAAAAAAAAATCTACCCAAATAATCATGTAATTAAATATTTTCCTGAATAGCAAAAAAGAATAAAGAATAAAACACAATTACTTTACTAAATTTATCAGTTATCACGCACACATACACACATATCAATGTGTCTGGCTGTGTGAGAGAGAAAGGGAGAGTACCTTGTGGCATATTTCGAAGGGAAGGATAAAGCCCTAAATAAATACCCAACTGAAGTTTGGTTATACTCTGATGACTTTTGCCGGAGAAAATTCACTTTTGCCAAAGCTGTTTTTCAAGAGGCGGCGAGAGGGAGGGAGGCGGCGGAAGAGGTGGATGTGGTGATTTTCGAAAAGATTGTTAGCCCGTTTCGCTTTGGGTTTTAAATACGTTTTTATTTCCGGGGTCGGCCGTACAAATGGTACTGAGTCATACCACTCGACTGTTGACTCAATGAATTTATATTTCCTTTCAAAAATAAAAAGATAATTTTAGGGGTATTCAACAAAAATTTTGATAGTCCGGTAACTAATAAAAGAGTTCTATGCGAGCCGAGTTGAGTCTTATTTTAAATTGTCAAGTTTAAATTTAAATTCGTATAAAAGTTAAATGAGTCAAGTTAAATCGGAAATGAATTTGAAATTTAGTGTACAAACTCAATTAATTTAGTAAACGAGTCGAGTTCAACTTAAGTTTAAATTAATTGAACCTAATTAAGTTTAAATTTGTCTTCTATAACTTTATTATTATAGAAAATATATTAAATGTTAAATGAGTGAGCTCGTTTAACTAAATAGACAAATGAATTTATTTGAGCTCAACAAGTCGAGTCAAATTCACCTCTAAATTTTAATACAAAATAATAACAACATGTTGGTAGGTTAAAATCACTCAACCTATGTATGTATAATGGAGAATCAACTAACCACACTTAGAGACATCATTCTATAAATTATTTTTGTAACTTTTTTAACGTATAATAATAGTCATTTATTATAAAAATAGTTTTATGTGCACAAATATCATACAAACAATTGTATACAAATATGAGAAAAGTAACATATTAATTCTACCATTTAAATTATTGTTAACGTTCATTAATTTTTAATATTATTTATTAAATATACTAAAACGCAGTTCAAATCACCGTATCATAACATCTGTCAAGCTCACAATTCAACACATGTCCTGCCTCATTAATGTTCTTCGTTACTAATTTAATTATTATCTCCTACAATCACTTCTTTATTATTCGTTTTAATTTGAAATCCCTTAAATCACTACTTTATTATCCTTTTTAATTTGAAATCCCTTTAATCACTACAAATCTAAAATGTTCTTGTTCTGGTAATGTCTACTCTTTTGTTACTATCCTTTTTAATTTAATTATTATCTCCTAAAATCACTACTTTATATTCCCAAATTAATGTATTGAATTTATAATCCCCTAAATCACGACAAATCTGTACTATTTTGATAATGACAATTTTTCTGATATTATCTTTTGTAATTTAATTAATATATCCTAAAATCACTAGTTTTTAAATCCCAAATTAATTTTTTGGATTTACAAACCCCTAAATCACTACAAATCTCAACTGTTTAGATAATGTCAATTGTTCTAACATTATCATTTGTAATTTAATTATTATCTCCTAAAATCATTACTTCATGATATTATCGTTATTGGGCTATTACTCTTCGTTATTTAACCTAATTTTCTTCCTATAAATATCAACTATTACACAACAACTCATCTCCTACTTATTATCTTATGCTAAACATTTATCTTATACTTTATTTATCCTATTATTTAAATGACTACTATATGATTTTGTTGATGACATCAACTCAGTCAAGGAGACGTGGAAGATTAAAGTCAAGATAACTCGACTCTGGAATATGCCAAGCTTCAACAAAGCAAACAACATAAATAGTATCGAGATGGTATTGTTGGATGAAAAGGTACATATAAAAATATATATACATACGCAACTCCTAATTATAAAATCTTAAAATTACAGCATCTTAAATTACAACATCTTACCATATGCCTATTATACTTTTTTAGGACGACAAAATATAAGCGAATATCAAGAGGTCACTTTTTACTAAATTCCAAACAACAGTCAAGGAACAAAAGTCTTTCTAATCACCAATTTTGTTGTCAGTCAGAACGATGGTTCTTTTAGAGCTACTCAACATCCATACAAGATTAATTTTCTGTACTCCACCTCACTGCAAGAGTTAGACGAGGCTCCTATTCATACATATGGATTTCAATTCACTCCATACGATCAAATACTATTAGTTGCGGTTGATGATTCATACTTAGTTGGTATGTTTAACAATATTTAACCCTTCAAGCTTTTACATAATTGTGTTTTTTTACCTACATAATTGTGTTGCATATAACCAAATGTTATTGGACAACTAACTGCGATGGGAACTGTAGAAGTCAGCACAAAAAATGATAAACAGGGCAAAAGAGTTAATATTGAACTAACTGATGACATATAACTTTTTAAACTGTATGAACAGTTCTTTTATTAATAACTATTATCATCTAAATTAATCTTACATTGTATTTTTGTTACAATCATAACGTATTGAGATGCACATTGTGGAATGACTTTGCAAACCAGATTTGTTCTTTGACTGAAACAGAAAAATAATATAACATTATAATTGTTTTACAGATTGCAAAAATCAAGTTATAGAAAGGTACTATTACTGTTATTTCGATGAAAAATACCTCTCCAAACATATGATTATTAACTACGCAGCATGTGTCATTAACTAGGTACACCAACGTTGTCCAACTCAATGTTCGGTTCGAGACTTCTTATAAATACAGATATCCCTGAGGTTGTTACTTTTAAAAATAGGTATATTGCGTACTTATTTCTTATTAAATTCTATTACTACTACAAGTTAATTTGCCCTCTAACTACTCTCACTGCTGTCTAACAGCATTTGTGCTGTATCAAATAATAAAACTATAATAAATCATTTATCTAGTCATAGCACATTATCTATTACAGATGAAATCCTCCAAATCTGTGATAGCAATATATATATATATATATATATATAATGTGATCTGTCTACAATATATATATACACACACGCACACACACAAATATTATATAATGTCCTGGTGTTTAGTGATCAGATTAATTCTATACTTGAATATTTATTTGCGAACAAAACTTTTACCCAACTATATATAACGTATGCTACCAAATTTTGATCATCGCATAACAATCTACCATCTTCTTATTATACTTTAATTTATTAATTGCACATACACATTTATTATTAACAAAATGAATAATCTCGCCGCAACGCGCGGGTTTGACTCTAGTTTTTCAATATTCTATACATGAAAAATAATAAAGTCATGTTTGTTTGTAAGGATTATAATTATGAGACTATATTCCCATAAATTATAATTCCAAGACTATTAATCATATAATTAAATAGTCATAGTCACATATTTATTTTTTTATAGAATTATTCATGGAATAGCTTAAAATAGTCTCATATTATGTTTGTTCTGTAAAAGATTATTTAAAGAATTGGATAAAAACTTACCGTTTGAACAAACATACCCTTACTACTAATAACAAAGATATCATATTCTTATTGGTTTAAGTATAGATAGATACGATAAGATATATCGGTATTTTTAAACAAAGTTAAAGGTTAATTTTATCCACAAAATTTTAGTCTCAAATGATAGGGATTATAATACTTATTTGAACATAGTATTAAATAGTCCCATTTCAAGTCATTTTATTATTCCGGTACTAATAGTGCTAAGTCTATTTTTAAAAATTTAAGATTAATAGTCTAATTTCAAATATAATCATAATAGACAAACATAACCCTACTATTTATGCATAATTTTTGCACATAGAATTTCTCTTATTATATTGACTTTTTGGTTGAAAACCAAGATAAAACAAGCAGTACATGAATATATTGGAAAGATTACCTCACACCATTCAGGCCCAAAAGAATTTGGGCTAGTTTAATTTACGAAAGCCTTAAGTCATTATTTGCCAGCCCACTAAACAGAATTACAGTACTCTCCCCCTTCTTCTCTCTAGGGTTTCTCTCAAGCACGCACAAATCAGTGCGTTTGGCATCCATACGATACAGAGAAGGAGAAAAGGCTTGAAAATTTATCAACTTTCATCAGTCTCCGTACTCTGTCCTTTTCATAAGACATCTTCATGGCGCAAAGTCAGTATTTTTCTCTCTCTATATGTATATATCTACGTAGGGTTTTAGCTTTTATATATGTAAATGGATATTGAATTGTGGAAAACCGGTTTCAGCAACTACAGTTCGATCGTTCCTGCAAGTGGCAGCTACAGAGGAAGTTGCATCCCCTCTAAGAGTGGTTCAGATCGAAGGACTGGTAGTACTTGTCTTTCTACGAAGTTTTTGTTTCCAACTTTTCACAAGATTTTTTTGGTGTAGTTCCTTTTTGTTGTGAACTTTTATAATGTATGTGTTTGAGATTTGAGTCCTATATGAATTGAAGTTTTATGGATTTAACCTCAATTATATAACATGTTCACAGTATCATCACTTATAGAAAACAATTAGAGTACATGATTGATAAATTGCAAAAATTTGACAATGACAAAGAGAATCATGGTTCACCATTTTAACACAATTGATTCCATGTACATTTTGAATGATTGGTCTCTATGAATAGTGTCTTGGTGTGAGCTGTTTCAGAGTAGTCTGAGAGACAATGGTGACGGTGTAGGTGCTATTAGGATGTTTCTTGCCTCACTTCTTACACTTTTTGGAGTAAACATGCTAGTCAAATGCACATTGAATGTTTCTGGAATTGGAAGTTTGACTAAGGTATGGCTTTACTTACAAAGTTTCTCATACTTGTTGTAAAATTCCTTATAACAGGCTATATTAAAGATTATCAAGCACTGCAAGGAGTTTTCACCAGCTCTCGTCACAGGTCAACTCCTCGGCTTAGATGTTGGCAGTGTTCTTGAAGTAACTAATTGTTTCCCCTTCCCGGTATGTGACACATGTAGCATTTAATTCTGGACAACAGAAAATGATTTCCTTTTATATTTCTACCCTTGTGCGTTTTTTAATTTTATTTTATTATATACTTGTAATAAATGGCAGATCCGGGAGGAAGATGAGGAGATTGAAGCAGAAGGTGCTAATTATCAGCTTGAGATGATGAGATGCTTGAGAGAGGTTAATGTTGACAATAACACTGTTGGATGGTGAGTTTTGTCTTATGTATTGCCAGTCGATATACTTGGTATCGGTAAAAGATAGACAAAATGAGATGGCAATCTTTAGTACGTTTGCTATGGCTTTTTAAATGTTAAAGTCTAATTATCTTCCAGGTATCAATTTTAAAGCGATCACTTATAAAAAAAAAATAATAGTAAAACTTCCTGTCAATTATCTTCCAGGTATCAATCAACTTTATTAGGTTCCTACCAGACAGTGGAACTGATAGAGACCTTCATGAATTACCAGGTAACATCTGTCTGCCCATTTTCCTGTAATGCATTTTGTTGTTATATTATCCAAACAATTTGCAGACTTTATGTACTTGTTATTTCCTCGTTCAATAACTTTCTCTCATGTAAACAGTTGCAAGATCCAGTGTCAATTGATGAGTAGAAATTTGTGTTTGCTTCTGTTGCAAGCCAAGATTTATATGTTATATATGTTTTGACATCTGGGCGTTTGTTCTTTATTTTCTAGTACAGATCTTAAATTATCAACTAGTATTTATTTTCTGTTTTTGTGGATGCAGGAGAATATAAAGCGGTGTGTCTGCATTATTTATGATCCTTCCAAGTCCAACCAAGGTGTCTTAGCTTTGAAGGCCTTGAAGCTTTCTGATTCCTTCATGGAGCTTTACCGCAGCAATAATTTTACAGGAGAGAAGTATGGTTTTACCTTTCATTATTTATTCTTTTCGAAGATTTTCATGTGATATACACTGTACATTTAGTCTCATTTTCTTAATATACTTGGTTCTCCTCAGGTTGCGAGAGAAAAATCTTTCATGGGTGGATATCTTTGAGGAGATTCCTGTATGTTTCTAATATACCAACCCACTTTGTTCAGATTAATTATCTAACTCTTAAGTTATGTTTTCATCTGGATGTCTAGGAGTAATATGTTCCGTGTCATGACTTCTCTTTTAAGTTTATATCAGTATGCATGTCATTTATGTTATGATGATTCATATCTTTTTACTTGACATACATTCTCATGCATAAGATATGTTGCTGGTTGGTCTTAAGTTAAATGTTACCTCTCTTGACCATTGTAGCTTTAATTTTAGTGAATATAAAAGAAGCTTGAGTGTTCATTATTAAGAAAGACCATATGTCACTGATTTGGAGAGAATCAGGATCTGACAATGATGTGTTGAAAATAGTGACAACTGACAAGTTCATTTAGGACTATATCTAGAAAGAATTCTGCTCAGCATTTGTTGGGCCAATGACTGATAGAACCTTCCACAGCGACATGTAATTTACACGGACAGATTATACTCAATTGCTTAGTATGGAGACATAAACGGAAGTGAGAAGGATAGGGAACATGTTATTTTGAAAAATCTAATATGCCAAACGTTGGATAAGCCTTTTATTCTTTATATTAAAATTCACTATGTATATGCGCGCACACACATTTATATTAATTTCGCAAACAACTATATAATCAAAACAAAAATAGAAGAACATTGAGTTATCACATATCAGCAGTAATAGTTTCTCTTTTCCTTTTTTTTTTTCAAATAAAAAACTTTAAAATGGCAGTCTGTCCATAAAGACAAGCATGGTCACAAGTTAGTGCACATATCATTCATCTAACTTTAACAATGCATCACAAATACATTGAGCAGCGAATAAATAGAAGGGAGAAAAGCAGTCAGCAGCGAGCCAACCAGCTATGCTTCATTTTCTTCTGCTTCTCCTCCTCTTCTCTTCTCTTCTCTGTGGTTTCTTCTTGTTCTTTTTTCTCAGTCGTCTCTTACACTTTTTTTTGTTAATGTTTACATATACTGTTAATTATTCACCAGTTGACTCCTAATATTTAAAAAATATCATTTTTGGCCCACGTTTCCCCTGCTGTTTGGCATTTTAGGGACGTTTTTGCCCATATTTCTGAGTGTTTTCGTCTCTGAAATGTCTTCATAACCTAAAACTGGAAAAAGCTGACCTATGGGAGCTCCATGCTTCATAGGCGAGTTGTCTTGTATAAGTAATTATTGGAGGGGCTAAAAGTATTCATTAAGGCAACATTATTATTGTTTATTTTGACTTCCAGTATAGATCATATTAGTGCATTTTATATTCGCAGATAAAGGTCTCTAATTCTGCTCTTATAAGTGCCTTCATGACTGAACTTGAAGCTGATTCACCTGTCACCCAGGTAATTACTATACACTTCTGGGATATTTGCTGACACCAAATCTAAAAATAGACTCTAACTGCATCTTTTTCTTCTATGTGCTAGTGTGATTATGACAGGCTACAGATATCTACCAATCCATTTATGGAGAGAAATGTCGAATTCTTAATTGAATGCATGGATGATCTGTCAATGGAACAACAAAAGGTTATTCTTATATTTCCGTTGAGTCTTTACCATTTAGAACACCATTTAGATAACGAGACTAACCTTTTGTTTACAGTTCCAATTTTACTACAGGAATCTGTCACGCCAGCAAGCACAGCAGCAAGCATGGCTGCAGAAGAGAAGGTAATTTGCTATTCCGAATGTGTATGGGTTATTCTTAGATTTTGAGTAATGTATATACCTAATTTGGCCCACATGTAGCCAACTTTGTAGATGTATGTCCTGGCCTAATTGTTTTAAAAATTATGATATATGCTATAGTTATTTCTTAATACTCGTTCTTTCCGAATTCCGATAATATTTTGTTAGGGAAAAAATTTGGAAGATTCTGTAGCTTATAGAATGGTTTAATTCTGTAAGACTGTAACTTGTGGAATGGTTGTTCATCTATATAATTAAGATTATGCCACTGCTCGTTTATGGCTTAGTTGATAATGTATATATTTAATGATAATCTTTTTGAACGGATAGCTTCAAATGTTTCATTTTTTTTTGCATGTCTAGAAGATAAGGAAGAGGAGTTGCATAGGGTAGTACAAACATAAGGTCATAACGGAAAAATACCCAAAACCCCTTAAACAAAATCTCCAATCTGCAGTACCAACAATAGATTCGCCTGTCCCACAGTTCAAATAATAAAAACCAAAAGCATTTGTCTATTAGGAAGTTCTAATTTTGAAGTCTTAGCACCAAAAAAGGGACCTTATACTCTTCACATAGCAGTATAGCACCTTTAGGAAACTGAATGTTTGAATTGCAACTTCAAGCATTGTGTTTTTCCTTCAATTTGAACTTCAAGTTTGAAGATGTCTTGATTCAAAGATTTCAGCTATTATGTTAACTTGACAGCCCTGAAGATTTCGAATACAAAGAAGAGAGATCATATATTGGCTTATATGTTTTTTGGTCATCATCAGATACATGATTCAAAACTATAAAGAAAAAAGCTACTTCTTTTAAAAAAACAACGGGCAAGTTGTTACAAATGGAGATGGCATAGGTTTATATGATTAGATATTAAGCTCCATATAGATGGGATATATATTGGCTTAGATTTTGTGGTCTTTTCTGAAAATTTTAAAGCTTGTTTCATCTTATATACATCACTCTCCTTTTTCACATGAGTATTTTTTTTTCATTTTTATCTATCTATTATTTCTTTGATTTTTGTGGTGTTCTCTGAAAATTCTGAAGTTTGGTTTCGTCTGGTATACATCACTTTCCTTTTTCACATGTTTGTATTTTCATTTTTATCTATCTAATTATTTTTACTGTGTCCTGTCTTTTATAGGGCTGAAAACATGGCACGTAAAGCTGCAGGAGAAGAGCCATTGCCTGAGGAGGATCCTTCAAACCCTGTTTTCAAGCCAATCCAAGAGCCACCACGGTTGGATAGCTTCCTCATAACGAATCAAATTTCCAACTACTGCAACCAAATTAATGGGTATACTACAATTCCTTACAGCAGTAAAATATCAGCTTCTAATTGTTGATAATTATGCCAAACTATTGAGAACAGTGTTATTTTGTTAAGATGAATAGATATAGGTATTAAATTAGCAAACATGAATGAAAGACATTAGATATATATATATATATATATATATACACACACTATAAATGTAAAGTTTATAGATATAAGTGTGTTTAGTTTACTCTTTCGGACTTATATATTGCTGTAAAGAAACAAGAATAGCAGGCCCATGGCTTCCATTTGTTGTGTGCTCCTCACTAGGAGTTTCTTTTGATTGCTCCTAAACTTTTAAATTCTTCTGGGTATCGTCATTGAATGTACTTTGAAAGTGATATATATCTGGACTTCATCATGCAGCGTTGCAGGACAGAGTTTCAGCAAGCTGTATTTGATGAAGGCTTTGCATGAGAACTAACGTCGTATCTTCTCAAGATGATTTTCATGGTTCAAAGTGGCATGCATTGTTTGGAGCTGAATGTTCCTTCTTGAAAGAAGCAGATCCAAGTCAGTAGGGTTGTGCCCTCTCTATTCTATTTTCTTTGTAGCTGGTGCTTTGTTATTAAATAGTCTTGTCATGTCAGATTATACCCCAACCTCGTAGTCATAGAAGAAATTTTAGGTTTCAACTGTGAGTTATTTATACTTTTTTGTGGTCTGCTGAGGGAGATGTAAACTCATTTGTTAATTCAAAATTACAGTCCACTACATTTTGCTCTATGTTGTCTTACCTGCATGAATATAGTCTCAAGGGACTTGCTTGTTCTAATGTTAGTTTCTCAGGTTCTCTTTAATGTTTGTTAGTACATTTGCCGAGATGGACATCTTAATTCCTGTAAGGATTTGAATTTGGTTATATGATCTTATTGAAGTTTTGTATGATTCTTTTCAACATGATGTACATTCTGTAGTACGTTTTTCTCTAAGAATGTGTTGCATGTTCATCTTCTAGATTCAAATCCTTCACATATGAAATCACCTTTTTAGATATGTTATATTTAGCAAACTATCAGACGTTCCAATTTATTTTTGGGACATTCTTGAGGGCATAAAATTAGATTGAACAAGGAGCAATTTGATTTTTCGCTTTTGGTGATTTTTTTGGTATCCAAAAGCCTTGGGAAACTAATATTACATTTAGAGGTGGATTTGTTTTACTTTAGACAGCAAAACAAGGTGAACTGTGCATGTTTGGTTTGGGGTTGTTGGAGCTTTTCGGTATTTTAAAATTTAATTGTCTACTATTTTTGATGCGGTATGTTTGGGACTTAAAAAGTCACTATTTTCAAAGGTATCAAACACGAAAAAAAAAGCCTAGTCCGTCGTGAGCCCTAAAATCCTACACCAATCTAGATTATTACAAAAACATTTCACGTCAAATATAAGAGAAGCTTTATCATATCTTGAGCAAGTTTGGTTACAATTAGATTTGTCAAGAACAAGGAGTGTTAGGGGTTGTTTATTTACATCTAAATGAGTCTGAATCTGACTAATTAAGTCATTCGGATTTTTTGTTTTATAATTTTTAAACTTTGAAGATGTTTGAATGTGTCTGAACAATTTATGCAGAAAATTGTAGTTGAATCAGTAAGAAGTAATGTTGAATGATATTTTTACTTACATGCCCTCATAGATAATTAAAAATTACATTTAATATCCATCTTTTTTACTATTGTAAACAAATTTTGTTGTTTACAATTTTTTTTTTAACAAATTGACCAATAATCAATTTAATGAATATTGTTGTAGTGTTTTATTTTGGTTTTATGGATTAATAGAATGTTATTAAAAAAATTTAGTGTTTATTCTTAAAATTATATTACTAATAGTATACTCCATCAAATATTGTTCACATGTTTATATTTAATTTTTATTAAATAGTATTATTCATTTATAATTACATAATACATTTGTTCATAATAGTCCAAAAGGTTAAAATAGAAAAATACATATATTCATATATTTTAGACATACAGTTATTAAACACGTCATTTTATTCTATATTCAAAATTTTTATTTCATTCAGTTCATTTAATTTTTTTTATATATTCAAAATTTTTCATTCAATTTTATCAGACAGACACTTTTTTCTCTTCAATAAAGTCAGCACTTTTTGTCAAAAGTTTCTATAGAATAAAAGCAACTTTGTAGGCCGTAGCCCATTTTTACTTTTCTTCTTTCTCATCACTTTATTGACTTCTACCATCAAAACCTTTCCCAAATCCTCATCTCTCTATATGTATATTATTCTATTTCTTTATCAACTTTTCCCATCAAAAGTCAAAACCTTTCCAAATTCCACATGTACCTTTTTTTCTTCTGTCCACCCTCCAAAATATTCTTTTTTCCCATCCTTATCATGTTTGTATTTTAGATTCGAGAGTCTATATATAGTAGATTTATATTTGACCTGTACGTCCGATTAGGGTTTCAAATAAAAATAGAATTTTATAATAAATTAACGTTAAATTACAATTACGAAATACATGAAATTAATAAAAATTATAGAAAAATCTCACTTATTACATTCCTTCAAATTAATAAGAGTTATAAGAGAGTTCTACTTATTACACATTCCTCCGAAAAAAGATACCAACAATACTTATCCACGTACATATACAATCCCAAATTTGTAATTAACCAACTTATTTTGACTATGATCAAACCACCTTTCTATTGAAACATATCCAGACGTGCACCTCATACACAAAAAAAACCTTGCTCCGTACGCACGTATAGCTAATTAATGAACAACTAATCCCATGCAAGTTGATCCATCGAATTCCCATTACTATACATTCCAAGAGCAGCTTCCATAAACTCAAAATCAAAGCTCGAGTCATCAAACGAAGAATGATCCATGCCCTCACCAATGTTCAGCTCATTAACTTCAAAACCCTTTTCCGGCTCCGGTTTTTCTTCTTTTTGTAGCTGCGTTTCTTTTTCTGTACTCGGTTCAAAAGTTTGAATAATACTACTAGTATTCCACATGCAATTTTCTTCCAAAATTCGAAAACAAGATTGATTTAAGCACGAAGATGAAATTGGAGTAGTATTTTCCATCAAAAATTGTTCCCTTTGAATAGTTGTCAAAACAATATTGTTAGGGTTTTTGCATTCAAAGGCGATATTATTTTTGGTTGTATTTTCATGTACCAACATTTTAGGAGGGGTTTTTGAAGCATCTTTAGGTTGTGAAGAAGCGCCTAAATTGAAAATCGAAGAGGCCTTACATGCATTGATATTATGATTTTGATGAGGGGGGAGAAGATTGTGAGTGTTGGGGTCTAAGCCTTGAGCAATAAATTTTTTCTTGATGCATGAGTTCCAAAAATTCTTCACTTCATTATCACTTCTACCGGGCAAGTATTTGGCTATCTGAGCCCATCTGTTGCCTAAAACTCTATGAACATCAATGATTGTTCTTTCTTCTTGTTCTGTAAATGAGCCCCTTTTGAGATCAGGCCTCAAGTAATTTATCCACCTTAATCTGCAACTCTTTCCACACCTTTGCAATCCTGCATTGAGTGTATTTCACAGTAAGGAAAAACCAATTTCAAGAAATGAAACATTAGAGCAAAGAATTACAATGAGAAACATATATGTATACATGGATTCGGATTTGGATTCGGATTGGGTGAAGTAACTAGCCTTTGGTCAATCTATTGGAATGAGTTGTATTTGTATAGCACAAAGCTGCATTTTTTGTGGCCTTTGATAGCCTATGCACCTGACATTAATATAACTCTCAGCTATACAAATGAAACTCTTTCAAATTTGACCAAAAGCTAACTTCACTGAATCCAGATCCGAACTAAAACTTTTCGAGCAACGACATATATGAGAAAATCAAAACAATGCCATTTCAAAACTCAAACAATAACATATATAAATAAGAGCAAATCAAAAAATAATGAGGAACATATATGTAAAAATTGAAATGGGGCCCGTTCCAAAACCAAAATCTTGTTTGAGAATCAACTTTACACTTTTCAACCAATGACATACATATATAAGGGCAAATTAGAACATTGCATGATCGAGGAAGCTAGAGAAGAAAATCAATTAAGAAACTAAACAAAATGATAGTGGAAAATAAGATTAATGCCTGCTAGTTTAGGGACAGAACTCCAGCAGCCATGGCCATGGCTGGTCATGTGTTTGATAAGCTTCTCATCTTCTTCAGGAGACCACAATCCTCTCTTAACCTTCTCTTTGGTGCAACAGTGATGCCCCGTCTCCATCATGCATACATGCACCCACACTCCCCCCAATATCTATATTTATACATACACGTACGTCACATGCGGACGTCACATGCAGTATATTACATTACTCACCATGAAGACAGGGCCACAGCAGGGCCGGTCCTGGGTTTTGCAAGGCCCAGGGCGAAATTTCTTGAGGGTGCCCAATGGCGGGGGTTCGGGGGCAGCGCCCCCGAGCCAAATTTTTTATAATATTTTTGTATTTTTTTTAATTTGGCGGGAGTTTGTAGTGTGTTGAAATAAAACACTTTTTTTTAATATAAAGGTTTGACAAAAAAAAATTTACAACATAATTAAAACAATATTTCATATCAACAATTGTAAAAGTGTTTTTGAAAAAAAAATAAATTAAAAAAATAGTAAGGTTGCCTTTATAGTCAATATTGTGCCATTTAAGGTCATTGTGTAAAATTAACCCTATGATTGGTCATTTGTCATATTTGGCTAGTTCTTTTTTTTCCCCATAGAATTTAAGCATTGAAAAATTACAAATAGAAAACATTTAATGTTGGAGCTTTTTTTGGACCGTTAGTGAAAAAGAAATGGAAAACACTTTTTTTAATATAAAGGTTTGACAAAAAAAAATTTACAACATAATTAAAACAATATTTCATATCAACAATTGTAAAAGTGTTTTTGAAAAAAAAATAAATTAAAAAAATAGTAAGGTTGCCTCTATAGTCAATATTGTGACATTTAAGGTCATTGTGTAAAATTAACCCTATGATTGGTCATTTGTCATATTTGGCTAGTTCTTTTTTTTCCCCATAGAATTTAAGCATTGAAAAATTACAAATAGAAAACATTTAATGTTGGAGCTTTTTTTGGACCGTTAGTGAAAAAGAAATGGAAAGCACTTTTTTTAATATAAAAGTTTGACAAAAAAAAATTTACAACATAATTAAAACAATATTTCATATCAACAATTGTAAAAGTGTTTTTGAAAAAAAAATAAATTAAAAAAATAGTAAGGTTGCCTTTATAGTCAATATTGTGCCATTTAAGGTCATTGTGTAAAATTAACCCTATGATTGGTCATTTGTCATATTTGGCTAGTTCTTTTTTTTTCCCCATAGAATTTAAGCATTGAAAAATTACAAATAGAAAACATTTAATGTTGGAGCTTTTTTTGGACCGTTAGTGAAAAAGAAATGGAAAGCAAAATCAAAATGCACCCACCAAGTATTGAACCCAGGTCTATACTAAAACAAGGAACTCTCCTACCACTAGTCCACTGAAGCTTTACTTATAAATATACATATATACATATATATACACAAACTTATAATTAATTTTGGGCCCTCTGTAACTTTGGGCCCTGGGCGGTTGCCCTGGTTGCCCTGGCCCAGGGCCGGCCCTGGGCCACAGGGGGCACATATATATGTATATATATCGGAAATTTTTAACTTAAGATGTACTCATAAGGAAACATATATATATATATATATATATATATATATATATATATATATATATATATATATATACAGCTCTTTTGGATTGCTTTAATTTGGCAGCTTTCGAAGCCATAATTGAACCATTGCTCTCTCACCTTAATCATCACTCTTCTTTTTAACAAGAAACTTAAAATAAATATCCTATAGCATTTTTATTCATATATATATATAGCAATTGCCATAGCTGGATTTTGGAAAAAAATAAAATAAAATTCATTGTAGATATCTATACCCCTGTCTATATATATTTTTACTATGTAATCTTCCCTCTATAGATAAGTATACATCGGTTGATAGGAAATTCTAAACAAATCAAACTAACAACACAAGAAGATTAATTCAAGTAGATATCTTCGACGGTTCTTTATTAGATATCTACCCTCCATAACCATTTTTATTTATTCAAAATGCCACTTGTTATATACTATATAATTAGGTTATAGTGTATATACTCCCTCTGTTTTAAAACACAAGATCAATTTTAATTTCTTAAAATTAATTTGAGATATTTTTAAAATTAATATTAATATGGTGTATATAAGTTTTGTAGGCAATAAATTTTACAATTATTAGTGCTTTTTAGATAAATTAAAATATTCATAATTGAATTTACAAAATAAATAAAAAATAATCTAAATGAGTCACAATAATTTTACATTTGAGAATATATCAAATTAAGTTACAAAATCAAAATTAATTTTATATTTTGGAACCAAACTTGTATGTGTATTTAATTGTATGATTTTCAAAATTATATTTTTCACATAACAAAAGGAGAGTCTCTTTCCCCCCCTTCTTGTATGTTCTAAAAAGAGAATCGTTTTTTCTCTTTAAAACGATAGTCTAAAAATTAATGCACATAATATTTCAAAATTATTAGCAAAAGGTAATTAATTAAACTCAACTTTCATCTAATTGTATTACTAGTACTATTTATTAATCGAGTAATTACATTAAAAGAAAGTTAACTAGTTTATTCTAAAATGCGTAGTTACGTTTATGAAAAATTATTCACGTAATAATACAAATTCCTATATTCGTACTAATTAGCATAAATATATTAAAGGGGTAAAAACTATTACACAAATGATGAGAATCATATTTAATGTAAGGGTGATAACGTTCAAAACTCAAAATTTTCATCTCAAAGTGTCTTAAATGATGTAACATTAAATAAAAAAAAAAATACTTATGACTGAACCAATTACAAATAATTACTCAATCAATGTAATGATGACACACTATTTTAAAAATAAAATAAAATTGAGACAGCAATTTTGAGACGCTTAGCACTTAATATAATTATCACAGTTGAACTGAATTTATGGATCCGCCCTTACTTTTATATATATATATATATATATATATATATATGCGTATGTATTTATCAATAAAACATGCATAACCCTAAAACAAGAAACGTCATCATTACCCATCTAAGAGTATGTTCGGGAATGACTTATCCTTTGTTACTATTCTCTTGTTTGGAAATGACTTATTTTTCTACTTATAAGTTGTGTTTTAAGTTAAAAAAAATAAGTAAATATTTGTAACTTATTTTAAAATGACTTATAAGTTATTTTAAAATAAGTTAGTTTGACCAAACATAATGTCTATTTTGCCCTTCTTTTATTTTATCTCTCTTTTTATTAATGTCTTTTTTAATAATCTTCCATTTAATTTTAACTTATAAGTTATTATGAGTCAAACACTTTCGTAACTTATTTGAACTTAATTTCTGACTTACAAGTTAAATTGATGTCGAACACTTTTACTTATAAATCATAACTTAAAACAACTTATAAATCAACTTATATTTTAATTTATAAGTCCATTAAAATAAGTCGTTCCTGAACAAGCTCTACGTGGGTGAAAGCACATAAACGTACGGTCCATAAAATAATAAAAACTCGCACATTTTACACACTCTAGTTTACTTCACAATTCACACAAGCGCATACATATTAGAGTTTATATGTATTATATATAGAACATATGATAAAGCATAAAGACGTAAAGCAAAATTTGATTGTATGATCGATATTGATGTGATCATGAGACATGCTTTATTGTGATTAGTTGGTTACCAATAATTAAAGTTCAATGAACTTTTATCTAAGTAGCACGTTTTTTTGAAATTAAAGAGTAATAGCATACTTGTTTTACCATCAACTATATAATTAAAAACAACACAAACTTAATTTAATTTCACTAATTTTTAGTTCAACTTTCCAAATTTATATTCGTATAAGTACTATCTAAATTTAAAAATATTCTCATTTCTAAGAGAAAAGAAGAAGAAGATCTTTTTCTTTGCTATTCAAATTAGTATAAGTATGTCTATACAAATTTATAATAATTAATAATTAAATATATACTATCTAAATTTGTAAAGAATTCAAAAGAAACCTAACCAATCTATAATTAAAAAAAAATAACTTCGAAAAGAATTTTTATTTTTGATTTTACCAATTTTATTGCAAAATTAGTAAAATACAATTCACTAAAAAAATCACCTGCAAAACAATTACAAACAAACAATTAAACAAACAAAAGAGATATCACACGATTTAATTATATTAATATTAGTCATAAAACTTCATTATTTAATTAATATCCTAACCTGTTAGAAAAAGTGAGGTATTTTTTGTTTTTATATCTCTAATAGGAAAATGGACTTCTAAAAGTAATTTTATTTTTAGTTCTACCAAACTTATTACAAGATTTTTTTTGTCACAAATTTATGAGAGATAATATATTTTAACAACTTTTATGTATGATAATTTTATTACAACAAATTTACTAAGATATTAAGATATGAAATTATCTTTTAACATATCATGCAATTTAATTATACTATTATTAGTCATAAATTTTATTATTAAATTAATGTCCTAACTAAGTTAAATTTATTAAAATTTAAAATTTTATCAAATAATTGTAATAATAATGTGTGTGAATTTTTTACAATATAATAAATGTAAAAGTAGTTGAAAAATTATAGTGGATTCATTACTAACTAATTGTCATAACTAAATTAAAATTTATTAAGCTTGAGTTTCATACTTCTATTTGGATTAGAATGTTAAACAAATTTTATGAATATAAACATTAATATAGAATTACATTACAAACTTAAATAAAATTAAAATAATTAATTTCTCATAATCATTACTAAATAAATCTGTACGCCATTTAAATGTTCAACTTAATAATTGATCGAAAGAACCTACAACATATAATAACAACTATCTTACCTACAACATATAATAACAACTATCTTCTAAACTCCTAATTAAATATTTATCATAAATTTAACTTAAAATTACAAAATAAGGCATATAAATTATATTTTAATTCAATGATCTGACATGAATTAACAGGTGACAGACGTTCATAAGGTATTACTAAGAACCTTACGCTGTCCCTCATAACATTTTATAAAAATTAAAAGTAAGAAAAATTTATCTCTTTCTTGCAATATATATATACTATATAGACCAGGGATGACGAAACTATGTTGGGGCCCCAGGTACCCTAGATTTTTTTGAATTTTTTTTAAGTGTCTAAAAATTTGATATTTTTACTTTAAGTCTCTCCAAAATTTATGAAAAAAAAAATGAAAATACTTCCTATGTTCCAAATATAAAAGCTATTTTAATATGAATATCAAATTTTAAGGTCACTCTTTGTTCCACTTCATGTACTACATAAGGTTAATATATAGTGCAATATAAAGAAATCTTATTTCAATTAGATTATATGAAACAATATAAAATTAATAAAGAGAGATAAATCAACACAAGATTTAATGTTAAAATTTTTTAGAGGAAAAAATCACGAGTTGAATTCTGAATCTCTATTATATCAATAATAATGGACTTACAATATTTCTCTAAAATTTTACGCCTTAAAACTTAAGTTTACACAACATTATATATAATCTCTACAACAACATAACGTTTTGCACAAAATAAAAGTTGTAAACTCTCCCTCCCACGATACAATTTTTTTGCAAGGAATATAGAAGTTGCAAAACCATTTATCTCACACAAACACAAAACTCACTCACACCTTCTTTCAATTCTTAGGATGCTACATGACTTTTGATTGTGTTACACTACAACAAGTACAAAAAGTACAACTAAACATAATACTCTATTTATAGAGCACCCACAATTCTTCTTTTCCTATTCAAAATAGGACTCTAGCATATACTAAATATCATATTAAAATAGGACACTACCAAAATAACATTCCTACCAAAAATAACATTCCTTCTTAGAATAGGATTCGAGGAATATCATAACAATTCATCTTTCAACTCGAATATCCAAATACTTCAACTTTATTATCGTCACTGTTGTCGTAGTTACTACCAACATCCGCACCATCCGCACCATCTTCATCTTCCGCATCATCTGCATCATCAGTATCGCCATTATCTATATCATCATTCCATCATCTGCATCACCCACATCATTTGTATAATTCGCATCTTAGCCTTATCCGCGCGCATTATAGTCACCATCATCATCATCATCATCTCTTGTTCATCAATATCGTGACGAACATTAAATCCAACGGTAACACCTTAGTTCCAAATCGTAACTCAAGCTGATATCATTAATATCTTCAGTCATGATCTTTTGGGTGAGTCCGTGGTAGGCTTAAATGACCCAAAAAGATATTATTGAGACATCACATTGGGCCTTATATATTATGCTATGATTTGATTTGGACTAAGGATTTGACCCGAGTTGGTACATATGATATCAGAGCTGACTCTCGAAAACTCAAGTCAGGTCATTCTATCGGGTTACCGGAGATGGGAACACAAAGGCGAGTCTAGTAGACCGTTAATATTATCTCACAATGGCTAGAGAAGTTATAAAGTTTCTAGGTCTTGTGTGGCTATGTGTTCGACCTAATGGAAATACAAGTATTTAAGTGGTGAAGTTTGTAACTGTTAGAACCGTAGTTTCGTAGAATCAAATTATAGTAGAAGACATGATACATGTGATCCATGTCTTTAAGGTCTTTATCGCCACCACCACGATCGGTTTGTTATTGGTTGCAGAAGATATACCTCCAGAATATATGTCAAGCCTCAAAATTGAATAACTTGTGATAACAATTCACATTTATTCCAAACAAACACTACTTTGTGATAGTTTTATGTTTTTCGGAAGAATAATTAAAAATAAGAAGAGAGACTTTCATGGTGCAAAAATTATATATACAAAAAATAATGTATCTTAGATTTCTCTAGAATCTTTATATATGTAATATATCTATATTTACACATATAGATACATACCTATATCTATAATAGTTTCAACATTAAAGTATTATTTATTATTTTAATTATACTTAATACTATTAATGATGTAAGTTACATATTATTAATAAGTGTGTAATTAAATAAAATTTCAAAAGTCTCACAATATATCTCTTGTTTCAAAATAAAATAAGACTACACTTTATGCCCATAAAACAACTAGTAGTCATATTTTATTTCAATGAAACAAATTAAAAATTATTGTTTTCAAACAATTTGCACCTTATCAAATGCCTCACTTTAGGCTTGATAACCACACATCAAATGATTCCTACTTGAACCAAATGAATAATTACTCTCTTAATTTCACATAGTGGAAGAATAAATTAACTTTTATACCAACTTAAATTATGTCCACTAATGAGTTTTTATCAAACCTATAGATGACAAAGATAAGTTCACAATGTATAAAATAAGGTGCAATTTTTAACAATCTCCCACTCCTAAATAATATTCTATAAAATAACTCTAAGGCATGTGTGCATAAAAGAAAGGTGTCACGAAGATTAAACCCTTTCATAGTGTAAACAACTCAAAATCACATCGAAGTTGATGGTGTCTGTTGTTTCCCAAAGGCACTTAAGAGATCTAGAAGGAGGGGTTGAATAGATCCTTTAAAATTTTTTACTTAATTAAGGATGTATTACCAGATTGTTAATTAGTCAAGATTTAATTAAGCACAACGGAATATACTTTGAAACCCGCCTTTAAAGATTAAGGAAGATTCTTAGTTCTAAATTTAGTTTCTTTGGATGTCAACCACAACAAATTATATAGCAGAATGTAAAGACAGAAAGTAAATGACACAAGAAGTTTTAAGTGGTTCGGAGACTGAATAACTCCTAGTCCACTCTTCTACTTTGACAAGTAGGAAATGATAAGTTTATGTACACTACTCCAAACACTACATTTTACACTACATTGCACATCCAACCATTAAAAAGTGGGATGTGCAATGCAGTGTAAAATGTAGTGTTTGGAGTAGTGTATATAGACTTATCCTGTAGGAAAATCACTAAAGATAAAGACCACAAAGATCTATTACAACTGAACCACTACGGTTCCTTCGAGTCACTAAGTCTTAGAATATGGACACTTAGTCCTAAATCATAAATATCTCTTCAAGTCACTTAGACTTGGAAGATTGTCACTTAGACAATGATCAACTGATGTTAAATGATGTTGTTGAGGTGTTGCTAAGATGACAATAAACTTTTCTTCTCAAATACTTAGCAGCTTGAACAAGTTGTTCAGTTTCGTAGAGTGGAGTTCTTTTAATTTTGGCAGAATTTTAACTTTTTGATTAGAATTCGTTACTTGAATTTGAATCCTTGCAGCCTTTTATAGTCTACCGAAAAGTTTCCCGTTGCAATGTTCCCATTGTGCATTTAATGCTCAGATACTCTAGGATCTTTGATGTTGACATTTTAAGCTGGTGTGTCAGCTTGCTTTGCGACTTAGGCCAGTCACTTCAGTCTGCAAATTCACCTATCACCTGGGAGTTGCGCTTTCACCAAACTAGCTGTTAGACACAACATCTTCTTAACTTCGATTTCAACTAAGGATGTTTGGTGAACACATTAGGACCTTCAATCTGCAGTGCTCCATATTGTTAGTTTTCTAACAGTTGAGACTTACTCTACGAAGTTGATTAATCGTAGAGTTTGGCAAGGAACTTAGAGTTTATGCTTGACTTTGCTCTACGTTCTGAGCTCTACGATTTACTCTACGATGATCGCTCTACGAAGATAGTAGCACTCTACGAAGATAGTAGCACTCTACGATTGTGCTATCTACGATCAGCTCTACGAACTTGATCTCTACGATTCTGGAGCTAACTCTACGATTTTGCTTTTACTATACAGTCTTCTCTTCACTCTATGATCTAGTCTTTACTAAACGATTCTGAGTGAACTCTGCGACCTTGCCTTTGCTCTACAAACTTCTGTTCATTCTTCAATCTGATCTTCACTATACGGTTTGGAATGAACTCTGCGATTCGAGTTATGATCTGCGAGTTTAAGGCTTACTCTGTGATCAACATTTACACTACGAAACACAGAGTAACCTTACGATCGTTTGACAACACTATACGATCGATTTAAGCCTATTTTCTATACATCAGATCAACTCAATAAGATCAACCTAACAAATTTGATCTTTCTATTCTAAGTCCTTGTACATCATATCATCATTAAGGACTTTACAAAACTTACTTATACAAATATACATTAATCACATTCATCATCAAATCTATCATGCAGATTCTAACATTGTCTATAAGATTAAACCTCTACTCCTATATGACATGATCGGAATTGTCACACACACACACAAAAAATATTTCTATCATGGTAAGTATTCTTTGTACTTGCGATATTATGTTCATGCGCAATATCTTGTTTCATGAACCTTTAAGAGAGTAAACACAACTCTCCATAAGAAGTGACTCCACTTTTAATTCATATTGGCAAAGTATTTCCCAAGCGTTACCGTTGCAAACAACTTCGTTACAAGCAAGCATAGCTCAACCTCGATCGTGCAAAGGATGTTACTATTTTAGACTACATATGGAACCAAAACGATAGCAACACAGTCAACAACTGTAACTTGTTTTTCCCATTAAACCTATAAACTAGGGGTAACCTAGGAATAGGTTGGGTTCCCATCACTCCTGACTCAAAGTGGTTTAAGTTCCATATCACAAGTAGTCAAACTTACTAAATTCTTGTCAGAGTCTTAGTAACAAGATAAGCTAAGTCGTCACTTAACTTCCTCGTAGACAAATATTATGATACATTCTTGTATCAGTTGTCTCAGAAAAATTATGTCTATGACCAACATGTCGAGACATACCATTAAAGGTAATCTCATATCCTTTATACAAAAATAATTTCATCATCACAATATAATGAACTAAACAATTTTGGAAGTGGACACAATTTGATGTTTCAATAACAAATTTTGATTCCATTTGCTTTCTACAACATATAAAACAATAATATTACTTGCTATTCCAAGTAAATTATACCCTTTTACTAAGAGTAATATATCTCACATACTTGTAGAAAATATAATTATATATTCACCCATTTGCGAATATTTTCTTACTTATTCAAGATCACAACCAACTATGAATTCAAGATTAACAATTTGTACTTAATACAAATTTTCACTAACTTATAGCAGGTGAAATAAGAGGCTTCAAATTAGGTCACAATCAATATTTTAACAAACACCCTAATCTATTAAGTTTCCCTAATATGATAATAACATTAGATCTATACAATGTTCGAAAAAGCTAAAAGCGGTACGAGGCGTTTTTCTCCGTACGAGGCGAGGCGTAAGCCTCGAGGCGGAGCGAGGCGGAAGCCTTGATTTGAAGACCTAAAAGTCCCTAAAAAATTATACAAAAATGCTAATAAAATCATAAAATAATCCATCATTATAATCAAAGTCATAAAATACATAAATAACCAATGTCACATTAATGTATCATTACAAAACATGAAAACAACATAATATCATCAACTACTTATATAGTGATCATCCATCACTATATAAGTAGTGTATCATTCGTATCCAGTGGCCTGAAAAATGGATCAAATCCTTGATCATCATCCCCACCATGATCATCCCTATCATCACTAAGAGGATCCTCCATGGAATCATCGTCGTATCTAATAGCTCTGTCATCCTCCTCATTGTCAGTGCTAAGATCCTCAAACTCCGGTTCTTCATCTACCAATTGCAATCCCTTCCCTTTATCTATAAATAAACAAGTGAGTATATATTTAATCCAAATGAGTATGTTTTTTTAAAGAACACTTTAAAGACAAATGAGTAATGACACTAACCTTTTGTTTTAGTTTTTGACTGCAAAGTCTTTCTCTTTCTCTTTTGACTTCCTTGTTTACTACTTGTTCCTTGAGTCCCTTTCCCTCCAAGTGTAATCTCCCTCGCGTTAGTCTCTTCTCCTCCAATTGTCTTTTCATTCCCATGAGTTCCTTTACCCTCCTCAATATCATCATTCCCATAAGTTACTCCCGAGATATTTTCATCATTTCCCCCCGCAACCCACTCATTATCAGATGGCACACTATCAACAACCAATGGATCCTCTTATTCTGTTAGTGCCTTCTTTTTGATGTGCCGATCTTTCAATTTTTTATTGTACATAACGTAAGCCAATGAGTTAAGCCTAGATGCGGACAGTCGATTCCTTCTCTTTGTATGTATCTATATTAATTACAAGTAATTGAGCATTAGTGAGATCCAATGGTTGAGAATATAAATGATTTATATCTAATAAATACTTGACTGAAAGTACTCCAATTACGCTCACACGCCGAAGATGAGCAAGTTAAGCTCAAAATCTTCACTGCAAAGTTTCTTAATTCTGGAGCTTCATCTCCATATACGATCCACCAATCAGCTGGATCAATATTAAAACATATATCAATCTTACCAAGACCACGTTTAATCAAAATGAAAGCAGATAAATACATTAATCGCAGTACTTACCAAGAGCACGTTTCTTACAAGTGTTTTTGGCATTTGTGTAGCCAAATAACCCTTGTCTCAATCGGAATGCATCTAGTTGCAAATCAGCTTTCTCTCTTTCCTCGGAGTTAGGAATAAGCTTGTCCATGCAAGCGTACAATCCCACTTTAACTTCCACATTGGCACAGAAATTGTCATCATAATGAAAATGAGGATTCAAAAAATATGCAGCCGCGTGCAAATGCCGATGCAACTGATTGTCCCACTTAGCATCTATTATGCTCCATATCTCTTTATAGGCCCCCTCCTCATTATCCAAATTTTTTGTAATCTCTTCTTTTGCGTTGTCCATGGCACCATATAAAAATCCCATTCCTGGCACCTTTTCTGAATCTGTCATCCTCAATACACTTACGAGAGGTTTTGTGGTCTTAATTGCATATCCCACACTACCCCAAAAATTCCTATCGCTCAGAATGATTTTTCTTGCCTCTCTACCTTCAGGTTTTTTTGTCCAACTACAATTTGCCCACTCCCTAGATGTAAACATAGCCTCCAAAGGCTGTCTCAAACTATGCATACTCTGCAAAGCTAAATAAGCAGTGGCAAATCTAGTGGCGGCTGGCCGAACAAGGTCTTTATTAGTGTTGGCCCTCATCAATGCCAATACTCATCCATGATTATATATGAAGTTGCTTACCTACAATTACATAATGACATTCATCACAAAATAATAATAATTCAAGTATTCATTGAATAAAAAAAATTATAACCATTAACCAAATAATAATAATAATACTAGTAATTACCTTCTTGGCCTTTGTCAAAGCATTTTTATGTTGAGGCAACTCTCCAAGCTTCTCAAGCATCAAATCGATGCAATGCGCGGCACACGGTGTCCACCACATACGTGGCCTCTTCTCCATTAGCATTCTCCCCGCCGCTTTATAATTAGATGCATTGTCAGTGACTAATTGAATAACAAGATCTTCTCCCACTTCCTCAACAACCTCATCAAGTAGTTTAAACATCAAATCAGCATCTTTAACTGCATCAGATGCATCAACAGATTTCAAAAATATTGTGCCATGGGGGTTGTTTACAAGAAAGTTTATTAGTTGTCTTCCCCTTATATCTTTCCAACCATCCGACAAGATTGACACCCCCGTATGTGACTAGGTCTTCTTTATCTCCTCAACAAAGGCCTTTGTAGTCTTCTCTTCCTGCTTCAATACCCAAGAGCTAAGCTCGTATGGAGTGGGGGGTTTCAAACCACGACCGTAGTTCCCAATTGAGCAGCACATATTTATAAATGAATGACTGGTTGCAGCATTAAAGGGAATCCCGTTTTCAAAGAAGAATCTACCAATATCAAGACAGACTACATTACGAGCATCCTTTGAAAATACTGTACAATTTGTTGTAGCATCATCATCAACAACATCAACATCTACAACAAATCTGTCCATGGGTCCCTGAACTCCCCTCGCGGAGGCACTACCCACACTTGAACCTCCCAAGGATGGATGACCACCATAATAAGACCCACTTTGTATTTTGTCAGCTTCACTTCTTTGTCTTTCCTCCTTTGAGTCGACACTTTTCTTCATCAAAGATGCAAGCTCTTCCTTCACTTCAGTTGGTACTTTTTTGCAAGCCTCAACGTTACTATGATTACCCACAAGATGATTTTTCAGCCTTGTAATCCCTCATTTACAAATTATTTTACAAAAATTACATTCCACATATAAATGAGATTTATTAACTCCAGGAGGTTCGGTGCCATATTTCCAAGCTGGATCTTTCTTACCCATAATAACAATTCACTGTAAAAAAAAAAAAATTGAACATATTATATATACACAGTATTATATATTATTGAACATATTAGTATCATATATATCTATTAAATATATATATATATATTAATATATATATATATATATATATATTAGTACAATATTACTCTATTAGTACATATATGATTTATATGAACATATTATATATTATTTAGCAAAAAAATTTAAAAAAAATAATTAAATATTATATATTATGTATCAGTAATTCAGTATCATATATATTAAACATATTAATATATATTAAATATATATTAATATATTTAATATTATATATATTAAATTATAAATATTATATATTATGTATCAGTATCATATATATTAAACATATTAATATATATTATATTATATATTTATTAAATGTATTTAATAAATATATATTTATTAAATATATTTAATAAATATATATTTATTAAATACATTTAATAAATACATTTAATATATTTAATATATATTAAATACATATAATATATTAAATATATTTATTAAATGTATATATATATATATGTGTGTGTGTGTGTGTGTCACATTCACGTTTTATTGCTTTGATTAAACCAATTCAGCTCTGGTATGCAGTAAATGGGTTTACTTCATTAAATAGGTTTATAATAATAATCAAACCATATAAAAAATTAATCATCTATTCAATTCAGCTCTGGTATAGTGGTATGCAGTATGCTTGCATGCTTATCACTTCACCACGTATGGGTTTATAAGATTGCCACGTATGGGTTCCACTTTAATAATCGAACCATATCACTTCATATATATATAAAAAAATAGAATCAATCAGCAACTCGGCAAGCTTACTGACCTGATACCCCAACCCAAAAAGAAACAGAGCATAGCACATACCGTCCCAGAAAGAAAAAAAAATCAGAAGAAGAGCAGACCAGTACCCAAAAAAAAAAAGCAGAAGAAGAAGTCGAAGAAGAAGAGAAGAAGAGAAGTCGAGAGAAGAAGAACATACCGTAGTCAAGTTGCTGAAGTCACGACCTGCTGAACTCTCCCTCTTTGTTTTGTCGCGAATCGCGATCGACTACTCTTCCTCTGTCGAAACTCTCTCTCTGCCGAAGTCGACGCGGTAAACTAATTTGGCTTTCTTGCTTGCGATCGATTTAGGTTTTAGCTGCTGGTTTTTTTTTTAACCCACTTTTGTTCGGGTCAAACCCGTAAAATCTAAGGCCTGCGCCTTGTTACGCCTTGAGGCGCATCGCCACGAGGCGCAAGCCTCAGCCAAATTTAGCGCACGACTCTGATTTTCCCCTAGAGGCGTAGGCCTCGCCTCACCTTCCCTCCGCCTCGCGACGAGGCGCGCCTCAAGGCGTACGCCTCAACCGCTTTTTCGAACATTGGATCTATATAGTAAAATGGGAAATACTCATTTGTTTCTTACTCATCTAATAAACAATACCCTAGATTAGGTGAAAATTCATCTACTTGTGAATTTATAATTTTCCTTACTAAAATATAAGTGACATTTATGTGATCTTTTAAAGCATTGAGAATTCTATAAACCGATTGTAAACCATTAGTGTACTAAGTTTAAAATTGTAGGTAATATCTGATCTCGTGCATTGCATATCACACATAAGGCTCCCATTAGCACTTGTGTACTCTAGATTTGCAATAGCTATATCATAATTAACTTTCAGTGTACCACCATTATTAAAGAATAATTTAATTTTTCAATCCCAAAGTTATCAAACTTATTTCACAACCCCTCAATACAATTAAAATGGTTTAGTTGAAACCCAATATGTTTTAACATGATACTAATTAGATAACATCTATTTTACAAGCCTTTCAACATAAAAAAAAAGACGTGCCTTAGTCTCATTTACAAACGATCAACATATCATTAATGTACACATAAACTATCAAATTATAGTTTGTAAAATTGTATTCTTAATGTAAACACATATATATAATTTTATATTTAATGAATAGGAAAAAAAGTAACATACTATTTCTTAGTTTAGACTACATGTACATAATTATTTCACACCTTAGTCTCTCAACCGAAAAGAACAAACCATCTTGTTCATTCACAATATACTCCCTCAATCAAATTTATTGAAAACTTGATATGAAGTAATATCATAACCGGTGCTAATAAAATAGTTTATACTCTCTTGTTTAAAACCTTGGTAATTATTTTACTTTGAAAGTAAAATAGTTATTAGTATCGAATCACTTATACCTATATAATAAATTTAAAATCTCAAAGTAAATCTGCTCATACCTAAGTATTATCACTTAATATGTAATCCACTTAAATAATTATAGCTCATTTTCAATCTCACTATTGAACTCAATCACTATAAATATTTTTGATCATATTTAGGCTAATAATATAGGTATTTTATTTGCCAAATTACTATATTGATTTATTTCACCAAATCAATATTGTTCCTTCTAGGTTCATTAGTTATTTAGGAACATAAGTTCTCTAACTTCAACTTATAATCTTATAGGACCTTTGAGAATTAATTAAGTGAAATAAGTTCACATTTCAATGTTATTCAAAAGTTGGTGTTTTAAATATTTTCATTTTATCGGACTACACAATCAAATTAAATTTCACAACAAGAAATTCATAAGTACTCAGTCCATCAAAAAATGAAATTTGTAAGGCCCCGACTTTTATGAAATGAAAATTTATTTTTTTCTTTATGATTATTATTCTAAACAGTAAAGTGTTTAATTGATAAATATTATAGTTAAGAGTGATATATGCAAATTATCAGATAAACAGTATGTCATGGAATATTCTTTTTGTCGAAAAATATTCTTTCTGTCGGGGAATATTATATTCGGTAAAGTACGACGACACCGAAATAACAAATCATTGATGGGCCCCATAACGACTAATTGTCGGATACGAAAAATGACATTATTAATATTTTTATACAAATTGTCAACGGTACTATCACCTACAACTGTTGAAATACCCGATAATAAAAGAACAGTAACATGCGTTATTCCACAGTAGAACGCGTTATTCCATAGTAGTACACGGTATTCCATAGTAGCGCACGATATTGCACAGTATTTCATATTATTGATTTAATAATTGATATAATAGCAATTGCATAGTATTTGGATTCAATAATTGTTACAGTAACATCTGCATAGTATTTTATATTATTTGTCACAACACTATAACTCATATTATTTGATATGATATTATTAGACCAGTTAGCATTATTGACAATGTCTAGAAATTCTGTTAAGGAAATGAGTTAGTTAATTGCGTGTTCTACGGAAAGCTCCCTCTTTCCTGAGAATGATCTGGTTGTCAATATTGTGAATTATAATATTAATGATGAATAATTGTTAAAAGATTGAAAATATGTTGATTAAAGATAAGTGATGTGTGGTAGTTATTTGTTCAATTGTTAGGGTTTGTCATGAAGCGTTTGTTGTAAGTTTGACTTATTATTCCATGGACCCACCACTTGCCAGTTTGTCAAACCGTCGGCAGAAAATTTCATTCAGTTTTATTATTATTATATTAGTAATAGAATAGGAAACTTTCTATATAAAACAGAAAACTTTTATATTATATATAAAGTTATTTATTTTATTAGATTATAATTAGAATATATTATATTATATATAAAGTTATTTGTTTTATTAGAATATTTTATTACACAGTAAAAAATCAGATGAACGAATTCGTCAGTGGTGTGTTAAGCCGCGCGTTTGTCAAACGTGGTGTGCTAAGCATTTTCCTATAAATAGCTTGCTTAGTTGAGGTATGAAACTCACACCAGAATCATAAAATTCTTCTTCTATAATATTGTGCGTATTTCTTTTGAGTATAAGGATACTGTGAGTGTTGTAAATAGTGCAAGATTTTCTCAAGTTTATCTTCTTCATAACAGTCAGATTTAGTCTCCTACAAAGGTAAATGATGTCATTTTCTTCATAACTCGTAAGTGGTATCATTTCTTTTGTACTCATAAGGGATATCATTTCTTTCATAATCATAAAGGATATCAATTTCCTTCATATTTTTCCATTTATGATAAGGAATTATTATTCGTTTCCATAACCTTATTATTAAATGGTGAAAATTTCTGAAATTAGTAAAATATACTTAATAGTTTGTGCTTCATCTAATATTTTTACCTAAATCTTTCTATTGAAATGTTAATTGTTATCTTTGAATTATGAATCTTGAATATCATTCTTGAATTTGACTCTACATTTTGGCCATCGTGTTGGCAATTTGGACAATCTTGGACTATGGATATACTAACTTATAAATTTTTAATATTTATTCTTGATCTTATTGTTTCTATTCATCCTTTATATCATTTTCATAATCCTTAGACTTAAATTGTGGTGAAAGTTCTCTTTGGTCCGTAGTGCAAAGATGAGTTAGTGATTGACATGATTATGACCAGAAACTGTGTATTGGTATAATCATGACCTTTAGTGTTACAAATAAAGGCTTGTGGTGAAAGGCTCTTTGGCCCGCAGTGCAAAAATGGAGTGGTGTTTGGCATGATCATGACCATTGGTGTTATAAATGAATATCTTTGGCCCGTAGTGCAAAGATAAACTATTGATTTAGATGATCATAAACATGAACTGTTGATTGATATTATATGAATAAAATATTAATGGTGAACTTTTAAATTATAGAAAGTAGTAGACATTATGGTCTACTTAACTCTTATAATGGATTTGCTTGTTCCGTTGCAGTTATTGTTGAAAACTTATATTATCTTTAAATCTCTGATTTCTCATTATTGAAGGTTAAAGATAATTTATTCTTCATTATCTTAGTCATGATATTCTTTACTGGGGTATTTGTGCTCACCCTTTTCCTTTTTATTCCATTGTCCTCCTCAGGAAATGATAGTGTACTTAACTCTTCTAATGGATTGCTTGTTCCGCTGCAGTTATCGTTGAAAACTTATATTATCTTTAAATATCTGATTTATCATTATTGAAGGTTAAAGATAATTTATTCTTCATTATCTTAGTCATGATATTCTTTACTGGGTTATTTGTGCTCACCATTTTCCTTTTTGTTCCATTGTCCTCCTCAGGAAATGAGAGTGTAGTTAGAACTAGCCGGGGAATGGAGTGATGGTCCGAAACTGTAGAAGTATCTCAATACATTATAAAATAGTGTGACAATAATTGTATTGAAAACTTAAGTTGGGTGTACATATTGTTGTACTAGACACGATACAATATTTGTATTGAGACTCACAATATGTGTGTTGTCGTATTTTGCACAACAGTTTAATAGTTGTAAATTGAAAATTTTGTATTTGTATTTGGATTTTGTAGTTTGTATTTTGGCGACTTAAAATGGGTTATGTGGACCTATTTTGGGGGCGTCACAAAATTTTTAATGAATCACCCCCACACTTTTAAATAATTGAAATCTTATTGAATAATTTCACTTCACAATATATATGCTCACTACTTGAAATAAAACTTTATATTAATTAAGATTTTATGTGCCAATGCTCTTATAGATATATATTACTTCCACATAAGAATATTAAGGACCACTTCTCTGAAAATAAAAATAAATTCTTGTATATCTTATGTATTAGTTATTCATTTTAAGATTACTTCTATGTAAGAATCTTTTAGAACACCCTCACATAAGAAAACAAGTTCTTATTTTTTAAAATTTCATAAAATCTCAAATTCAAAACTTATTTAACATAAGCATTAGAAATTATAAATATACATTTTTTAAATATACCAACACGTAACACTTGACTCTATGTAAATAGTATAAAATCCATTATATACAAATTATAGTGCAACTAATCATATTGCATAAATTTATTTGTATATAAATCATAAAATGTGAAAATTTACAGTACTTTTAAATAAAATAATTTATGACAAACAAAATTAATTTATATAGAAAGCAAATTATATTTAACACATATGAACTAACAAATTCTCAAATTAATTTCTTGTTCCAGCATGAATTTGAAATATTACAAACAATGTACGTACATTTTGAGAAATATAGAATCCAAAATAATTTTCATAATATATAGTATGAAATCCTTAAACTTCACTATATTTATATAAAGTCAAAAAATAATGTTTGCCTAAATTATAATATGCAAAGTTCATATAATCACATTATAATGCCCTACTTCTCATACAAGAAGTACATATTTGAGATAAACCAACATATATATATATAATAATGATTATCACAAAACACTGATGTACAAATTTTTAAGTGTTTTCACAACTTTATAATCATATTGTTATACTACATTTATTCAACCAAATTTATTTCTACAATATCTCTTCTAACTACTAGTTGATAATTAATTTACTAATTATACATACGAACAAAATAATTGATCTCAAATTCATGCATACAAATATCAAGCAATATTACACACTAAATATTGGCTCAAATTTTATATACATAACTTCATTCAAGAAGAATATAAATTTATTTTATTCTCAAAATAAATTAATTTAGAACGAATTTGTTGTGCATAGAGACAAATAAATTTCTCAAAGTTTACTATAACTTTTTCATAATAAATTAATGTCAATTAGTGTATAGGAAAAACAATTATCTCAAATCTCATGCATATACACATAATAATATTTTATCTACTCATAAAATATTATAACAATATATATATATATATATATATATATTTATATATGCATAAAATTTAATTTATTCTGTCATGCATAAAATTTAATTTATTCTGTCATGAACAAAAATTTAATTACTTTTTTTTATCCCAGAAAATCAATTAAAATAATTTATTACAACAAAATTTAAGTAATATAATACTCATACATACAATATCATCTACGCATGATATGATACATAAAACATATACATTGAAGTATATACACATATAAAATGATACACAATTATTATTTCAAAAAATAAAGGCAAATGTTAAAAAATACACCTTTTGGATTAAATCCGAAGAACACCATAATCTCTTCAGAAAAATTTCTAGGCATCAATATTTGGTGTTTTTCATGATAACTCTTCATCTCCTCCGCATCAATTTCCAAACTTGTAAATTGTAAGTTTTTTTTTTACTTTCATTTTTCTCCACAATCCATCCATCTTCTGACAAGAGTTATCAATAAAAATAATTAGTTTAATATCTCAACATATTACTAATTATCATAAAAACTCCGTTGATAAAATAGATATAAGAAAAATGACATTTATCTTTGAAATAGTGTTATATCTTCCATCCACCGATTTCTGATTTCAGTAAATATTAAAGACCTTAAGATTATTAAAACCGTAGCTTCATAAAATCAGAATTGTACTAGAAGAAATGACACAAATGATCCATGTCCTTAAGGTCTTTATCGTCCTCACCACGATCGGTTTGCTATGGGTTGCAAATGACATACCTTCAACATATATGTCAAGTCTCAAAACTGAACAACCTTGTGATAGTAATTCACATATGTTCCAAACAAACACTGCTTTGTGATAGTTTTATGTTTTTAGGAAGAATAATTAAAAATAAGAAAAGAGACTTTCATGGTGCAAAAATTATATATACAAAAAAAAGTATCTTAGACTTCTCTCCATCTATATCTACACATATAGATACATACCTATATCTATAATAGTTTCAACATTAAAGTATTATTTATTCCTATTTTAATTATACTTAATACTACTAATGATGTAAGTTACATATTAGTAATAAGTGTATAATTAAATGAAATTTCAAAAGTCTCACAATATATCTCTTGCTTTAAAAAAAATATGACTACACTTTTTGCCCATAAAGCAACTAAGCTTGATAACCACACACATCAAATGATTCATACTTAAACCAAATGAATAATTACTCTCTTATTTTCACATAGTGGAAGAATAAATTACACTTTTATACCAACTAAAGTTATGTCCATTAATGAGTTTTTATCAAGCCCGTAAATGATAAAAGATAAGTTTACAATGTATAAAATAAGGTGTATGTAATTTCTAACAGTAACACCCCAGTCCCATATTGTAATTTAAGTTGTTATCATTAATACCTTAAGTCATGACCTTTTAGGTGAGTTTGTGTTGAGTTAAGATGATCTTAAAAAATATTATTGAGGCAACACATTGGGCCTTATTATGCTATAATTTAATTCGAAATCGAAATTTGACCCGGGTTACACCAATTCCTTCAATCTTCACTCTATTTATTCTTCACATTAATGCGTCAATTAATTCCCTCTACCTAGCTTGGATCCAATCAACCTAGCTCTTGATACTACTTGTTGGGATTAAGTCGACACAAATCAAATAATATACAATAAAGAGAGATAACTAACACAATATTTAACGTGAAAAAGCTTAAAAAGAAAAAATAACGGGTCAAACTCTGAATCTCCACTATATCAATAATAATGGACTTACAATATTTCTTTCAAGTTTTACGCTTTAAAACTTGAGGTTACACAATATTAATATAATCTCTACGATACAACTTTTTGCAGGGAATAAAAGCTGCAAAACCTTCCCTCCCACGATACAATTTGCACAGAATATAAAAGTTGGAACCCCCCCCCCCCTCCACACACACACAAACACAAAACCACTCACATCTTTTTTCAATTCTTAAGATACTACATGACTTTTAATTGTAATACACTGTAACAACTAAACATAATATTAATTTATAAAATTCTACGATTCTCTCTTTTCTTATTTAAAATAAGACTCCAACATATAATAAATATTCTACACCTAACAAAATCACATCCCTACCAACACTTCCGTACTTGATATAGACATTGTCATATGAATACACCATATATAAACACACTAGAGAAAATGGTGACATGTACGTTTCCTTCACTCGAACGTTACTTTGGGGTTTGGGTTGGGGTTGGGGTTGGGGGTGGAGGGGGGGGGGGGGACAATTTCTTGGTGTCAACAAAGATGATTGAAGATGTCGGTTTCATGATTTTCTCCCTCCCATTACTTTGCTAATTCTTCTGTTATACTTTCAGTCTTAAAATAAAGGAAATTTTAAAAATTATTTTGAAATATTTTTAAATTAAAAATCTATAAAATTCACTAAAAATTATAAAACAATAAATTTTATAATTAATTATACTTTATAGATAATTACACTATTCATTATTATATTATTAATAAATTTATTGCAATTTTAAATTTGAAAATTGTCTCAAATTATTTTTAAAAATCAATAACAATATTTACATTTTAGAATAATGTATTTATACTATTAGTTATAATCAATTTCAAAGAATAACGTGAAATAGCAAAGCAATTTAAAGGGGGCACAGAAACTAATTAAACAAACAAGTCCTTTATTTCTTGGTGTCAACAAAGATGATTGAAGATGTCGGTTTCATGATTTTCTTCCTCCCATTACTTTGCTAATTCTTCTGTTATACTTTCAGTCTTAAAATATAGGAAATTTTAAAAATTATTTTGAAATATTTTTAAATTAAAAATCTATAAAATTCACTAAAAATTATAAAACAATAAATTTTATAATTAATTATACTTTATAGATAATTACACTATTCATTATTATATTATTAATAAATTTATTGCAATTTTAAATTTGAAAATTGTCTCAAATTATTTTTTAAAAATCAATAACAATATTTACATTTTAGAATAATGTATTTATACTATTAGTTATAATCAATTTCAAAGAATAACGTGAAATAGCAAAGCAATTTAAAGGGGGCACAGAAACTAATTAAACAAACAAGTCCTTTATTTCTTGGTTCAAACTTTTATTTAGCCCCCTGTGAAATTAAGTTATCTTTCTCATCACTGCTCTAACGGCAGGTAGAATCTTTTACAAAGACTTTCAACAAACATATGATCAATTTAGAGGTTCACCACTTTCTCCGTTTACAGTTTTTCTTTTTGTCATGAGAGGTCAATTTATAAAATTTAATAACCATGATTTTAAATGTGCACACACACACACACACACACATATAAGAGTTAATTACTTAAGTTTAATTAATCATTGTATGTAATAATATCCCACTTCACACAAGTTCAATAACGTGAACAAACTAGTTTGATGTGAAACCAGCAAAAAATAAAATAAAATAGAATCATTTTGATGTGATAGATTCCCTTCATTATTGTAATTATTTCAACTTATTATTATTAGTGTACTACTAATAATAATAACTAACAATAATCATTTTCTAACAATTATGAAAAAGATGAAGTTAATTTCTCCATTGTGACATGCCATTTGAACAACATTTGTTGTCCTTTACATTGATGATATATTAATACACTGTCTATATACCAATCATTTATATAACAAACACACTGCCTCAATCATTTATGTACCTATCTATACCAATATATAACAAGTTAAATATCGAATTATTTTGGTTGATTCTGAGTGTCTCGATTCCGTACTCTTATAATAATGGTAGAGTAAGGAGTGGTCCCAAAACAAAATTGGCTGGTGGTGGTTGGTCGAAACTCCAATAGGTTGATAATGAGTGGATTGGGTTAATTTGTTTTTAATTTTGGTGAGTTCTATCCCGAGTTTAGCGCTAAAACTAACTAAATTGGTTAAACATGCACATGCTATTGGTGAATCGTTTTCCTTGGTACGGGTTTGAGGTCCGAGTTAGAATTTTGTTAGATTTGGAAAGGTTTTGTCGAGGTTTTTCAAACGCATGGGAATTGGACACCATATGAATGAATACAAACGAGTGCATTTGTTGGCCAACTAATGCGCAAGTGAAAGCTAAACATATGTTACATGTGTATGCTGCTAAGTTCAAGTGTTGGATAACTATATCTAAATTAAATATTAATTTTATTTCAACTCCACGTGTTAAATTGTTAAGACCAAATGTTTGCTAGCTTTTGAATAAAAATAACAATAATTATTTTGATATTCTCAAAAGTTAACTTAACAACTTAAAAGGTAAGTTTTTCACAAAATTTTACTACACATTTATCATTAAAGATACAATGTATCCTTCGTCACTAAAAAAATAAGTAAAGATAAAAAATAAATAAATAACTTTTGGGCTATCAAGTCATTAAATTTGGACTGCCGAGTTAATTCGAGATTAACTTAAATGTCGTTCAAAAATGTTATATATATACATACATACACACACACACACACACACACATATATATATATATATATATAATTTACCTGATAAATCATTTTTAACCTTACATGTACTTTGCATAAGTTAATTATTAAGCTTGTTTATATCAAAATAAGGCCTAATATTTTTTTCCTTTAAAATATGTATCGAGGAAACTAGATAAATCCTTTCTAATTAAGTATATACTAATGTCCCCGATAAAATCATAATTATCTATCTTAATCTGTTTTTAGCAATATTGATTATCCCCACTTGTCAAGCTATCCAAGCATAATCACTCTTATTGTGGTTACTAATTGTCTTTAGTATTGTTCATCCACAACCACAAGCCTACTTAATTAATTAATCAAGAAGCCACACATTTCCTTTATCAGTGATCGATCTTGCAGAAATGGGTTATTTGTGGATACATTATTGTCCAGTTCTATAACTAAAAGTTGTACCACAACTTTTTTTCTTTTTGGATCCATTTTAAACATAATCTAGTAATTAGGCAATACATACTTTTTTAAATTAAAATCAACTTTTTGCTATTTTTAATTTTGGAATCTAACAGAGAAAACAGTATATGAGCAAATGTCATTTTTGTTAACATCCATGACAAATTTAATAATAAAAAGTTACAATTAAATAAAAATCTCATTTTCGAGACTTGATAACCCGATTATACGATAGTATTACAATATGTATTGTACTAATATTTGTTTTTTTTTCTCTTTTAATGCACTGTTAGTGCACATAAAAATATTCTCGTGAACAAGAATGCAAGATATGAAATTTATCAATTCTCTTTATGTTTCTTGAAAGACTCAAGTAATTGAAAAGTACAGTATAAAATTTAATTAAAATAAATTTTAAAATAATAATTTAGTGTATAGATTCTCTTTTCTTTGATTTCATTAGATCTCTAGATAATAAGATCGAAATATCTTCTTCTTCTTTTTTTTTCGTGATGAACTGTTGGTACCAGTACTCTTATATTTTGTATCCATGGACCGACAAGAAAGGATGCTCACCGGAAAGGAAGACAAATTAAGTTGCCACGTTGTTAATTTTGTCGATTAAGAAAGAATTGTAGAGTTTCAAACTTTGAAGCCAGTGAAAAAAGAGAAATCTAAAGTGGGAGAGTGAAGTATAAAAGTGAATAACTAAAGTTTACAGGGATAAATGTTTTTTTCGTTACTCTACTTTAGGTCAACTTACAGTCAACTAACTCAACTGTTTTTCTTATAGTCAACTAATTATACTTTACTTTTATTACACAAATCTGAATTTCCGTCCGTGGGGTTAATTATTTTAACTGAATATTGACGTGGAAATGCCACATATTTACTGAATCTTAGTTAGAAGCTACTGTTAACAACATTATACACATTAGCTATAGCCCACCCATCAAAAATAAGCATACCCATGCCCACGCGACCCGACCCAACGAATTTCAAATTTTATTATTTTCCAAGTTTCTGCGGAACCGAGTTCTTATGTACTGAATCTTCAGGGATCGGAAGAAATGATGCATAGATTGATAAAAAAATATGATAAGGATGTCACAACAAGTTATTATGGATTCTAGCTTCCTAAAAAGTTTGAGTCATATCACAATCATTTTCCTTTTATTTATCAGTATATCATCTGCATGCGGAGGGTTGATTTTGAGAAGACAAGGCACCAGACTCTTATTACATCAGATCTACAGCATCAGATTATGGTAATGAACCAGAAAGATCAGGATTGGGATAAACAATAGTTGAAGGGCTAGAAAAACTTCAAAATTCTGAAAAGAGATTACTCATGTATCTTGATTAAATATTAGAAATATGTATTACTGGATGTGTATATATATATATATATGTGTGTGTATATTTGTAGAAAGAAAAAACGAGGGTTTGTACCTCGGCATAAGGCGGGTGGTTAAAATTAGGAGCGTGATTTGGGGTGGAGTTGGCGGCGTAAGCTATCAGAGCTGTTGGTCTAGTCGCCGGCGGCAGATCTGTTGGGACCTGCATAGGAGAGAGGGGAAGCTACAAAAAGGAAAGAAAATAATTTATTTCTAGAGAGAGTATATAAAAAAGTTTTTTTGTGAGGAGAGAGAAAATGATTTATCCACTTACTGAAGGCCACGTTGGATTATTATTGGCACGTCAGTTTTTTTTTACAACTCAGCTTATGCGTTTATTTTTGTTTAAAGTCAAATAACTTAACGGTTTTTGTAACAGTTTGTAAAAAAAAATAAAATATAGTTAGTCGAATGTAAGAAAAAAATTTGAGTTAGTTGACATAAAGTAAAGTGATAAAAAAACATTTATCTCAAACTTTATACTTCTAACACATGAATTTGAAATTAATACAAAATTAAACACACTTATCTTTTTACTTAGTACAATTATTTGAGAGATACTGCTGCCAAAGTTTACTTAGCAGAACTTGATATTTGTTTGTGAATAAGGATTTCCTCTGTTACATTTATCTTTTAATTTTTTCTAATACATAATTAGCAATATAAATATTACATTTAGCGATAAACAAAATTTATCGTAAACAATTAGCGGCACAATAAAATTTGTCACAAAAAATTGTGTCGTTGAAAGTGTCGCTAAATGTAATATTTATGTCACTAAATGTATATTGAGAGAAATTAAAAGATAAGTGTAATGGAAGGAATCCTAAACCCTGTTTTGCTGTTTATATGAGATTAGGATGTGTTTTAAGTTAATTTTTTCTAATATTATCTAATTTCATCAAAAAGTTGTGAATTTGATTTTGGCATACCAAGTTGCCAGCATCGTTCTTTGCTCTAGAGAGATTCTTCTTAGTCTTTTAACAGACTGAATAGCAACATGTTCCAAATTTTACAATACGTTATATAATCAGAGTAATAAGTGTTACATAAAGTATATATTAAGTATTGTTAGAGTAATTATAAAAGTGTCATTAAATTTAATATTCTCTACTATATTTTTTATTCAATTTCTCTCCATATATATTTAATAACATAAATTATTTTTTACAATGATACCATGCAATGACACTAAATGTGAATAAAAATAATTGTGTCATTGATACCATCATAAAAATAATTTTTGTGTCGCTAAATGTGAATTAATTAGAATTCCTACCATTACATCCGGTGGCGAAGCTAGAAAATTTTGTCAGTGGTGTCAAAATTATTACTTAAGCTATAAATAATTTGGCGGGGTTCGGGGGCAGCGCCCCCGAGGTAATTTTTTTTTAATACTTTTGTACTTTCGAGTCATACACACACACACACACACACACACATATATATATATATATATATATATATATATATATACTATATTACAATGACAATATAATAAGTAATAATATATGATATATATACTATATTGACTCATAATAGACTTTTTTAATCACAACTGTTTATAAGTAATTAATTCATTAATTATTTTTAGAAATAATATAAATTAGATTATTATTTAGTTTAAAATATTATAGAGAGATATACATATATTGAGAGGATATGAGTCATATGTGGTTAAAATTTGATTGACAAAGTTATAAATTTTCAATTTGACCCTATATAGTAAAAAATTTATAAAATTTTAGTGGGGTCAATTTATATATAATACTTAAAATTTTTAAAATTTACCTTACATTATAAAATAAATTTTTTTTTTCAGTGGGGTCAATTAACTCTACAATACTCTATGTAATTTCGCCACTGATTACATCTATTTTTTAGTTTTTCGTAATAGACATTTGATGATACAGATGTTCATTTAGCGACAATAATAAAGACACAATTTTTTATCACGAATTTTATTGTTTCGTCAATTATTTGCGATGAATTTTATTATGTTAGTATGTACAATTTGTGTCACTGAATGTATCTTAAGAATAAATTGCAGGAGAAATATAACGGAGGGAATACGAGCAGTTGAGTGAAAATTGTAAATCCATGGTGCGTGGTTAAATGAACTCTTTTGGTTAGCAAACTTGTTAAGCTTCTCTCCTCCCAAGGTCGTTCTTCTGTTTATGCCAGTTACTTTTATATTTAAATTAATTTTGAAATTTCTCAATCCCTTTTTCTCTTAACCTTTTGGCGCCAACAAACAAACTCTTTTTAGAGGCTTCAATTTCCAACAAAGGAAATAAAAGCAAATGAATTCATGGAGTTTAGCTATAAAAAATGCTTCATCACCTGAAAAAGCTTTACATTTATACACTCAAATGCAACGAACATCAATCCCTTTTGATAGTTTCTCCATTCTTTTCACTCTAAAATCCTGTACCCAATTGCAAAACCCAACCCTATTTCACCACCTTCATGCCCATCTTCTGAAATTGGGTTTCAATTCTCATGTTTATGTGGCCACTTCACTTTTAAATGCTTATAGTGCTGCTTCTTTTAGTGATGCCTGCTATCTGTTCGACGAAATGCCTGTAAGAAACACGGTCACGTGGAACACGATGATCACGGGTTATTCAAGGTCAGGGCGTTGTGAGAAAGCGCGGCTAGTTTTTGAGGAAATGCCTCTGAGAAATGTTGCTTCTTGGAATGCTATGATTGCGGGGTACATAAATAGTGGCCATTGGGATAAGGGGTTGATGCTTTTTCGCGAAATGTTGGTGAATGAGAAGCTTATGCCTGACAAAGGGACCTTGTGTTCGATCTTAATGGGGTGTGGTCACATGGGTTCCACTGGTTTGGTTTTGGGAAAATCGCTTCATGGGTTTGCCACAAAAAATGGATTGGAACTGAATATGGAGCTTGGCACTGTGCTAGTTGACATGTATGGGAAGTGTGGATATTTGAAGAATGCTTGTTTAGTGATTGACTTGATGCAAGATAAGTATATTGCTTCTTGGACTGCATTGATTTGTGGGGCTGCCCAACACGGACATGGCAAAGAAGCGTTGGCTATATTTAAAAAGATGATAGAAACAGGTGTAAAACCGAATGAGCTAACCTTTACTGGGATTCTTAGCGCTTGTGCACAAGCAGGGTTGGTGGAGGAAGGGCGTAACTATTTCAGGATGATTTCAGATTTTGGGTTGGAGCCAAGAATTCAGCACTATGGTTGCATGGTTGATTTGCTTGGGAAGGCGGGGGATTTGGGAGAAGCTTATGAAACTATTAAAACAATGCCATTTGAACCCAATATCTTGGTATGGAGTTCCTTCTTGTCATCTTGTAAGGTTCATAAGCAGTTTGAGATGGCAGAGAGAGTGATCGATCGGATTCTGGAAACGGTCAGGCCAGAGAATGGCGGCGGAGTTTATAGTCTTATATGTGACGTGTATCTTTTGAGTAATAAGTGGAATGATGCAGAAAGGGTAAGGAAATTAATGGTAACGCGGCATGTGAAGAAGCAAAGAGGATCTAGTTTCATTAGAACTGGAACATTGTAAACAGAAGTTTTGCCCCACTGATGCTTTGTTGTCAATTTGATGAGTCTTTAGCTTGATCAATGGTGAATACTGCAATTTATAGATAGTTTGTTTATCAAATCAACAATTTTCATGTTCTATAAGAGGAAAAGCTATATACTCATTCCGCTATTATGTTCAATATTTCTAAGCAACCATACAGTTTGACTCTAGTTGTCCCAATATTATCTGCTCCTTTCTGAGAAGTGCTCCCACTGATTATAATTTTAAGTATAAGCAAAAATCAGAAGGCAAAGAAAAGAAAGGAACTTGGAATCCTCATTTTGATTTACTTAATCTTAATTCTTATACTATCTTCTTCAACTGAATCTTTTCAAGATGTTGGAATAAACTTCATATCATTACACTGTAGATCAAAATAGACTGTTTGGATTAGAAGAATCATCCAACAAAATAAAACTCAAAACTCTGACCACCCAACACAAAGTGCCTTCAATTCCAAAACCTCACCTTACAATATCAACTCAATTACAAGACCTGCAGAGGATCAATACCGTTGAGTATTTACCTTTCTCCAACATCCAATCAATTGTTGGAAGTCGTAAGCTATCAGCCAATTGTCAGGCCTCTTTTGCCATCACAATAGCCTGCTGAGAGACTTGATAAGCAACTTCAGATTTCGCCTTGTAGCTTCGTCACCCGTAAATCCCGCAATATCCGTACTTATACTCTGCAATGGTGGCATAACAGTTCAGACTAATCAAATACAGCAAAGGATAAAGGAAAACAACAAAAGATTGTCCATTTAGCACAGAACCTCAATGTTCTTCAAAGTAAGAATGAGGGTATTTATGGACTTCTGGATCAATTCAGTGTTCTCTGGGGTCATAATGGATGAGTTCACCCTTCTGCAAAATAAGGAAATTGATTCATTGCAAGTCTAAGCCTATAAACACATACAAACACATTGGCGTTCATACATGCAGATAAAGCTACACATGTAACAATCAGACAGACACAGTCACACGCACACACATATTTAAAAAGCAATTTCCATCTGCCCAGTTTGCTCCAATAGATAAAATCAATCATTGTAGTAAAACTAAGTGAGGGATATATTTGTAAACTTCTTCATTGAGTGTCCAAGATTCATGTTCCACTCCAGAGTTTAAATGGCAAAGTTTGTCATTAGTATAAATTCTAGAGAAGCTTTAGTAGCAGCTTTGAGAAATTACATTTGCAATTTTCAGAAGAAAAGACTAGAACTTTGCAGCACGATTATACAAAGTTATTACCAGTTTCCATTCAATTACGGAAGAAAGTTAAGAAAATCAACAAACATATAAAAAAAGCAGAAGTTGTTTGTTATAAAATCAAATGGATAATAATTTAACCAACAGAAAAACAAACATGAACATATAGGTCAGTAAAACTAGAGGAACACGATATAAGAGTTGCTGCTTCTTTGATTGATACTTAGAATCGAGTAGTAAGTGCGATATTAGTCCGACTGCTCCTACAGGCTTACACAGCGCAATTATTTGCCCCCCCCCACCCCCTAATCGTTCATTAGTAAGGGCATTAAGCAGTTTGAAATCCAGAGGAGACTAAACTAAGGTTGTGACTGCGAATTCACTCAGGTAGCTAGCTTTCCTTAAAACTGTTAGTACTATATTTAATATATAAAAGACAAATAATCTTTCCAACTGACACCTTCAACCATGGTTATTAGAACCATCCGAACGCAGCTCACCCGTGTCACTGGGTTACCGGTTCACAAGGTTGATCCGCACGGTCAGGCCGAATCTAATAACACTGCCTTCAACACACTAACCAAAAGCAAGACATGACAATTAGAGCTGAGACATTTTACCTCAAGTCCTCGGATGCTTGTGTCAGACTTTTGGTTAAACTCTCAACTTCTTTCAGCAAACCACCACCACGAACCTCAGCCAGTAAAGGTTGAACATCTTTGGCCATGGCTTTGATCTGAGACATCACTACATCAAACATACAATTTCCGTGCATAAGCATATATTAAATGTTGTGTCGAAGTAAAATCTCGAAACTCCATAGAGCAAGCACAAGAACAACACATGCTATGATGATGCTGTCTTTGTCAATTATTATGTTTGCAACTTGTCACTAATCACACTGCAGATCAGCAAGTAGGTACTGCATGTACCCTATTAGAGATTATTCTGATTCCTTTTCCCTTTTTCTGTTTTACTTAATAGGAAAAGAAACCATACATCTGTTCAAGAAGACTTGAATACTTGTTGATCGGTGAGCTCAGTTTCCTGTATAGAACTCCTATCTATAAGTATTTTTTTTTCCTCTTCAATTCAGGTCAGAAGATTGTAGTATTTAACTACCAAAAAAATTGAGTGCCAAAGGTGGGTTAGATCTTGAAAAAAGAAATAACTTAGTAATTTGAGACTGGGAAAACTCACTTAAATGTGTGGAGATGAAAAACATGTTCTGAACAACTAAAATTTTACTTGTCCCTTAAAAACAAAGGACAACTAAAAGCAAAACAAAACAACAGTACTATTATACATTTCAAGGGTGTTTGTCAGAAAATTATAACCAGTTGCTTACTCTTCTCTTCTATATTAGGGCACTTAAAAAGAGTCTCAGTAGAATTCCTTTTTCTGGATTGAACTATAATTATTGCGTATTCCAGAGCTTTCAACAATTTTGGTACTTGAGATTTTCTAAACTTTGAAAGTGCATAGTGGTACTTATTTCTTTTTCCTAGTGTTTGTAAACATGCTAGCACAGCCGAATACCATAACAAGCCTATATAAATTTGCTATTTAGAATCAGAATAGTGTTTTTAATAGAAAATTAAACTTCAGACTTTTGGACTCACTTTCTTGAGCTATCTGAAAAAGCAGGGGGAGTTGTGAAACAAAACAGTTTTATTAATACAACAATCACAATAATCACAATAATCAAATAAGCAAAACTCATTAGAGTCCAAACAGGCTCAATAAGAAACACTGGTGCCTCTTTGTTTCCATTCTAGCATTAAGTTTAACTAATGACTAACTACACTTTGAGTAGTATCAACTAACAACCAAAAACACACCTTTGTAAGCAGCGGTCTTGCTTCTTCAATAACTGATGCAGCTTGTACGGCCAATGCATATGTATTAGTAACACCAATTTCTTCTACTTCACCTCCAAGGCGGGTGAATATTCCAATCAATGCATCCAAACTTACACCTTGAGTTCCTTTTATTGTTTGCTTGTCACATACAATTAGACCTTCTTTAACACATTCAGCATGAAGAGGCCCTACTGTAGGTGTTGGAATCGGATCGCGAGGAGTAATATCAATCATTGTTTCCATGAGAAGGCCAGACTGATTCACCTCAATCAGTGAATTCCGTGGAATTATTACCTTTTCATTTTCAACCTGCAAATAAAAACCGGGACATGATACAAAGAAAAATTGGACCATGCCTCAATATGAAACAAGCTTACTGTTTTCATATATATTTGACATTTAACTTACCTCGACAACCGCTTCAATGCTTCTCAATGAAGGATTAACCTGAATAACATTACCAACAGTGACCCCTCTAATCCTAACAGCTGTGCCAGTGCTAATCCCACAAGCCTCAGAAAACTCAAAAACAGCCAAATACTTGCTGAATTTGGAGCGCAACCGAAACCCTCTCAACCAAACCAGACAAAGTGCAAGGAGAACTGTGCTGGACACGAGAAATAGTCCAACACCACCTTCCCAAATGCTCCTCCTACCAAACCCAAAATCACTTAAAGGCCGCAAAGTTTGCCTCCAAATATTCTTAGGAATATCAAGAACAATAGCCAGTGGATTCTTCTGTTCAGAAGTAGAAGATGGTTGTGGGGTATTTTCTGTATTAGCAGATGTGGCTCTTACACTAAGGAAAAGTTTCTTTTTGGGTCTTAATGGCAGATTAGGCAAGAAGTTTAGGACACCCTTATGCGAAATGGGTGTAATCAAGGGGTATGTTGTTGAAACATGAAGTAAAGAATTTCCAAGCATCTTTCACCCACACTTTGAATTTCAACTTGAAAAATAATGCACTATGATAATTCAACAATTCAGGTTCAGATAAAATCACTAGATAAAAATAAAAAAGGTTAAAACTTTAGGAGCTGGGAATCAACATTTACAATCAAATTAGGTGGAGCAAATAGATATGTAAGGGAGTGTACCATTTAGTTTTCAGGCTTGGAGCCGGTGAAGTTGCCGTTTAGAACCCTAATTCTATAAATTTCTATGATTGTGTGAGAGAGGAAAGAAAGAGGAGCGAGGAAGAAGAAGAAGAAAGAGGAAAGAGGAAAGAGGAAAGAGGAAAGAGGAAAAAGATGGTGGAGATGAAGACGCTTGCGGAATGCAATGAAATGAATGTTTACGACCCGACCCGACCCGACCCGACCCAGAAGGACGCCTACTGCTATTGGCTGATAAGTGGTAACAAAGTTATTGGTTGACAAGGCTATCTTTTCACAAATATTATTCCTCAATTCCAAAAAACGAGTTTCACACGTTGTGTTATTTATAACAAATTTATAAAATTGATTTATATTATATTTTTATTAGTGTTATATTTATATAAATTAACTTTATTATTTACTTAAATACATGATAAAATTAAATTATTATCATTATTTAAAATATGAAATATCGTGTATATATTAATTTTAAACATTAAATGCAACGGATAACTTCATTCATTACGCCATTACATAAAGATTTTGCAAAGTAATATCACCTTTTAAACATAGATTTTAATAATTTTTATAGATAAACATAGCTTTCATTTAGGTACAATCAACAAATTAATAAAATATTTCTTATTCTAAACAAAAAATAATCATTCTGTTGAATGCTACTTCCCGTAAATTTGACGAGTTCATATCACTCAAATAATATATAATATTTAATTTGTGACATTTGAAAATATTTAAGAATGTGATTTTAGTTTCATGTTTATCTCTAAAATTGGAGTTTATAGTTTAAATTAAAACTAAACTCTTTTGTGTAATTATAAAATTCCATAAAAAACACTATTTTTGTGAGATGTAGGGAATATATGTTCATTATATTTATTATTCCATTTGCACATCCTTTTTTTTTTTTTATTATTATTATTATTATTATTATTATTGTTTGTATATTTTACTAAAGCCAACAAACATTATTTAAAATATTTAATTATTGTTATTTTTATATAAAAGCTAGCAAACATTTGGTCTCAACAATTTAACATGTGGAGTTGAAATAAAATTAATATTTAATTTAGATATAGTTATCCAACACTTAAACTTAGCAGCATACACATGTAACATATGTTTAGCTTTCACTTGCGCATTAGTTGGCCAACAAATGCACTCGTTTGTATTCATTCATATGGTGTCCATTTCCCATGCGTTTGAAAAACCTCGATAAAACCTTTCCAAATCTAACAAAATTCTAACTCGGACCTCAAACCCGTACCAAGGAAAACCACTCACCAATAGCATGTTAACCAATTTAGTTAGTTTTAGCGCTAAACTCGGGATAGAACCCACCAAAATTAAAAACAAATTAACCCAATCCACTCGTTATCGACCTATTGGAGTTTCGACCAACCACCATCGGCCAATTTCATTTTGTGGCCACTCTTTACTCTATCATTATTACAGGGGTACGGGGTTCGAGACAAAGAAAGATCAAGGTAGCATATCAGTTTTTCCTTTATACTTTACTTTGATCTATTTTTATGCTATTAACTATTCTGTTAATTCTTTTTCAAGTTGGGGACGAGAAAGTAATATCGTGAAATATTGGGTAGAGCAGAATAGTTTGAAGGTAGGCTTCTTTAAGGATGAGGAGGCAATTGATTGATGCACAAGAGCCTCAGTCCAAACAGCCGAAGAGAGTCTGTTCCATTTCTCAAACTTAGCTCTTTGTTATATATTAGTATTGATTTATTATTAAAAGAGTGTTGTTAAAAATAGCTTAGTGATAGTCATTTTTTTTAAAGTACTACTCTATCCATTTCAAAATTAAAGATACAATCTAACGATGAAATATTAAATTTCAAAATTAGTATGACTCATAAAAGTTTAGAATGAAATAAATTTTTTAATTAATAATTTTTTGTTATACACTATACAATTATAATAATTGTATCAATTGAAACTAAATAAATTACATTAATTTGAAGTTTAATATACTATCGTTTGACCTCAAAAGTCAAATTTTATATCTAATTTTGAAACGAAGGAAGTATAAGATTACAAATTCAAGTCTATTCCTTAAGTAAAAATTAAATTTTTTAATAAAATTAATCAAGATGAAGATGATGCATGAAAAAGATAAATCGATAAATTTATGTTGACTACTCTCTCTGTTTTCAAAAGGATATCTTCGAGTACATAATATTTTGTCTGCAAAAGAATGTTTAAAAGTACACAAGTTGAATACAAAATAAGCTTAAAACTAGTTTACCATCAAAACCATACTAAAATAGGGTCCATTATGTTTAGAAATGAGACAAAAATTTATTAGTGTACTTATATGAGGTCTATTATGAATAAAATTGTTATTTACTCTCCATCCCGCAAAGACGAACTTTGTTTGAATTTTGAAGTAAATTGATCAATTTTAGAAACAAAATATATACATTTTTATTTCAAATATAGGTAAAGTGATTATAAATATAAGAAATTACGTTTAATTTATTACAACATTTAATTTTTGAAAGTTCAAAAATATAAATAAATTTGCTTAATTATCAATTCTAAAATTGGTCAATTTAACCAAAATTAAAAGTCAAACTAAGCCAATTTTTATTGGACAGATGGAGTATTTTATACTTTATCCTTTCTTTTATTTTTCTTAATTTGCATGAAATTTATACTGTAGACATTTTTTTGAAGGAAGTATTAGTTATCGACTTATGTAGATACATGATATAGAAAATAATAAATAAGAGACTCATGTATAACTATTTTATTTAATTATTTATTGATTCAAATTAGTCATAATTCAAATTTATCATAAATTAATCGACATACAAAGGGATTTATATATTAGTATTTTATTTAATTATTTATTAATTTAAATTAATCGTAATTTAAATTCGTCGTAAATCAAGCTAAGGTGAGTGAATAATTATGGTGAGTGAATGACTCACAAGTAGGGCTGTTCAAATAAATCGGTAATTCCGGTTTTTTACCGAAACCGGTTCGACCGTACCGACCGGTTCGGTATATTTTGTAACCGGTTCGGTATCGGTAATTTTTTTCGGTATTTACCGGTTAAACGGTTCGGGAACGGGATTGGATTTATTTGGTTCGGTAAAAACCGAACCGTACCGAATTTACCGGTTCTATTTTAGATGATAATAATATATACCAGCAAGGCAGCAATGAATTAGAAAAAGAAAGTAAGTGGCTGACAACTCATGGATTAAAAAAGGGAGTGGGTGGCTGACACCTTGACTACTATCTCACCTTTTTCTCTTTCTTCAACAATGGAATAGCTCTACAGGCGTGGGAAAAGAAAAGGAAGTCTTCATCTTCTCTTCAACAACTTTGTTATGCTTCTTTCTCTCTCATCAACAATGGAGTAGCCGATGCTTTAAATGATTCTGGAAAATATGATGAAGTCGTCGACTACTCGACTCATCTCGATCTGATGGTTACGAAGGCTTTGGGTTTGAAGGATTTGATGAAGTTGAGACTATTTTTTTTAACTTTTTATTTTTTATTTCAAGTAAGCTATTTACAGAAGTGGTTTGAACTTTGAAGTCTACAACTGCAAACATTAGTATTTATAGTAATTTCTAAGAAAATCTTTATTTTTTGGTATTTTTTTTTTTAGATTCGGTGTTGGATTTCATTCTTATTTGCTGTTACTTGTTTAAATATGATTTGGTGCTGAATTTCATTCTTAATTTCATCTGCTGTTTTTTTTAGCTTTTCCGACTGTTGCTACTTCTGTAATAATCGGTATTGTTTTGGGTAAAAATCGGTACCGAACCGGTACTGAACCGGCTAACCGGTTCGGGATACCGGTTCAACCGGTACCGGTATCGGTACATAGTTTTGAGTACTTTCGGTGTTCGGTACGGTTCGGACCGGTTCGGTGCGGTAAATTACCGATGAACACCCCTACTCACAAGCTAAGGTGAGTAGCTGTCCATCATAATAATAACTAAAAAATAAATACTATAAAATATTAAATTTTACGAAAAACGAATAAAATATTAAATTATACAAAAAATAAATAAAAATATGTTCCATTAATAGTGTTTATAATATTTATAGGAATTATATTACTCCCTCCGTCCCAAATTAATTGCATTTTTAGGACTTTTTAAGTCAAATTGACTATTTTTAAAATTAATAATTAAGCATATATAAATATATTTCTAAAATTATAAAAATTGAAATTAGTAATAAATTGTATATACTTTCTTTTGGTTATAATATTTTCACCTATATGTTAGCAAAAATAGTAAAAATATTAGTTTTAAAAATAGTCAATTTGACTTTAAAAAGTCCTAGAAATGCAATTAATTTGGGACGGAGGGAATAACATTTAATATGGTTCAAAGTCCCAACACAACGTATCAATTGTTGGTATGTTGTATTTAAGTCTCACACGCTGCATTTTTGAGTTATATAAATTGTATTTAAAATAAATTATTTATAGATGAATAAATTTTTAAAATTGTTATTTTCACAAATGAAATTTAATATTTTCACAAATTCTTACTTGTATAGATGTAGGTCTTATTTATTATTCATGTGAGAAGAGACTTGTAGAATTATCAAATTTTCTTAAGAAAATATCAATTCCTTAATTTTTTTTAAGTGCATTTGGATCTCTTAATGTACCAAAATTACTTCATAAGTTGATAAACGAACAAACACATAAATACTTACGCGTCTTCGACTTCTACCACTATAATTTTAGAGGAGAAAATACACTAACATTTAATATTGACTATTTTTTTAAATCAATAATATTGACCATCTTAATCTATAACACCACCAGATTTTTTTAAAAAGGTGATAGGATTTAAATTTTCAGATAATAAAATTTCGATCATCTTGAAAAAAACTCCTAACTCTACCACGGTTAATTTGATTTTTTCATTAAAAATAAAATAAGAATCCTTGAGTTTATGTATTTACGGAATTTATTAGAATCCTAATATATTTTGTCATATCAACAAATTTTGAGAATGGCCCAATCCATTATCAGGGAAATCAAAATCCTTATAACCAAACAGATTCCAAGCTTACCCCCCCGCGGTGCTCGGGTCTCTAAAACCATTAAACCCTAACATCCCTTCAGACTTCAGAGACAGAGAGGAAATAGGCAAAAAGTCGTAGGTGAAGAATTTGAGAGAGATGGCGAAATCCATGAGATCAAAGAGAGTGAAGAGGCTGAGAGCTTTAAGGAGAGAGATTGTAGAGCCCTTAAACGAGCCGAAAGAAGCCGCTAAGCTCGCCGCCCAAGAAGCCGCTCTCGCCGCCCCTAAGCTCCCCGTCCGCTCCCACAACGCCACCACTATGGAAATTACCCCTACCACCGCCGCCACCGCCACCGCTGCGATTACCTCCGTCACCAATTCAGACATGGGTATTCTTTTTCTCTCTCTTCACCGCTTTATTCGCCTGTTTAATTTCCAAGAAATTAATTATGCCCATCTCTGGATTCTTTAAATTAGTGGTTATCAATTCATGTTACTTGTGATTTCTTTAAAGTGATTTGCTGTTCATGGTCCTTATTGTTCATTTGATTGCAAGACATAACAAAATTAAATAATTTTTTTTCAGAAAACATATTTGAGGAAAGAAAAAAGAGAAGCTTTCTGATTGATTGTTCTTCTAGTGTATTGAAATATTTAAATGAAAGTGTATATGTTTCTGAATAAGTGTACCCAAAGCCTAAATTTTTGGGTATTGGTGGTTTTACAGCACTGTGCTAAAATGCTGGCATTGATTCAAAATTTATAGATAAAATTCTCAAAAGAAAAAAGAACATATATTTTTAGCCAGTACCAACTTCTAATTAGTTTTATTTGGTATATGATAGATGGGATTTTTTTTTGTGTGTGTGTGTGTGTTTCTTTCATTGTTTATAATCCCCCCTTTCTCTGTTGCTCTTATTGGCATGTGAAATCAAAGAAAATATATACATTATAATTCACATTCTTTCTTTTAGGAAACTTTCTCTAGAGAAAATATGAAGTGAGTTCTGCTCTATGTTTTTCTTGACATTAGTTTGAATCATATTTTTATTTTCTTGACCATATCATTAAATAGATGTGGAGATGGCTGAGGGCAGTCAAAGCTCGAGATCCTTAAAACCAGTTGGTGGTATAGGGAAAAAGTTGAAAAAGAAAATCAAGCTTGGTAAAAGGAAGGGCCATGGCAAGGGCAAAATAAGGAGGAAGCGCAATGTTTAAAAATTTTCGGCAGATGAATTTTGTGATAATTCGATGTGCAATAGCGACACTCTCAATGTGTTTTCACAATTTCATTCATGTTAACTTGTGTTATGTTTTTGTAGTTCTTTCAAAAGATTTGAGAAAATCATATTAGTAATGGAAGTTGAATGTTATAACAAAATTCTGAATGACATATTAGTCTTTTGATTAACTCAGCATTTTTTGTGCGAATATTGGCTTTGCTAATTTGCATGCAGAAATTACTATTGTTTGTCAACTGCCTTGTAATTTGGTTGCTACACAAGTGATGCCATTGGGAGAGCTACCCCTAGGAGGCTTGCTGGTGTTTAGTTTGTGCAGTTTGTTATTCAGTATGTTGGGTTTGTACTGCTGCAGTTATGTTTGTTTTAGTTTATTGCTTTGTAAGAACTCTGTTTCTGTTCATCTAATAGAAGTTGCTCCTTGCTTTCAAAAAGAAATTAATAATCAATTCTCTGAATCTATAACTTCACATATTCAACTGCAGCCTCTATCCCTAGAATGTAGTCTCTTTTGGTTGTAGTTTTTGGGATACTGGATTTTAAGAGCATTGAAAACATATTTATACATTACATCCAATTATACCAAATATTTAGTAAATATAAAATATGTAAAAATGTATTTGGCATGTTTTAATTTTTTGTAGAAAAAAATCAAAAACAAAAGTGACTATCTTTTGAATCCAGAGGGATTACCTAATAATGGATAGAGCAAGATGTTAGTAAATGGAAGGTTGTTGAATATCTATGATGAACATGGGTGGAAATATACTGAAACCCTTTCGCATACTTGTAGTTTTGAAACTAGTTACTTTTATTATCACAAAAGGACTGTGGTTTGGGTGTGGTTGATTTGAAAAGAGTTCCAAATAGCAGTAATGTTCAAAACATAGGTATGCATTTGGTAAAATGGAAGAGTTCTCAACTGTTATATGTTCTGCAATATGTAAAATGAGAGATTAATTCTGGTATAAAATTGCACAGAGATCTTGGGGAAGATTTTCTACAGAATTAGTATTAATTTATTATTTACTTTTTAGGCTTTTAGGTGATACACGTAGTTGGCACTCACGATGTATACTTAAAGCTTTGAGTAGGTAACTGATGATAGAGAGGGTTTATTCAGTTATTAGCATTCGCCATGATTTGGATTTCCAAATACTGTTATTTTTGGTGCGTTGTATTTGAACCTCGAACGTTGCGTTTGAAATAAACTGCTTCTAAAAAAACAAAATTCCAAGTGTGTTTGAATTTTTAGAGACTCAAAATTCACTAACGCTCTGTTTCTATGTTTTAAAATGGACAGAAAAGAAAAGAAATGGACGGAAAATTTAAGTTTTCTTTCTAATTCTTATGTTTCTGAGTTTTTTAATAAACGGAAAAGAAAAGAAATTGATAGAAAACTTGGCCATTTTTCTTGCAAAAGTTTTCCGTCCAAAATTGGCCTGATTTGGACAGAAAAGAAATTGGAATAACTAATATTTTTATAATTCTCATATTATCCTCAACCAATATAATAAATTTTAAATTACAACTCATGTCCCCAATTTATTTTTATCTACTAAACCTAACGTCTTTTCCTCTCTCTCCTCCCGTAGAAGCAAATCAGATTCATTAGTGAATCAATTACCTTTATCTTTAGTAGGAAAGATAGTAAAGAACTATCTTTACTAGCAAAGAACTTAGTACTTTACATGCAACTATGTAAGGGTTCTTTACAGCAGTGGAATATAGATTTTAATTTTTTTCATGGGTGAATCTTCGTTAAAATTTTTTTGGCAGACTACTACTGTCAAAAGAAATGATATTTTATTGAAATTTGTTTTCCCAGTAAATGAGATTCTTCAGAGAATATTATTTTTTTGTTTTATTTTATTTGTTAATTGTCAAATAAGATACTAAAGAATCATTTCTTTCAGATTTTTTCAATAAAATAGCTGCAATTTATTCCTTGCTAGCATGAAGACTTTAAAGTCTTCTTCAATCAACTCAGATATTTTCTTCGATCTCTAAACTCCAAAATATATTAGTCAAATTTCAAATTGTAAATTGTTATTGATCGATATTTAAGCAAGTAAATCACATGTTTTCCCTTTCAGCTTTAGTTAATAGTATCTCTTCCGTTTTTTTTATATAAAAAAGTCTTATTTTCATAATTTAGAAAATTTAATAATATATATTTTTAATTTTATGTTCGTTGATAAACGTGAAGGAATTGTTATTTTATATTTCTATAAAAATAAATAAAACTCGTTTTCTCTCAAAACAAAGAAAAAGAAATTAAATTAAATTCTCTTTATGGAACAAAGGTGGTATCTTCTTTTCCCATTTAATATAGATTATGTTTGATGACTTTTGGGTATGGTATAACAATGACTTTGTAGAAGTAGTTTTTGTTTAACATTTATTTGGATATTTTTATTTGATTATGGAATTTTTTTTCTTTGATTAAATTTATCTTGCATATTTTTATTCATGGTTCAGTGATTATAATTAATAGAAGGGTAAATTTATAAAAGTGATATTTTTCTTTTCTTTTCATTGGAACTCAAAAACGCAAGAAATGAAAATTTTTAAATTTCTATTCTTTTCTATTAAAAACTCAGAAACAACAAAAAGGAAAATTTCAAGTTTTCTATTCTTTTCTTTTCTGTTCTAATTTAAATTTTCTATTTTTTTTTCTTTTCCGTCCAAAAAAACAGAGCGCAAATGCTACAAACCAAAGATGCACCTAGAACTAGTAGTTTGACTTTCCAACTAAATATGTATATCTTTACAAAAAGAGCCAAATCTACCTGAAAACTGCTGTTATTCTAGCTGTAAAGATCGATAAAACGCTCTTCTCCATGAATCTTTTTTCCATAAAGTGCAGCAAACACCGCATAAGCCAACAACAAATCCAAATATATAGAACCATAGAGCTTCATAATCAAACTCTTCGAAACCTTCATCAGCAGGTGGTACATTATCAGCATCACCTGCACACTTGGTTGGAAGAGGCACTCCACACAATGAAGGATTGCCTTCATAAATGGACATATCATTGAGCGTTTGCAGCTGATTTCCTGATGGAATCTTCCCAACCAAATTGTTATGCGATAGATTCAAGTGACTCAATGAGTTAAGCAACAAAATGCTCTGGGGAATAGGTCCCGAAAGATGGTTTTGTGACAGATCAAGTGTTTCTAACCATCTCAAGTTTCCAATCTCCTTGGGGATGCTTCCTGTGAGATTATTCATCGAAAAGTTTAAGTTGCCCAATGCAGTGAGATTGGTTATCCCTACTGGTATTTCACCTGTTAGACTATTTCCGGATAGATCAATGCTATTGACATACTTCAGGGTGCTGCTATATTCCAATTCTCTTCCTTTTGCCACTATGAGTATTTGCTCTAAATACATATCCTTGGAGTGGGGGAAGATATCACTGTCCTTTTCTTTCAACATTCTACGAGCCTGCAGTGAACTTAGATTGCCCAAACAGTTCGGTATGACCCCAGAAAGATTGTTGTGGGCAAGATCTAGGATATGAAGTGTCGAAAGGTTGCACCATTGTGTAGGGATAGTTCCATTGAACGCGTTAGATCTTAGGCTTAGGATCCAGAATGGTGTAAAATCCTTTCCTATCCACAAAGGTAGGTTTCCAGAGAGTCGATTTCTTCCAAGATCAAGGATCTTCAAATCTGAGCAGTTCTGCAATGAAGGAGGAATCTCCCCATCCAAAGTATTATTACTTAATATCAACACATAGAGAAAACCTAGGTAACCCAATGAGCTAGGAATGTTGCCAGATATGTTGTTGTTTGCTACATCAATAGCTTCTATAAGTGGCTGCATTTCATCCCAGCACTGGGGGAGCTTCCCAGATAACTGATTGTTCCTAAGGGAGAGTACTAGCAACCATGATAGTGCACAAATGGATGAAGGGATCGTACCATTGAGATGGTTCTCGGAAAGATTTAGAACTTGCAAGTGTGGCATCAATTCACCAATATTGTTGGGGATATGCCCCGAGAATAAATTATTCTGAAGAAAAAAGGAGTGGGCACTAGTGGACCAAAGTGGGAGTGAACCCTCAAAGTGATTATTCCTCAAGTCGATAAAACCAACTTTGGGAGATTTCAACTTGTGTGGCAGTTTTCCTTTGATTCCATTATCAGACAGATCCAAATCGGTGATTTGGGATGATATCTTTAAGAACCATTCCTCCGGTATGCTGTCTTTAATTCCAGCATTATGAAGGTTCACATGGTTGAGTTTACTTTGAACACGAAGCCACACAGGAAATGTAGGTCCGACTAGACAGTTTCCTAAATCAAGATATTTGAGCCTGAAAGGGGGATCCCATTCAGATGTAACATTGAAAACCAATTGCTTGTCTGTTGTGTTTGTGTTCACAGCTAAACTCTGCAAGCTTGTGAGATTCATCAGGTGGGCTTCAGTTATAACACCTTGCCAGGGATTGCCTTCAAGATTCAAATCCTTGAGCTGAGAGAGCTGTCCTAAAGTAGTAGGAATTGTTCCATTCATCCTATTGAAAGAGAGGTCTAGTTCTTCCAAGAATGACAGACTTCCTATTGTTGCTGGGATAGAACCCCAGAAAATGTTGCGACCGAGGCAAAGCTGTTTCAGATTCTTGAGCATTCCTAGTGACTCGGGCAAGTACCCTTTTAACCGGTTGCCACTCAAGTCCAGAGTTACCAAGTTGGGACAAGCGGTGATGAAACTATCTAAAAGATCATGAATATCACCATTGCAACGGTTGTCTGAGAAGTCTAGGTATTCTAGAGATGGCAAGTTCATAAATTCTCCAGGAATGAACTGACTGAAATGATTTTTGTTGAGATCTAGTCGCGTAAGACTTGTAAGGTTAAACAACCAGTTTGGTATTGGAGACAGAAAATCATTAAGGGAGAGATCGAGGACAGAAAGCAAGGTCAAGTTGACATACGGAAGTGATGTTGGAAGGGCATGAAGGCCACACCAATGCAAGTGCAACTCCTCAAGAGAAGGAATCATATTGACTACTTGCAGCAATTCTGATCCAATATCGCGTAGTTCAACCTTTCCCATGTTAAGATGTTTCAAGGAACTGAGGCCTGAGATCCATTGTATGTTTGCACAGCTTAAACCGGGAATTCCAGTGATCAATGAATCCGAATAAAGATCAAGGTAAGTCAGGGTTGACAAATTTCCAAGATGAGGTGGGATGTATCCCCTGAATGATGAGGAAGAGAGATTTAGGTATCTCAAATTCTTAAACATTCCCAAGAATTCAGGGATTTGAATTCCTTCAAAATTGTTCAAGCTTAGATCCAAATAACTTAAATATCTCAACTCGAGCAAAGAAGAGTTTATCTTACCGCCCAAACATGAGCCTATATCAGCTGTTGTGTTACCTTCTTCCGTTGAAGCAATACAGTTGGAGGGAAATGGATTTCGGAGATCAAGCTTGATGACATTTCCTGATATGTTGTTGCATTCGACGCCACTCCATTGGCAGCAATGAACGCCCACCCAAGAAGAAGAAAGCCTGCCCGAAGGATCTGTTAGGCCTTGTTTAAAGCCGAGAAGTGCTTCCCTTTCTGTATCTATGCATCTGATGTCCATATTTGGAGTCCCAAAAACAGCCACTAACATAAAGAAAATGCCAAGACAAGATCTAGAACTGAAGATTGAAGTGCTATGCATATTTTACTTGCAAATGAATTCGATGAATGTTTTGATAAAACAAAGAATATTTTTCTTAGGATTCATATCAGAGTGAAGTCATAGATGAGTGATAATGATTCTTTGCATTTACTGCAAAATGAAAAATATTATTCCTTCTGATGTATGAACTGAATTTCAGTGATAACAACTGGCTATTGATATATGTGTTTTTAGTTTGTTTTTCGCTTATGGTCTGTTCTTTCCTTTCTTTTTCCTATACAAATTGTCTTTTAAGTGAATTTTGTTGTTAGTAGTCGTCTGGTTTTCTTGATTATAGCTTTTGTTTTTTGAGCATTTTTGTATTACAATATTATCAACATTAAGGACTGGGCTATTTGGGGCATTGTACTACTCATCTTCATATAACAACCGGCCTAGAAGTAAAGGACAGTTTCATTAGAAAAACTTTTGGTTGCTTATCGGCAATATGCCTACCTTTCGCCTTTTATCTCTACCAGTTGGAACATCCAGTATTGAGACAGAAATTTTCCATAGAACTTCACAAAATCGAGGAGGACAACTACATAGGCCTTCAAAATAAACTGTACTTAAAAACAAAAATACATACAGTCATTGAGTTGCATCCCAGAATTTGTAACATGCGATGTGAGATATGACTACAAGGCTTCCGATTAAAGACAACCAGGGCCGTTCCTTAGATTTTGGTGGTACAAGACGAAAAATGAAAACGAAATCCTTTTTGAAACATTGTCTTCATAAAAAAAAAGTAAAAATAAATAAATAAAAAGTACAAGTTGTATGCAAAAAAATGACTTTCCGGAGTTTAAAACATAATAGTTCGATTATAACAAAATATACGAGAACTTCAACTATAACAAAATATATGAGAATACATTCATTAAAAGATTCTTTTTCTAGTATTTCTAGAGGCAAAATCTTCAATCAAATGTTTATATATATATATATATATATATATAATTTGGGCCCCCTTGATCGGGAGCCCAAGACGGTCGACCTTCCCGCTCGTGCTCAGAAACGGCCCTGAAGACAACTCAAAAGAAAATGATATATCTTGCGACTTTATGTATGACTTTTTTGTTGTAAGTTACGTGAATAACTATTGTTGATAAATATTTTAATCATATATGTGATATAGTGGGTCAGCCTTATAATTCTACCAAATTCTATGTATTTGATGTTGCTTATTTTTGTCTCAAAAACCATAGAACCAAAACAAAAACTTTGGGGCATACACTCTTCTTTTGTGAGGGATAATCTTTTTTTTTTTTGCTTCCATTTATCCTCGGAAATGGGAGTTTTTGGGGTACAACTATTTCAGTTTTTGCATTAGGGATGGGTGGGCTGTCTTATGATACAAATTTCGATATGAAATGCTCTATAAGCTGTTTTTTGATCAGCAAACTATATGATGAACCTCTGATTCAGGTTAAAAATCACAAAGAAACTTGCTAAGTAAAGGCTCTGCCTAGTTTGTTAGTTTAGATACATTAAGAAGAGAAAACAAATCGTAGTTGTGCAGTTTACTTACCATTCAGTTTAAAACTCAATACCTTTCTATGCATAACTAACTTATAAAACATGAATAATTTTATATTTACCCTCATGCATATTGAAAATATGCAGTCCCCATTATTCAATATATTGAAAACCCTTTTGGCAAAGTTTCAGTTTTCTCTTTGTGGTTGTCTAAAATTATTCTCATCTTATTTCCTTCATCTTCATATATTCTTAGATTATTTATTTCATTCATAGGGGTAGGCAATATTCAAATATTGGGACAACTTTCCAATATCCTCTGTTGAGTTAACCTTTTGTTTTTTTCGAATGCTATATTTTAGAGGGATATCTTTGTTAACTTAGGTCCGAAATGGCATGTTAAATATTGGGTCATGCTATTTATTGTGAAAGTTTTACGTCGAATTACGATTTTAACGTATATCAATATATGAAATTGGATAAGATTTTAAGGTTGACCTACTAAATCAAATACATTGTTAAAATATTAACAGCTATAGTTATACACGCAAAAAAATTAACATATAAAGTCGTAATATATATCTTTTCTGAAAGTCCAATAATAATCTAGAAGGGGATTGAATAGATTATTACAGTTTAAAAAATTATCTAAGACCTTTTTGAAATTTTTAGCAAGTTAATTAGTAGTGCTGAAAATTAATATGCAATACAGTAAAAAAAATTCAATCACACAGTGCACAGAGATTTATCTGATTCACAACATACATCACGGGTCTGTTGCTACGTCCAGTCTCAAGCTCCTCTCCAAGACTTGAGATCCTATTACTATCAGTAATAAATACTCCTTCAACATGCGGCGAAACCTTTACAAAGTTTTATAGACAAACTTACAACTATTTTCAATTAACTATCTTGGACAACAAGCTCCCAGCTTCTTCCTCAAGCTTAATTGTACCTTTCTTTTGAATTCAGTTCTACTTTATGATCTGGTCTTGAAATGACTGTTTCTTCCTCACCTCACAAGTACACTAGAGACTCAACTCCCAGCTGGCCTCTCTAAGACTCTGGTCTTGGTCAAAGAATTTACACGTCTTTCTCACAGGTACATAAAATAACTAACTCTCCCCTTTTTCCTTTTACAAATGATTGCTAGAAATGTGCTTCTTGAATAAGCAGATAGCAATTAAAGATCAAGTAATTATATAAAAGTTCAATGACTTATATATATGTGAAATGTGCTTCTGTGTAAGCAGATAGATTAAATTAAATGCAGATCAGAAATGCTTTTGTAACCATCGATAAATAGCTTTGATGCAAATATATAAAGAATTATTTATTCTTTATAATGAAGAATGTGTTTCTATGGTTTGAAAAATGTAAACAAGTATTTTATGAGTATGCAATTAAAATCAAGTACTTGTAATGGCAGATATCAAGTTTAAATGAATCAGATTTAACAATACTTGATATTTGTCTCACTCAAAAATATATATTTTTAAAACATTTGATCTATGAAGTGAATACGCTAAATAAAGCCACTTAGGACTTTGAGTCCTCGTTCGGCTAATTTCCTCACTTAAGAGGAATATCTTCGCTATAGTCTCGATGTCTAAGTACTGACCAAATTTATAATTTTCACAACTGATATTTATATAAATATTTTCGATAGATTACTAAGAATCTCAAATACGGTTCGGATAATTCACTCTTTATTTAAGAGGAAAATCTCTGGGTCGTTTTGAAGATTAAGTATCTACTTTACGATATTTATATAAATAATATCAATAAAAGGCCACTTAAGACTTTGAGTTCTCGTTCGGCTAATTCCCTCACTTAAGAGAAATATCTCTGCTATAGTCTCGGTGTTTAAGTACTGATTTTTTATTTGATAAATAGATGAAATATAGATATATATTTAATCGTGTATAACAATTTATATTCGTATATCTATAAGTTTAAACCATTATGTGATAACACAGATAAAAGAAATTTTAATAACTTATCTCAAATACTTTGACCAATTTTTCTCTTCTGCAAATAATCAGAACTTTTGAGTAGAAGAGAGAGAGCTTTTTAGACTGAGAGAATGTAGGCAAGGAGAGTAAGCTTTTCTTTAATTTGTAAATTGGTGAATTGGAAATGAAGAAAAACCTTCCTATTTATAGAATTTCTTGAACCAAGGGCAAACTTTTAATTTTGGAAAATTAGTTTGAGACCAATGGTTCAGATTGGTTATTTGAAAAATGAAGGACTCATATTTTGTTTTGTTTGAACAAGCATCGCGCGGATTGGATCAATAGAAGGATTATCAACCTTCAGTTAGTATACAACCATACACATGGACAAGCTTTTAATGCTAGACCAAAGACTTTTCAATGTTCCAATCTAATATGCAGGTTTCGGAAAGGCAATTGGTTTTGCAAGTTTGAATTTTTAAGCTCATGGACCCACACATGAACTACTTCATTTTTCAAGCACCAGTAATGCATTCGGTCAGGTGGAGGCTATTAAGCCTTCACTATAATCAAGTCATATGTACACACATTATATATATATATATATATATATATATATATATATATATATTTAATATACACGATATACATACATATAAATATATATGTATTTCTTTTTGAAATGAATTTTGAGAATTTAGAATGAGAAAATCATTTAAAAGAAATAGGAGTTCTCCTTGCCTTAGGAAATATTAATGTATGAATTAATTCCTTTGACACTTGATATTTAAATTATCAAGGTCAAGAAAAATGAATTCAATTTTGAGATTAAAAATATTTTGGTCAAAATAGGATAATTCAAAATCAATTATATAAAATCCTATGGAGAGGATTCTACCCATTTAATCATATTATTAATTTATTGTTATCATCAAAATAAGACTAAAGGATGGAGACCTATCAATCTCCCCCTTTTTGATGATGACAATAACTACAAATATTATCTATGAAAGACTCCCCCTCAGAATGAGTATAGTTTTCAAAAATTTGAATTTTGAACTCTCTAATACGGTTAGTACGGAGCATACTATATAACAGATATATAGCAGTTCATAGCAGTATATATAACAGTTCATGGCAGTATATAATATTTGTCTTCTCCCCCTTTGTCAGCATAAAAAGTGGGCAAAAGAATATTATATGTTGCTGATCCTGCAGAAAAAAATTAGCTTTTTGAAACAGTTATAACCTGCAAAAAAAATGAACGAGTTAAAAAAAAATAAGGCATAGTTAGTATTGTATTAAGTTTACAGTAATTCGAAATAGTTAGTAGTCAGTAATATATATATATATATATATATAAGTTTACAATCCCAAATAGTTAGATAGTCAGAAATCTCCTAAACTGATAGGAGAGAAATGCAGTGCCAAGTTGGGAACAAGATCTTCATGAGGAGCTGAGCTTGTAATGGTGATCCAAGGATAAGAGGGCACTGATTGCTTCGAATTTTCCACCAACAATTGAATCATAGCCTTAACATGCCCAATGTTCTGTTGTATTCCTTCTACTTGAACTAGTAAAGAATTTTGATTGTTTAATAAAAGTTGGTTCAGTTTTCTTAGTGTATCCATTTGGGATTGAAGGTTTATATGTGACTCAATGGACTCAAGATCAACTTCTTTACAGACTATTAAAGGTTTAGGAGGAAGATTGAGTCGAGAAACAACATTGGTATTGGGGATCATTTGAAAATGATGACTGATGAGATTAATTTTAAGAAATTTAAAGAGAGAAGTGAGAAAAAGTCCATACCCCATACAGTTTTGATGAAAGCAGTGCTCAAATGATGTAAGAAGAAAATAGGCTAAATTGTATGGTATGCATTCATTCACGATACATTGTATGATTTCCAAGTCAAATGGACAAATAGTTCGATCACTTCTAGCAGGCATGAAATTGTACCTAATGATTTTTCCTAAGAATTGATATGGAGCAAGCAAATGTTCTAGACCAATATTGACTGAAAAATCAAATAGCATATCAGGAACAATTTGGTCAGTTACAAAAGCAAGGTTATTTTTAAAATTGATGCATTCATTCACAGAGTATCCTTGCGGATGGACATAACCATTTAACCTAGGGAAGTTAATTGTAGATGGTTTCAGATGGAAGGCATGAATGATAAATTGTTCATCAATAACATACTCAATACCTTGAATGCATGTAGTAATGCTAATTAATAGACCAGACTCATCCCTATTGAAATGCATATGAGCATAAAATTCTGCTATCAAACTAGGATATAAATGCCTATCATGAAAGACTACTAAGCATTCCCAGCCAACAGTTCGAATTTTTTCAAGAAAAGATGGAAAACTGTTGAAGGTAATACCCATGCCAACCAACAAATTAGGTTGCAGAAGCTTATATTTAGACATAGCATTAGTTGTGACTAGATGAGGGACAAATACATCAGGATGAATGTCAGAGTGAGATGTTAGCTTCTTTCTTTTAATAGGTTGAGTACTTTCCATGTTTAAGCAGATAAGGTAAATAACAGTTGAGACACATGCAGGGTGGGTTGAGATAAAAAGACTGGGAGATGACTGCTTTTTATCAACTAAACCCAATTTATACATGAAGCTTACAGTTTAATAGATCAAATCAAGAATTAATGCACAGATAGAAGAAAACTACCAGGATAATACTGAAAAGGGTCAGAGATATTCTCCGTGAATCCAAATGTAGATACGTAATATAGCAACTCATATTTATGACTTGAGCAGATGGCAGTCAAGAAATCATGAAGATTTAATAAACTATTTAAAGAGAATATAATTACTGCACTCAACTGCAGATATGATAAAGTCAAGGCAAAAAAAATGTCAGATTAACGCAGGGACTAGCCGTAAAACATTATGTACTACATTTAATGTACTTCAATGTAGTTAAAAAATATTAGCATATAAGACTCATTGAGATAATAGAACTTGGGGTCTAATCAGAGTCCATACACAACACATAAAGGATTACTATATTTAACATAAAAGGATTATAGTCCTTAGACAAGAGTAGCAAAGAAAATTTCACAGCCCAACACAGCAAATTATATCACGTCATAGACGGCACAACAGAGAGTAAATCTCAACACACAAAAAAATGAGAAGATGATTTGACAACATATAAAGATTACCTGAAAGTTCTTCTGTAAAGCAAATATAGAGCTATGTTTAGGTCGAGTGTTCATCCACAACTATTCTCAGGATACATGCATATCTTTGTAATCACATTTATTTCCCTCAACAAACTCAGTAGACACAGATATGTATAGATAAATAAATATATATATATATATATATATATATATATATAGTTACTCATAGAAAAGTACAGAGAACTTTTAATCTGAACAAATCCGAGAGATGTATTCATAAACAAAAATTCAAGGTTTTCCCTTTTTTTTTTTTAAAAAAAAAAGGGATGATACATCTTAGATTGAGTTGAAAAAAAGAAATTAAAGATATTTTAGCACTAATATTTCTTACAATCTTCAGATCGACACATAGATATGACACCCAAAAAAAACTTTTGAAAGCCGATATGTGAAGAACAATAAGTTTTTATACTCATTTAGAAAATCAAGAATATCAGAAACAAAAATTGTTTATGAATTTAGGATGTCAGAATATAACTTTTCAGTAAGAGAGATGAAACTTTTGAAAAAAATTGAAAAATTTGTAGAAAGATTAAATAAAGATTGTAGATTCATTTGATTCGATTATAAAAATCAACGATTTGGTGTAGAAGATTTGTTTAGGATTTGAAAGCATTTGAGAGAGAGAGAGAGAGAGAAGAAGGAAGCGGCTGAAGAGAGAGAGATCGGCGGATGAGAGACGGAGAAAAAGAAAAAAAAAATTTAGGATTTTATAGTTAGGGTTATCAAATGGATCCAACGGAGAAGAATTAATCTAAAAAGAAAGCAACGGTTGAGATGGAACCTGGAATTTTAATCTTTTGCTTTGACCGAATAAGCAATCATCTGATGGATGAAATTGATTTGTGCTTCTTTGAGATGATCTAACGGTTGTGATGCTTAATCCGCGTGAACTAATCTGATTGGCTCATTTGAATGGACACGGATCAATGCTTTTAGCCATTGGATCTAAATCATGTGATCGAATGGTGCACAGTAAACCCGAATATATATATATATATATATATATATATATTAGAAAAACTTATAAATATATTCATAAAAATATTAACAATGATTGTTAAAAAATATAATAATATCTTTTAAAGACAATTATATATTTATGTATAATTAATTAAAAAAAATATTAATGACATTAATAAGTATGCTTAAACAGAAAAACAAACAATGAATGTTTACACCATAATAAAAAAAATTTTAATATATAAATGCATAGTATATTTAAGAAGAGATATCTAGCATGCCTAACTCAATTCGTAATTTGCAAAATCTATCAGAACTTAATGGTTTAGTGAATATATCAGCAATATTTAATTCTGTATCAATGTGATTTAATTTGATATTACCGTTGTTTACATGATCACGCAAAAAATGATGTCTAACAACTATATGTTTTGATCTAGCATGCAATATCGTATTTTTACTCAAATTGATAGCACTGGTATTATCACATAATATTGATATGCAATTAAATTTTATATTATAATCTACAAGGGTCTGTTATATCCACAATATCTGTGCACAACAACGTGCGGCAGCGATGTATTCAGCTTCGGTAGTTGAAATAGATACTGAGTTTTGTTTCTTAGAAAACCAAGAAACTAAACATCCTCTGAGAAACTGACAAGTCCCACTGGTACTTTTTTGATCAACATGATGACCTGCATAGTCAGAATCTGAAAAACATACAAGATTAAATGGTTGACCTTTAGGATACCATAGGCCTAAGTATGTGGTTTCTTTAAGATATCGAATTTTTTTTTACTACAATCAAATGTGATTCTTTAGTATTTGACTGAAATCTAGCACATTTGCAGACACTGAACATGATGTCAGGTCTATTAGCTGTGATATACAGCAGACTTCCAATCATTCCTCTATATTTCTTTGTGTCAACACTTTTTTCATTTTCATCTGCAGTTAATTTATCAGATGTTGACATAGGGGTATTTAGGGGTTTCACATATTCTAATCCAAATTTCTTAATTATTTCATTGCAGTATTTGGATTGAGAGATATGAATACCTTTTTCTCCTTGTTTGATTTGCAATCCTAGGAAGAAATTTAATTCTCCCATCATGCTCATTTCAAATTCCTTGCTCATGCTTTCAGAAAACTCATTGCACATTGTTTTATCAGTAGAGCCAAAGATGATGTCATCAACATAAATTTGTATAATAAGAATATCATCATTTTTATATTTAGTAAATAATGTAGTATCGATTGTACCCCTTTTAAAACCATTTTCTAGCAGAAATTTACTCAAACGCTCATACCAAGCTCTGGGGGCATGTTTTAAACCGTATAAAGCTTTATGCAATCTATAGACATACTCATGATGATTAAAATCTTCAAAACCAGGAGGTTGTTTAACATAAACTTCCTCTTCAATAACGCCATTTAAAAAAGCAGATTTGACATCCATTTGAAATAGTTTAAAATTTTTATGGCATGCAAAAGCTAATAACATACGTATAGATTCAATTCTAGTAACAGGAGCATAAGTTTCATCATAATCAATACCTTCAAGTTGATTGTATCCTTGTGTAACTAGTCTTGCCTTATTGCGTATTACAGTTCCACTTTCATCTAATTTGTTACGAAAAACCCATCGAGTTCCAATAATGGAAGTATCTTCGGGTTTTGGAACTAACTCCCAGACTTTGTTTCTGGTGAACTGTTCAAGTTCATCTTGCATAGCTACTATCCAATCTTCGTCAGACAAAGCATCTTTTATATTTTTAGGCTCAATTTGAGACAGGAAAGATAAATGACCAGCCAAGTTATGTGCTTGTGATCTAGTAAGTATTCCTCTATCAATATCACCAATCACATTTTCTAAAGGATGGATTTTAATAACATGTGATTCTTTGGGCAAGTCGTTTAACTGAGGATTGGGATTTTTAAGAGGATTATCATTAACAGATGGAGATGCATTATCTAGTTTTGGTTCCTCCATATTTCTGAGAATATTTTCAATGACAACATCACTGTCAACTAATTCTTTATATTTGGGAGGAGGCTTAGATTCGTCAAAAGTACATTCATTGACTCCTCAACAACTAGAGTTCTTTTGTTAAAAACTCTGTATGCTTTACTATTAAGTGAATATCCTAGAAAGATTCCTTCATCAGATTTGGGATCAAACTTTAATATGTGTCCTTTAGTATTTAAAATAAAACATTTACTCCCAAAAATACGAAAATAATTTATTTTTGGAGTTCTTTTATAATAAAGCTCATAGGGAGTTTTAAGTAAAATTGGTCTTAATAAAACTCGGTTTAAAATGTAACAGGATGTTGCCACTGCTTCAGCCCAAAAATATTTAGGAAGACGATATTCATTTAACATGGTATTTGCCATTTCTTGTAAAGTTCAATTTTTTCTTTCAACCACACCATTTGATTGTGGTGTATAAGGAGCAGAGAAGTTATGACTTGTACCGTGCTCATCACAGAACATAATAAAATCAGAATTATCAAATTCTCTTCCATGATCAGACCGAATATAAACAATAGAGCTTCCCTGTTGATTCAGAATTTTCTTACATAAGGCAGAAAAAGAATTGATAGCTTCATTTTTAAATTTCAGAAAATCAACCCATGTAAATCGAGAATAGTCATCGACCAAAACTAGAATATAAATAGCACCACCCATGCTATGTTTAGGAATAGGTCCTACTAGGTCCATATGCAAGAGTTCTAAAGGTCAAGAGGTTGACACTGTGAGTTTGTGTTTATGAGATGCATGTATTTGTTTTCCTAATTCACAGGCTTCACAAATATGGTCTTTTAAAAACTTTAGTTTTGGAAGACCATGAACATGTTCTTTAGAAGAAATGTTATTGATCAGTTTCATGTTAATGTGTCCTAATTTGCGATGCCAAAGCCATGGATCATCATTTGTAGATATAGGACAAACATTGTCTAAGTGAGAATATGCATCTAGGTTATATGTGTATACATTTTGATTTCTAGGGCATAATAATACAAGTTTACCATATTGATCAAATATTGAACAGTTATGAGGACTGAAAGATATTTTAAAACCACTATCACATAGTTGACTAATAGATAAAAGATTGTACCTAAGTCCTGTGACTAATTGTACATTGGAAATTGTTATGTGTTTATTACTAACACTTCTAATTCCAATTACTTGTCCTTTGTTGCTATCTCCAAAGGTTACCTCACCACCGTTTGTAGCTTGTATATTGTTCAATTTTGATTTGTCTCCCGTCATATGTCTTGAATAACCGCTATCAAGATACCACTTATTTTTACTAGTATCAGCTGCAAGACATACTTGCAATATACAATAATTTCACAAACTGGTACCCTTTAATAAGAAGGGTCCTTTGAGTAAGTTTTCCATTTTGTATAAGGAACATTTGTGTTTTCCTTTACAAAACTGGGTACATGATAATTAATTTTAGAAGATACAGGCATTTTATGAGTACTAGGTCTATAAAAACCATGATTTACTCTATTTTTATATTCTAAAAAACTTTGATGTTTATTTCCAAAAGATCTTTCATTTTTTTGATAATTATAGAATTCTTTTCTTCTATTAACAATAATAGGTGCAATGTAAGTTCCTTTTGGAATCCAAATCATTTTTCCTTTATAGTTTCCATTTCTAGCATTGCACATGTGAATAAAATGACCGTTTCGGTTACAGTAAGTGCATTTAGTAAAGGGAGATGTATGACCTTCTTTTTCTTTACTTTTAACATGATAAAGCCCTTTATCTTTTGTTTTGCTGGATTCTCCAATATATCCTAATCCTTCTTTATTAAAGCCACAGCTTTGTTGATTAAGCATGACATCAAGGTTTTCTTTTCCTTTTGTGAATTTAATAACTGTAGTGCTCAAATCATCACGTTCTTTAGTTAATGTTTCAATTTGTTCTATCAAAGAAGAACCTATCTTTAGAGATGAATTCTCAAGCTTGAGATTCTTAATATCTTCATTTAACACTTGATTTTGTATTTGAGTATCCTCATTTATAACAGCGAGCATTGAATTTTCGACTTCAAGATTTTCAACAGAAATAATGAGTGTTGAATTTTCTATCTCAAGATCCTTATTTATTCTTCTTAATTTTTCTAATTCTTCCTTTAGTAATAAAATTTCTGAAGAATCATTTTCTAGTTTCTCTTTTTCTTCTTTTAAACTTTCATTAATAATAATCAAATTTGAGTTTTCAATTTCAAGATTTCTATTAGCCTTAAATTAATTTTTCTAATGAAATTTTTATTTTAATAAAATCTTCTTTAATGATTTCATTATCTTCATATAAACAATTATATGCTTCTTGCAGTTCATGATGTTCTTCATTTATATTATCTAAAGTGTGTGCGACAAATGAAGTGCTGGGTAATTGATGTTCAGAGTTTACCTCAGATCTTGGTGATGAATCATTGTCTGCCATTAAACATAGATTTGTAATTTCCTCGGTTTGTTCAACAGTTCCTTCTTCGTCGCTTAGATCCCAGCCTTCCTCAGCTATTAGTACTTTGTTGTTGTTTTGGACAGTCCTTTTTGAAATGTCCAGGCTGGTTGCATTCAAAACATGTATTTGAATTGTCATTTGAGCTGGCATTTCTGAAGTTACTCTTATTATTTGCTTTGAAGTTTCCTCCTTGTGCTTTTGGCCTGAAGACTTGTTTGCCCTTGAAGTTGTTGAAATTGTTGTTTGTCTTAGAAAACCTTTGTCATATTTTCTAGCTTTGCTTTGGATTACTCTCCTGAGTTGTCTTGATAACAAGGCAACTTCATTATTATCTAGACTCAGAAGTTCTTCATTTAACTCCTCATCATTGCTTTCTTGATCTATAAGTAGAGCTTTGAAGGCAATTCCTTTCTTCTTGAGATCTGTATCTGATCCTGCTTTTTCGACTAGCATGTCGACTTCGTGAGCACGAAGATTTTTAATGAGGCTATCAAGAGGATAGGTAGTTAGATCTTGCATTTCTTTGATAGTTGTCACTTTCATTTTCCATACGGATGGAAGGGCTTTGAGAATTCTTTTGTTTTTCTCATTAGTTGTATATGCCTTCCCTACCTGTTCTAGTTCATCAATGATTCTGGAAAACCGTGTTTCCATATCAATGATCTTTTCACTTTCTTCTAGCTTGAAACTTTTATATTCTTGAATTAGAGCTTCTTTTCTGGTTTCTTTGATATGATTGGTTCCTTCATAGGTTATAATCAATTTTTTCTAGATTTCTTTTGCATTTTTGAAATTACTAACTCTTTTGTACTCTTTTTCAATGAGAGCACTAGTCAGCACTTGTTCGGTTGAAGCTATATTCATAGCCTCTTCATCTTCAGTGGTGAATTCATCAGCATCTTTCTCAACAATCTTTTCACCTTCAATTTTTGTGGACACTTTTACACCTCGTTCTATTGCCAACCAAACTTTGATTCCTTGTGATTTGGCATAGATTTTGAATCTATTCTTCCATGTGGCAAAATTTGTGCCATCGAATAGTGGAGGTCTGGACATCAATAGTCCTTCTCCGCAACCAGTAGCATTGTAGGCCATAAATGGATCTACTATTAGATATGCCTGTATTCACTCAACAAACAAGTTAAAGAGCACCGTTCTGATACCAATTGAAAGTCCAATAATAATCTAGAAGGGGGGTTGAATAGATTATTACAGTTTAAAAAATTATCTAAGGCCTTTTTGAAATTTTTAGCAAGTTAATTAGTAGTGCTGAAAATTAATATGCAATACAGTAAAAAAAATTCAATCACACAGTGCACAGAGATTTATCTGATTCACAACATACATCACGGGTATGTTGCTACGTCTAGTCTCAAGCTCCTGTCCAGGACTTGAGATCCTATTACTATCAGTAATAAATACTCATTCAACAGGCGGAGAAGCCTTTACAAAGTTTTATAGACAAACTTACAACTATTCTCAATTAACTATCTTGGACAACAAGCTCCCAGCTTCTTCCTCAAGCTTAATTGTGCCTTTCTTTTGAATTCAGTTCTACTTTATGATCTGGTCTTGAAATGACTGCTTCTTTCTCACCTCACAAGTACACTAGAGACTAAACTCCCAGCTGACCTCTCTAAGACTCTGGTCTTGGTCAAAGAATTTACACGTCTTTCTCACAGTTACATAAAATAAACTAACTCTCCCATTTTTCCTTTTACAAATGATTGTTAGAAATGTGCTTCTTGAATAAGCAGATAGCAATTAAAGATCAAGTAATTATATAAAAGTTCAATGACTTATATATATGTGAAATGTGCTTCTGTGTAACCAGATAGATTAAATTAAGTGCAGATCAAAAATGCTTTTGTAACCACAGATAAATAGCTTTGATGCAAATATATAAAGAATTATTTATTCTTTATAATAAAGAATGTGTTTCTATGGTTTGAGAAATGTAAACAAGTATTTTATGAGTATGCAATTAAAATCAAGTACTTGTAATTGCAGATATCAAGTTTAAATGAATCAGATTTAACAATACTTGATATCTGTCTCACTCAAAAATATATATTTTTAAAACATTTGATCTATGAAGTGAATACACTAAATAAAGCCACTTAGGACTTTGAGTTCTCGTTCGGCTAATTTCCTCACTTAAGAGGAATATCTCCGCTATAGTCTCGATGTCTAAGTACTGACCAAATTTATAATTTTCACAACTGATATTTATATAAATATTTTCGATAGATTACTAAGAATCTCAAATACGGTTCGGATAATTCACTCTTTATTCAAGAGGAAAATCTCTGGGTCGTTTTGAAGATTAAGTATCTACTTTACGATATTTATATAAATAATATCAATAAAATGCCACTTAAGACTTTGAGTTCTCGTTCGGCTAATTCCCTCACTTAAGAGGAATATCTCCGCTATAGTCTCGATGTTTAAGTACTGACTTTTTATTTGATAAATAGATGAAATATAGATATATATTTAATTGTGTATAACAATTTATATTCGTATATCTATAAGTTTAAACCATTATGAGATAGCACAGATAAAAGAAATTTTAATAACTTATCTCAAATACTTTGACCAATTTTTCTCTTCTCCAAATAATCAGAACTTTTGAGTAGAAGAGAGAGAGCTTTTTAGACTGAGAGAATGTAGGAAAGGAGAGTAAGCTTTTCTTTAATTTGTAAATTGGTGAATTGGAAATGAAGAAAAACCTTCCTATTTATAGAATTTCTTGAACCAAGGGCATACTTTTAATTTTGGAAAATTAGTTTGAGACCAATGGTTCGGATTGGTTATTTGAAAAATGAAGGACTCAGATTTTATTTTGTTTGAACAAGCATCACGCGGATTGGATCAATAGAAGGATTATCAACCTTCAGTTAGTATACAACCATACACATGGACAAGCTTTTAATGCTAGACCAAAGACTTTTCAATGTTCCAATCTAATATGCAGGTTTCGGAAAGGCAATTGGTTTTGCAAGTTTGAATTTTTAAGCTCATGGACCCACACGTGAACTACTTCATTTTTCAAGCACCAGTAATGCATTCGGTCAGGTGGAGGCTATTAAGCCTTCACTATAATCAATTCATATGTACACACATTATATATATATATATATAGAGAGAGTTAAGATCAGGTCCGGACTCCCGGATCTGACCAAAATCCGGACCCGAATTTTTTTTTTTTTTTTTGCAAAACAGTTAATAAAAAATATATAATAATTTTTGGTATTGAAAAAAATTATTAAAACAGTGTTTTGGGTTTGATTTGGATACATATAGTGTCTGTACAACACTGTTTGTTATATGTAATCAAATCAAACCCAAAACACTGTTTTAATAATTTTTTTCAATACCAAAAATCATTATATATTTTTTATTAACTGTTTTGCTAAAAAAAATAAAATAAAATAAAAATTTCCGGGTCCGGATTTTGGTCAGGTCCGGGAGTCCGGACCTGATCAGCTGGGTGTGTGTATATATATATATATATATATATATATATATATATATATTTAATATACACGGTATACATACATATAAATATATATGTATTTCTTTTTGAAATGAATTTTGAGAATTTAGAATGAGAAAATCATTTAAAAGAAATAGGAGTTCTCCTTTCCTTAGGAAATGTTAATGTATAAATTAATTCTTTTGACACTTGATATTTAAATTATCAAGGTCAAGAAAAATGAATTCAATTTTGAGATGAAAAATATTTTTGGTCAAAATAGGATAATTCAAAATCAATTATATAAAATCTTATGGAGAGGATTCTACCTATTTAATCATAATATTAATTTATTGTTATCATCAAAATAAGACTAAAGGATGGAGACCTATCAATTTCTATAAATATTTTACTAAGTTGGTTGAAGGAGCAAACGACAACTAAAAACGGGAAAATTTCGACAAAATCGAAAATGAAGAAAGCAAATGATTTTCTTCCAAAAAAATTCCTCTCAAAAAATGGGAAGAAGATTTGGGGGAAAATGGTGAAATACTATTAGGTTTTTAATGTACCAAAAATGATATTGTAGTGTGACGTAGGAGTATTAAATGTAGTCATATAAGGGAGTACTCCCACTGTCACATAAATATTGTAACAGATTACTTTTTAGAAGTTTCATAAAAATTACAATATTTTATTGGGTAACTTTTGTGAAATTATTAATTTGTCCAATTTATTCATAACCACGTCACTTGTGTCATTGAATATATACTCCCTCCGTCCCTTAATACATGTCGATTTAGAGTTGTGCACAAAAATTAAGGAAATGATTATATAACATTAAATATAATATCAATTGTATATATTGTTTTTGTATTGAAAAAAAAAGTGTTATTTATTGAACAGAAAATAGTAAGAGGACCAAAGTTGTATTTAATACTTGGGATAATATTAAAAATTAAGTAATTAATGCTTAATTGAAATTCTTAAACGACAAATATTAAAAAAACGACATTTAAAAAGCGACGGAGGGAGCATTAAATTTTGGGATTCACTAACTAAAACTTGTTTGGTTCTTTCTTGGATCATTTTCAACCGCTTTGTTCCATAAGGGTTGATTAAAGTCACAACAAACTAGAGCTCAATTTGGTGGAAAAATTAGGACTTTCAACGACACATAATTGCAGCAATCAAGAAGAAGAAAATGATAGCAGAGGTAAAAGTAGAAGAAAACATGAGTTGGGTTTCAATTTTCATGGAGCCTGGTAATTTCTCTCTCTTAATGTTTTACTTTCCATTTTTAATTTTTTTCCCCTTCCGTTTTGACTGCATTTATTTTGCTCGTACTGCAAGGGTTTTACCTCCATTTTACAAAAATAGTTTGGGTCACACTAAAAAGGTACCAACTTTCATAAACATTTCTTTTACCAATCAACTAAAAAAATTTCACTTCAAACTATAAATTATAAACCCAAGACAGAGATTCTGTTTTTCATAAAATCCTTGATAGACGTTAGTTGACATGTAATAATAATAATAAAAAATAGTCAAATAAAGTCTGCTAATGATTTTAGGGAAAATAAAATTTATCTTGCTTTTATAGTTAAAAGCTTAAAGTGAAAATTTTATAATTGGTCGGTAAGAATAAAAAGTTTGTTAAAGTTGGTTAGTTTTTAGAGTCATTCATCCAAAGAGTTTCAATTTTTTTTCTTAGTCAATTTGCGAAATTCTAAAATTCAATTTGATGTAAATTTTTATTTAATTTTGATTAATGCAATAGTTTTAATTAATAAGTATAATTGTTATTTTAAAATGAATATAGGTCACAATTAAAATTTTAAACTCTTAAAAATTAACAAGGATGAAAGTCACCCTTTGTGGAAAGAATATTTTATTTTATGCTATTCAAGCATTCTATCTTTGTTTTCTTTTTCAGTTTGTATAATAAATTTGAGTAGGAAGGCATGTAGATAATATCATGATTTGGTTGTGAAAAAGAAAAGAAAAACCATGATGGTAAGTGTACATGAGATCTCGACATTTTGTTGACAGAGTGCAGGATTTTCTCCGGGGAAATGTTAGTTAGGACTAAATTAATTCAGTGGATTTAAGTACCTTATTATTAAGTTTAGAGGAGATAAACAAGCATAATATTTCCCTACAAATTGCCATTATTATGATCAAAAAAGAATGGAAATTTCTATGGTGCCCGGGGGTTGGGGACCGGCTTGGAGCCCGGTCAAAAAATTTTTTTTTTTTTTTTTTTTTTTTGCTTTTTCACTCCCAAATAATTTATGTGATTTATTGGAACAGAAATTTTTATAAAAAAAAGTGATTTAGGTGTGATTTGGATACAGATCAAAAACAGAGTTACACAGTCTAAATCACTTTTTTTGATCTGTATCCAAATCACACCTAAATCACTTTTTTTTATAAAAATTTCTGTTCCAATAAATCACATAAATTATTTGGGAGTGAAAAAGCAAAAAAAAAAAAAAAAAAAAAATTTTGGACCGGGCTCCAAGCCGGTCCCCAACCCCCGGGCACAGTAGAAGAACTCAAAAAGAACAGAAATACTACGCTGCCCGGCACTTGGAGCCCGGGGTGGCGACCGGCCAAATTTTTTTTTTTTTTTTTTTTTTTTGCTTTCACTCCCAAATAATTTTTATGATTTATTGAAACTGAAATTTTTATAAAAAAAAGTGATTTAGGTGTGTTTTGGATACATATCAAAAACAGGATTACATAGTCTGTGTAACTCTGTTTTTGATCTCTATACAAATCACACATAAATCACTGTTTTTTTTAAAAATTTCAGTTCCAATAAATCACATAAATTATTTAGGGGTGAAAAAGCAAAAAAAAAATAAAATAAAATAAAAAATTGGACCGGGCTCCAAGCCGGTCGCCAACTCCCGGGCACAGCAGAAGAACTCCAAAAAGAATATCTATAGATACTTTCTTGGTCACGTAAAAGATTCAATATTCTATAGGTTGACTTGGGAAGGCTTGAGGTGCATATCAATTAAGTATGGAATACAAAAACACACACCTCTTGTGACTTTTAGACAGTTGAATTATTCTACGTAGAAAATGAGATACATTATTATTCTCCATAATTTCCAGATTCTGTGATTTTGAATTATTCATGATTTTTCAACTTGGTATTTTGACAGTATCCATGGATGTATACCATTCTCACACTTCTTAATTTCCACACGCGCTTTGGACTTTACTCGGTACCACAAGTTTAAGCCTAACCTTTCCTTTCCTTTAAAACCAAAAGAAACATGGAGAGAAATAGCATAGTGAAAGAAAGAAACCGAAGAGAGAAATATATACTTATCACAAAATATAGAGAGGCGATATAGAGGGATGGCAGAGTTTGCTGTGAGCCTTCTACTAGAAGAAATTGAAAAGTTTGCTGTGAGCTTTCTACTGCAAGAAACTGAATCTCGTCTAAGGAGAGAATTTGGGTTGAACAAAAAGATCAAAAATGAAATCGACATCTTGAAACGTGAATTGCAGACCATGAATGCATTTCTGAAGGATGCTGATGCCAAAGGAGAGCATGACCACCAAGTCAATGACTGGATTCTACAAGTTCAAGATCTTGCTTTTGACATCGACCATGTTCTTCAAGTGTTTGCATATTCCATGGCTCAACAGCAAGCTCACTGGTACAGGATCCAGTTTCTAGCGCGCCATTCCATTGATGACCTTATAAATGGCATTAAATCAAAGCTCCAATTAATTGGCGAGACAAAGCAGAGGTATCACAACATCATTTCCACTCAGGCCACCAGTTCGAGTACGAGTGACACAAACCTTCATCCGAGGATAGCTCCTCTGTTCATGGAAGATTCTGACACTGTGGGAATTGAAGGGACTAATGATATGCTAACTTCCTGGGCACTGACCGGGGAGGAAACATATAAACTCATGTTTGTGGTTGGCATGGGCGGATCAGGAAAGACAACTCTTGTTAAAAAGATTTTCGAGGGGGTGAAGGAACACTTTGATTGCTATGCTTGGATTACTGCTTCCAAGTTCAACAAGAAAGGGGACCTGCTATTGTCCATGTTCGATCAGTTCTCCAATCCAATGGCAGAACAAACTCCTCAAAGGTCTCGATCTTCTCCAGCCAATGAAGTTGATTTGATAAACAAGCTGCGGTATTACCTACGAGGAAAAAGCTACGTCGTTGTTCTTGATGACTTGTGGCTAAAAGATGTTTGGGAATCCCTCAGTTGTGCATTACCTAGTAAGTGTAACCGAGGTAGAGTAATTATCACTACACGAAGGGGCGATATAGCCTATGCTTATTCATGCAGAGATAACTCTACTGACATCCATAACATCCGGCCTCTACCCCTAGAACATGCTCAAGAACTGTTCTATAGTAAGGCTTTCTACCGAAATGGTAGATGTCCCCCACAGCTGGAGGGGTGGGCACGAAACATTTTACAAATATGTGAAGGCCTTCCGCTAGGAATCATTGAAATTGGTCAATATTTGTCTACAAAAGAGGAGAGTGAATTGCAGTGGAAATTCTTACATGATAGCCTTGAATCAGAATTAACAAGTAATGGGTATATCTCAAATACTATGAAAGTGTTGTTTTTAAGTTATTCTGACTTGCCATACCATCTCAAGTACTGCTTTTTATACTTGAGCATATTCCCGGAGGGTTCCCCTGTCAAGCGTAGAAGACTAATTCGATTATGGATAGCTGAAGGGTTTGTAAGAGAAAAGACTGGAAAACAACTTGAAGACGTAGGAGAAGAGTACCTGAAAGAGCTTGTTGAAAGGAGTTTGATACATGTAAGTGAAGTGGATTTTGATGGAAGGCCAAGACGTTGTAGGGTCCACAATCTCATGCATAAGATTATCCTCTCAAAGTCCCAGGAAGTTAATTTCTCTACTGTTTGTAAAGAATTGTCAAAACACGTTGATGAGAAAACTAGGCGAATATCTATCCAGAAGTGTAGTGGATTGAACATGGAACAGCTGAACAATACTTGCGCTCACACTCTTTTCATGTTTGATCCTCGCCACTCTAGACCAAACATCAACTTTTCAAGCTTAAATCTGTTGAAGGTGCTGCACCTTGAAGGTGCAGCTTTAGACACATTCCCCGATGAAATTGTGGAACTGCTGCTCCTAAGGTACTTATGTTTGAGTAATACAAAAATCAACAGCATTCCAAAGAGTCTGGGGAAGCTGCAGCACCTTGAAACCTTGGACCTTAAGCAGACTTTCGTAACAAAGCTACCAAAAGAAGTAACCAAACTCGCTAAGCTTCGTCACTTGCTCGTTTGTTATTACAACATTGGAAGTTCCGTAAGTTTTGATTGCGTGAAAGGATTTGAGATTTCAGATGATGTCGGGGATCTAACGACCTTGCAGAAGCTATCGTTTCTCAAGTTAAAGAGGCATAAAAGTTATGAAATAATACTAGCACTGGGAAATTTGTCCCAACTGAGAAAGCTTGGTATTATTGATCTACGAAGAGAAGATGGGCGAAACTTGTGTTTCGCTATTCAAAAGCTGAGAAATCTTCAGTCCTTGAATGTCACCTCAACGCATAAAGAGGAGTTTCTGGATTTACATGAAATTAGTGATCCTCCACTTCTTCATCGCTTGTATCTAAAAGGACGGTTAGAAAGGCTGCCACCTTGGATTTCTAGACTTCATGATCTGATTCGGATACGCCTGAAATGGTCCAAATTGTCACGCGACGACAACCCAATTCTAATTCTTCAAGATCTTCCCAATCTATTGGAACTCCAGTTGCTTGATGCCTACACTGGAGAACAGTTGGAATTTTTTGCAGGAAAATTTCAGAAGCTTAGAATATTAGAGCTTGAGCAGATGGAGCATTTGAGAATGGTCATAATGGACAGAAGAGCATTGCCATCTCTACAAAAGATAATCATAAGGCGCTGCAGTAGGTTGGTACAGGTTCCAGTTGGCATCGACGATCTCACTCACCTCAAAGAGCTAATCTTGTGCGATATGCCTCGTGATTTTGTGAACCAGCTGAAGGAAGGAGGAGAATTACGCCATCTGGTCCATCACATCCAGAGTATCCATACTTACTATGCTCACTCAAATGGGCAAATGGAGTCGGAGAAGCTTTCATAATTTTTCATTACCCCAGGTTCTGCGTATTTATTTGCATTGGAGATCTACTGGAAAAACACTTGTAATAGAGGCTGCCGAATGCAGTGCACATCTTAGTAGCTTTTTACTTCATTATTCTTTTTATATATTGCAGTCTTTTTTGTCACTTATTGTACAATCCTTCATGTTGTATTAACTATTTAGTTCATTTCCAAAGGCTTCACAATGTTCATACATATATATATATATACACACACACACACACACACCAAGTTATAACTTCAATTCTATAAATTGTGAGGGGGAAAGTTTAACCACCATGGAGAGTTAAGCCATATGGTAAAATAAATTACTAAAAATTTTCTTCCAAAGTTGAAAAAAATTGGAAGGAAATTTGCCAAACACTCACTTCCAAACTAAAATAACAAACGCAGTGTAAATCTGAAATTTGAAAATTATGAAGTATAAATGGTAACATGTTGTTTATTTAGTAATCATTTCAAATATCTGAAATTGTATACTTTACTGTTTTACACGTTTCAAATATAATATAAATATTTGACATATAAGATTAACTTAATATATATATTTTTCATTTGTTATGAAATAAAAATCAATTAGCAATTCCAAGTAATACAAGTATAATTATTTTTAAATAAACTGAAGTTTGTTGTAGAACCGTGACCTGGGTATAGTGGTTGATTGCCTATACCCGGGCTTGGCCCTAGTTACTTTCTCTCCCTTTGCTCCTAACATACATGGAGCCTATAAATTAATTTGTTAATTTATCTTTTGTTTCACATATTATATATATATATATATATATATATATATATATATATATATATATTGATTTTGAACTGTAAAAGTATTCTCGGGTCAACTTATACGTTAATCGACACTAAATCTCTCTCCGAATAATTTGAAAAGTGCACTCCCCACATCAACATGATGCAATCAAGAGAATTCTCTTGAACCCTAACCCCGCGGTTCAAACTTAGAAAATATAATTTTTTTTCTTTTTAAAGAGAAAAAAGAAACAAGTTTGTTTTTTAAATATTTTTTAGTCTAGATGTTTTAGGCCCATTAAGACTTGACGGAAGGGCCCAAACAGTCCTAAACAACCTCTTCATATAATTTCCCATATCTTTCTCCCTCCTCCCGTCTACTTTCTCGCTCCGCTGCAGCTCGCTCGTCGACGCTCGGACTAACTGCTCAGTTGTTGCTTCTCGTCGGACTTTTCTGTCTCGGTTAGTTCTCTTTCTTTACCTCTGTGTATATATACTTGCTTCTATGGCTTTGAAATTAGGGCTATAATTTTGGTGCTCATCTCTTAAAATTAGGGTTCAATATTTATTATGTAACCATATGTTTATAATGCTGTTTCAGATCATAATTTTGTTTTTCTTCTTTTAGAGGGAAGATTGTGATCAAAATAAATTGATGTTCCTCCTCTAGAGATATTTCGTTTTTTGATAGTGTTTGTGTAGTTTTTGGATTCTGGAATTATGTGGATATAATAGTCTTCTCTATCTTTTTGGGCAATTTTCTTTTTTAGATGAACTCTAGTATCCTCTTTAGCTCAATATATATGAAAGTATATTTTTTCTTCAAATTTTTGACTTATTGTTCAGTTTGAAAATTGAATCTGAAACCCAGGTTTACCTCTTTATGTGTGAGTATAATTTGTTGTGTTGGAGTTCTGACTTCTGTAGGTATTTTTTTCTCTATATAATGCTGATATATGTGTGTTTATGATTTGCTAACGGAGGGCGAGAAAATTCTGTGTGAAGTTGATTTTGTTTTACTTATCAGAAAACTTAAGTGGTTAGTTGGCATTTTATATAGGGAAGAGAATGGACACTTAAAGCAGGCTTTGCGTCTTTGTGTTCAAGTGTGACTGTATACATGAGTGTGCTAGATTAAGCCTTTATGCCTTTTATTATATATTATTTGTGTGCTGTATTTTACTTTAAAATATATATGTACATGTAGATGAAAATTTGCTTATTTAAGGTCAAGACATTTACCCTGTAGCTATATATAAATGTGGGATTTTTTTTAGTATTTTTAGGAACTGTGAAGTTTTGAATTTTGAAATTCAAATTGATGTATATGGTGGTTCCCCTTTGCAGGAGAATAACAATATCTTGCGGTTTATGGGTAATGGTTTCTTGTAGTGCTATTGAGCGAGCTGAACTGAATTAAGAGTGAACAAGTGACGTTGTTGGTTTCGATTTTTTGAAAGAGAAATATGTTAGGCTCATTGCCGATATTGCCCCTTCCTGCCCCGCCTTCTGATGGGAATCTTGGTCCTCTTCCTCCATCTCAAGTGCAGGAGGATGAGGAGATCCAAGATATTGAGGAGGAAGCAAACAGAACCAACTCAGCTCCCGCTTCGGTTGCCACTCACACAAGAACAATCGGAATTATCCATCCTCCTCCAGACATTCGAAACATCGTTGATAAAACTGCTACTTTCGTGGCAAAAAATGGACCCGAGTTCGAGAAAAGGATTATAGCTAGCAATGCTGGAAATCCTAAGTTCAATTTCTTGAATGCGTCAGATCCTTACCATGCCTATTACCAGCACCGTCTGTCTGAGTTTCGTAGCCAGGCTTCATCCTTGCCGCAGACTCCTCAGGCTTCAGATTCATCTGGTCCTGGGTCAGGTACTGCTGCTCCTGCTGCTGATGGCAATGATGCAGAGGCAAAGCCTGATCCCTCAGCTCAATTTAGACCTGTCCGTAAAGTTCTTGAACCCCCGGAGGCAGAGCAATACACGGTCCGTCTTCCTGAGGGGATTACAGGTGAGGAATTGGATATAATTAAGCTCACGGCACAGTTTGTTGCTCGGAATGGGAAGTCATTTTTGACAGGACTGACGAGTAGGGAGATAAACAATCCCCAATTTCACTTCCTGAAGCCCACTCACAGTATGTTCATGTTTTTTACATCACTGGCGGATGCGTATTCGAAAGTATTGATGCCTCCTAAGGGTTTGACAGATAAACTGAAGAACAGTGTTACTAGCATGACTACCATACTGGAACGATGCCTTCACAGGTTGGAGTGGGAGCGTTCTCAAGAGCAAGCAAGGCAGAAAGCAGAGGATGAGATAGAGCAGGAAAGGTTGCAAATGGCTATGATTGATTGGCATGATTTTGTTGTTGTTGAGTCTATAGACTTTGCTGATGACGAAGATGAAGATTTACCGCCTCCGATGACTCTTGAGGAAGTTATTAGGAGGAGCAAGATGTCAACTGTGGTGGAAGAAGAGGTTGTTGAGCCTGGAAAGGAAGTAGAAATGGAGATGGATGAAGAAGAGGTGCAGCTTGTGGAAGAAGGCATGAGGGCTGCTACTCTCGAAGAGAATGGTAGCGATAAGCTGAATGAAGTTAAAGCAACCCCAGAGGAACAGGAACCACCAATGAGAATTGTGAAGAACTGGAAGAGACCTGAGGAGAGGATTCCTGCAGAAAGAGACCCGACTAAATATGTTGTTTCCCCTATCACTGGCGAGCTAATTCTCATAAATGAGATGTCCGAACATATGAGGATTTCTCTCATTGATCCCAAGTACAAGGAGCAAAAAGAAAGAATGTTTGCTAAGATTCGGGAGACCACTCTTGCTCAGGATGATGAAATTTCCAGAAACATTGTGGGACTTGCACGAACCCGTCCTGATATCTTTGGTACCACGGAGGAAGAAGTTTCTAATGCAGTCAAGGCAGAGATTGAAAAGAAGAAAGATGAGCAACCAAAGCAGGTCATATGGGATGGTCACACCGGGAGCATTGGACGTACCGCAACTCAGGCCATGTCTCAGAATGCTAACGGAGAGGATCTAAACGATGCTGCCAACAATGATGCAAGGAATCTTCCTGGTCCTGCTGCTCCTCCCCCGAGACCCGGTCTGCCATCTATTAGGCCACTTCCTCCACCACCTGGCCTAGCCCTTAATCTTCCTCGTATGCCTCCAAATACAGTCCAGTATTCAGCTCCAACTGGCAGCGGGGTCCTTGTACCACCTCCACCCCGGCCACCAGTTGGCTCCATGATGTCATCAATCCGGCCTCCACCTCCCCCAATGCAAATGAATTATGGACAGCAACCTCTTATGGTAAATCGTCCACCTCCAATGCCTCCATCAATTTCTGTGAATCCACCCAGCATTCCTGTGCCCCCGCCTCCGGGATCTCAGTTTACGCCTTTAGCACCCCCTCGACCTTTTCCTCCTCTTCCCATGACCCAACATGGGATGCATATGCTTCCACCGCCGCCTATGCCTCAAGGGATTCCTCCACCTCCTCCACCTGAAGAAGCTCCTCCTCCGCTTCCAGAGGAGCCTGAGCCAAAGAGGCAAAGGCTTGATGATTCTTTGCTTGTCCCTGAAGACCAGTTCCTGGCTCAACATCCGGTATGCAACATCATTGCTTGTATTACTTGTGAATTATTTGAGCCTATTTGGTGCATTTGATTGATGTTATGCTTCTATTTTGTTTTGCTTCAGGGACCTGTACGCATTGCTGTTTCTGTGCCAAATGTTGACGAAGGCAACCTTAAAGGGCAAGTACTGGAGATTACAGTACAATCATTGTCCGAAACAGTTAGCAGCTTGAAAGAGAAAATTGCGGGAGAGATCCAGCTACCATCTAATAAGCAGAAACTGAGCGGAAAGGCTGGTTTCCTCAAGGATAATTTATCACTTGCCTATTACAACGTTGCAGGAGGCGAAACACTTGCCCTTTCGTTGAGAGAACGTGGTGGTAGGAAGAGATAAGATGTTTCTATAAACAGGTTCACAGAATTTTCAAAATGGAAACTTTTTTGCCAGCTTAAGAATATCTCCCCAAGAACTTGTAGCACTTTTATAATTCAATTGTCATTGCTGTTCTAAGGGATTATTTTTTGTTATGTATAACTTTTGAACTTGATCATCATTGTCTTGTATTAATGATTTTATGGTATCTGATTTAGATTTCTCATCTTGGTGAGTGGTGATCGTCCGTCCTGAGTGTAATTGAGCAGCTGCAGAGCGGCTCCTACCAATATTTGCTTAGCTAGTTCTTTATGCATTTGCACTGTGGTGTTGCAATATTTTAATACTTCACTACTCCGAATCCTGTGTGAAAGATTACTGAATATAGAATAATATAATACAAAATTTTAAAAATACAAATCTAAGCATTTGTTGCAGTTTTGTTAGTTAAAAGCTTGGTCCGGCAATCTAACTTGAAGCTACAAGTAACTTGTGAATTAGATGCTTCTAAGTTACTATTCCCTTGTCAGAATTAGAACTAATACATTTTTTTAAAGAAAACTTTTAAGCATATCCCTGATATTTGCAAGAAATATAATAGTTGTGGCGTGGGAGGATTTAATTTATATAGAATGAAAATAGTAACGATATGTAAGTAATTTCATGTCTTTCATAATTTAAAAGTAGAAATTTTGAAATGAACAATCAAAAGATATATATGACCAAGTTGAGGTTGCTGATAGGTGGAAGGAATATGAGTTGGTTAATAATTCAGTAGCTAGTTAATAAGTCAATTGTTATTAGTTTTTATTGATTTACAATCGTAGAGTGAATCAATTAAATTGTATAATGGAATTAATCTAATCGTAGCGTTAGTCTCAGTCGTAGAGTTGAATTGATCGTAGAATGGAATTAAACGTAAAGTCCGTTGTAATTGAAAGGATGGAGTTGTCATTTTTATTACAATTCTATAAAGAGGGAGAGTGAGGTGAATATTCTGATAAATACCTGTAACAGATTGTATAAAAGAGCATGTGAAATGTGAATTGCAATTTCTATATCTCTCTCTATTCTCTCTCTTATCTTCTTCCTCTCTCTGTCTCTTGTTTCTCTCACTTAAATCTCCATTTTTATCTGAAACTTAGTTTCATAGCTGAGCTAGGTAAGGTTTTGTTCTCACAGATCCTTACAAATTGACACCAACTTGAAATCTTTTGCATGGTGTTTAGCCTTAAACTGCACATGGCTAGCCTGAAATCTTTGTCAGTGGACTTAAACTTGAGATATTTCAGGCTTCGCGCAGTTTAATATTGTGGATGCCAAATTTTATTTTATTTTTTTAAGTTTTCCAGGCTCCGTAGTTTAATTCTACAGACGAATGACTTGCACTATGAGGAATATTTTGGACATTTGTCTCATCCGCAGTATTAAATTGTGATATACTGGATATTAAACTGCAAACGAGAACTCTATTTAACCGTTCGATCAACGGATGAACGGTCATGATCTATTGTAAGAATAACCTTAAATTTATAAAGTTGGCTATATATATATTGCGAATGTTTACGTCAACTTTTTAATTGTCGTCAATTGCGTGAATAAATATATGTAATAACATTTTTGAAGGTATGTGTAATAAGTGGAACCCTCTTATAATTTTTACTAATTTCATATATTGTTAAATTTTGCATTTGTAATTCGGCATAAATTTATCACAATACATATCATAATTGTTTATAGAATAGAAATTATAAATTGGGATATATGACCATTGTGTAGGCTTTGAAAATGAAGAAGACAACTAACTAAATACAACTTGAAGGATTGTACAATAAGTGACAAAAATACTGCATTATATACAATTAAAATGACGTAAAAAGCTAATAAGATGCACCATGCATTGAACAAGCCTTCCAGTAGACCTCTAATGCAAAATGCGCAGAATTCATAAACAAAAAGAAGAAAGAGTTCAGCTTTATTCTAGTGCTACATATACACTTCCACACGATACATTTACAACTAAAGTTGTGAGCTGAACAAATTTGAAATTAGTAAATAAATTTCATCTTTCCATCGCCATTTTTGGAACATAGTCTCTTGTAATGCACTCAAATCTCATCTCAGTTGGAAAAGGTGGCATGAAAATAACATCAATACCTGCTTCACAAATTTTTTTCACCGTCAGTGTCCTAAGGGGGAAAAAAAAGATACAAGAATCGTAAAGTTTAAAATTTTGCTACCAGAAAAAATTTGTGGAAGATGTGGAGCTTAATGTAGGAATTAGAATATCTACTAAAGAATTTATTTTTTATTTTTTATTTATGTTTATACTAACCTGGGGTACTGAAAAATTATGAAAGATTCTGAGACTCCATTTGTCCATTTGACTGACCATAGTAAGCATGGATACTCCGGATGTGACGGACTAGATGGCGTAATGCTCCTCCTTTCTTCAGCTGGTTCACAAAATCATGAGGCATGTCGCACAAGATCAGCTCTTTGAGGTGAGTGAGGTTGTCGATGCCAACTGGAACCTGTACCAACCTACTGCAGCGCCTTATGATTATCTTTTGGAGAGATGGCAATGCTCGTCTGTCCATTATGACCATTCTCAACTGCTCCATCTGCTCAAGCTCTAATATTCTAAGCTTCTGAAATTTTCCTGCAAAAAAGTCCAACTGTTCTCCAGTGTAGGCATCAAGCAACTGGAGTTCCAATAGATTGGGAAGATCTTGAAGAATTAGAATTGGGTTGTTGTCGCGTGACAATTTGGACCATTTCAGACGTATCCGAATCAGATCATGAAGTCTAGAAATCCAAAGTGGCAGCCTTTCTAACCGTCCTTTTAGATACAAGCGATGAAGAAGTGGAGGATCACTAATTTCATTTAACTCCAGAAACTCCTCTTTATGCGTTGAGGTGACATTCAAGGACTGAAGATTTCTCAGCTTTTGAATAGCGAAACACAAGTTTCGCCCATCTTCTCTTCGTAGATCAATAATACCAAGCTTTCTCAGTTGGGACAAATTTCCCAGTGCTAGTATTATTTCATAACTTTTATGCCTCTTTAACTTGAGAAACGATAGCTTCTGCAAGGTCGTTAGATCCCCGACATCATCTGAAATCTCAAATCCTTTCACGCAATCAAAACTCACGGAACTTCCAATGTTGTAATAACAAACGAGCAAGTGACGAAGCTTATCAAGTTTGGTTACTTCTTTTGGTAGCTTTGTTATGAAAGTCTGCTTAAGGTCCAAGGTCTCAAGGTGCCGAAGCTTCCCCAGGGACTTTGGAATGCTGCTGATTCTTGTATTACTCAAACATAAGTACCTCAGAAGCAGCAGTTCCACAATTTCATCGGGAAATGTGTCAAAAGCTGCACCTTCAAGGTGCAGAACCTTCAACAGCTTTAAGCTTGAAAAGTTGATGTTTGGCTTAGAGCAGTAGGGTACTGAGGCATCTATACCAAACATGAAAAGGGTGCGAGCGCAGGTGGAGTTCTTTTGTTCCATGTTGAATCCACTACACTTCTGGATTGATATTCGCCTAGTTTTCTTATCAACGTGTCCTGATGGTTCTTTACAAACCGTAAAAAAATTATCATTTCGGGCCTTTGAAAGGATAATCTTATGCATGAGATTGTGGACCCGACAACTTCGTGGCTTTCCATCAAAATCCAGTTCAATTTCCTGTACCAAGCTCCTATCGATAAGCTCTTTCAGATACTCTTCACCAATGTCTTCAACTTGTTTTCCAGTCTCTTCTCTTATAAACCCCTCAGCTATCCATAGGCGAATTAGTCTTCTACGCTTGACAGTGTAATCCTGAGGGAATATGCTCAAGTATAAAAAACAATACTTGAGATGGTATGGCAGGTCAGAATAACTTATAAATAATACTTTCATAGTATTTGATATACGCCCATTCCTTGTTAATTCTGATTCAAGGCTATCATGTAACATTTTCCACTGGGATTCACTTCTCTCTTTATTGGACAAAAATTGACCAATTTCAATGATTCCTAGCGGAAGGCCTTCACATATTTGTAAAATGTTTCGTGCCCACCCCTCCAGCTGCGGGGGACATCTACCATTTCGGGAGAAAGCCTTGCTATAGAACAGTTCTTGAGCATGTTCTAGGGGTAGAGGCCGGATGTTATGGATGTCAGTAGAGTTATCTCTGCATGAATAGGAATAGGCTATATCGCCCCTTCGTGTAGTGATAATTACTCTACCTCGGTTACACTTACTAGGTAATGCGTAACTGAGGGATTCCCAAACATTTTTCATCCACAAGTCATCAAGCACAACGATGTACCTTTTTCCTTGTAGGTGATACCGCAGCTTCTTCATCAAATCAACTTCATTGGCTGGAGAAGACCTTTGAGGAGTTTGTTCTGCCATTGGATTGGAGAACTGATTGAACATGGAGCATAGTAGGTCCCCTTTCTTGCTGGACTTGGAAGCAGTAATCCAAGCATAGCAATCAAAATCTTGCTTCACCCTCTCGAAAGTCTTTTTAACAAGAGTTGTCTTTCCTGATCCGCCCATGCCAACCACAAACATGACTTTATATGTTTCTTTCCCTTTCAGTGCCCAGTAAGTCAGCACATCTTTAGTCCCTTCAATTCCCACAGCGTCAGTGTCTTCCATGAACAGAGGAGCTATCCTTGGATGAAGGTTTGTGTAGTATCCAGTAGTCGTACTTGAACTGGAGGCCTGAGTGGAAACGATGTTGCGATACCTCTCCCTCGTCTCGCCAATCAACTGGAGTTTTGATTTAATGTCATCTATAAGGTCAGCAATGGAATGGCGCGTTTTGATCTGGGTATACCAATGAGCATTTTGTTGAGCCATGGAATACGCAAACATATCAAGAACATGCTCGATGTCATAAGCAAGATCTTGAACTTGTTGCACCCAGTTCCTGACTTGGTGGTCATGCTCTCCTTTGGCATCAGCATCTTTCAGAAGTGCATTCATGGTCAGCAATTCGCGTTTCAAGCTGTTGATTCCATTTTTGATCCTTTCGTTCAAGCCCCATTCTCTCCTTAGCAGAGATTCAATTTCTTGCAGTAGAAAGCTCACAGCAACCTCTGCCATCCCTTTATCTCTCTCTCTCTCTCTCTCTCTCTCTCTCTCTCTCTGTGATAAGTATATATTTCTCTCTCCCCTTCTCTTTCTTTGGATATGCTCTTTCTCGTTTACTCTCTATATATACATATACATGGTATTAGGAATAGCATAATTTCCAACTTGCTTATTAGATTTTGAAAGTTGACTTTACAATCATTGAAATACAAAGTCACCATATATCACAATAATGAAGGAGATAAACTGAGTGCCAAATCATTAACACAAACGGGTCAATCATATGGAAGTCTACTAGCAGTTGCTAAACTTCAGCATTTTCTAACTCTCCAGGCCAATCATACAACACAAATTAACAAATACCCATGAGACGACCGGTAGTGGGAGTACTATAAGCATTTATTAAGGTACAACAACCATAATCGACACCTACCAAATTAAGGTATGCTGGAGACTTGTTCCGAAATTAAGGTATGCTGGAGACTTGTTCCGAGAGCTCTCAGAGGGCCAAGTAAATCTTCAATTTTTTATTGTGTACAGAATCCTTAATTACCTGTCAATAGCAGTAGGTCTTTTAAGAGTTTTGATATCTTTGTGCCTCGTCTAGGAACACATGTTACTTCTTGATTCGTCTAATTTTAACCCAATATATATGTCTCTTCTTCTTTCTTTGGATCTGGTGATTCTCCTGTACACTTTTGATATTGTTCTTATGAATTGCATAATTCTTACATGCTTACTAGATTTTGAAATTTGAATTAGAATCATATTGATACAAAGTCAGCATACATCCTTCGAATGAAAAAAAAAATAAATGAGTACAAGATTAAAAACACAGACAGATCAATCATATGGAAGTCTACTACCAGTTGGTGAACTTCAGCATTTTCAAACTCTACAGGCCAGTCAAAACACTTAAATTAACAAATACCCATGACAAGACACATCTAGTGGGAGTAATATAAGTGTTCATAAGGTACATTGGTATAACCACCAGTCTTCTATCAAAACAACTAGTACGAATAAGGGTCTACGGCTCACTAATGTCAAGAAAAGGCACTCGGTAACAATAAAAGCATCCACATTATTGAATATTCAGGTTTAAATTAGTTCTGATGCTATAATTATTTTGCAAGTTGGATAGAAGTGCAGTAATAAATTTCATGAAAGGTATCAAGATAGTTATTAATTGCATATAAAAATATTGCAAGTTGGATAGCAGTGCAGTAATAAATTGCATGAAAGGAATCAAGATAGTTATTAATTGCATATAAAAATGATTGTGGAAGTTCACATCTATGCTATACAATAATCTTCATCAAATATTGACTTGTATTCCGATGACTTTCTAACTATCATGCAGTTGTAGTTGACATTTTCTAGTGTTCTAAAATCGCTAGGCCTAACGCTAAGCGAATTCCTTAGGCAGTCTCATTTATTTATTTTCTATTGTATATACTTGTTATACTATACAAAGCATGTAGTAGATGTAATTTTTTTAATTTTATATAAAAAAAATTACCCCAAAAAAACATAATCTTTTAAGGCTTAACAAATTCATTTCAAGTATTGCAGAACTTCAAAGCCTGTATTAAAACAATGCGGTAGATTGTTTAATTCCACCTAGGAAGGGGCCTAGGCACCCAGCCAAATTGAGGTAGTAAAGGACCCGCCTAACGCCTAGGCAGGAGTTAAGCGGACATAGGCAAGGATTTTCAGAATGCTAACATTTTTTCTAGAGAATTTTCTGTGGACATGTTGAGGAACAAGCTAATTGTCACAATCTAATATTTCTTTCTATTCTACTCAAGGTGCAGAATCCGTCAATTCTTCTATCAATTTTCACAATTCCTAAAAATAATCTTACTTTGTTTTATAAAATTTCTTTCATCGGATATTGTAATTTCCAGTTTTTGTCCGAGAATATTTATCAGCATCTTAAATAAATGTTTAGTCCATTAATATAATTTCATTGAATATAACTGTTACACCTGTTTATCTCCTTGAGCAAAGGTCAAAGAGTTTACATTTATTTCTTTAATACAACGTGAACTAGAACAATAAGTAACACTTATAACTTGATGAAATCCTGCATTCTGCAGTACCATCAATATGTCTGGAATCTAAAATTTACAATCATGTTTTTTTTTTTTTTTTACTAAAATCGTCTGGGGCTCTGTCATCAGTCATGTGACCAGATGGACCAGATGACTTGTATTAATAGCTCAAATCTAAAATAAAAGGTGAAAGAAACAAGTAAGAAAATAAATGCTACACAATTTGGATGACACAGGATTGAATTTCCATTTGAAGCAGGTATGACTCATGTTGTGTATCCCTCTTATATAGATATAAAAAGAAGGGGATGCACTCAGAAATTAAGGTCCTAATAGGATAATAACTACTGCAAATTGCCAAACTTAGGGGGAAATAATAATGCCTTCTTCCTTTTTCATTGGGTTTATTGAAAACAAGATTTTGGGGTGGTATTTCTTTTTAACTGAGTTTTTGAGTGGTAATTTAGTTATGTAATTAAGCTAACTCTTGGGTTCAGTTTGGATTCTAATTTTATAATAGCCTTCACCAGCTCTAAATTCTAATACGAATCGCGTTATGCTGAGAGGAACTAGACTTGGAAGGAAAATTCTCCAACTCTTAAGTCTTTTATCTTTGAACTTTGAAGTTTGAACAATCTTCCTCGGCATCTTATTACTGTAACGACCGCGGATCGCGGGTAGCTTTGTAACGCGAGCCTACGAATTTTATTGAATAAATTGAACTTTTATTAATATTATTCCGTGTTATGTGTTTGAATATTTTATTACTACATATGATGTGTATGTGATAATTTTTGAGTGTTGTTATTTCATGGTATTGATTAAATCATTTAGAGAAATAGTGTTAAAGCGCTATTTATGCAAATACGCCTTTTTCGATTTTATGACTTTTCATAATTTCGTCAAAGCGTTAATGAGAGGGGTTAATAATTCAAGTGTGGGATTTTATTTGAGCCCAATTGAATTTGTGTTAGAAGCCCAATCGAATTGATTATTTGAAGCCCAATAGATTTTGAATAATAGCCCAAATGGTAGCCCAAGACCCACGGGTCAAACCCATGACCCAAACCCAAATCCATGACCCATGATCCATGACCCATTGGGTCATGAGGAGAGAGAAATCTGCAGGTGGGTTTGAGAGGAAGAGAGAGCCGCACGCGGGAGAAGGAGGATGGAGAGAATTACCGACCAAGCATTGAATAAAAACATTTCAGCATTTGGTAGAGGGAAAGGAGAGACCAAGAATGTGGGAGAAAGGAAGGGGAGTACCCCAGGCCAAACATTCGCCTGGGAGAGCCCAAGCTCTCCCGTCCAAGACATGGGGAGTGGTGGTTGCTTGCATACTCAGCTCCTTCAAGAGCTGAGCTCCTTCCTTCACTAAATAACCCTCCAAGCTCAGCCTTCACTCCTTTCATTCCTCCAAGCAAGAACTAGAGAATATACACAGAAGTTAGAGAGAGAAAATAGAGAGAGAGAGACGGGTGAGAGGAGGAGAAGAAGAAGAAGAAGAAGGAGAAGGAGAAGGAGAAAAAGAAGAAGAGGGAGGATAACAGCTGTAACAACCCTCTAGCATTAAGAAGAGAAGCCACAAGAGGTGAGTAATGGAACCTAGCTCATCTCCTTCATTTTCAAGCTTCCAAGCTTAGCTTTAGTTCATTAATGGCAGATGTTGTTATGATTGTTGTGATGGTTGTTGGTTGTTAATGAATGATTTTATATGTTCTTAGTACCTTAAAACATCTGTTAATAGCATCTAAGAGTGGAACAAAAGAAAGAAAATCATACCTGTGCATAAAGGAGAAAGAAACGGACTGTACGGACTAGACTTTGTTTTAATTCTGGTATTGTTTTGTTATGTGTTTAATTATGAGCTTCTGGGTATGTGTAGTACACTCAGTAAGGAAGCCTTAGGCTTTTGAACGATCCCATTTCGACTTCGTATGAAGAAGTTATGGCGATTTAATGAAGAGATATCAAGTTCGAAGCAAATACGCACAAAACTAGTTGAGTAGGCTTTTTGGGGCTAAGTTTCGGACTTGTTAGAGAGTCCAAGAAATTATGAATCCATGAGGGTTTTGTAGTTCATGTTGCAAGCTTTCCATAGCCTCCGGAACGGCCTAATTCCGACTTATAACGAAGAAGTTGTGAAGGTTTGAAGTTTGCATGTCAAACTACCAAAACATGTAGGAAACCAAGCCTTGGGGCCAGGCCATGGGCGCGGGCGCGGTGGGGGCGCCGCGCGGGCGCGCTGGGGGCGTGCTGGGCGCGCGCGCTGGGCGCATGGGCTTGACAGCTCTGACCTCCTTTACTAAAATGGCCATAACTTTCTCATACGAACTCCAAATTGGATGATTCAAGATGATTCGGAAAGCTAAGAAGTAGTACTACAACTTCCAATAATTAGAACTGTAATTTAATGCTGTGACCAATTTCTAAATTGGCCATTTTTAGGACTATTGTGCATTAGGAAGCAAAAGGAGGGCGTCGCACATGCATGTATGTATCGTGTAATGTTTCCAACGCTATAAGTTATTGTTTTAAGTTCTAAAACTTGTAGATTATGGTTTATAATTACTCTTAGCATTAATCAATGATGGATTAGACAAGGGTATGAGCATGTTAAACTTATGCATATGAGGCAAATCGGGCGTGCGTTGTGCGAACGTCGAAATGTCGTATCAAGTGTGTGTAACCTTGTTTGATATTATGTTTCTAATTAGAATGAAACATTATAGTGTAATGTAAACCAATATTTGACATCAATTATGTGGCTAATTGGTATGTGGATACGTACCTAAATGTGTAGGATTTTTGAAGGACGATTAACGTCAAGTAGTAGCAAGCGCTTAAGGCAAGTTTTCTAACGCTTGTCTAACCCTTGTGTTGGGCAAGTTTATTTGACTCATTTGATTATATTCTCATGACTCTCATGCGATGTTTGAAGTTCCGATTTACGCAATACATATATGATTGTGTGAATTCCTTACTTATGTAAATTTTTCAGTATTTGCACAAGTATTCGAGCTATGTTATGACATAAATTGTTGAAGCTTTCAAGTTCGCATATATATGAACTGTTATAGAGAACGTCGATGCCATTTGTTTCGGCTAGACATATATTGAAATGTTTTATTGATTTGATAATAAATCCTTGAAATGTTATTGATGATTAAGTAGAGCTATCCAACCGAATTGCTTTGGTTAGGATTCCGAGACATGAATGAGATGAACAACCCTAATATTAGGGGTAGTTTTTAGTCAGTTATTCTGACAAGGCATCGAGCGCCTAAACAAACGCATATAGTCGTTTCCAGCTAGAGTGTTGATCAACATAGAGTACAATAGGCTGATCACCTAGAAGTGCTCGTAAGTCAGACGGTTTGCAGTAAAAATAACTGTGTAACCTTTTCAAGAAAGCAAAAGAAAGTTCAAGGTCTTACGACCACTCAGTATGTCGTTTCGAAAATGTTTTCAAACGAAAGCAAAGTATTGTTCCTGTTTATTCGGAATATCTTACAACTATTGTTCAGTTGTTAAAGAGAGGTGATATGATTCTTAATATTGTTGTTATTCAACTGTTATACTTGCTGGGGGGCAATTGAATGCTCATTCTTGCTTTATATTAAACATTGCAGCTAAGGCCGAACGGGTCGAAGGTTCTGGTAAGGACAAAGGGGGAAAAGGGCAAGATGAACGTCTAGATGGCGTCGTAGTTTATTTGTATTAGTAATGTTGTAATACTAAGACTTATTATGTATTTGGAATGATGTCATGGTAATAGAACCTGGGATTGAGAGTAAGACGTGTTGTAATAATATAGTAATTACATTCATGTCTATTATGTTGTATGGAATGAGATGTACCGTGTAGCACCGGATTCGGGTTTGAGGTACCCGGATTTGGGGGCGTCACAATTACACCCAATGCAAGAGAGTTTTGAAGATGGGAGGTAGCCCCAAGTAGAGGAAGGTAATTGAGATTACAGAGAAGGTGTTTAAGCTGGTATATTTTCATGATATAATCAAAATCTTCCCACCAAATCAAATTTTGGAAACTAACTTGAATTGAGAGGCAAACAGACTACGTTTTAAGCCTAATAAATATCAAACAAACAATGCTACATTTACAATTAGATAACTTATGGGGTCAGTATAGCTTAATATAGAAACAACAGCATGGGTAAAAAGAGAGCAGAAATAACTAAGAATACATTATCAATAATTTCAGTAGCCGGAGAAAGATAAAGAAATCGCACAATTGAGAGAAACAATCATATTTCATAGCATGAAATAGGTATAGCAGCTTTAGATGGATACCTGACTATCAAAATATATTTACAAGTGCCGGGGGAGACGGAGAATCCACAACTAATGCCCAACTGGTTTCTGACGGGGAGAACAACATCCAGAGCAAAAAACCCAAAGAAGAAAGGGAAAACAAAGAAGTAAAGCTGATATATACATATTTATATATATATATATATATATATAAACTCAACAGGATCTAGTGTTAAGCATTATGTCTTGGCCATTGAAGCCAAAAATCTATGTGTCAATTAATAAATTTGAAATATAGATTGTGACAACAAATGATCAATTGGATAGTACAGTTTACAGTTTAAAGATATACCCACAAATAAAACTTAATCAATGACTCTATTTACGTAGAGACTGGATTTGGGTACTTTCTCACCAATAATCCCCACATGAACAAGTTCCATTCCTGAAATGGTGAAATCTCCTAACATCTCTCACAATGATTTCCCTCTCTACAACTTTCGAGATAATCTTAGTAGCAGCATGGCAATCATTGCAAACCCTTAGGTTCTTGGCAACTCGAATGGTGGTTCCAGGAGGACTATTGAGAATTCCAAAGGCTATTGCTAATCTCTCACTATGGCCACATAGTAGATTCTCCTTTTCATCCTCATTAACATTGTGAAGAACGCAAGACGTATCAGGCACGTAACCTTCCTTTTTCAATTTCTCTGACAAGGTCTCGAGTAATCCATGGAGCTGCTCACTTTGTGGGTGTGATGCATCCCCAGCCGTGAACTTGTGGACCTCATCCCCAAATTCAATCCAACTGCACCCAGGTTCTTTTCTTACTCCCATTTTCATCATGTTCTTTCGCACCTCCATAGCTTTCTCCCATAGCCCGGCAGATGAGTAGATATTAGAGAGTAGAACATAGTGACTGGCCACATCCGGCTCCAATTCAAGGAGACTATTGGCTGCAATCTCACCAAGTTCTACATTCTGGTGAATCCGGCAAGCACCAAGCAAACTACTCCAGGCACCCGCTTTATCATAATTAGGAGGCATTGCATTTACAAGTTTATAGGCTTCCTCCAGCTGACCTGCTCGACCAAGCAAGTCAACAACACAAGCATAATGATCAGGTGTAGGTTCAATCCCATGGTCATCTTTCATTCTGTGGAACAAATTTCGACCTTCATTTACCATCCCAGAGTGACTACACGCTGCAAAAATTGCAATAAATGTAACCTCATTAGGCTTTACTTCGCCAGCCGTAGCTCCTTCTGCGGCCATGCTCTTAAAAAGTTCAAAGGCTTCCTCTCCTTTCCCGTGCATTCCATAAGCCATGATGATAACATTCCATGTGATCACATTTCTGGCAGGCATGCCATCAAAAACTCTTCTAGACAAATTCAAGCAACCACATTTGGCATACATGTCAACCAAGGCACTTCCTACAGTGACATCTGATACCAGTCCATTTCTAATGGCATAAGCATGGATCTCTTTTCCCTTTGCTAGTGCTGCCAAGGCAGCACAACCAGGAAGGATTGTCATGAGTGTTATTGAATTAGGTTTACATGGAACTCTTTCATAAAAAGCATCATTCTTCTCATTATCTACTTCTAGATGTTGCATCTTATGTAGTAGAGTTAATGCATCTTGATGGAATCCACAAATTACAAAACCAGTAATCATAGTATTCCAAGAAACTACGTCTCTAATATCCATGCTGTCAAATATATTCTTTGAAATGTCGATCTTCCCCATCCTAGAGTACATGTCCATTAGAGCATTTTGAACATACCTGTCCCCACCAAAACCCATCTTCACCACATACCCATGCATACCTTCCTTGTCAGAGAATTCTTCACAGTGCACACATGAAGGCAAGACACTTACCATCGAGGTGGGACTAGGAAAAAGTCCTGAAAATTCCACCATTTCCTGGAATAATGTCAAAGCATTCTTGTAAAACCCATTTTGTGCATAACCAGCAAGCATAGCATTCCAAAGTGCAAGTTTCCTGTCTAAGATACTATCAAAAACTCTCCGACCGCTTTCAACTTGTCGGCAATTGCAATACATGTCAACTAAAGCACTACCCACATACGAATTCCCAACCAAAAAATCATTTCTTAATGCAAAAGCATGAATTTCTTTCCCAACATCTAATAACTCCAAATGGGAGCAAGCAGGCAGAGTGCTCGAAATTGTAACCCCGTCGGGTTTAATGCCTTCAAGAACCATAAGCTGGAAGAATACCACCGCCTCCGAAAACCGGTCGTTCTGTGATAAAGCGCTTATCATAGTATTCCATGATACCATATCACGATCCTCAAACAACTCAAACATATGTTTGGAGTCATCAATTTGTCCAAATTTAGCATACATAGCCATCAAAGCATTATTTGTAAACGTTTTCATATCACCTATTCTCAAACTATACCCATGAACTTGCTTTCCGAGCCATAGTCCATCTCGCTTTTGTAGATTAGAGCACGCAAGAGCCACACTTACGAGCGTAAACGAGCTGGGTTCTACACCCTCCGATTGCATCAATCTAAACAAATCCAACGCAAGCCCCCAATCCTCAAACCTACACAATGCAGCAATCATTGAATTCCAAGACACCTGATCTCTTTGAGGAATTCTCTCAAACAGTTTGTATACATCACCCATATCTCCACATCTCCCATACAAATTCAAGAGGGTATTGACCACAGTGACAGAAGACGAATCATACCCAAGTTTGACAATGGCGGCATGAATCTGTTTCCCGGCGTTCAAGTCTTGAAGGCCAGTGGCGGCCTTCAAAACCGCGGGGAAAGCGAAATTGTTGGGTTGAATACCCGCCATTGTCATTTCTATGTAAGTGCAAATAGCTTGGCGGAAATGATTGGAACGGGAAAGGGAGCGGAGAGACTCGATCCATGTGGCCGGAGAGGGTGAATCTGGTTTGGGTTTTGAAGAGATTTTGGTGGAAATGAAAGCAGTGGTGGTTTTGGGTTTAAGAAATGGTGGCGATGGGTGGTGTTTTTGGGTTTGGGGAGGAGAGAGAGAGTGGGGAGGTTGAAGGGGAAGAGAAAGAGGAGAGAGATTTTGTGTCCAGGAGGACATTGGTAGTTATTACTATTAGATTAGATGGACTTCCTTCCTGTACATAGATAGATAGAGGATCGGCAGTAGCCTCTAAATAATAATAACTAGTACTCCCTCCGTCCCAAATTAATTGTTTTTCTAGGACTTTTTAAAGTCAAATTAACTATTTTTAAAATTAATAATTAAACATATATAAATATATTTCTAAAATTATAAAAATTGAAATTAGTAATAAATTGTATATACTTTCTTTTGGTTATAATATCTTTACCTATATGTTAGCAAAAATAGTAAAAAAAATAGTTTTAAAAATAGTCAATTTGACTTTAAAAAGTCCTAGAAATGCAATTAATTTGGGACGGAGGGAATATATTAATACTCCTATATCTTAATTTCTAAAAACTAATATTTTCAACTTAATAAATAATACACCTTCCATCCTCCTCAAAAAGATGTCTAAACTAAATTTTTTACTCATATTAAAAAAAAGATAAAGTTGTAGATAGAATAAAATAAATTCCAATGTTATTCAACGTAAGTATAATAAATGCTTTTCTTTTTTAAACTAGTGAATCTTACGCACATTTGAGAATAAACTAACCTTTTAAACATATTTAGTATAAATTTATATACTTTTAAACATTTTTTAATGAACAACGGAAAGAGTAGACTACGGAATTTTATTTTTTTCAAACTCAATATAATTGTATTGAGTCCGCTTAACATACTACTATTTTATTAAAAAAAAAATTATACACATATATTTACGTACCCCTCATTGCCGCTGGTAAATTTCGTCCTGAAAATGCAATCTTTCAGTCTTTCTCATTTCTTCTTGTTGTCAGAAAGATGTGCAAATTTTCATGGGGTATTTGATTTATACCATTCAGAATTAACAGGAACCATGAATATCCATTAAAAAAAGGTGGGGGTGGGGGGGGGGGGACTTTTCATTTACTTGTAACTTTCTTTACCTCTTGCTGCTCTTACTAGAACAACAAACTTGATGGTAATTATTTTTGTGTATGATATGTATGTAAAACTTGATGTCTAATGGGCCAAAAATTAGATCCTTTATCTAGTTTTCGGCGCTCTTTGAGCCCAGAAAATAGTCAACTTCATCTTGGGTATTGTTGAAAATTAGTATGTGTTAAATGTGGAGGATAAAATAAAATTGTGGCATGTCACCTTTCCTTTGATGGATGGAAAACACTAGATTCCTCTCAAACTTGTATTGCTACAGGGGCTTTTAATTTTATTTAACTGTAATTGTATGCATAATATACTTAATTTTCTGAACTGAGATCTTAAGACTTTATTTTTCCAATATAATATTTGGCTCGCTTCATTCTGTGTTTAAAATGAAGGGCTAATGACAAAACTGTCCCCCCAAGTTTGGACGAAAATCAATTTGATACTCAAAGTTTGGGAATATTCAATCAATACCTCTAAGTACTTTAAAACAACAAAACTGTCCCTTTTTGGCCGGACCGACCAATTTTTCGCCGGAATACGGTTTGACTACCTTTTTTTTGTAGTTTGACTTTCTCAATACATTTGACTTGTATTTGACTTATATTTAATAAGTATTTTTTCTCAAATAATATTATTCTTTACTTTGTTCATTTCCTCCAACATTTAAAATTAAAAAAATAAAAATAAAATCTTAACATTATTTATAAAATCAATGATAATAAATAATAAATTAAATATAATTTCCCTTTTGAGTGACACATTTATAAATATAAATATTTATAAATACTAATAAATATTAATAAATATTTATATTAATAATATAAATATTTATAAATATAAATATTATTAAAATTTTAATATTTAATAATATTTATTAATATTAAAGTTTATAATATTAATATTTAATAATATTTAATAAATTTATTGTTGATGACTATGAACAGTTCTAGTACGGTTACTGCTGGATTTCATGGAAGTTGTAATTCTCTAATATGTTGGGTATATATATATATATATATATTGGAAATTAAAAAACTCATGCGAGGGAGTTATGGATATTGAGAGAGAAAGATCCCACTTCATCCGCTGTTTCGGTGTCTAGAGAGAAATATTAATATTATAAATTTTAATAATAATAAATATTATTAAATATTTATATTTATAAAATAAATTTTAATATTATAAAGATTAATATTAATGAAAATAAAATATTATTAAATATTTTAAAAATATAAATATTATTAAATATTTATTAAATAAATATTTATATTTATAAATATTTATATTTATTAATACTTATATTTATAAATATTTATATTTATAAATGTGTCACTCAAAAGGGAAATTATATTTAATTTATTATTTATTATCATTGATTTTATAAATAATGTTAAGATTTTATTTTTATTTTTTTAATTTTAAATGTTGGAGGAAATGAACAAAGTAAAGAATAATATTATTTGAGAAAAAAATACTTATTAAATACAAGTCAAATGTATTGAGAAGGTCAAAGTACAAAAAAAAGGTAGTCAAACCGTATTCCGACGAAAAATGACCGGTCTGGCCAAAAAGGAACATTTTTGTTGTTTAAAAATACTTAGAGGTATTGATTGAATATTCTCAAACTTTGAGTATCAAATTGATTTTCGTCCAAACTTGAGGGAACAGTTTTGTCATTAGCCCTAAAATGAAATGGCAAATCCAGTCGGCTAGTGCGTTTCAATGGTAATATGCAATTTATTGTCGCCGGTACGTCTCGTATCGTGTATCGTCAATAGAATAAGTTGGTGTAAGACTTATAATAAAGTACTAACTCATAAAATATGATTCTTCGTTATCCTGATGACGAACTACCGTATTCTCGTCCCGGATACTTCAATTATCGGGGACTCTTAAACATTCTCTCCTCCTTTTAACTTATGTATTTTGAATTATTGTTGTTTATTCTTGTTATTTTTATAACTTCAAAACATTAAAGTTTTAACCACGAGGATGAGTAAGAATGCGAGTTATCATCTTTAGTAAAAGACGAAGTTCTGAATGTAACTTGGTTGAAACACCTTTCATCCACACAATAGATTGTAGTTGAGTCCCAAAAACTGCAGATTATTATTAATATTAAACATTACTAAAAATACTACATTCTTCACAAAAAAATATATAAAATTATTTTGACGTCATAAAGTTACTTTGTAAACTCTCAAATTTAAAATTATTACAAATTAATTTCATTTTGTTAAAAAAAATTGTAATTATTGTATATTATTTTAAAAGTACTGTCACTTACAAAAAAAATGATGTTTTCAATTTTTTTTTCTAAAAGGATTATAATTATGGAAAAGAGGGAGATAACAAAAAAGAAAACAGAGAACGGAAGGGAAAAAAGTTTCGTTTTTCTATTCTTATATTATAGAGAAGAGAAGAGAAAAGAAAAAGTAATTTAATATGCATAAATTATAAAAAAGAATATTGCTATAGTTACAAAGAACTTTTACAAAAATTAAATTACAAAATGTTGTGTGGAAGTATAATTAGTTATAATCAATCAAAATCGTATACATCATATTATATCCATTTTTAATATTTATTCTTTTGTCATCAAAATATTATTGGTGAAAAAATAATGTAAAAACTTAATAAATTTCACTAAAATTTAAACAGTAGAAATCGCATATTAATTTTCTCGCTACTAATACACAACTATTTGTGCATAATTTATGCACATAGAAATATTTTTTAAACACAAAACTGACTTCATCTCCAAATTATCCCATTTTTTCTTAATTTCTTTGATTCTGAGAAAAAGTAAGATCTTTTTTTCTCTTAAATTTTTCTTTTCTCTCCTTAAAAAAAAATTGGAAAGATACCCCGCAAGTTGGATTGTCTCTCCCATTCTCTTCTATTCAAAAAAATAAAAATAAATATAACCTCCAGACGGTATTATTGTTAGTGTTTCAGTTTCAGGCTTCCCCTTCGGTCGCCCAAGCCGAAATTCATATCCTTCTTCAAACTCTTGGTAACCTCTCTTTCACTTTACATCAATCAATTTTAGCTGATATTTTTGCAAAACCCAAATTATTTATTCCTGGAAAAACTGCTCAAGAACTCTTTTGACTACTTCATGGAGGTTTTTCTTGGCAAACTGCGTTGATTAAGGCATGGTCATCACTCTTTCCATCAGAAAGCAGCTCACTCTCAAGGTTTCTTCAATTCCATGTAAGCTCTTGATTTTTCAGATTCATTTTTACTCATCTGCTCTCGGTATTCCATCAACAAAAGCCCCTGCAAAAACCCAACTTGAAAACAATGGAGATGATACAATTGAACCCCCAATTTCGGATGAAATGTTCAAATGTAGCCCCAAAATGGGTTCTTTTAAACTGGGTGATTCCACATTTTATTCACTCATTGCCACCCATGCTAGTTCTGGGGATTTTAGGGCAATTGAGATGGTTTTGGATCGAATGAAGCGCGAAGGGAGAGTTTTCATAGAGAAAAGTTTCATTTTAGTGTTTAAAGCATATGGGAAATCGCATTTACCTGAAAAAGCAGTGGAATTGTTTGATAGAATGACGGATGAGTTTCAATGCAGACCAACTGTTCGATCATTTAACTCGGTTCTTAATGTAATAATTCAAGAGGGTCTCTATTATCGCGCATTGGAGTTTTATTCTTATGTTATTGGTAGTAAGAATAAGAATATTTCACCAAATGTATTAACTTTTAATCTAATTATCAAAGCTTTGTGTAGATTAGGATTGATAGATAGAGCGATAGAGGTGTTTAGAGAAATGTCAGTTCAGAAGTGTGTGCCTGATGTTTTCACCTATTGCACTTTGATGGATGGGTTGTGCAAGCATAATAGGATTGATGAGGCGGTTTCTTTGTTGGATGAGATGCAAATTGAAGGGTGTTTTCCGAGTGCCGTGACGTTTAACGTGTTGATTAATGGGCTTTGCAAGAAGGGTGATTTGTCTCGAGCAGCAAAGCTTGTGGAGAATATGTTCCTTAAAGGGTGTGTTCCGAATGAAATAACTTATAACACTCTTATACATGGTCTCTGTCTTAAAGGAAAATTGGACAAGGCAATTAGTCTTTTAAATAGGATGGTGTTGAATAAATGTGTTCCTAATGATGTCACCTATGGCACGATCATTGATGGGCTTGTTAAGCAAGGAAGAGCTGTTGATGGTTCACGCCTATTGATATCTATGGAGGAAAGAGGTCATCGGGCAAACCAGTATGTTTATTCAGCACTTATTAGTGGATTATTCAAGGAAGGAAATTCCGAAGAGGCATTAAGAATGTGGAAGGAGATGATAGATAAGGGATGCAAACCCAATACTGTTTTATATAGTGCTCTTATAGATGGTTTATGTCGAGATGGAAAAGTAGATGAAGCTAAGGAAATCTTGTCTGAGATGAGAACAATAGGTTGCACTGCCAATGCTTTCACTTACAGCTCCTTGATGAAGGGTTTCTTCAAGACAGGTAATGGTTACAAAGCACTTCTGATGTGGAAAGAGATAAATAATGACAGTTGCATTCATAATGAGGTTTGTTACAGTGTCCTTATTCATGGCCTCTGTGGGGATGGGAAGCTCGAGGAGGCTACAGTAATTTGGAAACAAATGTTAAGCAAAGGATGTACACCTGATGTTGTTGCTTATAGTTCAATGATTCATGGGCTTTGTAATTCTGGGTCAGTAGAACAGGGTTTGAAACTTTTCAACGAGATGATATGTATGGAGTCTGATTGTCAACCAGATGTAGTCACTTACAACATACTTTTAAATGCTTTATGCAAGCAGAGTAGAATTTCACATGCCATTGATCTTTTAAACAGTATGTTGGATCGAGGCTGTGATCCTGATTTGGTTACGTGCAATATCTTTTTAAAAAGTCTAAAAGAGAACATCAACCCACCACAAGATGGGAGGGAGTTTCTGGATGAGCTTGTATTACGGCTATGCAAACGACAGCGAACTATAGGAGCATCCAAAATTGTGGAAGTGATGCTTCAAAAGTTTCTTCATCCAAAAGCATCTACATGGGATAGGATTGTACGAGAACTTTGTAAAACAAAGAAGATTCGAGCTGCCATTGATAAGTGTTGGACTAATCTGTTCAGCTGAATTCAGAGGTTAGACTTTCTTTAGGTTATACTTTATAGTGATTCCATGATTCATTGTATCCTAAAAACCTAAAAAGTGTAATACAAGCCATGTACATTTCTGAAACCCAAGTTTGTATCATTCATCCAATTGCTAGATCTTTTGACTACATTTTCATTGAGAGCTGCCAGACCTTCAAATATGACTTGTGGATGTTAGCTGATGAGTATTGAACTCTTCAAATGATGGACGCATGTATCTCTCAAAACTATTCTCCAAATACACAAATTTCATGTACAACAAGATCCTGTTTGTAGCTATTTCTTTTCTTTATTTTCTTTTTACACAATTAACATCTTTTGTATGTTGTTTCCTTACTTTTATTAACCTTTAGAATTTTTTCACAGAAATAAGAGCGGTATATACACAATATATGAGTAGTCATACTTAAGAAATGACACAAATTACTCTAGTTTGAGTGAGCATCATTTGAGCTGAATTTAGGTGTAGTCCTACACCTATGGAAAATACTTCCTCCGTTCCATAAAAAGAGTTCCATTTGTTAAAGTTGTAATCTTTAAGGATATAATTTCTTCCATATTTATCCCTAAATATAATGAGTGTTTAGTTTAGTAAATAGTGGCATGATAGTGAAGTTATGATGTAAAATTTAAGGACATTGCGTCATTTTATACTATCCATCAACAAAAAGAGAACTTTTTTTGTAAAAACGATTTATTTTTGTTGCAAATGCGACTCTTTTTGTGGAATGGATATCCTTGAATTCATAATTGCAGTTTTCCTCTCATTTTGGCTTTATCTGACCACCTGAAACCTGGAGATTGCGAAATGTACAAAAGAATCTGATGTTAAAAGATGCTGAATATTTTAAACAAGGTAAACTTTTCCTTTTTCTTTGTGTAGATGCAAGGTATTTAATATTTTCTTCTTCTATGTCCACACGTCGCATTCTTCAGAACATGATGCTTTCTTTATTTCCTAATATTTATTTTTTCTGCATTATATTCTAATATATACCTAATTGCAAGGCAATGCTTATTCTTGAAGTGAGCTCTTTATGTTATTACTACAGTTGGACACCTTACTGCTGTTGCTACTCGGATGATATCTTTTTTTATTTCAGATGACTGATTTTGGAGTGGGATGCATGGCCCTGCTGCTTGTCCGGTGGCATTATCTTTAAGAATCTCTCATGGTGTGCCAAGTCATAAGTTTCATGGATACGAAAAAGTTATGCAGTAGACCAGCATTACAACTGTGCAGATGCAGAACTGTATAAAAGCTTGAGATCCCAGTGCCATAAGGAACCATAAACAAGTGGAAGTAGCCAGAATTTTGGGCTTGACAAGGATGGAAACCATAAACAAGTGGAACTAGCCAGAATTTTGGGGTCCATTGGTGCAGCAAAAGCAATGAAATCCTTGTAGTCCCTGAGAACCAAAGCAGAAGACTGTCGGTGTAATCAACCCAATCAGGGTACAATCCCCAGTAAGATGAAGTTCCCATGGAGGTGGCAATATCCAATAAGATCAGCAAAGTATAACTAGCTTAAAGTGGTTGTTCGAGGTGTGACTTCTCTTGCAAAGGCATCCAAGCTTGAATAGATGCTCTATGTACAAATGGTAATCAAGAGTGAAAAATTAATAGGAGTTCCTTTTTTGGGTGGACTAGAGAAAACCATGGTCGGATCATGTGGGCTCGTGCAATATGAGTTTATAGTGAGCCTGCCCAAGTGCTGCTAGGTACAAAAGATCAGTACTCATTCTCTTTAGAGCTACCAGAGTGAGCAGATACTTGGCTCATTTCATCCCACACTTTGAAATGCAACAGAGTAGGCAGCATCAGGGTCACAGTGTATGTCTGCCTCATACTAGGTGAAAGTGCCATCATGCAATTTGTTACTGTGATGATATACTGTGATCCAAGCAATCTTAAAGGTATTTTTCTTGATGAATTTCTTGTTTCCAGCATGACAACTGTTACCAACGAACAGCATGACATCATTACACATCATATAACAAACTTAACTAACTTTTCGGTGAATAATTTAATTATTTCTGTTCCTTTTCCCTTTCTTATTAGGTAGCAAAACCCAAAATTAATTCTAACAACTTTCAATTTCATTAATATGTAACTTCACAATTTTAATAGTATAAAATTGAATAAAAAAATATTTAATTATTCACAATTTTAAATTCATGTAAGTGCATATTTTTCTCTATACGACTTACACATATTCACTACATAAGAAATACATATAATTAATAATACTTATCAATATACTCACACGAACATGTTATATAATGGATAAAAGATATAATTACTCATTAACTTTTCTTAATTCTTTTATTTTCGTAAAACTAATTTGTCATTGCGATATAACTTAGCACCACCACTTTGTGTGTAAGATAGAATTCTACAAAAATAATCAACATAAATTCTTCACTTCTTCTTTTTTTAAAATTTTTTTTAACTCTTACGAGTTTAATTTCTTCAATTTTTTAGAAATATATTTGATATATAACTTATAAGATTAACAAAAATACCTCTAAAATTTTGACATTTAATAGAGATTTAATATAACATAATATAAATAAAATATTTTTAAAATTATTTTAGAAACTAGCATGTGTCTTGCACGGGTCGTAAGCTTGTATCTAAAAATACGACCAATGTACATTTATTTAATTAAGTGAGTTAATTTGATTGGTCGAGTGTATTCAATGAGTTAATGGTTGGTCATGACTCATTAAACTAAGTATGATGTGAGTTAGCGATAAATTGTGGATGTTCGTTTTGTGGAACGTTTCAACTTTTTGATTTTTGTATCACAACTCTTCGTTTCTCCAAATCACATGTCATTTCTTCTTTTCTTCCTTCTGTAAAATTTCAATGCGACTCTCTCTCTTCCTTATGCACCCTTTTTCTCCCAAATTAATCAGTATAAATCATACAATATTAAATTAAAGAAGGTACAAACAATATCCTATAATTAAGAGATTGATGTAGAGAGGGATGCATGAGCTTACAACTCAGTTTAAATATAAGATGAAAAGGCCCACTAATTATTTAAGTTATGAACATTATAGCAGATGACTTTAAAAATGATATCCATGTCATATAAAAATTATCAAAAAATAAAATTATTATATATTGAAAATATTAACTTTATAAATTTCTAAAAAAATAAAAATAACATAACAAAAAATTTATATACATATATAATAAGGCAAAATTAACTTTTTTGGTCATTAATCTTTGATATGGGATTATAATTTAACTGCTACTAAAATATTTTTTAAAACACCCTGATTTTATTTTATTAATTACTACTAAAACACTTTTTAAACTTAAAATTTAACTAGAACCAATACACTATTTATGATCCTGAAAATTTTTTGAGTAACTTATTATTTAATAACAATTTATTTCTTATAGAAGTCCTTTACTAATATTAATTCTCATGAACCTAATTAACTAAAACACCTACGAATAATTGTTAAATATATAATTAATATTGATTATATATTTAACTTATACTGATTATATATTCATATAGTAACAAATTATTCTACTATTATATTATAATTATCCACAAACTAAAATATTAAAACATAAGTAAGTTATATTAAGCTGGACCAATTTGAATTAGTATTTATAACATAAATGACAAAATTATTATACTATAGCTATATTAAAATATACAATCATAATAATTAACTAGGATTAACTTATAAAAGAGACATAATAATAGTGTTTTATGAGTGCTTAGTATTTTAGGGTTTTTTTAAAAGAAGGCAAAACACAAATTTATTTTATAAATATCATTATTTTTAATATTTTATTTGTTTTATATATGATGTTTATAAAAAAAATTGAATTTTACAAATTAACTTACTATTGGTATTAGAATGATTACAAAATTTGCTTTAAAAAAAATAAAAATACAACACACATACAATTGTCTACTATAATTAATATTATACTGTATTATTTTATGAACAATTTTATTCTTTATAAAATTCTTTTAGCTCATTAATCATACCTTTTCGGGCAAAGTTTGTAAACATTGTCATAACAATAGTAAGTTAATTTATGAAATTTTAAAAAATATTTCATAATCATTATATATTAAATGAATAAAAAATTACAAATTAAAATTTATGGTCTATGGTATGGGCTTACAAATTAAAACAACCTAAATAACTATTATTAAAACCCAAACTTAATAGTTAATAGGACTCTTTTATATATGTTTTATGAAGATTTTGGTTGATTCTTGTAATTTGTCTTTCAATCCTAAAAGAATATGATCATGTCATAAGATTATAAGATTTAAATAATAAATAATAAAATAATAAAATTAAACTAAATTATATGCAATTAGTAAGCTAAGATGTAAAATTATTAACTATTAAAAATAATTAATAGTTAATGTTAGAGAACCAAAATACTTTTTATGGTCCTACAAACTTTAATGTTAACTTATTATTTTATAATAATTTTATTCTATAGTTCTTTAATTACTTAGTCATACAATAAATTTTAATTTTAAAAATTATATATTTAGAATTTTACTATACACATCTTTAGACTCTATATAACTAAAGATTAAAAATATAGAAAAAATATTATGATTACATAATAATTAATATAGGAGACATTTAGTTAATTAATGTTAAAAATAATTATGACTTATATATTGTGATTAAACTTTAGTTAATTTTTAAAACTAAAAGTCATAATGGCAACTTATTAATCGACAACAATTTTATTCCTAAATAACTATGTATTAAAAATATAGAAAAAATATTATGAGAAAATAATAATTAATATTAAAAAGTGTAATATATATTACAAAATATATTAGTTAAACTTTACTTACTAATTTTATTTTAGATAGAAGATCTTTAGTTAATCAATGTTAGAAAAAAAAATCACTTAGATATAGTTATTAAAATTTAAGTTACTATTAAAAACATAAAACCGTGATGATAATTTATAATTTACAACAATTTTATGTCATATAGAATTCTTTAAATACCAAGTTTAAGCTTCCAGGTTTCACTTATATTTTAACTCTAAATAACTATGTATAAATTCGAAAGATTGAAATTAAAAATATTAAATTTAAAAACTATATAAATTGAATATTAAATATAAAAAGAAAAATATATTACTAACATTAAATTATAAATCTTTAATAATTGTTTGTTTGAGTAAAGTTTATAGTCATGGTATAATAAATTAAATTAAAATTCAAAAAAAATGTTTTATAATTATAATATATACAAAATAAATAAAAAATTAAAATAATTTATTTAAAAGATAAACTCGTACTTCACGCGATAAACTTTAACCAGTTAAAATTATTATCTCAAACTAGCCCGTAAAACTTGTTTATGTTAATGTTTAGTGGACTAGGTAGTGCAAATTACAAAAAAAAAAAAAAAAAATAGAACAAAAAAAAATATTAAAAAAAAAAGAAAGAAAGAGAAAATACAAAAAGAAAAGAAGAGCCCACCCAGCACTCTCCGTCCATAATTTCCGAACCCGTATCGTCTCTCTCAGCTACTCAGGCATTACCTTCGTCTCCATCGAACGACGCCGTGTCCTACGACACCGATGACACCCCACTGAGGTTCATCTCTCTCATCACAGGTACCTACTCTCTCTCTCTCCTCTATTTTCTCACAAATCTCTCCGATTATACCTACGCCTGCCCTTAACAATTTATAAACCCTAGGCTCATTATGATATATAGTACTTCTGTATTTGCAATTTTCCGGCCCTCTTTTCTGATCAATTCGAACTGAACATGTATTCTTTGAATTGGCTTATTGGGTATTTATGCTTACATTAGCTTATTATAAGCACAAGAACGGTTAAGATTTAATCTCAAATTTTTCAACTTAATCTAAAGGCTCATATTTCATCTTATACAAAAAAAATTTCGCCCAAATTTCTCTTTCTTCCTTTTTTTTTTCTTTTGCTATCCCTTTTTCGACCCTTATAATTTTATGTTTTTTAATTTGAGGGCTTTGTTTTGATATGATTTTTTTAAAAAAAAATTGTTCTTTGTTAAAATTGTTCTGATCAATTCGAACTGAACATGTATTCTTTGAAGCTGGTTTTGCAGGGCCTATTTTCAGATCAATAGTCAGAGCTTAATATTCATGTACACTGAAGTTGTTGTTAGCATTTAGTATCTTTAAGGATAATCTGATATATTAGTATCTTCTTCTTTTTTGAATAATTTTGTCACAAATTTCAGACACCTTATATTCAAAGGATAAAAAGAAATGTAAACAAAAAGAACATGGTAACGGAAGTTTTAATAACTGTCTGCTGGACTTAATTTTTGTATTATAATTACAATTAAGTTATGTTTGGCAACTCAATTCTAAGATTTGAAATTGGAATTGGGCGCCAAATTTTAACTAAATTTCAATCCATGGTACTGCAAATGCATTTTCAGTTCAAATTCTGAAGCTTGGTATTGACTTGCCAAACATAGCAAAGGAGTCTATGGACTCTACCCAATTTTAATTTCTGTTTCTGTGCATGTACACTAAATCTCATAGAAAGTCAAATTTAGTTACTTAAGGAGTTGCTAATCATTTTTATAGGATGAAAACCAAACTGCCTTTTACGGGGGTGACTTATGTAGTACAGCCTATTGCTTTCAAAAAAATATATCCAGTAGATGTCTACTCACTTTGTGGAATTGAATGCTTCAAACTTGTCATGCACACTATGCTGCTATGGTTATCTATGCAAATGTTTGACGCGAAAAGTTCAACCTCAATTTAATACAGTTGATCAACTGAAATTCTATTGCAGTTCCCCTGTAGTTCTTTGTGTTTACTGTGGCAATTGATAAATGTTGATGGGCTTAACTGAAATGCTTGCTGGATGTCAAGGGTTTGTTAGAGATGCTGCAATTTGAAGTTACTCATGTGATACTTTTCTGCTTTTCAGTTACCTGTGCTATTTTTCACGGTATTCATAGGTTTTGTCAGTTGGGCCAGTGTTACTTTAGCTAACCACGTTGCTCAACTTGTTTGTTTTAAAATCTTATATTTTGTTCCTTACCATTTTGTTTATCTATGTTCACATTCTGCTTTGCTTTATCTATGAGTTTCTTTTATGATAGTTCTTTTTTCCACTTCTATAATTTGGTATCTAGTTTAATTACAGAATCTTGTTTTAGTTATGAATTGTTGAATGAAATGTATGACTTCTAGTTTAAGTTCATCTTCCTTTCTTCTTCTTTTGGTTAGGGTCTGAACACCGAGTAGCTGGAGGTTCTGAAGCAGATAAAGGATAAAACTGTTTGTTCAAAGGATTTCTTGACCTTAATTCTTTCGAAACCATGTCTGTAACGGCAGGTGTTAGTGATACTGTGATTGCTATTAGGGATAAGCTTAGGGGGAAAATTGGGCAAACAAAAGTCAAAAGGTATTGGCCTGGTAAAGCTCCTGAATGGGCAGATGATGCTGATGAAGATGGGGATATTCGGATGACTAGGGCAATTGCCTTAGAGAAGGCCTTTCCTAGTCAGGAATATGCAGATATTGCGAGAAGAGATGATCCCAGGCTTCGTCGTTTGGCTGAGAGTAAGATAGATAATCGCGAAGAAGTAAGAGCTGATCACAGGCGTATCCGACAAGCTGAGATTATTTCGACAATAGAAGAGGAGAATAGAAGGCAAGAAGGGTTGGATTTAGAGGAAGAGGATGAGGATGCTTTGGAGGAAAGAAGGAAGAGAATTAGGGAAAAGTTGCTTCAGAGGCAGCAAGAAGAAGCTGCACTTCTTCCAGTAGAGGAAGAGGAGGAAGTAGAGGAAGAGGAGGAAGAAGAATCTGAATACGAGACCGACTCAGAAGAAGAACAAACAGGCATTGCAATGGTAAAGCCCGTGTTTGTGCCAAAGTCGGAGAGGGATACCATAGCTGAGCGTGAGAGGCTTGAGGCAGAAGACCATGCACTTGAGGAATTAATGAAAAAGAGATTGGCAGAGAGAAAGATTGAGACAAAGCAGATAGTAGTTGAGGAGATTCGAAAGGATGAACAAATTCAGAAGAATCTGGAACTGGAGGCTGATATTGAAGATGTGGATACTGATGATGAATTGAACGAGGCAGAGGAATATGAAGCTTGGAAGGCCCGTGAGATTGCAAGGATCAAGAGGGATAGGGAGGACCGGGAAGCAATGTTGAAGGAGAAGGAAGAGATTGAGAGGGTAAGAAACATGACAGAAGAAGAGAGGAGGGAGTGGGAGAGGAAGAACCCGAAGCCCGCTGCCCCATCCAAGCAGAAATGGAGGTTCATGCAGAAATACTACCATAAGGGTGCTTTCTTCCAATCCAATTCTGATGATCGCTCATCAACTGCCAGTTCAGATAATATATTTTATCGAGATTTCTCTGCTCCAACTGGAGAGGATAAGATGGACAAATCAATATTACCTAAAGTCATGCAGGTCAAGCACTTTGGTCGTAGTGGAAGGACAAAATGGACCCATCTTGTCAATGAGGACACTACTGATTGGAATAATCCGTGAGTACATTATTCCCACCTTATTTTAATCCTTATTTTTTAGTATTTATTACTCCTTATGTTCGAAAAAAAGAATCCCACTTACCTTCTCTTTTACCCCACAAAAGAGTAATTTATTTTGATAGTAGTATGAAATGACATAATGATTAATGCCCTTAACTTTGCGATCGTTGTTTCATTATCGGGTCACCATTACTAAGTAAGAACTTATAATTTTTAGGGACAAGTATTTAACAAGAAATATATTCTTAATGTTTGCAATTTTTGCAAATAGGAGTCTTTTTGTGGAACAGTGGGACTAAGTAAGAACTTATTATTTTTAAGGATAAGTATTGAACAAAAAATATATTCTTAATGTTTGCAATTTTTGCAAATAGGAGCCCTTTTGTGGAACAGTGGGAGTATCTTTTTGAGACATTTGACCTGCTTTACTAACGTTCTTTAGCAGCCACATAATTCCTTTCTTTGATACTAAAAGTGATTATGGCAGTGCTTCATGAATTTCTGTTTGTTTAATAGAACTTTGTCGGATGTCGGCTAAATCTTAAGAGTTATTAACCTGTGGTTTAGGCTAATATGTGTTGACCGACTTTGGAAAATGCCCTCCAACATTCATTGACATTAAATGTCACACTAGGTTTTGACCAATTTATTACATTTTATGACTATGATTTTATGAAGATCTGATTTCTAAACTCAAACCTGCTACCTATGCTCTGCTTATAACCTTGTTTGTTAATAATAATTTTCAAAGCTATGGTGCAAAAATATGTGAAGTTTTGTTTTTTAACGATACATGTCTAACACAATCTTAATACCTTAATTTGCTGTTCAAATATTTTATGCTCAGAGAAACATCTAGTTTATGCTTACTCTAATGCTTATTATGTCTGTTTGAACCCTTTTGTCTAACTATTGATTTATGGTAATCTAGGTGGACATTTAACGATCCTCTTCGAGCCAAGTATAACGCAAAAATGGCTGGAATGGATGCGTCTTTAGCAAAACCTAAGGGAAGCAAAAAGATCAAGGATTGGGAGTCTCGTTGAACGAACGCGTGTAATCAGAAGAAGACATGTTGAACACAAATATTTGTGATAGATGTTCTACTCTATTGGCCTATATATCCCTTGAAGCTTAAGTTTTTGCTAGCAGCTTTTCTCTTGTATGATGTCAAGTGCACTTAGCATTTACTAAAATTTTATCAGTCAATTTATGTCGTCTGTTTAGTTAGGTGATTATTAGACGAAGATATTGGTTCAATTTGGTTGATCTACACTAGTGTTGTCTGTATACATTTGTGTCTGCTAGCATGGTGGCAGTACAAATTATAAATAAAATTAAATGTTTAGACCAAGCCATTGCTGAGCCTGATGAACCTTAAATTAACTTATACAAAAAAAGGTTGTCTATAAGCTGGTGAAAGTTACCAAGACGAAGGGATCTTTAAACACTAAAAACCTAGACGAAAGAATTGTTGATATATGGGATTTTACAGAATTGGGTTGCATATGTATAGCAAGAGAGTTTGATTCTGCATACTTTTATATAAGTATTGTATAATCGGAACTCTCTTATCTATATGCAATTCATCGTTATAGATAGTACAAATGGATTGCCCAATTAAAGTAGTGTGAATTTCAAATCCTTTACTACAAGAAAACTTGTTAAAAATATGCTATGCTTAATATATTTTTATTTCTTTAAGCATAGTATATTTTTATTTTTTTTAAAAAAAATTACTCTCTCCGTCCTAAATTAATTGCTCAGTTTTGACTTTTTAAAGTCAAATTAACCATTTTTAAAACTAATTTTTTTACTATTTTTGCTAAAATATAGGTGAAAAGATTATAACCAAAAGAAATTATATACAATTTATTATTAACCTCAATTTTTATAATTTTAGAAATATATTTATATATGCTTAATTATTAATTCTAAAAATAGTCAATTTGACTTAAAAAAGTCAAAACTGAGCAATTAATTTGGAACGGAGGTAGTAATATTTTTACAAGAAAAATTAATATTATCGCAAGGCTCTCCTCACATAAATTTTTTCTTCGTGGAAAATTATTAATTTTTCTTTGTAAAAAAGCAGGAAAGAAAGAAAGAGAAAAGATGAAGCTAGTAATTTTTTCAATTTTAACCCTTCTTATATTTTGTCATATTCAAATAAAATTAGAAACTTTTCTTTGAAAAACTATGGTGTTATTTTGGATATGTATGTGACTATATACAAACCATATATCATATTCAGTACCAACATTTCAGCTTGCTTGAAATATTAATTACTTATAAATTACAACTCATCACTATGATAAAAAAAAAAATAGAAATGTACTTATTCTTTCATACTTAAATCACTATTTTCTTAAATATCAAATAAATTTCAAAGAATACTCGTGTGTTTTATTGAGATATGGAGTGTCAATTTTAATTTGTGGAGTGTTAATAATGCAAGGATGATTCTGAAAATAAGAAGAAACTTTGAGGTCAAAATCATAAATACAAGAAATTCGGTCTGAAGAAGCTTGGGGCACAATGCAGATTAGTGTACAAGTCTAATTCGCATCTGCTTTACTTTCGACTGCAACTAATCTCTCTCCAAATATTTTTGAAACTTTCTACAATTTTCTCTTCTTCATCTCTCAGGTAACTCTCTCAACTCTTACTGTCTCACACACAGCACAGAATTAGATATATAGCGCTATACATGTATTGTTTATATACATATTACGTTTGTCGGATGAACTGAAATTTAGGTTAAATAATATTATTGGGCTCAAATATTCTCCAAATTGTTAATTCGGTTGGGATTTCGATACTCAGTTCGATTGTTTCTTTATGTTAGTAATTGTTCTAATGATTTGGTTTATTAAGATTGATGAAGCTTACACTAGCCTGTCTATGTTTTCAGATTTTTTTATAAAAAAATTGGATCTTTATCATTTTGATCTTTGAGAGATAATTGTATGTTTTAATTTGTTGCACTTAGAGCAATTGGTGTTAGTTGTTTACAATTAATCTTACACACAACTTGTTTTGAATATATATATATATATATATATATATATATACACACACACACACACACACACACACACACATTCTTTTTCTGAAAGTTAAATTTTAAAAAATGCAGGTATACCTTGTGTAGAAGCTATGGCCTTTCTGATTTATTGTGCTCAGTTGTTTCAAAATTGGAGTTGAGCAAATGTATTGGCAGGACCAACTTAGTCTTGTATTCCAACTTAAGTTGTGGAATATTTAGAGAGGTGGATAGATGTCTTTAGGGCCCTAAATGAAATTTATAGTTTGTGAGGCTTGAGGTTGATTCACTACAGGCTATTCAAAGAGGAGTTAAATGAATCAACTTTGAACATTCATTTAGTTTCGATTATGAAATTTGATAAACTCGTCTTGTCTATGCTCGATTAAGTTTGCATGGTCTCGGTTAAATACACGTTTTGTGAAATATATATGCACCTGGTTGCCAAAAACTCAAATCAAGCTCAATTCGACTTGTGAGCTGCACGCTGGAATGAGCGTGGCTAAAACTGAATTAAGCTCAAACCTCATGAAAACTTTATTGAGTCAAGGTTGAAAATCTATTACATGACTTGACTCGAGGCCAGTTGGTTACGACCCTAGATGCCCTGGTTCTTTTCCTTAATTATACATATTAGTGAAAAGTCGGTTAGTCAATATTGGCTGCCAGAATAACCACAACAATAAATTGCTTATAACACTTAGAAAGTAGAAGTAAAGAGAACGTAGTACAACTCTTTGAAACGAGTTACCATTTCATTTCTCAGCTTTGTAAACTTCAATTTATCATTTACTTATATGACTGAAGCTAAAGTACTCTTCTGTTCCTATTAAAACCCAGGTTTGAAGGTTCTGTTTCTCTTTACACCTTTTATTCACTTTGGGGAGGGATAATCTAATTCCAATTAATTATTGCTTCTAACTTGGACTTCCTATGATTATCATGGAAATTTTAAGAGGAGGTTTTTTTATTATTTGGACCATAACTGAAATGAGTATCGATATCCCTCAGCAGTGTAAAAGTGGTATTACGTCTTACCGCTGAAATAATTAGTGATTATGGCAGTAGTACTTTTGTTAACCAACTAACCTTTAACAGTATTTTAGTTTAATATAAAGATGAATTCTTTATGGACCACTTCATATACTGATTCATACTCTTGGATATGCACTTCATAATGCCTAAAGCATCCAGAAGAATGGTTCATTAATTTGCCTATCAATATAGTTTCTATAGAGGAAGATTCGGTTTGCTAGAACTACATGCAGTTTATGATAACTCTAATTAACCTTTCCATTTAGAACTCTTGTTGTAATTTTATTGAAGTGGGTAGTAATTATATATATTGGTCCTTTTCGAATACTCATTTGAACTTCCTGCACAATGGACACTCTACTAAAAGTTACCAGAGTAATGAATTAACATATTTTGCCAATATGTAATTTAGTTGGTTAGGTTTTGAACAGATGTCAGGTTCCTTGCTGGGAATCTTTTTGGCTCTCGAAACATTTGAGTGAAAACTTTTCCTAGTAATTTGCTTTGTAAACTCTGTTATTCTTTTATTTTGTACTTGAGATGACAAATGTTCGATTTCAATCACAATGTTTACCATTGGTCTAATCTTTTGTCATGCTTACTTGTAAATTTTAGATGTCGCGAAGGTATGATAGTCGTACAACGATCTTCTCCCCAGAAGGTCGTCTGTACCAGGTTGAGTATGCAATGGAGGCCATAGGAAATGCAGGTTCTGCAATTGGCATCTTGTCTAAGGATGGTGTTGTCTTGGTTGGTGAAAAGAAGGTCACTTCCAAGCTCCTCCAGACCTCAACATCCACTGAGAAGATGTACAAGATTGATGACCATGTAGCATGTGCAGTGGCTGGGATAATGTCTGATGCCAACATACTTATAAACACTGCTCGGGTCCAAGCTCAGCGATACACTTTCTCATATCAAGAGCCAATGCCTGTTGAGCAGCTAGTTCAGTCTCTTTGTGACACCAAGCAAGGCTACACGCAGTTTGGTGGGCTTCGTCCATTTGGTGTTTCATTTCTGTTTGCAGGGTGGGATAAAAACTACGGATTTCAGCTCTACATGAGTGACCCAAGTGGAAATTATGGCGGTTGGAAGGCAGCAGCTATTGGAGCTAACAGCCAAGCTGCACAGTCAATGCTAAAGCAGGACTACAAGGACGAAATAACAATGGAAGAAGCAGTACAGCTTGCACTGAAGGTTCTCAGTAAGACAATGGACAGCACGAGTCTTACTTCCGATAAGCTTGAACTGGCCGAGGTGTTCCTTTCTTCTGGGAAAGTGAAGTACCAGGTCTGTTCACCGGCGGCCCTGAGTAAGCTGTTGGTCAAGTATGGTGTGACCCAACCTCCTGCGGAGGCCTCTTAAATTAAGTCACTCTGTTTTAGAACTTCCCAAGTTTCCTGAACTAATTTGTGGTTTGTTAAGTTGTATGCTTCCTTGGGTATGATCATTACAAGAACATGTTATCTATTTTTGCCCCGAGACAATTGCTTTTGCTGTTGAAAACAAAAAAATTATCTATGCACCTGTTGCCCTCTACTTTTATATGATTTGTTAAATTGCATCAAAACCATGAATGCGCTCTTATTGTTGGCTATATTTTGAAATTAACGGAAAATATTCACAACAAAAAAATCACCCCCCCCCCCCCATGCCATTTTTGGCTTTTGGAATTTTTGACTCCTGAATAATACGCATCCTATGGATGTATGCAACCATAAGCTCAGCCGGTTTAATAGGTTTTGAAATATTATACTGCAGGAACTGGGAAGTTGGGATGGGTTTATCATTTTATAGGATGGAATTGATATTTTCATAATAAAAAATGATAGTTTCACAAGATTTCTCTTACATGAATAGTAAATGAATTTTACACTCATGTGAAAGAAAACTTGTAATAATATTAATTTTTACTTGTAAAAATAACAATTCTCTTTGTAAAATTACAAACATAGTCTTTCTTATGATGTTTTGAGATTGCATATGAAAATGGTATATTACTCCCAATCCCCAACATTGTTACCATATCCTCGTTACCCGTACTTTAACATTATTTACACGTACACACACACATATAGGAAGAAGAGAGCGTGTATCTTAGACACACACCAAAATTATGTATATCCAATTATTTTAAGAGATTTTATTAATGGGGTTTTTGACATTTCACTATTTTCGTTAATGATTGTTTTGACATTTCACCAATTTGTCAATCAAAATTACGTCATATTAGGTCATATTAGGTGCAGAACACACACAAGTTTGTATGTATAAATCACTTGCTCCCTTTTCCCTTTTCCGTATCGTATACACATACATACATATATACATACATATATATATACACATACATACATGCATACACACACACATATATATATATATATATATATATATATATATATATATATATATATATATAAAGCGGGAGGGAGTTTTGGTGTTGACAGAAAAAATGGAGCCTTTTCGGTTTCCTTTTTACCCTTAAAAATTATAAAAGAAAAGAAAAAAAAAAAAGAAACATAATCCTTTTACTCCCATTTTCTTCTTAGTAATAGTAGTTACTTTTTAAATCTTAAAAACTTTTATTTTCTCTCTCTCTCCACTCTTTTATTATCCCTATTATCTCTCCAATATTTTTTTTTATTATTCTACACTCATAATGTGTGTCAGAATACTAGTATATATATTATACAACATGAGAAAAAAATGACAATTTTTTAGTGTAAACAATTATGTGAAGCCTTTTTTATTTCCTTTTTTATCCTTTCCATTTTTATTAATTCTCTCAAATTAACAGTAATTTGTTTTTCATTCCTATTTTCTCTCTCCCACTCTCTTATCCATTTTACTCTCCTATTCTCTTCCACTTTTTATCCCTTTTACATTAAATCACACACGTAGTGTGTGCCCAGATACTAGTATATTATAAAGCGGGAGGAGAGTTGGAGTTATTTTGTGTAAACAAAAAACTGAAGTTTTTTGTTTTTTCATTTTTACCCTTTAAAAGATGGGAGAAGTAATTTCTTAAAATTAAAAAACTTTCATTTTCTTTCCCCTGCCCCTTTTTCAATTCCTATTTTCTCTCCAATTTATTCTATACATAGTGTGTACTAGAATACTAATATATATATATATATATATATATATATATATAATTATCAATAAAAATGTACTCTTTATTTTACAAAGGAGGTATTCACCAAGGAATATGATGAATTTTATGAAATCGAAGCTATCAATTAGAAAAGGTTGCTACTCTTTTCATTAGCTTTTTTATGCGTAAATGGCCGTAAACAGTTTTAACGGTCAGTTGGTTGGTTGGTTTCTCTAATTAAACATTACTAGCTATGAGTAATTCTATAAAATCTTAATGGGGAATGGATTGAACAACAACTTGATCAATGTTCATCAAATATCCAATTTGATTGAATAGTTATAGTGCCTTTTGTAAATTTCTCACACATATCCTTTTTTCTTTTTTTATAAAAAAAGTACTAGAAATATTTTTACTGATGAATTGAGCCCTAACAATATATATATATACACACACACACACACACACACACAAACTCCCTCCGTCCCATAATATATGACGTTTTAAATGATTTTATTTTTTCTAAATTATTTGACATTTTATATAATTTAGGAGAATTAGTCACAATCTTTTCAAAATTATCCCTCATTACTCCTCTTAATTTTTTGAGATATATATTCACAATTCTCAGATGTTTTTAATTCTTTCTTTCTCCTCATCAAAATAAAACTCACTCCTAATAATTCTCATTGCAGTTCCATCTATAATTCTACTTGTTGTCATGTTAGAGTTAGTTGTATTTTTTTTTTCCTTTTAAAAATTCGCGTGACCTACATAACTTTTTATAAACAAAAATGGTGGGAAAGTTTAAAAAATAAAAATTAAACAAAATTTTTTTGGAGTGCATGACGCCAATTTTTAACTTGTTTAAAATGAAAAATATGAAACTGAAGTTTTCAAGTATGGTAAATTGTGAGGGGGAGAGTGGAGAGGATTTTTAAAGAATCCGATAAGGTGTTTTATGGGGAAGGAGAAAGAAAATGAGTAAATGAGACCAATGAGTTTTTTTAGGAGTAAATAATGGAAAAATGTATTGAGAGAGTATGGGATAAGTATGGTAAATGATATTATAGACAATTGATACTATATTTAATGTTATACAATTATTTTTTTAATTCTTGTGCATAAGTTTAAAACGTCATATATTATGGGACGGATGAAGTATATAGAAAGAGAGTATGACCGTTCTTGAAATTTTGGTGGCCTAGGGAGAAATATGAAAATGAGACCATTTTCGAAACATTGTCTTCACAAAAAAAAAGTATAAATAAATAAATAAAAAGTACAAGCTGTATCCAAAAAAGTGTGTTTTCGAAACTTAAAACATAATAGTTCGACCATAACAAAATATATGAGAATACATTCAATGAAAAATTCTTCTTCTAGTATTTCTATAGGTAAAATCTTCAATTAAATGTTCACACACACACACACACACATATATATATACTATATATATATATATAATTTGGGGCCCGCTTGATCGGGGGCTCAGAGAGGTCGACCCTCCCGTCCGTGCTCAGGAACAACCCTGTTAGAGAGAGTAATAAATGAAGAAACAAAAAGACAATCCCAAGCGGAATTAAATGCACTAATATTTTGCCTTGGGGTTTCTTCTATTTCAACTGAGACCCTTCAGGTTGGTGAATATTTCACTGATACAATGCTATTATGACAAAACATGAATACACAATAATGTGTCTGAATATCGTTGATGGGTAATTTTTGTGTGCACTAAAAAAGAGAAGAAAGTATATGAATTATGTTATTTTCTCTCTGTTAACGCATATACAAGTACTCTAAATGAAAATTTCAGAAGAACTTTATGCGGTAATCTTCAATTTTCCAACTAAAACTGATGTTCTAGTTGAAAAAGTATATTATTCCATTTAGTATTTCAAGTGCTTCTATTGCATATAATGTAGGTGAGTATACTCGTCCAGATCAGTCAATCTGCGACTGCCACGTGAGGGAGGTCATGAGTGCACAAGGAGGAGATGTTGGTAGAATATTGACAAACACGGGAGTATCTGTGAAAATTAGAAGAAACCTGAGGGCAGGTCAATGGAATAAACTCACCCCGAATCTCATGAATAGTGTTGCTGTTACATACACTAGAGAGAGAGAGAGAGAGAGAGAGAGAGGTTTCTTGAAGCAACACACAATTTCCAAATCAGAGCAGGGAAACCTTTTACCAAAAATGGAGGTTTCTTGAAGGAAAACACAATTTCCAAATTCAGAGCACATCTACTTTTTCTACTTTGGGAGGGGGGTAAAAATTTTGAGGCAATCATATTAATTAGTATTAAAAAGTATTGACAAAGCCAACACAATGGTGAGTGACTGCTGGACAGTGCTGACTTGGATATGCTGCTGCTGCTGCATGCTTTTGCTTTTGCTTCCCCTTAACAAAACCAGACAAAAGCCAAGAGTGTTGCATAAAGAGAATATAATGACTCACTGAAAAGAGAAACTAAAAATAGAGAGAGGGATACTTCTTTAATTTATATGCTGGTGATATAATTATGACTAGTACCTTCTCCTCTCTCCTGGATTTTATTTTCTTTTTTTAAAAAAAAAAACTCTCAAATCATATCAGTGATATAAGATGGGATTGGACAAATGATCTGAAACTGAGTCTCAGTCTCTGTCATTCATGCTAGCTTGGGATTTGATATCATCATTACAATTGTTGTAAAAGTAATCTGTTACTATAATTTGGTTTTTTTGGGGAGAGGATTAAAAGTTTTTTCTTTGAGCTAGGGGTTAGTATTTATAGACTAAAAACTAAAGGTGCACGGTGCACTAGGTTATCTAGTTGGAATTTTTCACAATTTAGGTCATCTTTATCAGTTGTAGTTGAAATGGTATCATAGAGGAATTCTTAATGCAGTTAGTTTTGAGTTCTTTCTAGTTATTTGAGAATGTAAAATGTTATATCTTGTGATAAAAATACGTTGTTGTAAGGTTATATATCAATACACTATTCGTATATTTTGCATTTATTTTTCAGGTGATGTCATTGTGTCTATTCGCAATAAAAAGTTGGCATATTTTCGTTAGAGTTGTTGCGAGATTCTTTGAGAACAATCTCTTCCAACCCAATATTTAGTTCTATATCATGTTTGGTTTTTTTTTGTTGGGTTGCTTCTCAATCCCCAACAAGGGCAAGAAGAAAGTTACAAACCGAGAGCAAAAGCTCCATTACTATGTATTTTGGTTGCATTGACTTTTATTTAAGAACCAATTCTTGTATAGTGCCAAATTGTCAAAACTCCCTGCAAAAGGCAATTGCCTTTCCATCTCCCAATTTATCATTTGTACTTCTCTCACCAGTCTACTCTTCTGCTTTTCCTTCCTACCAACATATTGAATTGATAGATGGATCCATCAGAATCACTGCCACACCAAAAAGATAGAATAAACCAAATACTATTAACTCGAGAAAAAAATTCGAGAAAAAAATTCAAGAAAATGTGGATGCCTCTTCTTGTATACTATATAAACACTCCCTCCCCTTCAAACCAACCAATCCAAGTGAATCCAAAAACAAATATAACAAAGGCAAAAAGAGTAACCAACCCTTCTTAGCTTTCCTACTTAAACCTCGTCTTTCTCTTTATATGTGTTAGCTATCTTTCCCTCCAACTCTACTTCATTTCAAAAAGGTGAAGAAAACCCCCATATAAGTCTAAGTTATATTTGTCATCAAGTTAAAAGCATTTCTTCCCCACAAATGGAAGCTTTCAACACCCACATTAACATACCCTGCATTCCCTATGCTTTTACTACTTTTACTACTAGTACTAGTACTAGTACTAGTACTGGCTTCCCCAATTCAATTAACACAAGTCCTTGGATGGACAATAGGATATGGAGCAGACTCCCACAGCGCTTAATTGATCGAGTGCTCGCATTCCTCCCGCCAGCAGCCTTTTTCCGAGCCCGATCAGTCTGCAAAAGATGGTATGCACTTCTATTTTCAAACTCATTCCTTGAAATGTACCTCCAAGAATCGCCACGCCGCTATTGCTTCCTTTTCTTCAAGCAAAAAAGCCTTAAAACTCATATCTACAAAAACAACACTGGCTTAAGCAATGATCATAGCAGAGCCAATTGTGAAGGGTACCTCTTTGATCCCCAAACCATCACATGGTATCGCCTTTCGTTCCCTTTAATCCCTCCCGGATTCTCCCCGGCCTCATCCTCCGGTGGACTAATCTGTTGGGTGTCCGAGGAGGCCGGCTCAAAGGGCCTCCTTCTAAGCAACCCTCTTTTTGGTTCTTTAACTCCATTGCCTTCCACCTTAAGGCCTAGGCTTTTCCCTTCTATCGGATTAACCGTTACAAATTCATCAATACACGTAGTTGTTGCAGGGGATGACTTAATATCACCATATGCAGTCAAGAACTTAACTACAGAAAGCTTTCATATCGACGCAGGCGGGTTTTACTCCATTTGGGGCACAAACTCTTCTCTCCCAAGGCTTTGCAGCCTTGAATCAGGCCAAATGGTGCACCTACAAGGAAAATTCTATTGCATGAACTTTAGCCCATTTAGTGTGCTATCTTATGATATTGCAGCAAACTTTTGGAGCAAAATTCAAGCTCCAATGCGAAGGTTTCTTCGATCCCCAAACTTGGTTGAAATTAAAGAGAAGCTTGTTCTAATTGCAGCAGTCGAAAAGAGCAAGCTCAACGTGCCGAGAAGCTTGAGGCTGTGGGCATTGCAGAGTTGCGGTGGCACGTGGGTGGAGATTGAGAGAATGCCACAGCAGCTTTATGTGCAGTTTGCAGAGGTTGAAGGCGGCCGGGGATTTAACTGCGTCGGGAACGGGGAGTATGTGGTGGTGATGATTCGAGGATCGGAGAAGGCGTTGCTGTTTGATATGGGGAGGAAGAGATGGGCGTGGATTCCTCCATGTCCTTATGTTTATGGGAGCAATGGAGGAGGAGGAGGAGATAATGGTGGTGAATTGCATGGTTTTGCCTATGAGCCTAGACTAGCTACTCCTGTTACTGGGCTACTTGATCAGTTGACACTTCCCTTTCAGTCTTACAATGGATGATAGTGTTAAAGATGGATGATAGTGTTAAAGGTATAACTATAACTATGTAATAGAAGGATGATGATTAGTGGTATGATACCATACTGTGGGGCTAATTTAAGTAACCCTAATCAAGTGGATGTAATCAGCCTATGTTTGATATATCTTTTATGATTAGTCTACTATTGTAGAATATTAGACTTTTAACTTAGTTATAGGCATATTAAAGTTTATCATAGACACTCGAGACATTTTTATTTTATTTTTCCCTCGGATAAATCTAACTGTAAAATGAATATCAGAAAAATTATGTCCAAGTGCATTATGACTTTTAAAAAAAGAAAAATTATAAAGTTCAATGTCAAATTGAACTCTTAATATTGGGATAGAGGAAGTTTTTAATAATGTAACAACAAAGCTGAGGCCAAAAACATACAATGTTATATATATATATATATATATATATATATATATATATATATATATATATATATATATATATTCGATGTTTTACTTTTTGTGTGCTATTAAGAATATATTTCAAACACTTTACAACGTACGAACAACCAGAATAAAGTCACAAATAGGAAGACCGAAAAGCCAAAAAGCAAGAACTCCAAATGCATTCAAATTAAGAAAGTAGAAGGGAGGGAGACATTAGAAGTAAGAGTAGAATAAAATCCACAAAAAACAAGTAACCTTATATCAATAACTTCACGTATTGGGTACAATTACAAACTAAGTAAATTCTTTCAAATAAGGGCTGGCATAGAATTACGCCATTGGCCAATCCACCTTAAATATTGGGAGATTAACAGACTACAATAGTAACCGCTGGGCATTTTTATCTTGAAGAAGGTTTAACCCAATGATTTAAGCACGTAAACGGCTGAATCCCACATAGAAGCTTGAAATCTTTGTCGCGTAGTAGTTCACTTCCATTTGTGCTTGTGCATAGGCAATGTAAGACAAGCAAGACACGACAATTGTACAACTAACAAGCTTTTGTGTTATTGTGTATATACACGATTAGGAGCTGTAACGCAAGAAAGGAAATACCCCGGAACTTGTCTTCCAGCTAGTTGCATCATTTATTCATTTAACTCTGACCTGGAGGATGAGATGGACATTCCTTTTGAATATGGACCTTAGCTCTTCGTTAGCTTCAACGCCTATTCTCCTGTGTTTATACAACAAACATATATTTATGAGACTTGGAATCTAATAATGAAAGAACTACAGGGATACACAAATCTGCAAGGAAATCATAATTAACATGTCCAATAACTTAGAAGAGAGTATACATAATAACCCTGACCATAAAATTAATGGAAGGTACATAAAACAATTAGCACAAGAAGTTGGTTCATACATGAAGATTTTTATTTTATTTTTGGATAAGTTCCACAAGCGCTTATTGAATAACTATTGAAAAAATTAAAAAAAAAGGATATATAAGTTCCCCAGTTTTCTGTATTTCACAAAATTATTTATTTTCTCCCGAGTCTCCAGTGAGCCCTTGAATTTTTCAAATCTTTTAATCTTAAAACACGACTACCTACCCTAAGAATTAAGAAGCAAAATATATAGTCAAGTCTGGCTTGCAAACTTAGAGTTCTCTGTTCTTTTTTGCTCTCTTTTTATTTGATAAGTAAATTTAGAGGTCTCTTAAGAAAAGGGCATCAAAGGATGTCGAGATTGGGGTTTTTAAAAATATAGTATACTACTTCAAAATACAATTGATTGTCTATGTTTCCAGTAACCATGCATAAATATACCCAAAAGTCCAAAATAAACTGAAACACCGAACAGTAAAAGGACAATACCCAATCTTAGAACCATTCTTCCCCACAAGAATTTTGCGGTGGTTCATTTTGTGAGTGATGAAATGTTGCTCAATCCTAATTGAACCATCTCGTAATTCCTTCCAATCTATCAATCGATGATCAATACCGTATGGAATTTCCTGCAACAATCCAGTCTTATTGCTCCAGTACAAACTCAAAATAAAGATGAATATTCAACATAAGTTAAGTAGATACTCCCACTATCCCACTTTAGTTGCTAAATGTTATTTCTGTGTATATGACACAATTATAAGACACATAAAAAAAGTGAAAAAGGGAGATACCCTATAAGGTATATAGCTAGTATACCGCATAGGGTTAATACATCAATATTTAGGGTTATTTAGGTAAATCTGACCGTACGGATGTAAATAATATACAAAAATATTGGATTATATAAATTTTCATATAATTTGGTGATTTCTATCAATGACTTTATATTAATGAAAGTTCAATATCTTAGTCGTCCAAAATTATACTTATTTTACAAGGTTATAATAATGGTGTTAAACAAGCTCAAATTAAATAAATATTTACAATATCTCATACTTTTGTATGATCATTCCATCCGTACGGTTAAATGTTGTCAAAAGATCAAAATAAAATCATTATAATTTATAAAAGACTAAGGTCTTTATATACCCTAGAGGGTATCTCTCTCAATCCCTAAAACAATTCTAAATATAATATTTAAATATATTTAAGTATTATATTTTGTATACAAATCTAATAAAAACATAATATTTAAACATAATTTTTGGTGCATATTAAGATTCGTGCCACATGCATCAAGAAAAGGTATAGCTACTAAAGTGGGATGAAGGAAGTAATATATTCCCTTGGTTAAGAAAAATATAGATAAATTTTGTCTTTTAAAGTCAACTTGCGAAATCCTAAATTTCAAAATTAATAAGAATTTATTCAAGTTTTGAAAGCAACAAATATGATTGCTAGTAGTACTTTTTTAGTTAGTACAATAGTTATAGTTTTTTGTACTAATCAAATGGGTTAATATTTTGTCTAGTGAACAGCATTAGAATGCAGTAGATGCATATAATTCCCCAAGCACTACCTGATGTACATGGTCTAACAATCTTTCGCGTACAACTTCCAATGATATGTTCTTCATAACTTCTTCACTCATTGCGAGAGGATCTTCATCCCAAGGTCTTTTAACTGCCTAACGAAAGAAAAACATTCAAGAGCCAGAGTTAGCTGCAGGACTTCACAGATAGAACAAAATGATTTATACAGAGTGGAAGATGCATAAATACCAGATGCTCCAATCTTTGTTTACTAAACTGAAAATAATTATATTCTACATAAATATGTTGGTGACAGCAAATAAATTATTTAGAATTAGCTAATATAAAAGAGATCTAAATGCTTCATTTTCCAGAAAGGCATCGGGACTGTCCTAAGAACTTGAATCCTTAAGATGAGATATCTTGCATTGAAGAGGTCTACGTGTTTTCCTTCATTGTAAGTGAAAACATCGACGCCATCCCAAGAACTTGAACCCCTAATAATATCAACACTTCTTCTTTTTTTATTTGATAAAATATCAACTCTTCTTTTCTAAAATTATCAAAACATATGGGCACATTATACGCTAGCAACAACTGAAAAAATATGACACAAATTGTACAGAACCTCGGATGTGCAGGCAAGCAACAAAAGATGAAGAATACTTTATGAAATATCATACTTAGAAATGAAACAAAAATGTAAAAACGTTATGTAGGTGGCATCATTGAAAAGATACATGCCTGCTCCATCAAAAATTGACCAAGATCTTTGACTCCAGAACCCTTCAGTCCCGAGATCATGAAATACCTAATATAAAAAGAATGAATCAAAATGACTATTGCTTGTCCAGAAAAAAATTACCAACAAAGAGGGGGTGTGTAATACCTTTCATATCCTGGAAGATCTTTGAACTGTTCAGCTACCTTTAGCAGATCTTTCTTTTTCTCAACCAAGTCAATCTTATTCATACACAATATTCGCTTCTGTTTAGGATTGACTTGTGAACCCATTCGTTCAATTAGTCTCACTACTCTACTGTCAGGCCTATATTATTTTGAATATCGAAGAGACAAAATGATCAGTAATCCAAGCATATTATCATCTATACAAGAGTAAATGCATGCACCAAGTATAACATAGTCACCACATTTTGATACCCATGATGCGAGTTAAGATTTGAAAATGCCACTATTGGATAAACATAAGAAAAATACAAGATGGATGCAAAATTTCCCAATCAGCTATACATAGCTAGAGACACATTTCTGCATGTACATACTTCCAAAAATAGAAATCAGTTAGTTAATGGCAAGTCCTTTGTCAAGAAGTATTCCAAATACAAAAACACGTAGATGAACTAAATAAAAGATGAAGGCAGAAACAATGAAGATTAATGATCAACGCCATGTGATAAGATATAGATGGATATGTATATAGATGTATGTGTGTGGGTGTGGGTGTCCATGCATATATGAATATATATACACACACACACACACGCACATTTATGTAGAGAGAGAGAGAGACTATTCTAGACAAGTTGAGATTAGTTCAAGGGTCTCAGGCATATGAGTGGAACACGTTCTACGGTACTGATCAAACTGTACAACGTAAATCTACATAATATCAATTTATTGAAGCCAGAGTAACAAGTTTATGAGCAATCAAAATGAACTTATACCAAAAGTAGATTGAATAACTTAACAAGTATATAAGCTATTTGATTGAGTATACAACAATGTCATAGGAAGTGGGCCTCCTTGTAGCAAGCAAAGCAAGACCAAATAATTCAAAAGTATCATTATATACAAGCTGAAAGAGTAAAAGAGTTATTTATGACTAACTTGTCAGCTACGAAACCTCAATGCTCCTCATGCATGTCACGAAAAAGTAATATATAAAATCTTCAAAATGACGAGGACAAGTAAAGAACCATGACTTTGATTTTTGAGATCATTTTCCAGCATAAGTTCCTAAAATAAGTAATCGAAATGCAAGAAATACAGAGGAAATAGAGCAAGGTCTCATTAAGGTCAAACAAAAGGATCACCAACCTGTTAAGATGTCTGTGAACATCAAAAATAACTACAAGCACATCATATAGATCAACTGCACTCCATGCACATTGAACACGAACTTTTATGTCTTTATGAGGGTATCCACTCCTGTTTAATGTAAGTCCTGGTGTGTCAAAGAAACACTGTAGACAAGATCAATCAGATATTATCTAAGAATGGCATTTAGTGGGGCTTAACAAACTTTATGTATGTATATAATTATGGATCTCTTATTCTTTATCTTTTCTTTTTAGTTTTTTAAACAGCCACATCCCAATTAATTTGTTCTTCTCCCTTGGAGATTGAAAGACATACTTTCCAAGCTTATAACTATAAACATAAACTCCAAAAGGAACACAACAGCTTTTGTACCTTAAAGAGTTTGAATGTGACTAACAAAATTATTATCGGATGTATATAACACAAGCATTTAGAAATATATGTAAATTAATTGGTCAATTCCACGTTTAGTGTTTTTCAGTGTGATGATTGGACTGACGAGCTGGGGAAGTATCTTTGTAGAAACCCCAAACAAGCTTTGTTATTAATCTATAAGCTTGATGCAACGCCAACGCCCCGAGGTGGAGCGGGGGTTGTTGGAGCTTTAGAACACTCATTAATCTTTGCAATTATTGAAATAAAGAGAGAAAATTAAGGATAAACTCATAATGTGTGAGTTTTGTGATTAAAACATTAGAGAACAGCACTAATGATTAAAAACAATTTTTTTTCACTTATCAAAATAAATTGTAGTTCTAGATTTTAAAAGTACGAATTTTACTCTCTGGATGAACTGCACCTACAAAAATTATATAAGCTAAATTCAAAACAATGAGTTAATACATTGATCTGAAAAAGAGGCATACAATTTGGGTGTTTCCTTTGGTCATCACTCCTAATACTTCATGGGTAGTTGTATTTGTCTTCCTGGAAACTGCAGCAACCTTTGTTCCAACCTATAACAAAGAACAAGCGTAAACAGAAAATACATACTTTTGCAAATGCAATCCTTACAAAATAGTGTCACACGTACGCACTCACTAGACACCGTGCGGGAAGCACAAAAAACTTAAAACATACGAAGCATGTAAATGATGGTAGAATAATTAGAAAAAAATAGTCAATGTACTGCTTCTATTGAAATGATTATCTATATGGATAGCATATAGACAGCATGTTTATAGAGATAGAATATATAGCAAAATCTAAATTGGGTAGTTCAAACTCTTTCAAAATTTAAACACATGCTACCACTCTTACACATGGCAAAACACTGATGACTTGTCTATTTCTTCAAATTTTTCCGAAACCGAAAAAGTGCAGGACTCTCCTCATGGTGTTGATTCTATAATCCAACATATGAAAAAGCAACCATAATGAAGCTAATAATAACGGTATTTCCCAAAATCCTGGACCAGAACAAGTCAAAAGGTTCCACACAATCCTTGTGCCAAAATCAATTATACAACCAGACTATTTAACAGAACCCATAAAGGTAAATCCAGTCGCAATAAATTATAATAAAAAACAATCTCTCGAAAACACTGCCTAAAAGTCATGCAAACAGCATTTAATCATACAACCCCTGAACCACCAATTTAACTATTTACATCCTATTTTCCTACATATGATAATAATAACACAGAAAAAACTAAGCTTCGCCCACAATAAACACTTGCAACAAGTCAATGCACATTAGCTATCAATTGCAAAATGCATAAAGAAGTAGAAGGAAAAATAAACCATAAAATTTGTTAGAGCAGATTTTCCAGCATTGGGGGCACCAATAATTCCAACAGACAAAGACTTCTGATCTTCCTCCTTCACTACCATATTATCCTCCTCTTCCTCATCCTCATCCGCCCTTTCCATCGCAGCCTCAAGCAAAGCCTTAGCCAACACCGCGGCTCGACGCCTCTTCTGTTCTTCTCTCTCCACAATTCTTACACTCTCCTTTACAGAAATTTCTTCACCAAATATTTTCTTATTAGCTCTGTCCCTATACTTCTCATCCCAAGTGGGTTCCTGCCGAGCAGCTTCGGCCTCAGAATCACCACCACCCATGTTGGGTAATTCGTATTGGGTACTATCAAACACTGCGTCACTGTTTTCATCTTCAGAGGTTGAGGAGTTAATGGGGGTTTCTTGTTGAGAAAGGGCTGTGGAAAATGGAGAGAATTTGGGATAATTGAAATGGGGTTTTTGGAGGGTTGAAGAAAGTGTTCGAAAAGCTCTTAAAGCTTTCATTTTCAAGCTAACTCTTAATCAGCTATTAGATTATACATATGAGAACAGACATACAAATCAAAATTATGTCTTTCGATTTCAAGGAAATAGGGGTGAGAGGGTTTTCAAGGGTTTAGCTTCAATGGGGGAGAAAGGGATATATTGGTCATTTTTTAAATGTTGAAGCTTCAGGGTTTATGAGTTGTTTTGAAGTGGGCTGTTATTTATGATGATAAGCCATTAACTGTTGTTCGGCCTACTATTTAAGGAGGATGGGTTAACATTTTTAATGCCTATTTTTTAGTTAAGTTTCTTTTTTATTATTTGTTAATTTTGTTTTTACTACTTTAGCTAGAATCATTTTTTAGTATATTACTGTTTTTCCTAGTTTAAAATTGTACTTGGAAAAAAAAATTATATCTAGTTTTTAGTTTGAATTTCTTAATAAGTAAAAAAGAAAAGTAAGAAAATTTGACCATTTTGCTTGCCAAAACTTTTTGTTTAAAAATAGATGGGATTTGTTAAAAAACCAAATAATATAAGCAAATCTCTTATAATTTCTATTATATTATCTATTAACAAACGCAATAAAATTTAATTTTAAGGATAAAACATAATAATGTAAATGTAAATGTAAATCTTAAATTTTCTTTTTATAAACTAAAAAATAACATTAAAAAAATGATTAAAAAATTTATATTCGTTTCTTTTATATCCTAATTTAGGTGACACATTCTTTTCTTTTACTGTCAAGAACTCAGATTGTTCTTGATCACAAATCTTGTGAGCATCCCACCATGAGATTCTTTATTTTGTTCACATCAGAATCTTTCTGGTAAGACTATGAAAGTCCAAACTCAGCCCCATACTTGTATCATATGACATTGAAAAAATGGAAATGTATACAAATCTGATAAACAATTTCAAACTAATGTACCCAAAAAATGAGAATCCATTTTCTCAATTTTGGATATCCTAACTGAGAAACTATTTTCAAATCCATGTACTGAAAATCATCATAATCAAGAAAGTTGAGATATTATATTAAACCCAAACTAATTTGTTGTTTCAAAACTTCAACTTTCAAAACTAAACTCTCATCTTGAAATGGATGGAACATAATAGAGAGAGCAGGAAACAGAAATAGGTACATTATATTCTAGATTATAGTTCACTTTTGTATTGACTCCATCTATTAAAATCATCTTCACTGTCTGAAGACTTCACAGGACTGCGCGCTGCAGGGATATCTTCGGTATGCTGAACTTCTCCTTGCTCAAACTGCTCAGTTTTTTCTGCCTCAAACTGCTCAGGCTTCGTTACATCCTCCTGCAAATGTCAACATATTGCATATCGAAAATATATCAGGTGATGTATGGATTGCCAAACTTACTCGGGTTGGCTTAATTACAAGACTCCCAACACTTTGAACAAGATCAAATGATGTTGGGCGATAAACTGTTTTTATTCAAGTAGTTCAAAGCCATCTCATCATCCAACACATTCACAATTTAGCTTGGTTAGGTGAGAATTGATCAGAAACTAATTATTAAAGGACTGCGAAACTTATTTTGCAGCTATGTTATAGGCAATGTAACTTTCTGTGAAATTACCTCCCCCACCCCCACCCCCCCAAAAAAATAAATAAATAAATAAATACAAATGTCTTTCTGTGTAATATACAAACTTAAAAAGAAAACAAGAAAAGTATAGAGAACCATACGTTAGTTTCAGGAGCCACCTCCTCTGGCTCTTCCCCTGTTAAGCCATCCGAGTCTTCTCTATTGGAGTTCTGCCTTCTCTCAGCAGCAGCTTGTTTGAGACGCTCAACCACTAGCTCAAAGTGGGAATGATCTGGAAGATAATAAATTATCAAATACAATTTCCAAACTTGCTCTATACCTATATATTATTTGGTGAACTTTCTGATTTAAATATACTCCTTTGACATAACTTGGGCGTGAATTAGGACATGCACACACAAACATTACTTATTAAGTTATTTTTCAGGCTAGTTTAGGGTTGCAACTAGTTTGCTACATATAATGGATCCCAAGACCAAAACTGAATAAATATGGATGTTTTTGTTTCCTAGCCTACAATGCCTAACGAGGTGTATACTTCTCATTTGTACTAGCAAAACAAATGTTCCAACATCTTTGTTTTCCCAGTTTTTTATTTGTTTAGCAATAGGTTGTGGACCTTTGATCTTTCTCCTCTACAAACCATGCAAACACTAGACACCCTAAAGCAGTGCTGCAAAGAATTTAACTCAAATCCAATATCCAACAGTTAAGAATAGTTATTTAACCCAAGCATCCAAGGGGGCAATTTCAAAAGGACCACAAGCTTTTAAAGAATATAGCTAGTCCATAAATGGATACAGTTTTTTTTTAATGTTAAATGGATACAGTTGATCTATGATTAAGTTGCAAGTGATTATTAAGGTTCTTATCCGAGGGGTAAGGTTAAGACTTGGAAAATGTTATAAGTTGACCAAAAGGATAAACTTCTGTTATTCTGGATATAAAAATATATAAAGAAGACTACATCTAATTCGTCTTAACCTTACCCAGGGATACTACAAGATAGTGTCAACGTAATTCGTCTCCAGAGTAATAAGAACACTCCTTTACAACAAACAAACTCCTACCAACTCGCTCAACAAACAAACCCCCAAAAATCAAAACCATGGATAACCCAAGGGAATCCCTAAATAAGTTATAGGGAGTGACTGCACCTCATGTCACACCATTGACACATTAATCTAAGAAGGTAACTATCATTTTTAACTCCCACAAGACTAAAGTTAATTATATTTAGTCTAAGAAGATTCAAACCAAAAAAAAATATTCCGAGTCCGAAAATAAAGTACACCGTTACTAATGAGTAATGAATAAAAGAATATGTTATTATTACCCTTTCTTAACGACAAGATCTATTTCGCATGTCTCTGTAAATCAAATTAAGTCCAAATACTCCTAATGACATTCCTCTTGCCCAAATAAATTTTTAAATCCACACATCAATGAAAAGAGAATACGGTCGGTTCAATATCAATAAAATGTGAGTTTTATGTGTTCTAAGAGAATTCAGCTAATCCAAACCGGTTTTAACTGGTTTTGTTAAGTTTGATTTGGAATTACCCTTCAAATGATCTGGTTATGGATTGATTTTGGTTAATACGTTTAAAAATGTTTGGTTAATGGATATAAACAAAAATTGGACAGTATAAACCCTCATATTCAAACTAATATTGATCAAGTGAAATCATCAAAGCAAAATAGTTTCTTAGTAGGTGCATTGCTAAATCCCCTAGTTTAGAGTTTATACGTGCATGGAATTGAACAATTATTATTATTATTATTATTATTTTGATAAGCCATGGTTTCAAACTAATATCATCAACTGAAATCACTAAAACAAGATTATTTCTGGTAAGTTAGTACACTTGTTGCTCAATCCTACTCGTCTTGGCTTAGTTCCATTTTATCATGTTTAAAGTGGGAACTAGTTGATCAGTTTGTGGAAAATATAGATAACGAAAAGTTCTAGTGCAATTTCCAAACAAACAGGATAACTAGCCAAAATATTTTAGAACTGCATACATCTTCGGATCTTCCTACATATTGTTAAATTAATCTGACAAATTGATCTTCATTCCATACTTTTCCTTGAAGAAACGCATAGAAATCATATATTGATAAACAGTTAAACATTTTGTTGCGTTGATAATTTAATCAACCTTTCAAAGAAGATACAAATGAATTTATATTCCCTCCATCCAACATGTAAGAGCATTTTCTTTTCATTTTGCATTTATTGGCTTCTTATATTTTGGAGAGAGAAAGTATATTATATGGGGAGAGAGAGAAACAAAATGAGCATATTTTACCTTTGGAGCGATTAGTGACAGCATCATGAAGTCTCATAGGGTGCTCACGCTCTTCTTTCTTATACTTCAATTTTATTTGCTTACGAGTCCGACCAGGGAAAAGTTCAGCTATCATTGATAGATCTGTCCCGAATTGCTGCACAGCCTGGTATTCAAATAGGTATGAGTTGAAACAGTACATGATCAATGTGGGAAGGGGAGCATATTACAAACCTTGCAGGTGAATCGAGTTTTAAAATTTTCTTTTACTTCTGCCACTGTAACTGGAAAACTATAAGATCCAAAATTTAGCTAGTTTTCAAGAAGTCTCTTTTATCAATTTGAAATTCCATGACTTGGTTCAACACATTCCCATGGTTCCATTTACCAACACATTCCAATGAGCAGTGATATGGATCATTATTAAATGGTTTTATTATTATGCCCATACATTGACTCTTCCCATTTTTATGGTGATTGTTTGATAAATACAACTCCTTCCCTAATATAATAAGAATATAAAATGACAAAATCTTCTTTTTTACCTAAAAATAAAGATCATATATGTCAAATGGTATTGAAGATCACAAGGGCTAGCTCTTTCCTTCAACTTTTCACCATTTTTGGGTGAAAAGAGATCTAATCTTGACCCAAGGGGAGGCACTCCTCCACTTTTACTTCCCCTATGTTTTATCTCTACCAAACAAGAGGAACACCTCTTTTCCTTCCATTTTTACTTCCACCCCAACTAGACACTACTTCAGCTCATCAAATGCAAGGTCAGGGAATCTATCACTCCTAGTTTACCACTCTTAATATTTTTATCAAATTTGTCGTGAACATTGAGGTTACCCACCACAGATTAGAGTTTTTTTTATTATTTATTTGTTAGTTAAAAGATAGAACTGATAATAATTCATATGCCTTCAGTTTGAACATTTAGCTAAAAGTAATTTTGCATATTATGAATTTCAAAATTCCAATTCCAAGAGTTTGTTCAAGTCTTCAAGAACTTTCAGCTCCATCATAACGGGGAAAAGACAAGGTTTTGTGTCTGTATCAAATTAATGAAATTTTCAAACAGAGTAGGTGTCTCAAATATCATTGCATAAATAAGAAAAGTACTCGGGGAAGACAAACCTCATAGAACAACTCAGTATCTTGTTTTGTCCATCTTCCGCGGGGTGTTTTGTTCATGTGAGTATGGTAGTTAAAGTAGGTTGAACTCTCTTGAACCGTTTCATGTTCTTGTTCATCATTAGACTCTCGGCCTTGTTCTGAAGCAAAGGCACCATCATCTTCATCGTAATGAGCAGAAGAATTAGCAGCGCTGCCCCATATAAAAATATTAATATAAATCAGTAGGACTTCTTGCCTCAATAACTTGTTATGGTTTTCACATTCAGAAGGTTAAATAATTTTATCACTCAAGTTTTCAACAGTAGTAGGAAAAATTCTTGAGAGTCGATAAATGAATGAACTGACAAGTCTGGTGTATAGTCTATTACACATATTCATCATGCTAGAAGAAATCAGGTTTCAAATTAAAAGGTTCTCTGATAACAGATAACCCATAGGTAATTGGTTCCATGGAAATTGTATTTTATGAACTAGTGGACTATCAGTGACTGTAAGAACATGGGCGAGTATCTTAGAAAAAGATACCAAACCGGATATGAGAAAACAAGAACAAAAGATCAAAAATGGTTGAAGTTAGTTATGTATCTACAATCATTTTCACGTCACCATAGACAGAGAGCAACCTTTTCAAATATCATCACAATTCAAAATAATAAAGAGACAATAATTTATTTTCTTGTTACTTCAAATAAAATAAATAAAAGAAAAATAATAAGCAGTATGAAATTATAGGTACTTTTCGGGAGACTTTTATCAGTTATAACAATAAAATCATAAAGTGAATAACACAAGTCTGGCCAATTAGGGGAAAAGGCCAACAAATGATTGCAGGAGGGGTGTCACCAATTTTGGTTCAGTCAGTAATTAAAATTACATATATTCAGCTGCCTACTACAAAATGTTCACATCCCACACTAAGGAACAAGAAGCCTTCATGTCACTGGGCTGGAATGAACTATCTACTATCAAGAGGCAATAAAAAGTTGACCCCAAAATAATTTGATTAGACAAATTGCAATCTCTTCATGAGTATTGAAAGTGGATCCTTTACAAAAATAAAAAATAAATAAATTTAATACCTCTGATTCATTAATGGTGTCCCCGATGTCTGTGGCATTTTTTTCTGCACAAGAGAATTGAAGATAGCCAAGCAAGAAGATAAGAAATTATGACTATTTCCATTAAAAATACAAACAAAAACTAATCCAGAATATGAACTGATATCCATCATCTGAGAAAAGAGAATTGCCAAGCCAGAAGACAAATGAAAACCAAAGGGTATACCTACCGCTGTCCACTCTCTGTACTCCCCAAGCAGAATGATATCCCTAAGTGCCAAGTTTGAGATCTCAATCTCATCGTCCGGGGTTTTAAGCCAGTCCTTGTCTGATACAAAAAAAAAGGAAAAAGAAAGAAAAGGAATTTGGTAAAAACAACAAAAAATATATTCATTATACTACAAAACCTTACCAAAAAATCCAGTTACCAAATCTTCCACGCTTTCGAGTCGAGTGAGAAAACTTTTTTGACGGCTTTTTGCTCGACCGATCTGATACTTCATCGGCTTTTTTACGCTTTCGAACTGGTTTTTCATTCTGAGGAACAGTTTTCTTAGACTTCCCTCCCACTCTTGTCTGTTGAGGTTCATTTTCCAATTGATATTCCTCGTCAGTATGATTATCCTCGTTTACAACAGAACCACTACGACATTCAGCTGCAGACTGCCCACATTCAAGAACCTCATCCTCAGACTCATCTACAAGTTGATGGACATGTAACCGTTTACTACGGCGCAAAGTTCTACCAGCTTCCTCCTCTTGACCAGGTGTGGAGATTTGTTGGTGCTTTACAGAAACTTCTGATAACATTTCAGTCGTTCTTTCTCCCCTCTGGAAAATCTAACCCCAGATTACGTAGATTGAGTAAAACATATAAGATAAAAATCCAAGAAACAGCATAGGACCAGGCTAGCCTAAAAAAACAGATAATTTTGTGCCTGCAGAGAATAAATGCATAACAAACTGCAAAAAGTATCATACATTTGCAGAAATTTCAGGAACAGTTTCCGGGTGTTCTCCAGGGATGGCAGCATCTGAGTGAGAAGTCCCTATAAGATTTGCCGGTTCGTCATTTACTGGGAGATCAAATGTAGGATCCGTGGGGATAGAATCATCAAATTCCAAGGATGAGAAATCAATTACATCATCGGGTGGGATTGCAGGAATAGAGCCCTCATCCAAGTAATCAATTTTAGAAGGTTCTGGCATAGCATCATCTGGACAATAAACAGATTCAGCAGCCCCTGGATTAGAAACAGTAGCACAGTGTTTGTCTTTAGGAATTTGTGTTTTGGGCTTGGATTGGAAATTCCCATTCTACAGTCCATTATACAAGATGGAGTCCAAGTCCATAAAGAACTGCAAACAGTAAAAGAAGCAAAGAAATAACACAAGCACATACCAGTAGTAGTAGTCAACTCGGGCATAGTATCTAGAGTTTCCAGGCAAGGATGAGCCTCTACTTCCTGAACCCATGTCAAACAAAGTTCATCAATAAAATAATATCATAAAATTATTTGGGATGAAGAATATAGGTCATCACCTCGGTTTCCATCCTTCCATTCTTAACATGAAAATCTCCAACCGCATTCGAAATAGCAGATTCCTCACAGGTTAAAGGATCTCGGGACACAGGAACTTCAGGAGATGAGCAAGAATCGGCAGTATTACATACCTGCAGTGTCTGATCAACAAGAGAAATGTGTGCACTACCAAATCCAACTTCTGCATTCCTCGAAGCAGCAACATGAACAGTTGGTGTCTCTGAAGGAAGAAGAAAACTTTTAGCTTCAGAATTTACACGACATGTAGAGAACTTGTTCTCCGGGTTTGCCGTCGTGTCAACCTCACGAAGAGACCTATTGCATACTATACCAATATAACCTCTAGCTACTAACTAAAATAAGTGAGGTGAAGAAGACATAATACATAGAAAGGGTCCATGCTCACCTGTAATAGTTGTAGATTGAGGAAGAAAACCATCAAGTATTCCCAACCCAGAGAATATGTCCCCATTCTGAAAGTAACAGTACGTAAAATCAAATTAAACCAGTATACAGAAACTAGAAATTTAAAAGTAAATAAAAAAAAATTAACCTCTCCCTCTGATTTTCCAAAGCAAGAATTCCAATCTCCATCGTCACCCATTATAGCCTCCGAGTGCAAGCTAACTATGGGACCCATGCTCTCTCTAGCAGCAAGATGCTCTGATGAATGGTTCATTAATCCAGAGCTTCTTTTGTCATCAAATAGAGTAACTCCTACAAAATCATCTGCATTGTTCTCTGATGCCTTTTCGGTTCTTAGAGTTTCAGTCAATTCATTCTCTGCAATGGTGACAGACTGAGTAGACTGTATGGACTGGACCGATGCAGATGATTCCTTTCTTGGTTTGAGTTTGGCCTTGGGTCGAAACTTGCCACCAGGCCTAGCTGCAGTAAAATTTTGTAACATTAGTTCAAAACAATGTAACACGAATAAACCATAGGTCCATAACAAGTTAACAACAATTGGATAATTACAAGAAAGCTGACTTACCATTGTTTGCAGCACCATCTGAAAAAAGATCATCAAACGGATCTAATTCGAAACCCATTGAACTCTCCTAACACTAAAAGAATTTTCTGGTTAACATAACTGAAATATTATTTAAACACATTACATCAGTATCATGAGTAAAAATTATTAATTATCACCTTCCGGTGCTGATCTCTCAAAGCTAGAATGCTAACTTTTTCCTAGCTCACGTTAAAACATACCAATGCAGATTGCTTGTACCAAGATCATAAACTGAAACAACATGCAAGAGATGAAGTTGTTAAATCATGTACATATCATGTGTCACAAGATACAAAGTAATTCACTACACAATTCAGTATTTGCATTTGCTAAAAATAAGTATCTGATTAATATCAACGGTACATATCAAGTTGACCCTAAAGGCCCAAAAATGTAACCTCTACTATGAATTAAAAGTAATGATCCATAAAACTGACATCTCTTGCTATAAAAAGAAGAAGATCAAACCATCTTGTTAATTCAAAATGGTCTTCGGGTGGCTAAAGGCCAAAAGCCAATCAAGTCAAGTTATCATCTGCACCATCAAAGTTCTGACAGAAATAATCTCAAATCCAGAGTAGGCCGCCAAGCTATTCCAGTTCCACCATAGCATTGGGTATAGTTAGAAGAAGCAACTAAGAAGTTTCAGTCCTATATTAACCTACATATGAAGCATTGCCAAGTAGAAATTGTGCCCAAAAAAAATCTTCAATCAAAATTTGGGTCGAGACATTACTTGTCTCCCGCTAAGAGCGTACTCCAAGAGGATCTGCATAAATTTCTAAAGATGGTTTCTAAAACCATTAAAATTTTCAGATGGCCAAATACAAGTTAAATATGTGATTCTAATAAACTTAACGGGGCACTATCTGAGACAGCTATGAGAATAATTTATCAGAAAAGATCCAATTTTCTAGACTAAAACCACTAGACAACTATGGATACATCAACCTTTGTCCATAGAAAGTGTAGAACAAGTGTTGGTTCACCTTAAAAAGATAAATGGGGAAACTACCTGTCATAGTCCCAGGAAGAAAATCACGTAAAGGCCCGAATTGACTAAAGTAACGACAAGTCATGACATATACCAATCACTTTGTCTCTAAAACATGTGCATTTTCATTTAAAGAGCCACATGGGGCACCAAATATAAATCTACACTAGCTTTCTAACCCGTGCAAGGCACGGGTTTGTGTTTTGGTTGGTTGCTGGGACTGTTTGAATCTCGCTGAGGTTGTTAGACGAAAAAAATGATATCAAGTCAACTTGCTCTATAAAGTCAGAATTTTGGGTAGGCTTTAAGTCCAATACAAAAGGATCAACACATTGGACATGCCAAAAATGGCTAGAAGATATAAGAATTAATTTAAACTGAAATATGGCAATGAAGAAGAAAATTATTCATTGACAGACCTTAAGGAGTCCTTGCAAACTATTTACACATTTGCAAACTATTTACACATTGTACAACAGTACATTTTTGTTTGTTGCAAACGGCAAGTATTTGTTACTGAAAAACTTTATCCAAAAGGATTGGATAAAGAACAATGCAAACACAAACATCTTTCACGGGAGCAATTCAGCTTTAACTCCTACGAAAACTCAAATGAAAAAGGAAATCACATCATTATCAGTAGGACATTATGAAAACCCAATTACGCTGTAATTTGAAGATGATAGACAAACTCCTCCATAAGCTCAACGTGCGAAAACGACTGTTGAAATAGAACTCATACATAAGCTTGTCTATATAATACTCCCTCTTCATATAATCTCTAGTGTTTTAACGAGTCTAAGACTTGACTTATACAATGATGCTTACTATGTGCAAATCACTCCGTGAAATCATACAATTTTTAAACCATGGTTGAACTGATCTCATCAACAACCACCATGCCAACTCCATGATGGGATTAGCTGAAATATGGCACAAGAACTATATCTAGAGGAAGAATTTGATAAGGATGCAACAATACTTTTGCGTTTTCAGTCACTTCAGTAACTAATGATGTGTCAAAACAACAAATTTTGCATAAAACATCTGCAAAACAATTTCCGAATATGAATTTAAGCATGTTGGAGTTACTTGACTTGAAGGTAATCAAGTTAGTGTTCATATTCTTGTGGATGGAGGTTTATAGTAATTTATGATAAACAATGCAAGTACTTACCCATATGATTATATAAGGTTGCAGAATGGTTGTCCTTTAGAAACTTTCTAATTGTACATATATATTGTGTATATATAGTATAGGGATATATTCCCATTTAGATTCTTAGATGGCACAGTAATGAGGGCATAAAGGAACTACACTACATATTATCACACATGTAGTAAATCATAATGGTGAGAGATGGAAAATCACAGGTCATTAGATTGGTAATGCCGGAGAATGTGTTATATATAGGTCAGAGTTTTTATAGTTAATTTAGCATTGCCATTACCATAAGATACTACAACTAAGTGTAAAAAAACAAAGTAAATAAAAAATATTTTTCCAGAAAAAATGAACGCCAGCTAAGAAAAGACTAAGAACATATGGTATTGAATTTTCATCAAAAACCTGAAGTGCACTCCTCAATTATACTCAGTTCACATACCATTATCAATTTTATAAAAATGTGTTCGCGATACATTGGGAACTATACACACAAACACATATACCTTTTATGTATGATCTAAATAAAAAGGAACGATCTCTACAACCATAAAACTAAATAAAGCAAATGTATTAAAATTTTAGAGTTGTATATGTTGCTAAGAATAATTTTAAGTCAATACAAACATGGGTAATCTATACCCCGAAAATCGAATACAAGTGCATCATATTCAATATATATATATATATATATATATATATTTATGTATATATATACTATATATATTTGGGTATGAAAATTTTGACCCGAGGATGGGGACGAAGGAGATAGGAGGAACCGTGGAGACACAAACAAGATAGTTGTCACTGTCGATTATGTCTTCATCATGTGAGGAATCTTCATCCGTACTGAACTGAGGGGGCGTGTAGCTGAGCTTGGTGAAAGGCCAGACCAAACAGATCCAGCCGCATATCTCGATGCCAGCATCAACATCGACAATAATTTGTAGTTTATTCCTCGCCACTTCAAAATGGGGAGATGTGTTAAAGTCATCACCAATGTTGAATATGAAGCGGAAACTCTTCTTTACCCATCCAATAGTCACAGTAATTTAATTTAGGTTCAAACATTCTTTTACTTATAACGATGGCTTTGTGCCACAAATAGATGTTGTATTCCTCCCGCCTTATGAATTTATTTTCAAGAGAAATACTTAAAAATTGTCAGTTAGTTACCTTAAAATTCATCAAACTGTGGATACAGCAACCTATAGTCACATCTAATATAATTCTCTGCATCTACAAGTCTAAATTTTCTTTGGGGTTCTAGGTTGAATGTGTGATTTTATCAATAATTAAGATGCAGCATAATAAAATTATTCAAGCAGGATAATTAGGATAGGTTTACCATTTACACGGATGCCATCATCTGATCAGTTTAGGGATTCACCTAACCCCAAAAAAAAGGAGGAAAAAAAAACACTTCTGAAGCACTTGCAGTAATTCTCACGAAATTGTAGACAATCAATAATGCCCAGTTGAGATACAAATAGCAATTCATAATAATACCGAGCACCTTGATTAGAATTAAAATTAGATGACTTAGGGCCTTATCTCCAAAGTTGTTCCTTGATTTTGCATGCGTCATTTTGCTATACACATGCTGTAAACTACTTCAGTAATTGAGCATTAACACTGACCTTAGATTTCATATGAAGATCCTATGGGAGAGAGGAATAAATGATGAATATTAGAGAAGAAAAGGCAACACACTCAGAAGCTTTTGAAGGGTGAGATAAGAAGATGAGACATAGAGATGTGTCTGTTATGTCTAACATGCCCTAAGGCTCGGCCCAAAAAATTGAGTTGGAACAACCCCACTTGGACGAAACCCGGACAAAAAAGTCAGGGACGAAATTTGGTTGGGGTTTTATATTGTTTAGTTGATTGATTGATAAGAGAAGAACAAGCAGCATTGGCTTTGGCATAATAATATTAACTCAGAGAAAGCAGCTCTCATTCAAGAAATATTAACACCAACTTGTCTTTCCAATTCCAATCCATACCCACATAACTGAACAACTACAACAATACACCCTGTTTGGTTCCAGATAAATGTAAGCAATTGAAAACGAACCCATATATTTCTTAACAATTTTAGCAATTTAACGTAATCCCAGAAGAAAAAAATCCAATCTTTCAGACTTTATAATATATTATTTTCAGAAACTTTCCCAAATTGAAAAAAAAAAAAAAAGTATTAGAGGAGAGAGAGAAAATACACTTACGTGGAGAGGAGCGGCGGGAGCTGCTGCTGTGCTGTGCTACGGTGGGAGTGGGGCGGCTGGTCGGATAGAGTGGCGAAAGAGAAAGCGAACTGTTTTTGTCTCTACGCTCTATCTTCAACAAGATTCGAACCTCTCTTCCTCTCAGTCTCTCACTGTGGAAACAAATCTTACAGTTTTATACATGTTAAAAATTTCATAATCAATTTAAATTGAAAAAGGGTTAACTATAAAAGTGATCCTCAAAGTTTCACCAAAAAATAAAAATAAAATTCAGCCCCAAAATATCAACTTCTCAATTTTATTTCTTCAGGTTTTTAAGAAAATTTTAGAAATTTGTTTCGTTTTTATGTATAGGTCAAATTTTGGCCAAAATTCTAAAATTACTAGTAATTATATCATGCATATCTACGTAACCTATATTATTGTATTCATATGGAATGGGTCAAATGTGTATGTAATTATATAAAATGTGAGTTATGACCAATAATTTTAACAGAGTGTTTAAAAAATCGACTTTACAATAAATTTAAACTTTTAGAAATACAATTGAGAATGTTGGTATTTTAAGGCTAAAAATAAAATGTTGTGAAAATTTGAGAGACGCTTTTATAGTTAACCTTAAAAATATATAAGGCAAAATACGACTTATCACATATAGTTTACCTATTTTTATTTCTATAGTCGTAGGTCTTGATATTTAAAAATGTTGTTTAATCACATATATGTAAGTAAACGACCTTTTTATTTTTAAAAATTTTCATCTTGGCAATATAAACAATAATGTGTATTATTTATTTTCATTTAAAAAATCACGAATTTGTCAAATATATTGATCAAACAAAGTTGATTAATATAAATAAAATTAAAATATAATATACAATTAATTTGTGTAAACATAAAGTAAAGGATGAAGGTAAATGTGTCATTTAACACATTCCATTAATTATATGTTAACACGTGATCATGTGATAAGTAACATTTTCTTTGACTTAATAATATTCAGCCTTTTGACTCTCTATTTTTTTTTTTTAAAAAAAAAAACTATTGGTGGTGAATCACAAAGATGGATAAACTATAAGTAATAATTGTATTTTATCCACAAATATTGATACACCACACAATAAACTATAAAGAGGATTTCATTTATTAGACTTAAACCTGATTAGCTAAATTGTTTCCAATATATAAGATCATTCAAATCAATACAATGAATATTGTAAATTCTGTAAAGATAGTACAACCACTTAGAAGTTCATTTATTTTATAAATTTTTTTAATTTTAAATTAAAAAATTATTTCAAATTAATTTCCATAAGTCAATAATGATTAGAATGGAGAACAGAACGTATATCATCTCCGAGAGTATTAGACTCTTCTTGTGGACAAGAATATCATTTCAGTCTGTCACACACCAAAAAATAAAAATAAAAATAAAGGGAAAAAAACAGCGCAATCAATATTATAAATACAAAAACATCATGTCAAAGTGTTCACTGATATTCATGAAACTCAAGGGTCTAAAGAAACTCAATATATCTATAAAAGTGCACTAAATAAAATTCTACATCAAGAAAAGAAATATTCTCACTTTCTCATATAAGCCTGGCTAATGATTGAAAGAATCACTTTCATATATCCTCTCTTTCAAGAATACAACACAATTGAAAGAACTGGGTCAAGGCTCCATCAGAACAAGCAACTAACAAATTAGGAATTGCTCTTACAGATAAATTATTCCTGAATTGTAAAACAACATCTGGAGAAAATTTTAATACAGAACTCGACGGCTCCAAATCTAAAAAGCCATCCTGCCAGCAAGCCTGCTTTCTGATATCCTTCTGTCAATGGCAGCATCGATAGAACTCATCTGAAACATGGAATCACCACAATAATGAGAAGTTTAAAAAAATAAATACACGACCATCAATCACATTGTTGAACAAGTTTAAACATTACAGCTCGCTTTTATGCAAGAGATACTGAACTTTGCGAAAGAAGCTGACCTGCGCCAAGTTTGAATTCACTGTTTGAACGTAAAAGTAAATTTGACGATGATAAGAATGGGAAAAAATCGCTTGGGTGACGCTCTTGTTCCACCCAAGTCATCCCCACAATTAATATATAACAAAGAACAAGAAAAATTATCTAAATAGCAAATACATACACTCTGTTCTTAATGGAGCAGGATGTATGTCCGAGATTCCTCGAGTTGATCACAGCAAGCTAGTCAGAATTGTAATAACTAACTACCAGCAAAATAAAATAGAATACCTACTTGAATCTTTGATGACCAGAAATTTGGTGTGATTGCTTGACAAGCAGGGAATGGCCAAATAATATAAAGAACCGATCAATTAACGGGGTTGAAAGTAGAAAGATACTAACCAAAGGCTCGAATATTCTTTCCAGTGTGTGCTTTATTTTTGAAGGAATATAAAGAAGTGAAATTACATACAGAAGTACCTTTATAATATGTAACAATGCGAAAACAACTGAATCTGAAGGCAAGGAAGGTAACACCTACTCATCCGGTTAGATGTGAAAAGCAACTCCATATCCACTTGAAAGAATTATAGTTCAAGGTAATCATAACTTACCTGGCTAGTTTCATCATGCACCTGATACTTTGGTAAGGACATTCTTCTTTCCTCCTGTAAATATTTCCCAACATTACCAAGTGTAACAAATCCACAACGACAATTGGAGGAACTGAATCCTAGATACATCAATTTGACGATAAACTACTTACCATGGACAATGCCTCATCATCCCAAACTAAATAGACCTCATTTGTGGCTGGCTGGGGAGTTTTATTTGAAATTACAGGAGGGGGTCCAATTGAAGGGCCACCAGTGTTTGGTCCAGAGGCATAAGAATGTGAATTTACTAATGTTCCACCTACAAAAATAAACAATAAATATGCAATTATAATTAATATTCTCTCCAAAATTTAACATTGTAAACTGATGCAAACGAAACCACAATGATGTCATCGGTATAACTTCAATTTACATAATACCAACTGTTAAGGAGCCAATTCGGAGTAAAGATTTTTCTTTTTCAGTTTTCAAGCTGTTTTCTTTAGAAAGTACTTGAATATTTGATTTTTGACGTGAATGATTCCTCCTCTATTTATGAAAGACAGCACAAGAGAGATCCAATCACATGTAGATACCTATTTGTGACAAGAATTTTAAGGCCTAATCTGAACTTTTGAGAGGCAGAGGCCTAACACGATATATAATTAAATTATAGTAATGCTAAGGGTCTCAAATTTTTGGTTTCAAATGGGTCTCAAATGACATGGCATTGAATATTTTAATGGTAATTTCTTGCATAGCCAACCATATGAGATCTATCCAACCAATGTTATGGTGACACGTCATTTGAGACCCCTAGCATCACCCATTAAATTAACACAATAATTATGTATATAAATATAATACAAGTATAAAAGGAATTAGACTTGAGCTATGTTTGGCAACTCAATTCTAAGCCTATGAATTGGAATTGAGTGCCAAATTTAATTACATTTCGATTTTATGGAATTGTGAATGTGATTTCAATTCCAAGTTTGGAATTGAGTTGCCAAACAAAGCGTCAGCAACATCAATGCATTCAGTTATAATATACTACAGTACCATAGGAATTAGGGGGACGGGACAGCAATAAAGTATGAAGCATGAGGATACTGAGTGTAATTAACCCTAAACTACCAATGAGTTTGATGTCTAAAAGATCGTGATCATTCTTTTGCTAAATTGTCTAAGGATCCTAACTAACTTAATACCAAATGATTAAAAAGAAGATAATTTAAGAAATTCATTCGTGTAGTATGCCAACAACAACAGGGCCAAACAATGGTTGTGAAAACCACTAGCTTAGTATGATAACAGTACTTCTCAAAGAACAATATAAACTTTATTTTGATGAAAATTTTGGAACACAGGATCCGGACACAACTATGATCCCTTTCACATTTGAAAAAACTCTCATGTCACAAATGTGTTATACATCAGTTAATTAAGACAAAATCAATAGCACATAGATTTTGCAAAATCATTTAAAGCAGTTGATGGAGTAAAGAAAACTCAAACCTGGAAAGCTTGGGGTAAGGTAGCTGCTTGCAAATGATGAATTGTTGCTCGTGTGCAAGTCGATCGAACTTTTGACATCTGCAGAAGAGCTCAATGGAACACTTGTTGAAAGCGTAGGAGCAGAAAATGGAGAGCTGTGACTAGGCATATTACTGTTGTTGTTAGCAACAACAGGAAACAACGGTTGCGATACAGGAACAGAAGGTGCAGATGCAGGAAGTCCAGGAGGAACGATCGCCAATGACTGTTGAAGCCCCAGTGATGCACTTGATGGTATAGGAGGCCTCAGATTCTGTACAGGGAATAAAGGTTGCTGGGCCAATCCCAATGGTCCAGGAGGGGGAACTGATACGGCTGGACGCTGTGGGAACCAAGGTTGGGGACGTGGTGGAAATGGCCAGCCAGCAGGCGGCAATGGTACTGCTGGATTATAACTGCATGCAAACAAACAGAGATATCCAAGTAAAAAACCGTTTCCACATTCTCAATGTTTATAGATATGAAGAATTCAATTTGCAATAAATGAGCAGAGAGCATTTTTTTTCTTCTTCAGATACAGCAGTCTCAACAAGCCAGTCAACCGAATCATCAAAATTAACTAAAGAAAATTTTACATCTTTGACATAAAAACTTTCGAAGAAAATTAGATTGGAACAACTGAAAATGGGAAAACAAAGGCATTGACAAGTTTAGCTAGTATTTCGAAGGTTCCTCGTAGCAACACAAAGAAATTTCTAAGAAATAATACAAATATGCAATTAGAGCTAACCACATCTTTATTCAGTTGTATAATCACAATCCATGACAAAATACAAAAGGGATACTAAATCAACGGTATTTTTTTAGTGTTCATCATCAAAAGGAAAATGCAGTTGTTAAATGTTTTCAATAAAAGTACGAGTAATGGACTGGTTCCCTCGGTGTTTCTTCTCTACCATGACGAATCAATTGTATATGAATTAGCACCACCATGCCCACACAAGTGTCATCCCAAAATGCAGGAATCATAAGAGATTACCCCTTTTTCTAATTTAATTAAATGATTAACATTGACTGATACCAAAAGGGGAAAAAAAGAGGGGGGTGGGGGAAGGGGAGGGAGAAAATACAATCACTTTTCTCCAAACAACATATGCAGTAAAGTGTAGCAGGAAGACTTGGGAAATATTCACGAAAACTTACAATGGCGGCATTGTGCCTAAAGTTGTCGGAGGAGGATAACGAATGCCTAGTGATCCTGGTACTACACCACCACCAACTTGCGAGGATGGTATGTCCACTTTGGCCAATTTTGATGGGGTATCTTCATCTGCAAGTCAAACAGAAGTAATCATATAGTAAACCAAATATTATGTATAGATTATAACCGGCACAATAGCTTCCTGACATTAGTACAATCATTCTCACAATGGTTTTGATGTAAAACAAAAGTGCTCAGTTAAAAAAGATGGAAAAAGAAAAAAAGAATAGTTTCTGCCACCATCTGAAATTCTAATCCAGGTTATTGAATATTGACATCCAACCGGATCACCATCAGGCTGTGAAAATACCACAAAACTTGAAGAAAAAAAAAAGGGACCTTCATGGATTACCTTAAACTCAACTACTGCACCTTCAACTAGCTATTCAAGTCCTCCATATGTTATATAATAAAGGACATTAAAATTAAAAAAAATTAACTCCAAACTCTGGATTCCTAAAAACTGAAAACTCAAGCTAGTCATGTGGATTTACAAAACACCTTGATCTATAAACCAAGAATGAAGCAAATCAAATCAATTTTCGAAATACAATTATTTATCATACCCAATATTATATATTCCTCCAATAAAAGCACAAGTTCACAGAAACTGTTGCAAAAGAACTTCTCAACTAGCTCTAAAGCACACATAGTCACACGAATGCAGTTTGAAAGATGAACTGTAAAGTTTTAAATAATATCATACCCTCCTCTCCATAATGAGCTGCCATGACATCAGGTGGAATCCCCTGCATCCCATATATTTCAATGTCTGTTGATTCTCTACCAGCTTTTGCATTTGGCACCCTGTAACATTAATATTATCTTACATAAGTTCAGTACATGTGCTCTGAAAATAAAAGTATACAACTTTGAGATGGTATAAAACGAATAATGGGACCATCTTTTTGTAGGCTTTCTGAAAAAATTGATTCGAAAGAGCTAATCTCCATCCTAAAACAAGCTAAAGAAGATCTTTCATCCATGGCAGAGCATACATATAGATACATAGACGTACAAAATACACACATAGATATATTGATATAGAGAGAGAGAGGAAATAGTACTTAGATACGGTCTCTTTGTGGACCTGAAGGACATGAATGGACATGCCACCGGCGGTGGAGAGTTTCTTGTGGCAAACGTGGCATTTGAAGTGCTTGGCTTTTTGGTGCTGAACCAATATCTTCTCGTCATCGAATTCTCTGTCGCAGTAATAGCACCATACTTTTGATGCTGCTCTCTTCTTCTTCTTCCCCATCTCAAATCAAATCTCCCCCTAATCTCTCTCTACTTTCTCCCGTCCTGTGAAATCGATTAGTCTCTGATTCGAATCCGATGAAGAATCGATCAATTAAGGGTTTTACAAACGTCCGGCGAGGGTTAGGGTTTCTGCGTCTATTTTTCTTTCGGTCAGGGAAGGGCCGTATTTCTGTTTTATGGACCCGAGCAATGAAAATAAATAAATACTCCCTCTCTAGTCCCTACCAAATATACATATACAATTATATAAATAACTTAATATTTATAAATTTATTATTATAATTTCATAATAATGTTGTAATATAAGCTAACATCATTTGTAAAAATAATACTATGAAACAAAATTAGGTCTTTTAACATTTACAAATGGGAACGGAAGGAGTATATAAGATTATTATTATTATTATTATTATTAACCTTTTCAAAATCTATTGATATAATTTCAAGATTAAATTAATATATATTTGTTTAATTTAGTTCAATCTTAATTACTTATAAATTTTTATAATTCAAATTGTGATATATATTAATTTATGAAATAAATTATTTTAATTTAGTTCAATCTTAATTAGTTGTAAATTTTTATAATTTGAATTGTGATATAATATTAATTTATGAAATAAATTGTTTTTTTGAGAATTTATGTTGTTATAAAAATACTTTCAATTTTATAGCGTGTTCATTGAATTATGACAGACTTGAACAGATAAATTTGTATAATAAAAAGAGAAGTCTTTACTATTATTATTATTTTATGTTTGAAATAATTATTTTATATTTAACACTGTTAAATAAGATAGTTTAGAACATTAATAATTTTATTAATGAAAAATAAATAAATTCATATTTAGATTTGACTATAAATTATTTTATTATATATTTTTGTGATGATGATGTATTTTTAATACTTAAGAATTTTATACTCTTTTATAAATCTAAAAATAAAAACATAAGGTTAATTTATAATTTAAAAGAAAATGATATATATATATAGAGAGAGAGAGAGAGAGATAGATAGATAGATAGATATAGATATGTGTGTGTGTGTGTTGAAATGCGACTAACTTAAGTAGTTAAGTGTATGGGATATTATATAATAAATTAAAGAATGACCCTAATTTAAAAGCACACAAGGAGAAGAAATAAGTTTGGGAATCATTTTGGGTGGACTGCCAAATGACAACCGAAGCAGTCCAGGCTTGCTGATAACCTTCAATCCGAACGGTGTAATGTTCAGTTCTTTCTACAGGGACTGAGAGATTCAAAAGTAGCTCCAAAGGTCGGTAATTTCTGAAATCTCATACAAATCCCTTTTGTCAAATCATGATGCTCAGTTTTCTATACAAAAATTTGCTTAAAAACACTGCTACTGGTTCTTTAAAATCACCCCAATTCTGTATTTTGAATCAAAGATATTTCTTCGGATCTGAAATTAGTGAGAGACGAAGGAAATCAATTTTCTCCCTCTTCAAAATCTATGGCCTCTCTGAAACCCAAATCTCCAACCTCATAAGAAACCCAGTACTGCTATCTTTCCATCCAGACAAAATACTAAAACCCAAATTAGATTTCTTCAATTCATATGGGTTTTCACCCTCTGACCTTGATAAAATACTCAGGGACCCCGGTATCATGACTCAAAGTCTTGATAATAAAATTATACCTTCGTGTGAGTTATTGAAGAGTATACTTAGGGATAATGGGAGTGTTATTGCTGCAATAAAGAGGTTCACTTGGGTACTCAAACTAGACCTTAAAAAATATTTAGCACCCAATATTGCTGTGTTGCGCGATTATGGCGTGTCGGATGATAGGATTTGCACAATGCTAAGGAGACAACCTAGGACATTGGTGCGAACTCCTGATAGGTTTATATTGCTCGTTGAAGAGATTAAGGGAATGGGTTTTGAACCGGTAAAGAGTCATTTTATTGCGGGATTAGAGGTATTGACTGGGTTGAGCAAATCAACGTTTAAACGAAAGTGGGATCTTTATAGGAAGTGGGGTTGGTCAGACGATGAGATTCTTTCGGCTTTTAGGAGGCAACCCCAATGTATGTCAGTTTCGGAGGAGAAGTTGGAGCGGGCGATGGTTTTTTTGGTTAACAGAATGGGATGGGATGCATCAAAGGTTGCATCTTGTCCTTCTGTTGTTATGTATAGTTTGGACAAGAGGACTATTCCGCGGTGTTTGGTTGTTCAGTTTTTGTTGTCTAAGGGTGTGATAGATAAGGACTTAACCTTGGGTTCATTCATCCCGAGGTTGGAGAAACAATTCTTAGAAAAATTTGTGGTAAAATATTGTGCAGAATTCCCTGAAGTGCTTAATTTGTATGGAAGGATAGTGGATGATATACAGAAGTTGCAAGTTAGCTGATTTCCACCGCAGGGGGGAAGATTCTTTTGCCTCTTACATTATTAGGAAATTGAAATTTAGTATCTGATGTTGCAAACCATTGCTTAGTGTTGGATGAATCAAGTTTTGTCGACTAGTATCAGAAGAGTTCAACTAGTCAAAAAGTAAAAGAATTACCAATGAAGGTTTGTATATTTTGAAGTAGTAGTTCTTAATTTTATGGTGGAGAAGCAGACTATTATCCCCTACTTAGCAATTCAAAGGTTTTAACAAAGAACTCTAGATCAGTCTTTTGCTTGTATAAAGTGGGCTTCTTCTTGAGCTACCAACCATCTGATCTTGGATTTGCAACCGATGATATTGTTCCGGCGGGAGGTGGATTATATTGTCTCAAGCCTTAGCTCAACGAAACCAAACAGTTAGTAGGTATAATGGTGTTGGAGAATGTTAACCTATCGTTTAAGCACATACTTTTCTTAGTTGCTAGTTTATCCCTTGAATTTTTTCCTTCTAATATTTTTACTGTCCTTACGATTGATGAATCTCTTTTTACATGCTTATACATTGATTGGATGACAATTTATTTTCATCTGCTTTTAGTATAATGTACGACTTACAAAGTTCATATTTCGTGGTTGATGCTTAAACATTTCCTTAGTTGACATTTGATTCTTATATTTACGTTTTTCCCGTGTTCCATTACTACAATTTGTTCTACCTTATTATAAATGTATTGTGTGGAACTTCTTGGTGTAAACTGTTAATTTTATTTTTTTATTTGGGAGGAGGGGGTAATTCTACTCTTTCTATTGATAGAAGACGTGGTACTTGAAAAGCTGACAAAAGTAATATGCCGACAGAAGACAGGTGGTACTTGAAAAGACAAAAATAATATGCCCAAAGAAATAAGTGAAAATCAAAAATAAAATACAGCTCTCTATTCCCCCAAATAAAGTTGAAACTAAATTCCCCAAAACAACTATTCTTTATGTTGAAGAACACCTCCAAAAAGGATGGAAGCCGAGAATGCTATATTGTCTGCAAAGTTCATGATCCTCTTTTCACTTGCTAACCGAGAGTAAAGAGCGTCAAGTAAGCAATTGAAACCATTGAGAAATAGGAGCTTCATGTAACATTTTCTCATAGTTTATGTTTTAGGAGGTGCACCGAGGTTGAGTTCTTTAGGATTAATGATGCAGGAGAAAGTAACTAAGGTTTAGGCTATACACCTAAACACTAGGTAGAACCGTGGAACAAGAACAATTTTAAAGCTCTCTTACACCAAATAGGAAGAACATGGTTTAAAAGATTGCATTTGATGTCCAAGTACGTTTTTTATGTAAGATGAAGAACGCGGTTTAATCTCTTGACATGTAAAAGTTTGTTCTAAGATTGGTTGAAAGTTTTACTTTAGTTCATGCCACAGAAGAAATTGAAATTTTAGTGAATTGGTATTATATAGTCCCTTTGTCCCAAAAACAAGGATTTAATTTTTTCGGGAATAGGAAGTATATCATTTTCCTTTTTTTTTCCTCTGACAGAGAGGAGTATTTACTTGTTTTTCGATACTCCATCCCTTTCGAAAAAAGTCAATGTTGCCACAAGAGGCATTCTTGTTTTTGGAATTACTCAAAGAACCAAATGTAGCAAAATCCTGAACTCCAACCCTTAAATATTCCACAAGCATATCACTAAACCAATTTAATTTTAGGTCAATTAAATTAACTAGTAATTAGAGAACTATTGATGAAAAATTAGGGACCACTGTATTATCTGATTATAGAGTGTCCAGTTTGTTTAGTTACTTTTCTAAGCTTTCGAGAGTACCTTCAAGCAAAAACATTGGGTGACAAATTGTCACACACAAAGTATTTAACAATTTTAGAATGAAATTTTTCATAATCATTTACAAGAAATGAAAATATCTTTTATAATCTTCATTTTGTTAGTTCATGCGATTGTATATGTATGTTTAGTGTATATAAATAGTGGTTTTTTGTTTGCATGGAGAAAAGCAACAAGTACTTTTTTAAATTCAAATTTTAACTTTTAATTTGAATTATATGCTAATTATTGGATTTTTTTTTTGGTTTCGTAATTTTAATCTCTCTTGTAATGGATTTTGAAATTTTGGAGGACACTAAAAGTTGAAGTATAACTTTTCATTTATTTACTTTCATAATCTCTATTCCCTATCGAAATTCTAATAGTTCAAAATATATAACAAATTCCCTCTTTTTGTGTCAAGGTCAAGACCACAAATACAACCTGTAAATTTTGAGTTTTCATCTCAATTCGTCAGAGTATTAATTGAATTTTCATCTCTTTGTAAAGAAAGTTAGCAATTAGGCTTTGACTCCATTGTTGCACCAAAAATCCCTATCCTAGTTTATATTTCTATTTTTTTTTTTTTTGCTTATTTGTAGTTTTTATCTTTATATACGTATCACAATATATTACCATAATAAGGGAATAGATTAGCTTTAAAGATAACCATGAATTTGTTACTTACCATCTCTAAAGCTCTATTAACATATATTTAATTTTTAAACCCATAGTAACATAAGCTTACTGAGAGATTTAAGAAATTTGATCTGAACATCGTGGTTGGTGCTTAGACATTTTCGTAGTTGGCACTTGATCCCTTGGAAAACTTTGCTTTCTTGTATTTATGCTTTTCTTCATTTACCATTACTACATTTTGTTTTCCCTTATTATAAATATATATTGTGTGGAATTCTTCATGTATACCGGTAAATTTTTTTTTTTTTTTTTTTTGGGACAGGTGGTACATTAAAAGATGATAAGTAATCTGCCCAAAGAAAACAAGTGAAAAGCAAAAACAAAACACTTCTAAAAGATTGCAGGCTTTCCACCTCTCTATTTTCCCAAAAAATCTAAAACGGATTGCTCCATAACGAGTAACGACTATTCTTTTTCTTTGTGTTGAAGAACACCTCCAAAGAAGTTGAGAATGTTATATTTTCTGCAAAATTCATCCTCCTCTTTCCACTTGCTAACTTAGAGTAGATTATAAGTAAAGAGCGTCAAGTAAGTACTTGAAACCATCGACAAATAGGAGCTTCATGTAACATTTTCCCATAGTTTACATTGGAACACAAAAATTATGCTAAGGTTAGATTAGGTGTTTCTCTTGGATGGGGTCCTTCTTGAGCTTAGGTCCTCCTAGCTTAGGTCCAGTGTTTAGACTGGTTTAGACTTGCAGTCTAAGAGAACGGTTAGAAAGAACCTCGTCACCGGGAAGTCTTTCGGGTGTGAGTGTCAATAAAGACTCGTCACCGGGATTATTACTAAATTATTGCTAGAACATTTAACTAGTTATGTATTCATCTTGTTATGTAACTAAAACTCTTCCATGAAATTTAGCTTTATTACATTTAGATTCTAAGAGTGTTCCTCGTTATAAAGCATCTAAATTAAAGCTACATTTTGGAACCATATGATGAACTGAAATCATATGGAACCATGATAAGCTAATGGACTTGGTCTCAAGCTTGTGGTAACTTCTTTGGTATCAAGAGTGTTCCTAATTAATCGGTTCATCCTTTATTGGTTGATGCTTAGTCATATCACATATGGAAAGTGTTTGTTCTACTCTTCCCTCAAAAAAGTTGTTCATATTTTTACTTATTAGAAAAAAATGAAAGAAAAGATAATGGTGATTGAGTTTTAATCAGACTTTTCATTTTTCTGTGGTACAAGTATTTCTTCCTTCTGCTGTTTTTCTAGGTGTTGACAGTGTTTTTCTGCGGGCGATTTTTAGTAGCAGTTAATATACTACCTTTTATTCCTCCATGCATGCTGAAATTGTCAATTAATCTCTTGTCATGTAAAAGTTTGTTCTAAACTTGGTTGAAAGTTTGGGTTATGAAGGTTGTCATTGTTTTTATAAAGATGGCCATTATATTACCCAAGAGGCACTACTGCTTTTGGATTTACGCGCACAAGGAAATGCAGCAAAATCCTCAACTTCAACCCTTAAATATTCCAAGCATATCATCAGACCAATTTATTCAATTTATTTTAGGTCAATTCAATTAACTAGTAATTAGAGAATTTATTGTATAATCTTCATATGTTAGTTCATCCGATTGTGTATTTATGTTTTATTATAAATAGTGGTTTTTTGTTTTGCATGGGTGAAAGCACTAAATAATTCTATGAATTCAAAAGTTAGCTTTTAGTTCAAATTATATGCAAATTGTTTGAAGATTTTTTTTTCCCTTTGGTTTCGTATTGTAATTGCACTTGTAATCCATTTGTAACGGATTTTGATATTTTGGAGGAAACTAAAAGTTGGATGTCAAAATTTTCAGTTATTAGTTGTTGAAAGTTATATAACAATTTTAGTCTCAAATCTGGTTGGCATAAAATCATAAAGTCAAAGAGCTCAACCATATTCGTTCTAGGTTCTAGGTTCTAGGTTCTAGGTTCTAGGTTCTAGGTTCTAGGTTCTAGGTTCTAGGTTCTAGGTTCTTTCATATCCTTGAATGTGCATATATGTCACCCACTTTGATATCTGTTGTTCAAAGTGTTTACCTTGATTCGTCCTCTCCATCTTAACAAAAAATCTGTTCTTCAAAGTGTTTGATCCCGATTACTTTTCAACTTGAACCATATTCAAATTGTCGGAATTTTTTGTCAAAAATTTGTGGAAGAAACTAAGAGTTGATGTCAAACTTTCCAATTATTTACTATCAAAACCCTAATAGTTAGAAGAAGCATATAACAAATTTATCATCCTCGTTGTGCCAAGGGACAAGCTAATATGTGAATAAATCTAATAAAAAGGGTTTTGAATTCATCTTAAATTGGCAATCAAACAGCCCGACAACCTAATGTTATTGTTTAGTGCTCAGTGGTTTTTGCAAATTGCAAGTAGCATATGGATAATAAAAGCTTGACATAAAGTAATTGGGAATGCTTAACAAAGAACTTTTGATCAGTCTTGTGCTTGTATGAAGAGTGTTTCTTCTTGAGCTAACAAATAAAGGTTCTCCAACAGTTGATTTTGTACCGGAGGGAGAGGTGGATTATGCTGTCTCAATGAAGTGTTGGAGAATGTTAACCTGTCGTTTAAGCATATACATTTTCTTAGCTACCTGAAATAAAATACAATCACCAAGCCCAATACCCTCGAAAAACTGATGAAAGCCCAAAGCTATTTTCAAGGGTTTGATACTTTGATTGTTGTGGGACTTCGAGTAGCACCAAGGGATATTCCAATTATTAAGGAATGAGATAAGATTCCCAGCTCCAAAGCCTACATAATTTTAATGTATAAGTACAATGACCTGCAAATTCTTTGTTCTATTATCAATACTTTGATTGATGCTTAATCACCTACACAGTCTTTGTTCTATTCTTCTATAGAAAAAAGTTGTTAATTTTTTCACTTATCAGAAAAATAAAAAAGAAGAAAGAAAATAAAGCGCCGACTGAATTTATTTAGCAAAAAAAAATAAATTAATCAGACCTTTTTTTCCCTTGCAGTATGAAAAATAAATAAATTTGAAATTTTATTTACTCTATTTTCTCTATTTTTATTTTTTCTTAATGTGTGAAATTTGTAATTTGCTCATCTTTTTTAGAATGGGGGGAGTATTAATTTTTTCAAAATCAAATGATATAATTGCAAATATATTCATTTAATTTAGTTCGATCTTAATTAATTTCTGAACCTATATAATTCGAATTATGATATAATATTAATTTATGAAACAATTTTTTTTTTTGAGAACCTATGTTGTTGTAAAAAGACTTTTAATTCTGTAGAACGTCTACTGAATTCTGACGAAATCGAACATATAAATTTAGACGATAAAAGAAGAAATCTTTACTATTCTCACTTTTGATTTTTGAAACAATTATTTTGTTCTTAATACTGTTTTGTTTTTTTAAAGTAGTTTATAACATTAATTATTTTATTAATAAAAAATAAATTAATCCATATTTAGATTTTGACCATAATTATTTATTTATTTGTATTTTCGTAAGGATTATGTATATCCTTTTATAAATCTAATAATAAAAATATATCTCACAAAAAAGGAGAAATAAGTTTCAAAATGCAAAATCAGAACCGAAGCCGTCCAGTCCAGGCTTTGTAAGTGAGAACCTCCGATCCTAACGGTGTAATGTTCAGTTGGTTCGTTCTACAGAGACTCAGAGATTCAAAAGAAGCTTAAAAGGTTGGTAATTTCTGAAATCTCATACAACCCCTTTTGTTAAATCATGATGCTTAGTTTTCTATACAAAAATTTGCTCAAAAACACTGCTATTAGTTCTTTAAAATCACCCCAATTGTGTCTTTTGAATCAAAGATATTTTTTCGGATCTGAAATTAGTGAGAGACGAAAGGAATCTATTTTTTCTCTCTTCAAAATCTATGGCTTCACTGAAACCCAAATTTCCACTCTCATAAGAAATAGCCCAGTACTGCTATCTTCCCATCCAGACAAAATACTTAAACCCAAATTAGATTTCTTCAATTCATATGGGTTTTCACCCACTGACCTTGATAAAATACTCACTACAGACCCTCGTATTATGAAATGCAGTCTTGATAATCAAATTATACCTTCGTGTGAGTTATTGAAGAGTGTACTTAGGGATAATGGTAGTGTAATTGCTGCAATAAAGAGGTCCACTTGGGTACTCAAGCAAGACCTTAGGAAAACCTTAGAACCCAATATTGCCGTGTTGCGCGATTGTGGCGTGTCGGATGATAAGATTCGCACAGTGCTAAGGACCCAACCAAGGACATTGATGCAAACTCCCGATAGGTTTATATTGCTTGTTGAAGAGGTTAAGGGAATGGGGTTTCATCCGGTAAAGAGTCAATTCACAGTGGGATTGCAATTGTTGGCTGGGTTGAGCAAATCAACGTTTAAACGAAAGTGGGATCTTTATAGGAAGTGGGGTTGGTCAGACAATGAGATTCTTTCGGCTTTTCGGATGCAACCCTATTGTATGTCAGTTTCAGAGGAGAAGTTGGAGCGGGTGATGGCTTTTTTGGTTAACAGAATAGGATGGGATGCATCAAAAGTTGCATCTTGCCCTGCTGTTGTTACTTATAGTTTGGACAAGCGGACTATTCCGCGGTGTTTGGTTGTTCAGTTTTTGTTTTCTAAGGGTGTGATAGAGAAGGACTTAGCCTTGAGTTCATTCCTCGTGAAGTCAGAGAAACAATTCTTAGAAAAGTTTGTGGTAAAATATTGTGCAGAATTCCCTGAAGTGCTTAATTTGTATGGAAGGATAGTGGATGATATACAGAAGTTGCAGGTTAGCTGACTTTCCACCGCGGGGGGAAAGATTCTTTTGCCTCTTACATTATTAAGAAATAGAAATTTAGTATCTGATGATGCAAACCATTGCTTAGTGTTGGATGGATCAAGTTTTGTCGACTAGTATCAGAAGAGTTCTACAAGTCAAAAAGTAAAAGAATTACCAATGAAGGTTTGTATATTTGGAAGTAGTAGTTCTTAATTTTATGGTGGAGAAGCAGACTATTATCCCCTACTTAGCAATTCAAAGGTTTTAACAAAGAACTCTAGATTGGTCTTTTGTATGTATAAAGTGGGCTTCTTCTTGAGTTACCAACCATCTGATCAAGGATTTGCAAATTGTAACCGATGATTTTGTTCCGGCGGGAGGTGGATTATATTGTCTCAAGCCTTAGCTCAACGAAGCCAAACAGTGAGTAGGTATAATGGTGTTGAAGAATGTTAACCTGTTGTTTAAGCACATACTTTTCTTAGTTGCTAGTTTATCCCTTGTATTTTTTTCCTTCTAATATTTATAGACGATTGATGAAACTCTTTTTACATGCTTATACATTGATTGGATGGCAATTTATTTTCATCTGGTTTTAGTATAATGTAGGGCTTACAAAGTTCATATACTTTGGTTGATGCTTAAATATTTTCTTAGTTGACACTTGATCACTTGGAAACTTTGCTTTCTTATATTTATGTTTTTCCCCATGTACCATTACTACATTTTGTTTTACCTTGTTATAAATGTATTTTGTGGAACTTCTTGGTGTAAGCTGTTAATTTCATTTTATTTTTTATTTGGGGCGAGGATGGGGATATCTACTCTTTTAATTTTTTGGAAAGAAATTATCGGTAGAAGACAAGTGGTATTTGAAAAGATGAGAAAAGTAATATGCGCGAAGAAAAAAAGTGAAAATCAAAAATAAAAAACAATTAAAAAACAATTTTAAAAGCCTGCAGCAGTCTATTCTTATTGAGCTAATCTGAAACTAAGTTCCCCAAAATGACTATTCTTTATGCTGAAGAACACCTCCAAATCCTCTTTTCACTTGCTAACCCAGAGTAGTTTATTAGTAAAGAGCGTCAAGTAAATACTTCAAAACATTGACCAATAGGAGTTTCATGTAACATTTTACCGTAGTTTATGTTGTAACAGAAATTATGCTAAGGTTAGATAAGGTGTTTCTCCTCGATGGGGTCCTCCTTGAGCTTAGGTCCAGTCTTCAGTCTTGCAGTCTAAGAGAAGGGTTAGAAAGACCCTCGTCCTTGGAAAGCCTCACAGGTCTGAGTGTCAGTACAACTCCTTGGAATGGTTGAGACTTGAGAGTCTTTCTCTCTCTAAAGTATAAGCTAGCATCTTGTAGAATGAATAATGGTTTGGGGTCTCTCATATTTATAAGGAGGAATATTTGGTAATTACCCTTATTCCCTTAATGTGTAAGGAAGGTCTGAGTTGTCCTCTTGTGAAATGACTGTAATACCACCATTGGTGTGAGGCCACATCACGTGTCATCTTCTAGCTGATTTTAATTTTACATCCTCACAATTTATATAAGGTTCAGATATGAAAATTTTGAGACAAGTCGGATTCAGTTGTGAAGTATTCCTGGCTACATATTCGAATCGAGCCATAGCATATATACTTAACAATAAGGTGGTCATTAGTCATGGTTTATTATGAGGTGCAACGTTCTTAAGTTATTTAGGATTAGTGATATAGGAGAAAGTAACATGGGTTTAGGCTCGACACCTACGAGGTAGAACCGTAGAACAAGAACAATTTTAAAGCTCTCTTACACCAAAGAGGAAGTACAATTTCTAACCTCTCCTACACCAAATAAAAATGTCTCACTATGGGATACATATATAATTTATAATTCTCTCTTACATAAGCTTGTACCAAAGTTACAAGATATTCTCATTGATCCAGTGAATCACGTATTAGTATTTGTGTTCCCAAACATGGTACTCTTACGTACTAATATTTCAAATTTTAGCGCTCCTAAATATTTATTTGTATCTACCATTAATTAATTGAACAACTACCAATATTCTGATTTGGTTATTGATGCTCAAAAAATCACATTTTTACTAAATTATTTCTAGAACATTCATCTTGTTATGTAATTAAAAATCTTCCATGAAATTCAGTTTTATTGCATTTAGATTCTAGGAGTGTTCCTGGTTATAAGCATCTATACTAAAGCTACATTTTGGAATCATGATGAGCTGAGAAATCATATGGAACCAAGATAAGCTGATGGACTTGGTATCAAGCTTGTGGTAACTTCTTTGGTATCAAGAGTTTTCCTTCATCCTTTATTGGTTGATGCTCAAGTCATATGCAAATTCTTTGTTCCATTCTTCCATGAAAAAGTTGTTCATATTTTTTACTCATCAGACAAATTGAAAGAAAAGATGATGGTGACTGAATTTTAATCAGACTTCTTTTTTCTGTAGAATATTTATTCCTACTACTGTTTTTCTAGGTGTTGACAGTGTTTTTCTGCCGGCAATTTTTAGTGGCAGTTAGTAACTACCTTTAATTTCCCCATGCATGTTGAAATTGCCAATTAATCTCTTGTTATGTAAAATTTTGTTCTAAAATTGGTTGAAAGTTTTGGGTTATGAAGGTTGTCATTGTTTTAGGTTAATTGATGTTTTAGTTACTGCAGTAGGGTTCGGTTTTTATTTTGGTTACCGAATCTTTTTTTTTTACAAAGACATTATTGTACTAAAAAAAAGTTACAAACTAGTCATTACTTAACATTCCGTCCAAAAAATTGAGTAATTGACGGAAGTGCTAAATAAACTAACATTTAATAGCTGTCATGTGGGGTACTTGAATATGTGGCAAGTGGGTCCCTGTTACATAGAGAGTTAATTGATATTTTGGTTTATGTACTACTACTAAGGGTCAATTTTTATTTTGGTTACTGAATATTTTTTTTTTTTACAAAGACATTACTATACTCAAAAAAATATTACAAACTAATTATTACTTAACATTACTTAATTGACGCGTGAGTTAATTATTGATAATGTGACACATGATATTACTATAGAAATCAGATTAGGAAAAAAAATTAAAAAGGAAAAAAAAATAGGGCACGATTTTGCTTGCTGCGATTCATCTTGGCTACAAATATCTAGTTCGTTTCTTATTCACCGACGGCAATATACATGATATTACACATGGCAAAATGTGTCACGTCATCAATAACTAACATATTAATTTTTTTTGCTCACGTAATATTCACAGTTCAACACTTCTGTCAATTTTTTGGCAGAAATGTTAAGTAATAATTAGTTTGTAACATTTTTTAAGTATAGTAATGACTTTGTAATAAAAAAAAGTTTCAGTAATCAAAATGAAAATCGACTCTTAGTACAATAACCAAAACATCAATTAACCTTTCACGTAACAGGGTCCCACTTGCTGCATATTAAAGTACCCCACATGACAGCCACATGACACTTGTTAAACGTTAATCTATTCAACACTTATGTCAATTTTTAGACGGAATGTTAAGTAATGACTTGTTTGTAATATATTTTTTTGAGTATAATAATGTTTTTGATGACAAAAAAAAAATCAGTAACTAAAATGAAAATCGATCACTAATACAGTAATCAAAACATCAATTAACCCTCATTGTTTTTATAAAGATAGCCATTATACTGTCCAAAAGGCTTTATTGTTTTTGAATTAACACAAATAACCAAATACAGCAAAATCCTCAAGTTCAACCCTTAAATATTACAAGCAAATCACTAAACCAATATGTTTTAGGTCAATTCAATTAACTAGTAATTAGAGAATTATTGGTGGAAAATTAGGGACCATCTTTATCAAATTATAGATTATGCAATTCGTTTAGTCACATTTCTAAGCTTTCGAAAATACCTTCAAGCAGACACATTAGGTGAAATGTAGATGATAGTCACACAAAAGGTATTTAACAATTTTAGAATGAAATATTTCATAATCAAGCTGTTATTGTATAATCTTCATGCGATTTTATATTTATGTTTTGCTATAGATAGTGGTTTTTTGTATTGCATGGGGAGAAAGCACTAAAAAATTCTATTAATTCAAAAGTTAGCTTTTAGTTTTGATTGTATGCAATTTTGTTGGAAATATATGGAAGAGGATATAATTTAAAAAGGAAGTGAAATATAATTTTGAAGAACACTTCCATTTCACTTCCTTCAAATTATCCAAACACATGACTATTTATAGGACTCCTAAAATATTACTACATGACCAAATTCATGTACATGAACTTATCCGTTACATGTTTCAAGACATTTTCAAATATAAATTATTACCTTCTTTCCACTTTGGTGATTAAACTTTTCAATTTTTTCAATCAGGTCATTAAACTATCAATTTTTTTCACTTTGATTCAATTGAACCTGCCACGTCATAAATTGATGATGTGACTCGCTGACTAGGCCAATTAAAGCTTATGTAAAAGAAAAATATATTTTTAATGATATAAAAAGCTAAAAAGTACATAATTTACATAAAACAGAAAATTTTACACAATTAGCAAAAATTAGTTAAACAAATGACATAATAATTAAAATTAATTATATAGTTAACTTAAATAAATTACACAAATAATTCGCTTACTTATCTGAGTATATTTTTTTTATCTGGAGGTTTTTTTTTATTTAGTTAAAAAACAAAAATAAAAACCAGATAAAAAAATATATTCAGATAAGTAAACGAATTATTTGTGTAATTTATTTAAGTTAACTGTATAATTAATTTTAATTTTTATGTCATTTGTTTAACTATTTTTTGCTAATTGTGTAAAAAATTTTATTTTATGTTAATTATGTAAATTATGTATTTTTACCTTTTTATATCATTAAAAATATAAATTTCTTTTACACATAAGCTTTAATTGGCCTAGTCAGCGAGTCACGTCATCAATTTATGACGTGACAGGTTCAATTAAACCAAAGTGAAAAAAATTGATAGTTTAATGACCAGATTGAAAAAAATAAAAGGTTAATCACCGAAGTGAAAAAAGGTAATAATTTATATTTAAGCCAATTTATACTCTCTCATAATTTTTTAACTATCTTAATTTATGTAACAATCGTTCTTTTGTCATCCTCTTAGGGAGGGAGTGACCGAAGGAATAATAAATTAGTCAAGCCATAATATTATAAGTATTAATATTCTAAATTACACAAATATTCAATAATAAATTAGCAAGACCATAATATAACATGGATTAATATTCTAAATTAAGATAAATTTGTCCTATTACAGTTCATCTCGTACTCTTATACCCTATAAAAATTATCTATAGCACTACCTATATATAATCAATAAACAGATTTAACTATAATCTAATTTGGCTTCTCAAAAATATTTAACAAAACTGAATTAAATTAGGAATAACCTGATGTTAACTGACATTTGAGTTTCTTAATTTTTAGTTCTGGCCAAGAAAGGTCACCGTTCTCACTAATAAACACTTAAAAGTCTTAAATCATATGATGATAAGTAAATTTAGTCTAAGTGTACAATAATAAAATTAAGTACTCCTTCCGTTTTTAAAAAGATGATTAAATATACAAATTTTTTATGTCTCTAAAAGGATGAGAAAAAGTACACAAAATGAAGAGCAATTAAGTCATTTAGTGGAGTTCATTAGTATAAAAAAATAAAAGTAATTATTACTTTATATAATCTAGTGAAGTTATTAGGGATAATTTTAATACTTTTTTTTATTCTCTTTTCTCTATTTTTATTTTTCTTAATATGTGTGTAAATTGTACCCTACTCATTCTTCTAGGGACGGAGGGAATCAAAATTAGAGATACAATTTAACTTTTGAGGTCAAACGACGATATATTAAGTTTTCAAATTTGTATGACTCGTAAAAGTTTATAATGAAATAAATTTTGTTATATATTATATAATTATAATAATTATATCACTTAAAATTAAATAAATTTAAAATAATTTAAAATTTAATATGCTATTGTTTGAATTCAAAATTTAAATTATATCTTTAATTTTAAAACGAATAAAACAAAATTTTGTTTATTTGCATAGATGATATACAACAACACCTTCAATATTACTTTTGTGCTCAATAATTAATCTTGAATGATATGTTTGACGAAAATAACGCAACAAAAATAATCGTAAAGAAAAAATAAAAATAATAATTACATAAAACACAAGATTTACGTGATTCACCCATAACGTTTGTTATATTCTCAATGGTTTGATTGATGCTTAGGGGGTGTTTGTTTTGAGTTGAATGACTGAATGACTGAATCGGTCAGTGCGTTTGTTTTGGTCTGAATGGCTGAATCGGTCAGATGATTGAGCTGAATGGCTAAGTCAGATTTTTTTAGCTGAATGACTGAATGAAGTAAAAAAAATTTAAAAAAAATTAATTTTTTTTAAAAATATTAACTATTATATTAAGTAATATTAAATAAATTTACAACAATTTTGAATTTTTTCAGAAGGATAAAATAATAAAATTCTGTCATTCAGATGTTTCAGATATATCAATTATCAAACAGTTTTTTTTATTCAGATTCAGCTCATTCATATTCAGATTCAAATTCATTCAGTTTTTATCAAACACTCCTTTGATCACCTACAAAGTCTTTTGTTCTATTCTTTCATAGAAAAAGTTGTTAATTTATTCACTTATCAAAAAAATAAAAAAAGAAGAAAGAAAAGAAAGTACAGATTGAATTTATTTAGCAAAAAAAATAAAAATAAATTTTAATCACACTTTTTTTTTCTTTCTTTCCTTGCAGCATGAATATCAAAAAAATAAATCAATTTGAAACTTTATTTACTTTCTTTTCTCTATCTTTATTTTTCTTAATATGTGTGAAATTTGTACTTTACTCATCTTTTTCAGAACATAAGTAGTATTAATTTTTTCAAAATCAGATGATATAATTGCACATATATTCATTTAATTTAGTTTGATGTTAATTAATTTGTGAACATTTATAATTCGAATTACGATATAACATTAATTTATGAAACAATTTTTTTTGAGAACCTATGTTATTATAAAAAGACTTTTAATTCTGTAGAACGTCTACAGAATTTTTACGAACTCGAACATATAAACTTAAACGGTAAAAGAAGAAACCTTTATTACTATCACTTTTGATTTTTGAAACAATTATTTTGTACTTAAAACTGTTTTTTTTAAAGTAGTTTATAACATTAATTATTTTATTAATAAGAAATAAATAAATTCATATTTAAATTTTGACCATAATTTTTTTATTTATATTTTCGTAATAATTATGTATATCCTTTTATAAATCTAATAATAATAAAATCTAATAATAAAAATATATCTCTACTTCAAAAGCACAAAAGGAGGACAAATAAATTTCAGAATGCAAAATGACAACTGTAGCCGGCCAGGCTTTGTAAGTGAGAACCTCCAATCCTAACGGTGTAATGTTCAGTTGGTTCGTTCGTTCTACAGAGACTCAGAGATTCAAAATAAGCTTAAAAGGTTGGTAATTTCTGAAATCTCATCAAATCCCTTTTGTTAAATCATGATGCTTAGTTTTCTATACAAAAAATTGCTCAAAAACACTGCTATTAGTTCTTTAAAATCACCCCAATTGTGTCTTTTCAATCAAAGTTATTTTTTCGGATCTGAAATTAGTGAGAGACGAAAGGAATCTATTTTTTCTCTCTTCAAAATCTATGGCTTCACTGAAACCCAAATTTCCACTCTCATAAGAAATAGCCCAGTACTGCTATCTTCCCATCCAGACAAAATACTTAAACCCAAATTAGATTTCTTCAATTCATATGGGTTTTCACCCACTGACCTTGATAAAATACTCACTACAGACCCTCGTATTATGAAATGCAGTCTTGATAATCAAATTATACCTTCGTGTGAGTTATTGAAGAGTGTACTTGGGGATAATAGGAGTGTAATTGCTGCAATAAAGAGGTCCACTTGGGTACTCAAGCAAGACCTTAAAAAAAGTTTAGCACCCAATATTGCTGTGTTGCGCGATTATGGCGTCTCGAATGATAAAATTAGCACAATGCTAAGGAGACAACCTAGGACATTGGTGCGAACTCCTGATAGGTTTATATTGCTCGTTGAAGAGATTAAGGGAATGGGTTTTGAACCGGTAAAGAGTCATTTTATTGCGGGATTAGAGGTATTGACTGGGTTGAGCAAATCGACGTTTAAACGAAAGTGGGATCTTTATAGGAAGTGGGGTTGGTCAGACAATGAGATTCTTTCGGCTTTTAGGAGGCAACCCCAATGTATGTCACTTTCGGAGGAGAAGTTGGAGCGGGTGATGATTTTTTTGGTTAACAAAATGGGATGGGATGCATCAAAGGTTGCATCTTGTCCTGCTGTTGTTACGTATAGTTTGGACAAGCGGACTATTCCGCGGTGTTTGGTTGTTCAGTTTTTGTTGTCTAAGGGTGTGATAGAGAAGGACTTAACCTTGAATTCATTCATCTCAAAGTTGGAGAAACAATTCTTAGAAAAGTTTGTGGTAAAATATTGTGCAGAATTCCCTGAAGTGCTTAATTTGTATGGAAGGATAGTGGATGATATACAGAAGTTGCAGGTTAGCTGACTTTCCACCATGGGGGGGAAAGATTCTTTTGCCTCTTACATTATTATTCGGAAATAGAAATTTAGTATCTGATGATGCAAACCATTCCTTAGTGTTGGATGAATCATGTTTTGTTCACTAGTATCAGAAGAGTTCAACAAGTCTAAAAGTAAAAGAATTACTAATGAAGAGTTGTATATTTTGAAGCAGCAGTTCTTAATTTTATGGTGGAGAAGCAGACTATTATCCCCTACTTAGCAATTCAAAGGTTTTAACAAAGAACTCTAGATCGGTCTTTTGCTTGTATAAAGTGGGCTTCTTCTTGAGCTACCAACCATCTGATCAAGGATTTGCAATCGATGATTTTGTTCCGGCGGGAGGTGGATTATATTGTCTCAAGCCTTAGCTCAGCGAAACCAAACAGGCAAACAGTTAGTAGGTGTAATGGTGTTGGAGAATGTTAACCTGTCGTTTAAGCATATACTTTTCTTAGTTGCTAGTTTATCCCTTGGATTTTTTCCTTCTAATATTTATATTGTCCTTACGATTGATGAATCTCTTTTTACATGCTTATACATTGATTGGATAGCAATTTATTTTCATCTGGTTCTAGTATTATGTACATCTTACAAAGTTCATATTTCGTGGTTGATGCTTAAACATTTCCTTAGTTGATTTTTGATTGTTATATTTATGATTTTCCCCGTGTTACTACATTTTGTTCTACCTTATTATAAATGTATTGTGCGGAACTTCTTGGTGTAAATTGTTAATTTTTTTTTTATTTGGGGGGATTGGGTAATGCTACTCTTTCTATCGATAGAAGACATGTGGTTCTTGAAAAGATGGCAAAAGTAATATGCCGACAGAAGACAGGTAGTACTTGAGAAGATGACGAAAGTAATATGCCCAAGGAAATAAGTGAAAATCAAAAATAAAATACAATTTTAAAAGCCTGCAACTCTCTATTCCCCCAACTAAATTCCCCAAAACGACTGTTCTTTATGTTTAAGAACACTTCCAAAGAGGATGGAAGCCGAGAATGCTATATTGTCTGTAGAGTTCATGATCCTCTTTTCACTTGCTAACCGAGAGTAAAGAGCGTCAAGTAAGCAATTGAAACCATTGAGAAATAGGAGCTTCATGTAACATTTTCTCATAATTTATATCAAGCAATTCATTACACACTTCACAATATGGTGGTCATTGTTCATGTTTTAGGAGGTGTACCGAGGTCAAGTTCTTTAGGATTAGTGATGTAGGAGAAAGTAACTAAGGTTTAGGCTATACACCTAAACACTAGGTAGAACTGTGAAACAAGAACAATTTTAAAGCTCTCTTACACCAAATAGGAAGAACATATTTTAAAAGATTGCATTTGATGTCCAATTACGTTTTTTATGTAAGATGAAGAACGCGGTTTAATCTGTTGTCCTATAAAAGTTTGTTCTAAGATTGGTTGAAAGTTTTACTTTAGTTCATGCCACAAAAGAAATTGAAATTTTAGTGAATTGGTATATATAGTCCCTTTGTCCCCAAAAAAAGGATTTAATTTTTATTTTTATTTTTGTTGGGACAGGTGGTACTTTAAGAGATGATAAGTAATCTGCCCAAAGAAAACAAGTGAAAGGCAAAAACAGAACACTTCTAAAATATTGCAGGCTTTGCAGCTCTCTATTTCCCCAAAAAACCGAAAATGGATTGCTCCGAAACGACTATTCTTTTTCTTTGTGTTGAAGAACACCTCCAAAGAAGCTGAGAATGTTATATTTTCTGCATAATTCCTCCTCCTCTTTCCACTTGCTAACCTAGAGTAGATTATACGTAAAGAGCGTCAAGTAAGTACTTGAAAAATAGGAGCTTCATGTAACATTTTCTCGTAGTTTACATTGGAACACAAAAATTATGCTAAGGTTAGATTAGGTTTTTCTCCTCGATGGGGTCCTTCTTGAGCTTAGGTCCTCCTAGCTTAGGTCCAGTGTTCAAACTTGCAGTCTAAGAGAAGGGTTAGAAAGACTCCTTGTAATGGTTGAGAGCCTTTCTTTTTCTAGTGTATAAGCTAGTATCTTGTAGAATGAATTATAGTTATGAAGATGGTTATTGGTTAGGGCAGGGGGACCTCATATTTATATGGAGAAATGTCTACTAATTACCCTTATGCCCTTAATGTGTAAGGTCGGTATGAATTGCCCTCTTATGAAATGACTATAATACCTTGGTGTGAGGACACATGTCATCTTCTGGTTGGTTGTATTTTTATATTCTCACAGTTTATATAAGTTTCGCATTATTATGAATATAAAAATTACGGGAAAAGTCGAATTCAGTTGTCTATTGTCCCTGACTACATATTCGAGCCATAGCATATACTTCACAATAAGGTAATCATGACTTCGCATGGTACTGTTACGCACACATACTCTAAATTTAATGTACCTAAATATTTCTTTGTAATCTACTTTTAATTGCACAACTACCAATATTCTAATTTATTATTTGATGCTCAAATATCACATTATTACTAAATTATTTCTAGAGCATTCAACTTGTTATGTATTCATCTTATTATGTAACTAAAACTCTTTCATAAAATTTAGATTTATTACATTTAGATTCTAAGAGTGTTCCTCGTTATAAAGCATCTATATTAAAGTTACATTTTGGAACCATATGATGAGCTGAAATCATATGGAACCATGATAAGCTAATGGACTTGGTATCAAGCTTGAGGTAACTTCTTTGGTATCAAGACTGTTCCTAATTAATCGGTTCATCCTTTATTGGTTGATGCTTAGTCATATCACATATGGAAAGTGTTTGTTCTATTCTTCCCTCGAAAAAGTTGTTCACATTTTTACTTATAAAAAAAAAAGAAAGAGAAGATAATGGTGATTGAATTTTAATCAGACTTTTCATTTTTCTGTAGTACAAGTATTTCTTCCTACTGCTGTTTTTCTAGGTGATGACAGTGTTTTTCTGCGGGCAATTTTTAGTGGCGGTTAATATATTACCTTTTATTCCTCCATGCATGCTGAAATTGTCAATTAATGATCTCTTGTCATGTAAAAGTTTGTTCTAAAATTGGTTGAAAGTTTGGGTTATGAAGGTTGTCATTGTTTTTATAAAGATAGCCATTATATTGCCCAAGAGACACTACTGCTTTTGGATTTGCACCATTGAATTCCTAGTAGTTGAAAGCATATAACAATTTTAGTCTCAAATCTGGTTGGCATAAAATCATAAAGTGAAAGAGCTCAACCATATTCCTTCTAGGTTCTTTCATATCCTTAAATGTGCATATATGTCACCCACTTTGATATCTGTTCTTCAAAGTGTTTACCTTGATTCGTCCTCCCTGTCCTAACAAAAATCTGTTCTTCAAAGTGTTTGATCCCGGTTACTTTTCAATTTGAACTATATACAAATTGTCGGAATTTTTTGTCAAAAATTTGTGCGAGAAACTAAGAGTTGATGTCAAACTTTCCAATTATTTCCTCCTCCTCCTCCTTTTTCTGTTCATGGTTGTACTTCATTAGAGTTTCACTCCCTCCTGCTGCTATTATAGCTTTCTCCAATGCTATAGCAAAATTATATATCTGCAACACCGACTGCTAGAAATGAATTATTGATATGATGGAGGTGGAACTTTGAAAGACAAGTAATCTTCCCTGGGAAAACAAGTGAAAAACAAAAACACAGCACTTCTAAAAAAGATTGCAGCTCTCAAAACGATGACTATTCTTTATGTTAAAGAATACCTCCAAAGGGGGAGGAAGCTGAGAACATTATATTTTCTGCAGAATTCATCCTCCTCTTTTCACTTGCTAACCTAGAGTAGATTATAAGTAAAGAGCGGCAAGTAAACAATTGAAACCATTGACAAACAGGAGCTTCATGCAACATTTTCCCATAGTTTATATGAAGCATTTTATTATATACTTGACAATAAAATGGTCATTAGTCATGTTTTAGGAGGTGCAGTGAGGTTAGCTTCTTTAGGATAAGTGGTGTAGGAGCAAGTAACTTTGGGTTTAGGCTCCACACCTAAACACTAGGTAAAACCGTAGAACAAGAACAATAATTTTAATCTCTCTTACCAGGTTCATCCTTTCTTGTTGATGCTTAATTACCTGCAAAGTCTTTGCTCTATTCTTCCATTGAAAAAGTTCATTTTTTCACTTGTCAGAAAAAAAAAAGAAAGATAATGCCAATTGAATTTCAATCAGACTTTTTTTTTTTTTTTTGTTCTTTTTTTCTTTCTTTAGTACGAGTATTTCTTCCTGCAATCCTTCTGCTGTTTTTCTAGGGACAATTTTTAGTGGCAGTTAATATACTATAGTACCTTTTATTTCCCCATACATGCTGAAATTGTCAATTAATCTCTTTGTTGTGTAAAAGTTTGTTCTAAAATTAATTAAAAGTTATGAAGGTTATCATTCTTTTAATAAAGATGACTAATGTCTCCAATGATGTGTTGTCATAACATTGGTTGATAGATCTTATGTGATTGATTATGCTATTAATTATGATAATATCATTACATTTGAAACAAAAAATTTGACTTTTTTGATACTCTCTCTCTCTCTCAAAAAGGCGATGTTGCCACATGAGGCTTTATTGTTTTAATTTGGAATAACAGAAAGAACCAAATGCAGCAAAATCCTCAATTCCAACCCTTAAATATTCCTCATGCATATCACAGTAAACCGATTTAATTTTTGGTCAATTAAATTAACTAGTATTAGAGAATTATTGATGAAAAATTAGGGAACATTTTAATCAAATTATAGATTGTGCAATCGGTTTAGTTACTTTTAAGCTTTGGAGAACACCTTTAAGCAAAATACATCGGGTGAAACACGCACGGAAATTATTTATCACTTTTAGAATGAAAATTTTCATAATCATATAAAAGAAATGAACACATCTGGTATAATCTTTATTTTGTTAGTTCTATATCTATGTTTATTGTATATAAATAGTGGTTTTGTAAATTATTAAATTCAAAATTTACCTTTGAATTATATGCAAATTGTTGGAAGTGTGTGTGTGTTATTTTTTTTTTGGTTTTTGTAATTTTAATCTTACTTTTAATGGATTTTGAAATTTTGGAAGAAACCAAAAGTTGGTGGGAAACTTTTTATTTGATTTTCTAATGTCAAATAGTTGGTAGCATATAACAAAATAAATTTTAGGTTAAATTCCAAGTTCGAACAGAATTAAATTAATTCACAAACACTGGAATAATAGTACTCCCTCGGTTCCTAAATAACTGACGTTATACGTCAATGCACACTAATTAAGAAACTTCATTACTCCAATTCATTTGTCTATTCATCCAATAGAAAGGGGAGAGAAGATTGCACAGATATACATAAAAAAAATAAAAGAGTCCAATTGAAAGGAGAGAGAGAGAATTTTAAGTCTTTAATTTTTTATAGGACTCAAATAGAAGAAGAGAGAGAATTTTCAAGTCTTTAATTTTCTTTAGGACTCCAATAGGAAGAAGAGAGAGGATTATATGGATATATATAAATTTTCCTAGAAATCCTATGACGTCAAATATTTGGGAAAAAAAAATTGACCTATAACGTCAGTTATGTAGGAACCGAGAGAGTATCTTTTTAGGTCATCTTAATCCACCACAAATTTATCCAAAAAGTCATGAGTCATGACTGAAATACTATTGTGAGTAACTTAATTCCTCATATACAGATAATTTTTTTCCATATCTTTCGATGTGTGATTAGGGTGTTGCATTTTTTGTCAAATTAATCATTTTTAAAATTAATAATTACACATATATAAATACGTTTTTAAAATTATAAAAATTTGGGTTGGTAGCAAATTGTATCTAGTTTCTTATGATTATAATCTTTTAACCTGAACTTTATCAACAATGGTGCAAAAATTAGTTTTAAAAATAGTCAATTTGACCAAAAAAAATCAAAATGAAGCTTTTAATTTGAGACGGAGAGGGTAGTAAGTTATAGTCGGGTCATAATTTTATAAGTATTAATATTTTAAATTAAGATAAATATCCAATACTAAATTTGCAAGACCATAAAATTACAAGTATTAATACCCTGAACTAAGATAAAATTGTCCTATTAAAATTCATCTCGCATTCTTAAACCCTTTAAAAATTATCTATAGCACTACCTATATATAATCTTTAAAAAAGTTTAACTATAATCTAGTTGGACTTCTTAAAATTATTTATAATACCGAATAAATTATTTTTTAATTTTAGTTCCGGCCAAAAACACTCTTTGTTAGGTTTACTAAACACTTTTGTTAAATCATGACGCTTAGTTCGTTCGTTCGTTCTACAGAGACTCAGAGATTCAAAAGAAGCTTAAAAGGTTGGTAATTTCTGAAATCTCATCCAACCCCTTTTGTTAAATCATGATGCTTAGTTTTCTATCCAAAAATTTGCTCAAAAACACTGCTATTTGTTCTTTAAAATCACCCCAATTGTGTCTTTTGAATCAACGATATTTTTTCGGATCTGAAATTAGTGAGAGACGAAAGGAATCTATTTTCTCTGTCTTCAAAATCTATGGCTTCACTGAAACCCAAATTTCCACTCTCATAAGAAATAGGCCAGTACTGCTATCTTCCCATCCAGACAAAATACTTAAACCCAAATTAGATTTCTTCAATTCATATGGGTTTTCACCCACTGACCTTGAAAAAATACTCACTAGAGACCCCGGTATCATGAATCGAAGTCTTGATAATCAAATTATACCTTCGTGTGAGTTATTGAAGAGGGTACTTAGGGATAATGGGAGTGTAATTGCTGCAATAATGAGGTCCACTTGGGTACTCAAGAAAGACCTTAAAAAAAGTTTAGCACCCAATATTGCTGTGTTGCGCGATTGTGGCGTGTCGGATGATACGATTAGCACAATGCTAAGGAGACATCCTAGGACATTGGTGCAAGCTCCTGATAGGTTTATATTGTTCGTTGAAGAGATTAAGGGAATGGGTTTTGAACCGGTAAAGAGTCATTTTATTGTGGGATTACAGGTATTGACTGGGTTGAGCAAATCAATGTTTAAGCGAAAGTGGGATCTTTATAGGAAGTGGGGTTGGTCAGATGATGAGATTCTTTCGGCTTTTAGGAGTCAACCCCAATGTATGTCACTTTCGGAGGAGAAGGTGGAGCAGGTGATGGTTTTTTTGGTTAGCAGAATGGGATGGGATGCATCAAAGGTTGCATCTTGTCCTTCTGTTGTTACGTATAGTTTGGACAAGTGGACTATTCCGCGGTGTTTGGTTGTTCAGTTTTTGTTGTCTAAGGGTGTGATAGAGAAGGACTTAACCTTGAGTTCATTCATCCCGAGGTTGGAGAAACAATTCTTAGAAAAGTTTGTGGTAAAATATTGTGCAGAATTCCCTGAAGTGCTTAATTTGTATGGAAGGATAGTGGATGATATACAGAAGTTGCAGGTTAGCTGACTTTCCACCGCGGGGGGAAAGATTCTTTTGCCTCTTACATTATTATTAGGAAATAGAAATTTAGTATCTGATGATGCAAACCATTCCTTAGTGTTGGATAAATCATGTTTTGTCGACTAGTATCAGAAGACTTCAACAAGTCAAAAAGTAAAAGAATTACCAATGAAGGTTTGTATATTTTGAAGTAGTAGTTCTTAATTTTATGGTGGAGAAGCAGACTATTATCCCCTACTTAGCAATTCAAAGGTTTTAACAAAGAACTCTAGATCGGTCTTTTGCTTGTATAAAGTGGGCTTCTTCTTGAGCTACCAACCATCTGATCAAGGATTTGCAACCAATGATTTTGTTCCGGCGGGAGGTGGATTATATTGTCTCAAGCCTTAGCTCAGCGAAACCAAACAGTTAGTAGGTGTAATGGTGTTGGAGAATGTTAACCTGTCGTTTAAGCACATACTTTTCTTAGTTGGTAGTTTATCCCTTGGATTTTTTCCTTCTAATATTTATACTGTCCTTACGATTGATGAATCTCTTTTTACATGCTTATACATTGATTGGATAGCAATTTATTTTCATCTGGTTTTAGTATTATGTACAGCTTACAAAGTTCATATTTCGTGGTTGATGCTTAAACATTTCCTTAGTTGATTTTTGATTGTTCTATTTATGATTTTCCCCGTGTTCCATTACTACATTTTGTTCTACCTTATTATAAATGTATTGTGTGGAACTTCTTGGTGTTAACTGTTAATTATTTATTTATTTATTTGGGGATGGGGTAATTCTACTCTTTCTATCGAAGGAAGACTGGTTCTTGAAAAGATGGCAAAAGTAATATGCCGACAAAAGACAGGTAATACTTGAAAAGATGACAAAAAGTAATATGCCCAAAGAAATAAGTGAAAATCAAAAATAAAATACAATTTTAAAAGCCTGCAACTCTCTATTCCCCCAAATAAATTTGAAACTAAATTCCCCAAAACGACTATTCTTTATGTAGAAGAACACCTCCAAAGAGGATGGAAGCCGAGATGCTATATTGTTTGCAGAGTTCATGATCCTCTTTTCACTTGCTAACCGAGAGTAAAGAGCGTCAAGTAAGCAATTGAAACCATTGAGAAATAGGAGCTTCATGTAACATTTTCTCATAGTGTATATCAAGCAATTCATTACACACTTCACAATAAGGTGGTCATTGTTCATGTTTTAGGAGGTGCACCAAGGTTAAGTTCTTTAGGATTAGTGATGTAGGAGAAAGTAACTAAGGTTTAGGCTATACACCTAAACACTAGGTAGAACCGTGGAACAAGAACGATTTTAAAGCTCTCTTACACCAAATAGGAAGAACATGGTTTAAAAGATTGCATTTGATGTCCAATTACGTTTTTTATGTAAGACGAAGAACGCGGTTTAATCTCTTGTCCTGTAAAAGTTTGTTCTAAGATTGGTTGAAAGTTTACTTTAGTTCATGCCACAAAAGAAATTGAAATTTTAGTGAATTGGTATATATAGTCCCTTTGTCCCCGAAAAAAGGATTTAATTTTAATTTTTATTTTTTGGGACAGGTGGTACTTTAAGAGATGATAAGTAATCTGCCCAAAGAAAACAAGTGAAAAGCAAAAACAGAACACTTCTAAAATATGATGAGCTGAAATCATATGGAACCATGATAAGCTAATGGACTTGGTATCAAGCTTGTGGTAACTTCTTTGGTATCAAGAGTGTTCCTAATTAATCGGTTCATCCTTTATTGGTTGATGCTTAGTCATATCACATATGGAAAGTGTTTGTTCTATTCTTCCCTCAAAAAAGTTGTTCACATTTTTACTTATCAAAACAAATGAAAGAAAGGATAATGGTGATTGAATTTTAATCAGACTTTTTATTTTTCTGTAGTACAAGTATGTCTTCCTACTGCTGTTTTTCTAGGTGTTGACTGTGTTTTTCTGCGGGTGATTTTTAGTGGCAGTTAATATACTACCTTTTATTCCTCCATGCATGCTGAAATTGTCAATTAATCTCGTCATGTAAAAGTTTGTTCTAAAATTGGTTGAAAATTTGGGTTATGAAGGTTGTCATTGTTTTTATAAAGATAGCCATTATATTGCCCAAGAGACACTACTGCTTTTGGATTTACACACACAACCAAATGCAGCAAAATCCTCAACTTCAACCCTTAAATATTCCAAGCATATCATCAGACCAATTTATTCAATTTATTTTAGGTCAATTCAACTAACTAGTAATTAGAGAATTTATTGTATAATCTTCATATGTTAGTTCATCCGATTGTGTATTTAAGTTTTATTGTCAAATTATATGCAAATTGTTTGAAGATTTTTTTTTTCCTTTGGTTTCGTATTGTAATTGCACTTGTAACCCATTTGTAACGGATTTTGATATTTTGGAGGAAACTAAAAGCTGGATGTCAAAATTTTCAGTTATTAGTTGTTGAAAGTTATATAACAATTTTAGTCTCAAATCTGGTTGGCATAAAATCATAAAGTCAAAGAGCTCAACCATATTCATTCTAGGTTCTAGGTTCTTTCATATCCTTGAATGTGCATATATGTCACCCACTTTGATATCTGTTGTTCAAAGTGTTTATCTTGATTCGTCCTCTCTATCTTAACAAAAATCTGTTCTTCAAAGTGTTTGATTCCTATTACTTTTCAACTTAAACTATATACAAATTGTCGGAATTTTTTGTCAAAAATTTGTGGAAGAAACTAAGAGTTGATGTCAAACTTTCCAATTATTTACTATCAAAACCCTAATAGTTAGAAGCATATAACAAGTATATCATCCTCGTTGTGCCAAGGGACAAGCTAATATGTGAATAAATCTAATAAAAAGGGTTTTGAATCTAATGTTATTGTTTAGTGCTCGGTGGTTTTTGCAAGTAGGATATGGATAATAAAAGCTTGACATAAAGTAATTGGGAATGCTTAACAAAGAACTTTTGATCAGTCTTGTGCTTGTATGAAGAGTGTTTCTTATTGAGCTAACAAACAAAGGTTCTCCAACAGTTGATTTTGTACCGGAGGGAGGTGGATTATGCTGTCTCAATGAAGTGTTGGAGAATGTTAACCTGTCGTTTAAGCATATACATTTTCTTAGTTGCTAGCTATCCCTTCTTTTAATAAATTATCTATACGATTGATGCATCTCTTTTTACATGCTTATACATTGATTGTATGGCATATCCTAGTTGATGCTTTAACATGTTCCTAGTTGACGCTTGATCCCTTGGAAAATTTGCTTTCTTCTATATATTTTTCCCATGCACCATTACTACATTTTGTTTTACCATATTACAAATGTATTGTACAGAAATTCTTCATTCATGCTGACGAGTTTTTTTTCTGGGTGATATCTGCTCTCGCCAAATGATCAGTAACACCACAGGTATAACACTCACAATTCTTTGGACTTGTACAATTTGGAGCGATGTGACCGTCCTGGCCACAATTATAACAAACATTCTTTTTTTTCAAACATGCTTTCATATAATTCTTTTCGCACTTTTTACGGGTCTCCACTTTCTTCTTTGCATCAGACTCCTTGTTTCTATATTTGTTCTATTTCCTCTTCTTACTTCCACCACTGCTTCCTTCCCCTTTTTGATTTCCTCCATCACTCATCTTCTTTTTCTGTTCATGGTTGCACTTCATTAGAGTTTCACTCCCTCCTGCTGCTATTATAGCTTTCTCCAATACTATAGCAAAATTATATATCTGCAACACCGACTGCTAGAAATAAATTATTGATTTGATAGAGGTGGAACTTGAAAAGATGACAAGTAATCTTCCCTGGGAAAACAAGTGAAAAACAAAAACACAGCACTTCTAAAAAAGATTGCAGCTCTCGAAACGACTATTCTTTATGTTAAAGAATACCTGCAAAGGGGAGGAAGCTGAGAACATTATGTTTTCTGCAGAATTCATCCTCCTCTTTTCACTTGCTAACCTAGAGTAGATTATAAGTAAAGAGCGGCAAGTAAACAATTGAAATCATTGACAAACCGGAGCTTCATGTAACATTTTCCCATTGTTAGTTTATATGAAGCATTTTATTATAGACTTGACAATAAAATGGTCATTTGTCATGTTTTAGGAAGTGCAATGAGGTTAGGTTCTTTAGGATAAGTAAGTGGTGTAGGAGCAAGTAACTTGGGTTTAGGCTCCACACCTAAACACTAGGTAAAACCGTAGAACAAGAACAATAATTTTAATGCTCTCTTACGCCGAAGAGCGAAGTATAACTTCTGATTTCTTACACCAAATGAGATAACAATATAGAAAATATAATTCCTAACCTCTCTTACATCAGCTTGTACAAGAGTTACGAGATATGACAATTTAGCATGAGGAACTTACTAGCTTCATCCTTTCTTGTTGATGCTTAATTACCTGCAAAGTCTTTGTTCTATTCTTCCATCGAAAGAGTTCATTTTGTCGGTAGTTACGGTACCTTTTATTTCCCCATACATGCTGAAATTGTCAATTAATCTCTTTGTTGTGTAAAAGTTTGTTCTAAAATTAATTAAAAGTTTTGGGTTAAGAAGGACGTTATCATTCTTTTAATAAAGATGGTCAATGTCTCAAATGACCTGTCGTCATAATATTGGTTGGATAGATGTTATGTTATTAATTATGACAATGTCATATCATTTAAGACCAAAAATTTGACTTTTTTGATACTCCCTCTCTTTCGAAAAAAGGCGATGTTGCCACAGAAGGCTTTATTGTTTTAATTTGGAATTACACAAAGAACCAAATGCAGCATAATCCTCAACCCCAACCCTTAAATATTCCTCATGCATATTTAAATTAACTAGTATTAGAGAATTATTGATGGAAAATTAGGGAACATTTTTATCAAATTTTAGGTCAATTTATCAAATTAGTAAACCGATTTAATTTTAGGTCAATTAAATTAACTAGTATTAGAGAATTATTGATGAAAAATTAGGGAACATTTTTATCAAATTATAGATTGTGCAATCGGTTTAGTTGCCTTTTAAGCTTTGGATATTAACCTTGAAGCAAAATACATCGGGTGAAATATAAACAGTCACACGGAAAGTATTTAACACTTTTAGAATGAAAATTTTCATAATCATATAAAAGAAATATAATCTTCATTTTGTTAGTTTTATATCTATGTTTATTGTATATAAATAGTGGTTTTGTAAATTATTAAATATTCAAAATTTACCTTTGAATTATATGCAAATTGTTGGAAGTTTTTTTTTTTTTTTTTTCTCTTTGGTTTTGTAATTTTAATCCTACTTTTAATGGATTTTGAAATTTTGGAAGAAACCAAAAGTTGGTGGGAAACTTTTTGTTTGATTCTCAAATGTCAAATAGTTGGTAGCATATAACAAATTTATTAAGAGCAGGGGGAAGAGAACGATATAACAAATTTATTAGGGAATTGATATTTCAAAAGTGAAAATATTAGTTACAAAAGGTCTTCTCGATCTTACATGAGAGTGAACTCTATTTACTATTTATGTAAGGAGAACTTTGTGGAACTAACATTTTTACTTGTGGAAATATCAATTCCCATTTATTAAGAGGAAGGGGGAGAGAAGGGCAGATTATATTGTTTTTGAATTTATTTTAGGAATCTAGGACTAATAATTAGGTTTTAGTGGGTTTTGCAAGCATGACAGAGAGTTGGTTTGATTGTTTAAATAATTGGACTTTAGTAGGAACTTTCTTGTAATCTTGTAATTGTTTGGTATTGAATTTGTATGTATATATTTAATACTCCATCCGTCTCAATTAAATTTTTTTTGATCAAATTAATCATTTTTAAAATTAATAATTAAACATATATAAATATGTTTTTATGTAGTTTCTTAAGATTATAATCTCTTAACCTGAATTTATTAGCAATGGTACAAAAATTAATTTTAAAAATAGTCAATTTGACCAAAAAAATTAAGATGAAACGGAGGGAGTAGTAAGTTAGTCGGGTCATAATTTTATAAGTATTAATATTTTAAATTAAGATAAATATCCAATACTAAATTAACAAGACCATAGTATTACAAGTATTAATACCCTAAATTAAGATAAAATTATCCTATTAAAATTTATCTCACACTCTTAAACCCTTTAAAAATTATCTATAGCACTACCTATATATAATCTTTAAAAAAGTTTAACTATAATCTAGTTCGACTTCTTAAAATTATTTAACAAAACTGAAATAAATTAATAATAACACGATGTTAATTATAATCGTAAGATGATAATTGTAAGATAATAAGATCCATGTAAATCAAAATTCCGGCTGATGCCGAATTTAAAACCCCTTCAATACCAAGGGCCTTGGAGCTACTATACACATGGTAGACTTTTGATATTGCAATGCCTATGGAATTTTCCAGTTGGGGTGGTCAGGGAGAAGAACAGGACCATAATTGTGATTGTTTGAATTTTGTATTTAGCCTATTCAAAATAATACGTAAAATACAAATGAGAATATGATATATAAATATTCTTTTGACACGTCTTAAAATTCATAAAACACATGAAAAATTGCGACAGACTTCAAAATTGAGATTGTGATGATACCTAAAAAATCTGATGAAAAATCGCGACGTACTTCAAAATTGAGATTGTAATGGAAATTTTATGAATGAAGAATGATTCTTACTAGGGGATATACTGCACCAAAGTATGCAATCCACGGTCAGTTATCTGAGAAAGTTTATACCTACAACTACAGTGTCGTTGTCCTTGAAATCATTAGTGGCAGAAGGTGCAATGAAATGAATGTAAGTTTCTATATACTTCTTCCATTCTAAAATCAAAGATAAATTTGTGAAACAATGACTTTTGGAAAAAAAATAAAAATTCAAACTTATCCCTAACATTGACTAGAAATATAGTAGAGGTGACATGATAATACTCAAGCGATTAAAAATAAAAGTATGACACATTACAAATTTCATATCACTTTATATATAGTCTAAAAATAAAAATGTAACCCTAGCAGTTGACGTAGTGGTTCAAATGAGGCCCCGGAGCGAGCCGTAGACTCTAACGTTCTGGGATCGAATACCACCAGCAACAATTTGTCAATGCCAGAAATGGTTCATGGGGCCACGGGGACGCGGGCGCAAACCCGTATGAAAAGTCTGACTTGGGATAGGGAGACTTAGTCCGACTCCGGTTGGAAAACTCTACACTCTCTATAGTCCGACTCCGGTTAGAAAACTCTACATTATAAAAAAAATGTCTCTCTAATTTTGGAACAGACAAAAAAAAAGAGTCTACCCGATATTATATAAAAGTTCAGTTTCTTGTACGAGAATAACATGCATTTGAATTTGATCGATGAGGCGTTAGATCCAAGTCAATATAGAGTAGAAGCTGTGAAGAAGATCATAGAGATTGCGTTAACGTGTACCGAGCCCACAGTTGCATTGAGACTAACAATTTCTGAAGTTGTTGTTATATGCTTTTAAGTGATGGATCAGTAGAACAAAGAATACCAAGCCGAAACCGGCCTAATTTATTCGATCTGGATAAGAGGGTACCTGGGGATTCATCTACTTCTTATGGATCATCAACAACTAATGCCACGGTGTCACTTCTACAGCATTTAGGTCGTTAAGGTACTTGAAAGTCATAGGATTTGCTTTGGATATAATTATGATGGTAACTCGTAATATGATTTTTTTAAAATGATTGTGTTTTTGTTTGTAGGACTTTAATTAACACTCAATATAATAATGTCAATCGGCAATACCTTACAAGTAATGCTATTGTGACAAAAGAAAACTACAAAAAAAATATATATACAAAATGATGTGTTGGCCTATAATTAGTTCATACTCCTCTATACATGGGTGGATCTAATAGTTATAACTAATTACTATTATACATATAATTTTGTATTTTGTTTTTGTATTCAATCTTTTGTTATCAAAACATTATTAACAACTTATGATAAAAGAAGAAACTTTTAATACTATCACTTTTAATTTTTCAAACAATTATTTTGTACTTAATACTGTTTTTTTAAAGTAGTTTATAACATTAATTATTTTATTAATAAGAAATAAATAAATCCATATTTAGATTTTGACCATAATTTTTATTTATTTATATTTTCATAATGATTATGTATATCCTTTTATAAATCTAATAATAAAAATATATCTCTACATTAAAAGCACAAAAAGAGGAGAAATAAGTTTCAGAATGCAAAATGACAACTAAAGCCAGCCGTCCAAAAGGAGCTCCAATCCTAACGGTGTAATGTTCGTTCGTTCTACAGAGACTCAGAGATTCAAAAGAAGCTTAAAAGGTTGGTAATTTCTGAAATCTCATCCAACCCCTTTTGTTAAATCATGATGCTTAGTTTTCTGTACAAAAATTTGCTCAAAAACACTGCTATTAGTTCTTTAAAATCACCCCAGTTGTGTCTTTTCAATCAAAGATATTTTTTCGGATCTGAAATTAGTGAGAGACGGAAGGAATCTATTTTCTCTCTCTTCAAAATCTATGGCTTCACTGAAACCCAAATTTCCACTCTCATAAGAAATAGCCCAGTACTGCTATCTTTCCATCCAGACAAAATACTTAAACCCAAATTAGATTTCTTCAATTCATATGGGTTTTCACCCACTGACCTTGATAAAATACTCACTAGAGACCCTGGTATCATGAAACGCAGTCTTGATAATCAAATTATACCTTCGTGTGAGTTATTGAATAGTGTACTTAGGGATAATGGGAGTGTAATTGCTGCAATAAAAAGGACCACTTGGGTACTCAAGCAAGACCTTAGGAAAACCTTAGAACCCAATATTGCTGTGTTGCGCGATTGTGGCGTGTCGGATGATAGGATTAGCACAATGCTAAGGACCCAACCAAGGACATTGGTGCGAACTCCCTATAGGTTTATATTGCTCGTTGAAGAGATTAAGGGAATGGGGTTTGAGCCGGTAAAGAGTCATTTCACAGTGGGATTACAAGTGTTGGCTTCGTTGAGCGAAGCAACGTTTAAACGAAAGTGGGATCTTTATAGGAAGTGGGGTTGGTCAGATGATGAGATTCTTTCGGCTTTTAGAAGGCAACCCCAATGTATGTCACTTTCGGAGGGGAAGGTGGAGCAGGTGATGGTTTTTTTGGTTAACAGAATGGGATGGGATGCATCAAAGGTTGCATCTTGTCCTGCTGTTGTTATGCATAGTTTGGAGAAGTGCACTATTCCGCGGTGTTTGGTTGTTCAGTTTTTATTGTCTAAGGGTGTAATAAAGAAGGACTTAACCTTGGGTTCATTCATCGGGAGGTCGGAGAAACATTTCTTAGAAAAGTTTGTGGTAAAATATTGTGCAGAATTTCCTGAAGTGCTTAATTTGTATGGGAGGATAGTGGATGATATACAGAAGTTGCAGGTTAGCTGACTTTCCACCGCGGGGGGAAAGATTCTTTTGCCTCTTATATTATTAGGAAATAGAAATTTAGTATCTGATGATGCAAACCATTGCTTAGTGTTGGATGGATCAAGTTTTGTCGACTAGTATCAGAAGAGTTCAACAAGTCAAAAAGTAAAAGAATTACCAATGATGGTTTGTATATTTTGAAGTAGAAGTTCTTAATTTTATGGTGGAGAAGCAGACTATTATCCCCTACTTAGCAATTCAAAGGTTTTAACAAAGAACTCTAGATCGGTCCTTTGCTTGTATAAAGTGGGCTTCTTCTTGAGCTACCAACCATCTGTCTTTCGCTCGTTCTTGAGCTACCAACCATCTGATCAAGGATTTGCAACCAATGATTTTGTTCTGGCGGGAGGTGGATTATATTGTCTCAAGCCTTAGCTCAACGAAACCAAACAGTTAGTAGGTATAATGGTGTTGGAGAATGTTAACCTGTTGTTTAAGCACATACTTTTCTTAGTTGATAGTTTATACCTTGTATTTTTTTCCTTCTAATATTTATAGACGATTGATGAATCTCTTTTTACATGCTTATTCATTGATTGGATGGCAATTTATTTTCATCTGGTTTTAGTATAATGTATGACTTACAAATTTCATATACTGTGGTTGATGCTTAAACATTTTCTTAGTTGATACTTGATCCCTTGGAAAATTTGCTTTGTTATATTTATGTTTTTTCCCCATGTACCATTACTACACTCTGTTTTACCTTGTTATAAATGTATTTTGTGGAACTTTTTGGTGTAAACTGTTAATTTCATTTTATTTTTTATTTGGGGCGCGGAGGGTGATATCTACTCCTTTTGTTTTTTGGAAAGAAATTATGGATAGAAGGCAGGTGGTACTTGAAAAGATGAGAAAAGTAATCTTCCCAAAGAAAAAAAGTGAAAATCAAAAATAAAAAACAATTTTAAAAGCCTGCAGCACTCTATTCCCCCAAATAAATCTGAAACTAAATTTCACAAAATGACTATTCTTTATGCTGAAGAACACCTCCAAAGAGTGTGGAATCTGAGAATGTCATAGTTTCTTCCGAATTCATCCTACTCTTTTCACTTGCTAACCTAGAGTAGTTTATAAGTAAAGAGCGTCTAGTAAGTACTTGAAAACATTGACAAATAAGATCTTCATGTAACATTTTACCGTAGTTTATGTTGTAACAGAAATTATGCTAAGGTTAGATAAGGTGTTTCTCCTCGATGGGGTCCTCCTTGAGCTTAGGTCCAGTCTTCAGTCTTGCGGTCTAAGAGAAGGGCTAGAAAGACCCTCGTCCTTGGGAAGCCTCACAGGTCTGAGTGTCAGTAAGACTCCTTGGAATGGTTGAGACTCGAGAGAGTCTTTCTCTCTCTAAAGTATAAGCTAGTATCTTGTAGAATGAATAATAGTTATGAAAATGGTTAGATGTCTCTCATATTTATAAGGAGGAATATTTGGTAATTACCCTTATGCCCTTAATGTGTAAGGAAGGTCTGAATTGTCCTCTTGTGAAATGACTGTAAAACCCTTGGTGTGAGGCCATGTGTCATCTTCTAGTTGATTTTATTTTTACATCCTCACAATTTATATAAGGTTCGGATATGAAAATTATGAGACAAGTCAGATTCAGTTGTCAACTGTCCCTAACTACATATTCGAGCCATAGCGTATACTTCACAATAAGGTGGTCATTAGTCATGGTTTATTATGAGGTGCAAAGTCATGGTTTATTATGAGGTGCAACGAGCTTACGTTATTTAGGATTGGTGATACAGGAGAAAGTAACATGGGTTTAGGCTCTTACACCAAAGAGGAAGTACAATTTCTAACCTCTCCTACACCAAATAAAGAAGTCTCACTATGGGATAAATATATAATTTCCAAAGGTCGGTAATTTCTGAAATCTCATATAAATCCCTTTTGTCAAATCATGATGCTCAGTTTTCTATACAAAATTTTGCTTAAAAACACGGCTACTGGTTCTTTAAAATCACCCCAATTCTGTATTTTTAATCAAAGATTCGGATCTGAAATTAGAAAGAGACAAAGGGAATCAATTTTATCCCTCTTCAAAATCTATGGCTTCTCTGAAACCCAAATCTCCAACCTCATAAGAAATAGCCCAATACTGCAATCTTCCCATCCAGACAAAATACTAAGGAGACAACCTAGGACATTGGTGCAAGCTCCTGTTAGGTTTATATTGCTCGTTGAAGAGATTAAGGGAATGGGTTTTGAACCGGTAAAGAGTCATTTTATTGTGGGATTACAGGTATTGACTGGGTTGAGCAAATCAATGTTTAAGTGAAAGTGGGATCTTTATAGGAAGTGGGGTTGGTCAGATGATGAGATTCTTTCGGCTTTTAGGAGGCAACCCCAATGTATGTCACTTTCGGATGAGAAGGTGGAGCAGGTGATGGTTTTTTTGGTTAACAGAATGGGATGGGATGCATCAAAGGTTGCATCTTGTCCTGTGTTGTTGTTATGCATAGTTTGGAGAAGTGGACTGTTAAGTGGTGTTTGGTTGTTCAGTTTTTGTTGTCTAAGGGTGTGATAGAGAAGGACTTTACCTTGAGTTCATTCATTGCGAGGTCGGAGAATTATTCTTAGAAAAGTTTGTGGTAAAATATATTGCAGAATTCCCTGAAGTGCTTAATTTGTATGGAAGGATAGTGGATGATATACAGAAGTTGCAGGTTAGCTGACTTTCCACCGCGGGGGGAAAGATTCTTTTGCCTCTTACATTATTATTAGGAAATAGAAATTTAGTATCTGATGATGCAAACCATTGCTTAGTGTTGAATGGATCAATTTTTGCAGAAGAGTTCAACAAGTCAAAAGGTAAAAGATTTTACCAATGAAGGTTTGTATATAGTAGTTCTTAATTTTATGGTGGAGAAGCAGACTATTATCCCCTACTTAGCAATTCAGTCAGGTCATAATTTTATAAATGTCATAATTCCATAATATTACGAGTATTCATACCTTAAACTTGTGTTTTTTAATTTTAGTTCTTGCTAAGAACGGTCTTTGTTTCGATTACTAAACATTTAAAAAGTCTTATATGTAGCAAGGAATTGTATTTGGACCAACCCCTTCAATGTTACTTTTGTGCTAAATAATTAATCAGCTGCAAGAAGATCGACAAGTACCATGTAAATCAAAATTCCGGCTAATGCCGAATTTAAAGCCCCTTCAATACCAAGGGCCTTGGAGCTATGCTCATGGTAGGCTTTTGATATTGCAATGCCTTATGGCAATTCCAGTTTTTGATACCAAGGGCAAGGGCCATGGAGCTATGGCTCATGGTAGGCTTTTGATAAGATTCCCAGCTCCAAAGCCTGCACGATTTTAATTTATAAGTACAATCAACGGTTTGATTGATGCTTCATCACCTACAAAGTCTTTGTTCTATTCTTCCAAAGAAAAAGTTGTTAATTTTTTCACTTATCAGAAAAATAAAAAAGAAGAAAGAAAATAAAGTGCCGATTGAATTTATTTAGCAATAAATAAATAAATAAATTTTAATCATACTTTTTTTCTTTCCTTGCAATATGAGTATCAGAAAAATAAATAAATTTGGAACTTTATTTTCTCAACTTTTATTTTTCTTAATATGTATGAAATTTGTACTTTGTTCATTCTTTTGAAAACAGAGGTAGTATTAATTTTTTCTAAATCAGATGATATAATTGCAAATTTATTTATTTAATTTAGTTCGATCTTAATTATTTTGTGAACCTTTATAATTCAAATTATGATATAATATTAATTAATGAAACAATTTTTTTTTTGAGAATCTATGTTATTATAAAAAGACTTTTAATTATGTAGAACGTCTAATTAATTCTGACGAACTCGAACATATAAACTTAAGACTATAAAAGAAGAAATCTTTACTACTATCACTTTTGATTTTTGAAACAATTATTTTGCACTTAATATTGTTTTGTTTTTTTAAAGTAGTTTATAACATTAATTATTTTATTAATAAAAAATAAATAAATCCATATTTAGATTTTGACCAAAAAAAATTTATTTATATTTTCGTAATGATAATGTATATCCTTTTATAAATCTAATAATAAAAATATATCTCTACTCCAAAAGCACAAGAAGAGGAGAAATAATGCAAAATGAAGGCCCGAAGCCGTCCGTCCAGGCTTTGCAAGTGAGAACCTCCAAGGCTCCAATCCTAACGGTGTAATTTTCAGTTCGTTCGTTCTACAGAGACTCAGAGATTCAAAAGAAGCTTAAAAGGTTGGTAATTTCTGAAATCTCATACAATCCCTTTTGTTAAATCATGATGCTTAGTTTTCTATACAAAAATTTGCTCAAAAACACTGCTATTAGTTCTTTAAAATCACCCCAATTGTGTCTTTTGAATCAACGATATTTTTTCGGATCTGAAATCTATTTTCTCTCTCTTCAAAATCTATGGCTTCACTGAAACCCAAATTTCCACTCTCATAAGAACTAGCCCAGTACTGCTATCTTTCCATCCAGACAAAATACTTAAACCCAAATTAGATTTCTTCAATTCATATGGGTTTTCACCCACTGACCTTGATAAAATACTCACTACAGACCCTGGTATCATGAAACGCAGTCTTGATAATCAAATTATACCTTCGTGTGAGTTATTGAAGAGTGTACTTGGGGATAATGGGAATGTAATTGCTGCAATAAAAAGGACCACTTGGGTACACAAGCAAGACCTTAGGAAAACCTTAGAACCCAATATTGCTGTGTTGCGCGATTGTGGCGTGTCGGATGATAGGATTAGCACAATGCTAAGGACCCAACCAAGGACATTGGTGCGAACTCCCTACAGGTTTATATTGCTCGTTGAAGAGATTAAGGGAATGGGGTTTGAGCCGGTAAAGAGTCATTTCACAATGGGATTGCAAGTGTTGGCTTCGTTGAGCAAAGCAACGTTTAAACGAAAGTGGGATCTTTATAGGAAGTGGGGTTGGTCAGACAATGAGATTCTTTCGGCTTTTAGGAGGCAACCCCAATGTATGTCAGTTTCGGAGGAGAAGTTGGTGCGGGTGATGGTTTTTTTGGTTAACAGAATGGGATGGGATGCATCAAAGGTTGCATCTTGTCCTGGTGTTGTTACTTATAGTTTGGACAAGTGGACTATTCCGCGGTGTTTGGTTGTTCAGTTTTTGTTGTCTAAGGGTGTGATAGAGAAGGACTTAACCTTGAGTTCATTCATCCCGATGTTGGAGAAACAATTCTTAGAAAAGTTTGTGGTAAAATATTGTGCAGAATTCCCTGAAGTGCTTAATTTGTATGGAAGGATAGTGGATGATATACAGAAGTTGCAGGTTAGCTGACTTTCCACCGCGGGGGGAAAGATTCTTTTGCCTCTTACATTATTAGGAAATAGAAATTTAGTATCTGATGATGCAAACCATTGCTTAGTGTTGGATGAATCAAGTTTTGTCGACTAGTATCAGAAGAGTTCAACTAGTCAAAAAGTAAAAGAATTACCAATGAAGGTTTGTATATTTTGAAGTAGTAGTTCTTAATTTTACGGTGGAGAAGCAGACTATTATCCCCTACTTAGCAATTCCAAGGTTTTAACAAAGAACTCTAGATCGGTCTTTTGCTTGTATAAAGTGGGATTCTTCTTGAGCTACCAACCATCTGATCTTGGGTTTGCATCCGATGATTTTGTTCCGGCGGGAGGTGGATTATATTGTCTCAAGCCTCAGCTCAACGAAATGAAACAGTTAGTAGGTATAATGGTGTTGGAGAATGTTAACCTGTCGCTTAAGCACATACTTTTCTTAGTTGCTAGTTTATCCCTTGTATTTTTTCCCTTCTAATATTTATAGAATGAATCTCTTTTTACATGCTTATACATTGATTGGATGGCAATTTATTTTCATCTGGTTTTAGTATAATGTACGGCATACAAAGTTCATATACTGTGGTGGTTGATGCTTAAACATTTTCCTAGTTGACACTTGATCCCTTGGAAAATTTGCTTTTCTTATATTTATGTTTTTCCCCATGTACCATTGCTACATTTTGTTTTACCTTGTTATAAATTTATTTTGTGGAATGTCTTGGTGTAAACTAATTTCATTTTATTTTTTATTTGGGGCGAGGAGGGTGATGATATCTACTCCTTTTGTTTTTTGGAAAGAAATTATCGATACAAGACAGGTGGTACTTGAAAAGATGAGAAAAGTATTCTGCCCAAAGAAAAAAAAGTGAAAATCAAAAATAAAAAACAATTTTAAAAGCTTGCAGCACTCTATTCCCTGAAATAAATCTGAAACTAAATTCTCCAAAATGACTTCTTTATGCTGAAGAACACCTCCAAAGAGTGGGGAATCTGAGAATATTATATTTTCTGCAGAATTCATCATCCTCTTTTCACTTGCTAACCCAAAGTAGTTTATAAGTAAATAGCGTCAAGTAAGTACTTGAAAACATTGACAAATAGGAGCTTCATGTAACATTTTACCGTAGTTTATGTTGTAACAGAAATTATGCTAAGGTTAGATAAGGTGTTTCTCCTCGATGTGGTCCTCCTTGAGCTCAGGTCCTCCTAGCTTAGGTCCAGTCCTCAGTCTTGCGGTTTAAGAGAAGGGTTAAAAATACCCTTGTCCCTGGGAAGCCTCACAGGTCTGAGAGAGTCTTTCTCTCTCTAAAGTATAAGCTAGTATCTTGTAGAATGCATAATAGTTATGAAAATGGTTAGGGGTCTCTCATATTTATAAGGAGGAATATTTGGTAAGTACCCTTATGCCCTTAATGTGTAAGGAAAGTTTGAATTGTCCTCTTGTAAAATGACTGTAATACCCTTGGTGTGAGACCGCGTGTCATCTTCTAGTTGATTTTATTTTTACATCCTCACAATTTATATGAGTTCAGATATGAAAATTATGAGAAAAGTAAGATTCAATTGTCAACTGTCCCTGACTACATATTCGAGCCACATCGTATACTTCACGATAAGGCGGTCATTAGTCATGGTTTATTATGAGGTGCAATGAGCTTACATTATTTAGGATTAGTGATATAGGAGAAAGTAACATGGGTTTAGGCTCGACACCTACGAGGTAGAACTGTAGAACAAGAACAATTTTAAAGCTCTCTTACACCAAAGAGGAAGTACAATTTCTAACCTCTCCTACACCAAATAAAAAAGTCTTCACTATGGGATATATATATAATTTCGAATTCTCTCTTACATAAGCTTGTACTAGAGTTACGAGATACTCTCATTGATCTAGTGAACTACGTATTGGTATTTGCGTTCCTAAACATGGTACTCTTACGTATTAATACTTTAAATTTTACCATTCTTAAATATTTCTTTGTAATCTACCTTTAATTAATTGAACTACTACCAATATTCTGATTTGGTGTTTGATGCTCAAAAAATCACATTTTTACTAAATTATTTCTAGAACATTCATCTTGTTATGTAACGAAAAATCTTTCATGAAATTCAGCTTTATTGTATTTAGATTCTAAGAGTGTTCCTGGTTATAAGCATCTATATTAAAGCTACATTTTGGAATCATGATGAGCTGAGAAATCATATGGAACCATGATAAGCTGATGGACTAGTGGTATCAAGCTTGTGGTAACTTTTTTGGTATCAAGAATTTTCCTAAATCCTAATTACTTGGTTCATTCTTTATTTGTTGATGCTCAAGTCATATGCAAAGTCTTTGTTCCATTCTTCCATGAAAAAGTTGTTCATATTTTTTACTCATCAGAAAAATTGAAAGAAAAGATGATGGTGACTGAATTTTAATCAGACATTTTTTTTTCTGTAGTACAAATATTTCTTCCTACTGCTGTTTTTCTAGGTGTTGACAGTGTTTTTCTGTCGGCGGTTTTTAGTTGCGGTTAGTATACTACCTTTTATTTCCCCATGCATGTTGAAATTGCCGATTAATCTCGTCATGCAAAATTTTGTTCTAAAATTGGTTGAAAGTTTTGGGTTATGAAGGTTGTCATTGTTATTATAAAGATAGCCATCATATTGCCCAAAAGGCTTTATTGTCTTTGGATTTACACAAATAACCAAATGCAGCAAAATCAACCCTTAAATATTGTAATTGCTCGAATCTTGTATGCTCTCTCATAATTTTTCGACTATTTTAATTTGTGTGAAAATTTTCCTTTTATCATCCTTTTAGCGACGGGATGACCGAAGGAATAATAAATTAGCCAAGCCATACTATTATAAGTATTAATATTCTAAATTACACAAATATTCAATAATAAATTGGCAAGACCATAATATAACATGGATTAATATTCTAAATTAAGATAAATTTGTCCTATTACAGTTCATCTCGTACTCTCATACCCTATAAAAATTATCTATAGCACTACCTATATATAATCAATAAACAAATTTAACTATAATCTAATTTGGCTTCTTAAATATATTTAACAAAACTGAATTAAATTAGCAATAACATGATGTTAACTAACATTTGTGTTTCTTAATTTTTAGTTCTGACCAAGGAAGGTCTCCGTTCTCACTAATAAACACTTAAAAGTGTTAAATGATATCCATGGTCACGATGGAGTCTACTATCTCTTTCCCTTGTTGCAAGGAATTGTATTTGGACCAACAACACCTTCAATATTATTTTTGTGCTCAATAATTAATCTTGAATGATATGGTAGAGAATAACAATGCAGCGAAAATAATAATAACAAAAAATCGAAAGAAAATAATCATATGAGACACAAGATTTACGTGGTTCACCCATAACGTTTAGGTTAGTCTACGGTTGGCGCCTAACAGTTTCACTATCTCTTAAAAAATTCGTACCTCATACAATTACAGAATCCTCTCCTTATATAACGAATATAAGTAACTATAATTCACCCGATAATACAAAATTATCCCTCCATATTTGGGTCAGGGGCGCTGCCTCCGGACCAAGCTAAATTATTCGTAGCGGCAATCAAGCGATGATTATGTCTGTTAAGGCCCATTTTTTCCGTTCCAGAAAAGAGCCCAGTTACCTTTTTAATAACTTTATATTCACCTCTAAATTAAAATTTGAATCAGATTTCACCAATAACATGATATAATTACCTTAATTACTTTGTTATAAATTTTGATAGATAACACAACCACCCCATTAAAAAAAAAACTTAAGTGCCACCCCATCTGGCCAATATACCCATGGTACAAGCGCCCATAAGTAATGCAAAATGTGTCCCAAGTTGGAGCTTAAAATTTGTTTGTAATTTAGAGTTCATGAAATCAGCTGCAAGAAGATCGACAAGCGCCATGTAGATCAAAATGCCAGCTGATGCCGAATTTAAAACCCCTTCAACAACAAGGGCCTTGGAGCTATGCTCATGGTAGACTTTTGATATTGCAATGCCTATAGCAATCCCAGTTGGGGTGGTCAGGGAGAAAAATAGGACCATAATTGTAATTGCTCGAATCTTGTATTTCGCCTACTCAAAATAATAAGTAAAATATAAATGAGAATATGATCGATGTATAAACGTGTTTTTGATACGTCTTAAAATTCATAAAATGTTTGGAAAAAAAAAATACGCGAGAGACTTAAAAACAGTTGAAATTGTGGTGATACCTGAGATATACAACCACCAAGACCAATGCCCTCAAAAAACTGATGGAAGCTCAAAGCTATTATCAATGGTTTGATTGTTTTGGGACTTTGAGTAGCACCGAGGGTTATTCCAATTATTAAGGAATGAACTAAGATTCCCAGCTCCAAAACCTACACAATTTTAATTTATATAAGTACAATTAATTTAATTACAAGTTCTATTTTTATGAAGATATATAAAAAAGATGTGTGACTGTCTAGTTGTATGTTATGAGAAAAACTATACCAATCAAAATTCTTTAAGAAATAATTTTGTCTATATTCCTTATTGCAGTACTAAAATATTCCACTAAAGCAGAAGATAAAATAAATCAGACAAACTCAAATTAACAGTCTTTGACTTAGGGGGTGTTTGATAAAAATTGAATGAATCTGAATCTGAATGAACTGAATCTGAATTTAAATAAACTGAATCTGAATGAAAAAAACTGTTTGATAATTGACATGTCTGAAATATCTGAATGACAAAATTTTATTATTTTACCCTTCTGAAAAAATTCAAAATTGTTGTAAATTTATTTAATATTGCTTAATATAATAGTTAATATTTGTTTTTAAATTTTTTAGTTTTTTTTTTTACTTCATTCAGCTGTTCATTCAGTCATTCAGCTAAAAAAATTTGACTTAGCCATTCAGCTCAATCATCTGACCGATTCAGCCATTCAGACCAAAACAAATGCACCGACCGATTTAGCGATTCAGTCATTCAATCATTCAGTTCTATTCAAACACCTTTTAGTTGGTCTATTAGGCAAGATCTTTGACTTAGTTGATGTACTAAACTATTGCTAAATAGAGGTCATAAATTTAACCCCTAACAAAAAAAAAAAAAGACAAACTCAATAAGCAATAATTGAAAAGTGGGGACAGGACGAAGCATAAGTTATTGACAAATACAGCTCCAAAACCAATTGGGGGGCGGTCCGGTGCACTAATGACCGGTACCGTCCGGTGCATAGTGTTAAGTTTTTTTTTTTTTTTTTTTTAAACCACAATTATCAGAAAAAAAAATAAAAAATAATAGAGCAAGTTTGAAAAAAAAATTGTAAAAAAATGTATTTTTCGTATTGAAAAAACACCGTAAACAGTTTACAGTGTTTTTTCAATACAAAAAATATATTTTTTTACAGTTTTTTTTCAAACTTGCTCTATTTTTTTTTATTTTTTTTTTCTGATAATTGTGGTTTAAAAAAAAAAAAAAAAACTTAACACTAATGCACCGGACGGTACCGGTCATTAGTGCACCGGACCGTCATTAGTGCACCGGACCGCCCCCAACAGTGAGAAAATTACTGATAGGCCAATCACCTCAAGTAATGACTGTCATGATTCAATTATGCAAAGAAGTACAATAACTAAAATTACTCAATAAGACAATCACATCACGTCATCTTATTGTCATTCGATTGTTGACGTGGTCCATCTCACCATGTGATCATATGTGCACATTATGTCGACATTTTGTACTATCATTAGCTTGAAAGCACAAGCGAAGCTTTTTACTAAACACATAATTGCATGTATGTGATTGGATTGTGAGGCACAAAATGTTCTGAAATGATCAAGGGTATATTCGTCTATCAGCTTTTGTAAAATTTTCAACGATAGCATTTAGGCAACACATGAAAAATAGTGCAAAAATATTTATGTTTGTGAGCTAAATAAATTACATTTAAAATAAATTATTTATAAATAAATAGAATTTTTAAGAACATTTAAAACTGTGAACGAACTAAACGTTTCATAAATTGATAGACGAACGAGCACTAAATATAAGTGTATTTACCTGAGAAACTACGCGATGTCGAAGAAGATCCGAAGAATTAGACCTCTCTAACATAATAGCTGGTCCATGAACATGACCTACATTTCCTAAACCACCCTCTTCATCATCAACATCCACAGGCAGAGCTTTTCTTAGCTCTGCCCTCTTATGATAACCAGTGGCAAATGCTTCCATAGACAAAGTCCCAATTGCAGCCATCATCGCAATAAATCCCGCAAATGGAAAATTCCCCCATGGATTTTCGCTAAGGCATGGATTTGTCAAGCTTTCAAATGCGTCCGGAAGAATGTGAAGGAACCCTGTTGCCAAAATTACCCCTGCTGCAAAGGCCTTAACGCAGAAGTGAATGTTGCTATTGGGTTGAAAAGATGGGACATTTTTGAGCAACAATGGAGTACAAACTCCAGCTGCACTAGCAACTAGAATTGCAGCTATTGCAGCTACTTTATATGTTAATGCTTCTTGGTTGCTTTGATTTATGAATTGGACTTCACATGTGCACTTTGCATTGGCTAATTGGAAGAGGATAAGGAGAGATAATATGATCAGGATTTTCATGGTTTTTTAGAGAGAGAGAAGATGAGAGAAATGGATGTGGTTGTCAAGATTGGATAGAACTGAGCAATATATAAGTAGATTTGTAGTTATATAGATGAGCTCTAACATGGGAAATATTCCCTCCGCTCAAAAATAAATATACATTTGACTTTTTAAATTTGATTTGCAAAATCTTAAATTAAAAATTGATATAAATTTATTTGAGTATTAAAAATAATAAATATGATAATTAGTAGTAGTTTTTAGTTAATCTATAACAATAAAAGTTTTTCGATAATTACAACAGTTATAGCTATTTGTATAAAAATTAAATAATTTTTTTATCAATTTAGTATTTAAATTTTTCCACAAATTAACTTAAATAGTCCAAAATATATTTTTAATTTTTAAACGAAAAGTATAATACTCGTTTAAAGTTAAAAACTTGAAACACATAAATATACAAGAGCTAGGGACTAGGAGTACGGAGCTAGCGTCATTTACAAAGGAGCCGGCAACAATGAAGATAGATACCATAACATTTTATTTTATTTTATTTATTTAATTTAATTTTATTTTATTTTATTTTATTTTTAGAGAAATGGTACTATTCGTGTTGGATTTATTTTTGCAGATCATAGTAATCATATAAATGTCTCTTTCACATAAGAATATGCGTGCATGAATAAACTTAATCTTGTATTTTGAAATAAAAGAATATTTTAAAATTTGAGTGCATGCGACCCCATCGCTGTGCCAATACGTGTCTCTATTGTAACCTAAACTTAAAGACGCGCAATAATAATGTGTAAACGTGTGTGATATATAATTTTTGTCACAAAGTTATTTGATTCAGAATCCTTGACTCATGCATGGAAGGAGACTAACAGTTCCAAGATATTAGTATTATTAGTAGTATTGAATAGACAAGTCTCTTGGTAATTGAAATTTCAAAAAATAATAAAAATGTCACATGTTTAGGGACGTAAATAAAACGAGTCGAATTGAGACGTAAATAAAACGAGTCGAATTGAGTTGTTCAGATTTAGTTCATAAAATTTATCGAGTTTAAAATAAAGTTTGATTAAAACTCGTTTTGCTACCGAGTCGAGCACGACGAATCGAGCCTGTACAGTTTAAACTATTCGAGTGAATATAATCTAAAAACTTTAAAATTTACTCATATTTGAAGCGTTTATATTTCGAGTTGAGTTCAAATCGAACTTTTTGTCGAGCGAGTACGAATTAGATCCGTACTGTTTGGTTTATTTTACAGCCTTACACATGTTGATGGAGAATGTATATCTTCTTCTTTTCATATCTTGAATATGAAATATTATATTTTTGGGCTCCACAAAAAGATAAAATAAAAAAAATAGTCTCATATAGTATTATTGCTATATAATTGCTTTACAATTTAGGTTTAACATGCTTATATACGTATCCGATGTATAACTATCATATTTTTATCTTTATTCTCACCTTGGTAGGGTTAGTTTATAGTGGGTAATTTTCTAATAAAATGAGTTGTTGATCGATCAGAATTTTGTTTAAATTTAATTAATTTTAGTACAAGGGTTTAGGCAAGTGCAATTTTTTTGACCTACACTATCAGTCTTTGGATTTTTAATTTATCTGTCAAAAATCAATATTTATTTTGAAGTAGGTTGAAATCCAGTGACACAATTTTTAAATTATGAAATTTTTAAAGAAAAAATTGACTCCTATTTGGCTAATGAAGTCTACCGTAATGATTAAAACTGAGATATTGCGACTTTTATGTCTCAGGTTCGATTCCCACGTCTAGTGAGTTTAAAGTTTTGTTTTCTCTTTATGTGAGGCTTATTTGTCAGTTTATTTCTTCTTGATATGTAATAGTGAATGATTAATACTTAATTATGAAATTATTGTATTCTAAAAAAGTGGAGCTTTCAAAAAAAAATAAAAAAAAATAAAAATAAAAATGACTAAGATCAAAGTTTATTCAAGAATTGGTATATATATTTGGCTCCACAATTATAAGCTAGACTATTTGTTGCCTTGATGTTGGACCTCTAACAAAGGGGAAAAAAAAAAGCAAGAAGGTTCGATAAGCCCTTTAATTCTGTTAGAGTTCACATGGAGTGTTATTTACAACTTTTGTTTCAATTCATGAAAATATAGGGATTGCCACAAGGCCAGTCCAACAATATATTGGTGTAAGAAGTGATCTTATTCAACAAAATATTAGGCCATATTAAGTACTGAAATTGTCAATTATTATTTTCTACTTTATTATTTCAGTCACTTTTTCTCCCTTTTCTGATTTTAATTATTAAATATATAATGACAAAATACAAGATGTTACAAAGTTCTTACATTTTGTGTCTACATTTTAAGGTTGAAATATTAAGTTGGGATAGTTTAAAGTCCACATTTTTATTGCCAGCCAAAATGACATGATACTAGAAGGAAATTTAAGGGGGGTAAATATAGTTGAAATTGGAACCCCAAATAATAAAAGGGAAAGTATATATATAAAACTAGTGAACATTAACTTACAAATTAGTTTTGTCATTTGTGGTAATGTTAAATTTTTGTGAGAATGGTTGAATTCGAGCTCACTAAATTATTTATATTTTTTTTGGAGCGTGAAATACGCGTTAAGTGCATTAAACAACTGTGATATGAAGACCGCACTTTAACTCAACCATGATTGCATTACTCTTTTTTATATATATATATATATATATATATATAGGGGAATGATCCACAGAAAACGTTAGCCTTGAGCACTGTTTCAGCTAACTGTGATCCAGCCGTCCAATATAAGATCCAAGGGCTGGGTGAGGGCGCGGCCGCTAGAGGGAGTAGCGGTCAGATATTAAAATAATTAAATTTTATACTGGCCGCTAGAGGGAGTAGCGGCCAGTCAAAACGACAGCGTTTTGACTGACCGCTACTCCCTCTAGCGGCCAGTATAAAATTTAATTAGAGGAAAAGAGGGTATAATAAGAATTTATCCTGGCCGCTAGAGGGAGTAGCGGCCAGGCAACTTAATTGACAAATGCGATTCCCGATGCATTGTTATTGCTATGTCCCCCACCACATTCAAATGCTTTCCCGATGCATTATTTTATGTTTGTATTATTATGTTATTATGTTATGAATGCATTATTTTTATGTTATGAATGCATTATTTTATTCATTGTTTTTCGAGATTAATGTATTATTATGTTATGAATGTATTATTTAATCTTGGCCATGCTCTTTATAAGGTTTTCTGTAACTGCTGGGCATCACATAGCAGCAGTCATCCATCTATGCACTAATATGTTGATACGGTGAAACAATGAATTTTTTTATCCATGCACTAATATTGGGATGCGAGGGGCGCAGCCATAAACATGCACCGCATGCAATTGTATGGTACCTATTAAATAATACATTCATAACATAATAATACATTAATCTCGGGAAACAATGCATAAAATAATGCATTCATAACATAAAATAATGCATTCATAACATAAAATAATGCATTCATAACATAATAACATAATAATACAAGCATAAAATAATGCATCGGGAAAACATTTGAATGTGGTGGGGGACATAGCAATAACAATGCATCGGGAATCGCATTTGTCAATTAAGTTGTCTGGCCGCTACTCCCTCTAGCGGCCAGGATAAATTCTCATTATACCCTCTTTTCCTCTAATTAAATTTTATACTGGCCGCTAGAGGGAGTAGCGGCCAGTCAAAACGCTGTCGTTTTGACTGGCCGCTACTCCCTCTAGCGGCCAGTATAAAATTTAATTATTTTAATATCTGGCCGCTACTCCCTCTAGCGGCCGCGCCCTCACCCAGTCCTTGGATCTTATATTGGACGGCTGGATCACAGTTAGCTGAAACAGTGCTCAAGGCTAACGTTTTCTGTGGATCATTCCCCATATATATATATATAAACACATTACTCTAGAAAAATAGAATGTCAATTATTTTTCAAGATTACTAGAAATACATCACCAATTTTACCATAATATTACATACTCAAAATGTCTTGATAAGAATTTTAAGAAGTCTACTGTACACTAAATTAAAGCTACTATTGGGCTGGACTAATGGAGATAAGCCCATGCAATTAAGATTTAAGGCCCATTCATCAATAAAAGAAAGGGTTGGGACTGGCCTTTAGTGTTTTCCATATTTTATAACTTCTAGAGAGCTGTCAAAACAAATCAAATTTAAAACATGGTTAGAAACTTAACTCATAGTCATTGGTGTCCATGTTTTTACACTCAGATGAAAGGTTTTCACTCATTAGAGTCGCATTATTCGGCTAGTAAGACTATCAAATTGTCAATTAACTTCAACTTAACTTATTGACTTTAGTGAATAAGTTTTCTTGACGATGTAAGGTGACTAATTGATTAACAATTATTATGTGAATAAGTATTATTGATAATTTTTTTAAAAAATGTGTAATAAGTGAAATTCTCTTATAATTTCTATCAATTCAATATATTAATAAGTTTCGTGATTATAATTCGACCTAAATTTATCGCAATACAAAACAGAATTCTTGACTTTAATGAATGACTTGCATGATATTGAATTTTTTGACAAATTTTTGATATTTGGTATTTGTCATGAATTTAAAACTCTTGAAAACACTTCAAACTTTCACTGAGAGTCTCCATAAAAAAATAATAATAAATAAAAATAAATAAATACTCACTAATAAACAAATGAACAAACTTTTACCCAATAAAATTTTCAATTTTTATAATAATAAAAAAAGAAAGAGAATGTAAAGTTTGTTGTAAGATAAACTTGACTATAAATCAGATTCGAAATTTACAATCCACGAATTCTCTTTTCCTTTAATAAAAAAGTGAATCATTTATAAAAAAATAATTATCTATTGTATTTTATTATAGGACTTTTTAAAGTTCATTAAATAAAAAATAAAAAACAAAAAACAGCCCAATAAAAAGGAATTGAAAAAAAAAATCACAAAAAAATAGAAAATAAATCTGAAGAGGAGAAGGGAGAGAAAATGGAGAAATAACTACTCTGTGTTACTGGGTCACACACTGTCAGGGAAAAAAATTCAAAACTACTACCAATAAGTACTCATTCCACTTGGAAGAAATTGTAAAACCCCTTTTGCCCTTTTGGATTTAATATTCACCACAAATTTCTGAAACCTCTCAGACACTATGAAGAGCTGATCTCAACCATTTCTTGCTTAGTTTCTCTCTCTAGCCATATAAATATATTTTTCTGGGTTTAATTTTGATGATGATTGTGTAATTTTGGGTGTTTAGGGTTTGTGAAATTGTTACATGCTATGGAAGGGAAGCTCATTTACTCTCAATTTCTTTCCGTTCTGGTTGGTTGCTTTGTGCTTCAGCTTGTGGACTCGAGCAGGGTGAGAGTTCAGAACCAAGAATTTGTGAATAATTTTGTTAATATTTGATGTACTCAACTTGTTTTTACGTGTTCTGTAGGTATTCAGTGATTCACTAAATGTGCATTTGGTTGCTGCCTCTGATAATAAAACACGTAGTGAAGGTGAATTATTTCTAGTAATTTCAGTGCCATTTCTTATGTTGGGTTGCTTCAATTTTTTCTCCAATGAGCACTTCTCGTTTTTAGGTTTTAAGGGGTTACAGTTTTTGGGTGAATGTTTTTATCCTGTAGTGCACTTAAAATGATATTCAGTTTTTTATATTTTGTCCTGTCTGAAATGGGATTTTTGTTCTTTACTTGATTTCATTTGGGGACGCAGAAAAATAAAAGACAAAAAGAAGGGGGAAAATGAAGCTTTTGTTTGCAATGTTTGTCTTGTTTATGAGCTATTACACAGGTTTCAACAAAGTTGGTGGTATTGTTCTTTCACCAATACACCATACTGTGTGTCTCATTCACCAATTCTTTCATAAATGCCGATAAGTACAAACTAAAAACCATCTGCTGCATCAAAACCCTTGACCATAACATGATAATCCCAAATCATAGCAAGAATTTCGCCTAAATCTCTTATGTTTTTGTTGACTGTTCATTGTTGAATCGAGAAACCAAGGTTTGATTTAAATTTCTCTATGGGGAAATAAACTGTTTCTAAATTCATTTAGCAAATACTTGGAATGCTGCATTAGTTTTTACTGCAACCGCAGAAAAATGGCTGTTTTTGTTATTACTATTTTTTCATAAAGAGTGTGAAGGTGTTTCTTATTCATGATTATTGAGTGTAGCCAACTGATACTTAACTGAGTGCATACATCAGAGATTACTCAGAATGTTGACTATGTGTTTATTAACTAGTATTAACATATCCTCATTTGCCCTGGTATATTAGCAAAATTGAATGTATAGCTATGGACAGCATTGATGAGTATAATCCCTTGCGTATCTTTATTAACTTTCCTTTTTCATCATTAAAAATAATGTTTTTCTTTTTCATAGATTTTGATTCCTTACATGGATAAGTAATTTTCCCTTGTATATGATATTTTAAGTTTTATAAGTTACACTGAAGCATCTACTTTCTGCACAGGACCATGCCCTTTTGGTTGGGCTATGAGCCCAAGTAAGAGAAAGTGTTTTGGATATATACCAAACTCTCAGTCTTGGGCTGAGTCAGAGAGCCAATGCCAAGGTTATCATGGTCACTTGGCGGCATTGACATCATTTCAAGAACTAACCTTTGTTCAAAAGCTATGTGGTGAAGTTACGAGTAGATGCTGGATTGGAGGTAGAGGCACCAACAGTACAGCTGATGTGGGTTGGAGATGGTCTGACAATACTTCTTACTGGAATGAAACTATTATTCCTCAGATGCGTTTCAGGTCTAGTTGTAACAATATGTCATGCCAGAATGATGACAAATTCTCTTTATGTTCAGTAACTTTGGTGACTAATGGAACTACTTCTCTAATGGCTGAGCAATGCAATATGTCACATGCTTATATATGCATGACTTATATAGGTATGCAATTATCTTTTACTTGGTGATCAGCTTTTGTTCATATTGATCTATGTTTTTGTCCTTTCTCCGCCCAATTGCATATCTTTTACTTGGTGATCAGCTTTTGTTCATATTGATCTATGTTTTTGTCCTTTCTCCGCCCAACTTCGATTTCTTTCTTTCCTATATATTTGTAAGTGTTCTTGGTTCTGATGATATTCACTCTGTGATTCTCTTAAATGTTTATGGAAGAAGTAATAGTAGTTTTCCCTTTATCATTCAGAGAACAAATGTTCCCACATGCACTGCCACAGAGAATATCTCATCAGCCTTGCTGTTGTGAGTGGGTTGATACTCTGCACAACTTTAGGTGTCGTGATTTGGCTTCTTGTATATAGGCGGAATAAGAGGCGTAGAAAATCTCGTAGACAGTCCAATCCAGCAGCATCAGCATTGGTTCCCCCATCATGGAAAGTCTTCACACGAGAGGAACTAAGGTCAATTACAAAGAATTTCAGTGAAGGAAACCGTCTTCTTGGGGATGCCAAAACAGGAGGCACATATAGTGGGCTTCTACCTGATGGATCAAGGGTGGCTGTTAAAAGGTTGAAGAGGTCAAGTTTCCAAAGGAAGAAGGAATTCTATTCTGAAATTGGCAGGGTTGCAAGACTTCGTCATCCAAATTTGGTGGCTTTGAAAGGATGCTGCTATGATCATGGTGATCGCTACATCGTGTATGAGTTCATTGTACATGGGCCTCTGGATAGATGGCTACACCATATTCCTAGGGGAGGTAGGAGCTTGGATTGGGCCATGAGAATGAAAGTTGCCACAACTCTTGCTCAAGGGATTGCGTAAGTAGATTCCTCAACCTATTTACCAATAAAAGAAAGAATTCTTCATGACCTGTCTTCTTTTATACTGGCATCCAATGAGAAAGCATGCCAAGCATCTAAACCCATGTGATTCATTTGCAGATTGATCTACTTAATTGACCCAAGGCTTGTGAGCTACATGGATTGCTTATTTTACCATTCTAGTATAAGTAGTGTTTGTCTTGATATGCAATAACATTCTTTTCTTTTTGTTGACCCATAATCACTAGGCAATGCCTTTATGCTTTGTTGTGTGATACCAGTTCAGTACTTGGCCTTCATGTTTCCGATTTACAAAAGTGTGTATATATCAAATAGATATTAAGTTGGTCGCAAATCCTAGTGGACAAGATTAGAGGGAACACTTTTACCGGTTGAACAATAAGTAAAAGTTCATAAAAACAAGAAAACATTGAGACAAAGTATTGTGCTTATGCTTTATTTATTATTATTATTTTGGAATATAGGAAACATCTGTTGAGATTCGAACTATGTCCAAGAGCTTGGTGAGGGTGGAGGGGTTGTTTTTTCTTTTTTGAGAGGGGGTTCAGCAACCAAATGCTTCACCTGCAGATCGATCAAGCTTAATTTTAAAGCTGATTCATTTTCATTGTTGAGGAAGTTGTACTATTATATTCTATTAAATATATGTTTGCTTGTGTAGTAGAGGTATCTGTCTTCATTTCATGTTGATGTGATATTAACTTCTTTTTGTTTAAGAATATATCTTATTATCTCATTCATTTCATTAATGGCAACAGATTTCTCCATGACAAGGTGAAGCCCCAAGTTGTGCATCGGGATATCCGTGCGAGTAACGTACTTCTTGATGAAGATTTTGGTGCACATTTAATGGGGGTTGGTCTGTCAAAGTTTGTTCCGTGGGAAGTGATGCATGAGAGGACGGTGATGGCTGGTGGTACTCATGGTTACCTTGCTCCAGAATATGTGTACAGAAATGAGCTGACAACAAAGAGTGATGTTTACAGCTTTGGAGTGCTGTTGCTTGAAATCGTTAGTGGACGCAGGCCAGCACAAGCTGTTGATTCGGTGGGGTGGCAGAGTATATTTGAATGGGCTACACCTCTTGTACAGTCTCACCGCTACCTAGAGCTTTTGGATCCTCTCATATCTTCTTCTTCTTCTCATATTCCCGAAGCTGGAGTAGTTCAAAAGGTTGTGGACCTTGTATATTCTTGCACACAGCATGTGCCATCTATGCGCCCTAGAATGTCGCATGTTGTCCATCAACTGCAACAGTTGTCCTAGCCTTTCATTGTGCAGTTGATTAAAGTGGAGTGGAAATATTGCTGGAGTGGTATTTTAACTCTACCAAAGAGAATATTGTTGGAATGGTAATTTTACTTGCTTCCCATTTTCACTTCTAAATTAATGGTTTAGCAAATATTAGGGGCAAGAATTATTGTACTAACTTAGTTCAGTTATGATGTATCCATAGCTATACGTGTTTGTATGACGTATATTTAGTCCCTTTTGGTGTAGCGTTACGAATGTTGGTTAAAATTAATGTTTTACGTTCAAGGTTATATTAGCTTATTGAAATATCGTAATTTTGCTGATTAAATTCAAGTTGGTGGTGGTAAGCCTGGTATATCTGTATTGTATGTCCTTTATAATATATCTTCCATCTTCTTCTCCACTTACGATAATGAATGAGATTATTACAACTTTAGCATTGTGCTTGGGGGTATATTGGAAGCAGATGAATCCAGCACTGGTCATATTTATAGACTAGAAACCTGAAAATTTTCAAGTACATGCAACAGTAATAATCTAAGCAGAATGCTACCTTTGTAATTGAAGATTAGCATATGTAACTTGGTTACCTAATATTGACACATTATACATGCATACGACTGTAATACTTAAAAGTGCGCGCAACAAAAACTCCAACTTGATTTGGCTGGAGGAAGTAAATAAGTCGAGCTTGGAGCTGAGTTATAAACCTTAAAATTACATAAAAGTGCGTGCGACAAAAACTCCGACTTGATTTGGCTCGAGGAAGTAAATGAGTCGAGCTTGGAGCTGGGTTATAAACCTGATCAGTTTCTGAGCTACCCTGCACTTGTTTGTAGGTTGTCAATTACCAGCTCTAATCCTTTTAAGCTTGAGTAAAGTACACATTATTTGTACAAAATACTGAAAAGGATATACTATAATATACAATATATGTATCAAATTCATTTTCCTTTTATTATTTATGAAATTTATCAATACTAATGCCAATCGGAAATAGACAAATCTGAACTGAAGATGAGTCTGAGTGGCATTAGAAGAAGCTCACTAGAGTTAAGACTACTTAAAAAAACAAGAGTTTGCCCACACTTGCTAGCCTTAGAATATAAAACAGTAAATTTGCTTTAAGAGTTCCCCAGTCTCCAGCTAAGAGATCAGAAGCATGTAATCTTTCATATTTGTTGATAAGCTACGATGAAAACCGCCTTTAGGACACCACCTCTGCATTATAATGGCACTGTTCAGAAAGTATTTTGTTCTCGATTACATAATCATAAAATTAAGAAAGATGATAAAACAACACTTGAGAATTAAAGAGACTACACAAAAAAGATGTGCAAGTGTAAATTCAAGAGGACAAACTCCGAGTCACAATGATGGTATACCTGATCATTTTCACAGCTAGAAAGCTTCAAATTCTTCCCATTACAACATCTTTAAGGTACTAAACAAAGTTTGGCACGAGACAGATCATCCAGTCATTAGGGGAACTTCGAGGAGCTAGTATGAAACAGAAACAAGAATGCTCCATTATCCAGAAAATGTATAGGCACATACCATACCAGGAAAAAAGAATATGGATTGCTAGCATCCCTTGTATAAATTGTTAACTCTTTTGTCCAAGACTCCTTGATGCCATCCATACTTTTTCATCACCCAAACATCAGACTGATCATTAAAAGTTTGATCATACAGGCAAAGACTACCTCCAACTAGCCCGGCACTGATTTGTCCATATTTCCGGAAATCTGTGCTTCTATCAAGAGGAGGTAATGGGACTGAACTAAATTGTTCGCCCCCAAAATCAAAAGAACACACAGAATGAGTAGTATCATCAAACATCGACCAGTGAATCGATCCGAACTTCTCCCATAAACATGTAAACCATTTCCTTGGATACCTAGAATACAAAAATTGGTCGGTGCAAATCCTATTCCTCAGAAGCTTATATTTCTTACTCCTACTACAATACCCAAAACCAGAATTTATATTTTTCACAGTTTGCTATTTCAACCTGTGGAAAACAAATCGAACCTGTGGAATACAAATCGACTCCCTGGTAATGGGATTATGCAAATAGTAAGGTCTCCACAATCCTGGGACATACAAACAAATCAATACTCTACATATTAATTTATAACTGGATTTGACACTAGTGAGAATTTTGCTTAGTTTAGGATGGTTTTCACACTCCAGGGAATTCAACAATTTTATGGTCAATAACTGCTTTTTCAAAGTGTGTATATTTTAATATTTGTGGGTGTAATGCTATCATATTTTATACACTCATAGTTTTTTATGTGAACAATTTATCCCATTGTTAGCAAAATATAAAGTATATAATAATTATAGATAATTTGTAAATATTACATGCAGTTCAAAAATATTATCAAGACGAAGAAAGAAAAAGAGAACTACAAATGGGCAGTTACAGCGTCTGCCTCTTCTTTTTAGTTTTGCGAAGTTTGTCACAGAAGAAGGCCTTCTCCAACTGTCCGACCCTCTGATTTAAGGAGGTCAGCATTCGAGTCTGCATCTCATTTCTCTCCATCAGGTCACTCATCATCCTCATCATTTTCTCATTATCCTCCTTCATCCTTTCCACAATTGCTTTGTTCCCCTTGCATTCCCCTGCTGCTGATTTCTCTTCTTCTATCTGCTGGTGCTGCTGTTGCTCATCTTGATGCACCTTCTCACCTGAATTCTCTAGGTCAAATCCTCCTCCTCCTTTAGTCAAGCTTTGATGAGTATTATTCATAGACCAATTCTCTGTCAATGGACTACTTTCCGCACCTTCTTCTGAACATTCTAAAAACATGCCAGGGGTTGAAATACAATTCCCAACAATTTCCTTCACATCACAGTGAGGATCTTCATCGTCTATACCAACCCCGACTTCATTAGTTTCCATCAACGCCCTAGGCTCAGCGCCAACATTTTTGGTTTCTTCCGCTTTCCCCCATTTTTCAAGATCTTCGGTTTCTATAGTATGATCCGAGCTAGTTTTGCAATCGACGGAATTCTCGACTGAATATAAAGCAGAATCATTTATAATGTCATCTACTAATTCAACTCGAGATTCTACCTTCCGATCTGGTAATTCACCTCGAGAATTATTTATAATGTGATCTACTAATTCACCTCGAGATTCTACCTTCCGATCTGCACCATCATCAAAATTCATGGAATACATGACTGAGTCCGTGATCTCTGGAACTTGATCAGCTTCCGAAATCGCCATATCGGAATCATTGTTCGCAATAACGGCGTCCACTTTCTCCTGCAATGCAATGGCTTTCTTGATAACGGCTTTCCTCAAGTTCCTAACCCCAAAATCAATTCCACGAACCGAATCCAACTTGAAAAGCGAAGCCATCAGGATCTCGTTAATTCTCAGACGCTCCTTGGGCTCCCTCCGAATCAGTTCAACAGTTTCCTTCTTAAAAATCCTCTGCTCCATCTCATCCACCTCCTTTCTAATGGAGGCGATTTTTTTCACGCATTTCCTCACTAAGAAACCTCTGAAAACCTTCTGAATCTTCAACGCGGACTTGGATCGGGTCATGTCCGACCCAACAAAATGAACTGGAATTGAAACAACCTTTGTTGCCGTCGCACTCTTCCGCTGAACTGGAATTCCGCCGACTACGGACGGAGAGTAGCGCGCCTGTGATGGCTGATTCCAATAGGTTGAGAAGAAAGGACTATCCATTACCGACCCAAATTCGTACTATTTGATTTAAAAAGAGATCTGCCTAATAACGATCAATGAATACTTTTTGATGAGTTTATTTTGCTTTGTTTTGGATGATGAAAGGCGAATTTATGGTTGTGATATTTATAGCGGGAGAGGTTATGAAAGGAAAGTTCTCCCGTCTTCTAGAAGTTTCTGTTGAGATATAGGACTATAGGAGTATTAATTAGGAAGAAAATCTGGCCTTCTCCCGTCAGTTCTAGGTGTGTCCCGAAGATTCTTGGACCGCTCGGCTCGTGTGCCTTATTCCGGTTCAGGGGTGTGGATATATGGAACTATGGATTATACATCACCTAGTTTTCCTCAAACTCAAAAGTAAATGAATGCCGCACATTGACTAATGCAACAAAACTATGTGGTGCTCCCTCGTCCAAGAGTTCTATTTAACTTTTTTTTGTTAATAATTTTATAAAATTTGAAATTTGAAAATAATGTGAATGTATTTAATTAATATTGTAAACTACTTAAATAGTACTCCTTCCGTCCTGTATTAAACGTCCTAATTGGTTTCGGCACGCTAATTAATAATATATTTTTTAACCTAAATTGCCCTTCTAAATTATCTTTTAATTGTACTATCTATTCACTTTTCTATGACCCCAACATTAATTATTCCTTATTAGTTCCCACATAAATAGAAGAGATGTTATATTGATAATATGAGAGAGAAAGTGGTATAACAATACATCACTTCCAATGTAAATCTTTTATTATTTTTTAAGTTTCCAACAAAAGTTGACTAAAAAGATTGTGAGGTATAAGTGAAAAAATAAGATAAAAATAGTTACTAATATAGAAATAGAACTTTTATTGTGGAACATCCTAAAAAGGAAATTAGAACGTTTAATACGGGACGGAGGGAATATTATAAAGTATAAAATTATTATTTAAAAATAAAGTAAATTCAGATTATAATTTAATTTTACGATTTCATAAACTAACTGGGATTAAACTCAAATAAAAATATTTTTGTGAATAAAAATGATTGTTACTTTGTATAGCAGATTTAAATAAATAGTGAATTCATACAACTAATTTGGTCTTTATTTCTTGAAATTAATACTCCGTATGTAATAACAAGACCTAGTAAAGAACTAAAGCGAAACAAAAAAGTAAATATTTGGCCTTTTAATTTGATGTTATTTTTTCTTTTATTAATTGTACACTTTATCATGTATCTCTAAAAAAAATCTAGACTGATATAAATTTAAGCAATAACATCCGTTGCTAGTTGCTACTTGCCGCATTTTTGGCTAGGCATTAACAAAAAGCCTGTGGGGGCTGATGTCGGCATGGTTCGGTCTAGGTTGATTAAAGCAAAACCCTATGCTACGTTTGGATTGAAAGAATGGAATGGAGAGTGGAATGATTCATTCCATTCTAGTTGGAATGAGTTATTCCATATGTTCTCCCTCCTTCAAGGAACCAAACACAATTTTTTTTCATTCTAATCGCAACCAAATACAATTTTTTCATTTCATAGGATTGAATCATTCCATTCTCCCTCTTATTCCACCAATCCAAACATAACATTAAAGAAATCACCATATTTAGCTTCTAGGCTTGAAAAAAAGCTCTAACCCGTCTATTGTTTAAACCACCCACAAGACCAAAGGGACAAAAAAGTTGAACTAACATTGACACAAAAGTCGATTGAACAATTTACACTTCCCTCCCTCCCCCCCCCCCCCCAAACACCCCCAAAAAAAGTCTCATCTTAACATTAATAATAAAATTTGTATTTTGGTCAAAATTAAACAACTTATTTATTAATTTTGAATTCAAAAATGTCATAAATATTAAAAAAATAATGAAAATATTTTTATGGAATATTTAACAAATAGTCATTCTATGTACACAAATTATGACCCGCTGGGCACAACTCAAGAGAAAATAATAGTAACGTGAATCCCACCTTAAAATTATTGATAATTTTAATAATTTTTTTATATCTTTTTCCTTATTCAATATATGAGATAGTAATATTTGTGCATAATTTGCAAATATAGAATTAACTAACAATACATGAAATAATAATATTTGTGCATATAGAATTTTATTTTTCTTTGATACTTTTAATTCATTATATTACAATTTACAACTATTTGGGGAGTTTTGAACTCAAGACCCATTTGGGGAGTTTTAATTGAACTCGAGACATATTTGCTAAGTAAAGGCATGGTTATAATAAATTAACATTTATGCCAAAGTTCGTTGGTCAGAATTACTATCGTTAATAGGAAAATGATTTATATAGCGATAAAATTTATGACGAAGTTGAATTGTGAAAAACATAGAAGTTTATATAATATAATGAAATAAATTATAATAAATTTATTTTTTATTTTTGCTTATCTCTTGTATGTCGTAATTATAATTCGAAAGAAAACTTTCACAATAGATAATAAGACTACTCTTGTTAATATCAATACTTTCTACAAAGAACACAATATTTATTTAAAAAATTAAGACTGAACCTCCAAATAGAATTGCATTTTCCAATGTCCAAAAAGAGAGAGAGATATAGAGGGAAGAAATAAAAAAATAATAAAAATAAATAACAATAAGCACCCGATGGAGCTCACCCATAAATGACAAGGTTTATAAGATCCACCAGCTATACCAAAAATTTAAAGGTTACCGTCTAGTCATATCTTCAAAACCCGTCTTCTTTAATGTGTTTCCATATCACATAACAATCACTATAGAATTATGCAAACTGGAGAAAGGACAGAGTTTTGGAATATAAATTTCTCTATTTTCAAATTTTGCAAAGGTATCAATATCAATAGAGTCAGGATCCTGACGTCTAAAGGAGTAGTGTTTATTCCGTAGAACAAATCAAGAACAATGAATGCAGCAACCATTCGATTTGAATGAATACTTATGCATTATAATTCTATTTACATATGGTGCTCAAATGTATCAATCACAGGTGAGTTTCTAAATATGATAAGATTGCCAAACCGGCTGCCCAAACATCATCATCTAATACATGCTCTTCAGGAGAGTGACTAATCCCTCCACGACAACGGACAAACAGCATACCAACCTGACAAAATTCCAGTATATCTTCGTCATAAAGAGAGAGAACTTGCATGAAAAAAAAAATGAAGCCATTTTGGGACAACCTATTTCGAAATGTGACGAAACGTTCTTGTACAAGCATAAAAATGTGACTTGTCTATAACATGTCAGAGTCAGATTGATAAACCAAACATTATAACAAGTTATATTCTATTGTTTACGTAGTGGAATGGAAAAGCAGCTAATAGGGGTCTATTGTGAAGAACAAACCTTTGTTAGATGAGACATAGCCATTGCATCGTGTCCAGCTCCACTCATCAGAACAGGCACATCACCTACATCTTCTCCTGTCATTCTCTTTAAAGCAGCGTACGCTGCAGATTTCAGCTGTGAACTTAATCCAGTATCACAAATCACCGCATTGGCATCATGCTGAAAATTTCAAAACTACAATGAGCATAAACTTATTAATTTTGTAGCAGAAAGTAAATGGAAAATGAGATGGAAATCTCACACCTTACGTTCTACGATACAAGAAACAGAACGACGATCACAGATTTGATGCATCCGATTTGACAATTCATAAATGATAGCTGCTCTTCCCATGTCATCCATTGCACGTATATCTACCGTAAATGTCACCTGCAAGGGGATGATTCATTTTTTATGCTGAAGATGATTTAGTGAAATGTGGAATATAATATATAAGTATATATTATAATTTATATAACTTCTAAGACAACAGGCTCATCTTACTTGTTTTGAAATAGAAAAAGAGGAGTTCAACTCCGAAGGATGAAACTGGTTGGCCAACAGACCACCATCCTCTTTGGCAATAATAATCTAGTTTATTATGGTTTATTTTCCATTTTTCTTCTATCTTATACTTAACGTCTATAATAAACTAAATGTTTGTCCATTTCCATAACTAGCAGTAGCAATTAAGGGGTTATTCTAAGCATATGAACACGCTTAACATAGCCATTATAGTTGGAAAGTGTAAAGATGTATAAGAACTTGCCTGTCCTGGAATGACATTACTTGCGCTTGGCCAGCTTGATATCTCTCCAACAGTACAAACAAGAGAACCTCCAAGAGATTCCAACATAGAAGCATTGCACTGACCGTCATAAGATAAAAATATTTCAGGATTTTTACAAAGACTCTCCAACAATACAATCATTTCAGCAGCAGCAGGCATAGGATCCTGGCGCATAGACATGGGGACCGTACCAGCATGTCCTTGGGAACCTCTCACAGTTACCTGCAAAGTGATTCAAGTACCTTTAGTCATGTAAAAAATTGCTCTAATCAAGATATAAACTGTCTACAAGACACTAGATGAGTAAAAATTTAAGCAAATGGCAAATCACACTAATCTATACTCTTGTGTCTCAGATCTCCGATGTACCTTTAGTCGTGTCTGTCCAGCAATGCCCTTAACAACACCAAGAGGAAGACCAACTGATTCTAGTACAGGTCCTTGTTCAATGTGAATCTGTAGCGTGAACCCAATAAAAAGCAGCAGGATAAGAATGTTAAAAGCCAGAAATTTTCCTGCCAAAATTCTTGGTTCACAACTTCACTTTAAAAGGACACAATACGTGAATTGGATACCTCGATGTAAGCAAAAACAGATTCAGGATCATACTTGAGCTGCAAAAAGGTTTCCCCGGTGGTTTCTATAGAGTTGTCCTTTAAAGCACCTTGAACTGTCACATCACTGAACAATGTTGTCGTATAAATGTTGTGACAATTAACAGTGCCACTAAGTGATATAAGATGTAAATGACTCATCAAACCTCTTATCACGTATGTGTAATGTCGAAACTGGTAATATACCAGCAATAGCTCCACTTCCTAGAAAGGTAGACTGAAACCTAACTCCTTCCTCATCACTAAATGCAATCACCTGCAAGGTTCACAAGAGTTAGAATAAATGATATAAGAGTTTGACTCGTAACGATGAATTCAAAATTATTGAAGGTGTATCAAGGGAATAAGTCCAACAACAAATAACAGATAATAACACTTATTATAACAACAACAATAACAACATAATTCAAATAATTAAAGTAATTTGATGCCAATGATTTTGGCATTGAGGCGATTAGTGCATTACAGGAAAGGATTGTTGATTGAATTAGTTCTGTGGAGTTCATTCTGTTTAATTATTAATTACTTTGTGTCAACTCCATCCCAGGTTTTAACAGTCTTCCTTTCGCTGATATGATTACATTCCCTGGGTTCCTCAATACAGCAGTCTTACATAAAGTGAATATTTATAAACTTGACGTACCTTTACATATCAAATATAATGAGAACCAACTCTTGTACAAGCAAATACCCCTTTCAAATTTAGTAAAAATAGTTAACTGACCTCAACTGGTCGTCTTAGTTTTCCTAATCTCCCAGTGAGATGCAAAACCTTGAGTGCAGACAATGCAGAAACTATACCAAGTGAACCATCAAATATTCCAGCATCAATGACAGTATCCTGTTGGAAAACCATGTTGGAAAACCAAAGCAATCAACTACTAAATTCTGTGTAGTACTTAAGTAAAGCACGTTGCAGGAAAAAAAAGTCTATGATAAAATTTGATAAATTAAATGCTTCACCAAATGGGAGCCAATTAACAGGGCCTTGCCGCTTGAGTTCACCCCTTCACTTCGACCATGCACATTGCCCATAGAGTCCACCCACCTGGAATTGACATGAGTCCCAATTGAGTTTCTGAACTGTATGTAAGATTAGCACAAGTGGATAGCTCACGTTATCAAACCAGAATCCTCCATCCATTTACGAATAAGATTCCCCGCCCTGACAGAAGCTGGGCTCAAGAAAGTCCTCTCAAGATAACCCTGTGTGTCACTTACCTGTCATACCAGAGAGAATATTTGATTCACAAATGAAAGGAGTCCATTGAATAGGTTATATAAAACGAAATTTCGATAAAAAGTAAAAAGTTTAATGGACAGTAATCTCTGATATACATAGTCTATTAGAATAATGGATCACACTTATGTTCCTGGTTTGAGAAATCAGGTGTGATACTAGTTTCAGATTGGCTTAAACAAAAATTATGATATACCGCTGGACAGAAAGAATAGCCCAACATTAACATGGAAAATTTCTTCTCCTTATCATAATTCATGGAGCAGGGAGGAAGGTAAGCATTGGCTCAGAAAGAAGAAATTCATAAAATAGCTGAAAGGTAAAACAGCACGAAGTCACAGGGTTACCAGGTAACTCTTATTACCCTGCGTTCCACATATGGGATACTATTGTTCTGAATTGTGGTACTTTCGCGTACCCAGTCGATTAGCGTTCTTGGTAACCATGGCACGAACTTTGTGCCAATGGCCATATAACCGCATTTTGTTTCTTAATTTAAATATAACAAAGATCACCAGCTAGGATTAATTACTGGCCCTAACCAAATATTTGCACCTTAGAGTAATGTTATACTTCACAAAATGTACCACTGGGAATAACTATTTACCTCCATTCCAAAATATAAGATCAGCCTTGTTTTATACAAAGGCAAATGACCTTATATTTGGAATGGAAGTATTATTCTTTGGACTAAGTATAACTGGTTATCATTGTCAGTACTTGTAATTTTTTTTTATATATAATCGTATAACAATCACTGTCTCCAATTTGAACATATTGTTATCTTTACCTTAATATTTTCAATTCATAAGCACACCGATAAGATGGCTGAACTGTAATTCAAATTTTTATAACAATCACTGTCTCCAATTTGAACATATTGTTATCTTTACCTTAATATTTTCAATTCATAAGCACACCGATAAGATGGCTGAACTGTAATTCAAATTTTTGCATCAACTAGTACTAAAGCATAAAATTTTTACTTACAATCTCTTTAAGACAAATAGAACACTGCTAAGCCTCTCAAATGGCACTCACGTAATAATCTAATCAGGAAAAACAGTAGTAGCCAATCTAAGGTTATCCTCAAAATTTAGAACTATATACACATCAAGCTTCAGTTTTTACAATTTCTTTACTATTAAATTTGTTCAAACAACACCTGAAGTCAAAAGGTATACATGTGAAGAATAAAGTCTTGTTAAATACCTTTCCAAGCTCATAAAGTCTTTCCACTGCCTCATCTCTTAAAATTTCTGGGAACAAACCAATCTTTTGATCCTCAGAAACACCTAGCCAAATCAAAGAACTTCTCAGTGTTATATCTCACGATAATGTAAGTCTGTAGATAAAATCAATTAGCACTTGAATGATGTATTGTAATTTGTTACATCATCAATACAAAACAGTGTGAACAATATTACAGAGCCATTACTAAAAATATTCATGTCATCGCATTTTGCGTCACCCTGAGTTGATCACTATGACTTTTTTGGGGATTAAAGATTAGCATGATTTCATCACAAAAAAATGAAAAACAAAAAACAAAAGGAGGAAAAAAGAAGAAGGAATAACCATTTTATTGCAAAAACAAAATTTCCATGGCTTATTTACAATTTTATTGCAAAAACAAATTTTCTATGGCTAATTTGCATAATAAGTACCACTAGTCCTAGAATTGTCATTCTCATTCACGGGAATTAAATACACAGTAAAACTAAAACTTTAACAAAACCTAACAGGAGCTTAAATAAAATTAAAACAAAAAAATCATCTCTTTGGAATGCATATAATATATCAGCATGGGAAAGAGCAATAAACAGTATCATTTCAGGTAAACCATTATTTAAAGCTTTTGCAAACTCTATAATAATCTATACTTAAGTTTGGCGCTTATATCAATAAGATAAGATAAGATAAGCAACATGAATAAAAAATTCATATCAAACAAGAAATTATCATGAAAATACTTTAGTATATTAATAGCAACAAAAAGAAATTAGAGACCCATTTAATTCATGAACATCATTAACAAGAATACAAACATAAATTCATACACACACTTGCAAAATCCAAGTAAAAGAGTATATATGTAATCCACTAAACAAGATTTAATCAAACCCAATAATTAGAAATAGATTGCGAAATCTAACTAAAAGGCCAGAAGGGTAAACAGATATATGAAAAATTATCAAACCCAATGATAATTAGATAAAACAGAGATGTGGAAAATTACAAAAGTGGGTATTTGTGGAAATAATGGATGATTCTGGTAGAGAAAGAGCCAGAGAGAAAGATAAGAGTGCTACAACAAGTTTGATGATCCTATTATGAGCTGAAAATAATGGATGGAGAGGCGCCATGGCTACTAAGCTCCCAAGCTTGAAGAAAACAATGGCGCCCAACAAGGCAAAAGAGAACAAGGCCACGCAACTCTCTCCCCTCTAAGTGAGTGCCTGCCCTGTGGTGAATCCTTTTGTAGTCCACTCACGAGTTGGGTGGGTGTATGTGGCCCGGGAGTATTTCAGCCGGGCCCCACGAGCAGCCAGCCGCATCAACTGGGATGGATTCAATCCCCATGATTCTTTGAATATGTGATTCTCTCAATATCACATAATGAAATTCAATAATGTAATACTCCTTCCATCTCAAATTAATTACTTTTCTAGAACTTTTTTAAGTCAAATTGACTATTTTTAAAATTAATAATTAAGCATATATAAATATATTTTTAAAATTATAAAAATTAAAATTAGTAATAAATTGTATATACTTTCTTTTGGTTATAATATCAAAATTAAAATTAGTAATAAATTGTATATACTTTCTTTTGGTTATAATATCTTCACCTATATGTTAGCAAAAATAGTAAAAAGATTAGTTTTAAAAATAGTCAATTTGACTTTAAAAAGTTCTAGAAATGCAATTAATTTGGGACGGAGGGAATATCATTTTTAATAAATTCCTTTTAAGGAAGCATAATAATAATGGGAATTTATCAAATTTTTAAAAATAAAATTAAAAGGATATATAAACAAAAATTAAAGGAATTAATGAGAATAAAATTATGGTAATATAACAAAACTTAATAAAACAAAAAAGAGATAAAATTTGTGACAGCTTCAAAATTTTATTCTCATTTTAGTCGATGAATCTCACCGTCAATAAATCTCTCTGTCTTTTATTATTATTACCTATCAATAATACTAGACGGGAGGTTTATTTTTAACAAAATTGTTATCGTTTAGTCGAGATGCAAGATCATATATGCATATTCTTTTGAATCGTATGTTTAACGTGTGCTCTTAGGGCACATGTTAAAAGAACCCTTAAAATAAATACCAGTACTAGTGTCCAAAAGATTAATGATAAAATAATAGATATAGAATTGTGAATGGACTGCATGTCTCTGATGTGACTGAGGTGCTTGCTCACGTATTATTTATAAAAATAAAATGATTAAATAAAGATTCAAGATTCACTCTCCATCACATATTGCATGCAGTGTGCATGTGGTGGCCACTCTAATATGCGTATCTTAGCACATTGTCTATCTTAAGATTCTTTAACTATTAAAATACATTAAGTTGGATTGTGGAAGTGTCCAGCTCTTTTCTTTTCTGAGCTAACCAAATTTAAACCAAAATTAATTCAAAAATAAAACATCTGGCCATTTTATATATGTGATAATTTTTTTAAACAAATATATAATATATGTAATAGTGGATCATTTTTATAATCTTATCAAATTCTATGAATCTTGTCATTTTATGTATTTATATACTTTTTTTTGGTATATTATGTGAATAAATATAAGTGATAATTTTTTAAATAGATATATAATATATGTAATAGTTGATCATTTTTATAATCTTATCAAATTCTACGTATTTTATCTTTCTTAATTTTAATTTGAATGAAAACTCTTATAATACATAATAAAATTAAAATTAATAAGAGCAATTATACTCTTTCTGTCCTCAAAAACATATTTTCAAGTGCAAATGTTCAATGTTAGACTGATAATCTCTTCAAAAAGTATTTTAATTAGAGATTCGATACGTTTCAATCATGTCTTGGGGCTAGTTTTGAGGTTTAGTTGGTGAAGATGGGTCAGATATGGTATATGTAGGAAATATATTTTTTTTGCATGGATATTACAGGTGTAAGATTGAAGGTGTGATTTGTTCTTTTGTCCAAATATAAAAGTGATAAAATATTTGGCCATGGAGGTCATTAGAATGGGCCAAAAAGTTTGAAAAGGTCGGGAGAGGTGCTAGTTGATGGCATGAACAAAATTGAAGTCTGGGTCACTGGTTCAACCAGTAGTCGAACCATTATTAAATCAGTGATATCATAAATATATAAAAATATATATTATTAATAATTAATAAAATTTTAATAAACAAGTGTTCTTAATCCAATACACCAGTAATTTTGATTACTTTAACTATTAGTATTATATTATATAAAGAACATGAAAAAGAAATTAAATTTCAAGGCATAGATATTTCCCCAACAATAACAATTATATCTTCTCAGTGTCGCTTTCTTAATTTGGAGTGCAATGTATCGAAATTCCAATAGTGTTTAATTTCTTGTAGTTTGTTTTATTCAGGGAAGGTACAAGTACTGCATGTCGGTTCGGTACGCAATTCTAATTATATTTAGTAACCGGTCCGTCCCGATTTAGACCGATCCGGTTCGTGCAGGTCCGATTCCATAAATAACCGATGAACAGGCGGATTAACATCACATGCATGCATCCACTTGGTTAATACTTGGATTTTCTAATCTGATCAAGAATTATCTTAAAGGCCTACTCTCTATAAAATGTTTTAATAAATTATATATAGATGATCTGTAAAATTAGAGTTTTATACATTTTAATAATAACATGTTATGTTAGGAATTCAAAAAAAAAAAATCAAGCAATTTGAAATTCAATATAGTTAGTTAAACAGTTATACCATAATAAATAATGTATACAAAATGTGTAAATACAATTTAAATTTTTTAATTTTCTCCTAAATTCTCAATGTGCGTAAATAATTCATTCTCAATGTTTTATCTAACTTCAATGAATCTTTAAATTTGACTCAATTTTCTTTTCCTTGTATTTAAAAAAAATAATTCCATACTTAACCTAATTCCCACATTTTGGGGTGGAAGAGTCAACTTTTCCAAACAATGTCACTAAAATTCAGCAATAAATCCTAAGAAATTAACACATTTTCTTAAAAAAAATAAATTAATAAAAATCTTTGGATACTGTAGGTGTTAATAAAATTTGGCCACCACGTGTTTGTTGTTTTTTGGCTTAAATATAAATTAATACTCTGAATTCTTTACCTTTTTCTACTTTAGAAATTATCTTTAGTTTTTGCAATCAAGACATTAAAATTTTAATTTTTCACTTTAGTTCACTTAAAATAATCACGTCATAAATTGATGACATGACTTGAACACATGACATGTTAATTATGACGTGTTAAAAAAATCATTTTCACTTGATTTTTATCATTTTAAACTTTCAAAAGGGCAAAGTAGTAATCATACATACATATTAGAAGGAAACACAAAAACAAAAATCAACCTTCTATTGATAAAACTGTCAACACTGACATGGATCAAAAATCACTTCCAAAACCATCACATAGCCACCATCGTCATTATCTCACGCCATCAATACCTTTTTTACGCACCCAAATCCATTTTAACTCATTAATTTTCTCTTCCCTCAATATCACCCAACAAATTATAGCAACAATAACCAACTAACATAATTCATTTCAAAAATCAAAATCAAATATGAAATGATATGTTTATCTCAAAAATTCAAAATCAAAACAAGAGATTCTCAAAACCAAAACAATAAACTCCATATGCTGTTGCTTCTTCCTCTTCATCTTCTTTTTTATTTATTTTCCTCCTATTTTAATCGCGGATTGTGATTTTTGTAAGTTATTTACTAAGCAATAGATCTAGGATTTTACATCAAAGATGGGTGGCAGAGAACGAGGATTTTTCGATGACAGACTTAGGTGTTCAAGAATGACGTTTTGTTAGAATTTGAGCTTAATTTGAAATGGGTTTCATTAATCATTTGAAACGAATCCACATATCAATGTGTTTTACTCCATGACTAGAATAAAATCAAGTATTTAAAAACTTAAATTGATAATAAATGAGAAATTAATTCTCAAAGATCACTATTGAAAATAATAATAAATACTTGTGGGAAATTAAGTTCCACATAGGTTAAGAACAAAAAATAAATTGAGTTTATACACAATTAGTTAGCTCTTAGGTTTGGGCCCCAAAGGACATTTTATTTTTGTGGAAGGGAGAGGATCTAGTCAAGACTTGGTTTAACCGTACGCTGACGACCGGACTGGGCTCGCAGGTTTGGGTATATATCTTTTTAGGCAAAATCTATTTAAATTTTGTTTTATTTAGTTCAAAATTTATTTATTATCAAAACTGCGTCATTTTGGGACCAAGTGTCGCAACATTACTTCCTAGCGCTACAACACTGAGTTCCTAGTGATCAAGCGTTGCAGCGCTTGGACACAGCGTTGCAGCGCCTTGACACAGTGCCACAACACTGAGTCTGTAAAATAGCCCAGCGCCGCAGTGCTGCTATATAGAGTCGCGGCGCTGATGGGTCTGCAACGTTTCTCCCGAGCGGATGCACCTGTTCAAGCCATGCCTTTTCATCACACCTTTTCGGGTGGTGTCCATTTGGTTTAGAAGGGTTATGTCCCATCTAATGGGTTACTAAACCCTCCTATAAATAGTTTGGGGGGAGGGGGGCAGCCATTTGAGTCATTCAATTTTTCTAAGCATTCAAGTATTATCAAGCATTCTAGTCTTCATTATTACATAAGTTATTCATAGTATATTTGAGAGAGATAAGAGCATAAATTTTGGTTCGTTGTGTATACTATTTGGAATGCTACTATAATGATCAAGCGCCGCAACGCTTGGACACAGTGTCGCAGCGCTGAGTTTGTAAAATAACCTAAGGCCGCAGCACTGCTATACAAAGCCGCGACATTGATGGTCTGCAACATTTCTCCCGAGTGGATGCACCTGTTCAAGCCATGCCTTTTCATCACACCTTTTCGGGTGATGTCCATTTAGTTTAGAAGGATTGTGTCCTATTTGATGGGTCACTAAACCTTACTAGTCATTCAATTTTTCTAAGCATTCTAGTCTTCATTATTACATAAGTTATTCATAGTATATTTGAGAGAGATAAGAGCATAAATTTTGGTTCGTTATGTATACTATTTGGAATGCTACTATAGTATACGTTGTCATTGTATCCTAAGAGAAAAGTGTTATCAACTCTAAGCACCGTAAGGAGGATATAATTGTCTTAAGGACATAGTACCAAGTACTAGCCTTGACATATCAACTTTCTACGTTTTTTAAGTTTGGTTCATAAGATAAGTTCATATATATATATATATATATATATATATTCTCAGTTTTATTTTATTATTTAGTTGCAAATATATATTTCTAAATAGGATAAGTTTATGTACACTACTCCAAACAGTACATTGCACATCCAACCATTAAAAAGTGGGACCTGACACGGAAATCTACGTCAGGTCCCACTTTTTAATGGTTAGATGTGCAATGTAGTGTAAAATATAGTGTTCGGAGTAGTGTATGTAGACTTATCCTTCTAAATATATATATACTCTCCCTAACACGTTTTAACATAGAGATACGGAGTGCGGTTTGCAAATCTCGAAAAATTTGTAGTGCTGGGGTGAGTTTGTTGGTAGCATCTGTCGTGCCTATGGTGGGTGATGAATCATGATGAGTTGGTGGTGGTGGTGTTGAAGTGTTGGTGGTGATTACTTGTGATAATGTCTGGTTATTGGCGATGGTAGCCTGCTGGATAATAGCCTCGTGGATGATGATGGTTAATGCTTGTGAAGCTTCCTTCATGTTTATCTTGTTCTTTTTTTTTAAATTGATTTCGAAGTTTCTTTAAATTAAAATAAAATTGTGAGTTACATATTTTTAATTATTTTAAATTTGATAAAATGGGTACTAACAATTTTTAAAGTTACTTTTAAATTAATTAATTAAATTTAGGTGTTAATGATGGTCATGAATATTATTCTTTTAACTAGTTAGTTGGTTTTTTACATTTTCGTCCTTGTAATTTCATGAAATAATTTAAATTGAATATCAAAATGAGTTTTCTCTTAACACATTAACATTGGAATGCCATGTGTTCAAGCCACATTATTAATTTGTGACATGACACTTCAATTGAATCAAAGTGAAAAAAATTAGAAGTTCAATACCTTGATTGCAAAAATTAAAAGACAATCCTTGAAGTGAAAAAAGGTAAATAGTTCAATGTAGTAATTTATATTTAAGTCTTGTTTTTTTTTCACTTTTTGTTTTGGTGGATTTTGTTTGGAGAGAGAGAAAAACAATCCATAACTAACGTTGTAAGGATAGCATTATTTTTACAATAGATCTAAGTTGTCCATTTCTAAATCGAACAGTGTAGAGTAACTACAATCCGCAGTTTAATGGGGGCATCTACAGTTTAGTTCCGCGAATAAGAAAAATGACCAAAAGTACATTCCTTTTAAAAAAAATCACTGTTCGCACAATTAAAGTGTAGACGAAGAGATTTTTTTTTGTGTAAGAAGTTGTTGCCCATTTTTTCATGTATATATATATATATATATATATATTTATTTATTTATTTACCAAGAACAGTGCTTGTTGGCTTGCGTTCATCCATGAAATTCATAGCAACTTGATTCTTAGCAAGAGCCAAGGGCGTAGCCAGGAATTTTAACGGGGGCGGGCTAAGAATATTATAATGCCAAAATTAAGTGAACTATAATAAACACACAAAAAATAAGAATTTTATATTCATAATATGACATTTTAAGCAACCTAACGAAGTGGTACCCTACGATTCTTAAGAGAATCAAAATCAGCTACTAGAAAATCTAAATTGATATCTTCAGCAAGTTCCCTTTCAATGTTAAGAATCATGCAATTTGCAAGAAAGTCATCATCCATCTTGTTACGCAACATTGTTTTAACATGCTTTATAGCTGAAAATGCTCGTTCTGTCGTTACCGTAGAAACCGGAAGTTAAGACAAGACAAATCAATCGATCAATCAAAAGATATATTTTGTTCTTATTTGTTTCAGCTAATCCTTCGCATAATTCAGAAATGATAGACATATTTTAAAAAATCTGATGATGGGGGACATCAAGTTCATAATGTTGCAACTGGCTTCGTAAATTACGTATCTCATCCTTAGTGAAATCTTCGGGATAGAATTTCTGTGCAAGACTGCAAATATCGTCAATTTTAAATGATTTGAAACCATTCGTAGGATTCAAAGCTGAGCTGAGAATAAGGAGCTCCATAGCTCCTTCAGAGAATCTATGATTTAACTCCATCAATTGAAAATCTATTGCAGCGTTAAATAAATCAAACTGATAATAATGACCAACAGTGATTTTATCACGTTGCTGACAAAAATGACCTATACCCATCTTATAAGAGGCACTCATATCAGGCATATCAATACCATTCTCTTTGGAAAATGATTCCACCCTTGAAAAAAAGGAACACCAACCATTATCTCTGAGTTTCTGCAAGAGAGATTTTGTAGTCTAGACAAGATTCATAGCATTTACGATGTCTTGAGTTTTTTGTTGCATTGCTTGACAAAGTAAATCTGTGATTCCCATCATCTCATTCAACAAATGTAAGATAAATACAAATTTAAATTCTCCCATTGTCTCATACACACCCAATGCTTCCGCACGTATAGATTGTTTTTTCCCACTCATTATAAAATTTTCAATAATTGCACGAGATAGAGCAAATAGATCTATTAAGCTACTCACAGAACGATAATAAGAGCTCCAACGAGTAGCACTTGCTCGTTGCAAAGTCTTGATTTGAGTGGCCCCTCTACCAGTCTCAACTTCACCCGTTCCTATCTTATTAGCAAATTCAATTTCTTGAGCCAATTGTAACTCACCATGGCGCTTGGGAGAAACAGTGACAAGGTTGACAATAGAATTTAGCTTTGAATAAAATAACCATATCTCATGCACATCTTTAGACACCGCAACTAATGCGAGTTAGAGTTGATGGGCGAAACAGTGAACGTAATAAGCATAAGGACACTCTTTTATAAATAATGCTTGCAATCCATTCCAAGTCCCACGTATGTTGCTAGCACCATTATATCCTCGACCTCTCATGTCATGAATTTGGAGATCATAAAAATCAAGCAACTCTGATATTGCTTCTTTAATAGATAAGGCAGTAGTATCTTTAACACTCACAATTCCAAAGAAACGTTCTCGAAGCAAACCACCCTCGTCAACAAATCTTAGGACAATGGCCATTTGTTCTTGATTCGACGCATCTTGTGCTTCATCAACCAAAAATGCAAAACGGAGCCCTCCCAACTTCTTTACGAATCTTACGCCTCACTGCATCACCAAGAATATGCAAAACCTCCTTTTGAATCGTTGCAGAAGTATACTTAGCATTTTTGGGAGCATTTTCTAAGACAACTTCAGCAACCTTTTCATTTAACATTGCTGAAAACTTCACAAGTTCAAGAAAATTGCCACGATTTCGTGATTTTGGGGATTCATCGTGACCTCTAAAAGAACATGCTTGAAATGCTAGCCATCGGATACAACCAATTGTTGTTTTGAGACGCAACTGATTCTTCACCACCATCTCTTTAGACTGGGCATTTAATATCCTCTCTATATGCCGAGAGCTATTCATTAAATCATATTGTGTTTGCACGTTACTTAAGTGTGTTGAGACGGAACCTCCCACGTGTGCCAAAAAAGCACATTTGGGTCCATTAACCCTTTTCCAACCACTGAACCTTCAATAGTAAATGCAGGGTGACTTGGAGGATTAGTTTCAAAAAGAAAGCACGGAAAACAAAATGCTCTATTTTTTTTCCGGGGAATACTCAAGCCAAGAAAATTTAGTAAACCAAGAACTTTGAAATCGACGCAATTGTTTCCCGTCATTGATGGCTTTATACACTTGAAGAATGGGTCTATATGGCCCTGCCTTAATAAACTTCCGTCGAAGCTCGTTTATTTACAAGTTGTTCCCAAATTTGAATACGCAAGGCAGGATCCCGAATGAAAGTACTATCATCAAAAGTTGTAGGTGCAGTTCCATTATGTGTGGAAGCTAAATGAGTGTCATTCTTCGATTTCTCACAACTTGTTGGTTTAAAGAATGAAAATAATTTTTTTTGTGGAATTGATTCTTGACGAGGGTTTGACATTTAACCTAAAAAAATTGATAGACCAAAAATTCAATTCAAACAGTCAAGCAAGCAACTGAGCAAGTTCAAACAATTCACACAATTGACAATTCTTCAATCCCTAGATTCACAAATCAAAAGTCAAAACAATAACCCACACATAACACATTTTAGCATTAAATTATTTTGAAATATTAAATACACCTCTAGTGAAGACAAATTGTTGGAATTGCAGTTGACAAAGCTTGAAAGCCACAAACCCACCTCTCACCTCTGCGGCTCTGCTAATCTGCTTCTTTCTTAGATCTGTGTACGTAAAAGAAGAAGACCTTGCCTTAGTCCTTATAAGTTATATCATGTGCAGGGCAGCAGAGGTATAATGTAATAATATTTAATTAGCTGCTGAATGGAACTATGGAAGGATTGCTGGCCTGCTGCTAAATTGCTAATGCTAAAATATTTTTTTTTGGGCCAGGCTGATTGAAGAATGAAGAGTGCTAATGCTTTAATTATTTTTTTTTGGGTCAGGCTGTAGCCCACTTAGCCTACTCTACCCTATGCCCCTGGCAAGAGCCCAATCAAAATTCAAAATGTTGTTAAAATAAATATATAAATGTCTCTAAATACATATTTGTTTTGACAGTAAAATTCTTACTCTGACATTATCAACAACCTTATGTTTAGGCTACATAACCTATTTACTAAATTATACTCCATTAATCTATCTTTCTGAATACAATTTTTGAATTAAGAAATTAAATTATAGAGCCTCAATATCTTATCTATTAGAAATTTATTAAAATTGAGGCAAATAAAATTAAATTAAATAAAAGATTCAATACACACTTGATTTTATTTAGAATTCGTGAACATTGCACTCGTCATATTTTTTCGTTCTTTATTTTATTAATTTCAATTTTGATGAAGTCAAAAGACTCATCTGCTCATGCTTTGAGAGCCATTTTATGGTAAGATGGCCGAGTGATCGCGTATCACAGTGAAATGTTCAATGTAATCATCTTAAATTTTCTCTTTATTTTCATGAAGGTCTTTTTCGAATCCTATCAAATATTTTATATTTTTTATGATCATCTCATCTCTATTTTAGGTATTTGAGGAATCTTCCCTCACTGTTCCAACTTTGTTGGTAGGTCTCATCAATTGGTGTGATCAATGGCTAAAGAATCCCCAAGTGTTAGCTTATCAAGTGTTAAACGGTTACCTATTAGTGTTAAGACAGTAGGGGGTACATATGAAATTAAAGAAGTGACAAAAGAAATTGCTTGGAAACATAACCAAAAAAGTTGTTATTCCTTTATTGCTTCTTTCCTTCAATATGAATATGTAGTTTCGGCAAACAAACAACAATAAAATTAATGCTCCCACAAGCATAAATTCTTTTCCCCTTAAATTCTCATCTACATTCTACAACCAATTTCCCCTATACTTTATGATCATATGAATAAGGGGAGACAAAATTACATTATAGTACTCTCATTTCCAAAATTATCAGTGCTCCATTTAATACAAAAAAATGGGATGGGGGAGTCTAGTTTTTCCCTTCAAATGGAAGTGGGGCGAGTTTCAAGGGGAGGATTGACTTTAGGTGGGCAATTAACGATTTGGCTTTTCACCGTTACACATTCTCTCTAATTTTATTTAATACATTATATTTTTGTAGTTTGAGATAGCATAATTAAAATTAAAACCAATCAATTAATTTATAATATTGAGTAGTATAATTGTTTCAAAAATGAAAGTAACTCAACACTTTTTACCATTTGATGAAAATATAAATTTTCATCAAAATTTCAATAGTTGAGAATTCTTTTAAACTTTTAACAGTAATTTTTTTTAATGACTCAAATTTTTGATAGAATTGATCTTAATATAATAAACTATCTATTAACATGTTTGGATAATTACTAACAAAATTATTAAGATCAAATAATTTGTATATTAGATAAAATTAGAGGGAATGTGTAATAGAGGGGAGCCAAATCCGGCAATTACCTACATCAATTTAGGAGATAAAACAACTAATACTAATAAAAAGTGTGTATATATATATACACAAAACGGATCAAAAACATACCCCCTTATCTGACATACCAAGCATACCCCTTTTAGCGACGGACCGGGCGACGCGTTGGTCCGTTGCCATAGGTCCGGTCCGTCGCTATAGCTTTTAGCGACGAATAAACATATAGCGACAGACCGAAATTATAGCGACGGACCAAAACTAAATAGTTGTAATCACCACAACCATGCCAAGCCCACAAACTTTTAAACCTGTCTTGATTAATCGAGATGGAAATTATGGAGATGATCACATCTTGTCCTATAGGAGTATAATGGTTTGGACATATTAATCACAAACAAGGATTCAAAATTTAGCATTCTCAGCCACACCAATTTAATGTTTACACGGGAATTATTTGAAAAGGGAAGTAGCCAAAAACTAGAAATGAAAAGTTATGATAGTACTTGAAATAAAAACAAAAAAATGAAGAAGAAAGTAAAAGGCTAATGTACCTAATATACATGAATCTTTTGGATTTTGGTAAATATCAATGATCGATGGTGTCCGAAAGTAACAAAAGCTGGATGACATTAATTCATCCACAAGTCACAAGTGAACAACAAACAAGTGAGGTATTCACATTATGGCCGGGAAACAATATCTCTGACTATGTTATCCCCAGTTCAATGTAAAATTAACTACTAGTAAGATTTTCAGTCTTAATGTTATTGTCATTTATGGAGGGTATGGAAGTCATGATTTAGTTGAGTTTATAGTGGATCAAGGTGATCAAAAAGTGACTTGATTCAGACTTGTTGTGGATCCAAGTTGTTATAGATGGTATAGAGTAATGACTATTTATGATGTGGTGGGTTTGAAGTTCACACATCCTAAGATAATGTAATGGATCAGGATAACCCAATAATTTTCTTGAGATAGTAAATAGTCAAATTTTCGACAATCAACTGCATGCCTACAAAAGTTTACTCCACTGCACGTATCTTTCCATATTTTCTACTGAATTTTTTCTTTTAAAGAGCCTAACCTAAACTATCCTAAGAGAAAGGGAAATGCCAAATAGACGAAATTTTTGTCAAACTAACATGGCACACATGCATAGATGAGAATAAAGGCTCCTCCCTCTTTTCAGTCTTTTTGGGTATCGAGTCAATCTTTTCTCCCTTCATTCTTTACTTACTATCATGGTTGAAATTAAAATTGGAATTACAAATAGCTCGACCAGCGAAAAAAGTGCGTTAAGCAACTCAACCGTCCTAAGTTTACGAGCGAAGACAACTCAAGGAATGGTATGAAAGAACTCGAGCGATAGCAAGAGAAGGTTAAAAGAGGTTATATTCAGGGGCGAAGCTAGCTTAGGACCGGAGGGGCCATGCCCCCCCCCCCCCAAGGTTTGAAAATTTTGTAAGTTCCACCCCAAAGTTTTAAAAAAATTATTTTTGGTCCCCCTCAAGAAAAATGCAATGCTTTAGAGGAAAATGAATTTCTTTACTACCAAATCAACGACCACAACACATTCTTTGTAACAAGATATAAGTTTACACATCGGTCTCATTCTGATCTTAAGTAGCCAAATTCATACACATATAAATAGATTATAGACATGCCCTTCTTGCTTATAACCTGCTCCATAAAATTTCCAAATAAAAAATGGCTACTCCTACCTCCATACTAAATGAAAAATAAAATGGAAGCTCACTAAAAATACTTGGATAGTACTGCACTAAAAAAAATAATTACTTTATAATGTAAGGTAAATTTTAAAAAAATTAAGTATTATATATAAATTGACTCCACTAAAATTTTATAAATTTTCTATTATACGGGGTCAAATTAAAAATTTATAATTGTCAGTCAAATTTTAACCACATGACTCATATTCTCTCAATATATGTATATCTCCCTATAATATCATATATATATATATATATATATATATGTGTGTGTGTGTGTGTGACTTGAAAGTACAAAAGTATAAAAAAAAATTGGCTCGGGGCGCTGCCCCCGAACCCCCGTCAAATTATTTATGACTTGGTAAAAATTTTGGCCCCCCAAGATTAAATCCTAGCTTCGCCCCTAGTTATATTTCACCCTCTCTATGAAACCAACCATTCTTTCCAAAATGTTGCACCAACCCACAAAACAATTGCTTGTCGTTCAATATCACATGTGCTCCTGTTTGTCCTATTACAATATATCATCTGAAATCACTAAGCATTGTAGTTACCCGACCTAAACCCTCTCATTTAGGGTGATAAAGTCAAAGTAATAAATCATCAAAATTACCGTCAATTACCTTGACCCTTCAATTATCGTCTATAGGACTTTTACCATGGATCTTGCTCACCAGTAGCCAGTAAGACCTCCCCATTTGGTGGGTCCCCTCTACATTGGACCCTTGATCTAAATTACAACGTTTGAACCACTACCAACAGGTAACGGCTAGCAAAAAAGAACAACTTTTTGGAAATATATATCACAAGAACTTAAACCTCACGCTAATTTTACTCCCACAAGTCATCATCTTACCATTTCATATATCATGTCATATCAATAGCCTACGAATTAAACCAAAATGGTCCAATTTATATATGATGACTCACTTGCGCAACGCTCTTTCCCCTATTTCACCAAGGTCATTATTGTAATTTGACTAAGAAAAATAGATTATAATATTATGAAAAATAATTTATATGATAACTAATTTCTGACAAATTTGGATTAATTGTAACTAAAGTAAAACCTTAAGCGATAAAATATAATAATAATATTTGAGTCTCTATTTTTTTGGCTAAATATTTGATTCTTCTTTATTCTTTTCTTATCTCACGTATTTACATATGTCAGTATTTAATATCAACATAAATTTATCGTTATATATAAACACTCTCATAACATATGAGAAAAGGGTTTATTTTGGTGTTGATATTATATATATATATATATATATATATATATATATATATATATATATATATTATGTGGCACACACTGTGTGCGCAATTAAGAAAAAAAATTAAAATATTTAAACAAAACTTAAAAAACATGAATGAAAAAAGATAAGAGAAAAAATAGGGATAAAAAGTATGCGTGAGAGAGAGAAAAGATGTAATCTTGTCTTAGAAAATAATTTCTATTACACCGTCAAAGTAAGAAGTTGGTCACAACTCATTTTTTTTGTGTTAGAAAGAGAGGAAAAATAACAAGAGTCTATAGGTATATTGCAATAAATTTACGCCGAATTATAACTGTTAAAATGGTTAGGACCCTTCAAGTAAGAAGTTGGTCACAGCTCACTTTTTTTGTGTTAGAAATAGAGAGAAAAATAACAAGTCCTGCTAGGTATATTGTGATAAATTTACGTCGAATTATAATTGTTAATTGTTTTAAAACTAACAATATTTACATCACATCTTTAAGGTTTAATATTTCTGAAGTTATTTTCCAAAGAAAAGGTCAACATTTGTGGACGGATAGGAGGGATTAATTATTCGATAGAAATTATAAGAGAGTCTCACTTATTACACATCTCTTCAAAAAAGTTATCACAAATACTTATCCACATAACTGACAATTAAATAATTGACATAAACAGTGACAATATATATCATTTTCTAAATAACAATTTATTAACAAACAAAAAAAAATTAAGACAAATAAAATAGCAGCTCCTTTAGGCGACTTAATCTTTAGGTGTTCATATTGTATGACCCCATATGATACAGCACCAAACCATTTATTTTCGCCTCTTAGTCCGGCTCCTCTTTTTCTATGTCCTATTTTACGTCGCATCTCTCATCATATAAGTGTCACCATTTCTCTTAAATTCTAAGTAAAGCTTGTCTCTTAACATTGTCCTAATCTCTCTCCCATATCATATAACTAAAGAGACATAGAGAAAGATTGAAGCAACAATGGCAAGAAGGGTTCTTGTACTATTATTGTGCATGATCATAGCTCATGCATACCGGGATAATTTATCGCCGGAAGATGAGTTTTCCGGCAGCCATTACCGCCAACAATTACGAAAAATGGAAGCTTTTAAGGCCTCTTTTGCTCAAAGTGATTCAATATCTCTTACACCTATCCCCAATATCACTCCATCACCATCACTAGTAAGTACTCACCAAAACTAAGTTTTTTGTTTCCTTCGTTGCTGCTTCTTTAATCTATGAAAATCTGGAAATGTAAGCGTAATGTAAAGTCCGTCCTGAAATTGAATATACATTTTTATTTTAGAACTATGAGCAGACATGATATCCTTAAAGCGCGATTATTTTTCCAATATCAAATTAAGTATCACACTAGTACTACTAAATTCTTAGCCGAGTACATTTGAATATAAAATTATTCTTAAAAAATTAATCGACCTTTTAGAAATGTTCCTCGATTTTGGAGATGGGGGAGTAATCAATAAGTTTATAATGATGAGTATGAGTTTGTGATGATGTACTAGGTAACAGATACACCAAGCCCACGTGTGTACCACGTGACATCTTATGGTGCAGACCCAACAGGGGAAACTGATAGCACGGGGGCAATTCTTAGAGCAATTTCAGATGCAGTACAAGGTCCAGGTAATGGGTTCTTGATGAAGGGAATTGTTAATCTTGGCGGTGTAAGGATCAACCTCGATGGTGGAAATTACAAAATTAGCCGCCCTTTACGGTTACCGGTCGCCGGCCGAGGTAACCTCATGGTATATTTGCTAAATTCCCATCTTTTTGGAACTCCTAAATGTAACTATATTATTCTCATGTTAAGATTTTTGTGATCAATGTCCGGTCCTTAAGATTTATGCCTATTTTTCTATTTAAAATTTCTCCATTTCCCACTAATTTTTATCATAGTTAATTTTAAAGTAAAATTATTTTGTAATCTGATGTAGTAGTTTTTATATTAGATTTTCTTTTTAACATTGTTCTTAATTTTGATTTTCATTGAAAACAGATACATGGAGGAACATTAAAAGCTTCAGATGATTTCCCAACAGATGGCTACTTGATTGATTTATCAGCTAATTCATCTGCTACAAACCTTCAGTATAATTATGAATTTGTCACACTCAGGGACCTCATGTTGGACTCCAATTTCAGGGGAGGAGGAGTTCAAGTCGTACATTCACTTAGAACCAGCATTGATAATTGTTACATTGCACATTTCACTAGCTACGGCATCTTGGTCCAAGGAGGGCACGAGACCTACATTCGGAATTCCTTCTTAGGTCAACACATCACGGCCGGTGGTGATGCCGGAGAGAGAAGTTTCTCGGCAACTGCCATAAGTCTAAATGGGAATGATAACACTGTTACAGATGTAGTGATTTTCTCAGCCGCTACCGGAATTCTTATATCGGGTCAAGCTAATATACTTTCCGGCGTACATTGCTATAATAAGGCCACGGGCTTTGGTGGTACAGGGATTTATTTAAAACTTCCCGGTTTAACACAAACCCGGATTGTAAATTCTTACTTGGACTATACCGGCATTGTCGCCGAAGACCCTGTTCAACTTCACATCTCTAATAGTTTTTTCCTTGGAGACGCCTTCATTCTATTTAGAGCCATACGTGGAGTTGCAAATGGAGTTAATATAGTCGATAATATGTTCTCAGGGTCTAATAAGGGGATCAACATTGTACAATTGGACCAAAGAAATGGGGAATTTAAGACTATTGAACAAGTTATCGTGGATAGGAATAATGCGAGGGGGATGAATGTCAAGGCAACAATTGCTAGAGCAAATGTGGAGGGAAATGGTAACTCGTGGATTGTAGATTTTAATGGAGATTTACTTTTTCCTAATCGTATAAAAAACGTACAGTACTCGTTGAAAGCGAATGGAAGTACATTTCCTAATCATATTTTACGTAGTGTGGCGAATAATCGAGTGTTTATAGTGTCGAATGTTGTGGTTCCAGCTAGTGTTAGTGTAGTGGTGTATCAATGATTGTCAAAATTTATAGCTAATTGTCTTGGTTTGAACAATGACCCTAATTGTCAATTTTATTTTTATTTTCATAGACTATTAAGAACACTAATACTACATTTCAAGGAAGGGGAAGGAAAGGTAAGTATTGAACCCTAACTAATGTTCTTCGAATGTTGGTTTTGATTAGCTCTTTCCCGTGCTTAACTAGGGAGCCAAACTTTTGGAGCACATTTTAAAAATAGTGCTCTTAAAATTAATATTGTTTCCAGTTCCAAAATTAGATATATATTTTGACTTTTTAAAATCAATTTGCGAAATCTTAAAATTCAAATTTAATATGAAGTTATTTACTTATAATACAAATGAATATAACAGTTGTAAAGTAATTATAAAACACCACTAATTATCATATTTGTTGTTTTCAAAACTTGAATGAAATTGTATTAATTTTGAGTTTTAAGATTTTACAAATTAACTTAAAAAAAATTAAAATGTATCTTTAATTTTAGAACGGAATGATGGAGTATCACTTAACTTGTGCTTTGGGTGCTTTGGGCTTTCTACCGGACATTGTTGTGCAATCTTTGTACCGTTTTTTCTTGGGTCCTTTACAGAAATATACAACAATTAATAAAATATTACAAAAATAGTGCACTAACAAAATAATTACAAAAAGAATAGTGCACTAATAAAATAATTACAAAAAGAATGCAACAAGATAAACTCATTAAATCACTCAGTTTCCTAAAACTAAGGAATTCCTTAAATCAAGGACGACCAAAATATGATGATCAGATTTGTTGGTCCATCGTCACCGCCAACAAATACAACGGTCTATTATCAGTTACGACAAAGAACCAAAATTAAACAAATCTAAACCAAAATTAAAACATAATCGACCAACAATCTGCTCACCGTTGGCGTCATCGAGCTCCTCATCATCGTCATCCCTGTCAGATCCATTGTCACTGCCAGGACGGCAGTTGGCGTTCCAGTGGTGGACGTGGACGGGAGAGGCGTAGATGGGGCGGCAGAAGTCGGGCGATGGTTGGGGCAAAAGAAGCGGTGATTATCATCGATGAAGCCGATGAGGAGTTCACTAGTGGCTTTAGGGAGGGGTGGAAAATGGTGGACGACAGCGGCTGTGTCGTCGTGATGGAAAATGAGTTGAGGAGGAGGAGGGTAACCAACCCTTAATACAAAGGTAACCAACCTTAATACATAGGTAACCAACCTTAAATACAAAGGTAACCAAACTTTAATACAGAGGTAACCAAACTTTAATACAGAGGTAACCAAACCTTAATACAAAAGTAACCAAAACTTAATACAAAAGGTATCCAACCTTAAAACAAAGGCAACCAACCTTTAATACAAAGGTAATCAAACTTTAATACCAAGGTAACCAACTTTTAATACAAAAGTAACCAAACCTTAATACAAAGGTAACCAATCCTTAATATAAAGGTAATCAAACCTTAATACAAAGGTAACGAAACATTAATACAGAGGTAACCAATCTTAATACAAAATTAACCAAAACTAGTTACTACACTTTCAGAAATTGGTTACCTCCATACTGGTATTTAGTTACTTCTATACTAGTGTTTGGTTACCAGTGGTAACTTCTCACTGCCAAAGGGCTCGAGCCCGTAATCACGGCAATACGTGATTGATCTCGTAAAGGGTCTCGAATCAGTACTAATATACTCTCTTCTGTAGCTTGTGCTTTCATGACTCGGCTCTGCAACAACAATTTCTGCCATTGCTGAAAGCTCGAGAGAGAAGTTAGGCATGAAGATGAAGAATAAAAAGAAGGAATCATGGGTTTAAGAGTATATATATGGGATAGTAGATGTATATACATGTTGTCTTTGTTTATTTGATTTATTTTTCTGGATGGTGGTGCTTTTTGAGAGGAGAGAGAAAATGTTTCTTTGTTTATTTGATTTACTTTTCTGGGTGGTGGTGCTTTTTGAGAGGAGAGAGAAAATGTTTCTTTGTTTATTTGATTTACTTTTCTGGGTGGTGGTGCTTTTTGAGAGAAAAGAGAAAATGCTTTAGTTTCTGAAAAGGAGTTGGGAGAAATGTTTAACTTTTTGAAATTTGAACTAAAAGAATCATGGCCACCTTGCCCGAGAGAGAGAGAGGAGAGAGAAAATATTTTAGTTTTTGAAAAAGAGTTGGAGAGAAATGTTTGACTTTTTGAAATTTGAATCAAAGGAATCGGGACCACTTCAACACTCCAATTAAACCACCCAACTAAATTGAAGGAATAAGAATGCACTAAATTATAAATTAAATATTGAAGATGCACTAATTTTGTAAATATTTTATGTATACACTTTTGTTGTAATATTTTGTAAAAATGTACTAATAAATGTAATTGTCCCTTTTTTCTTTCCATTTTAGGTTTGTGTGGCTATTTTGAACTTTTATATTTCTTTTTGTAGTTGTTGAATTTAGAGTGGGTTTTTGTATGTTGGGCTATTTTGTTCTTGCTTTTGTTAATGTGACTTGTGAGAATCATGTGAGTTAGTGACTGAACTGCGGCTATTATTATTTTTAATGAATTGGTCAATATCCTAATTTTACCAACAAAAAAGAGTTTCATATGCCTCTTTTTTTTCATAATTTTTTATTTATTAATAGTAGTATAAAATGGCATATTGTTCTCAAGTTTGTTATGTCAATATTATTAGCATTCCACCACTATAAAATCGACAATTTATAAATTTAAAAAAATTAAATAAATATACATTTTTAAAATTTACAAATTTTACGGGTGAATTCTTTTTATGGGATGGAGGGATTATTATTTTGTTGGCCACCTTAAGCCCAGATCACAGTTTATTATGTGGCATACTGGGCCTATGTAGTTTAATCTCTTTATATCAATAATGAGAACCTTTGATAATTGTGTCATTTCAAAATTTATGTCGACAATTTTTTTTAAAAAAATGTGTACTAAGTGAGGTCTTCCTATAATTCTTATCAATCTCATGTACTAATAAGTTTCGCAATTCTAATTCGACATAAATTTATCGTAATACATAACCGAACTCTTTCAAAATTGACAAAAAAAAGCAAAAAGTAGTTTTAGCCAGTGTGCTTACATTGACAGTAAAATCAAAGAAAATGAAAAACCTTTTTATTGTTTTTTTTTCCTTCTTTTTTCTTCTTTCTAGAAAATTAAAATCATATTTCAATATTTCCGGCTTCATTATAGAAGAAACAAAAGAGATAAGAAAGAATTGATAAAGAAATTCTCAATCAATTTTAGCGATAAACTACATTGACTATAGGAGTGAAAAACGAAAAGTATATTAGAAACAAATGAATTTCACAAAATTATTTTAATTGATATTTTTAAAAGAATTTTTTTTTTGTTATCAGAGTAAATATATATTTAGCAATATTTTCGTAATTATTTTAACGATACTTAACTCTTTAAGTAACATTTATTATTTTGGTATTATCATTTTCATTCTAACAATATCAGTCGTCGTTATTTTTACGAAATGTGATAGTCTAGTGGTAGATGTCTCTCTCTTTATTGTGCGATATCACAGGTAATGATTTTCAGTAGTTTAATTTTTATTTAGTCCGTTTATATTTTGGGCTTTAGTTTTGATAATTTTATTTAGTTTAGGATTTAATTATTTTTTTTTCAATTAGTCATATGAAAGTAGTTTAGTATTATAAATACGCTTTTTAGGGTTTATTTACATGGAACGTTTTGCTTGGTTTAGATTATTATCTTTTGTTCTCTTTGTGAGTTTGTCTTTTTTCCTTATGGATTCAAGAGCTATCTTACGTTCTTGTTGGTATGTTAAACTTTCAAATTACGTTTTTGTTAGAGCGTTAAAATTTAACCACTATTCTAATGCGTCAATTGACATTAGAGCCAACATAATTGTTAATTGTATCTGAATTAGGTGAGGGCTAATTCTACCTCGTGTGTTATCTCGAGAATTTTTTAATTTTTGGTGAAAACTGAATCTTATAATTGTATATTATGTAAATTCTATAACGAGGTCGTGCATAATTTTCGTTTATCAGAATTAAGTCATGACTGATTGTACCTTGTGTATTATCTCAAGAATTTTTTAGTTTTTGATAAAAATTGAATCATATAATTGAATATTGCATAAATTCTATAACGAGGCTGTGCATAATTTTCGTTTATTAAGAAAAAAAGAGTAAAAAAGGCGTTGTTTATCTTAATAGAAGCTGCGGATAAAGCTTCAAGTCGGCATCTTCTTTTGAGGAATTTCAAGTTGCGGAAATCAATCAATAGAAGTAGCGTGTGGTGATTAAATTTGGTGCCTCTTAGCTTCTCTAAGGTTATTTCTTCAACCCTCAACTTCTAAATACTTGCATATTAGCTTCTCTAAGGTTATTTCTTCAACCCTCAACTTCTAAATACTTGCATATCAAACTCCAATATTTTATACATACTGAAAATACACTCCTTAATGGTATTGTTTGCTGAATTTTAATATTCTTATCATGGTGAAGAACGTTTTTATTCTTAAAGTGCTTCGAAGGAATGAATCGTGACCCGAATTTACTTTTCACCCTTGTATTCATTACAAATTAAAGGTGTACAAACTTGTTCTCGCGCGATAAAGATATTAACTTTAATATAGTTTTACCCAAATTTATGAAAGAAATTAAACCTCTAGCCCGAACTAATTTCTTATCCTTTTGAGATTTCTTGGCTCAATAGCATCTCAATCATAGTATCGCATTGGTGTGTTGTTCCAATTAAATTTAAAAAGTATACAATTGAGGTGGTTTGTTATGTTTTGCCTATGAAAATAGTACATATATTGCTAGGCTGTTGTGGTTGCATGACTTTCATGGTGAATATTTCGATTTTGAAATGTCTATAGTTTTTATTGTGGAAAGAAGAGAATTTGTTTGTTTCCTTGCCAATCAAACATGCATACTACTACGAGGTCTCTAAAGTTAAAATTTGAATTAGATGGGTACGAGATTGATGGTCGTGAAAAGGTAGAGTACTTAGTTACATTTTGTGAGTTTCAAAAGCCTATCGGTACACCATGGATTGAAGAAGCACCATTTTTGAAAACTCGCAAGGATATTATTTTGGAGGAAAGAAAACCCAAGATTGAAAATATTAGTACTGTTAAAGAATCACAAGTTTCGAATGAGTAACCTGTTATTGAGGAGAGTATAGAAGATGTCACAGGTCGTGAGCTGGTTTCAGTGATCGAGAACATTGAAATTATTGATTTTATTGTTCCTTTAGATTTTTTTTGTCATGCAAGTAAATCGGAAGGTATTGTCTTCTGTCATTTATTTTTAGGATTATCTTTTTAGAAAAATGCCATGAAATTTTGATCCCGCAAATATTGAGGATTCGTTCTTGGTGCTTGATAATAGTTTACTTTAAATTTCGAGGACGATTTTTTTTTCTAAAAAGGAGAGTCTGATGTAGCAGAAAATATCAATGAAGATATGAATTTCATTTATTTTATTATTTATGGAGTTTTAGTTTATTTGATATATTTTTATTTAGTATTTAGGAAAATTAGTAGTTTAATTTTTATTTAATCCGTTTATGTTTTGAGTTCAAGTTTTAATAATTTTATTTAGTTTAGAGTTTAATTATTTTTCTTTTCCAATTAGTCATAGGAAAATAGTTTAGTATTATGAATACGATTTTTAGTGCTTATTTACATGGAAGGTTTTGCTTAATTTAGATTATTATCCTTTGTTCTCTTTGTGAGTTCGTTTTTTTTCCCGTGTGGATTCAAGAGCTATCTTACGTTCTTATTGATACGTTAAATCTTCAAATCACATTTGTGTTAGAGCGTTACAATCTAACTACTATTCCGTTGCATCAACAAGTTCAGCTACGTTTGTTATAAGTTTCCCTAGTATCAAATTGTAGATGTGTTTCTTATAAGTTTCCCTAGTATCAAAGTGTAATAAAATAGATTCTCACAAATTTAATTTTCCAATTAAAACACGTTTATCACTTGACTACTTTTTAAAAAAAAAAAACTTTCACATTTTAGAGAGCACAATATAATTTATAATCAAGTACATTATCACTATTACAATATCAATAACTAATTAAATCTCACTTAAAAAAAATAAACTCACAAACAAACTTCACATAAATAAAAAATAAACTTCTCATAAATAGAACTTGAAAGCTAATTATCTGACTACCTTAATGTTAACTATTAGGCTAAAAACTCGTCGGTATCACTGGACTACTTAATTATGGTGTCTATCAGTTTTTAGAGGGTACCAATACTTAAGTTCCTCTTTCTTCATAGGACATAACACTACGGACTAGTCGATTTATATGCCCAAAACACAGGCATCAGTCCAAAACTTGAACCAAACAAGACCCACAAATTCTCTCTCTCACTCTCGCCGTACGTCTCTCTGAAGCAATAGTACTTGTTATTTTATTATTTACACTTCTTCTTGGCTAGATTATTAACAGCACAAAACAATGAGGAAGACTTCTTCTTCTTCATCAGCAGAAGCATCTGCAAATGCAATATTCTTCTTCTTTTTCTTCTTTAGTTTGTTTTTTGTAGAAAAAACATGTTTTGTAAAACCCCAGAAATTTTACCAATTCCAAACAAAGCTTCAGGGCAAAATTCTCTCTCCTAATATTGCCCCTGTTTAAGCTCCAATGCTAATCCAAAATACACCCAAGTAACATTTTTTTTTACCTTTTGTTTTTTTGTGGGTTTGGGATATAATATTGAAAATGGAATCTTAGTTTGTGTTTGGTAAATGGGTGGTGGTTGATTTTTTGTTTTGGTTGTTTTTTTTGGGATTTAATTAATATATACTGCTGTGAAAAACACAGTGGAAGAGTGTTTTACCCAATTGGGTAGGGAGCAGACCCGAGTGGGGCGTGTAATACCTGACAAAATAAAATAATAATTAAATATATTTAAAAAAATATTTTAATTAGATTTTTTTTTATATTTAGGTCAGATTATATTTAATTTGTGTGGATCATACCGGATATGGATAACATTGAGTTGATAAATTTGGACCTTAAAATTAATTAGGTTCAACATATATTTTATATTATTGAATCCTATTAAAATTATGAGAGTTAATAAAATGTATTTAAATGATTAAAATATAAACCCTATAGTATACTCCAACCATTATTCAGCTGATATAAACAAAGAGGAAGAGACTGCCGCTTAACCGGAATAAAGAGAGAGAGAGCGAGACGTAGCCGCTAAGAGAAGAAACAGAATATAAAAAAAATCTCGGGTTAATTCTTTTTCCAGGAGTGATTGATTTAAATACTTTATGTGATTGTATGTGTATATTAAGATTTGGAGAATACATGCATATTCCCTATGAGAAGGACATATGTTATATTAGTCAATTACAGTGTGAATAGCTCACGCGGTGAGAAAAATTGTAAAACTATTAATTTGATTTTGGACATCTATCATGACATAGAATGATATGAATTAATATAATAATATATGTATTGATCATGGTATTGATCCTAATAACAAGTAATATTAGCTACATTATATATATATATATATATATATATATATATATATATATATATATTGAATTCACACATTCTGTTAAACATACATAAAAGATGAGTGCTCTTAAAATAAGTTATGGGGCAAATTATCCTTTTTATAAAAAAAATAAAATTATTCAAATAAAGTTATGTACTGTGTATATATTTAACTATCACATATGTATTCTCTATAATAATACAGTTAATTTTTTATAATATTTTGTTAACATGTTATGCAGAACTATTCTAAAATTTAAAATGTGAAGCTTACAAGAGCAATTGATAATAATGAGTCTTAGAAAAAGGAAATCGGTAATTAATAGTTTAACTTATAATTCATTTAATTATTTATTTATTTCTTTATTTTATGAAATTAACTCGAGCGGAGGGAATTTAACGAGTTATAATTGGATTATTTTCTGGGTATTACATTACTTGCTCCAGGTACAGATTTTATACTCATTCAACGATACTCTTGTTAAATTTAATTAGTTCGTTTTGTTTCTCGTTTTGAATTTGGGTTTTTTTTCACATAATTTTTTCTTATGTAATAAATATGATAGTTCATGTTGACATTGATACATAGAATTTATATTTGTACTCTTCTAATTAGGTTAACATATCTAGTATTTTTTTAATCTTTTGCAGATGTACATGTTAATGTATCTTTGGAGTTTTGTATTTATATTTGTTTCGGTGTTATATGTACACTTAGAACCCTTTCGTTAGTATGGTCTCGCATATGTAGTGACATTATATCTTTGTTAGAATATAGCGTGGGGTATACCTGAGCTATAACCACTTATGGGAGTATCACATACCTGTCCTCTTAGCATCGAGGAATGACACCTTCCATGGCAGTGTGATTAGTCCACAAAGTTTTCGTTTTGTACTCCAATAAGAGTTAGTCATATGGTAATTTTGTTGTGGGAGGTGTATGAGTCGACCCTAATTTTTTTTTTTGTTTTCACTCCTAAATAATTTATATGATTTATTGTAACTGAATTATTTTTTTAAAAAAACAGTGATTTAAGTGTGATTTGGATACATATCAAAAACAGGATTATACAGTCTGTAAACCGGGTCACAAAAAATTTGGACTGGTCTCCAAACCGATCCCCAAATTCCGGGCTCCCTAGAATTATTGTTTAGAAAAGGAAACTGTGAAAGAACATTTTTATTATTATATAAAAATAAGACTGTTAAAAATATTAGAAAAATAATTTTGTTGCGAGAGCAAACATATATTTAATAATATTTTTATATTTATTTTAACAATATTTTAAATTTATAGTGATTTATATTGCTATGATAATAAAATTATTGTTATGATATTATCGATCAAAATGAAGAAAAAATTAGGGGTGGTTTGCTCTATGGACTGTCTATGCATTCTGTTAACGAGCAGTTCTACGGCGAACCGCGTTGGGCGACCAGTTTAGCAACTGGCCAATTTTTTTTTTCTTTTGACTCACAAATAATTTATAAGATTTATTGGAACTAAAATTTAAAAAAACAGTGATTTAGGTGTAATTTGGATATACAAAACAGTGTTGTACAATCACTATTTTGTATATGTATCCAAATTACACTTAAATCACTGTTTTTTTTAAATTTCAGTTCCAATAAATCTTATAAATTATTTGTGAGTCAAAAAAAATTAAAAAATAAAAATCCGACCGGTCACTAGCGGTCGCTCAACGCTAGTCGCCCAACTCTTATTGTTAACCATAGCATAGTTATCTTGTTTTAATCTTTTTCATTCATTTCTATTTATATTGCTTCTTCACTCGCAATTTTCAACAACCTTTATTACTTTCCACCTAGAGATGCACCAAAAGGACCTGTAGTTTGGTCTTGATTCAGCTTAGATCCTATGTGATCAAAGTTCGGCATGATCACGACCTAGATCAAATAAGTCCAGTTTAAAAGGCTTGAAAAGACCACCTTAATATCACTAAAATCTAGCTTGGATTGACCTGGTCAAAAGTCTGATCTTGACTGACCTGTGACCTGAGTCCGGCCTGATCTGATACAACAGACCTGACTTGACCATTTATTAAAAAAAAAAAAAAAGTTAAGCCCAACTCACTAAGTAATACACGCCACAATCCACACCGCAAATGTAAGTCCTCATTTCTATACAAGCCTGATATATATATATATATGGTAATAATTCATAACATGTATTTAGTATCGAATCTTATAGAGCATACATTATCTATACTATTAAAAACAAAAAGGAACGATTAAGATTAAAAATTGAAAATCGACGTCCGCTATTATTAGTATCGAACGATAAAAAAAACACATACGATCTGCTACTAATAGTAGCGAACGCTAATCAAAATAAGGGTTTGGTTTGATCAATAAATGTTTAGGGTTTAACTAATCAAAATAAGGGTTTAATTTTATTAACTAGAGTTTATGGTTTATTAACTAGGGTTCAGTATTTATTAACTAGGGTTTAAGATTTATTAACTAGGGTTTATTAATCAGGGTTTAGGATTTATTAATCAGAAATAAACCCTAAACTCCGGTTAATAAACCTTAAAACCTGGTTAATAAACCTTAAACCCTAAATATTTATTGGTCAAGCCAAACCCTTATCCTGATTATCTAAACCCTAAATATTTATTGGTAAAGTCAAACTCTTATTCTGATTAGCGTTTGCTACTATTAGTAGTGGATTTTTTTATCATCCTCTACTAATACGTCGATTTTCAATTTCTAAATCTGATCATTATTTTTTATTTTTAATGGTATAGATAGTGTATGCCCTATAAAAATTCATAGCATACACACACACACACTCTCCACTCCACTAAGGTCCAAGCCCCAATGCTATAGTTAATATTAATTATTTTAGAGAAAAGAAAAGTCATATTTTTTTTTATTTACTCTCTAATCAAGGCTTCTACATGTTTTTATTTTTCATTGCCACCAAAAGGTATGGTGGTTCTTAATTTAAGACTCCACACACTGCCACTAGAGTCCAAGCCCCAACTCTAAGGCATAACACAAGGGCGGATCCAGCCTTTTAGTTCAATGAGGTCAGTTTCTTTAAAAAAAATCTACAAAGAAATAAAATACAATAAAATAAAGGCAAAAAAAGATGCGAGAGACATGACAAATAATTGTGTGAGCTATCATATAAAATTGGTATCGTTTTATGTAATTGAATACACTTTTTCCCATGTTATTTACAAAAGGATGTTTAATAATTTTTTAAAATATTGTTATTATACGAGACACCTCGCGTAATAACGTGAGGTGTCCCTCACATCCTCTGTCCTCTAAAATAAATTACAAAACTAAATAATATTGCTAAAATATTATTTATAATAATATTTTTCAAGACTTCATTGCTTGAAACTGTTGCAATGATAGCCTCATTTCAATAGTTGTAAAAATATTATGTTCAATGTAAGTTACTAAACAATATAAAAGAGTGGAGTGTTGATGTTAGTAGAAATTTGAGACATTTAATAGTCTTTTAATCTAAATTTTTTATTTTATCTAAACACCTTATAAAATTAAAAATAAATAAAAAATTGACTCCTGAAAATTCAGTGGGGTCAATTGACACCTCTGTCCAAAGCTAAATCCGCCCATGCCTATACATTAATGTACATATATATCCACTTATATATATAACTCTTCTTCGAAAATGGCAACTCAAATGAGTAAGAAGCAAAAGGTCAGTTCTTCTTTCGTTAGATCTCATATCGGAATCTATTCATGCACATCAGACCATCAACACATGGCCACATGGGTAATGGACTAGATGTTGGAGCTTACAATGCTTAAGGAAAAAAAGGCTACTTGGACTAGATCAGATAAGCCTGGGTCTAGCCTGATCTGCAGGCCTCAGCAGATAACATGTTGACGAGTTAAATCAGACTTGGCCTAACCTTACAGTCCCAAAGTCAAAGTCTGGCCTGACTTGGTCAACAATCAAAGGCTGACCGGCCCATGCCGACCCATTGTGCACCTCTATTTTCACCAAATAATCGACTAGCTTGTCATGTGTATTTTTAATATATTTAAGATTTTAAATTTGATATTTCTAATACTCCGTGTTATCTCATACAATAGTAATTATTCATACTTGCGTGTTTAATGCACATTTGATTTTAAATTTGATATTTCTAATACTCCGTATTATCTTATACAACAGTAATTATTCATTCTTACGTGTTTAATGCATATTTGACTCGCAACAGGAAGAGTCAACTCACTAAAATAACAGGTTGAATCTTTCAGTTATCCAATTATTGTATTGAATAATGTGACGACACTCACTGCAACGATCCAATAATTCATATTACTAATGTTACTAAACATGTAAAATCATGAATATGAAAACAGATCCCTAGAAGTCCAAAAGAAACCGAAAGCATGCATTATTTGGAGATTGGAATTGAAGTAAAACCGTACCTTCTATCCGAGTATTTGATTTTTGAGTCTTGGTAATTAAGATTTCTCAGAAGCTTCATTTGCACTATTTATTAGTCAGTCATCTAAATAGGGGATAATTAAACTTTTAGTACATGTACTAGGGCCCGACTTACAAGTTGGTACCCAAACTGAAAAAACTTACAAACTGGTGCTTGTACTAGAAAAAACTTACAATCCGTTAAATTTTAGGGTTCCGTTAAATTATTAGGGTTCCTAACTTATAAGTTGGTACCCAAACTGAAAAAAAGTTACAATATAGTACTTGTACTCGTAAAAACTTACAATCCGTTAAATTTTAGGGTTCCGTTTAATTATTAGGATTCCATATTTGCTAGTTTCTTTTAATTTGCTCATAAATGTGTGTTTTAGTGATTGTTGCAATTATTTTCCGTTTAATTATTAGGATTCCATTCGGCTTGTGTTTTAGTGTTTGTTTATTTATAGTATTATATGTACATGCATGTGCAATATTTTTTTAATTCAAGCAAATTTTTACTTTTGCCTAAAATGAGAAAATTCTTCACAAAAAAATAAATAAAGTAAGATACCATGAGTTAGATAGATATATATGATGCTATTGAAAACTTTCAAAAAATAGTTTATATACATTCTTCCATCATATATATTTAATATTAGCTAAAAAAATTAGTATGAATAATTTTAAGAATAGTTTTTTAAGAATAATTTTAATTAAAATATTTTTATAATACGAAATTTTTTAAGAATAATTTTAATTTTTAAATATATATTTAATATTAGCTAAAAAAATTAGTAGTGGTGGTAAAAAAATGATAAAAATAAATTCAAAATATCATGTCACTTTATAGTCCTATAATAAAAATGTATTAATTACAATTATAAAACCAATTGAAAATAAAAATACATATCAACCACCAGTTTGAGTACCAACTTGTAAGTCGAGTTCTAGTATAGGTACCAAAAGTTTAATCACGTAGATTCTGTTAGTCAATCAGACTTTTACACCGTGCCCGTTAGTCAAATTTAACGATTTAACATAAATATTCAAGTACAAGCACCAATTTGTAAGTTTTTTCTAGTACAAGCACCAGTTTGTAAGTTTTTTCAGTTTAGGTACCAACTTGTAAGTCGGGTCCCAGTACAGATACTAAAAGTTTAATTATCCCATCTAAATAGTAGTACTTGACAACTATACGTTCCTTCTGAATCTAGAAGAATAATATTTTTCACGCAGGGTTGGACTCTTGAATAGTGAAATTAGAGGTAAACCAGAAAACTTATTTTGTATTAATAAGTTACCCTAATTATTATTAATATTATGTTACCCTAAGTTAGGGATGGTAAATTTCTAATGATTTTGGACTCTACATAATATAGAAAAATAAAAGATGAAAAGGGAGGAGTCTATTAGAGTTAAATATGCTTTATTTATTTTATATAGGTGGAAGAAATTTAAACATATTGAAGTCTCTCAGAGTGCTCGATTTTGAAAGAACAAATGTGAAAATTCGATTTTGTGAGAGTGAGAGCGAATTTGCTTTATTTATTTTGTATTGGGGGAAGAAATTTAAACATATTAAAGTATCTCAAAGTGTTCGATTTTGAAAGAACAAATGTGAAAATTCGATTTTGTGAGAGTGAGAGCGAACTTAGGAGCTTGTTTTTTAAGACCATTATATATTATATTGATATTGTGTTCTGGTAGTTTAAAATGGTAATGTAATGAAATAAAATATTTTTATTAATAAAATTGAAAAATATAAAATTACTTATCCATATATAAAGTGGCACTTGTTCTATGGTACGCTCGTAAGATATAAAGATATTGGTTTGGTCTTTGATGCATACACTAGCCAAATATAATCAGTCTATGCTGATCAGTTATTACTTTGTGTACCAAAAGTATACATTTAAATGGTAAAGTAAGCACTTGTGTTAATGGGGTACAGAAAATAACTGAGAGAATAGCAAGTCTAATGATAAGTACTTTTAGCTAAGTGTGTCGGTCATGCATTAATACTTCGCATAAAATTATGCGATTCCTCACCTAATTATTTGTCCTGTCCTCGTCTCTCTTTCTGTCCATAAACTTGGTTAACTTTAAAATCCAACTGTTTATGAAATAATATTTAATTCTTCAAATGAATCCATATGTTTATCAAATAATATTAATAATATGATAATGTTGAGTACACAGTCCTGGTTTTCCAAATTTAACTTTCTTGCTGTAGTTGAGATTGCTTATAATAAAGTTTGCATAGGTCAAGCCAGTTTTTAAGAAAGTTATTACCCAGACTTTATGCCTTATGATCACAAATCTTTTAAAGTCGTACTTTAAGAAAAGGGTAGTATTTTGGAAAAGGAAAAGAAGAAGACTATGATATTTTCAACTTTAATTATATGAACCATAAGTGACAGATAATAGAAGTTGGCAACTTCAGTTGAATAATTAACTAGTTGTTAATTGAGATTTTAGGTATTAGTACTTTTTGCTTTTTATGAGATTAATTAGGAAGAAAAGGAAAAGGAAAAGAAATTAAAGCAAAGAAAGTAGGGTGACTATTCTAGTGGCACTTGTTAACACTACCTTCTTTTATAGAGTGGGAGAATCATATTCTCAATTTATAAAGTTTTTCAAGATAAACTACTACTACTTGTACTTCTATAGAAAAATTTATTCTGGTTTATAAAATCACTCCACTTGTATCGTATTCTAAAAATTGTTAGGTAATAAGTGATGGACCAGAAAACACCTAGTCTAAACGTTTTCTTAACAGATCTTATTTATCTCTTTATATCGTATATAATTGCATATACTATATAAAGCATATAATAATTTTATGAAAAAATAATAAAAATAAAAAATAGAAGAAGGCATAACAATTCGTTTCAAATATCGTAGAGTTTCAAATCATTAAATTGATGTGCTATAAAACTAATTCTCTCTAGGCGAGGCATAGGAAAATCAAGGCGCTAACACCCTGTTCAGGAGTTTTTTAGTTGCAGAAAACAAAAGTAAAGAAAGTTAAAAAGAAGAGAAGGGAAGAGAAGAAAAAGTTTTACTTTTCTTTTTCTAGCTTTCTAATCAAAAGTGAGAAGAATTTTTTTAACTCAAAATACACTCACTTTTTTTAATTTTCTTTTCTTTTCTTCTCTAATTAAAACTCAAAGACATTATTTCCTTAGTTTTTTTTTTTCTGTTAAAAAACTCAAAAACATCTCTTCCTTTATTTTCTTTTACTTTCTTTTTTTTTCTCTCCAAATTATATCTCAAATACAGGGTGTTAAAGGACATCCCGGCACTTATAGGATTTATGTTATATTGCTTGCAATACCACCTTTGTTCATTTGCAGCAAATGAGAATCTTATTTGACTTGTTGACCATCTTTTTCTTAATGAACAACTATACATATTTTAATGTTAGTCGTAAATTTTCTAATTGCAATTCAAAACTAACCAATGTCAGTTGTGATATTAGATACATGGAGGAACTCTCCGAGCACTGGATACATTTCCAGGCTCTCAAAACTTGACAAAACAAACTACACTCAACAAGACAGATTCTCCGATGAAAAAGACCAAAGCAATGGAATCTACTGCGAGGACATTCTCTTTAGCGATATCCTCATCGATTCCAGTTATCAACTATTCGTCCTCGATATATTCAGCTCGAATTCGCATACTCGACTGCTTCTTCCTCCATTTCACTACAGAAGGAATTCTAGTCCAAAAAGGCCATGAAACTTTCATATCAACATGCTTTCTTGGAGAACATCCAACAGTTGGTGGTGATAGAGGAGAAAAAGACTTTTCCGGCACTGGCATTGATCTTGCTAGCAATGATACTGCTGTGACAGATATTGCAATTTTCTCGACAGCTACCGGAATTACTTTAAAGGGTCAGGCTAATATGATCACAGGGGTGCATTGTTGCAATAAGGCAACGTATTTTGGTGGCATTGGAATTTTGGTAAAAGCAGGACAAACTAGAATAGACAATTGTTACCTAGATTACAACTCTATAATCATTGAAGACCCTTCTCAAGTTCATGTTATTATATAATGGGTTTTTTCTTGGAGGAGGAAATATTTTGCTTAAATCGATAAACGGTCGAATATCAAGGTTAACTATCGTTAATAATATGTTTTCAGGTGCGAAAAAATGGGTGCCTACTATAAGTTTGGATGGGAAATTTATGAGCATTGATCAAGTGGTGATTGATCACAACAATGTGGATGGGATGAGGTTGAAATCGACGGTAGGGAAGTTGGCGGTGCCTGGAAATGGGACGCGGTTGGTGGCTGATTTTTCGTTGGTTCTAGTGTTTCCGAATCAGATAAATCGTGTTCAGTACTCATTTTAATTTCTGGGGATTTTTTCAGACATGTATTGACAAATGTTTCGAATAATGTTGTGGTTGTTGAGAGCGAAAGGGCGGTTAATGGGGTGGTTTCTGTTGTGGTTGATCAGCATAATATGGTTGGGGACTGGGGAGAGATTTTTTCATGTGAATTATAAAGAATTTTTGTTCATTCTTAATCTTAAATAATGAATGTTCAAATTAAGGTTAAGGTAGTATTAATTATTTGATGATTCGTTTTTAAATGTTTTGTTTATTTGGTGGTTTGACCTTTGTTTTCGAGGTTGTCGTTTGACGTTCAAGAAGTCCATTCAAAGACTCTCTTCTCTAGCAATGATTTTGTAATAGGTACAGTTGTTGAAGCTAAGAAGATTAAAAACATATAAATAAATAAACAAGAACCAATAAAGGAACAGAAATGTCGAAGTTCGTGCATGCTTTCTTGTTTTTTGAACTTTCAGTTTTGATATATATATATATATATATATATATATATATATATATATATATATATATATATATATATATATGTATATAGTGGGACTATCCTTCCGATGCAGATCTAACTATCCATTTTTGTATCAAATGGCTCAATGGTCCTTTCACCCAATAGTTTGGAGGTCACTACAAACTACTTATTTTGGCATCCTCGTCGTCGTCAACATCATCGTATTCTTCATCGGTACTGGTGTCTGATGGCATTTTCACCATCATCGTCATCATAGTCTTCGTTGTTATCAAATTATCCACTTGCTGAAATTACACGCGTAAGCATGCTTGCATAATGATAACTGTGAATTGTTCTCAAGTTTGTCATGAAGCCCAGTCTCGCAGATCACAGCTTATTATGTGGTGATAATTGGCCTAAGTAGTTTAGTCTGTTTATCTGTTCATTTGAATAAAATAAACAGAAACTGATGCTAGCCATATTTTGATATATTATTTCGAATACCAAATATTTATAATATATTTAAAATTTATAAAATATCGGATACGAATACAGATAGAGTATTAATTTTTCAAACATTAATACGAATATCACTGTATTCAAATTCATATATATGTATTTATGACCATCGTGAGAACCTTGGATAATTGGGTCATTTCAAAATCGACCAGAAGGTAGCTTTAGTCTTTAGCCAGTCTGTTTACCTTGAGAATAAAATCGAAGAACATGAAAAACCTTTTTATTGTTTTTTTCCTTCTTTTTTCTTCTTTCTAGAATATTAAAATCAAATTTCAATATTTTCGGCTTCATTAAAGGAGAAACAAAAAGAATTGATAAGAAATTTCTCAAATCACTTTTAGCGATGAATTACATTGTTTATATGAGAAAAAAAAAATGAAAAACATATATATCAAAAGCTAATGATTTTCACAAAATTATTTTAATTTTGTTGTTAAAGCAAATATATATTTAATGACACTTTTATAATTATTTTACCGATACTTAACGTATAATTATAAAAGTGTCATTAAATATATTATTAGCCAATAACTTTTTTTCCGCCGATAATATCCGCTGCAATTATTAATACACTCTAAATTTTACAATTAACATTCCATTGTAAAGTTAAAATTATTTAAATAATTTATTTTACAACCAATATTGACTATTTAATATATCGGCCTACCATAAAGTTTTATGAGGAGGTACCAGTATTTAAGTTCCTCTTTAGGACATAACAATACTACTACTCGATTTATATTCCAAATACACAGGCATTAGTCCAAAAGTTGAACCAAACAACACCTACAAATTCTCTCTCTGGCCTACGTGTGTCTCTGAACTAATCAGACTTGGCACTTTTTTATTTTATTTGAGCACTACACTACTTCTTCTTGGCTAGATTATTAAACAGTAACAATGAGGAAGTCTTCTTCTTCTTCATCGGCAGAAGCATCTGCAAATGCAATATTCTTCTTCTTTTTCTTCTTTATTTTGTTTTTTGTAGAAAAGACAACATGTTTTGTAAAACACCAGAAATTTTACCAATTCCAAACAAAGCTTCAGGACAAAATCCTCTCTCCTAATAATGCCCCTGCTTCAGCTCCAATGCCAATCCAAAATACACCAAAGGTAACATTTTTATTTTTTATTTTTTATTTTTTGTTTTTGTTCTTTTGTGGGTTTGGGGTATAATATTGAAAATGGAATCTTAGTTTGTGTTTGGTAAATGGGTTTTTGTTGATTTTTTGTTTTTGGTTGTTTTTTGTGGGATTTAATTAATATATACTCCTGCTGTGAAAAACAGAGTAGTGGAAGAGTGTTTTACCCAATTGGGTATGGAGCAGACCCGAGTGGGGCGCAAGATAGCAGTGATGCAATACTGAGTGCTGTGGCTGATGCACTGCTGGTGGAAAATGGTGGGCATCAGCTGTTGCCTGGAGTGACTGATTTGGGCGGTGTCATTATTGATTTGCAAGGTGTGAGTTTCAAGATCAGCAAACCCATCAGGCTTCCTCCTGGCGCTGGTAATCTAGTGGTAATTAATCTCTCTCTAAGAATCACATGGCGCATGTTAGCACACTGTTTTTCATGCTTCGTTTGGGTACTTTTCTTTCGTTGCAGTTACAAGTGCATGTTTAGTTTGGTTTAAAGCTTTCAGTGTTTTTGGGTTTTTAGAGTCCTAACACACTTAAAAAATATTTGACTTATTTTAAACGCAAATTTTAAATTTCAAATTTATCGTATTATAATAACTAGCGGAGAGTTTGAGACTTAAAACTACTCCAACACATATTTTCAACACCTTAAATTGACATTAACCCGTAATCCTAATTTTGAGTTTTATTTTGAAAATGAGAAGGATTTTTTTCTACAAAAAATTGAAAGAAGGAACTTTTTCTTCTCATCCTTTATCTTTGAAACAAAACTCACAAAGACGGTCATAATATGAATTTTTTTTTTTATGAAAATATTGAATTATGATCTTGGAGACACATGGCGCATGTTAGCAACATAGTTAATGTTTCAAACCAGACCAGACACTGTTAGTTATAGTTATTGTTGATGACGTTTCTGAAAAGTGAAAGAACATTTTTATATTATATAAAAACAAAGGGAAAAAATTAAGAAAAAAGTGGGGTGGTTTGCTCTATGGACTATTGCTATCCTACCAAAAAATAAATGCATGTGGGGGTATCACCACGTGTCCACATTCTAACATGCGCTCCAGTTTTCACGCATGGGAATGCATTAACCATAGCATAGCTCTCTTGTTTAGTCTTTTTCAATTCATTTATATTTATTTAGTGAAAATTAATATTTTTATAAATAAAATTATTAATTTTACATTTTATTCTCTCGTATGAAAATGAATTCTATTTATTGTTTACGTGAAAAATATCTTATAAAATTATTAAATTTACCTGTAGACTTCCCTATTTATTTAGACTCGTAATTTTCAACTACCTTTTACTAGTTTCCACCTAATAACCGACCATTCCCACACACCCCAAAGAAAAAATGTCCTAATTTTTTTTCTACTGAATTAATGTTTCACATTTATCCGGTTTAGAACTTGTGTATAAAGATTACTAGGGATTCCAACCTCTTTCTTTGGCCTGCTTCTGTTTTGTGTGGTTTTTAGCTGGCATAAGTTAGGCCATAAATAAGTCAGAATTAGCTATACACACGCTAGCTAATTTTTTGATTTAATGTGTACTTTAAGACGTATTTAAAATTTTAAACTTAAAATTTTATTTTATTCTATTTTATATAGTGCCTTCTATTTATTTAAGTACACTGATGCAATGAGATAAAATACTTTTTATTGATAAATTTGAAAGTGGCACTTTTTCTAGTGGAGTTGGAAGATATAAACATATTACTTTGGTCTTTAATGCATAGACTAGCCAAGATAATCAGCCTCTGCTAATTAGGTATTACTGTGTACCAAATAAACCTTTATATGGAAAAATAAGCACTTCTTTTAATGGGGCCTAGAAAATAACTTAGCATAGCAAGTCTAGTGTAATTATTTAAGTACTTTTGGATGTGTCAGTCATGCATTCAATATTCCGCAATAATAATTTCTGTTGAGGTTACTCAACTAAATTTTATTATAACTTTATTGATGTACGTAAGTTGTTGTGAAATATTATGTGCACATGGTGTAATTTAATAATTAGTTTTGATCTAAATCGACAAATTTCAAACGAAAACTTCCGACATTAACTATTACTAATACATTTAATGAATAAAATTTTGTAAGCAAATACATTTGCTTTAAGATTGCTCATTCTAAAGTTTGCATAGCTCAAACAAGTTTAAGCAAATTATTACCCATGCTTTATAGTCACAAATCTTTTAAAGTAGTACTTTAAGAAAAGGGTAGTATTTTGGAAAAGGAAAAGAAGAAGACTATGATATTTCCAACTTTAATTATATGAACCATAAGTGACAGATAACAGAAGTTGGCAACTTCAACTGAATAATAAACTAGTTGTTAATTGAGATTTTAGGTATTAGTACTTTTTGCTTTTTATGAGATTAATTAGGAAGAAAAGGAAAAGAAATTAAAGCAAAGAAAGTAGGGTGACAATATATTCTAGTGACACTTGCTAACAATACCTTCCTTTATAGCGGGAGAATCATATTCCCGAAGTATAAACCTTTCCAAGATAAACTACACTTGTACTTCTAAAGAAAAAATTATTCTAGTTTTTATAGTAACTCTACTTATATTGTGTTCCAAAAATTGTCGGTAGGCGGTGGAAGGGCACCTAGGCGTTTTCTTAGGATATCTTATTTATTTCTTTATATTTATATAATTTTATATACTATCTCTATTCATCCAGAATGAGAGTCTTATTAGTCGTTTTCTTAGAATATCTTATTTATTTCTTTATATTTATATAATTTTATATACAACCTCTGTTCATCCAGAAATAAGAGTCTTATTTAATTTGTTTGTTAATTTTCTCTTTCTTGATTAAAAATTATACAGATTTTGATGTTAGTCCATGAATTTTCTTATTGCAATTCAAACTAACCAATGTCAGTTGGGATATTAGATCCAAGGAGGAACTTTCCGAGCATCGGATACATTTCCAGGCGACAGGCATCTAGTCGAATTATGGTCACCAACTTCTCAAAAACTTGACAAAAACTACACTCCACAAGACAATTTCTTGGACGAAAAAGACCAAAGAAATGGAATCTACTACGAGGATATCCTCTTCAGGGATATCCTCTTCGATTCAAGTTATCGAGGAGGAGGACTATTCGTCCTCGATTCAGCTCGAATTCGCATACTCGATTGCTTCTTCCTCCACTTCACAACAGAAGGAATTCTAGTCCAAAAAGGCCATGAAACTTTCATATCAACATGCTTCCTTGGAGAACATCCAACAGTTGGTGGTGACAAAAGAGAAAAAGATTTTTCCGGCACTGCCATTGATCTTGCTAGCAATGATAATGCTGTGACCGATATTGCAATTTTCTCGGCAGCTACCGGAATTACTTTAAGGGGTCAGGCTAATATGATCACAGGGGTACATTGTTACAATAAGGCTACATATTTTGGTGGCATTGGAATTTTGGTAAAAGCAGGACAAACTAGAATAGACAATTGCTACCTAGATTACAACTCTATAATCATTGAAGACCCTTCTCAAGTTCATGTTACTAATGGGTTTTTTCTTGGTGGAGGAAATATTGTGCTTAAATCAATCAATGGCCGAATATCAGGGTTAACTATTGTTAATAATATGTTTTCGGGGGATGCGAAAAAATGGGTGCCTACTATAAGTTTGGATGGGAAATTTACTAGTATTGATCAGGTGGTGATTGATCATAACAATGTGAATGGGATGAGGTTGAAATCGACGGTGGGGAAGTTGGCGGTGCCTGGAAATAGGACTCGCTGGGTGGCTGATTTTTCGTCGGTTCTGGTGTTTCCGAATCAGATAAACCATGTTCAGTACTCATTTTATGTGCAGGGGATTGCTGGGGATTTTTTTGGACATGTGTTGACAAATATTTCGAATAATGTTGTGGTTATTGAGAGCGAAAGGGCGGTTAATGGGGTGGTTTCTGTTGTTGTTGATCAGCATAATATGGTTGGGGAGAGAAATTTTTTCATGTGAATTATAGGAAATTTGTTCATTCTTAATCTTAAAGAATGAATATTAATGAATATTTTAAGTAAAGGTAAAGTTTGTTGCTGAAAGCGTAGTTAAAAGTAATATTCCTTCTCTCTTAGGATAAAAGTTTTTATTATTTTAGGTAGTATCAAGTTAAATGTCTACTTACCTTAAATAATCTATTTTTTTGCAATAATTTGTCTATAATACACTTAATATTAAATATCATATTTCTATTATCTATGCATATTATGGAGCATTACATGTACAAAAAATTATACAATTAGATGAAAATTTAAATATAGACAATTTTATCATTTGACTCTTTTTTTTAATATGTACAAAAAGTTAATTAAGATTTTTATTCCGGAAGGGATGGAGTATTTATTTTGCTAAATGAATATTTGAAAAAAATAAGATGATAAGTATACTGGAGAAATCGATGATTCTTTTTTAAATGTTTTGTTACTTGGTGTTTCAACTTTGTTTTCGAGGTTGTCGGTTGAATTTGCAGAAAAGTCCATTCAAAGACTACTAATGATATAATAATAGGGACAGTTATTGAAGCACCAAAAAAATTAAAAACGCATAAATAAATAAACAAGAATCAAGAAGATCTCTAAAGGAAGGAACATAAATTTTGAGGTTTGTGCATGCTTTGTTCTTTGTTGAACTTTCTAATTTTGATATACGGATACTTTGGACAGGTGCAAAAAGTGGAAGGTGCAAACTATTGTCTGCACGAGGGTCTCACATGAAAACAGCAAAAAATAACACCATATTTGTCATTTGTCAAATTTATTAATAGCATTGCAGTCATTTGATTTTATTAATCAAAATTACGTTATTTCTATAGTTACCTCAATCAGTTGATTGTGACAATCACAATCAAACTTTTGTCATATACATATATATATATATATATATGTATACAGAAAATTTCAAGAGCAAAACTCTTTAAAAGCATAACTAGCAGAACTCTTTTTAGCGACGGACAGACGACGGTTTTGTCCGTCGGCATAGCTTTTAGCGACGGAACTTTTAGCAACGGAATATGTTGTCCGTCGCTAAAAGCTATGGCGACAAACTGAACCTATGGCGACGGACTGGACCTATGGCGACGGACAAAATCGTCGTCTGTCCGTCGCTAAAGAGAGTTCTACTAGTTATGTTCTTTAAGAGTTCTGCTCTTGAAACTTATTCTCTCTCTCTCTCTCTCTCTCTATATATATATATATATATATATATAGTAAGGATCTTAGGCTCACCTTTAAAAAGCTCACCCCAAACTCACCCCCCTTTTGCGACTGACCCGGCGACTGTTTGGGTGTATAACCGTCGTTTATACTTTTAGCGACGCTATATATTGTCCGTCGCTAAAAGTATAGACGACGGTTGTACACCCAAACCGTCGCCGGGTCCGTCGCAAAAGGGGGGTGAGTTTGGGGTGAGCTTTTTAAGGGTGAGTCTAAGATCCTTACTGTATATATATATATACACACACACACATATATGAAGAGGATTAAGTGCATACCTCTTGATTTTATATACCTTGCATACCCCCTTTAGCGACGGACCGGGCGACGGTTCGGTTCGTCGCTATAGGTTCGATCCGTCGTCTTAGATTCGGTCTGTCACTATATGTTGTCCGTCGCTATATATTGTCCGTCGCTAAAAGCTAAGACGACGGTTCTATGATATAGCGACGGACTGAACCGTCGCTCGGTCTGTTGCTAAAGGGGTATGTAAGGTATGTAAATTAAGGGGGTATGTACTTGAAATAGACTATATATATATATATATATATATATATATGGAAAAAATGGAACTGTACAATTGTGCAAGTCGGAAATGTACACAGTCAGTACCAAAACAACATCATTTTGGGACATTTTTTTTATATAAAAAAAACACGACTCAAAACGACGTCGTTTTGAGTCGTGTATATAAAAAACAATAACGCAGCATATCATTTTCTTCTCCCCCAAATCGATCTAGCAACCCTAAAACTTATTCTTCTCCTCCTCCCATGGCATCATTCTAGTCTCAAAATAAAGCAAAGGAAGCCCCAAATTTTGAATTGAACCACCGATTCCCTCCCAATTTCGGATCTTTTTTCTCTTCTCCTTCAATTGTCACGAGTTCTTCTTCTCCGATTGTAACCCAGATCGATTCGCAGTAACTAAATTATTATTCTTCGTCGAAATGCAAATCAGCTCTGCCATTCTCTTCTCGCCTAATTATCTCGTTTGGCTAATCATTGAAAATATTATGAATTTATTTTAATTTGAGTTTTGGTTTGAATTTAGGGTTACTGATATTCATGTTACTCGAATTTGAGGGATTTTCAGTGTAAAGTATTGATAAGGATTTATGTATTACTTTTTCGATTGATTCTAAAATTTCTGCTATAGTAATAGAAGAATTATTATTGAATTTTTTGGTTTTTTTTGAATTAATTACAATGTCTCATGATTTTTATTAACTATTTTTTCATGTTTTTATTCAATATATTTTTTTTCAAGTGTCTTTGGTGAACTTGTTCTAATGCAGGCTGTTATCTTGCAATTTGTGCAGAAGCATTGGTGAAATACTAGATGAGGTTGGTCTATATATCTAAAAATATTCTGAAAAGTGATTTGCTTGAGTGTGGTTTCTAAGCTAAATGTAGGAGCTGCTGATGCATCTAAAATGTTCCAGATTTCACTCGGTTGTTCTTAGCCATGTTCCTAGACTCTGTAATAAAATAGCTCATGAACTAGCTGCATTGGCACTTGCCGGGAAGTTCTTTCCTTTGATTTGTTTAGGTGATGTTAGTGTTGCTTATTTGGTTATATCTAATCTGAGAATTAATAAAGTTTCTTAGTCCTTCTTGGGACAGTTCCAAAAAAACAAAAAAGAAGCAAACATAAAATCCATTAGATGCACGATGACAATCTTTTACAGAATTTACCTACGAATGTATTCCTAACTAATAGCAATGTGAATGGTTGGGTTGCCTACAACATAATGTGCAACCACGTGTACTTTTATGCAGTTTCTATTGAATACAAATAGCTTATTGATCATTGCAGTTTACAGATAATAAAGAAGATAGATGCACGATGACAATCTTCTGCAGAATTTACCAAAACCAACATTGTCATAATGCAAATTAATAAGCTAAATTAATACAATCAATAATCTTCTGTTGCATGTAATTACTTGTATCAGATTTCTAAATTAATACTCTACCACAATGCACCATATGCAAAAACCAACGATGGATTTCACAAACAAGTATACACTAAAAAATACAATCAACAATAGTCGATCAAAGATGCAATTTTCTGCTCTGTTACATATATCACCAACTCGCTTCAAAATACATTAAAAAACCTACTTAATAGATACATCATTACAAAATAATTTTTCTATGACTATCCTGCGCTTCAAAATTATGTTTACTTGACCATTTTGTTGAGCTTGTGATGTCTGCGACTATCATGCAAATAAAATGAAGATTGACAAGTCGAAATGTAAGAAAAACATAGAATCATAATATACCTATAATGAATCCCTCACACAGTCCAATCCATCAAAAAGTTAGCACAATAATTAAGGGGGGGGGGGGAACTCATTGAAAAAGAAAAAAAAGAATAAGAAGAAAGCACCTTTGTTGGGCCTTTACTTCTTGAGCTATCTCTCTACCCGATTAAAATCTCGAGGCTCCCCTTGGTCTACCCTTATTACTCATTGGTCCATTGAGATCACGCATTGATATTTATAGAATGTCAACCAAGGACACAATTGGACTAAATGTTTGAGTTGAATCCATTTGACTAACCACATCTTGCGATTTTTTCTCCTTTATCCTTTCTGTCATGTCATCCAACAAATTATCAACTTATTAAAAATTGTTAGTGATGAAGTAGCATCTTGTAACACTTTGGACATTTTTGATTTGAGAAAAAATACTATCATAAGAGTTACATCAACCTTGCTTGATGAACAACCAACAATATCAAGCTGATACTTAGCATCCATAGTCCATCTTTTCAAGATATATCTTTTCAGAATGGAAACAAATTTTTTAAATCTCATAATACAAATGATATGCTTGCATAACATTCCTTCCATCTCGAACCTTGCACAAGAACAATTAACTGTCTGTCTACCATTATATAAAATAGTTCTCCAATTAGCTTTAGGACTCGTATTCTTTCTAACTTTGTATTCAATTATGTTCCCATCTTTCCTCACCTTCTCCTTCCAATAGGAATAACTAGCCTTTAATTCAGTGTGAAATATGTCAAATATTTTCCTAGTGTAGTATTTTCCAGCCTATTTCTCAATCTCCAACTCAGTCTTGTATCTCGGTTGAGAATTTTGTCTTGAAATCTTCTTCCTTCTTTGCTTGTCGACAAGATATAAGAGCATTTTCATATTGTGTCACAAACTCATTTAATGGAGTTAATGCAAATCCATCAAAAAATGAATTAATACTCTCACTACGTTGGGTAGATGTCATTCTAGCTTTAAAGATGTTTCTAAAGTATGCAGGAACCCATTGATGTTGCATTTCATACAAGTTCATCAACCAAGTATTCTCATTCAAATAATACTTCTTCAAAAGTTCCCACCGACTCTCTGATTTTAATATGGTTTCACTATAAAATCACATTTTATACTCATCACAAAATTCTTGATTGCTAGAACGGAGGAGCTAAAGTCTCTCTGTGATATGCTTCTTAATGTGCCATGAACAGAATCGGTGTCGAGTATTAGGAAAGACATTCTTTATGGCATCGTAAATAGCATGATCTTGATATGTTATAATTATTCCATAATCTTTTTCACACATGTATTTCTTCCACTTTTAAAACAACCATGTAAAATATTTCTCTTTCTTATTCGCAAGTAAATCACAATCAAACAAAATAGATTGTCTGTGGTGATTAACCCATTTGAATGGAGCACAAGGTAATCAAAATTTATTGGTTTAATATGTAACATCAAAAGAAACTACATCACTAAATTGTAGATGTGATGATATTAACCTCCCATCGGCTCAAAAAATACTTTTAAGACTGTGATCCTTCTTCAAATCCATGACAAAGAAAAATGGCAGGTCACTAACTATTTTAGTTAGAAAATGATGAACTATTGAAATACATTCACGACCAACTATATTCTTTCTCTGTACACGCAAATGATCTACACATTGTTGTGTTGTTATCATCTCATCCTCATTATTCCCATGAGCATTAACCACCTTTGCAATTGTTGATGGGCATAATCCAGTTTCATACATCTTCTCCATCAATTTTTTTTACAGTTTGATTATGATGAAATGCCTTAAGGGAGTGATGTTTCCATGCTGATGAAGGGGCTAGTAAGCTTATGATTATGTTCATCACAAAAACTAGTAACACACCTTTTCTTCGTTTTTTTGTTCAAATGGATCAACATCCTTGCACGACAATCAGATCTTACTTGTCTTCGTCATTTCTTCAATTTCTCATCAAGTGTCTAATCTTTTATCTTTTGTACTTCCACCCTTACTACAAATAATTAATTGACCTATTGCATCCCCCGAAGTTTTAGATATGTCAAGATTCAACAAACGGAGTCCAAATCCCTTATGCCTTGCATATATATTATATATAGAAGAATAATGTGAAATAGGATAGGAGTCCTAGAAGTACTCTAGCAGTCCACTAGCTGTTGTCCACTAGCAGTCCACTAGCTGCTGTCCACTAGCAGTCCTCTAGTCGTTCCTTAATAGTCTGATTTCTTATATTTGTTCTTTTTTTTATGGATTAAACAAAATATATATTGATAAACTTTTGTATTCAAATAGTCATCCACAATTCATTTGATATCTCTCAAAATCACTCAGATGAGTGTGTCCTCTCACTTTACACTTTCGGATGGGAATGACATCCTTGGATGAAAGCTAGCCCAACATTTTGCAGTTCAATCAATGGAGGACTTGTTGGAAATTAGTTTATTAGCAATAGTTTAGCTTCTTATTAAACTGTACTGGAATTATAGCTTATCTTGGTCGGTCACCCGGTCAGTCTTGCTTAACAGAGTTATTAGTTGTTGATCTTTTTTTAAAAAAAGAACAAATATAAGAAATCAGACTATTAGGGAATGACTAAAGGACAGCTAGTGGACAGCAACTAGTGGACTGCTAGAGTACTTCTAGGACTCTTATTTCATATTATTCTTCTATGTGCCACCGATTGTCTTCTCTCTCCATGCTTTTCTACCATAAATATTTTGTATCATGCTCTTTTTTTAATTCTCTCTTTCTATATATCTATATCTATTTTTTTTTTCTCTCCTACCTAACTCACTATCTCTCCACTACCACAAAAGTCTAAAATAATTTTTTTATTCTCCCAATATTGTTGTCGTCTTCCACTTCTTTCCTCTTCCTCTCGAAAATAATGTTTCTTCTTGTCTTTCTACTACTTCTTCTCCCTTGCATATTAATAAAAAAAATCAGACTATTAAGGAACGGCTAAAGGACTGCTAGTGGACTGCTAGAGTACTTCTAGGATTCTTATTTCAAATTATTCTTTTATATTTATTATACATCGCGTACGCATCCTTACTAGAAAACGATAATCCAACATATGGAACTTCTATCGAAGTTGACATATTTTCATCCTCTAAATTAACCTCGAAACAACACACACACACACACACACACACACACATATATATATATATATATATCACAACATGAACAAGTCATAATTCCATTGAGAATATAATTCACACACAGGAAAAAAACATAAAATAAAATAAAACAAACAGAGATTATTTTGCCATGGTACAACTTGAAAAATTGATACGACTATTTCAATCTATTAAGAATGGTGGTTTCAATCAATAAAATAAGAATGAGATTGGAAGCCAAAACTGTGGTGCTATAATTACAGCTCTAAGTAAGGGGCTGTTTGTTTAGGACTGAATTCATCTGAATGACTGAATGACTAAATCGGTCAGTCATTAAGTGCGTTTGTTTTGGATAAAAATTGTCTGAATGGCTGAATCGATTAGATGATTGAGCTGAATGACTAAGTTATATTTTTTTGGCTGAATGACTGAATGAGCAGCTGAATGAAGTAAAAAAAAATAAAAAAAAATAAAAAAAAAATATTAACTATTATATTAAGTAATATTAAATAAATTTATAACAACTTTGAATTTTTTCAGAGGGGTAAAATAATAAAATTATGTCATTCGGATATTTCAGACATGTTAATTATCAAACAACTTTTTTCATTCAGTATTCAATCATTCAGCTCATTCAGATTGCTTAGCCATTCAGAACTTTTCATTCACTTTTTATCAAACACCCCCTAACTTAGAAATTAAGACGACTAAATAACAATATTTTTACTCTGTGTCATGAAGGTTCAACGCTGACAAAGAGTGTTGTAATGGTATGGTCGTCTCAGATTGTCGTGACATAACATTATCCGTTTGAAGAGAAGCAATAGGAGATGGCTGCTGGAAAGACATTTTTTTTCACGAAATCGATCTGGGCTACAATTGAAGAAGAACAACTCGCGGCAACTGAAGGAGAAGAGAGAAGATTCAAAATAAGGAGGGAATCGGTGGTTCAATTCGAAATTTGGGGCTTCCTTTGGTCCATTTGGGACTGCAATGATGTCATGAGAGGAGGAGAAGAATAAGGTTTAGGAAGTCTGTTTTTTTTAAAAATAAATAAATAAATGTCCCAAAACGACATCATTTTGGCACCGACTGTGTACATTTCTAGCTTACACAGTTGTACAGCTCTATTTTCCCATATATATATATGCAACATATCACAGGAATAAAAAAGTAGAAGCAACAAAGTGATAACAGATGCGTATAGCTCACAAATATCTACCTTACATTTCAATCTAAATCTTCTGCATAGTTTACCACACAATTCCGTACAATCCACTAGTAAAACTTATGTTAAAGACATAACAACCTTAGAGGCTGTATATACATTTTTATTCTAAACACAAGTACCAACTCAGAGCACAGGCTTTGTTATTAGCAGAACAAGCTAATTCGGCAAAAGCTCAAAAGTTCAAGCGAAATGACCCACTCATGCACATACATTGGTGAAATTAAGAGCAGGAATTGCTAGCATATCATGGGCGCAGCTTATTTCTTAACATCGTCGTCGACATCATCATATTCTTCATCGGTGCTTGCATCATAATAATCCTCACCATCGTCATCATCGTAGTCTTCGTTGTCATTTTCTTTTGCCATCAGTTGTTCTTGAATTCGGTCTCTGATAGCAGTTCCCTGAGAAAGAGCAAATTATTATCAGAACTATAAATGGAATCACCTTATTAATTATACGCATAAGCACGCTTTATGCATTAAGTGATCCATTTGTGTGTGTTTTGTTTGTTTGTTTGTTTGTTTGTGTGTGTGTGTGTGTGTGTGTGTGAGAGAGAGAGAGAGAGAGAGATCACCATTTTATGGCAGCCTTCTTCAAACATTTCAAGAAAACCCGCAACCATACGATCAGCATTCTCCACCCACATATTACGATTTTTTGCGACCGTTTGCATCTGCAACATTAAAGTCCAGATGCATACCAATTGAATTATTGCTTATCAATCAGCTATTCATCTAACTATTGCACATCTTCAATTACAAGGGATAAATTTTTAAATTTTCTTTTCATCAATGCCCTCGCAATCTGAATGTTATATGTAGGTCTATAGCTTTGTAAAGAAAGGTAATATGGAAACATTCAATGTAAAGATCCACGATTTAAGTCTGCTGTTAGGTGGATTCAGAAATGCCTCGTGTAGCTACTTTTCCCCTTTTTTAAATATGTAACATCAGTACCTTCTCTTCCACTTTCTCTTGTTGTTTCTTCACTTCTTCACGCAGCTTTTTTAACCCCATGTTCACTCTCAACCTCTTTTCCTGATAGAAAGTAATAAAGATTAAATGATTTTTCTTTCTGAAGAAGATTATAAGAAATTACCTGAAGGAAAATATACACCAAAAAAATTAATTTGGTGGTCACTCAAAGAAGAGGACATACCTTCACATAGCTAACACCTAGATCCTTTCTTGAGTATCCCCGATCTAAGTTACGCATCACATACTCGTTGTAATCTTTGACAATTCTCATTATTAAATCTGATGTAGAGATCCCTTCGGTCCGTTTAGTCTCCTTAAATTTTCCAATGGACTTGACCTACATTGAACAATTTACGTAAAATGTCTATATTCAAATAATTCCAGTCATCTATCAAAGATAAGGAGGCAAACCAAAAAAGTGAAAATTTCAAGGCCAAAAGCAAATGAACTAAAAGTTGGGAAAGAATTCCAACTAGCAGGAAAGTGTATCATTAAACAACCAACGTCCCAGATCGATCAAGAAGAAACACAAATTTAGCGGCAGAAGAAGAGGAAAGTAAAGAGAGAGAAGACATCAGATGTTCAAGAATGCACACAATCACAATATCACATATGATATAACTTTAACTTACAAATTCATACACATCATTGCCAGCCCCACTTGCATCAGCATAACTGAAAATTAAGTCAAAATAAGAAACAATTAGCACAAGCAGAGACATAATCAACTTAAAACTGCGTTGATAATATTAATTGTTATTGTCCAAAATACAAATTTAGGTGTTTGAATACAATGTAGGGAAAAATTATTCAATCTCCACACCATCAAAGGTTGAGTATTTCATACTCAAATGTTTTGCCCTTATTGAAACTAAGCTGGGCCTGTTGATCCGATGAATCATAGAAAAGATGATTTGTGGATTGCTACTCCATGAGTTTGCCTTTGTAGTTTGTAGTGTGCATCTACTACCTTTTGCTGCTCCTTGTTGTGCTATATAGAGAGAATTACTTTGTCTCGGAGATGAGTGGGATGCATTGAGTTGTATAAATGTTTCTGTTATACCTATGTTGCCTTTTGTATATCTCGTGTGTACATGAATCACGATCCGTAATGACACTTTTAATAGAAGAATTAACTATCCAAGACTCCAAGAGGTCCAAATAAAAGCAATTAGATCAACTTCCCCCATTCAAACCAAAGGTTAATCAGTATACAATAGATGCAATCATGCAAAGTAACGAGTACACTTAGTAAACAAATGCATACCTTATTCCATACACAGTTAAATAATCAAGACTCGAGAGGTACAGCAAGTTAGTCCATACTTCGACCACTAAAACTTTTTATTGAAAGGTTCAAGAATTCAAGCCTTTATCACTCAATGACAGATTCTACAAAAATTATAAATTCTTCTGATGTGTATCCAGGAGTTTAAAGTTGATGAAAACACAAAACCCGGGCAATTTACGGAACCATGTGGATTAGGTAGGTACCAGAGAACTTTACTACATATCGGATATTTGGATACTAACACGTTAATCAGTTCCGATCTCACAAAAGTACACAAGTGATAAAAACGCATCTCTAAACTGAAGAATGAAGCTGAACATACAACTAACTAATTGACAAGAACCTCAGCCTACACTATATGCATGATCAAAACGAAACCAAAATTTTCATATTTCAAAAGTTTAGTCCTCGCGCAAAATGGAAACAGGGCCTAAGTCATTGACGCATATTACAATTAGGATCATGGAAACACAACTAAGTCAAGAAAACAAAGCTCTGGTGAGGCAGAAAAGGAAAAGTTCATACCCGATTATGTTGCAAAGGAACCCAAGCCAACAAGGGACATAAAAATGCTTGAACCAAGCTTCAATACTACACCCCCCCCCCCCCCACATACACACACACACACACCCCAAAAAAAAGAAAAAAAACTGCCAGCAATAAAACCCAAAGAAAACAAATTGAAGTCCATATTCTTGGCCACTCAATAACTAATCCATCGTAAACAGAAAAGAGGTCTCAAGGCTCATGAGGTCATGCACAAGGAGTTTAAATTAACCAAAACATTATATAATTCCTGTTAGTCTGACAAACTTTAGATGAGGGATGATCCAAAGCGATTGAATAACTTTTAGATTTTCCCTGAATTCTATATTTGAAATGGCAAAAAATGCATATATTTTATTCCAATCGAGTAGTAGTTCCAAATGGGGTTAATAAGCTAGACTTATATCAGATATTCCCTACAAACCTACCCTTATCATATAAATAAAACATTATGCATGCTGTGAGAGTTCTCCTTCTGTTCCATGCACCTAAAGATATATATGTTCCACAAAACACTGTAACAGCCTATCAGAATTTCGAATATTTGGATATTAAACCAGTAAAGAAATCATACTTAATCAGATCGATACCTCCAAATGCAAAAAGTATGAGTAACTAGACATCAAAGAAAGTAGCAAAGTAGAATTCTAATAATCACTAACAAGTCTTAAAGCTTTTGGATGGGAAGGAGCAATTAAACAATAACTGTAATTACGAAAGAGAACATGCATCGCCGTTGAAACAAAACCATATTCTAAATTATTTTTTTTTTCCTTTTTTGCAGTTAAGAATTATTTCAAATACTTGCCAAAAAAATTCTTTCAAACAGGGGATAGATGTACCCAGAGTCGTCATTGTCTCTCGCCTTATATAGATACCCTTACACCTTACATTTCAATCAAGCTTTCCCTAGGCGGCGTAGGCGCACCCGTTGGTTACTTTGGCCTACACTGTAACTAATTCTTTAACTCGAAGAGTCTTTTCTGCCATTTTCGCCATTAAATATCAGTATCAAAGGCATCCTTCAATTGGAAATTGCCTATCGACTAGCCTCCATTATCCCTCAGAATTAACATGGGTAGCACCAACAACATTTATTCACATAATACAATCAATTATCACTTGAAATATCAAATCCACTAAAAGAAGGTCCAAATTGTAAGTCAAAGAAAGTTGGCCAAACCTTTTACCATACAAACATAGCAGAAGCTTCATTTTAATAACTATTAAAATTGTATCCTCTATTGTTCTTCAATTAAGCCAAAATGTTCACAGGTAATCATCAAAATACTTCAAGTTTCTTATGTAATTGACAGTTCTACCAAATAACTCTATTTATTTTCCTAACCTCATCCCCTGATTCATCCACAGGGTGAACCTTTCAAGGAAGCCTATCTTTCACTGTATTGAACTCTTTTGATTCATTATTCATCTAATGTAAGAGAACCAAATAAGAAATGTACTTACTACAGTACTAGAAAAACAGGGAAATTGATCAATCTAGCTACTAACATCAAGCTTTTTTGGACTTCACACTTCTACCACCAGACTATTTCCTTTCACAGAGAGTGGGAGGAGGGGGAGGGGGAGGAGGAGTTACAATCCAAAAGTAATCTTGGGCTGGTTAACCTTACGGAAGAGAGTCGTGTGCCACGTAATCAATCTGATGTTTGTCAAGGAACTCTAGTGTAACCACCCATGGTGCGTCAGGAATAACTTCATCTACCCACCTGAATTACAGGGAGAACAAAGCAAATCTAAAATCTTAATACACTTGAATTGGAAAACAAAATTAGCTTACCAAACTTTTAAGCATTAACTGAAACCTAAAATTTCGATCAACAAGTAATACGTGACTCAATGAACTTTTTGGAAGGAAAAAAATGTGAGTCAATACAAATATCAGTCTAAATTAAATTCCTTTAAAGCCACTAAAATAGAAGTAACACTGTACAAAAGAAAAAATCTTCAATAAATTCTCAAAATGATGTCAGGACTTATTATTTGTCCCCCTTTACTCGCAAAGATATATTTTTTATTGACTTCAATACCAAAAAAGGTTTCAATAACAGCAATATCCTTAAAAGCATAACATAATAATAGCAGGATTGTCTCTACCTCGAAAAGATAGCCAGATATTATGGGCATCCTTTAAAACACTGATCACAAAATTAGGCACTAAAAATAAAACTTACTTGCAGTGGCGAAGAGATTCATAGCGCTCCTTGTCATTCATGACAGTTTTGCCCTTGAATTTGTGGGTAACCTCATCATTGCAGCATCCAACAAGCAGATAAGTATTTGGAAACCTAAATTTCACACATTGATAAAATTATTGTGTTGAGAGATGCATATACTTACTGGTAGAATATAAATGTAAACATTCCACAAAGCATGACCACCAACATAACTAAATAAATCATTAATACTACGGAAGTGCAAATTGAATTATAGAACAAACTTAAAGGTAGAAACTACCCAATCTTATTAAACTATAAATGTTTTAGGTTATCAAATTTTAATAAATATTTCCAACACAAACTTCCACACGAATACAAATGAAAACAAAAATTCTGGTTCTCCACTAGTAGTATTTACCTCAAATAGTGAAAGAGAAAGCTATCATACCCAGCTAAGTTAATAAAGGTAAAATCCTTGAATTCTGATGCAAAATAAACCATGTTATAACCTGCACTACAGCTGAAACCAATTCATTTAACTACGGCCAAGCCTAAATCAGTTACAATATAAACGGAGAAAAATAAAACTTTTTACATATGTATACAATCTATACCAGGAAACCAATAAAGCGACAAAAAGAATTAACATCTAAATACAATTCCTTATAAACCCAGAACATGTTTTTAGCATATAAACAATTAAAAACAAAAAATCACCCAAAAAGAAGAAACTTCACACCAAATGGATAGTGAAATGAAAACAATCATAAATATAAAATTGGGAAATGACCCAATTCAAATGGTACAAATATAACTAAAGGGTGTGTTCCTGTGTGTGAGAAAAAAGAAGGAAAATTACGATTTCTTAGCTTGCTCAAGGGAACGAGCATGGCCGAAATGGAAGAGGTCGTATATACCGTCTGCATACACCCGAACCGGTCGGTCTGTAGGCGGTTCATTCATTTTATAGCCGCTCTTACTCCTCCCTTCTTCACCCTCCATTTTCTCTCTCCAAATTTTTCTTTGTGCAGTGCTGAATGATTTCAAATGGTAAAGGAGCCCTCTTCCCCTTCTAGCACAGGCTCAAAAAGCCTTGCCCCTCTCCCTAAATTGATTAAATAATTCTTAGTTTTTGTTGTTTTTTAGAATATGCTATTTTCCAAGGGTCATATATTTTAATATTTACTTGTGTTTTATATTCTAAAATACTTATCCGGTTTCTTCTTTTAGTCATATATATATATATATATATATATATATATATATATATAAAGTTATTTGGATACGAATCCAAATCCGAATATCCGCTATCTGTCGAATATGTTTACGGTCAGAAGTTAAACGAATACGAATACGTTTATATCCGTATTCATATTTATTTATTTGCGGATACCTTTAAACTGAATACGGATATATCCGTTTTTTTTAAATACGAATAATATCTGTTCTTTTTCGAATACAGATGCGGACGAATACGAATTTTTCGGTTACCATTTATAGCTCTACTTTTAGATATCTCTAATATTCTATAAAAATATTTATATTACAACAAAAGAATGTTAAGTTTTCGTGAGTAAACACAACAGGTAGTGTGTTAAATGAAGGTCAAATAAAAATTGCAAAATTGAGATAGATGGGGTTTTTTTTTCGGTTGTCTTTTTTCATGTCATTCAATGATGCACACATTCTTATGGAGGTCCCCCTCCAATGGAAATAATGAAGGTGAAAAGAAACTAATCAATCATGATGCAGGTAAAAGGAATAATTGTCTACAAATTTTTATTTTTTTTTTGGGGAGGGGGGGGGGGTTTATTTATTAATAATGATATAAAAATGACAAAACATACTCAAATCTATCATCATAATATTATTATCATGTTATCTATTAGCTAACAACTTTTTATTTAAGAATAAACATAAAATAAAAATATATTATTAATATTTGTAAATTTATAAATGGGACTCACTTTGTGAAAAGGAAGTAAAGAAAAGAATACAAAACTTAATTTATAATATAAAAAAATTAAATAAAAAACTTGTATATTTTCTTTCATATTGTTACTAAGTTTATAAAGGGAAGAAAAAAATAAACCTCTTAATGTTTACATTTAAATTATTAATTAACCCTAATTTTAATTTTATTGTATTTATGATATAAAAGATGTAATAGAAATTATAAAAAAAAAATTACTTATATTATTTAGTTTTCCGCCCTACCTCCCTCAAATTGAGGGGAAGATTTTGCAAGAGAAGTAGCCAATTTACCGTCTTTTTATTTTCTGTTCAGTAAAAACCTTTTAAAATTGGAAAAAAAAAAAACCCTTTATTTTTTTGCCTATTTTTTTTTTCTTTTATAAAATTTGTTGAAAATGCTATCCTCTTTTCTTTTCCCAGACATGAGGGAGAGTACGGCTTTTTTGGAGCAGTGGAACTTGGCTTTAAAGCTTGTTGCCATTAAAGATGCTCTTATAGTCCCACTTAACTAGAAAATGGCTAAAATGTTCAGTACAGCTAATTCCTATTTCACTGCTTGCTTGCAAGCAATGGCAGGGCCACTCATTTCCCTTCCATCTAATCTTCTTCTTTACCTGAGATCCAACAAACTGCAACAGAATATAGTGATACTTATGCTGCCTAGTGCCTTCACAATTCTTTCTTTTTCTCATCACATCCAAGAACTTTCTCAATTCATATATCAATAAATGTATTCTATAAATTATCAAAAAGAGGGGGGGGGGGTGGAGAATCCATGTATTCCACTGTCATATACAGGACTGAGCTTGTAGAACACTAATGAACTCTGAAACTGTTCCATATAGTCGGTACTGACAAATAAAACGTAGGAATTTAATGGCACACCTAAAACCTACTCATCTTGAGCCAACAGATTATGCTCTTTAGGCGGTCCCGAGGTTTTAGGATATCGACCATATGAACGCTTATCAGGTTTTGCAATTTCCACATGTATCACTCTGCCATCAACATACTAACAGAAAAGAAAAGGATGTGAGTTTACTAAATTGTACTACACTCTGGAACCAAAATCAAGAAATGGTAAAACTAAAACCTTTTGATCCATGCTTTCTAGAGCTTGCAAGGCTGCCTCTTGACTATTATATTGGATAAACGCATACCCTTTTGATTTCTTTCTGGCTTCATCCTTAACAAGCTTAACTGCCAACCAATAAAGATACGACATCAGCTTCTTTCGTATGCTTCTGAATATCAATGAAGTAATATGAGAGGCATACCTTCAGATATTTCGCCAAAATTCGAAAATTCCTTCTGCAAACAACTTTCAGTAGTAGAATATGATAAATCTGCAGTTTATAATCCACATATTTACATGTAGTTTATTAAAGTGGGGGAGAAAAGAAGAAGACAAAAGATTGAGACCAAAGGAGAATTAATTTATGGGATGAATATTGCATATGGCCTGATAAATGCACCGAATCCGCGGTACTTAAAAATTCCATTGCCTGTCCTAGCAACCGAAATGAATCCATTCGCTTTCCAAAAATGAAGTTAATCCTCGTATGGAACTGTTTCCGTAAAATGTCTCTTTTATCCAGTACAATAATAAATATTAATATTATTCCTTAAATGTTCAAACCACACAACTAGCAAGTCAGTAAGGATCAAGTTTAGGGGAGTAAGATTTGCTTCCAAAAACTTCGACTCCAACTTCATCGTGAGATATTCTCTCTCCTTTTAAAAGACGAGAAGATTTTACTAGAAAGAAGGGCAAGTGCATAAGGAAAGAAAGATGAGAGATTCTCCAAGTAAAACAACCACAGCAAAAGAAACAAATACAGAATTATAGTTCAGGACTCCCTCCAAAGCCTATGAACATCAGATAAAGCTATCTCAAAATATACCGATGGCAAAATTCCACACAGACACAAGAGTAGAGACCTTGTTCTATGACAAATGAAGGGTCAAGAGCAACCCTTGAAGATACAGTCATTTCTCAGCATCCATATACTCCAAAGGGTATCTCAAAATACTCATCACCAAATACTGTCAGCATCCTATCTCCCCTCAAAACCTTGCCCTCAACCATCCTAGGAGTCACCCAGCAAACTCCTCAAACACTCCAAGCAAGGAACACTAAACCTACCGTGCTACCAGGAAGTAAAGGAACAAGTGAGAAATAGTCTCACATGCTTGCATACGGATATCTTCTACCTCAATAAAGCCACATGGCCAACATTTAGTACACCTATTGGGTCATATGTTATGATCATAATAACAACAGCAGATGATATCTCTCTATGAATGAGAATAAAGCTATACTTTTTCTTCTTTCTTTTTTAACTTTAGATATCAAGAATAAATTTTAGTGTTTCTTGTGAGTTTGATATCAAGAATTCATTGGAGCAATATATTTAAGTGAAATCGGGAAGTACGCTTGAACCTTCGAGCGTACCGACACACAAATACACACACACACATGAGCATGTAGACTTAAGCAACAATAATCATTCCATTTTTATTTTATAAATAGCAGTAATGGCAATGAATAGCCATACTTCATTACATGTTTATCAAACATATTCATACAATAAAGGTACAGAGAGATATAATATTTCGCATGAAACACATATATTCTCGGTGGCAAGTGAAATTAAAGGCCTTTTCTTTACAAATATAGTAACAATAAATAGTAATATAAACGCCTAATTTGCTACAAAAGACTACATGCATTGCAGCGAAAACAATAACAAGAGAAAAGATAAACAATCACACGAGACACAAAAAATTGACGTGGTTCACAAAAAGGCTAGGTTACATCAACGGCAAATCAACTTCACGGTTTAATGTATTATAAAGTGTAGGATCCCCTCCTTATATATTACAATACAAGAAACCCTAATTCACCCTGAAAATACAAAACTACCCCAAAAATTGTGCCCAAAGAATCTCACAATACTCTTCTATTCTATCCATATAAATACTGGAACCCTCTTCTTACTATATCTAGCTGGAGAAGCTTTCATTGAAACTTCTTGTTCATGATCTCTGCTTGGAACAATGGAACAAAAAATCCACTTCTCTATTTACAACAAAGTTCATGAAACATTACTTATAAATCCCGTGCAACAATGTTTGAATTATTGTGCAATTCCAATATGAAAGCATGTATATCCTACAAGCCATCCTACAGACATTACTTACGCTGAATTCGATACTTTGAACCATTAGTTGGGGAAAAGCACTTGTGACCAACAATCTCCCCCTCCGAACACATGAGAACCTATGACATTACTTCTCACTTGAATTTCATGCCAACAACCTCTTGCAAACTCAAGCTTTTCTCAAGGAACACCCTTTGTCACCATATCCAATGAATTTTGACCCATATGAGAGCTTCTCTGGAGTGAGACAGCAAGAAGTAGGTTTAAGTATATTTACCAAAGAAATAGAGTGAACAATACAAGAGTATTTGTGAGTTATTTTGGGTATAATTTTTCGGCCCATACAAGTTCTCTTATATTTTCTCTATTTTGTTATACCTAAAGTTTTACTCTAAAACTTGAGACGAAATTTGCATGATCATTATTATAGTGGATATAATTTCAAGAATTTAACCGGATGTTTTCCTCTTTATCTTTTGAGAGGGTTTTTCACGTAAATCTTTTTATCCATGTGTTGTTATTACTTTATTATAGTATTATTACTATTATCGATTCTTTTCTTTACACAAAGGCTGGTATTGAGATCGAGTCCAAATGTATCTATCATAACAAGAGGGTTGATACTTTTGCATCTTAGTTCGCTACCTAATAGTTGAGAAACACGAGATGAAAATCTATACAATATGTTATATGAGAAAAGCTTGTGCTTTCAAGGGAGATTGTTAGCATGGACTCCAAGTTAACAGTCGCTTCATAGGTCTCATGGGTTCGAAATGGGAGATCGTTGATTACGTGCTTTTCCCCATTGAATGAATTTTTGTCTTTTTTCTTACTCACTAAAAGAATGAAACATATATATTGGCTTGTTAGTCTTGTAAGTTCAAAGCTCTGATAACGGCAAAAATAATAACTTTCTTGTAGGTTATACATGATTTCATACTGAAATTGCACAATTTTTTTTTTAAAGATTGTTGCAAAAGATTTATGGATCATGTCTCCTAAACTCTGATATATATAGAGAAGTAAAATTATGTTCCAACATACCAAATACCAAGTAGAGAGAGCAAGCGGAGACCAGGAACAAGAAGTTCTAGCTAGAGAGCAAGTAGAGGGTTCCAATATTTATACTGAATAAATAGTGATAAAATATAAGAGTGTTTATGAGTTCCTTTCAGCACAGTTTTTTGTCCCAAAGAGGAATTTTTGTATTTTTTCTATTTTGTTATACCTCAAGTTTTACACCAAAACTTTGACAAAATATTTATATACCCATTTTTATAGTGGAGATAATTTTAGAGTTTGACCGGTGGTTTTTCTTTCATTCATTTGAGAGTTTTTTCGGCGTAATCTTGATGTCCCTGTGTTGATGGTACTCCCTCTATTCCAATAAAAAGTCTCATTCACAAAAAGAGTACTTTTTTAACTGATAATAATATCATGTCAACACTAATTAATTAATAATTTACTATTAGTTTAGAGGTAAACATGAAACAAAAATATATCTCTTTTTGTTGCACGGAGGGGTATTATTTTATTCTTAGCACGAAATATTAATATTTCACCAAGTTTGATTATGTCAGGTAGGGGATACAGGGGAAAGCAGGAGGGGAAAAGAGCCGTTGGTTGAGCCGTTGGTTGCTTCTGATTAAGCTCATCAAAACGCATCGTTTCGATCCACCTTTCAGTCCTTAAACGCATCGTTTTGGTTTCATTCTTAAGTTGTTAGATTTCTGCCATCAAGCCACGTGTTATGCTTTTATAGGGTGAAGTTGTTATCTCGATTTTGTAACCTGAGCTGGTATTTAGCAGTTGGGAGAGGAGGAAGAAGCATGAATAATATTATTGCCAGTTTAATTTCTTCTTCATTATCTGTTTTGCTCTGTTTTCTATTCAATTTTATTTCTGCAATTTCGATTCCTAACAATTTGGTATCAGAGCATCCCTGGGCCATTAATGGCGGACAGTACTGCAAAACCCAGCTTGCAGAAACATGAGAAGGATTTGAAGGCGTTAGAGGGAAGGATGGACCAGCTTCAGGAGTTAGTGGCTAAGAAATTCGAGTACTCATCTATGCAGTTTGAGGCCATGGGTCAACAAATTACTCAGCTGAGCCAAACGATGCTCACAACGAGTGAGGAGGTGGCTCGACGAATACTCGAAGCGATGGAGGTATCAAGGAAAACAGAGCAGGAGAAAACTACTACTGCAGAGGTGATTGAGCCTATTACTTCCTTCATACTAGTTGATAACCCTCCAGACCCACCTCCCTTGACTGCTCCACTAATACCTAACCCCGTCACACACCAGAATATCATAACCTCATCTACACCAACTGAGACCTGTGGCAAACCAGTCATGGTAGTCCCTACCAACTCTTTACACCCACGAATCATACCACCTACAATATCTAGGGGGGGTTGGCCTTCTCCTTTAGATTCTAATCAGATTGGACCATTCATGAGTCTGGCTTCACCAAACCCCACCTTATATGCTCAGACCAGTAACTATACCACTTTAAATCCTACAAACCCACACCTACACCCAACCTATACATACCCAATTCAGCCTAATCCCTACAACCAGAGGAATTCCCATATACCTACCATGACCGCCGGACCAACTTACACCCCCTCAATTCAAAACCAATCAACCTCAACTACACTTCCCTATAATTCCTACCAATATAACCTAAATTCACCTGGACCATCACCTGTGAACCACTCTGCAGAAAGTCACCAATACAGACCACCAGCTAATCCATTTCTGCCCCTCCCCATGCCCAAAATGGATTTCCCCCACTTTGAAGGAAAGGATCCTAGAGGATGGTTAAAAAAATGTGAAAAATTCTTCCAACTTAACCCTATGTTAGATTCAAGGTCTAAAGTGTGGTATGCTGCCTTATACATGGAGGGGGAAGCAGATGTGTGGTATCAGTCATTGCAAGAGGAGAAGCCATGGCTGTCATGGGAAGAATTTGCCTATTTTGTGTGCCACAGGTTTGCAAAAGGAGGTCATGAAAATTTGATAGGGCAATTCAATAAACTGGTGCAAAAGGGTAGAGTGGAAGACTATATCAGAAGGTTTGAAGAGCTTAAAAACTGCATGTGGAGCCAAAATAAGGGATGCACAGAAGAATACTTTATTGAAAGCTTTCTGAGTGGGTTAAAGGAAGAAATTGCAAATGCCTTGTATATTGTCAGGCCTCAGACCTTAAGGGAAGCAATTACCCAGGCAAGGGGACAAGAATTGTACCTGGAGTCACTTGACAAAAGGAACCATGGTAGCTCAAAGACCCTGGTTGAAAGGGCAACTTATAAAGCCAGAGCTAACTATACTCCACAGAGAGAGAACTGGCAGCCCAATAAGACAGACAATGCTCAGAAATCCTTTCCAGTTAAAAGACTTACACCAGCAGAAATGGTGGCCCGAAGAGAGAAGGGTCTGTGTTACAACTGTGATGAGATTTTTACTAAGGACCATAGGTGCAAACAGAAGCACATCTACTTGTTGATAACTGAGGAAGAGGAAAGATGCAATGAAGAAGAGTCAGACCAAGAATTAGCCATACTCACTCCAGGAGAAGAGGGGGAGTTATTGCAAATTGAAGAAAACTGTGAAATGTCTATACATGCACTGACAGGGACTAATGGGATCCATACTCTTAGACTGCAGGGGAAGATCAAGAACAACCACATTAGCATGCTGTTAGACAGTGGGTCTACCCACAATTTTATATCCCAAACATTGGTTAAGAGGCTACAGTTACCCACAGAACCGTGCAACTCATTCAAGGTCACAGTGGCAAATGGCAACACCCTCCAGTGTGACAGGAAGATAGCACAGTTGAAATGGCAGTTCACTTCAGGAGAATTTCAAGCCCCTATGTATGTTATACCTCTAGGAGGTTATGATGCAGTCTTGGGAATACAATGGATGCAAACAGTGAGCCCTATTTGTTTGGATTTTACTAACAGGACAGTAACCATACATTGTGAAGGCACTAAGATGGTTTTAGCAGACCAAGGAAACACTAGCCAGTTTTTTTCAGTCCAAGTGGCAGAAAAGTTTAACTTGAATCCAAGAGAAGAAACTTATTTCTTGGTTCAATTAACCACAATCGAAGGGAATTCAGAAAAGGAAGAGCAGATACCTGGAGAAATACAACAACTCATTGGGGACTTTGAAGATGTTTTTAAGGAACCAAAGGGTTTGCCACCCAAGAGGGTACAAGATCATAGCATACCAATCATGCCTACTTGCAATCCAGTAAACACAAATCCCTATAGATATCCATACATACAAAAGGCTGAAATCGAAAAGATGGTTAAGGAGATGTTGGATAGTGGCATTATAAGACATAGCACCTCACCATATGCTTCCCCAGTTTTGTTAGTTAAGAAAAAGGACAATACTTGGAGGTTTTGTGTTGATTATAGGGCTTTAAACAGCATTACCATAAAAAACAAGTTCCCCATTCCCATCATAGAGGAGCTATTGGATGAGTTGAAAGGAAGTAAGTACTTCACCAAGCTGGACCTAAGGAATGGATACCATCAAATCAGAGTGAAGACAGAAGACATTCATAAGACTGCTTTTAAGACCCATCAAGGGCATTATGAATTTCTAGTTATGCCCTTTGGTCTAACTAATGCCCCTGCCACCTTCCAATCTGTTATGAATGAGGTGTTTTCTCCATTTTTAAGAAGCTATGTGTTAGTGTTTTTTGATGATATATTGATTTATAGCCCCACCCTTGAGAGCCATAAGGCTCACTTACAGCAGGTCTTTGCAGTCCTAAGGAAGAATGGGTTCTATGCAAAAAGATCTAAATGCACATTTGCTCAGACTCAAGTAGAATATTTGGGACATGTCATCAATCACCAAGGGGTGGCAGCAGATGAAAAGAAGATAGAGGCAATGAAACTGTGGCCCAGACCTAAGACACTCAAAGCTCTCAGAGGGTTCCTAGGACTCACAGGCTATTATAGGAGGTTTGTTCATCAATATGGGATTATCAGCAAGCCTCTAACTAACCTACTTAAAAAGGGCTCTTTTAAATGGAATGAAGAGGCTGAGCAGGCTTTCAATAGACTAAAGAAGGCTATGTCCAGCACCCCAGTTTTAGCATTACCTGACTTCACAAAAGTCTTTGTTGTGGAGACAGATGCTTGCTACTCTGGAATTGGGGCAGTCTTAATGCAAGAAGGGAGACCCTTGGCCTTTCTCAGCAAGGCCTTATCTCCAAGGCACTTGGGCATGTCTACCTATGAGAAGGAGTTGCTAGCAGTGATCATGGCAGTACAAAAATGGAGGACTTATTTGCTAGGGCAACCTTTTGTCATCAAAACAGATCATGAAGCACTAAAATACTTCATGGAACAAAAGTTGACTACCTTAGTTCAGCAAAAATGGGTGTCTAAGATGCTTGGCTTTGATTACAGTATACAATATAAGAAGGGGAAGGATAATGTTGCAGCTGATGCCTTGTCTCGAAGCCAAGAAACTGAATGCAACAACACTGTGGTTCACACAGTAGTTCCTAGCTGGAATGAAGAAGTTTATGGTAGTCTAAATGAGGACCTAGAGGCTCAGGACATTATGGCTCAATTGATAGTAGATCCCAATAGTCAGCCAGAGTATTCACTACAGGCAGGAATCTTAAGAAAGAATGGTAAAGTCTATGTGGGGAGTGGTGGAACTCTAAGGCATAAGATAATGGAACAAGTACATAGCAGTAGTGAAGGAGGTCATTCAGGCATGACAGCTTCAATAAAAAGAGCTGAGATGTTATTTTATTGGCCTACCTTAAAAAGGGACCTAACTGAGTTAGTAAGACAATGTGAAGTCTGTCAGAGGCACAAAGGAGAGCATGTTCCAACACCTGGGCTGCTGCAACCTATACCCATTCCAAACCAAGCATGGGAGGTTATAACTATGGACTTCATTGAAGGACTGCCTAAATCTGATGGTAAAGACACAATATTAGTAGTTGTTGATAAGCTTACCAAGGGCTGTCACCTTATAGCCCTTACACATCCCTTCACAGCCACTCAAGTAGCACAGTCAATCTTGGACTCAGTAATCAAGTTGCATGGGCCTCCTCGAATCATTATTTCTGATAGGGACAAAATTTTCACTAGCTCATTTTGGAAGGAGTTGTTTAAGGCTTTAGGCACTCAAGTTAAATTGAGCACAGCCTACCATCCCCAAACGGATGGCCAAACAGAGAGGGTTAATCAATGTATTGAAATGTACCTCAGATGTATGACTAGCAACAAGCCTACTCAGTGGTACAAATGGTTACCTATGGCAGAGTGGTGGTATAACACCACCTTCCACACAGCTACAGGAATGTCTCCCTTCAAGGCCCTCTATGGAGTACAACCCCCAACTGTTAATTACCATCAAGAGGAATCCAATAAAAATCCTCTCATAGCTGAATTTGTTAAGGAAAGGGCAGCTACACAACAGCTACTTAAGGAGAATTTGCAGAAATCCCAAGAAAGGATGAAGCACTATGCAGACAAGAAGAGGACTGAGAGAGAATTTCAAGTGGGAGATGAAGTTTACCTGAAGTTGCAGCCCTATCGACAGCTCTCAGTCACCCAAAAAAGGCACTTCAAACTATCTGCCCGGTATTATGGACCATATGTAGTTCTACAGAAAATTGGAAAAGTGGCATACAGACTTCAATTACCTCCTAGCTCAAAGATTCATGATGTTTTCCATGTTTCACAATTGAAAAGAAAAATTGGGCAAACTAAGGTTGTACAGACTGAATTACCCGAGATTAATAGGGAAGGAGAGTTGAAGCCTTCCCCTGTGGCTATACTGGATCGGAAGTTGGTCAAAAAGGGCAATAAGCCAACAACTATGGTTCTGGTTCAATGGTCCAACCGCATTCCAGAAGATGCAACTTGGGAAGCGTGGGAGAAGCTAACTCTGCAGTACCCTGAATTTGATCCTTGGGGACAAGGATCTTCTCAAGCAAAGGGGAATTGTCAGGTAGGGGATACAGGGGAAAGCAGGAGGGGAAAAGAGCCGTTGGTTGAGCCGTTGGTTGCTTCTGATTAAGCTCATCAAAACGCATCGTTTCGATCCATCTTTCAGTCCTTAAACGCATCGTTTTGGTTTCATTCTTAAGTTGTTAGATTTCTGCCATCAAGCCACGTGTTATGCTTTTATAGGGTGAAGTTGTTATCTCGATTTTGTAACCTGAGCTGGTATTTAGCAGCTGGGAGAGGAGGAAGAAGCATGAATAATATTATTGCCAGTTTAATTTCTTCTTCATTATCTGTTTTGCTCTGTTTTCTATTCAATTTTATTTCTGCAATTTCGATTCCTAACAGATTATAATATGATGGGCATTGATATTGTGTCCAAAAATATCCCAGCACCTACAACATGTTTCACTTATTATACATCCTCAAAAAGGTTCAATTTTACTAATTTTTTAAACTAAAAACAAACAGGAATATGTGGTTTAAAAAAAATTATAAGAACGAATGTAACCCAATTCCTAGATAAATCATAATTTCACAAGTTAAAAGCATATAAAACTTTGAATAATCTGCATATAATAAATGCATATACAAATAAAATTTACAAGGAAATGAAATCAAATTTGTGCAGAAGTGAAGAACATGAACACACAAGTGTGTACACAGATATACAAGATATGGAGGACTGCACTTACTTCTGACCATGATTTTGCTAGCCAGAGGAAAATCAAAGAAAGAGGCTCTGAGGGGTTTTAAGGGTTTTGTGTTTAAATGATTTGGAATAGAAATTGGAGAAGAACTCAACCATAAATTTGTTGCCATGTTCGTAATTCCAACTTCCAAGATTCATATGGACCAACGAGTATATACAGACGGGACAGAGAAGTAAGGTGATGTTTGGTTTGGGGGTTAAAGTTATACCGTGTATGAATAGAATGACCACTATGAAGTTGGCTATCCGACCTTTTACCTTCTCATTCCATAAGTGGGTGAGTAATTTATCCACATTTCAACTGGGCTTAGTTGGTTTGAAGGTAAAGATTGGGTTACCCAAGTGATGGACAGGCTGAATTTTCTCAGCATAAGCTGAATTTAACTTGTTTCATTGGGGGACGAGTTGGGCTTTGGTCACTATCTTGGGCTACAAAGTTTTCAAATTATGCCCAACCTTATAGTATGAAAAGAGTCCTCTTTTTCTTTTTTCTTTTTTTTAAATGACATAATGTCCTAAAGTTTAAGTGAGTGAATTCCGCTAACATTTCATTACTACTTCACTAAATAATTACTATTTTATGGTTAAATTTAAAAAAAAAAAGGAAAAACAGTGTCTTTTTCAAAAGGGCATTGAAACTTATTAAAGAAGCTAATGTAAAATCGGATCATATTCTTAAAAATTACAAAATTTGCAAATAGTATTATTTTTGTGGAATGGGGGGAATATTATTAATTTGTATAATGCGCCATGCATGCATTGGGCCTTGGGGATGGTTTGGATGGATAATCAATTAATAATGCACCAATATTCTATTCTAATTAATTATGAAAACAAAATCAATCCATACTTTAAAGCTTATTACTTTTTCCCAGAAGCTCAAGACCACCTTAATAAAATTTGTTTTCACCTACTAATCCTTAATTATTCCCACCACTATGCATGCATTGTCACTCTCACAAGTCCACCTCTTTGAACTTGACCAGATTAAGGTCCCCGGCCTATGAATAAATTAAGGGAGCGGAGTTTTACCATGACTGAAAAGAGACTAATTAAAATTAATAGTTAAACTTCTTCATTCTTTTTCTTTCTATTATTATTATTTTTTTTTTTTAATTTTATTTACATTTTTCCCTTGAAATATTCATCAATCATGCAGAAAGTTAGCTGAAGCTTCCAAGAATTAGTGACATGTTTTTTTACCATAAACGAAAATTTCAGGCCTTCAACAAGACCAACCATATATGGGGCGCCACCACCAAGCTGGAAAACAACATTTTATTTATATCTCTTGTGTTTCCATTTTGTATGAGGAGGCCAATTTGGAATTGAATACCTAATTAATTCAAACTTGACATTACATAAACTATTTTCATGTGCTCATCACTAAATAATTATTGCAGTATCATCACTCAGCACTTATAGCAATAGCTGTTCAAGTAAAGTCTCTAAAGTTGGGCTTCTTAATTGATTAATTTTATATGTCCTTTAATTTCGAAGCTACAAAATCCATGACTGGGAAGTGACTTGGTATAATATATATATATATATATATATATATATGAATGTTAATTGGTTTAAAAGGTTTTTTTGGTATGCGAATTTAAATGAAATTTGTTTTTTTTTTAAATTGTGACTAATGTATTGTGTATATATTTAATCCAAAACATCAACACATTCATTATTGCATAAGGCTAACTAAAAAAGGTTTTCTTACACTTGTTGAGAGAGCAACTTGTTGAATATAGGTATAAATTGCATGTCAGCTAGCTAGTCAGGGAATTGAAGATTATATGTTTGTGAATGTTTGGATTTTCATCACCTCATTCATATTTTCACAGGAAAGGGATGTAAGAGAAAGGAAAAACTTGAGGAAATATATAGTGAATGTTTACAAATAATAATTTGTAATTTTTTTTATTACAGTGGAATTTTTTTTTTGGTAAAATTAAGTTATTACAGTGGAATAATTGGCATAATCTTAACCTTAAACCTTAAAAAGATAAAGGTTATATGTCGGAGACAGAGGTTCGCTTGAGTCTGATACCACTTAGCTTGAGTTAGAGCTTGTCTGTAATGAAAATTAGTTTATTGTGTAGGTGTATATGTATCATATTTTATAGGTTAACAATATATTGATGTTGTTTTCTAACAGCCCAACTTACCAAGAATTTGTTAGGAAAGTTCCTTCCTGGCTCTACGAAAAACCAAATATATACAAAATTTTTGGACTCCCTTGAATCACTGAAAGTAACACACAAATAATTATATATATATATATGATCATGTATATATTTCATGGCTTTATATATATTCCTTCTCAAAGAACCCAAAAATGGAAAAATAAAATGTATATTAATACCATTGAAGAGAACTCCACATGATTAAAAAAATTTGATTAGAATGCATGTATAGAAGATGTAGTGATCTTTACATCAAAATGCTTAATTACTTCTCATAATCAATGCTATGATCGAAGCTTTATGGTTTGTTTCTTAATTTCCAACACAATAAAATAAAATAAAAATGATTCATAAAAACAACTAACGTAAAGCTTAATTTCCAGAAGGAAAATCATACCACTAGCTTGTTGCTACAATTTCCTTTTTATTGTTTTAACATAGATTAGGCTTTTCAACCTAAATGCATGGAAAAAAAATATTTACATTGCCAGCAGGTGATATATTAACTTTCCACATACCCTCGAATTAAAGTTTTCCTTAGCAAAATGTAAAAAAATAAAATAAATTTTCAGATACCCTCAAAAGTAGTAACCATCCTTCCTACTCCCACTGAAAGAAGAAGACACATCCATAAGTTCTTGTAGATCAGAAACATCATCTATAGCAAAATCATCCAAATTCCCACTCTGCATGTTACTAGCTGCTTGCTTGGTGTACATTTCTTGATGTTCTTGTTGTTTCTGCTGATTATGCCACTGTTGTTCTTGCTTCTGAGCCGGCTGTGGATTATAAAAACTGCACCCGAAAGGCGCGATTCTTGAAGAAGAACTTGTACCAAGAACTTGTTGATTATGATGCTCATTTTGGTTCCTTGGCATACCAAAACTCAAGTTGAGTGGACCCTTTTGAGTCCCAAAAGAATTAGAACCCTTATAAGTATTATGGCAGCCAGTGAATTGTTGCACTAGGGATCTAAAGTTGGTGGTGCTAGCATTGAGTAGGGTTGTCGGAGTCCTCCGTGAAGCCCTAGATCGCCGCCGGATCGGCCTTGCCACCGAGCCACCGCCTTGAGGGTTGAGATGATTAGTGCCACTTAGCATAGAAGTTGAGTTGCTTGGGCTTGAAATAGTACTAGTGTTGGTGGTCATGAAGCTTGTGGTCATTATGGTACTAGTGGTGGTTTCCGAGTTTCCGCCGGAGGTGACGGCCGCCACCGGATTGGTGACGGAGGCGGTGGGTTGGTGGTAGTAGTGCAACCACTGGGTGGAAATAGGGTTAGTGTCGTTCATAGTTGTTGGAGGTGTAAATATATATTTTAAGCTTAGGTTGAATGGTTATATATATAGTGAAATTGTGGTCAAAGGTACAGCGCTTGATGCTGAATGTTGAATATTATTGAGTAAAAAGGGTGTGCTGCTTCGAGGAACCAACAAGTTTGATTATAATATGATCGATGTGAATATGAGGTGATCATATATATCTACATTACGTCATCACTAAGACTCAACCCCATGTTATTTCTTGGAGCTTTTCGAGATGGTCAAATATTTTGACAAAGGCAAATATCCATATTACGGGCCGGATTTAGCAGTCTTTAAACTTTGTCTCGTTAATTCATCCTCTTGATCAACAATCGGACAGCCGAATTTGGGTTAGATAGACGGAGTATCTTATTTAACTTTAGATGTAAATCATCTTTATATATATATATATAAAGTCATCATCCGTAATAATTGATTGTCACAGACATTATTCCAACAACTATAATCTATATCGTTAATTTTGAGATTGAATGACCCGAATTGAAATTAATTTCACTCATGCCGCTAGAGGCTCTATAACGGCAGCAACATGACTTCTAGCGACACGACAAATTAAGACAAAAATTTTTATTGCCCCTCAGTCCCACGTACTACACTGTATGTCGTTACAAACTCTGACCGTAACTTTTTTCATATATTTGGAAGTTAATTACTCTTGATTTTAGTTTAGCCATATATATAATGATTATATATATATTCTAAAAGTACAGTATCTAATTAAGTTGCTTCCGATGTCTATATATATACACGAGAGAGTTTTTAGATTTTTAACTCTTTTTTTATATATATTAATGTTTGTCAATGAGAGCTCTTGTTAACACTCTAAAATTAAAATCTTGCTTTAACTTTTTTTAATCCATAACAAATATATGTGTATACTTATTTTTGATTCATAACAAATATATGTTATGGATTGTGTATATATATATATATATATGCATGAATTTAAGCAAAAAGATTGATCAACAAAAGTGTCAAATATATTCGAATTTATTGCATGTTGGGTTAGAAAAAGTGACTCGCATCATTTCACTTTTTTACTTTTTTTATTATGTGTAGGATTTGATCAGATGATATTTTTAGAGAATTTTAATGTGTAAAAAGAATTTAAGGAATCCGGCCTATTTTCGGATGAAGGGCGCAACTTATTAAAATGAGATTAGTATTACATTAGTATTACGTACACTATATGAAACTATAAAAGAAACTCACTTTGACGAGTAGTGGTACGGTGATAAAAAATTGTTATAAAAAAATAGATATTTCTTTCGTTTTAGGATAAAAAATTTTTATTGACTTTTATGGTTAAATTGACCATTTATTAAATTAATATATCTTATTATTCTTTTATATATATATGTAAAAAGCCTATAAATATTATAAACTATATACAATTTAGTACTAATCTCAATGTTTGCTTTTTTAAAAATCTAAATATATATGTTTAATTTTTAATTTTAAAAATGGTCAATTTGACCACAAAAATCAATGAAAGACTTTTATCTTGGGACGAAAGGAGTACAAAATAATGTATCAGATTATAATTAATAGATGTTCCACCAGCACCATGCCAAACATGAATGGGTCCAATAATTATAATCATTCACTATTATACACATCACTTAATTTGTATCTAATTTTTTGTCAAAAAAAAATTATTAATGAGCCTATTTATATATGTGTACGTGCGCGTACGTGTGTGATCAAATTTGTACCCAAAATTGAACTCACACGTGTCTCTATAGTCGAAAATTTTGATTTCAGAATAATATATATATAATCATTAATCTCAACTCCTCAAACAAATGATAATATAATATTGACTTAATGGATAAATTAACTAGTGAGGAATGCCCTAGCTAATTTTGGAATAGATCAAAATAATATATAACTAGCTAGTGGTTGATGATTTGAGACAGATTGGAATGCCAATGCATCCATGCTTATAACACAATACTTGAGCTTGGAAAATAAGTTCTTTTGTATTAGCCAACTTTGACTCATGAGAATAATAAAATTATACTATAAGCTCAACTTTAAAGTTTAAACAAACAATTTAAATATTTACACCCTTATCCAACATAGAGTAATTGATGTTAAAACTAATGATTTCACATAAATCGATCAAAAAAATATTTATATAATTATATATACATGATTCATGAAATATCCGAGTATATATAATTTACGAATATCTATGCTAAACTAAACATATGATAGTACTCAGAATATAATAAACACTATAACTAATACTCCCTTTCTCTAAAATAAAAAAAAAACTAGCATTGCCAATTTTTCTGTTGATATTTCTTAAGAAATATTAAGCTTTAATTTGCATGTAACGCATGTGGATATATTTTCTTCCGATAATATTTCTAAGTTAATATTGAATTTTAAAAACTAAATTTCTTAATAATTTTTTATTTTATTTTTTGGTCAAATGTTATCTATAAACAGATTCAATGAACTCCCCTGGAAGTTTCTGAGTGTGAACACGACCGATTTAACTTGCATGAAAATGTTTCACGTGCTTCAGCATTTAAATATTTAATGAATAAAAGAACCAAAGACTGACGCAAACAATTGCTACTACCTAGTTGACTCTTGACTGATATATATATATATATATATATATATATATATATATATATATATATATATATAGAGAGAGAGAGAGAGAAGCTAGCAGAATCAAATATGGAGGGAGTAGTAGTATAAGATGCTTCATCACAATCAGCGAAAAGAACACAAGATTCATCATCACATTTTTCTTGATAAAATCCTAGCTTCTATGCACACTTGGAGATTGAGGTAAGAAATGCAAGCAAAAGCTGGTGGACAAAAAGAAAAGTTATTTCTCCACTCAACCTTTTCTTTTCTTTTCTTTTTTTTTTTTGAAAGGGAAAAAGAACGTTATTACTGAAATATCTAATCTAAAAGTCTTCGATTTAGATAAAATTACAAACGTGACATTACAATAACTGAAAGTACTTTACATTACATTCACAAATCACAAAACAATTAAAACACACAAAAAAGGATCATATTGCTAAATATATATATATATATATATATATATATATAATCATATCAAATAAATTAAGAAATTAAACAAGACCTCAAAGTAGACCAAGCATATATATATATACACACACACACATACACAGTAAAAGGTAAAGATATTTGGTCAAGAGATATAGTGATGTTGTAAGTAAGAACATGCATGCATGGAAAAATTGTCAAACCAAACAGCTGAAAGTAAAAGGTGTTTGTTCCCTTCTTCAGCAGGAATTAAGGACCTAATTAAGCACATTTGACAGGAATTAAGGACATATATATACATAATTACACACATTTGACAAGAAATGAGACCTCTCGTGTAGTTTGTGGACAAGTCATGCATGACAGAGAGATATTGGACTCGACTAGCTAGTTTTGACACTTTAAACACTTCACACTATCAATTTCCTCTTGAAAAAAGAACTCCTCTCATCTTGTTTGCTCCATTTTCAAAGGGGTAAAAGTATGTTGCCCTTTTAGTGGGCAAGAAAATGTGGAGAAGAAAGTTCTCACTAATGCCTAAATGGAAATCTGATTAATTTACCCGGTAATAATATGAATCAACATGGTGACTTGTACCACTAAACCAAGTCAAATATTAAACTAAATGTATATGTAGGAAATAGTCAAATTAAAACTATAAGTATATATGTAGGACATGTAACATGTTTATTGGATATTATGAGGAATTAAACGTGAGAATTGAAAATGAAAAGGAGAAAGTATTAACTATATAAATATTATATATATATATATATACACATATTTATGGGATCATATATTATCACCATTATTATACTATAATAATTTTAACAACATGTTTGATAAAATTAAACCTCTTGTTGTGATAACTTCTTCTCTGTTTCTTCTTCTTTATAACGTAATTAAGGTCAAGTAATATTAAAATTTTAAAGCCTTTTTGTAACACTCCTTTTCCGAAATAGAAAAGGGAGGTCACTTGTAAATCACAACAAACCTCAAAATAAATAAACAGAGCACTAACAACTTCAAAATATATAATAGTGATAATCCATCAATACCGAACTAAATACAATTCTCCAAAAGAAAGTAGAATAGTCAAAACTTAAAATTAAATAAACTTAGATGATCAAAGGCAACTCTCTCATCACACTAATCTTGAATCACCCATGCAAACCTGCCGGAAGAAAAACACAGTATGAGCCAAATGCCCAGTACGAATATAGATATACAAAGATACACAACAAAAATACGAAATCAACTGAGACAAAATACTGAACAAAGCCTCAAGCTTAAATACCGACGAAAATAAAATCTCCAAAGTCTGAATAAAATATACCTGTCTCAACAGAATTAATGAGACAAACAGATAGAGTACAAAAGTAATGAATTGAAATAACAGACTCAATTAATTGAACTGAACAGAACCGAACAAAAATAACACAATGAATTAATAGGCACAAAAGTAATGAATTGAAATAACAGACTCAATTAATTGAACTAAACAGAACCGAACAAAAATAACACAATGAATTAATAGGCTGAATCAAATGGTTGGGTGGTATAATTTCATACTAAGCTCAGAACAAAACAAAAATATACATTGCCACAGGCAAGTCAAATAATGTCATATAAGCAATCAAAATAACAAATCACACATTGGACCGCGAATCCAAATGTATGAAAATCGGATAGGTGTGTTTGGCACAATATCACCAATCCACAAAACAGAAACTAGGGTTAGCCCATACGCCTCCCACAACAAAATACCAAATTGTCCACTTCCTCCGGAGCACAAAAATGAAGACGCCGTGGACTGATCACACCGCCACGGAAAGTATCATGTCTCTCGTGCCGAGACGACATGCATGTGGTACCCCTACATGTAGTTATAGCTCATGTATACCCTACAGTATATTCTAACAAAGATATCATGTCACAACACATGCGACACAATACCAACAAAAGGGTTCTATATGTACATGTTGAACCAGATCAAATCATAATGTCTCAAAAGAAGGTAACAACATGTACCGCTCTACAAATATCAAAATAAATACTAGACATGATAACCTAATTCAAAAAGTACAAATATGAGTCTTATGTATCAACTCCAAAATGGAATTATTAAATGAATTTCACAAAAATAATTATGTGAAATAATAATGGAGATCGAAACGAGGAACAAAACGAACTAATTAAATTTCACAGGAGTATTGCTAAAGGAGTACGAAAATCTGTACCTGATATTCGAAACCACTTATAGCATATTCTACAAAATCTTACCATCAAATGCCAACGATATCACATACGAATTATTATTCACCACCTAAACATAATCACCTCAAATTAAAAATAATCCAACTAATAATTCCAAAATAATTCGTTTAGACTATTTCCGTTCGAACTAGTTAAACAAAATAATAATAAATATAAATACACTTGTGAAAATATTCTTCTATCTTTAACCTGTTAATAAATTCATTTATTATTATTATTATTATTGTTGTTGTTGTTGTTGTTGTTATTATTATTATTAAAGTCGAAAACTGAAAATCTTACAAGCTTCAATAATACAGATTATATAAAACTTTTACCCACCTTCCGTAACTATTAGACCAAATTCCAATTAATTATAAAACGAAATACGAACACTTCCGTTCGACATGATTACAAAATATAGTTACTTATAATATTAAGATTTAATTCATTTCATATAGTCATTACTATTTATTTGCATAACAACCCTTGCAGATTATTCAAGTTTTCTTATACTTTAATTACTATTGTCATATTTTAATTTAAAAGAATCATCAATTCCTTATGTTAAGGCCTCCAAAAACCAATCACAGAGTACTCCCTCCGTTCAATCTAATTGGAACAAAGTGATAACAATAAGTACATTTATATAAGTATTATATTAATAAACAAACTATCCCATCTTTAAAGTTCATTCCTGATTCTTGAATTACAAAATTATTTGCTCTAACATACTAACTTTAATACATTAATATAGAACAACATGATTTACCCCCACTTTATATAATGTATATTTTATTAATCAACAACCAACATACAATCTATTTCACACAATTATTATATGAGCCCTTCTATGGAGCCCGGGACTTGGGGACCGGGCCAAAATTATTATTATTATTATTATTATTGCTTTCACTCCTAAATAATTTATATGATTTATTGGAACTGAAATTTTTTAAAAAAACTGTGATTTGGACTGTGTAACTCTGTTTTTTATATGTATCCAAATCACACCTAAATCACAGTTTTTTTAAAAAAAATTCAGTTTCAATAAATCACATAAATTATTTGGGAGTGAAAGTAAAAAATAAAAAATAAAAATTTTGTCCGATCCCCAAATCTCGGGCTCCATAGAATTATTGATTATTATATAGCAATTTAAACAACTCTTACAAATATAAAATCACTTCTGATACTTTCATTATTTTAATCGGACAATTCTTCCCTGAATGAATGGATATGCTGACTATGCATTCAATTGTGGCTTATTACTTGATTAAACATATGATTGTACAACCCAATCTTAATTGATTAAGAAAAGTGCTTCACAGTTATCAATTGCAATTCCTCTTCCTTTTATCTATTCAGGCCCCACACAACAATAAAATTTTGACTCATGATCACTACCAGCCCAACACCAAAATTTTAATTTAATTTCCTCACTTTATATAATTAACACAATCACACGTAATCAATTAGCATGTTAAAATAGTAATTAAAGTTCATTAATTAAATTAATTAACATGTGTCAAATAATCTCACTATAATGTTACTTTCCATTTGCAACTTCCTGTTAGTAGTTTGATGTAGACCAATGAAATCCCATGATTTCGCAGTATGTGGCCTGTGATATTTATTCTGAAAAAATTGAGAGTACACCGTATGATGCAATATAAATTTTACATATCCTGTTAATTTATTACTTTCATAATTACAACAATACAATACTCATATGTATGCATATTTATTAAATAATAAACTTACATGATTGTTGTATCCTTCACATCTCGATAACCTTTACTTCTCATACGCCGCAATTCTTCCGCAATCCTTCCTCTCTTCCCTCAGTTCGTATAATGAAGATGAGAATAGGTTTAGCCATTTATTAATTACGAGAGTCTTGCCCTAATGAACTTTTAATTGGGTTCAATTAATTTTAAAGTCCAAATTAATGTAACCATTTACTTATTATAGTCCACATAAATTAGTACAATTTGATACAAACATAAGAAAAGCTCAATTAAAATATTTAAAATATAAATTTAAATGTTTTATTTTTTTTTCCGGATATTACACTTTTGTTATAGTACTTATACCTAGAGTACATATAGTTTAATTTGCGGATTAATTAAAATGTAATTATGTTCATCATTTATCAAGCTCATGCATATTGTAATTTTGAATGAGATAGAAGTTAAATTAGCAGTTGGTTAGCGTGCAATGACTTTCTTCTCCATCGATCTCGTTTACTTTGACCAAGAATTATTCTCCTAATTAATTAAACCCTTCTTAAACTTCCACTTGAAAATGATTATGACTTAAAAATTACAAAAGGAAATAAATATAACAAAATCTCAAATGCGTGTATCTGAATTGATAAGCTAGCTAGCCAAGCTACTGAGAAATTAAGGAATGTGAGGAACATTTGACTAACTTGACCTAGACATATCACTCTCTAATTCTAGTCAAATGGCATCTTATTGATTTTAACCTTTTGAAATATATACTTATGAAAAATCATTTATAGTAGGAATCTATTTACATTTATATATCACAATATATATATATCACAATATGAAAAATGAAAAGAATAATCAAGTGTAAGTTAATATATCATTTCTTATCAAGTATATATTCACTTGGTTTTTCTATTTAATTTGTTGTTATTTGTTACAATTTGTGATTAATTACTTCTAGGGGATAATTATATTAGTTATCTATTTCATTTTAAAAAATTTAATCCAAATAAACCAAGGTACCCTAATGATTTCCAAGTTCTTTCGCACTTGGATCCATATATAGAAATAACATTATAATTCATCTTCATACACGTGTAAACAAACAAAAAAAAAATTAAAATTTCCAAATGAAAATGGTAAACAAAAGGTTTGAAACAATTATACACTACTAGTGATCCACGCACACGTGCTGAGTGCGTAGATTATATAGGATAAAATAAAATTTTTATAAAATTTAAAAATATAAAATTTTAATATTAAAAGATAAAATAATAATATATTTAAAATTATAGAGATAAAATAAAAAAAATACTCTAATCAAAGCATGACACAATTACACCAAATTTGCGGAGTAAACCTCACGAGGCTTTATAATGTAGATCATTCTATACATACATAATGACAATATTGATGATGATGGTTTTGGTCAAAAAAAGAACAATTCAAAAGCAATAATTGACTTCATCAAAAATAGTAACATAGCTTTCAAACAAAGACGTACTACCCACCACCGTTGCTTGTGCGGCTTTGACCAGTCACCTCCAAGGCTCAAACCAAATAAGTATAGTATACTAGTATAATACTACTAATTATTTCCATACGTGGTTCCAATATATATATATATATATATATATATAAATATATATATATATATAAAGGCACATTAAAAATACAAATTTGTGAAGGAAAAAAAGAAAAGAAAAGAGAACACTCACTCTTGAAAATAAAATAATAAAAAGGCATATCATCGTATGAAAATTAATGAAAATAACCCACAAATATACACACAACCTCGTGGAAGCATAATTTCTTATAATGGTCGGCAAGGATGAGGGTGAAAGTAAGATAGAAGTGATGTGAAAGGTTTAAGCCGGGTTTTAGACGTAAAAGAAAGACAAACAATCGAACAAAAAAACACGCACGCATATACACAAATACACACACACACATATATATATATATATACAAGTAATTAGTTTATTAGTACGATAAGATGATAATAAAATTATAATAATAAACTTAAAGATATTAAATAATTATAAACGAGATTCTTTTGTAAATCGGGGCAAGGTTTTTTTTTTTTTTTTAAAAAGAAATAGTTGGTGTAATGATACAAAATGCGAGTAAAAATAAAAGGTTGTACATTACAAAAATTTAAAAATTCATATACTATCAGTGTATATATAAGTGATGTTAAAATTATAATACCTCACTAATAAAGTATTTATTTTAGATATTATTATTTTTATTTTAATAATATATCATGATATTAACACTGCTCAGTGTATCAAATTTTAAATGATTTTGCAAGTTATTCGGTTGTCTAAGGGTAATAACATGTATTTTTAGATATTATACAAAATATCATGATCCTTTATTTTAGCTTTGAGGGTATATTTAAAACTTGTAAAACTTGAGGGTAAAAGGGAATATTTTGGCTTGGACAAATGTACAAGCACCTCAATTTTACTCCCTCCTTCCTGAACGAGCCTACCTACCACTTTCCCCTCCTTTCCTTGTCTCTGTCTTTCTCACTCTATCAATGAAATGGGTCCTTTTTACATTTATTTTAAAAAGATTGCCATTATAATCAATTTTCCTACCAAAATTTATGCTAATTTTTTTCATAAATAAAATAAATTGAATTTAATAATAGTAACATAATACTCCTTCCATCCAAATTTACTTGTCTGAATTGTCCATATCTATTTGTCTTTTTCCTATTTAACGCTATTTTAACATTATTTTTTAAAATTATCCTCATTTAACTTTAAAAAAAACCATTAAAAATAACATGATATACATTGAAAAACGTAACGATATTAATGTATATCAAGTTATTTTCAATAATTTTTTTATTATTTTGCAAAGGGTAAATTGATTATAAGTTGCCTATGTGGCAATCTTTTTAAACTTTTTTGAAAAAAGATTTAAATAAGTAAAAAATAAATTTGATGCATTAACATTAAATAAGTAAACAAAATAAAATTTAATTGACAATAATAAAATCTGGTATAAATGGTAGACATGCACACCGTTATTTGTAAAATTAAAAAAAAATCATTGAAAATATCATGACATACATTAATATTGTTACATTTTTCAATATATATCATGTTATTTTCAATGATTTTTTTTTAAAAATTAAATGAGGATAATTTTGAAAAATAATGTTAAAATAGCATTAAATAGGAAAGAAAACAAATAAATTTGGACAATTCAAAAAGAAAATTAAGACAAATAAATTTAAGTGGAGGGAGTATTATCCTACTATTATTAAATCCAATTTATTTTATTTATGAAAAAATTTAGCATAAATTTTACAAATAGTAAATTGATTATAATGACAAATCTTTTTAAAATAAATGTAAAGAAGACCTATCTCATTGATAGAGTGAGAAAGATAAGAGACAAGGAAAGGAGGGAAAAGTGATAGGTGGACCCGTTCGGAAAGGAGGTAGTAAAATTGATGTTCGTGTAGATTTTATCCTTTTGGCTTATGAAACATTCATTCAAAAAAGGCATAATTTAGTGTCGGTATTTAATACATTCTCTCATATCCAAAAACTAGTCTTAGGAGTTGGTAATAAAAGCTACTCACATCTGCTGCTCCATTATGACACCCTTTATCCGGATAAAAAGAAGAATCCTACTTCCCTTGTAATGTTTATTGAAAATGGTACTCGTTTTTTCGGACAGTAATATAAATTTTATAACAAGCTCACAAATACGATTTATATACGTCATTCCAAAATATAAGAGCGAATATGATACGTAAAATGCAAAGGAAAACACCCTTATATTTTGAAATGGAGTGCAAATCATCAGGCAGTTTGAACATGAAACATTTATCAGATGACACTAACAAGGCAACTGAATGAAAAAGAGAGAGAGATAAGAACAAGAAGAAACAATAGCAACTAGCAAACATTTTCAAGAAAAGTATCAATGGGCTACCCACACTAGCATGCGCCAAAGGAGAGATTCTGATTTGTCTGCCTCAATGTAGTAGTACAAATTTACAAATAAGAAAGTGCATGCGTGTGCCTAAGTTTGAGAGAGTTTTCTCTTCATCTATCAAAGGGAAAGTACAAAAACCTTATTAATAAGTTATGACACATTGAATTTACATATAAAGAACACCCTGGAAAAGTTGAAAAGGGAATACTACACAAAATTGGTCTTCTTCTCGTTGTTTTCTTCTTCTTTTTTTCTTTTAAATTTCTAAATTTCCGTGGTTAAGTTTCTAATCCACAGTTATTTCAAGAATAGTGGTCAGTCTGGGTTTTTTGTATCTCCTAAGAAGCAAAGAGGAGCACACAACACTTACAGATGACATAGCCATACAAGCACCAGCAGCCCATGGAGGCAATTTCAGCTTTACAAGAGGAAAGAAAACCCCGGCAGCAACAGGGAGTGCAATGGCATTGTAAGCCATGGCAAATACATAATTCAATCTGATGCGAGAGAACGTCTTTCTTGAGAGATCAATGGCCGTTATTACATCCTCTAAATTATTCCTCATCAACACATAGTCAGCCGCCTCTATTGCAATATCTGTTCCTGCCCCAATAGCAATACCAACATCAGCCGCAGCTAAGGCTGGTGAATCATTGATACCATCACCCACCATAGCAACTGTGCTTCCATCTTTTTGAAACGAACGGATGACTTCAGCTTTTCCAGCTGGCATTACTTCCGCCTTTATGTCGTGAATGCCAACCTGCACACAAAAGTATACAACATTATAGAGATGTTTTAACAATGATTCTTTCCCCATGTTAATTGCATCTACACCATCCTTGTCATTGTGCAAGACAATTATCACACGGCATGGAGTGGATGTTGCCTGGCAATGACAATTTGTAATTCTAGCTACTATTTTAACTTAAGAAGTCGATTCGCCAAATCCTTAAATTTAAAATATATGTGAATTCATTTGAGTTTTAACAACAATAAATTCGAAATCGGTGAAAACTGACATTTGAAAGTCAAAATAGGAATCTTTTTCAGGAACTGAGGGAGTATAAATTTTATTTAGAGTCGCCTAAAAAGGGCTGATGTCTGATGCCCAAGTATACACATTGTATACACAACGTATACAATGCGGCTAAAGAGAACAAAATCAACATCCCAAGACAAACACACAAAAAAAACTCAAAACAAACAAAAGAGCCCCGGGAACTCCCAAAATATCACCCCCTAGTTATTTTGAAAACTTTTTGTGTAACTTCTTTTTTCTCGGAATTCATATAATTAATATATAAATCTCCCATATATCTCCCGTTTTCAACCCAATCAACAATGGAATATTTTGTCCAAATAATGTGTCAGTTTTGAGTAATCAAAAATAGAGTCAACCTAACCGGTTACCTTTGTCAACGCTACTAAGGACCAAACTAAATTCTGTGGAAAAGCAACTCATTTCAATAAAGAACTAGTCGCACCCGATAATGGCACAATATCCAGGGTAACAAAATTCAGGAACTCTATTAAACTTTATGATTTAACCTTTTACACATAGGGGAACATTAGTGTCACTGTCTGTAACACGGGTTGAAAGTGAAATCTGGTGTATTCGCATGGAAAACATAAACAATCCTAAATAAATGTACCCACCTCCTTAGCAACAGCCTGCGCAGTCCTCCAGTTATCCCCTGTAACCATGACAGGTTTGACACCCATTTTCATGAGGCCTTCCACAACTACAGCAGCTTCTCTCTTTAGTGGATCTGCTACTCCCAAAACGCCAATTAAGACGGCACCATATGCCACTAGTATGCCTGTGTTTGCACTTTCTTCCAGTTCTACCACAAAATTTTCAGCATGGGTTGGGATAGGGACCCCGTTTTCACTAAGCAAACTACGATTACCAACCTGTTGAGTATACATGATCTAATATAAGCAAAACCACCCCAGCCATTATGAATCATAGTTACTATGATTTGATCGTCTGTTTCTTTTCTTTTCTCTTTTTCTTTCCTACTGTTCTAGTATAGATAGTGCAAAACATCGTCTTAAAAACTCACCAAAACATGCTTTCCATTGATAAAGCACTCAACGCCTCTTCCAGGAAGAGCAGAGAATTCTGACACATCAAGAAGCCATCCAGAGTACTTGGGCTCTTTCTCATGATATTGGACATCTGTTGTAGCAGAAGGCTCCTCAAAGAACTGGAAATGGCGGGCATATCCTATTATTGCTTTTGCCAAAGGATGTTCACTGCTAGCCTAAAACATAGAAAAGCAGGCAGTCTTTGATGTCCATAAGTATTGCTAATAAACAAGGAGGTCTGACCCAAACTGAAAAAGACAAGGTTACTAAGGGATAATATACTAAATGTAGTTTATGTAGTAGGGAGACATCACCCTCTTTTTAACGAAGAAAGATTCATTAGAAAGCTATTTGAGTAGGTTATACAATGGAGGTTCACTTCGCAGTCCATGAAGTAAAGAGGATTAAAAAAAAATAGGGGTATAGTCATACAAAATACAGAGGCTGCAGTAGTATGACTAGCCTTAGCGAGAATGAAACTACAATTATATAATAGAAGAGTTAAAAAAACTAGTTTGGGAACTGAAAGTTACCTCTGCTGAAGCTACCAATGTAAGGAATTCTCCACGGTCCATTTCCGTGAAAACTTTTGCTGTTGTAACTGTAGCTTTTCCTTGCGTTAAAGTACCTGTTTTATCAAATACTACATAATTAACCATCTGAGCCCTCTCCAATGCATCTCCTCCTTTAATTAGCACACCATTATTAGCTCCAACCCCTGTCGCAACCATGACAGCTGTTGGGGTAGCCAAGCCAAGTGCACATGGACATGCAATCACTACAACTGATATTGCAAACATGAGGGCAAAAACAAAGTAATTGCCATTTTCAGGTAGCCATTGTTCTGGGTAAGAACCAATAACTCCACCAACATACCTACAGAAAGAAAAATCGACATTAAAATTATAGGATATTCAATGAATAATTATAAGGGTACCCACATGAATATGTCAAAACAGATTGCAATGAACTTACCACCCAAAAAATGTCAACAATGAAAAGGCAACAACTGTAGGGACAAAAATGCTTGCAACCTACAATTCACAAAGATACCTAAGTGAAGATGATACTTACGTTTATAACTCATTAACAATACCAAATGAACAATATATTCCAGGACACTGATCATAGAATAGATAAAATAGCTGAACTCAATTAGGCAATTACCATAACAAAATCATCAGGTTGATAATAATTTCCAGACTTAATACTGGAATCAATAACTGATTTCTTTTCCCTTCTACAAAAATTTAAATCAAGTGTAAAATGCAAAGATACAATTTATACTTGTTCTAACAATTGAACTTACATAATCAGCAAATTTCTGAATAGGAGCTTTGGACATCTGTGCTGCCTCAACCAGAGAAATTATCTGGCTCAAAACTGTGTCAGAACCGACTTTGGTAGCTTGTATATGAAGAGAACCATGTAAATTTATGGAACCACCAATAACTGGCGAATTGACCTCCTTCAAAACTGGTGCAGATTCACCAGTAACCAAACTCTCATTGACATAACTTGAACCCCAAACAACCGTGCCATCCACAGGAACTTTTGTGCCAGGAAGAACTTTTAGAACATCACCAGGCTGAATGAGTAGAGCATCTATTTCCCTTTCTCCAATAATCTTGCCACCTATAGTCCAAGACAGAGAAACTTACTCATGTGGTCCCAGTTTCAAATATATGATCAGCTTTCATCCTGTTATGGATGAACTACAAGGATAGCGTAAAAGTTTTTTTGTAAGTATACCTATTTGTTTCTTAAACTTGTAAGTTACAAAATCTAGTAGATACACCAAAAAACTTCTCTGATCTTCCTTTTTATGGGGGCTTTGGGTTTTCTCATTTGTCTATCTCTTTTTTCCCCTTCTGGGGGGCATAAAGTGTAAGAAAACAGATAAGAATCTCAATTTGCCTAAAATAATAAAATGCATCTGAAACCTTCAAATTATGTAAAGGTAGCATACCCTTGTCTTTGAGAAGCAACAAAGCTGTTGCTGGTGCTAGTTCCACCAACTTCTTTATAGCATCTGATGTTTTTCCTTTAGCAAGAGTTTCCAAGTATTTCCCTAGCAGTACAAATGTTATCAGCATTGCACTTGTTTCAAAGTACCTAGGTGACCAAAATCCAGTTACTGCACCATATAGCAGAGCACAGACAGAATAAAAGTAAGAAGCTGAAGTTCCCAATGCTACCAGGACATCCATGTTCGTGGAACCATTTTTAAGTGCTCTCCAAGCTGCAACATAAAACCGCTTCCCAATACCAAACTGAACCACAGTCACTAATGCCCACTTCAACCAATCACCCATTTGGAAAGGTCCACACTGCCGCAACAATAAGGAATACAGTACATGAATGTGTGGGCCGACAACGCGCATGAGAAAGAGAGGAATCTGGTAACAATTTAGGAGTCAAAATCAAATAAATTAACAGAAATGATGATAAATGTGAGGGACTGGTGGCTGTGCTTTGAAGGCTTTTGATGTTCTATTTATACATAGTGATAATTCCATGAAATATGTTACATAAACGATCGCCAATAGCCTAACAGATTAAAAGGCAGGAATTGTCCATATCCCTTGACAAGTTTAAGGCTTATCTTAGTGTATTCTAAGTTACAATGAATGAAAAGAAAGAAAAAAAATGACTATTTATAATAATCATCATTTTGCATATCCAAGAAGTAGGCAGACTGCCAAAGGGGTCAACTGAGCAAAACAAAACTCAAAAAGGATACAACTGGTTGTATAATAAAAAATTAAAAAGATTCTACCCTAAAAAAGAGACAGAAAGATGAAAGATACATTAAAATTCAGACCAAAGTTATATAACTCACACTTAGAAAGAGACTGGCCATGAAAAGCCGAAACATATTCGAGGATTCTTCAAGATCCTTAGAAGTCATTCTTATATAAGGGTTTCTGACATGAAGATTAAACTTTCCAGAACTTCCTTGTTCAATCCCATCAACTAACAATCTAGAACCAAGAACCACGGGATCAAAGAGAACTTCTAATTCTTTTAATGTCCTGTTGAAACAAAATTGTCTCACTCCCTTCAAGCTGCTAAGTATTCCTTCCAGAAACTGTACATCCAATTCACTCAATATCCCAGTAACACCTAGTATGATTTTATCCTGCTGGCTGCTCTGTACAAGTGAACCTTCAAAACCAGCATCTTCAATTGCTTCCACTATGTCATCCTTACTGATTATAGTAGGATCATACTCAACCTCTCCTAAAGAGGTAGCCAAGGCAACAACCGCCCTTTTTACACCAGGGAGCTTTCTCAAGATGCCTTCAACGGAATTTACACAAGCTGCACATGTCATACCTCCAATTGTGAACTGTCCCACTAACGTTCCATGTGGCTTTGAACAAGACGAACTGGGTTCAGGTATAATCTCTGCCTCAAATCCAGCATCTTCAACTGCATTCTTAATTCCATCCTCCTGAAACAATAAAAAAATTAAAACATAATATATTAGAATTGGAACCTCATCTTAGCAATAATTAGCAAGTCGTACTGAAAATAGGACCTACAAATATGCATCCAGCCATCCATGTAATTCACAGACGACAGACAATAAAGGATATAATAAACTTTCCATAAAGCTGCTAGGATCTATATTCCACCCCTAATTCTTGTCTTTATATTCATTTAGGTATTTTATAAATTTAGTTATTTACCAGTTAACAGATTTAGGCCGTATAAAAAAGAGTGGATTTAACTATTGAATGAACCACAAACTCTAAGATGGTTATAGCAATCCCACACAGTTCATTCTAATAATTTTAAAATCTAAAGTATTATAATTTACTAAACTAAGAGTGACTATTATGATCTGTTACGTAGGATTCTTTTACTTTTAAGGCATGTCCCAATTATGCTAAATCAGTAACCATTGTAGTTCCATAGTAGCTTATAAAAAGATACAAACACTAACTAAATTAAGTTAGTAGGGCTTCGAATGTAACAAAAACAACACATCCATCTCAACTGTATCGATAGTATAAATAACGACTCCCCATTCCACAAAAATTGTCCCATTCAACTTTCATCCTATCCTCAAAATTCAAATAGTGATGTAAATTTAGTTTAATTTTTGAAGAAACAAGTTTGTACTTATAAATACTTTCTTAAGTAATTTATAATATTAACTACGGCATTGATCAAAATAAAATAAAGTCGCACTATTTTTTCAAATTTTAGGATTTTGCAAATTGACTAAAAAAATAAATGGGACTCTTTTTTCTAAATTGGAGCGAGAATTAAAGAATTTATAATTCATAAATAACTGAGCATATTCAAAAGGCAGAAATTACAGATAATCCCATGTAGCTGGGGAAATTGTACAAGCCTTTGTTTTGTTGTTAAGTTTAGCAATAACTAATCATCATTAAGCTGAAATTAAACCAAATTCTAGCTAAGCTAAGACAAGTAGGTTCAAGAGAAAACTAACGTTGACCAAACTCGCATCAAAAATGACGTCGGCCTTGTTCTGAAGCAGAGCGACGGAAGCCCTAAGTACCCCATTTAAGCTCATCAAAGCTCCTTCAACGGAATTGGAACAAGCTGCACAGGTCATACCGGTAATTCTCACCTGAATTCCCTTCATACCTTCCTCTAATTTTACCGAATTAGCCTCCTCCTCCTCCTCTTCGTAGGAATCGAGGAGCCGGACATCCTCGAGGTCTCCGTCCGACGAGTTTCGGCCGGAGCCTGTGAGCTGAATGTCCATATAACTCGGCGCCATTGAGAGAACAGAACGACAAGACACCAAAGAGTTTAATTTACATATTTCTACACAAGGTTAATAACGTGGGTCTCATATCTCATATATTATTAGTGGGGACAAGAAATTATAAAAATATAATTTTTGTCGTAAAATTATTAATTCCCTGTCGATATTAATATGTATATATGTATATACATAATTATATACTCCATCTAATTAAAAGTTAGAGACATTTATAAAAGGATGATTCTTAAAGAAATGTTTATTTAAAATATTCTTTTTATAATTTATTGGTACGACAATATTTAATTTTAAATTGTAGTCGTTGATTAATATAATAGATAGTTATAAATTTATTTGTTCTTAAAATTGATTCATAACAAATAGTTGTTATGTATTATTTTATGTATATGTGTGTGTTTTCTCTGATATAAAATTTAGAGATATTTAAAAAAGATCTACTTTAAAAAAATACTTATTTTATAAATTTATAGGTCTAACAATATATTAGGAAATCTTATTAAATTTAAATGTATTAAATTTCAAAATGTGACTTAATTCATAAAAATGCCTTTTTTAACTCTCAAGTTCAGTATATTAGTTTTGGTGCAATGAGTTTGATGTTTATAAATCACCTAAATGTACAAACTCATCAATTCACTTGCACCAAAATAAACAAGTCCAAAATTTTTAAATTTATAATTATAATTTTGTTATCGTAATATCATTATTTAACTGAAAATATAAACTAAAGACGATAACTTAAATGAAAATGTAGACCTTTAGTTTTAAATTTTATTTGTCCATGTGTACCACAAATCGGATTCGAAGTTATGAATTTTAAGTACACATGAATTGAGTTTGGCCTGATAAGAACCTATTTCACATGTTACAAAATAAGTCAAAATTTAGTATATTCTAAGTAGGATTAAAGGTAAATTTTTCCAAGATTTTCCTCCTATAATTTTTTTTAAAAAATAAATATTATTTTCAGGAATAAAAGTAGAATAACAGTATTTATAAATTTTATGTATGAAGTATTAACCTCTTTAAATAGCAAACGGGCAAACTGGCAAACAAAGCCTTATAAAGGAGTCCAAAGTTTAGAGCAAAGAAACCCCAAACCCCGTGGAAGCGGCAATGGGTTTAAGCTCAACCAAAACCGTGGCCATACGGCGAAAATGAGGAGGATTTATGTAGTTTGTCGTCTAATTCGTAGTATTAGACCACTACCGGTTGGTGCTGCTTCAATTTCATCACTAAACGGAAGAACCCTAGGTTTAGCAATGTCTTCTCCGAGCACAGTCCCACAATCATCTTCTACAAATAATAATTATGATAAACCATTTTTTTCATGGTTTAACAATCCCGCTGTTTCCATGTTTCAGTTTTCTCCCCTTTTCAATCGCAACTTTTCCTCCAATTCCTCAGGTATATTTGTATATGGTTTTTATTTTTTTTCATATTGTTGTTGTGTCAAATTTAGAGTCTCTAGTTGATGTTTGATTGTGATAATAGTTTCAATTTATAGCTTAGCAGCCCCAAAAGAATCAAATTGGAAAAAGAAGTTAGTTACACTGTTATTATGCTTGTTTATTGTTTATCTTTTTTTTATTGTTGAAGTTCTACCAATCTTAGTATATTTATTTCTTCGAACACTACAGCTTGGACTTAAATTTATAACAAAAATATTGAACACTTTAGCTTAGAATTGGAAAGTATATGACTTCTCATATTAAATAACAGTTTTTGTCTTAATAGTTTTGCTAAAATAGACATTTGGAGGTGTGTTGAGGTGATGTCTTTTGAAATAATGGCAAGAAAATTGGTTGGTGTTAATGTTGGTGTTTTGCTGGTCAAAATTCTGTTTTAAGTGATTTTTGGAATATTATATAGGAAAGGATTGAATTTCCTGACCATGGAATGTATTAAATTCCAAGTCTTGAAAGGAAAAAAAAAAAGATTGATTTTTTTTTAATGAAATGCTATGTAACTTGCAGAATGTCACGTGTGTTGTTAGGCCTGCATGATTGTGCTGCGTGTAGTTGAAAGCTGTATTTAGGGTAAGATTGAATGCATATTGTAATACACTGGAAATACCTAGAAGTCGGATACTTTAGTGAAATAGTGAAAGACTGCCGCTGAGGTTGTTACTTCTACATAGTTAAGATTTTGTTGACTGGATAACAACATAATAAGGGTGAATTTCGATTATTAAAAAAAACAGTAAATAATTAGGGTAAGATTGAATGCAGTTACTTTATTGGTTTATTGGGAAATTATATGAAACAGAAGTACTTAGAAGTGAGTATTTTGTGAATTATTAGGATTTGATCTGCATAGAGTAATGCATGTTAGCACTCAAAAGAAAAAAATAAATTAGAAAAAGGAAAAGGATAAAAGGCATATATTAACATTCTGAATTTTACTGGCTTATTTTGGGTCTTTTCATTTTAATAGGTTGACGAACTTCAAAAGACCTTATGCATAGCTAATTAAGTTAGCCTTTTAGTGATTATATTGAGGTTAATGCAAGTTCTGGAAAGAAATTGGTCAGTTTTTTTGGTCAAGCTGAAAGGTGAATGCAAATATCCACCCCACTACAACTACAATTACATGTAAAAGCTGACTCGTTGATCAGTTGTATATGAAAATCTAACTGTTTTGGAGGGCCTGTCACTCACTAAAAGTTTTTAGGTAGCATGGTTAAATGTATTTGGCTAATTAAGTTAATCACATTGCTAGAGTAAGATGACTTTGTGTTTGCTACTGATATATCCGATAAATATAGTATCCTATATATTCAGAAAGTTTTTACATGCCTCGATCTTGTCAGTTTTGCTCATGTTTTTTCTTTTAATTTAGTTTTTAATGTATTAAATGTATCTTGTCGCAACATGAAGCCATTTAGGATCTGTTGGTTGTGACTGTTTATCAGTTTATGTCATAATGTCTACGTCATTACTTTGTTTTACCTCCAAATCAAGATGCTGCTCTTTATTGCTTGCTAAGACAGTTATTTATTCCAGGTCCATCAAATGTTGTGGTGATTGAGTCTGAACAGCAGTTTAATAGTTCACTTCGCAAAGTCCAAGGTATACATAGACTCTTCCATTTTATTGATATTATTTGTTTCTGATTTTTTGAGTTACTAGAAGGTTTTCAAGTAGCTCAGACATTAGCTGAATTCTGTTTCCAGATGAATCACTGCCAGCAATATTTTACTTCACTGCCGTTTGGTGTTCTCCATGTACGATTCTGAGTTATTTATCAATTTATTTCTAACTTCTAATATAATAGGTTTTGACATATTTCCCGCAGTTGCATGTTTATGTAATTATTCATGACAGAGTTCTATTTAATAGCTGTCTATTGTATATTCCATCTTGTGCAGGTAGGTTATTATCTCCTATTATTGGGCAGTTGAGTTTGAAGTACCCTCATGTTACCACATATAAGGTTGACATTGATCATGTAAGACAAATTTCTTAGTTGAGAAAATTTTGTGCTAGTATATCCTGCTGGATACTTGTTTGGGATATCCACCTTTTTGTTTTGTTTTGACTCTCTCTTTTCCTCTTCTTCTTTTTTTTTTTTTCATTTTCCCTGTGTTTTCATTTTAGCTTTATATATATATGTTTCTGTATATGGGTGTGTTTGTATTTTATTTATTTCTATCTATTTCTATTATTTATTTATTCTTTTCTAACTTTTATATGCTTTATGTGTATTATTTTTCTCCTTGCCTTTGTGCTTTTACTCTTACATATGGGATTCATTTTCTGCTACCCAAACTAGTCTAGGATAAAAGTCATTGTATTGTTGTTGATAGTTGACATATCTTTTGTTTATCTATTTTACAGAAGGACCTCGGAAGTGCATTAAGCAAGCTGGACATTCACTCTGTGGTAATAAAATATTTATTGTTATTATGATTATTATTATTATTATTATTATGTATTGTCAAAATTTTATATCTGCCCTACCCCAACTAGTTTGGGATAAAAGATGTTGAGTCTTTAGTTGAGTTGAGAGTGCCAAAATTTTATATTTGGTTTAAGTCATGTATACTAGCATTGGGGAAATTGATGCCTATTCACGTCTCAGTGACGCGTGTTTAATTTTTGTTCTGTCTTGTATGGATGCATACATTTGTGTGTACTAACAAAATCGTGTTTACTAGTGCAAGTTCTGAATTAAACTTTTGCATGCTGCAATAGGTTGTGCTCATCCAATCTAGAAAATAGATAATGTCAATAAATCTAGGACTGAAAAGAATGGAACAATGTCTAATTGGTGTCTGTTCTAGTGTTTGAGATGCTTCTGAGTTCTGTGATGAAGTTTATCAGATATAGTTGTCAACTTATCAATCGTTCCAATTCCTGAAGCTACATCTATTTAAAGATAGATCCATGTGTGGAACTGAAGGGACAACTGAGGAGTTTTTTGTTTTTTTTTCTTTTGAGTTGCACTGAGGAACTTGCTTTCATACTCTATATGGTCACTTATATGTAGGACGGATAATCAATAACCTAGTTCTACCAGGACTTTGACTCCTGGCATATACTCCAATTAAAATGCCTAAGCTTAACCAAGACAATTAATGGCCAAAATGACCTGAATACTAGAAATAATCGCCAATTATTCATAAATTACAATAAGTACCCAATTTAATTCCAAAATCTAATCTACCATGACTTATGAAGAACCTTACTCTCCTTAGCAAAAGAAAGGAAAACCCAAATTTCCTTTTACTTGCATCCTGCACCAAAGGCTAGTGAAGATAGGAATTACCATCTTGTTGGGTTCCTCTATGTAGTGATTGATGCATGACATTGCATTAGTCTGTCTTGATCTGGTTATTGAGTTCAATAATTGATTTACCTACTGTATGATCAGTGTCGTGATTTGCAAATTGTATTGGTCGGCTCTTGCATTTGCTTTACTTTTACTTGATTTGTTGTCGAGTCTTCTGTGATAGTGAAAATTTTCTTTTGCTGCAGCCGACACTCCACTTCTTCCAGAATGGGAAAAAGGCGTCTGAAGTAATTGGTGCTGATGTTCAGCGCTTAAAGGATACCATGGAAAAACTCTACAAGTGATGTTCAATCTGTAGACCTGTGCTTATTTATGTGCTTGTGAATCGAGAACACAGTTGAAGAATGGTTGTCTGCTCTCAAACAAAAGTAATGGATCCAATTTGCACTACCTCAAGCAGTTCATTCCCAGTACATTTTAAGTTAAAATCAACCGTCAGAGTGAAAACCAACAATAGTTGCAATATATTGATATATACTTGTAAACGTTTTTCGATTGTTCTCTATTTATGTGCTAATGAACTTGTATCTGTGTGAAACTATGCCAATAAAAATGATTTTGTGGCTTTCTTCATTTTTCTCCGTTTTAAATTAGATAGTCATTTACTTATATGTATGTTATTACATTCTGTGAAATTGACTCCTGTGCTTTTGGCTTCATAGGTTACAGAGGCTGATGAGATTTTTGTTTTCATTATATCTTTCAATAATCAAATTTTGCCACAAGTAGCACCAGCGAAATCTTAAACTCTGCTGAGCTTGAAGTTACAAAAAAACCCTTTTTAAGGAAATTTTATTACATAAAACTTTGTATGAAAAATTTAAGCTTAGTCAATAGTCATAGCTTTTAGTATTTTATTTTAAAAGTATACTCAATGATCCAAAAAAGCTAAAAAATAGCTATTTTTAAAATAACCAGAAGAGGATGATTTATAATTTTGAAATGAAGAAATAATCTAACAAAAATAACACAGGAAAAATCATGATTACAGTTTACATATTTGCAAACCGTTCCTTTATTAATGTTGCTAAGTTTCTGAAAATTATATTTACTCCTTTTTCTTCTTTTTTAAGTCCCACTTTTAAAGAGTACAATATAATATTATAATCAAGTATATCATCGCACAATTATAATTTCATAAAAAATAAAAAATAAATTCACTTAAATGAGAATCAAGAACATGAGACCTAAACGTACCTCAGTTTTCATCGGCTATATTCTTTTTTCTCTGGTTTATAAAAAAAAATTAATTTTGTTTCAAATTATAAGATCATTATTGACTTTTAAAAATTATTTAATACATTTTTAAACTCACAATTAAGATAATTCATTTAAATATGAAACAATAAATCTGAATAATAATTTTTTAGATAATTTATACTATTTATTATTATATTGACTAAAATTAAAAAAAAAAATTAGTTAATTTTATAAAATCAATAATGATATTATATTTTGGAAAAAAAGAGTGTGATTTTCTCCAGTGAATAAACATATTAACAATACTAATTATCATATCCAAACATGCCTCTCCTGGCAGATTTCTCTGCTGACCTATGAGGGACGCTGCTTATTCAGAGCAAGGCGATGGCTATCTTATTTGCGCAAAATGCCCTCTTCTTGTCAAAGCCCACCTTGCTCAGAAATGGCTTTAGAAGCTTCGTCTTCTCGACTTCATCTTTCTCTACCTCTTCGGCTCTTTCCGGTGATAATTGCGGCCGGCAGAAGTGGAGGCAGCCAGTTATTTCAGCTCTGGAGCTTGGTGGAGTTAAAATTGCTAAAGATGGTACTTAAAACAAAAACCCACCTAATAACTTGCGGGTTTTCGACTTGATTATGATTAAAGTTTGCTTTTTTATTTTATTGTATACTGTAATGGGCATGTGGTGTACTGTTGAAGTGTGATATGATACTGCAAGTTAATGATATTTAACAGTTTTGTGCAGTATTTTTGATTTTTACATTTGGGTTGTATGAATATTTGCATTTTATTTGGTATATTTTTCTTATTCCATCTAATTGGGAATGAACGTTTGTGCCCTTTATTGGGGGTTCATATAATACATTTAACCATTTGTCTTGTGGTTTGATTAATTTTGGTTTGGGTTTGTAGATGTGGTGAGGGATGACCCAACAAACAATATTCCGGATTCGATATTTTCAAAACTTGGAATGCAACTTCACAGAAGGGGTCAGCATCCCCTCGGTATACTGAAAAATGCAATATATGACTATTTTGATACCAAATATTCAAACAAATTTGACAAGTTTGATGATCTCTGTCCAATCGTTTCAGCTAAAGAGGTATGGCCTTAAATGAGGTTGTTTTTGAAAGCATTTATCTTTGCCTCGTAAAGCAGTTTTGTTAGTCCTTGTGCTTACTGCCTTTGTTTATAATGCTAATCACGTGATAGCTTTTCCGTATGTGTTTCAGCTGTTTCTGTTTGGTTATTATTATTTGTTATGATGTCGGGACCAGGGCAGAAAGACGAGTTACTGTTTCACTAGTATGTTTCCATTGATAACTGTAAAATTGTAGTTGTTACTTGTACTGGAAATAGATACCAAAAATACTAAAGTAATTAAATTCACCTAGACACCCGATAAGAAAAAAATCTAAAAGTACTTCAAAGAGATCAAATATAATGGAACCCTAATTTTAATTACACAAGTAAACATCCATTCTCCCTTAAGAATGTGAAGATCCTTTGACTTCGCATCTTATCATCCTGTGTAGCACAGAGCATCTTAGTTCAACGTTGTTATGCACTTATGCTTTCTGTCATGACCAATGCTAAACCGTTTCAAGTGCCTTGTTCCTACACCTTATAGTCGTACAAAACCTGAATAACAAATACTTTTTTACCAACTAAACTGTTTTTTAGGTAAAAGAAGAAGATTTAATTAAAAAGAGAAAAAGAGATTACAATGCATGTGGTGGGAAAAAAGTCCTCCTGGAAGAAACTCAAAAGAAACCAAATAAAACAATTGGGAAAAAATCAAAATCATCCAAGCGTTAGTGAAGCACTGCCTGCCAATCCCTATGAAGATTCTGAGAAAGGAGTCGCTGTGAGCCCAAAGGAAGCCAAAAAGACTCTCCTCCATAATTTTTGAAATCATTATTTTGGGGTTAGTTCCAAAATATTCAAATCATTCAAGATACTTTATCGCATTATACTCTTCTACAGATTCGTATAGGTTCTATCAAACTTAACTTCTTTACAGATTGGTAACTCATGAGATGCCCAGTCTGTCTATCTATGTGTGGTTTATACCCCCCCCCCCTCTTTTCTTGTGATTTTATATTTAGATTTTGACTTAATATATTTTGATTGATTAATTATGTAATTTTTCTTTGACATTCATATTTTATGTTTATTTTTAAGATTCTTGTCACTTGTCAGTGCATTCTTGTGATATCTCTATTTTATTCATATAACTGTGCTATTTTGAATATGACTTAACTGTATTCGTGCGCTTCATCAAACTATACTACTATAGTCATATAAACAGATCCTTAAGACTATACACTGTTTAGATAGGTGCTCAAAAGTTGTCAACATACATGTATGCTTTGCTTTATCTGTGCTTTTGTATGCAATTTAAATTTCAGGTTTAGTTTTATTTGTTGAATTTTCAATTATTAATTTTGGTCCATATACTATGTTGTAGATTTGTAGTATTACAAGTGATATGATGCATTCTCATGATGGTAAGTTCATTTCTTGTAGAACTTTGATGATGTCTTGGTACCTGCGGATCATGTAAGCAGGAGTTATAATGATACCTACTATGTAGACTCTCAAACTGTCTTAAGGTGCCACACAAGTGCACATCAGGTTGAGTTATTGAGAAAGGGGCACACTCATTTTCTTGTTACTGGAGACGTTTACCGCAGAGATTCCATTGATGCGACTCATTATCCCGTATTCCATCAGGTTTATACCTTTATTACATAAACCATGGTCTTACCTAATAACTCCTCACACCATAGTCTCTATCTGACAGAACTTAAATTTCAACGGTGTAGATGGAAGGGGTTAGAGTTTTTAGTCCAGATGATTGGGAGGCATCTGGAATGGATGCCACATTGTATGCTGCTGGGGATCTCAAGACATGTCTTGAGGGTTTGGCACGTCATTTATTTGGTAAGAGCTTGACGTCAACATTCTGAACTATAGCATGTAATAGATTCCATAATCACTCATCATATTCAGTAATTCAGAATCTAATCTATATTGGAGATAGTTGACGAAAAGTAAAAAAGATTGATTGAGAAAATCACGTATCAGTAATTTTGGGGTGAGCTGAGAAGATTTAGAAAATACTGAATATGGAGCATAGAAAGTTCTGAGTCAGTGACAACTAAATCATCAGAATACAAGTTTGCTTCTTATCATTAGTTCACAATCCGACATTATTTACTTCTCTGGATTCCCTATGACCTAAATGTGTTGAAGCTTTCAGGTGCTGTGGAAATGCGCTGGGTTGACACTTATTTTCCATTTACCAATCCATCATTTGAACTTGAGATATATTTTCAGGTACACTTTTTTCCATTTACCGATCCTTTTTTGCTTTGCTTCAATCCTGTGATGTGGAAGTCTTTAGAGGGGTTACCGCTTCCAATATTCATAGAAATTGGCCGGCAGTGCTCAAATCTTCTATCTTTCATCTACTGGTTTTAGTTTATTTGGATGAAACTAGGACTCCCATCCGTACCTCCTTTCTTGTTTTTATAATTTTAATTAGTGTTGTTATTGTTATTCATACAATTGAATATAAGCGTCGAGCCTGTTTTTCTTTTTCTTGACTTTTCTTTCAGTATTTTCTTTTACCGAATCCTTTTTATCTTTGCTTGTTTTTGGGTAGTTATGCTCGATGCTTTGTGTATACAATAGGAGTACTATTTGTTGCATGACTTTTAATTCCAAGATACCATTGTCAGACTTGTTATGCATTCATACTAAGTAAGACAAGTGATACCTCAAATCATTTTATAAATTTAGAAGTGCAGTGGTACAGAACTGCCATACTATTGTCTTGGAATAATGACTATGGTATTTGTATCACTTCTATAACTCATTAACTTTGCATGCTTTGCCAGGATAAGTGGCTGGAGGTTCTGGGTTGCGGGGTGACAGAACAGGAGATATTAAAGAGAAGTGGTAAAACGAATAATGTTGCTTGGGCCTTTGGACTCGGATTGGAACGTTTGGCAATGGTCCTATTTGACATACCTGATATTCGACTATTCTGGTCAACTGATGAGCGGTTTACTTCTCAAGTAATTCTTAAGTCCTCCACAATACTGCATTTCAGTTCTGGTTGCCCATACTTGTGCTATAAATGGTTGATATATAAACCAAAATTCTTTTTAACTAGTTGATACAAAAAATAATAATAATAATAAAATAAAAAATAATAATAAAATCCTGGGGCCAATAGCTGTGTAATACCTTTATTAAGTTGAAAGTTTGTTCTTTCTTCTGAATGCAGTTTTTAAAAGGCGAACTTGGGGTGAAGTTCAAGCCCTATTCAAAGGTATGAATGGAATATTTGTCTGTGAGAAGTAATGCGATATTTTTATAATTTAGAAGATCTTTTCTTTTCCAACTTTCAAACTTTTTTGGAATATAATGTAAATTTCCTGGGAAAGACATCTATGTCTCAAGTCCAAAAGCATTAGCAATACCAGATAAATTTATTTTCATTTAATTTGCAATTTAAATTTTGATGTTTTGTAAAATTAGCACTACTTCCCTTTTCCAATTGAAAGCCTAAACTATATTCTTTTTGCAGTATCCTCCATGTTTCAAAGATGTGAGTTTCTGGATCAGCGATTCATTCACCGAAAATAATCTTTGTGAAATTGTTAGAGGAGTGGCCGGGGATCTTGTCGAGGAGGTACATTATTCGGTATTTTTACAATCAGTTATTGACACTTTGCTCAGAGCACCGGAATATTCGCTTATTAGTTGTAAGAGAAAATACTGAGATTTCTGATATAAAGTATTTTGAACTTGGCAATAGATAATTAATTGGCGCTTCAAAATGAATTGTTCTCGTCACATTTAATGTCGACACTACCTTTTTGGGAGTATGTTTCTCACATTTATGAAACCATTGCACTTTTAATAGAAACATACTATCCAGAAACTAGTGAAAAAATACTGTATGTATGTATTAGGAGATAGCAATATTTATGGAACAAGAAGTTCAAATTCATTTTTTCTTAAAATATGTACCATGTTGACCATGATTCATAACATGGGACAGGAGGAGCTTATTAACCGAGGTCTTTGTTGAATACCATCTACCTACAAACCTCGATTAATAAGCAAGATAAAAGGATTGTATGTTTTCTGCAAAACTAGGCTAGATTCATGGGATTTCTGCTTTGAGGTTAATTGCTGAATCCCGTTTTTACTATCAGGTGCGACTGATCGACAACTTCACCAACAAGAAAGGGATGACTAGTCAATGTTATAGGATAGCATATCGCTCTATGGAGCGTTCTCTCACAGATGATGAAATAAATGAACTACAGGTATTTTAATGAGTAATATATGTGTCACATGATCATGTGACATATTTGTTTTTGTCTTTAAATTATTATCCTATATTAATTAGTTTTTGACTGCTGGTGCAGTGGAATGTGCGAGATCAGGTGCAGAGCAAGCTGAATGTTGTTCTACGATGAGAATTCCTAATATTGTCTGACTTATTTTCATGATGTACATTTCCATATAGTTTTCAATAACATAAACAAGGAGAAAGGTAACCCTTCGTCTGATGAATCGCATGCGGTTAGCTCTGACCCCTTTTTTGTAATTTTTCCTCAAAAAAACACCTAAATCTGGGAGTTCAATGTTTCCATGAAATGTGAAAGTTGTGAAGATTTCAAACATTACCCCTCTGATGTTTCAAATAGTCATATATATGTTCATATGTATATATATCATTTGACATGTATGTGTGCGTGTGTTTGTGTTTATATGTATATTTATGCAATTTTACTATTCTCCTGCATGAAGATGAGGCAAAAATAAGCTAAGTAAATGTTAGCAAAAGGGGCCTGGATCCTCTCCAAATCCATGTGAACTAGAGGATTTGTAGTTCAATGCATGGTTAATTGATGTTGGCCTCTAGGGTTAGTGATTCTCCTCCCTATGTACTGAAGAGGATCCATTCAAAATAAAATAAAATAAATAAATAAATAAAGGCCTGTCATCCTAAATGAAGAAGTCATACAAGGGAATTGGTTTATTTTATCAATTTGGTCTTTTAATATTTCCATGAATTGTGGGAGTTTTAAGATTTCAAACATTATCACAATTGTTAAATTTGAACTAAGAAAATGCTAATGAGACCAAAAAACTTGAAAGACATTTAGAAAGGTCCACATGAAATGATGAATGCAAAGAGGGAAAATGAATGAATATATATATATATATATATATATATATATATATATATTGTGAATTTATATATTGACTTTTTTGTTATCAGTTACGTGAATAAACACTTAATGATAACTCTTTTAAAAAGATGTATAATACAGTAAGACATTTTTATAATTCTTTTAAAAAAATGTATAATACAGTAAAATATTTTTATAATTCTTTTAAAAAAATGTATAATACAGTAAGACATTTTTATAATCTTATTGTGTCGATATATTTCATATAATTGTAATTCGACAGACATTTTTATAATCTTACTGTGTCAATATATTTCATAATTGTAATTCAAGGACTCGTCAAGAAATAAGGTCCACTTGAAAAGGTTTTTGTTACTCCACTGTCTTTAAGAAAACTGTTAGTACTCCATGCCAAAACCTCCTGTCTCACTTTCACAGGGAAGTGCAACATTAAAGATACCACCAAAGACCTATGCAGCTGTTGGAAGAGTAGAGTGTAAGAGTTATAAGAAAGGCTATAGCTATAGCTATAGGTATAGGGTCCAAGGGAAAGGACAGGAACAAATGGCAGTGGTCAAAAGAATTGGGACAACGATAGGCTTTGGAATATCTGATGTTGGCTCCATTCATTTACCCTCCTCTGGTCTTTAGAGCATCTCCAGCAAAATTATTTTATGGACTATATTTAATCCATATGATATTAGTAAATATTTTTTAGTCTTCGATCTTTTCAGTAGATGAACTATCCCGTGAATTATAATATAAAAATATTAAAATAATCAATGAATTCAAAAAATTTTCAATAATCCTTCTACTCTCCCATTTAAATATAATTAAAATTATAGTCCATAGACTATCAAGTTCCTTGATTTAGTCTTTTTGATATTTCAAATATAGTCACGGACTATATTTAGTCCAACTATTAGAGAGAAAAGATAAACCCTAAACTATATTTAGTCTAAGATTTTTGCTGACGGAGTTACTCTTACAAGATTACAAAGAGAGTGACAGAGATACTGTCTATGCATTCACAAACAATGTACCATTCAAGATCAAACAAACAAGTTTGTTAGTACCATTTCTCTCTCTCTCTCTCTATATATATATATATGACATGATTCATAGTAATTATTTATTATGTATTATTTTGGACAAATAAATTATATACTATTTATTTTAATATAAAACGGTTCAGATTTAAAAATTATACTCGACGTCTACTACTATTAATAGTGAGTTTCATTATTAATAGTAACGAACGTCCTAAATACAAATATATCCTTAATTTAAGCTATACAATAACATTATATTAAACCATCCGCCAATAATATTAGCAGATGTGGATCAAATCTTCTTATAAACTCACTTATATATACTATAGATTTAGAATATAAGAAAGATCGAAACTATATATTAATATTATATTAAAATATGAGTTAACAATTATATATTTAATAAATTAAATAATAAAAAATCCTATATCCTACTAAATAAACCCTAAATAGTAAACCCTGAACTCTAGTTAATAAATTCTAAATTATAGTTAATAAACCTTAAACCTGAAGTAGTAAACCTTTAATAAACTCTAAACGTTAAATAGTAAACCCTAAACTTTAGTTAATAAACTCTAAACTATAGGTAATAAACCCTAAACCTTAAGTAGTAAATCCTAAACCCTAAATAGTAAACTCTAAACCCTAAATAGTAAACCCTAAATTTTAAATCCTAGTTAATCATTGTATTGCATATGACTGATTGAGGAGTAAATTAGTCCAAATTTTATAATTAATCCGTCTGCTACTAATAGTAATAAACCCTAAACCTTAAGTAGTAAATCCTAAACCCTAAATAGTAAACTCTAAACCCTAAATAGTAAACCCTAAATTTTAAATCCTAGTTAATCATTGTATTGCATATGACTGATTGAGGAGTAAATTAGTCCAAATTTTATAATTAATCCGTCTGCTACTAATAGTAACGGATGTCGATTTTGTTTTTTTAATCCTATTCGTTCGATCTAGTATTATACGGTAGAGATGGTATATGTTCAATTTTAACCCATAACAACTGCATAATATGAATTATTACCCATATATATATATATATATTACAGTAATTATTACAGTAAAATGACTGTAATAATAACAAACAAGTTTGATTTTTGGTGAGTTCATAAACCAATAACAAAATGAGTTTAATATGCCTCTGCAAAGCTTTGTTCGGACCTTGGAATGCTGACTGAAGCCCATAATATGCCTCTGCAAATTTTCATTGGAAGGTCAGGGTCTTGTCCCCATGATTGAAGCACCCCATGGCCAACTTTTCCACTTTATTTTTTTATTTTTTATTTTCTTCAATTACTTTATAACTTCAAATTATGTCACACGATCTTCCTCCTTTACTCTTAATCAATTTCTCCAATTTTTTCCAATAAATTGACCGGCATAATATCATGTTTATGATATAAACTATTATTTTTATTCATTTCGTGCCACAAAATAAATTGAGGAATTAAAGAGTATATCTAATTCTCTTATCTTGAGATTTTGAAATATTTTTTTATAATAAAAATCAAAAGTTAAATCTCTCAGCAGAGTTAGCCATTGAGTTATAAGTAAACATACTCAATTTTACTCCGCGTCAGTTAATGTATTATCACCAAATTAAAGCTTACATGAAAAAAATATTTAAATTTTTTTTTTTTGCGGGGAAGGTAATAGGGCAATTAGAAAAGAAATTACGTTTACTATATAGAGTTTATATAAAATTTAAGAGAATCAAGACGTATAATTGTACACAATAAAAGAGATATTTAATTAAATTAAACTAAATATTTGGTGTTGATATAAATAAAAGTAAATAGAAAGACATGTAAATTTCAATTTTCTGCAAAATTGATTGAAAATTTTGTCACCTTATTATTATTATTATATGATAAGAAAAAGAAACAAGACCACAATAACTCTTAGAGTCCTTTTACGGCGACTCTTTTGGGCGACCCTTTGGCGATCTGTGAAATTTTTCTTTTTTTTCTTTTTTTTGGTTTTGACTCCCAAATAATTTATATGATTTATTGGTACAAAATTTTTTATAAAAAAAAGTGATTTAGGTGTGTTTTTGGATACATATACAAAAAGTGTTGTACTTTTTTTATAAAAATTTTTGTACCAATAAATTATATAAATTATTTAAGAATCAAAACAAAAAAAAAAAAAATTTCGACCGGTCGCTAAAGGGTCGCCGGGCGCCGGTCGGCTTAGAATTATTGTAACTCTTATGGCGCTCAAAATTATCTTGATTGAATAACCAGTCCCCCAATATGTCCAAAATGATTAAATCTGAAAAAGGAAAGTCGTACACGTGGCAACACCCCACAAGTGCCACTATGACGCAGCTGACTGCCTGCCTAGGTTATTGCAATTATAAGTAGAAGGCGAATAGAATGTGGCTAGCCCATGTGAACAGACCTGACCTGACCCAAGCTTGGTTATGTGGTGTGGTCCCGTTCACATGGTCTAGCCCACAAACCAAGTACCATGTGCCCTCTCTGGTTTGGACCTTTTTCTTCTACCATGCTTTTGTTCTCTCAAAAGTTGTGGGCCTTGTGGCACCTTTGGGAGGCTCCATTTGTACAAAGACATGAGTCATATGAAATATTATAAAATTTACTACTTAAATATGTGAATTTTTCCTTAAAAATAATTACTAAATTATATGGAGTCCTATTATGTATTGTAAAATTTTTTAATTAAATTACAATTGTGATACATATACATACATAGAATACGTAAAAATTAAAAATGGTCTTACTTTAATTTATTGAATTTTATCCAATAAATTTACACATTGATCGCAATCCAACTTAGTCACATATTTGCATATATATATATAGAGAGGATGGATCTAAAGCATTCCTCTTTTAAATAACATACCTTTATTAAAACTACGTCATTTTGGAGATTTTTTTAAAAAACAAAATAATATTAAAAGAGAGTGATCCCACTTGTTTTCATTTTATTTATAAAAATGTTATCCGCGGCTCCACTTATTTTTTTAAAAATCTCCAAAACAACGTAATTTTAATAAAAGTATGTTATTTAAGAGAAATATGTTATTTTATTTTCATAGATCCACGCACGTAATGTGTAAATGCTTCGCTTTGCTCTTTGCTGAAGTGAGAGGGACAATGTCATTTGTTATTCAATTATATATAAAATGACGAGTATTTTTTTTTATATATATATATTGAAGGACTTACTCGATGGCATATTTAGTATATTTTTTTTACTTTATGTGAAGACAAAAAAAAATGATACCTTAAGCCATAAAATCATGTGCAAATCTATGGTCACCCTCAATAAAATCAAAATGAAAATAATTTGAAATGTCAATTGAAATTAACAATTTTAAAAAAATAAATAAAAATATGTGCATGTTTCATTACACCAGTACAAAAATTGGAAGAACCAAGAGCCTAGCCTCTGATAACAGTTGCACTACATTTCTCTTTTAATTTCCTAATAAAATACAGTAACTTACATAGGATAATAAAATTATTACTACTAGTAATTAAACTTATTATTTATCCAATTTTTCTTGTTCAAGAAAGGGGAGACCTCTGAGGAGCTCCCTTTCTCCTGTTGCTAAGGGACAGCATAATTCCAGGGAGGAAGCCACTCCCTTTCTTCTTATTTTCCGCTGTCTCCGGGAAGTGATGTGAAATTCCAGAATTGCCCATGCCATGGCTAGAGCATGATGAGCCTTGGAACTGAAATGTGTCCTCTAGGATGGAATTTGTGGTAATTTGGCCGTCATCGTCGCCATCCATTTGGAGCCCTTGGAATTGGGAGAAGGCGAAATCGGATTCATCAGACCGGTATATAATGCTTGATAAATCTTCACCTTGATAAACCATGTGATCAACCTATATATATATATATAGCATGGTGCGCATGAAACAGAAGGGCTACTTAAGGCCGTATTTTGTTGATACGATATTGACGAAAGAAACTTTCAACATGAAATAATTAGGCTGTGGATACTGTTAAGAGTAAAAATAATATCGCTGGAGTCAGGGCAGGAGGTATGTAGGGGCTGGGATGGGCTCCAGCCCAGGGTAAGTTTTTGAAAAAAAATTAGTGCTATATCTTCTTCAATAGTTCAGTTCATACATAATATTAATAGAAGGCATCACTCTCTGCAGCAAGAGAAACAAGGTTTGAGTGTTCATGACACCAAGTAGTTGAAACTATGCAGCTTAATTGATACGTATGGTACAACTATTTTAGTATTTATAAATTTTCTAGGATTCGCAGAGAAGAGAAATTTTTTTTACCTATTTTTTAGTAGAATTCGTAGCATACGATGCGGATTGTGAAGTGTATAATGAAGTGTATAAGAGGGGTTGTATTTATTAAACACGTTCAGATATAGCTTTACGTTTTAGTTATTTCAAAAATCTCAGGAACGGATATGTACGGAATAGAAAGATTCTAACCCCCCAAGTAAAGAACCGTTACAAATTAAATTAAAAATTTATAACTTTGTCAATCAAAATATTAATCTAATTTATATTATTTTTAAAAATAATTAATTAATTAATTACTTGCGAACAATTGTGATTAAAAAAACCTATTATGAATCAACATAGTGTATATATATCATATATTATTACTTATTATATTGTCGTTGTAATATAATATATATATATGTGTGTGTGTGTGTGTGTGACCCGAAAGTACAAAAGTATTAAAAAAAAAACCCCACCATTTTCTAGCTTCGCTATTGTTTGTTAGCCCAGGGCACTCTCAATTCCTGGCTCCGCCCTTGGCTAGAGTAATATATATTTAGCGACACTTATATAATTGTTTTGATCACATTAAACACTTTAAGTGACGTTTATTACTTTAATAACATTATTTTTCTCCAACAGTAACAACAGTCAATCATTAAACAAAGAAAAACATGCATGTCATTAAGAGAAAGAGAGAGACCTTGCAAGAAAGAGAACAGAAGTGGAATGGGTACTGGAGAATTCTGTCACATGTGAAGCAAGCATTGGCAGGGCCCTTACAAGACCTAGACTGTGCCCTCTGATTCAAAAATATGACTTTGGCACTGTTTATAGTATAGGGCTGCCACACAAAATAATCAAACACTTCAATTATATAGTTGATGCATTAAGGGTAAATAAAAAAAATTTACATTACTCAAACTAAAATACTCTTTGAGAGTCCCATTTGACTTTTTATATCCTTAAAAGTCAAATAAAACACTCATTATTAAACATGGAGAGTACTTTATTTACTGTCATCAACTATGATAGTATTACTATTGGTGGAGTATCAACTAAATTTGAAAAATGACTTACATGTCGACAAAATTTATGTCAAATATGAATTGCTACTAATGCAGAACTCTAAGCGATAAAGTAAAAATAGTAATGTGCAGATCTGTTTTTTACATTCTCCTATCCCATATATTCATATAGATCAGTATTGTATATCAACATAAATTTATTTTTATGTGTAGCAATACTCACTAAGTTTTAGTTCACCTGAATATAAGAACAGTCAATGAGCTTCTCCAGGTCATCCAATCTAACAACATCTTGGTAAACATATCTTCTTACCTGCAAATCACACCAAACTTTTAAGGAAAAAAGGTTCTTAAAACTACTGATAACATTCCATTCAATTCAATACTTTGGCAACCAAACAGAGCTTTATTATGATATTCCATGAAAAGATGAAACCAAATCAATTCCAGCCTAGTTATGATGATATATTTTGAATTTAAATTGTCTAGTGTCTACCCTACATAATCTTAGCTCAACTTTATACTAGTTCATAATCAGCTAGAAAGTTTTTCATTTAAATGGCATCCAAATTCCAACTACCACATTTGTATTGTGGGATGAGTTAAAGTTCTTGAAGTGACAAATTGTGACTGTGCAATTATTTACAAGAATTTGAAAACTTAGGTGAAAAGTTAGGCAACTAAACAGTAAATGAACTGGAATCACAATAAATTGTTGAAATAAGTATATGAAAACAAAATAGACTAGAAATGAATTTTGGGTCAAACTTTCACTTTCTTTGAAAGCAACAGCTGAGGATTAACTAGGCTGCAGGAAAAAAATTGAATAAAGAAAGAAAATTTGCTAATAATGGGGAAGAAAACAAATCCCTAAAGTGGGAAATCAGATGTCCAAGCACATCCCAATTGGAATATCATTGAAAATTGAGATATGCTAGCACAAAGTAACCTACTGTGGAGATCTCATTAAGAACCAAATAATTAGCTTGAATTTCCACGTAAAACTAAGAGCTAAAAGTAGGAAAATTTCAAATTAATTAGAATGTTCAAAAAAAAAACTAATAAATTGAAAACCAAACTAGAAAAGGAAAAAAGAAAAAGTAAACAACAAATCTTCATTAGATTATGTAGTATAAAAGTTTAAAGAGCCAATTACTTGAAATTTTGAAGATTTTAACAGAGCAGGTAAAAAAAAAGAGAATCAAGACACTCCATTTTGCCACTTTCTAAGAAGCAAAACAAACTATATGAACAAGAATCTCCAAGGAAAGAGCTCATTCAAACAAGAATCAGAGGAAAAGTTGAGAATTCTTGAAAATTCATGAGAAATAAGTGCCAATTTCAACTACCCAAGTAACTCCAACAAATTCTTGAATCAGCCAAAATAATGTGCGCTCTAATCAAAACCCACAAAAGAATTATAACATTTAACTAAATAAATTGTGAAATCTTCAATTCCAAAGTAATAGTACCACAATTCTTCAAGGTGAAAAGCACATGAATGATCAATTAATCATAGTAGTGTGTATATATATATATATATATATATATGTATGTATGTATGTATTTATGTATATATACCTGAAGCAGAGGATGAGAATGGTGAGAAGGAAGACAGTGCGGGCAAAAGCTTTGACAACAATCCAAGCAGAAGATGTTCTTCTCATTCTTCCTTCGATTCTGGTGGAGCCCACATGTATGAAAGAATGTCTCAGCCATTAAAGCTTCTAGCCATGCAGGTTTCATTACCATATCTCCACCTCCCCTGCCTGATGATGATGATGATAATAATAATGATTCTCTCACCATCCCTCTCCTCTCTGTTTGTCTCAGTTGTATATTAATATTTTATTGAATATACAATCCGTGCTATATAATATAGATATATAGATATATAATGTAGAGAGGCTGTTTACATGCTCTAGTAAACCCTACCCTGAGAGTCTCTTGGCCTCCATTTATAGTGCAGGTTGCAGAAATGATGTCTTTTTCATACAATATAGAGAAAATCCCACATAATACAAAATACCCATTTATGAATTTTACGTGTATATTTATATCTATGTATACATATTATATATATATATAATTTATTATATATATATACACACACACACACAGAGAATTAAAGAGAGAGAGGGAGCGTAGAGTACTGAAGAATTGGGTGGGGTTGTGGTGTGGTGCCTAGTGATCTTTATGTACACCAATGTGTACTTTTTGCCAGCAGAATATATATATATATATATATATATATATATATATATATATATATATCTCCCTTTTGAGTTTCGACAGTTGATTGATTAGAACCACCTCCCTATTTCTACAGCTAGAGCACCTCTCTTTCCTATCTGACAAATTTACCCCTCAAAAAATTAAGAAACTGATTTTTTTCCGGCACCTTTTCCTCGTTTTGGAATAAAATGTTTCATCACAAAGTTGTACCTTGTGTAGTAGTAATTGTATATAAAAGTAATAAAAATTACACCAAAAATATCATTGGTTTTAGACGTCTCAATTAAATTTTTAGCCTTTTAGGTAGTTGAAGAAACATTAAACATAATTTTGAAGTTGATATTTTCTGAAGGAGATTGTGCCATAATTAATTAAGCAATCCACACAGTACAATAAAAATGGTACACTTGCGTTAAGAAAGTAAATTTTAGAGCTAAAAATAAACCAATTGAGTTATTCCCGAGCACAATCCGACTTTACTCATTTAAATATGCTTCAATTGACTCGAGTTCATTTAGTCAATCGAGTCCATGCAAGTCCTTTTGATCATTGAAATAAATCAGTCGAGTTCGAGTTATGGCACATTCAATGATTTGGACAATTCATTTAGATCCGGACTAAGCCAGACTTAATAATACATAAAAATAAAAAATAAAATATTTATTTACAATATATATATATATGTATATATATAATTTCTAATTATATGTAAATATAAATCCGTCTAAACCTAGAGTCAGCTTGTGCGACTCATTCAGCTCAATTATTATATTAGTTGAGTTTAGGGATGGATCCACTATGAGGTAAGGGGGTCAAGTGCCCCCTTTTGAGTTGTATTTTTTTTTTTTTTACTAATATAAGAGTATTTAAGTAAAGTGACCTTTTTTAAAAATATATATAATTTAATGACTTCAAAAAAAAGTTTTTAAAATTAATTCTATAGTGATTTTTTATGTACTCCTTCCATTTCAAAATACAAAATTATTTTTGACTTTTTGAAGTCAACTTGAGATAGTTTTAAACTCAAATTTGATATAAATTCATTTAATTTTAATTACGACAATGATAAATATTATAAACTATCTACAAAATATTAACAATTATAAGATTTATTAATTATAATATTCAATAAATCTCATTAATTTTGAGTATGAGAATATCTAAAATTAAATTTCAAAAGTAAAAAAAAAATCATCTTATAAATTGAAACAAAAGATGTATTTCTATTTTTGAAATCTATATTTGGTGAATTTTATTATTCCTTATGTTTCATGTGTCTCATTTGTCAATTGTTATGTTCTGCAAAATGATTCATCTTTTTATTAATAGTAATATAAAAGGACAAAATTGTGATGCCCTTAAATTCAGATCTACACCACCTAATTTGAGTCGCAAAAATACAAACAACATACATAAATTCTTCTATTTATAATTATTACAATGTTGTGTATAATACGGCAGCACACACACTAAGTCTTTACTATAATTATTATCACACTATTTTACAAACTACTATAACTACTAAGTCGGACCATCATTTCATTCTACTATTCTCCTCCCCGCTAGCCCTAGTTACACTCTCATTTCCTGAAATGAATTATGAAACAAAAGGGGTGGGCTCAAATAGTCCAGTAAAAAATATCATGACTAAGATAACGAATAATAAGTTATCCTTAACCTTCAACAGTAATAAATCAGAGATTTAAAAAATGCTAGTCAACATAAATTTTCAACAAATAACTTCAGTATAATCAACAATCCATTAGAAGAGTCAAATTGACCATAATGTTTACTATCTTCTCCAATTTTAAAACTCACCATCAAGATTTTATCAACTGTAACACCAATGGTCATGATCATGCTAGTCAACAGTTTCTCTTTGCACTCAGACCAAAGAAAGCTTTCACCACATGTTCTTACCACACAGACTAAAGACATTCAACAATCATATTGTCTTTGCACCCAAGCAAAACATTCACAACAACTTAAATTATGATGATTAATATAAATAATAATGATATAAAAAGATAAACAAAAATAATAAGAATAATAAGATGAAGAATAAACATTAGAGATTTATAATTTAATTTGTCCACAGGCCAATAATATCCAAATTATCAATACGATATTCAGAATATCGATTCGAGTTCAAGAATAATATTTAACGTTCATAGTTCAAATATAACGCTTAAAATTCAACAGGAAGATTCAAGTCAAAATATATTAGATAAAGCACCAACTATTAAGGAAATTCTAAACATGTTAAGGGTTGTAGAAACGAACAATACTTTCTTATCGTAGTAAGTTTAAATTTAGAAGTATAAAAGAAAATGATACCCCTTACCTTAGCACTAAACTAGATATTGCTTTCTATGTAGTTGATCAACCTAAACAATTATTGCACTTTTATTGATATTCACCAATACTTAAGGTAGCCTTAGCACACTCACTGAGATACTTACACTAAGCAATTTTTAAAGAGTAAAATGAAGGATAAACAAGAGAGTTATGAAACTCCTTATGCTAAGTCCCATATTTCTAGTCAAAACTTAACCAACATCTGTCACACATCAATTAACTACACTTTTCACATTTCAAAATTATCTTTAATATACATCATTCATCAATTATCCACATTTTTCACATTTCAAGATTATCTTTAATTTATCACGTATTAATTATCCACATTTTCACATTTCAAGATTACCTCTAATCTACCACATATTAATTACCCATATTTTTCACATTTTAAGATCATCTTTAATTTATTATGTATTAATCATCCACATTTTTACATTTCAAGATTATATTTTTCTTTACTATTCACAATTATTATTATATTATCCATCTTCTGAATTATTGATTTAATGTATTAATATCACAAATGTTTAAGTTTATAGTATTTTTCAAATAATGAGTCTGTCTAACTATTTAATGCCCGTGACTTTTAATTACGTATTTTTCATTATTACCCTTTATATGGTGATAATTATTGGTTCAAGAATGTGAAATACTGTGCATTTATTATTGTGATAATTATTGGTTCAATAATATGAAATATTGTGTATTTGTTACTATGACAATATTGGTTCAATAATATGAAATATTGTGCATTTGCTACTGTGATAATTATTGGTTAAATAATATGAAATACTGTGGAATACCGTGTGCTACTGTGAAATACCGTGTGCTACTGTGAAATACCGTGTGCTACTGTGAATTTATCATCGGGTATTTTAATAGTTAAAGGTAACAATTCCGTCGATAATTTTTTTTTATTAAAAAAGTTATTTATGTCGTTTTTTGTATTTGATAATTATTTCGTTATGAGATTTACCAATGATTGGTTGTTTCGGCGCCATCGTACTTTACCGAATATTCCCTGACATATTTTTTGTTTCTTATACTGAATATTCCTAGACATTCGAATATTCTCCGACATTCTTTTTTGTTTCTTATAATTTACACATATCATCCTTAACTTTAACATTTTTTTTTATTAATTTAACACTTTATTATTTAGAATAATATTTATAAAAAAAATTAAGTTTTATTTATTAAAAGTTGAGGTCTTACAACAATATTTTAAAATTTGTCATCATAATTCATTAAATCTCACCGTAATTAAACTAACAAGTCATTATATTTAATGGAAAATATGAAATAAAAATATATTATTAATATTTGTATATACTACAAATGACACTATTTTTGTATAACAGATAAAATTATTTTATTATTTTTTATTGTTTATATTTAATTATAAATGGTGCCCCTCTTAATAAATTTTTTGCGTCCACCACTGGTTGAGTTGTAGTAAATTTATATTTATTTAATTCAATTCAACCTAATTTATTTACCACTTTAAAATAGAGAAAACTAGTGTGAATCTGAAAAAAATAATCAATGAAATTTATATTTGGACTGTATTAAAAAGGAACTTACTATGGGTTCCCAAACATTTCACTTTTTAAGTAAATTTTTTGAAGAATAAGGTGGTGTTTGATAAAACGGAATAATTAAGATCTGAATGGTTAATACATCTTAATAAATTAGATTATCTGAATCTAAAAAATTGTTTGATAATTAAAAAGTGTAAAACATTTGAATGACTATTTTACCATTTTAACCTCTAAGTTATTTAAAAAAATTATTTGAATGGTTTTAAAATTTGAAATTGAAGGAGTATAATATTTATTGAGGCTATTTTTGTCCATAAATTTTAAATAAACTATTTCTATCTTAACGATTAAGAGGCAAAAAATATTTATCAAATAAAATTTATCTCTAACTGAATCAAAGACAGATAAATTAAGAAGTATTTAGACACAAATAAATACCACTTAAGTTTTAGAGGAGTATGAAAGTTTGTCTATACTATAGGCTCCTGGCCTAATTAATTACTGCCCCGGTATAGAAGCTAACCGTGTCGACAACATTTCCCTTTAATTTAATTTTAGCCTTTTTATTAAAAAATGTTTGGATCTCATTGAAAACACCAAATTTTAGCATTGGTGTCTTTTGATTTTTGGGAGTTGTGCGGAATTGTTGCATTTATGACTGCTTTCTTTGGGAATGATGTTTATTTACAAATGTATGTACAAAACATGCTACTACGCCCTCCGTTTTTTTTTACTTACTTTTTTAATTTTTAAAAGGTAAAATTTATTATTTTATTTATCGTTTATAATTTTTAAGAAAATATTAATAACTTAATTTATCATATTATCTATATATTAAATACTAAAATTTTTATATCTTTTATATTTTTAATAAATTTTAAAAGATAATATTAAGATTGTATACTTATTTTAATCAATCAAATAAAATATTAACTATGTTTTTTATTTCTGTTTTTTTTAAAACATCAATATGAGAGAGGATTATAGAGTACTGATGTTTAGGGGTAATTTAGGAAACATTGTAATCAATATGTCCTAGATATCTACAAACGTCAAATATACATGAATAAAAATAGGAAAACGATAAATATTACGACTTTACATGTCAATTTTTTTATTGCGAATTACGTAAATAAATTTAATCGGTAATACTTTTACGATGTATTTGAAACAGTGGACCAATTTTATAATTCTATCAAATTTTATGTATTGATATACGTCGCAATCGTAATTCGGCATAAATTTTTCACAATATATAACAAGACTCATAAAAATAACTTTCTAAAACGTCAAATAATTAGGAATGAAGGGAGTAAATGACTATGCTTTATGGGCTTGCCCAATAAAAGTGGGGTGGTAAGCTTTTAAGAGACTGAGAATCCAGTGTAATGATTATGGATATTAGCATAAAGGGTTACTCAAATCCCTTGTTAACTTTCTAGACTTTTAGATCAAGAGAAACCCACGCTACAACCCAAACTACAAGCCCAAAATTTGAGAACCCATGGTCCAAACCCAATCCAATAGCATAAGCTACATACCACCACCAGAGCAGCATCACTGTCCAACATGGCCCATGGGCCACCTACCTCCTCTCATCACGCCTACTTCGCTAAGTTTGTCAAATATTACTTTTCGTATATTAATATAAGACGTTTTAGAAAAGTATTTTTGTCTCTTAATATATATATATAACGTTTGAGAATTTCAAGTAAGCATTAATTATTTAGTTTTCAATATTACCTCAAGTATTAAATATAATTTTAGTTCTGTTACTATTTTTTGCTCAATAAATAATACTCTTTTTTTTCAATACATGTATAATATATGTAATTGATATTATATTTAATGCTATATAATTATTTTCTTAATATTTGTGTACAATTCTAAAATGACTTATATAATTATTTAATACTTATGCACAATTTTAAAACGACTTATATCAAGGGACGGAGGAGTTCTATTTTTCCGTCCAAAACTAATTGGAGAAAAAATAAAGTTTGCCAAATATTATCCTTTCCATCTTAATTTGTCATGGCCAAACACTATAGAAAGAAAGGAAAATAACAAGAGAAAATGAATTTTTTTAAAAAGAAAGAGCCTGCATTTTCTCTCACAAATTGAAATACCCCCATTCATAGCTGGTCTGGTTCTCCCCCTTCACTCTTCACTCTTCAGTGAAAGTCGCCGAGCCGACGGCACTTCAGACTCATCACAAGTAAGTTTTTTCCTCTTTTTTTTCTCTCTCTCTCTCTATATGTACATATTCTTATATCTCTCCCTTTCATCTCCGTCCGACCTTCAAAATCGAAAAGCCGTAGGCCCACTGTGATATATATATATATGTATATATTTGTGGTTGTGTTTAGCTTTAACTGCTATATCAATGCCAGATTAATTTTGAAACTCACTCCAATTCGTACTAATTCGATATCTATAGAATCTGTTACATTTGATTTGTCTCATCTTATTATTGATTTGACCCTTTACTTTTCGTTATCATTTAAGTAGACACTGCAGTTTAGAATCTGATTTACAGTTCCCATTTTTATATTTTTGTTAAATTTCAGGCATTGATGAGTTTAGTTTTGAGATTAAGACATCATTTACCAAATGGGTTCTTTAGAAGACCCATTATTTCTCACCTGGCTGCATTTAACTCAACTGGGTTAACTCGGCAATTTGCTCAGGCTGCAAGGAAAGAGGTAGAAGTAGAGGAAGAAGAAGTTGAGTATGACCAAAGAAGGCTCCCAGCTGATTATGACCCAGCTACATTTGACCCCACACAGCACCGTAGTCCTCCAACAGAACGCGTGTGGAGGCTTGTAGATGAAATATCAGGACTTACATTAGTTGAAGTTGCGGAGCTGGGTTCAATTATGATGAAAAAGATGAGTATGAAGGAACCCCCAACTGTGGGTGTGATGAAATCAGGAGCTGGATTGGCTGGAATGGGTGCAATGAAGGGACCAGCAGCAGCCAAGGAGGAGGCAAAACCAGAGAAGACTGTGTTTGAATTGAAATTGGAGTCTTACGATGCACCTTCAAAGATTAAGATAATAAAGGAAGTCAGAACATTTACGGATTTGGGTCTCAAGGAAGCCAAGGAAATAGTTGAGAAGATCCCTGCAGTGTTTAAAAAGGGGGTGTCAAAAGAAGAAGGAGAACAGATAATCGAGAAGATGAAAGCTCTTGGGGCCAAAGTTGTCATGGAATGAAAACCAAAGTGATAATGGGTATTTTGTTTACCATTTAACTTTCTGGATCTTTTTGTTGTTTTTTAAATGGTTACATGTCATCTTTTCACGATTAACAATGAGATAAATGAAACATCTTAGAGGTCCTTGGTTCAAGTTGACAAATTTGCAAATGATTATTTCTGATCTTATTGTTCTCTAGATTTGTAGAGCTGCAATTTTAATGAAGAACTACCATATATATTATCTTAGAGTTCAGATCATTAACTTTTTGGTTCTAGTGTGCTCCCGAGTTTGTGGATCTTTTGAATGGTCACCTTCTTTCATTACCGTGTACACTTGCATTTTATTTCAGTTTTCATGTATTACTTTTGAGAACGTTGTTATGTATTACTTGACAACATGTTTCCCTGTCCTACTGTGCACTCGTGATTTTTTCATCGTTGCAGCTATTTATATCCTTCAATAAGAACGTACTCTAGAAACTTGGTACAATTTCTAAGTGTACTATTACATGCTTTATGTCTTGGAAAAATGATAGCTCTTGTTGCATTTGGACTTCTGTTCAAGCCGGTGAACCCTATGATCTGTGTTAATACAGTTTCCAAATACAAATGTGTTCTTTTTATAAGTTGATAATAGTGTGTTATCGATTCCTTTCTTTTTGTTATATCTATTATATAGTTTTATGTTCAATTTCTTTTTGAGTGTACTATTACAATTTTTTTTTTTTTTTTTTACAATAAATACATAGTTAAATAAGAGTATAAAGGTTTGAAACTCATAGAGTTAACCTACAGGATTGACTGAGTAATTTAATTTGCACAAACCTGAGGGCTGAGACAAGCTTAGGACATGAATACCTATGAAACAGATTCTAAAGGAAGTCTCTGTTAGAAGATAGACTTGATAAAAAATGACTGAAATGAAGGAGGTAAGCGGATGAGTGAGAAGATAAGGAAGCAAAGAATGATCTGGTAATGAACTTTAGTAGTTCTTCCGTTTATCCAGTAAAAAAGAAGAGGATAAGAAAAGCGTTACTAACTCTTACTTTCTTCTCTTGCTTGTAATGTAAATAGTTTGCAAGTAAAACAGTAAGATGTGTGTATCTATAAAAAAAGAGAACGACAATATTGTATATTCTTTAGGTGGACAAAAATGTTGTAGGAGTGAGAGAGTCTGATCTAAAGCTCTGAACATCATGTTACACTGATGGATTACTGGATCACAACACGCAAGAAATAATATGAGCATCATGAAGATTGTTAGATGTTTTGCTGGTTTGGTGGGAATATGAGCATCATGAAGATTGTTAGATGTTTTGCTGGTTTGGTGGGAATATGAGTATCTATAGTTCGATAATGTGCATACTTTGATCAGCACTTTGGGGAAAGATGAATATTATTATTGTTTATGTTTGGTTACTCGGCATTTGGCGCTTTTAGAAGTCCAAACGCACTTGAAAATTTTGTTCGTCTAGTAGCAGTTTATTTCAAACACAACTTATTTAACTCACAAATATAACATTTGAGGCTCAAACGTAAAACACCAAAATTGGTGTGATGTGTTTGAAGGTTCAAACGTTATCATCGCAAACACTGGTAACTGAACAAACTCATTATGTAGATCGTGGTTCGATATGGTTTGTGAGACAAAATTGGAAACGAAAAACATCATTTTTGTGCTACGAATAATGATAGAGCTAGGTTTCTCTGAATTGCTTAGTTGGCGCGAAACGTGGCATGCTGGCAATATATTTTTAAAAGTTATAGTTAAAACTAGTTGAAGTCAATACATGTATTTAAAAGACCGACTTGAGTTAAGTTTTCAATTAACTGAACTAACCGAGTTAACTCGGTAGTAATTTATATTATCTAACCGAGTTGACTCGGTAAAAGTAGATGTTGTGTTTAATAATTACAATCGAGTTAACTCGGTAATTATCAGTTGGATTAATTTTTTAATTTCAATGATGGATGCGAAAATTTTTGCACCGGTAAGACATCTATGCATGTTCGTTTTTTGAGTTTCATGAATGCATCTAATCATAATCACATTTAATCATAGGCTTTTATAAAATATAACAAACTTACACTCAATACAAAATAAAAATTTACTATTATTATATGTTTGAACAAGTATTATTATTTTTATCTAGATTATTTTGATTTCTACGAATTGTTATGCTATTATTTCTTACATATTTGATTATTGAATTTCAACAATTAACTATACATAAAGATTATTAAAAAAATTATAAAATAACAACAAAAGAAGGTTCGTGCTTCGCACGGGCTAATACAATAGATTAGTGTATTTAAAATTCGTAGAGTTGTTTTTAAGTGTAGTATCACAAGCACAACAACCGCATTTTTAGTGAGATTATACCCTTTGTTGTTTACTTGACACGCACTAGGGATTCATTTGGCTTCCTTAAATGGCATTCCTCATAATCGTTTTACACGTTAGGGTTTCTAATACAATACTCATGAAATTAATGTACTTTGTAAGTATCTAGATTAATGTACTTTGTAAATATCCTAGATATTTAGAGAAATATACCATAATTTAGAAAGCTTGTATCAAGATGTAATTTATTACCCAATGAAAAGAAGTTGAAAAGATGTAATTTAGAACGCTTGTATCAAGATGTAATAACTGAAGCTACATTATTGACATCTTGAAATGGACTAGTTGCTAATTAGAATGGTCTTTTCTTTTGAGAGTTACCCGTGGAAAGTTCTAAAATTCTCAACTATCTTTTACTGTTTAGAATGAGTTCAACATTTGATGATATTATGTACTTTTAAATGATGATATTATGTACTTTGTTGCATTTGTACTCAGATTCCTACAAAGTGGAGTTCAAACAATAAAATCAAATCAAATACATAGTATGCATGAGTATGTAATTTTCAAAATATAATATATGATTCACATACATACATACATACATATACATACATACATATACATACATATATATATATATATATATATATATAGCCTTATATTTATGCAATCCCCCACCGCCAAAAATAGCCCCAAAGGTACCATATGCATTTATCTTCTTCTAAAATATTTATGATTGAAATATAAAAGGTCAAGGCTAATGTGTTAGCTCGTCGGGCTAGAATCCTTAGGTGTACTGTTTTCCAAGATTAGAATCCTTAGGTGTACTTTACAGCTTTTTAAGGAACAAAAGCAACAAGCAACACTACACTTCCAAAAGTAGTAGCAAAAGTTAAGAACAAGACACTGTTACAAACAGAGCCATAGTACAAGCACTTGTAAGTTACAACTTACAAACATAGCCATAGTACGCACTAATTAGAGCTGTGCATGAATTTTAGACTGAAAATAAAACCAATATTCAGACTTTTTTTTATCCCCCGCCACCCCCCCACCCCCCCCAAAAAAAAAAAAACCTTTTTCTTTTCAATTTGGACCAGTCAGTTGCATTACCTCTATGATAGAAGTCAAATGTATAAGATTTAACTTGCAAAATTTGACAGTTTGACAGTATACATTAATCCCTTGCTAGACGTCCTCCAAAATAGGAGGGAACTCAAAGCAATATACTTTACAAACAGAAACTGTCTAGCATGTGTCACTATCTCAAATACAGCCAAATTCAAACAGCAAAGAGCCGCTACAGGAACTACAGAGTTTAAGTTGATATTAATGCCTAAAGTGCCTCACATTGGTGAAGAGAAGCGAGACTCCGTATTTGTTACAACAATCAATCGCATCATTATCTCTGATGCTACCCCCAGGCTCTGCGATTACAGCAACTCCACTTTCGCAAGCTTCTTCAACTGCATCATTCCAAGCTGTTGACAGAAAACAGGCTCCGGGTTAGAGTTAGAGTTAGACGAGGGAACTTAAATATAAAATGATTACAGATCCTTGGACTGGAGTTCAATTACTATTTAGTTGAATAAATTTGTATTTTTACCAAATGGAAAGAATGCATCACTGGCCAAAGCCGCTCCTTTAACCTCGTCTCCTGCTTTTCTTAAAGCTATCCTCAAACTTTCCAAACGGTTTGGCTGCCCACTTCCCATGCCTAGCATACAATTATTCTGCACATAATGACCATGATCAGAAAAAATGTTTGCACGAAACAGTATTTTGAAGCTATGGTTAATATAGAAGGTTCGTTACTAACCTTTGCAATTACAATAGCATTGCTCTTCACGTGCTTCACACACAGCCATGCAAACTCTGCATCACTAAGCTCACTTTCTTGTGGGGCCTTCTCAGAAACTGCTTTGAATTGTATATCTTCTGGAGTTAAATCATCAGAATCCTGAGCTAACCAACCCCCACCAACTTGTCTGAGTGATAGCTTTCCTTTACTATTTTTGCTCGCCTCTAGGATTCTCAGTGTCTTGGACTTCCCACAGAGAACCTCAAGCCCCTTCTTTGTATACTTGGGAGCAACAACAATCTCATAGAACATTCGAGTTTCTCCATCTGTTGGACTTCTAAATTCTCGGATATCCTTAGCAAGAACCTTCCAAACACATCAAAATATACGCCAGAATATATTAAAAAGGGCTTCCTACCATTTCTTGCCAAAGCTTCTTAAGACATAATAGACGTGAACAACGAAAAAAAGCATTTCTCATGGGGTTTTCCCGACATTTTTTTATTCTAATTTATGTTTTTGTTTGTGCATAAGTGAGCTTCTTGAAATACATGCAATGGGTTTGCACCTTGCTATAATGCAGTGTAATTGGTGAAATGACATGTCCTAGAGGCTTTTGTATCAATCAGAGCTCAAGCAGCAAAAAGGAAGTCATATTAGAACCTGTAAAATTCAATGAACTTCTTACCTCATCAACTTCAATGTTGAAAGCAACAATACCACCAAATGCACTCACTGGATCTGCTTTCACAGCTAGCCTATATGCTTCAATAATATCATCACGTGAAGCTACCCCACAAGGATTTGTATGCTTTACAACTACACAAGTAGGCTTATTAAACTCACACACACAGTTCCAAGCTGCATCAGCATCTAGGTAGTTATTATATGACATCTCCTGCACCAAAACAAAAAACATATTTACTAAAGTGTCAGCTTCTCTTCTTTACCAGTGATAGAAGAACTTTTTTAAATGGGAATGTAATATTGTATACTCAAAACTAAGGTAGAATGCAAATTACGAAAGTCGCTAAATCAATAGAAGTAACAAACAAAGAAAGCAGAAAGAAACAAGGCTGTTTGGATAAACGTTGACTGATAAAATTTGAAAAAAGTTACAATACGTTTTAAGCCAAGTCCATTTAGTAATGCATAATTAGTTATGACTTAAATTGAAAAATCCAATATTTTTTATAGTCATAGGGCTTGACATATCACCTAAACTGAAACAGCTAAGAAAATTGCATTTAGTTTAACTTACATTGATAATTATCCTTTAATTATATCTCATCAACTTGAACCATTCACTACTCAAATGCCTAACAGGCATCATAAATTGCAATCAGAAATTGTTCTTTAGTTTTAACTGCTAATGGTAATAAAGTGTCAGCCCTTCTATATGAAAGAGGAGTGCATACGATGAAAGAGGGGCATGTCACAATATAACAGTAATAGCAGAGAGCGTTATATGGTGTTATTCAGTTTGTTGTGATGAATCCAACATGGTCATCTGAATTCTTCCTGAAACAGATTTTTATTTTATTTTATTTTTTTTTTGGTTGGATTAGTAAATTATTCCACTTTAAGCGCCAAAGGAGGTAAACTCAAGTATATAAAAATTATAGACCTGCATGCTTATTGTAATACGATATACAGGAAAGAGAAAAATTAATATCAGAAACCAATGTATCAGAAGTCATACAATCAAATAAACTAAGGCCAGAAAAAAATGATGTCATAAATATTGGAAAGTTTCACTCGTACCTTGCCATGATGTTGGATAGAAGTTGCAATACCACCCGCATTAACCTCAGAGAGGCTCTTGTCAACATAAAATGCAGCCTTTTGATGAGGATTTTCACCATAACGAAGTGAACTTTTGAGTGAGAGAGGCAGTGTTAAGCTGGGAGGAAATTTGTCATCTGACAAAAAATAGACTCGGTTAATGTTTCCATTCCATAAAATTCAAGGAGATAGATTAACACATCTTTAGGAATTACATTTGGTTTTCATAGCATATGGAACAAAAATTTCATTTGAGACATTTAATATTAGTTCAATCTATTCTTGCTTAATCCATTTTGAACAGCAGTGGACCTTTTAGTATCTCATTGCTTCGGAGGACATTGTGTACTAGAACAAATCCATTATGATACGACACAACACAGCATTCTACAAATGTCTTTACGTCTATATTATAAGTCTCCCGTTTGTTTCAGTGTTAACTTTTTTCTTTTGAAGCTATATCACAATTTTGTGAAGACAAGATTACCCTTTAATTCAAAAGCACAAGATAACTGCCCAGTTCTTATCTCACTCTTCCTAATTTTTTTCAGTTACTCATGAAGTAGAGGAAATGAACACAACTAGTATTACTAAAGCACTACTGTGCAAGATAGTAACTCCCACAGTCTGCTTGCGCAGCCACACTTAAAATCCTATGGCCATTGCAGTATTTCATTGCTTCTGTTTATCTAAATTATATATTTGGTAATGTCGTATATTACTTAGTTTCCAAGATGAACATTTTTTCCAAATCCATCAACACTACAAATTGTTACATTTAGCATAAAAAATACAGCAAAAGATATACCTCCCGCAGTCTGCTTCCACAGCCACTCTGAAACTGCAGAATCATAAGAAGCAACATGTTGAAAAGCCTTCCACGCCAATTTCCTTCTGAACTGTTCATCAGCCTTGTTCCCTCTAAGAGATTCTAAAAGTTCAGGATAGTCTTGTGAATCAACAACAACCAAGACATCCTTGTGATTCTGTTCAATGATTATGAGTTAGTTGAGATCTGACGTAGATAGTAATACTCAATGAAACACTCACACTGATGTTTTTGCATAATAAAGCATCACATTAAATCATGACCTGTTGATTATTTTAGAAAAAATACTAGCACTTGGATTTCATAAGAGTAAAATAAACAGTAGTACGTTGGCATATTCCAGACTGAAATATTAACAAATGTTATCAGGTTATGATTTACATAGTCGAGGAAAAGCAACTCATCCTTCATGCTCACAAATAATCCATAACCCAAAATCACAACACAAGACAGGAGCATCATGATACAGTTCTAAGTAACATAGAATGGGAGGAAGCTCAAATAACCAAAATTAAGTAACATAGAATGGGAGGAAGCTCAAATAACAAAAAATATAGAATCACAATCAAATCATCAGAATGGCAGGAAATATAAACTAATGATTATTTCTTTTATTATTTTTGGAACCAATTACAAGTCATAAGCCCTGAATGGCTTCTAGAATATCATCAGCTAATGCAGCTAAAATACTACATCTTTACAACAACTTTAAGCTGCTCGTTAATACAGATTTAACACAATTTTCATGACCTACATGACCAAAGACACCCAAGCCTACACCATCAACCCTTCACAAATGCTTGAGATTAAAATTATCGTTTTTATGGAATTATGAAACCTTAGTTCTTTTTAAATTCCATTTTTTGCATTAATTGTGATTAATGAGTGCTAATTCTACAGAGAAAGATGCAGAATAATTGGTATCATCAACAAAAGTAAAAGAAAATCAATAGTTGCATTGAGATAAACAACCTTTGCGGCAGCTCTAATCATTGCAGGGCCACCAATGTCTATATTCTCAATTCCATCCTCGAATGATATTTTGCTGGTGGAGGAAACTTTGTCATAGAATGGATACAAGTTCACCACCACCACATCAAATGTACCTGCGAGACAAGTGCTTTAAAATAGCTGTTGTAATAACAAAACAAGAAAGAATCAAAAGCACATTAATATTAATTTACTGTGCACATAGACACCGTTAGACATTCATGTTCTATCCAGCATTTGAAAGCCTTAAAAGTGCTGAATAAGGAAATGAAACTCAAAGGACAACTTATAAGGATACAGAAAATCCTGTCATGGATTCCACTTATGGTAGAATGCTCAAGACATCTAGTTCTCGTACTGTGATTCGAAACGATAGTATCCGGTTCGCGGACTTGGATCCCCTTTATTACACTTTTCACACTTCCCCATCAAATATACATATAGCGACACAAATTTTGCCCTTAGCAACAACATTAATGACACAATTATTTGCGAAAAATATTATTGTGTAGTTTAATGTAATATTTTTGTTACCAGTGTTCTAAAAATCCCCGCCTAGGTCTTGATTAATTCCCGCCTAGGAACTAGGCGACAGTGTTCTAAAAAGTGGCCTAGGCGGCGCTAGGCCCCCCCTGGGCGCCTCGCCTAGGCCCAATGCGGCGAAAAAAGTGCTCCAGAAAATTAGGCGGCGCCTAGGCGGCGAGGCGGGCTAGGCGAGCGAGGCGGGAAAGGCGGGACCTAGGCGGAGTTTTTTTTTTTTAATAACTACCCAAACCAGATCTATATTTATTTTTCTAATGATTTTACCATAATCATAATGTAAGTTGTAGCATATCAAATCACAACAAGAAGTGAATAAGATCAAGTCAAAATGGATAATTTTATTATAGTAATAATTTTTTGAACTTGTACCAACTTCAAATTATATAAATGATGATACATTTGTAATATTTAGTTTAATTCAATATAATTCTTAAATTTATGTTTAGTTTTTTAAGTTTTAATATTGAATTGAATTCTTGAAATTTTAAATTTTATTATTTAATAGCAATCTTGTGTTTATGAATAAAACTAATACGTTAAAGATATGTTAGCCATACTTAGCATGGTATTTGTCATTTTCTCTAAGTTCTCAATTTTGAAGATTACACAAATAAAAATAATTTCATAATTAATAATATCAAATGTCTCATTCAATAAACTTCACACTAATTTTTAAAAATAACATTTATTTAAATTTTTTAGAGAGAAGAAGTACGTATATATATATATGAAGATATTAGTAACACTAATTCTATAATTTAATTATTTCAAGCAATGGATATATATATATATATATATAGTTTGTTTTAATTCATTGAAGCAATTGTTTTCATTGAAGTATGATGATATAAGAATACTCTTAAAAATTCAATTTCAAACTCAAAATTAACATGAATTCATTTGTTTTATATCAATATGATTATGAATATTATAAATTACTTAAAAATACATTTATTAATTTTAAAAATTTTAAAAATTATGTGTTTGAACTTTGACATTGGCAATATGGCGTTTGAACTTTAAGCAAAGGCCTTTATTATCTTTATTATAGATTGTTTTGCTTTATATTATTGTTTTGTTTGGATAAATGTAAGATAAAATATTAAAATTGGCTTAAAATAAAAAATCCCGTCTAGGCCCCCTAGGCGCTAGCCCCCCCGGGCCGCCCGCCTGGCGCCTTTTAGAACATTGCTAGGCGATCCTCTGCCTAGATTTGGCTGGACGCCTAGGTAGAACCAGACCTCTACTTTGAAGCTCTACAATACTTTAAATGAATTTTTAAGTCTTAAAAGTTTTTTTTTTGATAATTTTCATGTAAAATTTTACAAAATTACATCTATTTTATACTTTGTACAGTATAACAAGCATGTATAATAGAAAAATAAATAAACGAGACCACATAAAAAAACGCCTTGTCCGCCTAGGAAAGCGCCTTGGCACCGCTTAGGAAAGCGCCTTGGCACCGCGTAGGCGCCCCCTTCGCCGCCTAGGTCCACCTAGCGACTTTTAGAACACTGTTTGTTACTAAATGTGTATTGGGGAAAATGAAAATTGTATTAAAGGGGAGCCTTGTCTTGGGTTCGCGGACTCTAAGGCAATGAAAGTTCCACTATAAGCCGGATAAGATTATCATATTTGGTGCATTCCACTACCTTTTTACATTTATAAAGTCTTCCCAGTTACCACCAGTTAACTATCACTTCTTTTTAAAGAACTTATCCAAAAAATAACAATAAAAGAAAACTTAGCACCCACTCTTTTACGTACACGTACTTGTCATAAAACTACAGTCTAATCATATTTATTCCTTTCCAATTTCCTGCATGAGGATAATCATACACTTAAATATCTCTTAACTTAAATCCCACATTCCTGTAAAACCACTTGACATTTTAACCGCATACAGTATATAAAATTATTTTACTACCTTATTGCATTCTTACTTTCCCAACTGGATTATTGATTTCTCAATGTATTGCTGCCAATATCTGTTACGAGGAAGATTTCCCTTAGGGTAGACCATAACAGAAGAAATAACCAAGTGGGGTAAAATTAGGAAATAAATAGTTCAGAAGGCATAGCTGGAGAATGAGAAAGTACACATGGGTATACGTTATGGGGCAATGATGAAAATTTAATAAAACAACATGAAATGCTTTGCAGATTTTCAACAGAGAGTATCATGGAAAAATAGACTATGATAAAGTTTATGTTGCATTTATAGTGGTAAAGGACAAGGGGGAAGTTTCCACAATTTGTTCAAATATTGGGCAAAGCAAGTTGACCTCAGGAAAAAAATTATAGATGGGGATGTGATTAAGCACAGAAGATTAGTATCCTTTCCCATGCCATGCTGATAAATAAGTAACACAACTCACCAATTCCATGCTTATCAAGAGCTTCCATGTGATGGTTTTGATCTCTTCTAGCAAGAATTCCTCCATGTATGTTAGGATGTAAAGTTTTTACACGACCATCAAGCTGTAAAAGAATAAAGAAAATCGTTTCTAATATAAGTTGTAGCCACTGCTCATAAAAGGTTACAGACCCGTCTGCAAAAATGATCAAGTTTGAGACAGCCAAAACATAGTACAACAACACCTCAAAGAAACATAATAACATAAGTTACATAGTATTACTGTCATTTTAATAAATTAAATTATAATCCCTTACATGCATTCAATGTGCTTAAAAGGCTCTGTGAAACTAATGGAGAAAACTAGAGGAACAAATTTATTGTCCGTTAGTTTTTTTTTTTTTTTGGTTCATTTTAATTGATATATCCATCATTTTTCAACTCCTCCTGTCTATATGAATGTACTGGATTCTCACTTTATCAAGGAAATGGAAAGAAGTACGAGGAGCCGTTATGTGCATGCAGTGTCAATGTATATTTTTTACATGTGCATGGCTATGCTTTTGTTGGCATTTTTTCCGTGTCTTATCCTATATTTTTTAAACTTTACTGCAAGCGTCAGTGTCACGTCCAATCTAGCTCTTTTGTATGTCAATGTATATAACTGTAGATATCCCAAAAGGAAAATTAACATATATATTTCTTTTGGATAAAAATCCCAACAAGTGTGCCGAAAAATTCCAATGTTAATTTCTCAATGGATAAAAATCATTCTAAAGGTAAGCAAATGCCACAAGTGTTCTGCATCAAAAGAGCCTCATAAAATATCCGAGGAATAGATTAAAGATAAACTTTAGACATGAAATGCTCTATAATATACAAAAGGATAGTGCCGACAGACTTTTTTTTTTTTTTTGGTGTTGTTTGGTGGTGGGTGGGGGGTGGGGAAGGAGCTTTCATTAAGTGCAAAAGCAAGCACAACTAATAATAAAGGAAAATGAAAAGAAATACCTATCAAAATATACATATATAAACACTAACACATACACACACAAACTATATTTCTTCACTACATGATGCTCCCATTTCTAATTTCATAAAGCGTGAAAGGAATTTCTTTTCTTGGGATTTTCATTTCTTCAGGAATAATTGATTTGGAAACTACTGAAATGGAAACTTTGCACATCTTGCTTGATTCGGTTCATTTATCCTCCCTCTGATAAGCGCAGCTGGACTTTAGATCCATCTGGTTCATTTTCTTGTAAGAGTTACTTCTCTTTTTTTACTCGGTCTATTGTTCCTAATCCATTTCCGTTGGCTTCGTTTATTTGGAAAGTTAAGGTCCCTTCCAAAGTCAAGGCTTTTGTGTGGTCTCTGATTTTACAAAGATTGAATACTAATGATCTCTATCAAAATCGTAGGCTTTACAAAGTTCTATTTTTGGACATTGGTTTTATGTGCAAGCAGAGTAATGAAACTCATGCTCATTTATTTTTGCATTGTCCTGTTGCTTAGGACTTGTGAAGCTATCTCTTTGGAGTGTTAGGAGAGGAGTGGGCGTGTCTTGGTTCAGCGACAAATATATTGCTAATTCATTTACGAGAATTTGGAAACAAGAGGGATGTCAAAATTTTATGTTAGTGTTTTTTTTTTGTTTTTTTTCCATTTTATAGGGAATTTGGAATGAGCGCGCGAGACTGTTTAGAGGAAGTTGTTCTTCTGTTAAGCAGTTGAATGACAAGATTATTTTATTGGCTTCCTCTATGGGGTATCTCAGTGATTGATTTGTGTAGAAGTCAGAGGGCTGCACTTTTCTAAGTGCTCTTTTTTATTTTTGTTTTTTAGTCCGTTGAGGGTGGATTTCTCCTTTTACTGTATCCTTTCTTTTCTATTAATAAACTTTTTTTTATCAAAATAAAAATAAAAATACACACAAACTCATGACTGATAAGAACCATTTCTTAGCTTGGTGCCCGAGGGGGGGGGGTCAAATGTAAAGTAATTTTAATAAAAAAAATACAAATATAAATATTTTTTAATAATTAACAACATAAAATTTATATAACAAAAATAATGATAATATATAAAACATGGACATTTTTCATCCTACATTACAACTTAAAAGAAATGTGATATTCGTTCTTTCATACAAATTAATTCTTTCGCTATTGATTCTAAAGAGAATTTTTTAGCTATTTCTCTCTCAATATTCACCATCAAATAATTTTTCAGCAATTTCTTTTACATGTTATTAGTTTTTACCAAAACAAACTTGGGGGGTCTAAAGAAAAAATTGACAAAATTTAAAAGGTCAAAAAAATAAAACTAAAAGGCTAGGGTAGATTGGGCCCCCCAGGCCTCTTAATAGCTCCGTCCCTGGTTTTTTTTTTTTTTTTTTTGGGGGGGGGGGGGTGGATGCATATTAAAGAGGGACCACCTTACCATTTCAGGAAAACTGGTAAGTTCTTCCACTTTAGTTACAGACACCCCAGCACTTTCCAATGCAGATGCAGTTCCTCCAGTTGAAACAATGGTGTATCTACAAATTAGAAAAGAGGTCATCACAAGCAATTTCATAATTCATAGGCATGTCTCTTAAAGAGATCATCAAAGAGATTTCATAGTCATCACAAAGGACATCATGCCCCTCAAGCTGCCTAGGAAAAAAGGCATATACATGTAGGGCAAGTAGCAAGCTAAGTGACATTTGTATCGATATTAACTGACTTAACAAATTTGTCAAACAAGCTTCACACGCCGTTAAAACTTCTTAATCCTTATTTATGCATTTTTAATTAGGTAAATATGACTATGCGAATTGCTCTTAGAATGATGTTCCCTTTTTCCCTTAGTTACGCAAACAACACTAAATTATAAATGGGTGATTAGTTTTCACTTTTGAGTTAATTAGCATATGCTGCTTGTCACAACCCTCTCAATCAAATTAGTAAATTACTATAATACATGTCGAAACCAGATTAAGTTTTTGGATTATATCAATGGGAAATACTCATCTGATTATGGTCTATTAACATGTATAAATAAGAACGCAATAAGTTATAATAATGTCTTTAATACCTTTGGTATTTACTACACATCCTTTAACTCTATAAGCAGAACACAAGGCTTCCTGGAAAAAATATCATCACACCATTGATCAAGGCCAGAAATCCGGAAACATTTACATCATTACACCATGTAAAATAGAGTGGCATCTTTCAAATACAAATCTGCCCAAGCACTAAGAAGATCTTAAAAGGGGATTTGGTTGGGATGGGGATGGAGAAGGAGAAGGGGATGCGGATGGGGGAATAATAGTAGACATCAATAGAAGTGAAAGTAAAGAATAGCTACATTAAGAATAAAAAGAGGGGAAATTTGCAATTCACCCTAATTCTTGAAGTCCATTGCCAAGCAAAGCCAGATCCCCCTTGTCTGAAAGCGAAATCAGAGCCTGCTTGCTGCCTGAAATTAAATAGTTCAAACCAGTAAGGCAAATGAACAAAAAAACCCAAAGTAGAAGCCCAAGGCGGACCACTTTACTACAAATGTAAAAGCTTAAGTGAGACCAGACAATGTATATCAAGCCAACACCCCCCTCATGTGCATACATGGAGAGACAAATTAAATGCATTTAGCATCATCAATATTCAATTAAGGGCAACATGCAACCAGAAGAGTTGAACGACTTTGCACAACTTACACACCCAGAGTTGAGGTCTCATACCATGCTAAGTACCAACTCATCTAAAACCTTATACAGATACCCCAACAATGTACCAATTTATATCAATCCAACAAAATCCACTTCTCTTATGACATGTTAATCGACTATTAGAATAAGCCCAATTAATCTGGTTGTTTCCCAAGGGCAAAACAAATTAGCTTTTGCAGCATGTAGAAGTTGTTCGCTGCACTAATCATTGATTGCAGTATATTTTTAATCCCTAAGACATCAGTAACACAAAGACAGTGGAAAGAAGATTAAAAAGTAATGGAAGAAGGAAAAAAGAGCACATTTGATCATTCCAATAAAATTCTTTTGCCCTACGAACTGATTGGACAACTACCATTAGGAATTTAAACTCTACAGCTACAATCATATTAGTTTCACAAAGTCATAAATGTTTCCGTAATATTTTATTACCATTGTTTAAGCTTTATATGTTTTTTGTAAGCATTTGCAAATTAAAAAGTTACTACATAATCGTTACAAATAAATTACCAGCAGCAGAAGACCCAGAGCCAGTGGGTACCGAAAGGGTCTCTGCAGCTTTCGCCATGGCCTTGATAGGAGAACAATTCAACCGAAACGACGCTGAAGACTGAAAACCCACACATGGAAATTAATTTCAACACTCAGAATATAGCTTATTTGTGAAAAAAGGTCAAATCTTTAGAGGAATTTATTACCGATTGGAAGCAAGAATTAGTCCTGCGAGAGTTATAGAGCTGAAAAATGGCGCAACGCGTGTTATTTTGAGCTGCGTGTTCAGGTTTCGCGACGGCGGTGAGGGTGGTGGCGGTAGAGGTGGAGACAAACCCCATGAGAAAGAGTGAGTTTGAGAGTGTGCGTGTTAGTTTTTAGCTTGGCGCTCCACTTAAATTGCAGCTGTACATAGTATAAAATGTACACTCTTTTTTTTCTTTTCTGTTTTTTTCTAGAAATTGAATTTCAATATAATTAAGATATTAAGAAAATAATTTAAAATAATTACTACTCCCTCCGTCCCAAATTAATTACTTTTTTAGGACTTTTTAAAGTCAAATTGACTATTTTTAAAATTAATAATTAAGCATATATAAATATATTTCTAAAATTATAAAAATTGAAATTAGTAATAAATTGTATATACTTTCTTTTGGATATAATATCTTCACCTATATGTTAGCAAAAATAGTAAAAAGATTAGTTTTAAAAATAGTCAATTTGACTTTAAAAAGTTTAAGAAATGCAATTAATTTGGGACGGAGTGATATATTTTATACAAAGACTACGAATTTAAGGAAAAAATTGTTTTTCTTAAATATATCTAAATAAATGTATTAGTTGTGACATGATACAAGTTGACATACCTAAAATATAAGTGAATTTTATGTCAATGGAGTCTGAAATTTTGAAATCTCACCCTAAAAATGAGAGAGTATAGTTTTTCATCTGCGATTAATAGGAAGCTAAGGTACAAATTTGATATTGCTCGAAAAAAAAATTGACTCAATATTAGGATAAATGAAATTCCACAAAACAAAGAAATGCTTGAGAACTTAAATGGTTGATGTCGAAAATTTTTCTATGTATTTTAAAAGATGTGAATTTAACACTATAAATTCACTAGCTGCTTAAATTAAACTTATCAATTGACCGTTTCCATTAAATTCATGTTTATAAGTTCTAAATTTGTGATTCATCATTCATGATGTCAATCCTATTAAGTCATAAATATTATATTAAACAGGTTAAACAGAAAGCAAAACAAAGATTATTGAAATTTACAAATGTGTGCCACGTCCAAAAATCCAATTCTTACATGTGGATGTTGAAATAAATCAATTTTTGAGAATAACAAAGGGTGAAAAGTCTTCAATTTGACTAGCTAAAAGTGAAACTACATTAGGAGGATTTTTCATCTCAATTGACTTTGAGAGTCAATACCCTACTCCCAATTCAGAAGTGGATCAAAGGAAAAATCAAGCAAGAGAGGATCAGGAAACAGAAGTTGCTACTGACATGGTTCAAGTTGTTGGGCTCTAGAGTGAAAAAGGACAATCCAACGATGTTGTTTCCACGCAAATGCAGGAGAAACACGACTCTAACAAGGGATGCACGAAAGTTTGGACTGTCTTTGACTTTGTGACTATGCTGGCTGCATCCACTGAGAGAGAACATGGGTAATTGTTTGAGTCTTTTATTTCGGATGTACTTCCTCTTTTCTGTTGGGGTGTCATTGGGACCAACAAGCTTCGGGGTTCTTGGATTTGGAGTCAGCATAATCACAGAGTCAAAGACAGTCCAAACTTTTGTTGTTTCCCTTGTCAAAGTTGTGTTTCTCCTGCATTTCCATGGAAACAACATCATTCAATTGTCCTTTTTCACTCTGGAACTCAACAACCTCAACCATGTCAGTAGCAACTTCTATTTCCTAATCCTCTCTTGCTTATTTTTTCTTTGATCCGCTTTTGAATTGGGAGTACTAGAAATATATGCCTGTTTTCCTCCTTTACGGAGTTGGTGTGTCAGTTGCAAATAAGGAGGAAGTTCTTTTGCCCAAGACTGGATCTGTTGTTGGTCGTGGAGGTGAATGAAGATCAAAGGTTGGTTGCGAATAAACAGAGCACCCATCTGTAGAATAGAATAGAATAGAGATCCATTTATGTTATATCTTGAAAAATATGTATATTCCAACATGACATGAAAAAGTTCAGTAGATGTTTATTTTGTGTGGCAAAGAATGCGACATATTTTAAGGAGACAAGTTAGATTTTATAGCAAGAGAGGAATGAGAATTTCTAATATAAATGTAGGGAAACATGTAAGAGAGTTAAGAACTATAATGAGAACTCAAGACATGCCAAGCTAGGTCATGAGAGTCTAGATCCATTATAGTATTTTGTGGATTGTTTGTAAATTGGTTGAGAAGAATGAAATTTTAGCTGTCATTTTAAGATTAAACCAAACAACTCAAAAAAACAAAAAAAAATAAAAAAATGTACCCACATTAGGTCCACTTAGATAGGTGAATAAACCGAGAATTCTTACAATCAACCTGAAGATCATTCGATGCTTTCCTCCTTGCAGTCCCTCGGTTTCTCACCATGTTGACAACATATGAGATTAATATCAGGTACCTCCTCAATATCAGCATCAGGCTACTCGAAATTGCCAAAGTATAATTACCACAAGAAAAAATAAACAAAATAAAACTGTTATAACGAAGTTGTGAAACCAATGCCATTATGAGACAGATATACCTCCCAAAGTTGTAGGAGACACCATAACAAATAATCATTGATCACAACCAAGCAAAAAAGCTTGCCTGCCCAGGAACCGCAAGTGAGGTACCTAGAACAAATCAAGTTGTCAGCACAGATCAAATTTTTCTAATTGATCTGAAAATACTGAGACAATCATTACTAGGATAAATTTTCATCCATAAATCTGTTAGTGGTTGCCAAAAATTCTACGCTAGCACAAGTAATCACCAAATACAACCCAATACCTTAACCCTAGAAGGTAACTAGTATTTAAAAGCATCGCTTCACTTGCAAATCACAATTCAAAAAGCTTAGGAAAAAGGACTTAGAGATGTGCTGGCTATATACGTGCTGGTTCTTTACGTGCAGCTTCAAGTTCGAAACAATAACCGTACCCATGGCTCAGCTTAACATAGATTACATACCTCAAACACAGATCAAAAGTTTTGGAACATTCTAATCTGCTGACTACTAATCAAAAGTTTTGGTACATGAAAATTGAAGCAGACAGAGTCTACAGATTTTGCAAAACTCAAAAGAGACAATAAAATCTTATTAATGGACAAGTTCCTATAACCACCTATGCAGAAGGAATACTCCTATCAGCGGTATGTATCAAATACTAAAAGGCATGAATTAATATTAAATACATGTCATAAGTATTCTATTAATATTAAATTAAGATTTCTTCTCTCTTCCCCTCTCTCACTCTCTCTATATATTTTACATACATGCGCACAAAGACAGATTACACCCATCCACACTGACAAACATAAATGCCAACCATTCACGAATACACAGGCACGCACGCACACCCCAACTATTTTACTAAAGCTGAAGTAAACAAGAACTCGATCAATACCAACCTAAAGCCTTGCCAAGTCTTAACCCTAAATCGAACTTAGTCAAACTACATAAGTTCGGAATCTACTTCCAATGTAGACTAATCAAACCCAACATGATTAGTTGAGCTCAATCAAACTACTAATCAAGCTGTGACACTTGATCAAACCTTACCGATTTAACAAAAAAAAAAAAGTTCAGTGAAAAAGAACAAAAAAATTCTAGAGATGCCCTAAATAAGATGATGAAAAGACTAGAGTAAGTAGAAGGCTGAGTAGAACCTTTATATCCATCAAGATGAGTCCCTTCATGTTTCACGTTTCATTATTATTATGCTTATTTCAAATTTAGCGGGTGCTGTTGTGATTCATTGATTTTTCATTGTTTTTGCAGATATTTACCAAGGGTAATAGAGTGTCAACTTGTACGAAATTGCAAGTGTTTAATTAGATGAGCCAGATATAGAAGTCACAATATTTCCGTACAAAGATGATGAAGATAGAAGTATGTTGATGAAGTTTACTAATTTGATTGGGCCTTTATGAAAAATTTCCCTTTAGCTTTTAGGGGGAGAGGGATAAGAACCCCACCTTCTGGCTTTATGGGTGTAAGAGAATCTATTGTATTGTATGTGTAGGTTTCTAGAATAATGCATGCAGTATATGTTACTTATCACCGAGCATAATTATAAATATGTTAAATCTTAAAATATTTGACATGTCCACCTCAATTTTTTCACAATTAGGTAATATCATTGCATAGATATTTGTATGTGTACCAGTGGTTCACAGTTTGGCCACAATATCCATCAAGCACACGATTGCTTTTTCTTCCATAATTTGACAAGAAAAAACAAACATATAGTTTTCATGGGTATACCGTGATAGTCGTTCCAAAAGATTCTGATTGGAACATCTCAGAGCACGGTCATACACAATCTCAGTCCTTTTGGCAACATCATGCCAACTATACAGTTTTTTCATCTGTAGAAAATATGAGCAGGTAAACAAAGAAAAGATATATTGTGAAAGGATCAGATATATAAAGGAGAACTCACTCACGCGAAGGTGCATGTCTTGTGGATCAATCTGGGGAAGTATATGGATAGCATTTGCAATTGCTTGCACCATATCATCAGGATCTGGCTCTGCAAGGACAATCATATCGTCTGGTAGAACCTAATGAAACAAATAGAAGTAAAATATAAAAAAGCCAAATTATATTCCAGAACTTCTGTTATGCAAGTAAAACTTCTCATATTTAATGTGCAAATGGTAAAAATAACCGAGTACAGAGACATTATATCCCAATGCATACCTCTGGGACACCTCCAACACGTGTACTGACTGTCAGTAATCCACAACTAGCAGCCTCCAGAATGGCAATGCAAAAAGCTTCTGTTAAAGAACTGCCAAAATTAATAAAAGATTTAAGTGTTATCCTGGGAAAACAAAAGCCTCCTAAAGTCACGGTACATTGAACCGAAATAATTTTTCTGAAATCAAAGAAGAGTTTATTTATAGAGAAGAAAGAGCATGTATGTTAGAAGCTGGCCTCCTAAGATGAAAAAAGAAAGGAACTAAATAAAGTATCAACCCGCTCCCTTCAAAAAAAGGAATCTACTGATCTTTAAATTTATTCTTTAACCATCCAGACACCTAACAAACAGCAAAGATCATACATCTCCAAAATTTTTGGAATCCTTCCTATTGCCTAAACATTTAAATTTAATTAATTCACCAAATATGAAGGGAAAACCCGAGTCTACTCAAAAAAAGACCTAGAAAAGAAAAATTAAGGGGTTCCAAGCAATCAGTCACAAAAGAATTGATGAGTTGAGATTCGCTGGTGTTTACTCTCTGGTCCACTAATTTGGCCTCTTATATTTGAAAACAAAGTTCATTGACAAACCTCAGCCTTTGATTGGTCTTTGGCTCTTAATTGGCTAAAAACACAAATGACTTACTAAAAGTGTGTAGACTTCCTAGGACATTATCCCCTGACATTTGTTTATGTATATTCCTAGGATGTAGACTCATTCTCACCAATTCTTTCATTGCTCTATAATGTGGAGACTTTCAAATACAAATTATTCTCACCAATTCTTTCATTGCTCTATAATGTGGAGACTTTCAAATACAAATTATGGTTGGCTTGCTTTTGGGGATAGTTTTGGTTGTGTGGGGCATATTGAATAACAAACCTTTATCGCACAAATACGATTCACTAATTCTCCCCAAGTAGTTAAGACAAAGCATTTTTTAAGATTATAGTTAAACCTTCCGATGTATTCTAGCTTGCATGCCAAGAGTAATTCTATTTTACGCAGTTATTTTTTTTTTTTTTATCATTAGTTAATGATCATTAGTTTATAAGAGAAGATACAATTGCCACTTGCTGAATTAGTGAATTCATTTTTCCACTTTATTTGTTATATATATGCAATAAAAAATTCAAAATTCAAACTGAGAAAGGAAATGAAATCTAAGAAAGTATAAGAGATTTATCAAAAGTACATTATCTACATTTTAACATCATATTTGATATCCAAAATTCTAAAGTAGTATAATATAATTAGAATAGTGTTTTATATTTTATACTTTTTATATAGTATTAATTTTCCTTTCCTTCTCCTCATGTATTCCAAGTTAGCCTATGTATTTATAAGGTTTAATTGATGTTTTAGTTATTGTACTAAAGGTCGATTTTGGTTACTGAATTTTTTTTTGTTACAAAGACATTACTATACTAAAAAAAAAAGTTACAAACTACTTAACATTCCGTCCAAAGAATTGATGGAAGTGTTGAATAGACTAATGTTTAACAACTGTCATGTGGAGTACTAGAATATGTGGCAGGTGGGTCTTTGTTATGTAGAGGGTTAGTTGATATTTTAGTTACTATACTAGGGGTCGATTTTCATTTTGGTTACTGAATCTTTTTTTGTTACAAAAACGTTACTGTACTCGAAAAAATGTTACAAACTAGTCATTACCTAACATTACTTAATTGGCATTTGAGTTAGTTATTGATGATGTGGCACATGACATTGCTACAAAAATCAAAAAAGGAAGAAAAAAAAATTAGAGAAGGGAAAATAAATCAGGGCACGATTTTGCTGCGATTCATTTTGGCCACGAATATTTGGTTCGTTTCTTCTTCGCTGGCAAACACGATATTACATATGGCAAAATGTGCCACGTCACCAATAACTAACTCACACATCAACTTTTTTTCTCATGTGATATGCACGGTTCAGCACTCCCGTCAATTTTTTGGACGAAATGTCAAGTAATAATTAGTTTGTAACATTTTTTGAGCATAATAATGACTTTGAAATAAAAAAAATATTTAGTAACCAAAATAAAAATCGATTCCTAATACAGTAACCAAAACATCAATTAACCCTCCACGTAACTGGGTTCCACCTGCCACATATTCAAGTACCCCACATAACAACTGTTAAACGTTAATCTATTCAGCACTTCCATCAATTTTTTGGATGGAATGTTAAGTAATGACTAGTTTGTAATATTTTTTTGAGTATAATGTCTTTGCAACAAAAAAAATATTCAGTAACTAAAATAAAAATCGACCCCTAGTACAGTAACCAAAACATCAATTAACTCGTATTTATAAACATGCTATCTAAATTGACATGTTCAATCCGCTAAAAAACAACTGGAGAGTAACATATTGATGATATGTCAACTTATTCACTAATTCGTACATATATATATATATATATATATATATATATATATAAGGGAAAAACTTAACCCTAGAGGGTAAATCTACGTCGTTTTACTAAGATTTTACTAAGTAACCTTAGTCAAGCTTGACTAAGGCATGCCTTAGATTACTTTTTTCCATATATATATATATATAGAGTACCATTTTGAGATATTATACATAATAATGGATACACTCATTAAGTATTCCTCGATATACCCTTCAACAACAAAAAAACTGAAACCAATTTCACCATATAAATAAATATTACCAGAACTGACTTTGCTGGTGTCTATATTCAATCTGACCATCCAGCAACCCGCTTTGTCAAAATTACACTTATAAATTCAAATTAAAACGAAGCCAACCAGGAAAATTGGAGATTTCCACCAATTCAATCTCTTATGCGTGATACTCAGTAGGGCAGAGAATCCAGTATTATGAAAACCCTTCTGGGTATAAGCAGTCCATGCTTGGAAGACCTTTTAAAACACTGGGCAGAAGGATTCGTCTTAGAGAGAACATGACCCGATTCCCTAAAAGGCATTTTCCTGTAATTTAAGGATTTTGATGTTGTTACTAGTACATCCATAAATCAAAAGTAGATTAAGTTATATAATGACACATAAGACTCCCTCATTATTTGTATGCATAATACAAACTAAAATATATTTATTAAGGCATATGTTTTTGTGGAAGCTCTTACAACAGTTACTGTGAATGTCACAAATTTATTGCACTTTCTTTTTTATGCGGGAACAAACTATGCAATGGAATCCACAAAGTAATTTAGAACCCCTCATTTGACAAATTGATAAGCCCAAATCAAACTATGTGCAACACTATCTTGTATTTGCAAATAATAAGTATTTAATTTCTAATTTTAATCACTAGGTGAAAAGAATTATCAGGATTCAAGCATGAAGGCTTACAACCATCGAAGAAAACTAGTAAGAGTTACTTGAGTAAGTAATGGCAGGTCCTGTTTTTTATAGTTAACAAAAGAAAAGTCACCTCTTACTGCTATAAATTTTAATTTCAGAAAAGAACTGAAAGAAACACAAGGAAAGAAAAGAAACAAATGAATAAGAAGATGAGTGATATAGAAATCCATGTACCTGTTTAAGAATATAAGGCCAGATATCAAGACTGACTGTACTTTAGCATGACATATCAACTCGGTCTTGAAGAGAGCTTTTCCCTCATCTCTTCCAACCGAACTCTTTTAGGCCCATCTCCTCCAACAATGAAACGAACCTGAACACATCTTGCTAGATGAGATCATTGAATTCAAAATGGAAAGACACATTCAAGCTAGGTATCTAATACGTAAAAGATATTCTTTCTTTTTTTATAAACATTTACAAACGTGATATATGATGATTTTTCACATATGCCGGTAGATGAGCAAAAGCTTAACCAATTATGACAGAGTTCATCGTAAGATTGTCGAATCAATACTAAATACACACTAATTTTTGAAAGTACTCACAGTTGGAAACAAGCGGCATACTTCAGGAATAACTTCAACAAGCAGGTCTGCACCCTTCCGATAAACCAATCTACTTATCACAACTATAATAATCTCATTACTATCTAGTCGCTCTGGAGCAGGCTTGAACATAGCTGTGTCCACAGCATTTGGAATAACAAAAACCTTTTCTGGTGGTAATCCTGATCTAAGAACAGTATTTTCCTTGCTTGTATGGGAAACACAAATTGCCTGAGTCACATCTGCTAGAGTAAATTGCAGAACCTTGTTCATGTGAACGCTCCCCACATCAGCAAAACCATAGAGTGAATGGTCAGTAAATACAACTTTGTATCCCATAGTGCGTGCATGCATCAGAGCTTCATTACAGAGCGTCGAGAAGGCTTGATGTCCATGCACTAATGATATTCTTTCCCTAATGAGAATTGTCCTTATGATGAGAAGTGTCCCGTGAACGGTGGGAAATGTATTCTGCATAAGAAATGGTACCCAAGGAACATAATAAACTTTCAGGCCACCCGTCATATACCTCACACCAGAACGATTTCCATAAGCATGAGTCATAACCACAACCTGAAAATTTATAAAATAAGTTGGTTTGATAGCTAAACACAAGTACAATGCACACTTATCTATGCACCTACTAGAAAAGATAATGGACTTCTAATATTCATCTGAATCCAATGAATAAGAAGAAATACATTTCACGGTTAACAAAGCAATTACAAACATGGAAAACCAAAACAAAATGAGAAACTTAAACGTCCCTTTGTCTTCCATTTCAGCTTCAAAAGAAATACAAAATAAAAAGGGGGTTATGTATATAGGTGGAGAAAAAAAATTCAAAGCTTTTTGTATTGAGAATACTTACTTTTCAAATAAATCCATGCAAGGGAAAGTTCTATAGGTAAATAAAAGGGAAGGGGGGGTGGAGGTGGAAAATGACATTTATTTCGTGTATACAAATATTACACTGAGAAAGAACTCCTTTTGATTTTCTAATCAACAAGTTCAAGCCAGAAACTGAACACATTGACTAACCTTGTGGCCAAGTGTAAGCAAGCATTGCAATAGATAATAAATGTGATTCTCCACGCCACCAAAGTTGGGATAGTAAAAGTCAGACACCATCAGAATTCTCTGTCTAACCTGGTGACTCATAGTATGTGATATTCAATACCTGAAGCAAGATAAGCGTTTGAGATAAAAGTGTTCCAAGCCATAAGACGAAGGAACTAAACTAGAATAATGACATAGACGACTTGAGAGATCACTTAACAGAGTTAGTCAAAATGATTAACCAGATGAGTAATAGCACCAGGGCACCACTATGTCCAAAAAATGGAGGCACTAAAAAGAGCTCTTGATAAAGGCACCAATGCAGTTTTAGATAATAATGGACTACATGGGTTCATCATGACTACAAATAACATCAAAGTCTAAGATAAACCAGGTCAATTACTGGTACGAAGAAAAGAAGCAAAACTGCCCAAGAATTTAATGTCAGATTCAGATCAATAAAGGGGGAATCAAATTTTATCTATTAATCTCAGATGTAAAACATATATTTAATGTTTCTTGCAAAAGCATGATATTTTTAAAAAAAAAATAATAATTCAAGTGTCACAAAATATCATTGGTGGACATTCTCTACTAGCAATCGGTTACTTGACATTTCCATCATTAAAGGCCACTTTTGATAATTTTCTGTCATTTTTGTTTTCTCTTGTGTCTCCTTTTGAATTTCAGAAAATAATGAAGATAAATTTTACATAACAGACCAGCAACACTGGTCAACTACAAGCTGAGTGGAACACCAAAAAACTTTTATCATGTGCCTCAAAACATCCACGAATATGAGTCTTAACATACTAAAAGCACCAGGGATAACAAGTGCCAACCAAGTGTACTATTAAAAGAAATGTATATGTATATTGTCTAACAGGCTTCATACAAGAATCTTACACTACTCCAATTTGAGGGGAACAAAGTAACAGCTAGAAAGAGTGACATAGAATAAGCATCGTGTGCCAGCAGATGGTTCACATTTTCCCATCAATGTTTATTCGGCTGCAGAGCTATTTCTGCACTCAGCCCACTTCAGTCCTATCCAAGTCAATTTAGTTCTCTTGACAGCGAAACTTAGACTACTAAGTACCTCTCCCAGCATAATGCTACATACAACCATAGATTACACAACTTGTTTGCCTTTAGGATGTCCCAATCTGCATACATAGGGTATGTGATACTGTCATGGAACCACAGGTTTACCCTCCCAAGCCTCTCTTGCTTCTAACAGATCTGGACAATATCGCTTTGCCAGAGTTTCAACCTGTTCAGCAAAAGAGTTGTTCCCATGTATGCCTATGTGAAGTACCATTTGGTCCCAACGCTTGTGCATACATACATCTCCAGACCTGTGGTCAAGAAGACTATCCCAATTCACATCCTCTATGCAGCATGCATCCAAGTTAAAAAGTGCATCAAGCAGGCGATAATCATCAGAATCAGCCCATGTACCATCAGCTACCATAGAAGAAGTCAACTGCTTGTACCATTTCATACAGCACATTGCATTGCTTCTAGCGGACAATTTGTCACTAATTGAACCCCAACAAATATTATCTCGCAACATCCCATGCTTGGATCTCTTATCTTCAAAAGCCTTCATTCGCAGATCCATATTCACTAAATCAAACAAGTTCTGGTATTCTTCTTGGGACCAATGTCCTTTCTTCCGGTTAGTAAGTTTTATTCTGCGCCATGTATCCTTCACGTGAATTCTATGTTTACCAAGTTCTTCAGCCAATGCCTTCCAATTGTTCCCATGCTTTTCCTGGAATTTCTGGACAAGGTCATACTCTTCTTCAGTCCATTCAAGCCTCTCATCCCTCTCAAACAAAATATGAGCACGGTAATATATAGCAGTATAAGGCCTATATGGTAAGGCAGCCCCTATATCTTTCCAACAGTTCTTTAGTTCAGGGTGAGATTTACAGTGCAAAACCATTTTCAAGCCTTCTTCACCCAAGCAATGTGCCTCTATATAATTTAAAACAGCCTCTTTCACAATCTCATCTTCTTCTCGTGAAAATCTCTTACCTCGGAGTAGGTCTTCTTCCTGATCTTTTTTCTTTCCAGTACTTCTGTGATCAGAAGAAGGGAAAGCCTCTATATGACTAGAAAACCTAACTTTTTTTAATTTTCCTTTTGGTTTTGGATTTTCAGAATCATACTCAACTGTCTTGGTCTTCTCCCTTTTGCTTATTTTTCCATTTGTGGCTTCAGTATTAAATGAGCATGAGCTGCATGACCATCCTTATCTTTTATCTTCTCGGCCTTCCTTTTCTTTTTTAAAACCATATCCCTACCGTCCTTATGACAGTCCTTCCCAGTATTTTCAAACTCTTTTCCATCTTTTGTTTTCTTCTTTCCTTTTAAATACTTATCCTCGGTTTCCCTCATCCTTTTCTTATTCTTCTTCCTTCTATCCCCTTCTTTCATGTTCTCAGTTTCAGTTATATCCTCTTTCTCAATGCTTTTTCCCCCTTACCAAACTCATTATTTCCCATTTTGTTGCTCTCGACATTTTTTGCGGAAAAAAGTAGATTGCTTCCATCCTCCATTTCCTGCTCCTCGTTGCTTTTCTCCTTGTCTTTTCTTTGTTCCAACTCACTAGCTTGCTCTTTGTCCACACCATCATTTGTCTGAAAGCTTCTCTTCTCCTTTATTTCAGTTTGAGTATTCTCATCAAAGGATCTTTATCTGCATTAGGCTTTAGTTTTCTCTTCTTTGTGTTTTCCTTCTTTGGATCTTTATCTGTTTGATCTTCATATCGTGAGACATTGACTATAATATCTCAACCAACCTCATGTTTCTTCTTTTTTTTAATTTTCTTATCTTCTTTGCTCAAACTGAAAGTACTTGCCTCTGCAGATGGTGCTGCATCTGAGCAGTAAGTGACCTCTTCACCAAATTTTAATATTCTCTTGCTCCTCTTCTTCTGAACTTTCTCATGTTGATTATCAGCACCCAAGTTTACATAGCCCTCATGATATACAGTTTCATCACCTCCATCATCAAGTTTAATATCACACCCAACCAAGTGATTTTTCTTACTCTTCTTTTTCTTATCTTCTCTAGATTTCAAGTTATTCTCCACTGTTGCAGTTTCTATCACTGTACAATCTTAAGCCCAGCCTCCTCTTCCACTTGCATACTCATGTTCACTTGATATCTCTGTCAGGCTTCTTCACTTGTTATTTCTGCCAAAAAAACAATATACAGATGGGTCAGAAAACAAATGGTTGTAGAAGCCCACTCAGAGAATCAACGTGAACATCCATATGGAAATACTATAAAAATTCATCCTCAAATCAATGTTTACACTTGTAGGCAAAAACTCTACACTTACACTTGTAGGCAAAAACTTAACTCCTCCATCTCCTTGAAACTAATCCATCTAAATTTTTTGATTCTGTCTTTCTCGCATTTTTCAGCCAGCCCTTATTATTTGACAGAGGCAGACTTTTAGGCAGACTTTTTTTCTTCAATAACAGACTAGAGACCAACAATCACATCACTGAATATATATATATAAGCCTATCACAAAGTTACTTTAAGATGAAATTTTTTTGGGGTGTAGATGGATTACAAACGCCACTAATTTGAAAGATTTTATCTGCAGTATAATACAGAATTATCCATATCAATGTGACATTGTATATTATAAGAGTATAGCAGATTTAGTTCCTACAATCTATAATTTTCAGTCAAGGGTAGTTAAAATTTCAAGCACGCCAATTTTCTAGAAGTATAAATTTGCTAAAGGGCATCAGGCAAGGTATTAACCATAACAATAGCACTCTCTCTGTCCCAACTAAGATGTCCTCATTTGAAGTCTATTAGGAAATCGAAAGAAAGAGGCAAAAGCAAAAGCAAAAGAATACAACCTCCATTCCACAAAAAGAGATCCATTTGAGTTTGATCATAATTAATAGTTAATTTGCAAAATCCTAAAATTCAAATTGTAATACAATTTACTTCAATTTTCAGAAAAACAACTTTGAACTTAGTAATATTAACTATTGCATTAATCAAAATCTAATGAATTCATAGATTTTAGGATTTTGCAATTCGCATACTGAATAGGAAAAAAATCAAATGGAATCTTTTTGTAGGGCGGAAGGAGTATTATAAAAGGCATAGTTAAGTTGGAAGACAGACCTCTCAGTAACACTGATCTGATTCCAAGTGTGATAAACTATTGAAAAGATTATTCTATTGTTTGAAAAATCATTTCCATATTCTTTTTCCCTTTCCCCTGCTCTTTTCTAGTTCTAAACAATGACTGGCGGAAATAAAATCCGAAATTTTATGAACACTAAATTTTAGAAATTTATTTTATTGTTTCAAATTTTATGTCTAGTAGGTTACCTGCACATCAGATATAAAATCTCCCAAAAAATATTCTATGAACAATAAATTTTTAAAATTATAGAATCTGAAACATCCTTACCTGCAACAGAACAAGATTGTGGATTATATTCGTGAAATAGCTTAAAGGCCCAACTTTTATGCATAGGTTAAATTAGAGAAGCTGGATTCTACCGTAAACAGACATCATCATATTGCAAAAACTTGATGAAAAAACAAATATAAGGGTATAATCATCGATCTAAAAGCAATATATCCAACAAACGGATATGCAATTAGCATATTAGGGCAAAATAAAATTCAAACTTACAGATGAAACTATGAGCCAGACTGATGTTTTTCCTCAGTTGTCCGAATAATTCAGCCCATCAGGGGGAACGATCGGGGACAGATGTCACCGGACTGTTCCAGAGTCTAGACGATTGGTAACAAAATGGGGAAAACGACAACGTACTAGTACTCGGTATTTACCGTACACAAATTAAGGGCCTGTTGAGCATCGACGTATTTTAAAATGATTTTAACTTAAAATTTAAGTTGATTTATAAGTCATTTTAAATTATAACTTATAAATAAAAATATTCGGCACGAAATTGATTTATAAGTCAAAAATTAAGTTAAAACAAGTTGTAAAAGTGTTCAGTTGATAATGATTTATAAATTAAAATAAAATATAAAAATTATTAAAAAAAATATTAATAAAAAGATACATTGATTCAATATCATATCATAAGAATCACTGTTTTTTCACTAAATAAAACACTAAACAAATAAATATATTATATTGTATTATAAATATAATATAATATAAAATAAATATAATACATATTCATATTAATCATATATTATATTATATATGCATATATTTTATTATGTGTTATAATATTGTATATTTAATATTATATTATAATATTATATATATATATATATTATAATATAATATAAATAAATATAAAACATACTAATATATATTTATATATATATATATTATATAATATATTATATTATATTGTATCAATTATATTTATTTATTTATATAGGTGACGACATTTTTGTCTTAACATTTTTTATTACATATTTGTTTACATTAGAGAAGAAATAGATATTAGGTTGGAAGGATAGAGATGTAATTTAGTAAAATAGAAGAGAGATAAAATGAACATTATATTTGATCAAACCAACTTATTAGTAATGACTAATAAGTCATTTTTAAATAAGTATCAAATTGTTGCTTATTTATTTTGACTTATAAGTTAAAAAATAAGTTATTACTAAACAAAGTAATAAATGACTTATAAAACTAATTTATAAGTCAATACCGAACATGGCCAAATGTTAGAGCCAACTGGAAATGCGTAGATATATTAGTTAGATACTGGGATCTTGTTGTGATCAAAATGTAAGAAATTGCAATTTTTGTTGTTAGTAAAAACTCTCTTCGTTTTAAAAAATTACAATTTGACTTTTGAGATCAATCGACGATATATTTATTTAATTTTAAGTGATATAATTATTATAATTATATAATATATAACAAAAATTATTAATCACAAAATTTATTTTATTCTAAATTTTTATGAATCGTACCAATTTTGAAATTTAATATGCCGTCGTTTAACTTCAAAAGTTAAATTATATCTCTAATTTGAAACGAGAGAGTATATTAATAAAAATTATTTATGTATTTTTATTTATTAACATAGTGTATAATGGTCTATTTGATTATAATCAAAATCGTAATATTTTTTGATAATATGCAGCATGACTTTTAAGCAATCAAGCATTTTATCGAGCATTATTATATGTTGCGACAATATATTATTAATTCTTGTTGTAAATATAATAATATACTCCCTCTGTCTCAAATTAATTGTTCAGTTTTGATTTTTTTTTAAGTCAAATTAACTATTTTTAGAATTAATAATTAAGCATATATAAATATATTTCTAAAATTATAAAAATTGGGGTTAATAATAAATTGTATATATATTTTTTTGTTATAATCTCTTCACCTATATTTTAGCAAAAATAGTAAAAAAATTAGTTTTAAAAATGGTCAATTTAACTTTAAAAAATCAAAACTGAGCAATTAATTTGGGACGGAGGAAGTACCATGTAAAAATGAGTTCACTATCATTGTGTATATGAAGTACGAAATTTGTACGAACTGAAAATTAAGAATTGAAAATTTTAACAGGTGAGATACAAAAATTTAAAACTTTAAATAACTAAATTCTAAGCATTGAGATGTTTGTTAACTACATGCATATATGAATGAAAATTAATATTATTAAGTAAAGAAAAAGAAGGAAAATTTAAAAGAAAATATATGATTACAAAATCTCAACAAATGAGATAAAGAAACAATATATAAGTACGTGCATATACATATATATATATATATATATATATATATATATATATATCCTAATATTTTGATTTGTAATTTTAATTGTTTTTAATTTAAGTTTTAATAAAAGCTTAACTTATTAAACGATATACTTTATCAAATGAACTTAATTAATTACTCAAATCAGCAATAAAAGAAAAAGTCTAATAATTTTGCGTGAATTAATAAATAAATATCTACCGTACTGTCTGTACATGATACTTGAGACACCTTATAAAATATCATCTTGTAAACTTTTTTTATCATATTTAATTTTATTGTTGAAATTAACAATTAATAACATTCTCTCTCTTATAGTTTGACTCTATTTATTTTTACTAGTATTATTTTATGGAAGCAATTCTCACTCCTCAGTCTTCACCGCCACCATATGAATTGAAAGATATTTTATTTGTTATAAAATTAAGATATATTTTTTTATTTGACCTAAGACTAAAATTAAAGATAAATTTTTATTTTTAAATTATAAATTAATATAAAGTTACTAATATGTCATTAATTTTATGTATTTTTAATTAATTGAATACTATAATGGCATATGTGATTATGTTCTAACAAATCTGAAGGATATTTATTATTTAAAAATATATTTTTAATTTTAAAATGAAGTGCGACGGTTTCCCTCATTACTACCCTTTAAGATTTCGGAAGATATAAACAAACAAAAAAAGAGAGAATATATTAGAGCTAGAGATGACTCAAACGGGATTCCCTCGGTGGCCAAGAAACACCTCAATCGCCACCGCCTGCGGTGGTGATATTGGCGGCTCCATCACCAAGTCATCGTTGTTGTCCACTACCAAAGCTGATCATCGTCAGAATGGATCAAGTACATCTGGATGCTACTGGAACAGCTTATCAAAACTAGTGATGAAGCTGATCAAGAAACAGAGGCGCCGGTTGGTACGCATGGCGAGTCGACGATCTTCTTCTGAGGTTGAATGCAGGTACTATGATCCATTGACCTATGCCTTGAACTTTGATTCGAGCTTGGTGAATGAAGAAGAGTATTGCAGATTTTATGCTAGGTTTGTAGCAACCACTCCAACAACTTCTTCTCCAACTCCAAGTGTACTCTAATTGCATGTGGCCATGCACTTATCCCTGTTTGTGAATTTTGTTTTAGGGAAAAGGGAAGGAACGAAAAGAGAAAGTTCTTCTTTCCAAATTTTTCCTTCTCGTTTCTTCCCTTTCTTTCGAAACAAAACTCACAAACACAGTCGCAATGCTTGTGAGTTTTGTTTCGAAGAAACGGAGAAAGAAAGTTCTTTCTTTCTGTTTCCATCTTTTTCTTTTTTTCAAAATAAAATTCACAAACAAGGATTAATTCCCACTAGAGGAATTAATAAAATATTTTTTGTGTGTATCTTGAGACATTTGAGATCTCTTTGGCTCAGGTTTGTATCCTTCATATTCTCTGTGGACACATGTTGACATTTTTTTTTAAAAAAAAAGGCTATTTGATTTGTGATTTGGTATGAGCAGGTTCAATACTACAACGTTAAGAAAAGTCTATACATGGTTAGACTCTCTTTCTAATTTCTCCAAGACTCCAACACCTTAAACTTTAGTTAATTCAATATTAACTGGGAGTCTGTGAGAATAAATATCACCTAAAACTCCTATCTTACCCACCACGTACAAGCTTGAATCAAAATTTAATTTATTGTTTTAAGAGTATAAACTCGGATCATCTTAAACCACCGTAAATTAACTTAAAAGATCAGCACTTGTTGATATTATTGATACCATACATGTCCCGATGTGAGACTACATGTTCCGATGTGAGACTGAGATATCACAAATTTAATTTTAGTTAATCATCATATTTCCACATTATGATATATTGAGAAGCCATCGGAGAAAATTACCATTCCCAATGGATGAAATTATATCGAATATTAAAAAAAAAAAAAAATCTCCACTCCATTCATCAATATTAATTTCGGCTTAAAAAAGAATAATTCTCTTAATTAGGTTTAAAGAGTAAATATGAAACAAAATATACCCGTGATATTTATTAATTTTATAAATGGGAGTATTTTTGTAAAACCGATGAATTATATGAATTTATTTGGTAATGAGTTTAACTATAACCAAGGGAGTTGATATTTGCACCGAGGGATGGAGCTCAACGGGTGGTGCATTATATATATGACTGGTTCAGTGTTAAGGGGCGGAGGTAGGATTGGTCCAAACAAATTCAATTTATATATACTTCCTCCTTTTAAACTCAGTGACATTGTTCCGCAATATATAAGTGGGTTGGTAGCCAGTTGCAACCATATCTAAATATAAACTAATTATTTTGCACCAAATTAAATACTACTAGATTGGAGGTGCATAAAAAATTGTTAAGTGTCTATAGTTTCAGCATAGCAATTACTCTGTGTCATGTAAAAATTGGTTTAGTTTAAATTTTGATGTCAAATTCATCAATTTTAGAATCAAAGTTTATTCGTTTTTCTTTTATAAATAGATTATAACCATAAGAAACTATGTTTAATTTATTACAACATCCAATTTTTAGAAGTTCAAAAAATCAATAAATTTATCTAATTACCAATTTTAAAATTGGTCAATTTAACCAGAAAAATCAAACTAAACTAGTATTTACAGGACAGAGGGAGAACTATTGAAGTACGGTTTGAGATTAAACAATCTCTCAAATACTCTCTCCATCAATCTCTCAAATACTATCTCCATCACTTTTTAAATGTCGTTTTAGAAAAGTGTTTTTGTCTCTTAATATTTGTTATTTGAAAATTTTAATTAAGTATTAATTGTTTAGTTTTCAATATTACCTCAAATATTAAATATACTCACTATTTTCTATCCAATAAATAACAACCTCTTTTTCTAATACAAGGACAATATTGATATTTAAAGTTATTTTTAACTAAGAAATATAATATTAATTGTTTTTCTTAATATGTGTATCCACTTTTAAAAAGACAAATAATAAGGGACGGAAGGAGTTAGGGGTGTTCAACCGGTAAAAATCGGCCCGGACCGGACCGGTACCGTACTGAACCAGTACCGAAAAAAAGCAAAACTCTGTACCGAAACCGGTACCGGTTGAACCCGTTCGGTACCGATTTTTACCGGTTATACCGATTATTATTATTATTACTTTATTATTATTATTATTTTTATTAGTATTATTTTTATTAATAATAATTTAAAAATAATAAAAAAATAGAGAACCGGTATATACTGAACCCCAAATTCATGAACCGGTACCGAAACCGATTGAACCGATATACCGAACCGGTACCGAACCGACCGTTTTTGTACCGAACTGGTCGGTTCGGACCGATCCGAAATACCGAAAAAATCGGTTGGACCGAAAAATATGACCCCCCCTAGAAGGAGTACTTGGCATGCTTAAATTTGCACGAAATTAACCAAACAATCCCTTATAGTTTGAATTTCGAATTGCCTAGCATTTCACCAATTAATAACTCAAGATTCCATACTTTTATTAAATGAGAGAAATTCACCGGGACTAAAATATATTTTACTATATATTAAAATGAGAGACAAACCCGATCAAGCCCTCTCCTACCACACAAAAATAAATAAATAAATAAATAAAAGATTTTTCTTTTTTATCACTGGCATCCAGACAATTCCCTACCCTGTTCATTGAATTTGCTTCATTACATTACTTTATAAGCTCACCAAAAGAACCAAGTAACATTGATTAGTTTTTATTAGTAACTTAATTTTTCACTTCCGCCATATCAAGAACCTGAAACTATAAACCATACGAGAATCCTGTGCATGCCCCTGATAATTCCTAATACCCTGCTGCACAGCTGCGGCCTGCGAAGAATAAAACCACATACTGCAGATGACCCATAAACTTTGTAGTCTGAAAATATTTTGATATAAACTCCAATATCCAGGCATGAAATGCAGTACCAAGTAAACATTATATATTTCATTTTTCACTTGCAGAAACTTTACACTATCCTAATGATCCCATATTTGCTAACAAAACACTCCGGATAATCCCTACAAAAATTGGAGCACAATGATGTTTCAAGTCTACGATTCTTGGTCACTCACATGATGATCCGAGACGGTACCTTCTGATGATATTTCCTTTACAGCTGCTAGATCAAGATCCGACTGCGTCTTGCTGGAATCCCCGCTTTCACTCTGCTCTGGTTTCTCCTCAGTTTGAGGACCCAACATAGCAACAGGTGATCTCTGCTTATCCATGTTTTCGTCACACGTGTCCTTCAAGACGGGCACCATTACTTGGTCAATAGAATTTGGAAGAGGTAGCTTGCTTTTGGGGAAGCTTGAACTCGTGCCTGATGGACCTGGAGCAGCAGAGGATGCTACCAACTGAAGCACTTCAGGGGAGGGGGACATTCCAGTGCTTCCATTCTTTTGGATGTTTGAAAATACCGATGAAGATGATGGATTCAGCATATTTAAACTGGGCGGTGGCGGCATATTGAGGTCGGGTTCCATCCAAGGGAGTCCTGAAGTTCCAGCAGTCGACAGTGGAAGCCGAGGAAAAGGAGGTGTGGCCAATAGTAACGAAGTTGAACCGACATTCTCACCGCGAAGGCCGCTTTGGAAGTTGTGACTGGTTCCCGCGATATCTTGAGGGAACTGTTGGAATGTATGCGCCCTTCGTTTCTTTTTCTTCAAACTCCGTCGTGGATCCTTTGGTTTTGAAGGAGGCAGGCCTGGAGCCACAAACGGAGGAATGGTAGGGTTAGCGTTCCCATATAGCAAACGAATTGATTGTGCTATTGCTGAGACAGCTGGTGGCAGGTCAGGATCCGGTTTTGCAGGAGCACCTACTGCTTCTTGAAGCCAATGAGGCAGCTTATTCTTTGAAGAGCTACTTTCAGCAACACCTTTCCCCTTCGAGTGGGACACATCCTGTGCTTTATTAAAATCGGACAAAAATGCCGGATTTGGCAATTCACCACTTCCTATGTAATTATTGGATTCCCGCAAAATATTTTGGGATCTATCAAGAAAACTAGGCAATTTCCAACTAGTACTCACACGCTGTTCATCCTCCTGCTGCCGTAAATCGAAGCCGCTTGAGCAGTTCAAACCAAGCGAACCCAAACTACTGGCTCCTAACGAATTGAGAAGAAATGGCGGCTCCATGTGTATGTTCGATGTCCCTGGTCTATCAGAGGGTCCGGCAGACGAGGCTCCAGAAAAACTTGCCCGCATGTTGTCAGTATTCCAAGTTGGAAACGGTGAAAAATGTTCCTTGCCCAAACCAAGTTGCTCAGAGGGTTCTAAATGTGGGAAGCTGGAAGGTGGATCACCAAAACCCAATTTTATGTCCGTCAGGTGCGAATGAAATTTTGGTGGCGCAGCAAATCTACTTCCATGCAGTGCTCGTGTCATCATTTCATCCGAGATGTCTGGAAATAAGGGAGATTTTGCAGATTTTTTAGACTTGAAGGGCTTTTGCACTGGAGGAGCTGGTGCGTCCAAAATCTTGAGTTGCTCCTCCTCCCACCTGATAAATAAGTCTTCTACAGTTTTAAATTTTGAAAATTTTAACCTCGGGTCTCGAAGCATAGCATCCCAATTGCCCCGTCCGTGTCTACGAACACCGATCCATAGAAAATCAAGTTCATCTTCAGACCAGATATCTTTTATTGATTTCCTTTTGAGAAGGTTGCTTGGTCCTGGTCCTGTTCTCATCATTATGTTCTCAAGAACCTTCCTGTGGCTTTCAGGAAGTGATGAATATGTTGGTGGCATTTGACCTAAGCCCAACATGGGAGGCACCTCAAGCCCTTGTTGATCATATCTCTGTGTATCTTCACGAGGGAACTTCAAATTTGGTAACAGTGGCATTGTGGGAAGGTCTTGAACAGAGTGATTTACATCCCCAACTCTGGACCCCAACGTTAAGTTGGGGAACAAGTCAGGGTGTGGATGGGGCACATTCGTAGCTGGAAATGGGAATTTGAGCAGCAATTTCTGGTCAAAAGGTAGTTTTGGCAATGCCAGCTTTTCTTTAAAATCAGAGAAACTTGAGCCAGGAGTTTCTAAGAAATTAGAAGCTTTTCCTCGTACGGAAGGCAGAGAATGCTGCAAATAAAGCAAAACATTACAACACTGCACATATATTACGGAAGGCAGAGAATGCTGCAAATAAAGCAAAACATTACGACACTGCACATATATGGAGCGCTAAATAAGTCAAAAGTTGTGCTAACAAGCACACACACATGCATACAGAGCAAGAGGGGAAGGGAGCATGGAGAGAGAGAGAGAGAGTAAATTCTGGACTAACCGGAAGATAATTATCAGGTGCACTATTTTTGGGCCCACATACAGCTTCTAACGAGGTAGATGGCAGTTTAAATTTATCTGAGACAGGCTCATGAGGTTTAACATCCGTCTCATTTGGGGATTCACGGAAAGGAGCTATATCAAATGGGAACTCTGGTCTGCTTCCTTGCCTGCTTTGTCTGCTATGAGATTTTGTAATGTTCCGCTCTGACGACTCCATCGGGTTGGCATTGGGAGCACAAAGTCCCAGAACAGGCAACATGTTGTTTGACGCTGCATTTGTATAGCTTGTTCCCTGAAGAAGGTTACTTGGTAGGACAATCTTGGGAGAATGATAGCCAACAGGTTTAACAGGAGAATCCAGATGAGCTTTCATTTTATGCTTCGATAACTTGCTCAGCCTTGGTTCCAAGTCTGTCTTGGTTTTAGCTGCCTCCAAGTTTTGACGATGTTTGTCGTCTTCCAAATCAATTACTGAAGACTCCTTACCACTTGGCTGATCTGATCTGGTCATTTGATTACTAGCTTGAGCACTGGATGGAGGGAGCAATGGGGGATCAAGTTCAGGCAATGCCTCCATTGGAACATTTCTCTGAGCCAATCGTTCTTTTTGTTTAGCACGAAGCTTAGCACTGTAACAAGAGTAATATATTAGACTACTACAGCATCCAACATACCATAGTCTAAAAATTCAAAATTGAGTCTTTCTTAAGTACATCCATCAAATTTGAACTAAGTCGTTCATGAATTCCTAATGACAGCAGCAGTTCAAAAGAACCAGATATCAGTCAAATGACAACATCTCAACTGAAAATTAAGTAAATACGTGCAAATGATTTAAACTTACAACTTTTCTTTAAGAGCACGACCTGCCGGTGTATAGTCACGCTCTGGCTCTGGCTCCTCATTGACACCATTCTGCTTATGCAGATAAAAACAGTCACTACAACAAAATTATATTTCAATCCCCCCCACCCAAAAAAAAAACCCACAAATAGATGCAACAGCAAGACCAATAGAGAAGAAAGAGGGAAACACACCATAAAAGAAGCAATTTCTCAACAGATATCTAAACTCGAATTTACTAATAACAAAGTGAACTCCCACCACTGTCGTCAAAATTTCAAGGCACGGCCAAGTGATAGACCATGCCTATCAGGAGTTCATCCATACAGAGGTATATAGCATTACAAATATGTAATCAGAATGCATTTCATCGACAAGGATTTCAAATGCACATTCCAGAAAATTCGGGAAAAACAGACAGTAGGCCTGAGCAGCTAGAAAATAGTTACCCTTCACTATTATCAGGACCATTGCTTTCATTTACTCCCAAAGACACCAGAGATCTCAACCCATTAAGCACTGATCACCATCATCGCACTATCATAGTTTACCAGCTACCAAAGTTTGTTATATCCAAAAATTTCTTTCAATTAGACACGATTGATATTGTACAAACCTTTATAACTTGTCTTGCCAGATCAATCATTAACAAGATTCATAGGTATGTCAGCACGTCAAGGTAATTAATGAAGCTACTATGGTAACTGTTAGAAACAATAATTTACGAATATCCAGAATAAAAAAATTAAGAATTCAGGGTAAGCTTTCTAAATTTAATGTACAGTACAGCTATATCTATACTTGATCAAAATCTATATATGAAAATGCTACTTCTCTGAAGTCTGAACCTAAATAAGTTACAAAACAGGACTTTATAGATTTTACTTTCAATGTTCAAACCTACAAATTTTTGTAAACATATACTTATAATAATACAGCGCAAAGTAAAAGAATAACATATTCCTGGAAGATTAATTAGGTTACATACTAAAGGCAAATACCAGTACCTCACTGATTGTCTCGGTAGGATGTGGAGCATATGCTTCCCTGTAAGAAACAGCTTTTCTTTGGCGTTTCCCTCTGCCAAGAGCTGCTTCCTCCTCAATTTGATATTTCTCCCATCTACCCCAATAAACAAATTAAACACAATATAAGAAAACAGTTAATAAATATTCCACCGACTACAAGTTATCTCCAACTAACAAATGTAAATACAAAATATTAGTATATATGCACTATAATCAGAAATTCTTTTTGGTATCTTTTATATAAGCATCTGCATATATTACGGACTTCAGTATGTTTAAAAGGGCACGCATATTCACAACATTATGTTCTACAACAGTCTTGGGAAAATCTTCCAATATTATTACATCTCTGTTTTCTCATAAGTGAACAGTTGAAATGTGATGGAATAAAAAGATAAAGAAAGGATAAAATCAAAGATGAATTTTATTTTTTGGAGTTTGGCTCAGCCTCAAAGTGGGTCATAGAAGTCTTATTAGGTTGTTCATAGTTTAGTTAGATGTTATTTTTATTATGTTTTAGAGTGTCTAGAAAGACCAAAGGTGATAGCAATGCAAGGTCACAAGTTTGAGTCCATCCTTCAACAAAATCATAATCAACAGGCGCTACATATTGAAGGAAAGTTTCCCTAGGTTCCCTTAGTTCCTCTCTAGCCCCTTCCCTAGGTTCCCCCTAGGCCCCCAGAATTGAATTGTAAAAGTATAGGTTCTCAAGAAAGAAAAAAGAAAAAAGAAAAATAAAAGTCTCTAGAATAATCAGTTTAGTATTTTGATATTTGAAGTTAGATTAATTAAGGTCTCTAAAATGGTCTAAGAGTCTCTTGAAGTGTAAAGAGTCTTTCCGTCTGTCAATTGAATCATTAAATGCAGTCATCTGTCAATGTCAAGCTTCGAGTCTGCATTTATTATTCACGTCTAGTAGATTTTAAGGTGTTATAAATGGTTTCTTGAACTCTTTTGAAGGCAGTTATGAGTTATGAATGAGATGAGAAAAAATAGCAAAAGCTAACCGCAAGGAGGGGGATGCCGAAGGAATTCAGATAACAAGTTACTCTACGGTTAATTAATGAATCAAGCTTTTATAGCTTAATTTTAGGATCAGATCTTGCTTTAAGATCAGTCCAAGCAGGTGGACTCCTCCCACACATGCTATCCCTATTATCCCACACTTCACTTTTCTCCCTAAATCCTTCGTATCTATTCTTTTATTCTTCTGTTTTATCTTTCAATCTTCTTTTCTACAACATGTCCATACAAACCAATCATATAGTTGCAAGCTTTTGCATTTTGCTTGCTAAATCGGACTTGGTTTAATTAACCAGAGATATAGATAAAGAGACAAACTCGGTGGAATTGGAAACACGACCAAACAAGTAAACTGATGATGGACCTCTTAAGACACATTGTCTAAAACTCTGGGCTCCATCCAGAGTTTTTGAGAATTTAAGGCACTGCTAATTAGGTTTATGATACCATGTGCACAGCTATATGAAACTATTACTTTATCCTATCTATTCTAAGGGAAATACAATCTCCAAAAGCGAGTATATTTGGAGGAAGTTAGGAGCTACTTTACAAAAGTGCTTCTTGCATTTTACATCGTAAAATATTGCCGACAGTTTAATGTATTGGAGGGAATATTGCAGCGACATATATACACAAGTGACAATTACACATTCGGTCATGTTAAACACTACCAAGTTTCTGGGGATAGACATGGCAGGTTGCAACCAATGGTGTAATCAGTGCACCATATTGCTTCTTTATTTCCCCCCGACAAGACTCTTTTTTCTGGATCTTGCTTGATACCATTAAATTTTGAAGCGCCACATGTATCATTAAAGCAATGAAATTACAAAAGTGAGACTACAAGAACCAACTTCATACCTCACTCGCAGAAGCTTGTCCCATTCATTCTCTTCAGTAATAGCAGCTGCATCTTCTTTCTTTTCCAAATGTTGCACACTAGTATCATCAGTCACCGCAGGAAGTGATTCGCTTCCCTGTTGCTCTTCTGCTGGTTCATCATTCCACTCCAGCGACTGATGGAAACATGAGAAAACATCAAACAAAAAGCAATATAACAGGATATTAATTAGATTCATAATTATTACAAAAGTAACAAGCACTATCAGCTCTGTGACAAATGCAACAGAAACAGATGACTCATACATCCTTCAACATAAAGCAGAAGAGATGCCTCGATGAATATGGAAAATGAAACTTACCACATAAACAATTAGCAGCAAAACACTACGTAACCATGTTAGTTTTTGAAAATATATAAAAAAAAAAAAGACAACGATAAATTTCTTTTTAAATAAAACAACAGATTTATTAGAAAGATGGGATAAACATCAAAGGACAACAAAGAGTAAATGTTTTGAAGTTAAAAAGAGATAAATTTTTCCCACCATTTCTAGTTTTCAAGCATCTTCAAATCAAGTTTATGTGGGGTGTATAGTCTCTTTCAACGGTTTCTTAAGGAAGTTTGTGATGGGCATATAAGTAGGCCCCTTGGGACTGTAGAGAAGTTTTGTGTTTAAAGGGTTTACTTTTATTTTCATGGCCTAGGAAGTTCTTTTTGTTCTCCCAGGTTATATTGCTAGTATACATGGTGACGCCTCTTTTAGCATCACTTTAATAAAACTTGTACTTACCAAAATACAAAAGAACATCAAACGACATGAAGTGAAAAAGAAATACCAAGCCTTAATTAAGGGCAACCCTATTATGAATATTTGAAATAGCTATTCTCTGAATGCCCCATCTTGAAGCACAAAGTGACAAAAAATCACAAGTTTCAAGTTATCTTTAGTATGTATAGTCGTACAATATATCAAAACCAAGAAAAAAAACACCACTGAAAAACTTTTGGGCAGCAAGTAAATCGTACAAAAACGATATTGAACAGAAAGCTGGATATAACTGACCTCTGCAGACCCCTCAGCCACATACCAAGGCAAGTAATTTGCCATATTAATGCTCTTGTATATTGAATCCTAATAGATGTATTTAAAGTTTCTCTGGGGACAAGGATAATGGGCCAAGACCTTAAGCTAACATGTAGTAAGATAATGACTACTCTAAGATCTTATATGCCCCTCAAACCTATTTCACTCCTTTATGTTGTTTGTGGATGACAGTCTCCCCAGCTCGAGTTCTAACATTCTTTTCAAGGGCTATTACATCTCCCAAAATTCTTCATAATACCCTTCCATTGTGAAACAAGATGAACTCCAACTATTTAAGGGGGGACAAAAAGTCATCCAACAGGACAAAACTAGTGTAAATAAGTTTGTTCTATAAATCAAAAGTAGTGAGAAAATAAGTACACTGTCATAATGGAGTACTGCTCCACAACCCCAATGCATATCGAGAACAGAAAACCCAGTAAAGCACCAATCATCGAGGGCCAAAACTGGGAAAAAGATAACCTGTTTCTTTAGGCATGAAAATGCACGGAACTCACTAAAACTCTGAGCATTCCTCTCCGTCTAGAGATACCAAAAGAAAATAAGGAGCTCCATAACACTTGGAAGTCACAGCCAACACTCATCAATAACTCATCAAATTTTCAGCACCCTCCCCTTCCATGTATTTCCAAGTGGGTAACTAATGATCAAGCAATCGAAAAAGTTTAAAATTTCCCTCCCATCACAAAAGCTTTCCTCCGCATCCAATCAGTCCATATAGATCAACTCTCTCAACAAAAAATGTCTTGGATTTTCCACATTAATAGACACATACCAGTTCTAATGGCATGAAACTGTCAGATCCTAAGTTTGTCAAACAGAACTCTAATATTATAACTCATTCTTGGCTTGCGCAGCTACAAATCCCAAACAGCAGACAAAAGGGTCAAAAATAGAAAATTTGAGTTACTCTGTAGGTGACCAGATAAAACTGAGACAATGTTGTGCTTTTTTTTTCACCAACTCAATTTCACAAAAAGAAGAGAAGACGAGTCAATTTCAGAATAGGAAATTCAAAAAGGCTACTAAATGCCGATATCATTTAGAACCAAGAGATAGACAGAAATATCAAAATTCGGAACCACATTATAGAAGAAACAATCAGATGAGACACAATGACAGGTAGAATGGGGGCAGTATTCAGGCTTCTACTGGTAAATGGTAATTGAGCTAGCCGGATGATGCTCAGCAAACTGCAATATGAAAACTAGAAATTTCAAAAATGAGAGAGAAATTGGAAATCAAGAATAGGAGAGATAGGAAAAAATTGTTAATTCTATTTCGGAATTTCAATGAGGAATAAGATGGAAACTATGCCTGCTTTTCTGACTAAGTGTGTGTGCGCGCGCGCGTGTGAGAGAGAGGGTGGTAGATAGAGGGGGCCGAGAGAGAGAGAGAGAACTTCTCAACTTTGTGTTCAATATACAGTAATGTAGTTCATAAACAGAGGATGGCATGAAATACCTACCCATTTCTCTGTTCTTCAGAAAATAAAAATCATATTTTCTGGAAAATGTATTAACAAAAAATGATGCAGTATTCCAAAATGTTCTAAAGGAAATGGGATAAAAGGTTTGCTATTATAAATGCATCAAATAAGTTTAGCATGAAACAGGTAAAAATACACAAAAAAGAAATAAATAACAATAAAAGCATAAAGGTGCATATATAGAATGAACACGGATTGCATGTGCAAAGGGATGAGCTAGACTACCTTTACTGAGCCAAGCATATCATTCTCAGAATCCATTTCAGCATTATCAGCTGAATTAGATTCGAGGCTTGAACGGTCCAGCAATTTCTGAATAGCATTTTCATCCCACACAATCTTACTGCTTCCATCTGTACATTTATCCTTGTATACGTCCCCCAGGCCACCAGTTCTCCTCCTACGGTTAGGTTCTACATCTCCAACTGCTTCATCTTTATTGTCATATTTTTCACCTCTATCTTTACCACCTGGGCTAGAAGAATCATTAAAAAGTTGTTCGGTTCCCCATCGTAGGATATCTTCCACATCCTTTTGAGATCCAGACTTGTTCACAAATAGCTGATCAAGCATCAGTTTCTTCTTTGCAAGCTGCAATATGCGTTCTTCAACACTAGCACGAACAACAAGCCTATACACCAAAAGCCTATTTGATTGTCCAATTCGGTGAGCTCGATTCATAGCTTGGATGTCCGCATGTGGATTGAAGTCAGAATCATAGATTATGACAGTGTCAGCAGTTGCTAAATTGATCCCGAGGCCACAAGAGCGCGTTGATAATAGGAAGACGAATCGACTTTTGTCTTGGTTAAAACGATTAATTGCTGCTTGACGATCAGATACACATACAGAACCATCCACTCTTTCAAAGGTTCTGGGACCAAATTCAATGTTCAAATAATCCTCGAGGATATCAAGAAGCTTTGTCATCTGGGAAAATATAAGGACCCTATGGCCTTCCTTATGTAACACCTTAAGCATAGAATGCAACAAAGTCAATTTTGCCGAAGCTTTTATCCGCATTTCATGAAGGAATTCTACTGACCCGGTTTCAGGCTCAGTGCCCTGAATAAGATAAGGATGGTTGCAAACCTTTCTTAACTGCATCACAATATTCAGCATTGATTGCTGAGCAACCCCTTTTCCTATATTCCGCAAGATTTGATAGTTCTTGGTTAACATAGCACGATAATATTCAGCTTGAATGGATGACAACTCAACTGGAACCATTCGTTCGGTCTTAGGGGGTATATTCTGCATGGCATCTTTTTTTAGTCTGCGAAGCATATGTGGAGCAACAAGTTTCTTCAACTCCTCAACTTTTTCTGCAGTTGCAAGATCATTAAACTTCTCCTCAAATGAGGACAGAGAAGGGAACGAAGCGGGCTGCAAGAAATTTAGCAAGTTATACATCTCGCCTATGTTATTCTGGAGAGGAGTACCGGTCAAAAGTACACGATGATGAAAAGAAAAGGTATTGAGCAAGCTGAAAAGCTTACTACTCGAGTTCTTCAGACGGTGTCCCTCATCAACCACAAGAACTTCCCAAGGAACTCCACGTAGATGAGATGAATCAACAAGAACCATCTCATAAGTAGTCAAAAGAACATTGAATTTATAAGAAGCTGTTTTCTTACTCAACCCACTCGGATCACTGGCATGCCACTCATATTGGCGTATTAAGGCTCTTGCTTTTGCAGAACCATGGTACTCCACAACATTCAGGTCAGGAGCCCATAATGTAAACTCAGCCATCCAGTTTGGCATTGTTGAAAGAGGTACCAAAACCAAACAAGGAAGTCTAGCTTTGAACTCAAAGTATAATGATGACAGAAAAGCAGCAGCAGATACTGTTTTCCCAAGTCCCATCTCATCAGCAAGTATCACATTCCTGGATTTATACCAGCACTTACGCAACCAGTTCAGTGCTTCTAGCTGATGTGGGAATAGTGCACCTCCTACAAGCTCTTTAGGCTGCTCAGTGAGAGGTGCTATCTCACTTTGTTGAAGATCATTCTTTCTCCACAGCTTATTATCCTTAGTAGCATCTTTTTCTACTGTTTGACGTTCAAACTGATTAAATAAATCAATTAGACGGGATGATTTTGCAATAACAGGTTCATCAATTGTCTCCCAAGTGCATTCATCATAAGGAAGAGCGGTCCATTTTACCAAAACTTCATGTGAACCGTCTGCGGAGGACTGAAGAAGAGCAATGACCCGCTGAGGCCGCTTCCACCGTTCGTCACAAATATCTATAGTTGCCAATCCATACTTTGCCTTGTAGTTGTCTAGTTTTCTCTTTGCAACAACTTTCAGCTGGGATTCCGAAATCCAACTATTGTGAAGATGTGATTTCCCAACCCACTTGACTAAAAACTCATATGTGATTGTTACTCCATTTGAGGATACAGATTCAGGCAAGATGTCCTTAGTTCTTTTTTCCCGAATTCGAGGAGTTCTTGTATTCATATCCGCCTTCTTTGTCCCTGCAGTTTTATGAGAGATCGACACTTCACATTTTTTTGAAAGTTCATCATTATCATCACTGCTGGAACTGAAATCAGTGTTTTCTCCAATTAATATTTTTACAGCTGCTTTTGCCAGATCTTCTGTACTCACAGCGCAAGTGCCATCGGTTTTACCATTTATTATAGTAGAATCAGAAACTTTAATGTCACTCCTTGATGAGTCCATAGCCTTTCCATCCCTACATTCTTCAATCACTGATCTTCTATATACGTCTATCTTGTCAACTCCCAAACCATTTTTCACATATTTTTCCTCATCAGAATTGCTCAAAATATCCTGTGTAGTCTTAGTGCTGTTTTCAGCAGCTCCACCATCTAAAGTAGTATCACAGCTTGGATTTTCCCCTGAAATTCTATTTAGATTGTCTGAAAACATGGGTTCCTTTGGAGGTAGGTCATTTGTGTCTGCTGAAGCAATGTGATGTGAAGAGTTTGTCGCATTAATTTGCACTCGACACCCCAGAACCCTATCAACCTGTTATTTACATTCATATGACAAAATAGAAAAGTAAAATATATGTCCATTGTTGACTACCTAATGAGGGGTAAAAAGGAAAGAAAATTTTCTGAACTCATAAACAACATTTATAAAAATAGCTACCTGATAAAAACATTGGTTCAAGTATATCAGAAAAACCATCCTAACAATTTAATTTACCTGTTGAGCATCAGTTGGGGCAATTTCCTCACATGTGACTTCAACTGCAGTTTTTCCTGCTGCATGTAGTTCATGCGATGCAAGCCCTGTTTCCTCAGAGACCATCTGCAAGAAAGATGATAATAAGCACTAACAATAGCAATAGAATCAAGCACAAGAACTAGAACATAGGTAATGAATAAATATAGAGCACCAAAGTGAAACAACAAGCTGCATAGTGCATATTAACCTTTCAGTACCATAAGGGGGTGGGGGTGGGGGGGGGGGAACTCCTTCATTTGTGAAAGAGACTCATGTAACAGGTCAGTTAGCCATCCTTTCAAGGACCATGAGAGTAAAGAAAGAGAAAGTTCAATGGAGTTTCAATTTGTTCTTATTACAAATATTTACTAGCATGCTCCCTTCACACATGAGCAACAATTGTCGGTGGGCCTTGGACTCTTCCATTTGACTCCTTCACTATTCAGAGCATTATGAGCACCTAGACTTATCTATCCAAGATTTTGAAAAAAAAGAATAAAATTGAAAAGACCCTTTATGCAGTCTTTGGTTGCTTGAAAGAAATATATCATTTTTCAACAAGTAAAGAAGAGCATTGTTTGGGCTTTTAAATTCTATTTAGTGTATCTAAGATGTTCCGATCTTTGGTTCGTGCTATTATGTAGAAATACCCCAGCTTCTTAACTAACGAAAAATTATATCCAGCTAGAAAATTTTTTGGAATGGTCGACTAGGGATCCAATCCAACTTGCACATAAGAACCAATGAATAGGCAATTCCTGATCTGAGAAAGCACTCACAGCTCAAACTCATTATATAATGAGCCTAGGACACAAATTTTGGCATGTGAGATAGCCCAAGTTTCCTGCATGTTTGTGTTTTCACTTGCATTGCAAAATATTTATCTTTATCAACCTGTAAACTAAGGTTCCAAATAAAGGGATACAAAAGATATAATATGAAACTATCTTCGGGAAATAAATAAATAAATGAAATTGTTAAGAATAAGAAGGGAAAACCAGAAAAATAGTAAACAATGGGACTATCCCGACCACACAATCTATACATGGAAACTGTGGGTTCAAAACTTACCAATATGAAATAACAGCATTGAGCTTCATTAATTAGAGTTGAATGCGCTTACAAATATAATGGATTTAATTTCAAACTGGGAAATAACGGAATACTAGAGATGAAAGAGAGAAATAATAAGCAAAAGGAGGAGAAGATATGATCCAGAAAGACAGCAAAAAATAAAGAACACAAGTGGCTTCTTCTGCCTTTATATATTATTTTATTCGTACATTGACCTTTTTAATTTTTATTTTATTGATAAGTTAGTTACCTTTTATTATTTTCTCTTGAATCTTAAGTTGCACGGACATAATCCGAAATGTGGACACTTGGTAACCTAGAATTCTCGTTCTACATAGCACAAATGGATGAATTGAGTTTAGGGTTAAAGAAAAAAAGATTTAGGGTTATAGAAAAAAAGATTACATATAAAAAAGTACATAAAGTAAATTGAAATACTATTACATCCTCTAACATCCACATGTAACAGCAAATATAACTTCATAACTCGATTCCCAACTGTGAATACCACAATTAAATCCAGATCTTTCTCATTAGGCACTTTTAGATTTGACTCCATGGATCAAATTTCCCTTTTCCTTGTGTATTGTACAGATCTGATATGAAAATTAAATTTATAAAAAAAAAAGGTACCATTTTCTAAGTTTCTCCGGAAAATAAAACAATAAGAAACTGAGCAAAAAGAATGAGAAAGCAAATTTAAGCAACAGCATTGAAGAACTAAACTCTTGAACAAACTAGAGGAGATTAGTGGAAATTCACGGGAAGGATGAGAAAGACAAGCTGTCAGTCAATCATCAAGGCAAAAACATGATATGAATAAGAATTTAAATCGATTAAGTATTTATTCTTTAGGAGAGTAGGGACATCAGAAAAAAATGATGGAAAGGAGGTCAACTCAAGAAAAGAACTATGCAGTATTATCCAGATGCAATAAAAGCAATGGATTAAAGTTTTGCAATATATAGCCTGGAATATTGACGATATACATGAGACAATAAAACCAGTATATTAACGAATTTTAACATCCCAATAACATTTTGCAGAAGACAGGTACGTGTTATAGTTTTATCACTTAATTTTAAGTTGTGTGGGGAAGTACTTAGCACTAAAGATTAATAGGAGTAATTTATATATTTCTTTGTAATTAACAAGAGCAAATTATATATTTTTTTCTAGAATCTGCAATGACGCACGCAACATGGGAGCATATGGAGTGCATTAGAAAACAATAGTACAATACCACATGGTAAGTATATTCTGCTACTAAAATATGAAAATAGGCATATACTTGTATTTAAACTTGAAAAAGCATGTAGGAGAAAATATAAAGTAGCCTGGTAAAACACAAGTAATACCTCATCTTTCAGAGAGGGGGAACCCCCATGCTTAACTTCCTTACTCTTCCGACAAGGTTTACTGCTTTGAGGACTAGCACAATTTGATTTGGACCCACGTTTTTTAGAAGTGTCGGCAGCACATTTATTTTCATCAGTCCTAGGCTTCTTTTGATCGTCACCCACGTACACCTTATGCTTTCTCTTTCTGGATTTTGGAACGGCAGCATCAAGCACAGGAACAAGTATTTTTGTTGAAGATCCATTATTGTGGGACAAGTCAGAGCTCCTTTCAGAAGTTTTTTCATTTCTCTCTGAATCCACAATGCTAGATTGAGACAAGACTCCCTCAGCAAGAGAGACTGACTTCGTCTTTTTAGGTGTGTCTGTTAGAGACAACTCATGTTTCTTCTCATTATCAACTTTCAAAATCGATGAACTACCTTCTCCAGAACCATCATGCGATGGACGACATGGCTTGTCGCTGGAAAATTCATTTATGATGGAGGAGTCCAGCTTCTCTTCAACAGACTGCACACGGCGAGATGACGAAGATTTTCTTTTTCCCGATGATCGTTTCTTCCCAAGGAAAGAGCTTCCAAAACTTTCAGACACTTTATCAATACCAACCGGTTTAATTCCAATTTCAGATTTTCCAACGGTAATCTTTGTTCTTGCTCGCTTTGAGATAGGATCTGAAATATTTATTTCCTCATGTGAATCACTTTTCAGACAGCAGGTTGGACATTGCCACTTACCGTTTGGGATGCGCTGGAGGAAATGAGTATAAAACAAGTGTGAACAACAATTAAAAGAAAATATTAGAAGCAAATAAGATATTATGTATGTAACCAAGAGACTAAATAGATAAGAAGCACATATACATTAATGTGGTAAATAAAGAAAATACCTTAAGAGGAGGATCTAGGCATTGAAGATGATAGGTTCGCGGACAGCTATCACAGCAAAGCAAGTTGCCACCAAGATCACAAACCACACATTCATAAAAGTACTGTAAAGATAAAAGAATATGCAGCCAAAAGTCATGAGCAGCTTGTGATACAATCAACAGTGTCGACGCTAAACATACAGATACAAATCAATCCGTTGCAGACACTTGTCATATTTTCCGAACTAAATAATAACATAGTTTTAAAAGCGAAGTGCTTAATGAAACTAGCAAATAACCAACATAAAAGGGCTATATAGATACGGACAAGAAAATGTCGCTTTCTTGGCTGAGAAGGGCACCAACACGTTGGATTTCCAAAGTGGTTCCATCATATATGTAAACTTCCCATTATAATCTTCTTTTAGTCTCTTTTTATAAGTCCTCTACCTCCTCTTATTATTTCTTTGTTGTTTCTTGTTCAAGAAGGGGAAACAAAGTACAAGGAACAAGAAGGAGAATAAACAAGAAGATAGATTACCCCATCATTCCCTTTCTTCTTCCTAGAGGAGCGAGCAGAAGTAATTTTACTTTTCAGTTCATGATTTGATGACACATTTCCCGGGGATTCAGAAGGTGCGGAATTGTTTTTTTTGCTCTTGGATGTATCTGGACCATATGGAAGCTTTTTCCGTTTTCGCTTCAAAACCCAGTTTCTGTTAACCATTTTACTAGTTACTGAGCTGTTATCCTTCATATTTGTCCATTAATGGATAGCACTGTCAGATAAGATGTAGCAAGTCAATGAAGAACTTCAGGCATCAAATCCTCCACATTATGTTCCTACAAAATAAATAAGCAAAATTATTGTTGGACAACCTAAAATAGCAAGATAGAGCTCATCATGATAAGACTCATGCGAAGGCATTGTATAAGCTTCTCAGTTAATACACACACAGAGAGGCACAGACACACAAAAAAAAATTGATTAAAAAAAAACTACAGCAAGACAATATTCCTATTTTATAATGCCTGACACCTTAGGCTCCAAAATAGTTATGCATATGCAATTTAAGCTCAAATGGTAACTTAATCCGTCATTCAAACCTCTTGATAGACCTACAAACAGAAATGAGCCTGAATCTCATTTAGATGGTTCCCTTTCTCCAAACCACACGAGAAGGAAAACGCCAAGCCTTATCGTATAGATGTAAATAGATACTAAATTATTAAATGTTATTTATATGTTAATGATGTCATTTAAACGAATTCAATTAGTAGCATGCATGACCGCGAACGGATTCAAAAAAATTACTAATGAAGATAATCCGATAAGATGCATTTAACATAACAAAACTCAACAAGCTGACACAGATGAAAAGAAAAAGAAATAAACCAGCCTAAAAACTAGATGCACCTTCTAATAATGTGAATACTGAATACCATGGCGTTTGTCACTGCATAATGTAAGACTCAGTGCAGATCCAATACAAGGTACATGTAATGCAATGGATACAGCTCTCAAATAAACTCATTCATGTAGAATAATGTTATTGGTTCACACTTCATAAATAAAAAAATAAAGCTACAGCCAACCAAGGATTAGTTCGCGAAAAGAAACATAAAACTACAGCCGGCTCTATTAAAGGTAATGTATTTATGTAAAGGCAAAAATCTTCAGGTATATCAAAAGAACAAGGATTAGGTAGCGGAAAGGCCAGCCAGAATTCTAGCAAATAAAACTACATGTAGCTATAGAAAGAAAGTCATTCTGCCATAAATTGAACGTTACTACATTGTTGAAACATTGATGAAACATCAGAAAACAAGTTGACCAAAACTAGGACCCTGCGTATAGGTTGCTGAACTAAATTTCTAAACAAGAAAAGGTGGGACGAAATGAATTACATTAATTTACTTCAAGCTAACATTTCCCTCCGTAGATGGTGAAAAAAAAAATATCAAATGTGCCAAGATAAAAACCGACATTTCACTTTATGATTTAGTATGCCCAGCAAAATGAACCAAACCAACTTAGGTCAGTTCGATATGCATGTAAGAAATAAGAGATTAGCAGCCATTACCATTATTCCCTTTTCTTTCTAATTCCATTTACAGCATTCCCAAGTTACCAATTTAACGTAGCACTTGAACCATGCAAAGCCAGTAACGTAGATATTATCCGTGATCAAACACTAAAGAGTTCAAATCAATTTGCCCAACATAATTGACCATTCCTCCCATAAATCATCAAAAAGTACTAAACTAATAAATCAAAGCAACAGTAGTCTTAAAGGAAGTCTATCACATTCAACTCATACTAAACCTCAAAAACCCCATTTCAGTTCTAACCAAACCTAGGTTACCAAACTACCCAAAAAGATCAAATCTTTACCACATAGTTGAGCTAATGCCCAACATGCAGAAGAATCAAGCAGTATAAACATACAAATAAACACCAAAACACACAAGAATCAGCTCAAATTGTATGAAATTGAACACCCACCTAAAATTAACCACAAAATGAGTAAAAACAATAATACCCAGATAGAGATGTGTGCGTACCAATCTTGCTACTGGATCAAATCACAACAAAAAATATGAAAAACCCAAAATTCACACAACATCAGATTGCTGAATACATAGATAAACTGAGGAGATACAGAATTAGGGCATACGGGGTATAGAGGGATAGAAAGAGCGAGAAAGAGGGCAGACAAAAGAAATAAATAGAGAGAGAAAATTTTAGAGAGAGAGAGGGAGAGTATGTATACAATACGGATTCGCCGGGGTCAAGGGACTTTGGGGTTACACAAACTGACATGGCAGCAGGGGTTTGTATGTATATATTGTGTTGTGGTGAAGAGAGAGAAACTCCCAAACCAATGCCATCTCTCCACGTGGATCCCCAAGGACGCCTGTCTCCATCTCTTCCTTCTCTCTCTCTCCTCACACTTGCCAAATTTTTCCCCTTTTCCCATCCTCTCTCCCAAACGAAGAGAAGGGAGAGAGAATGAGTGTATAATTTGATCATAATCAGCTTCTTGCTGCGGATTTGATGCATTCTCAAGACTCCGTTTTTTCTTCTTGAAATTGCAGCCTTTCTGCTTTTTCCTACTATCCACGCTCATTCGATTAGTACAAGTATAAATTTTTGTAATACATATATATTATATTATATATATATGCATGTAAATATATTTTTACAAATTGTCTCACAACATCACACTTATAAGATAAACAATTTATAAAAATATCAAATTTTACTTGTAAAAATATTAATTCTTTATATATATAGATGAGCTGCTCATTCCATTTACATGCATACAATATATATTGTGAAATGATATGTTTTCGCTTCAAATTCTTCATTCAAATTCTTCATTCAAGATCTATCAATCTACTGTACGGTTCAAATGAATAAATGATGTAAACTTGAAGAAAAAAAATCATATTTCCGCTTCAAAATTTTCATTTAAGTTATAGCTAATTTAGTATACACTGATACAAATTGTGCTTTATAGTGAAACGCATATGGAGAAGATTAGAGCTTTGAATTTAGCTTTCTTAAATATATATAGAGAGAGAGAGAGAGAGTATACCTTTTTGAATTTAGCTTTCTTAAATGTATATATATAGAGAGAGTATATCCATGAACTATTGGTATAATTACTATAAATGTAGTTGACCATAAGGTACTATTTTGGTAAAAGATTTTTGTGAAGGAGGTTAGGAATTTGGTAGAAAGATCTCGAGTTTTTTAAGAAAGTTTGGTTCTTGAAGTTGTTATGAGCATCTTATCTAATCTTGAACAAAAACAGGATTTGTAATAAAAATTTATGCATCAATTATTTTTCTTCCTTTTTTTTGCATTGAATAAAAAAATATTAGTATAAATAACAGTTTCTAGTTGGTTGTTATTGCATTGAACTACAAAATTGAATCTAACCTGAAAATTAATGAAAATGTCTTCTTGGATAAACTATTAAAGGAAATTTTTATTTATCAAGTTGGTTAGATTTAAATTTATGGCATTCCACTCTTGGTGAGTATACTATTAAAAATGTAATACACAAAATTTGTCAAAAGAAATTAAGTTTCGAAACTATTTTACGGTCAAACTTTTATTCGTTTAGAATTTTAGAATATTTAAATCTTTAAAAGTACAACCACCTGCATAGAAATTAATGCAATTTACCATATTTCTTTTTGTTATCACGTGATACAAGAAAATGAAGAAAACCCAAGCTCAATAGAAAATTGATCTTATTTTGAGTATAACTTTTGATACGTTTGGAATTACACGTCTTATAATATATTAAATTGAAACTAAGGACGAAAACTACAAGACTCATACCTTAAGTCATGATGGACATTATTTTAAGCCCAAAAGAGGTCGGAAAAGATTGTTTGGACTCTCCGAAGTTTTTACTAGTTTTTAGACTTATTTGATTTTTCCATAATCTTGCTATTCCTTTCGTTATTAGGATTTCTAACTTATTATTTAGCATTTAAATGATGATTTCGTGTATTTTTAAAGTTAACTCTTATTATTCAAATTTATCAGTACATTGTGGCTGCTTAGTCCGTTTTTTTATCCTATTTTGTGAATTTGTGTTATTGCAAAGTTACATAAATTCAATTATTGTGATTGTTTCTATTCTTCTATTAGTCTTTCGCTGCATTGTTTTTCCTATTGTTTTTATAAAAAATGACCGAGAAAATAAATTGAAAATGCCTCTTATAAACCAAAAGAAAATATTTTATTTTCATTTATGCGCCAAGTTATTATGCAATATAATCTGTAGTACTTACAAATAAAAATGATCATAAAAGTGAAAATTTATAGAGAATTACAATCGATTTGCAGTTTGAAGGGTGACAGATATCACTCGCCTCTTTGAACACGTAAAGTTACCTCTATTATTCTTATATGCTTTGCATTGAAGTAGCAAAACATATATAATGTCACTATGTAACTAGATTAAGGTACATTCAGTTGAGTTTTCATGCTTCATCAAGATCCTCCTGCAATTATCAGGAGTAACTAGTCTTCCCACTTGAATTTTTGACTTGTCTATCTCACATTATTCGATATGAACTTCATATAGAATAAAACCAAGAATATCATTAAAACAAACAAATAAATAGATTTGACTTGGAAATGCACAACCACAAAAACATTAAAGGATGAGAAAGCAAAACTCACACTTGAGGGCGGCTGGTAAAGTTTATTGTGTTTGATGCGTTTGGACTTTGGAAGTTCAAAAGCATTTTAATATCTTGTTTGGCTAAAAGAGTTTATTTCAAACACAACTTCTTTCAAACGCTACTTATTTCAAACCCTGCTTATTTCACTCCCAAACACAACGTTCGGGACACAAACGCAACATTTGGTCAAACACATCGCACTATTTTGTTGATGGCGGTACATTTGGTTCATTTGAAAGTCCAAACGCACTAAATGCCATCTCTATAAATGCTCCGAACCAAACAAACCCTAGTAGTAAAAAACAGATCACAACTTGGATAGTTTTTCTATCATCTTACTAGCAAAGGAAGAAGATAAAAGTATGCCCTTGCTTTCTCTACCAATTCTGGAAGATCCAGCTGAAGCTGCATATAGAGATCATAAATAGGATAAAAGTATCCAACAAAATATAGAGCCACAAAAAGATATTAACATAGTTTTAGATCCTATCTAATTGTTCAAGTTGATCATACTAGCATAAAATTTATACATAGAAAATCTGTCCAACATTCAACAGACTCTCATGTGGAACATTAAAGATCACACTATTCTCCCTACATATCTTTCTTAAAAATGCGTAAATATAATCAATAGCTATCTTTTTATGGATCCTAGCATCCCTCCTTGCTCGCACCACCGTGTTCCCAAGTATGTGGACCACCCCAGCATCTCTACAGGCATTAAGAAACTCCGTCTCATCGACCTCTGTTTGACTGCTTACTTGCCCGGATGACATGCCAGTGTTGTTAGCATGGCCTGGAGATTTAGCAGGAACAATCGAGTCTACCGACGAAATTGTGAAGTCCATATTGGAGGCAGTTGTGTTGGCATTATCTCCCAACAGTAAGTCTCTTGATTGCTGAGTTTGCTGGCCGTACAAGCTATACTCATCAGAGTCGGAACATCCTTCCATCATAGACTCTAGCCGAACAAACATGAAGAGGTTTTCAAAGAGCTTTTTTTCAAAATCATCATCCTTCTTGTGGAGATCCTTGTAGCCATATCTTGCAACGCAGCGAAACATGTGAAAATTCTTGGGTCCGATCCGTTTTACAAGGAACCTCTCATCTTCAGGGACTGTGTAAACAGGGAGGTACTTTACACAGACAAAAACAACTACAGAATGGATCGCTGGCAAGTTTGTGATGAAATGTGAAAAAATGCGAGGGACCCCACTTGCTAGCTCTGTGTATACAAGTCCAATTCCAGGGACACGGACTAGTCCTAAACTGGGACCAAGACCAAGAATCCATCCCACAGAGACCTTACTGTGCATCTCAAATTCATAACGCTTCACTGTACCGTAATGCCAAACATACATGATTATAAGAAATGCTCCTGCAATCACAAGTGGAACCCAACCACCCTGATCAACCTTGAAAAGTACAGCGGAGAAGTAGGTACATTCCACGAGCAAGGATAAAAGGGTGAAGATGAGGACAAGAATCCAGTGGCAGCGCCATACTAATAACATGATTAAAATCATGAGAAATGTGGTCGCCAACATGACTATAACAACTGCTGTCCCTGTTGAGAGATGAGATGCAATTAACGCAATGCCTATTTAGTTTCGGCAAAATCCTAGAATTGCATAATATTTAATGGAAAGATTTTTTTTTTAAAATGTATGAAACAAATTAAACATGTTTTGTACCCCCATTCAACTGATTCCAAGCAATTACCAGAAATCAACAAGACGAGGTATGTTGTGATAGTTATCTTGTAGAAGCTGAATAAGGAGGAAAAAACGAGAGACAAAAATAGTGATTATTGTGTAGTTATGTTGATTGAAAGTTAGCCACTGATCCAAATCACATAACCTACAATGTTTCTTAATTTTCCTTTTCGTCTTCTCTTTAATTAGTAAACCGTTTCCTGATCTATTTATCCACTCTCTAGGACTTTCAAACGCGTAATTACTTCCAATCAATAATTTCTAAATGGTCTCCAGAATATTGTTATCATTTTTGGTCGTAAGCCAGCAGCATACACCCTCAAGTCCAACTCTATTCCATCTAAAAGTTTCTCCTTTAACCCCACTCCTCATTCATATTTTGGTGAGCACTGAGTTGATCTAAAAATAGAAAGGTTGATCAAGGTTTGAGGAATCGAGATAGTTTCATTATAATGTAAAGATGGTGGATTCAAGTTATTCCTGTTATAATCTTCACTTGACTTCTGTTTCTTCATTTCTAGTCCCAACCACTCTAGAGGTCATATCTTATAGAACCTTAGCTCATCAGCAAGTAGGTAAATGCCAAGGGAAAGGAAATATAATACAAATAATGACATAAAAATACCCAAATGTCGAATGACATTCTAGAAAGAATGTCTCATGTTGACACAAAATCACTAATAAGTGTATAAGACACTGTCCCAGAACGCGTACTTCATAAATAAAAGCAAATGAGCTGATTTAGCTAACTAAATGTAATAGATGACACTCACCATAGGCATTGCCGATTTGGCTTTGATTTTGGAATCCAGCAGTCACAGAAATGCAAAGAATCATAAGGATCCAATTAATATCTGGAATATATATCTGTCCAAGAAATTTCTTTGATGTATGTACAACCTTGACTCTTGGGAAACAGCCAAGTGCAAGGGCCTGCTTGATTATTGAGAAAGTAGCCGATATGGTTGCCTGACTTGCAACAATAGCAGCTAAAGTAGCAATTATAAACATTGGCCAGTACATATTCTCTGCATAATTAAGAAATTATATCCATTAGACATATCATAACTTTTGACTCTCCATTTTGGGTCAGTTTGGTATCAATAGGAGGTTTTATAGTTACGAGTTTATAAGTTTACTACTTTTCACTCTTTAGGTCAATAAAGATGTAGCTGCAATATCTTTTGATTAATAAAAGTATTAAAGCGCTACATTTTCCTTTTTGTAATCAGATTTTAACAAGATAATTTCAACTTGCCATGCCTAGTTTATTGTCAAATATTCAAGAAGATCGCACATATTTATCTTATTTGGAAAATTCCACATGATTCCAGTATGAGAAAACAGTACAATGGAAGATGAACATCAGAAGAACCTGGAATAGAACGATAGAACGCATCAATCACATGTTCCTTGTTTTTCATGAGGTATGCTGCTTGTCCAGAATAGGCTAACAGAAGGCAAGGAAACACAACTGCTGTGAAAGCAAGCTGTATAGCGGAAACTGGAAAGTGGGCGAGGTCAGCAAAAAGTGCCTCTGTCCCTGTAACAGTAAGCAGCCATCAGAATGTCAGCATTAGCCTTCTTGACTTGATACATATTTATCGTTCTTTAGATAGGGAAACACCATATTACATGATTCATTCAGTTTTGAAAAGAGCGAGAGCACTAAACAGGAAAATGATACACAAAAGCAAACCTGTGATGCTGAGCATGATCCCGCCGAGAGAGGTCCAACTATCTTTTCTACCCCTTCTAAAATACCGAAATATGTAAATGGGTGAGAAAGCCCTTAAAACATTTCTGTCATATTTCCAAATGTTGAATATGCCAATAGCTCCAATTAAAAGAAACCAAAGAAGTACAATTGGCGCAAAGAGCCACCCAACTTTATCTGTCCCGTAATGTTGCATGCTAAACAAACCAACTAGTATGACAACAGCCACAATTACAACTACATCTGCAACAAATACCGGAAACTTAATGTTGTACTAGCGGATCTGAAGTTAGCAGCTAGATAAAGCAAAAATTAACTTGCTACAAAGAATATCATACTTGTACTAGAAAATCAAGAAGGAGAAAGAAACTTAAACAGATGTGTAATTTTCATATTAGTACCATTACTCATCTGGGGGTGGTCCACCTTGATTCCTCCAGAAGCTGAAAGAACTGAAAAAAAAAAAGGACAAGTCTTTTCTAAGCATCCTATTAAGATAGCAACTGCAAACGACTTGGAATACTGAACAAGTGAAGCTACAGATATCAATAGACACTACAGGAGATCTACTGATAAGTTCTGATTTAACAACATAAAATCTTGAAGAGACATAATTCAGAAATTAGTCAATTACCGAGACTATGTCAAGTCAAGTAACCCAATGAAGTCTGACTGCTAGAGGTTCTGGGTCCATGAATTTGAACCTAAGATTGATGATTTAGATTGACAGTATGTAAAATTTCTTTTCATTAGTTACAGAAGGTACACAAGTCAAATACCCACGAACACTAATTTCTATGTTATGGGTCCAATATTTAACAGGCTGTAGGCCCTCGTTGAGGAAGATCCCACACTGGAAGAGTATTAAAAAGTGTTGAGAAAAATAAAGCTTCTTTACGTGGGTAGAGGAATATGTGGTGCTATAAACATGGAGCTTCCTTAAATAAACATTGCTTTTGAAGTTTAGCCTCCTACCCCAATTTATGTTTCAAGAGCAGTATCTTGGCTCTGTGGTTCTCTCATAGGTTTTGGTATAATTTGCATTGACATCGTACTTATACCCATATGTTACTCCCCTACAATGGATCTGAGCACACAAAGCTATTGATATTTGGTGGAGCATTTAGTACAGAATTTTGAGCATAGATGTCTTCTGTTTTTCTTGTATCCTTTTCTAAATGCAGTATGTACATGGAATTCAACCTCGTAGATGGTTCTTATACACTTTTTCTTTTGATAAATAGGTTTTTTAAATACTTGTATATAAAATAACCGAAAAATAACACTAATGCATATGATTAGCGTGAAGTAAAGAGAATATATAATTTTGAACTTAAAAATCTTCTGTACAGGATCAGCCAGACAAAACAAGTTCAAACTCTATTTTCTAAGACTTCTGTCATGATTCCAGAGTTTTAATACAATCATAGAAACTTGAATATCACAACATACAAGCATACAGACACATTATACACAGACTTTAGTAACTTGTCAGGATGTAGACTGATTAGGAAGATATTTCAATATAAAGATAATAAAAGAACTCCAAAAAGTTCAAGCGTGAAGAATTCTATAATCTTACCGAAGAATAGCATAATGAACCAAGACATACCTGATATAGCTGGAGTGAGAATTCCATCGCCAATTACCATGCAAGTGCCAACAAGGACAAGAATAAGAAGCATATTCCTTCTGAATGCATTTGCCTCCAACCATCTCTTGGTTTTTGCAGCAAATGAATTCTCATGAAAAGTGCTACGACTATAAGTTGTCAACTCCTCATCAGTCCGGTGTTGGTTTGGAACTGTATTAACTTTTGCATGTCGACGTAGCAGTGAGTAGAGCGCAAAGGTTCCACCTGCACAATGAAGAAGCTAAGTCTAGTGGTGCATAACTGCATATTAATACCCACGAATAAGCTCATGTAGCCTCTTGTTTCTAAATAGATGATTCAGGAGGTTATATATTGCAATTCGTCAAGAAAACAACATAAAAAAGCATCAGTTTGCATATCAGGTTAAAGTTCTTATCAAGATTGATGTGGCAGAGAAACTCTTGAGATTAATCGCCTCCTTGGCCCTATCAAATTATAGGTCTTAACTTAATGACCCTGAACCATAAGGACTGCCTGGATCTAGCAATACAATATAAAGTGCACAGGCATATGACCACAAGGACTTGCCTGGATCTAGCAATATCCAGAAAACTGCACCCAAGTACATTCTTTTGACTTTTTTGTGATAAAACTGAGTGTTGTGTGTGTGGTTTTGTTTTTTTCTTTTGGAGGTGGGGGGAGGGGTACTGGTTCACTTTTTTCTAATGGTTCGTACTGTTTTGCTTTGGTATCTTCTTTATTTCTTCCTTTTCCATTCATATGTCTGTTGTCTTGATAATTGGGGCAAATAATAGTATGAGTAGGTTCCGCTATGACCTATTTTCTACAGACATATGTCAATTCATCTCAATGAAACTATTTCTAATTAAAAAATAGACAAGAAAGCTTCTGCTGTAAATGGAAGCCATGATAGGACAGGTCTCCCTCTTTCCAGTAAAGGAACAAATTTTCTTTTCTTGCCAGCCATCTGACAGTTTCCTTTTGTCCTTTGTATCAGCTTATTAAAGCAAGCACAATTAACTACAACTGGTTCTCATTATTACCTATAAAAACTCGCCCATTAATAAATTATATGTTTGGGTAAATAATTGTGGTTATAAAGTTCAGGCTAAGTTGTTTTACACTTTTACCATCTATGTAGTATCACTGCTAATTTATAAAAATTAAATCTAACTACCTAGCAAGTAGCAATTGATTAGCTCTTTACATGCATAAATCAAATCCAACTACTTGGCTGTTAGCGATTGACTAGCTTTTTACATGCATCGAGTGTACCCCACCCAGAAGACGACAGCTGAATTCTTTTTGAGGTTGACACTTGAAGGAAACTTTCCTAAACATTCTCAAAGGAAGTAAATAAAAATATGCATCGAGATATATAATTTATTTTCTTCCTTTTAAAATCCTAAGGAAATTCACTTCTCCAGCTAATATAAAGGCAGAAAATAGCTTTAAATAACATTTACGTCCTTCCACGTTTGGGTGAAATAAACTAGCTAGTAGAGTAATGACCACACAAACATTAGTATTAAATTCTAGGGTTGGATTGGTGAACCCCTCTGCGTAGCCCTAAAACTGGGAAAAGAACATAAGGACAAAGTCATATGTTGCAATTGGCTTACCTTGTCCATTGTCATTCGCCCGACACACTATGAATACATACTTCAGAAGCGGGATAAGCGTGAGTGAGTATATAATTAATGACAGTGCACCAATAACATCCTCTGTATCCTCGATTCCATCAGGAAAAGTATTGTAAAATACATACAAGGGCGAAGTTCCCAAGTCTCCGTAGACCACTCCAAGACTCTGGAACGCAAGTCGCAAAAGCAATATAGCTGAGAATTTCTGCAGGAAACAAAATTGAGTCATCAAATAATGATATTTCAGTAACTACAGTTCAATAAACTTAATACTAAACTAATGCTACGTTTGGATTGAGGGAATGGAATAGAAAAGGGAATGGAATGAAAAATAATGTATTTGATAATCATTTTGGAAGATAAACCATTTCAATGGAATAAAAATTCATTCCATCACCTTGTTTTTTATTCCATGTGGGAGGTGGTGGAATAAAATCCATTCCGTTAGAATTGATATATGTAATAATTGTGTCATCATGTTACACCGCCCACCACCACCAACAACCAAACATACAATTGAAATATCTTAAAAACATTTCTATTCCTTCCTCAATTCCATTCTTTCAATCCAAATGTAGCATAAGTATTCTAAAGGGTGGATTATGAACTTTAACACTATTATCAAGTTTGCAGATAGAAGGTTAAGCTAAGCACATCTAAAATCATAGAATCACTTCAAGCAGCATAAACAATTACTAAATCATTACAGATACAAAATTCATAAAGATGTATTCATACACTCTTTCACCATGGTTTCCCTTCAATAATTCTTGAAACACAAAATTCTTAAATACATATTCATATAAATAATGAAACTTGCTGTGAAATAATTATTATAAAAATGAGCCCTCAATGTAAAATTTCACATTTCAACCTGGATATGAAAAGAAAGATTCAGGCTTTCATCAATTCAATCCCAGCAGCTAAGTATTATTGCCACAACCATCAGGAATTATAATAGAAAATTGTTCCTTTTATATATTGATTAAAATTACCCCAGTAAACAGAAGGCACGAACCATAAGTTGACTAGTAGAGAGATTGACTGAGAGTTGAATCTTACTTTTTCTCTGTACATATTTTTAAGTCTTCCAGCCTCCTCATCCATGGGCTGATCAAGCTTCTGTTCCAAAACCCACATATTACCTTTGGTATCACCATTTTCATCAATTTCTGCTCCACTTGCCATTCAGAGCTGGTTCAATCTCTCTAAAATTTAATATCACAAAATCATACAAAAATTACAACTGACGACAAAGTATCATCAAAACCCCAATACTCCAAATTCAGTTAAACACTTAAACCACAAAAAAATTGAACTTGAACCACAGCCCAGCTGAGAGAAAGTAAGAACAAAAGTAAGGTAGCTATAGACAATAAAATCAATAAATTCCAGACCCAGAAATAAAAATTCAGTAGCTCAAGAACACAGTACTTATCCCACCCAAAAAATTAAATAAATAAAAGAGACGGGCACAAATTTGATATTATCACTTGCTGACCCAAGTGGGGTCATCTAAATGATCAATCACTTGCAGCCACATAAATAAAAAGAGACCCCAGATGAAAAATTCACAAGCCCACCAAATAAAATGAAGAAATTTGAGCACTCAAAGCCAATAAATTGGAAAGGGACAAAAATGAATCAAACCCAATTCATTCTTGGTGTTTAATCATAAACCACAAAGCAAAAGGAGTTAAATTTGATGAATGAAGGTCTATTTTTTGAAAGGAGAGCAATGAACAAAACCCAATGCTCTGTATCAAGAAGAGAAGCAAGAAAAACCCAATACAATTTCAGAATCAGAATTTTTTGCCCACCACCATTAACAAATTTATTTATTTTTACTAAACTCTCTCCTTTTCTCTTTTGGAAGAGAGGAGAGAGAGGCGGGGACGTATTGGTTTTTATCTTTGTTAATCCCAGACGACACGTTTGTTATATTGGCGGATCTCAGCAGAACAATGTACAATTTTTTCTATAGAATGCTGCCGTTTTAAATTATTGCGAGGATATGGTTTTTTAAATTCAAGAATAAGGCTTTAAATAATTATGACTTTATGAAAGGATAGAATATAAATTTATTAATGTGGAAAGTCTTTGGATGTAATAATTTGATTTCATACATATTTTATTCTCTAGTGTGGGTGCCACTACTTAGTTGTCTGATCTGGCAGAGCCTACTGTCTAATTCAGTACTCCTTGTGTCTCTAAAATAATGAGAGAGAAAAACACCCTTTATACGCATATTAAAAAAAATAAAAAAAGAAGAAAAATACATTATTTTGGGGAAAAAAAAATTTATATCTTTAGAAATTATTTTTTGGAGACTGAAGGTATATGTTATTAATAGAGAATTGATATTTACATATGCAAAAGAAATAGTTTCACAAGGTATCTTTCATATGAATAGTAAATGAGTCTCACACTATGAAAATATCAAATTTTAGTCGTAAAAATATTAATTAATTCTCTAATAATAAGTTTTTTGCTGACTTCCAATTATAACATACAAAATATACGTAATTAGATAGAATTATAAGGTCACTATATTACATATTTGATTAAAAGAACAACTATCGATAGTTATTCACTTAATTGACAATAACAAAGTCGATACATAAAGTCACAAGATATATCACTTCTTTTTGTAATTTATTGTTTTTTCTACCTCCATCTGATGCAACTTATTTACCTTTTTTGTTGTTGTTGATAATATCAAAGCAATATTTATGTTGTCACCGATATTTTTATGCTTGTTTTAATAATACTTTAAAATTTCAACATTTTTTGTCAATAATGTTATAATGTCATAGTAATAAGTGTCGCTAAAAGTTTGAAATGTTGCTAAAACTGTATAAACATTGCTATGACATTATCTACTAACTTTTTTTATAAAAAAAAATATGTGTGTGATACTTCTTTTACAGAATAATATTACGTACATAAATTATACACATACAAGTTGTGCACCAATACTAAGACCCATATATTATTTACCGAGCAATATTGTAGAAATAAAAATTATGTATAAACACTACAAAAAAGTAGATAAAATAAAAATATAGAACCTATCATTTGTTTACATATTTTATTGACAAGCATTACTTGAATTCTAATATTTATGCACAATATTTTATATATAATTTAGGTATATAAAGTTATTCATTTTAAAACTGGTGCAAAATTACAAGGGGGCATACCTATGCATGAAAGAGCGGGATGAAGTATGAACCACCAACTCCCAAATTAAATCAACGTATACAATTTGGCAGCATTCTGCACCTCAAGTAGGGACTTTGGAGCCTGCGGTCACTACAAATAAGGTAAGGTAATAATAATATAACCATTTTGGAACATACAAATTCATATACGTCAAGTTATACTTCATTTTCAAATAATGTATACTTTAACTTAAGTCAATAATAAATAAATAAGTGTGTTTTGTTAGGCAGAACCCACGCGCATGTATATATGCCCATAGCTTATTTTATTAATACATACATATGTTTATAATTTAAATTCACACAAAAATCAAGTCATTATTATAATCATACTGGAACCTACAAATTTATATATGTCAAGTAACACTTCATTGTCAAATAATATATACAAATTCACGATCAAAAAACAAGTGTACTAACAGGAGAACCCACGCGCGTATACATACCCATAACTCATTAATACATCTCCTCGGAATTTAATTTCACACAAAAAATTTAGTTATTAGGTCGAATTTACTCATATACTTCGATATGAGAATATAAATCATTTGTGTTTTTTTAAATATTTATTATTGAATTAGAGTTTGATACATTAACAGTGTATACACGAGCGATATAATGATCATGACACATTATTAAAATAAGAATAATTTTGTCAACATAGATACTTTATTTATGACATGTTATATAGGGGTTTTCAAAATTTTCGAAACGCATAAGCGGTATCGAATTTTTTCGGTAACGATATTTTGGTATTTTTTTTATATTTTTCGATATTGGTACCAGTACATGTTTTTTAGAAATCAATAAAAACCGAAAAAATGGAATATGTGTGATATATTAAATATATATATATATATAAGTATATTGAATATATTTATACTAATATATTACAATTATAATAAGAAACAAAGGCCAGCTTTCCTGACTCCTTAGTTGTTCCTTGTTTTCTTACAAATGAATGTGTTATATTATTATATGTATTGTGTTGCCTTTTCGTTTATAATTCATCATGTGTACTTATATTAAATATAAATCATATTATATTTTTTGTACTATGAAGTATCAACTTACCAACTTTATAAAGTAAGGACTAAGGAGGCAGAACATTTTTTTTTTATATAAAAAAGAGCAAGACAATACAATAATTTTATTCTTTATACTATATATTATCAATGCGGCACAAAAATAAAATCGAGCCAAACAAACCGTTACCAAAAGTGTATTGAATCGAAATTGGTATTTCGGTAGCGGTATCGATTCTTGATTTTAATGGAATTCAGAATTGGAACCAGTTTGGTATTTTACCGACGCGCACCCCTAATGTTATGATCCTTAAACCATTCATGTATAGGTCTGACAACGGGGCGGGTATAGTTCAGGGGATCTCTCTCCATACCCGCCCCGCCAATATGGAACTATTCCTCGAACTCGTCCCGACCCCGAAAATAATACTCCATACCCAAACTGCCCCTGCACTGTTTACCCAATTACTCTTATTTTTGTCCAATTTAAAATTCTTTAAGTTTTTTTATATTACTTCTAATATGTCAATCAACAATCTTTAAACTAGAGTTTTGGTTTTACCTCCACGTAAACACCTCAATCTCGCCTAATAACCTGCAAAAGGTCCACCGGATTTGGGGGGTTCCGAAAGGACTCTCCGATACTTAAGTCTGATACTTAAGGAGAGAGGAATTATTATTCTGGGAGAAGAATTGTGTACCTTGAGAGTCATCTCCTTCAGGAGTTAGGAATTAAAACCCTACTAGGTTTTAGAGTCTTTAGAGGTTGCTCATCCTTGGTTGATTAAAATGAATTTTATCATTTATTGGATTGAATATTCTTGTAGAACACTCAATATGCCAAATTATTATATTATCCTTTATTAATAGAGTTTTAAAAATAACACATGACAACTCGCGATGGGTAGGTTATTTTTACCTGCATCAACTTCAACTTCGTATAATTATTTTTGATTCAAAATCAAACAACATATAACATTTCTATTACTAGCATCATGTTATATTACTAATGTTATGAATTTATAATGAAATAATCTAAATAAGTACATAATTATATATATACAAAATGTTAAGTTTTTAAAAAATTATATATATACATATAATCGGGTCGGGGTGGAAGACCCTAACCATATAGAGTTTAAAAATTCGGGTCTCATTAGAGTCGAGATTGTGTGGGACTCGTTGGGTTTAGGAGAAATTGTCAGGCCTACTCATGTATAACTTAAATTTTAACTCTTTTTATTTTCCCTACATAAATCATTTTCCATAAAGTTATAATTGCCGTAGCTAGTATACCAACTCGATCTACAACCCAATCAACTAATACAAAATTATACTTTTAAGTAAAGTTCAGCATCCATTTTAACTATTATTTTGGGCATCAAGGACTTCTATTCGCCTTTGAAAAAAATAAATTAAGGATTGAGAATATCGATCCATCACGTTCTATAAATCATGGAATCATTAAATTAATTATAGATATAATTAAAAAATATTTGACTTTTTAGGAATTAATTATAGTATGTAGAAAGAACCGTGTCTGACCTTTATAATGTAGTTAAATTGGACTTGGATTTGTATTCTAATAAGTAATCGAAGACTACGTAAATAAAATAATAAAAATAATAATAATTTGTTTTTATATTAAGCACTCAAAGACTAATTAACACGGCAATATGCAAGTACTAACCGTGCAAATCTGGCTTGGTAGCACTTGATGAACCACATGGCCTTGTCCCTTTCTTAGGACCACTTGTGAATAAGATCTACCACATATGTCACAAGTTGCTGAGTAGGAGATCACGTGACCTTCCCCACCTACTCAACAAGTGATCATATTCTCATTTGCATTCAACAAGCCAATTGAATCCCAAAATAGCCTAAAGAGTTGGTCTGCTGGTCAAGGAAGTTTGTTTCATTCCTTAATTTTTAAAATTAGAATTTGGGAGTCAACACCAAGAAGAATTCTTCTAAATGTACTAGGCCGATATGAGATGTGCGCTCTTAAAATCGTCCGGAAGAGATTTAGTCTTGATTGATGCAAAAGTTGTCCCGAAGATACCTTTACTGTTCAACCAATTCTCCCCCTCCGCCCAAAATGATAAATTTTTATCAAAACAAAACAAGAGTAGTTTATGCAAAATGTACACCATTGTTAGTGTAATACTCTAATATCACATCGAAATATATAGAAAAAATTTATCTGTATATAAAAAATTAAGTTATTAATAATAGTAAGTGAACTTGTGGTAGAGCTAAGATAGCTCAATAAAATACTATTAAACTAGTGATTTAAGACATTGTTTGGATAAATTTGATTAATTTTGGACTCGAAATTTGACTCGAGAGATCTGAACTTAAGATTTGACCTCGGTTATTACTTAGGTAGTCAGAGTTGACTCTCAAAAGATCGGATCATGTCATTCAATCGAGTTGTCGGAGGTAGGAACACGAAGCCAGATTGTTAGCTTAAAAGTAGAAACTTGTTGGTATATTAATTTTAATCATTTTGCCTAAGTTTTGATTGTTTTCGAAACAATTTTTTTTTTCCTCTAGAGCTTTCCGATTGAAACTTTTATTCATTTGTAGAATAAGGAACTTGCACTGTCAAATTTTCAAAACTAAAGTTATATTTAAGGCTTATGGGAGCTTTAATAAAAAGAAAGGAAGAGAAGGCAAAAGAAAGGGAAGAGAAGAGAAGAGGAGAGGAGAAAAAACGCTTCACTTTCTCTCTAAAACTTCTAATTCTTTATAAGAGAATCGTGCAAAGAAAAATATGTATAATTTTCTCTTACTTTCTCTATAAAAAACACTACAAGACACTCATGGTTTATTTACCCACCTTTCTCTTCTAAAAAGACCTCGAAAAAGAAAAAAAAAAACAAAACATTTCCATACAGTGTAAAAGTGAAAAGTTCATTTGATTTAAAGTGAAGAAAAGAATTTTAGTTGAAATATTGAGGTTCATTATCAATTGAGGAACTTTTGAGAAGGGCTTTTAAGCTATAAAACTTTTGTGCAAGCTTGTGCAGTTGATATAATTATGAGAACTTTCGAATAAAAATCAAGTACTAATGTCAAAAGTGTCCATTGTTAAAAGTTAAGATATGTCACTTTTAAGATAGTAATTTGGATATAAGGAATTTGATGCTAAATAGAAAGGTAAAGTCAGGATTGATGATGTCTTAACTTGATGTTTAAAATTGAGGTATTATGACATTTAAGTCTCGTATTGTTAATGTGTTTATCTTTTATGATCTTTTCATGTTTGTTAAAAGCCTCCTTATTTGTGTTAGTATACAAGGTATGCAATAATACCCTGACAACTAATAAAAAAAGCCCTATGACCACGAGGGCTGCCTCTCGACTCTGTTTCACCTCCCCTCTGTATAGAAGATCTCTTTTTTGGTTCATAAGAGAAGGATTGCTTGGGATGGAAATTCGATCAATTGAGTTCTCAAAGGCAACTTTCCATGCGTGAGGTTTATGTGGTGCTTATTTGTAAATTTGTTTCTTCCTCTTTTATGAGGTTTGACTGGTTATTGATATTGAAATAGTGATAATGTACTGATTATGAGGTTATATTTAATTTCTAAAATGAGGGTTCAAAAAAAGAAAAAAGAAAAAGAAAGGTAAAATCAGGGGTCTCAAATTGAAATTATTAAAAAGGTCATGGGTTGATCGGAGAAACAATAAAAGGAAAGAAATAAGTGAGTGATAATTAAAATATGGAGAAGAACTAGGAAAAGAGAGATAAAATAAATAAAACTCTTAAATTATATATTTGTAATTAAAAAATACCAAAAAATAGTTATACAAAAAACTCACGCTTTATAATATAGATATTCTCTAATCTTATTTAGCTTGAATATTTATTCACACTAAATGTCCCATGTGAAACACGAGTTTGCTTTTAAAATAGCATAATTTTTTATTTATTTTATATATAATGATTATGAATTTTTTTTTAAATTTCGCAAATTAACTTACTATTACTATTAGAATGTCTACAAATTTTGCTCAAAAACACGAAATTATATGATTAATGAGTTAAAGAAGTCTTATAAAGAATAAAATTGTTGTAGAACACTAAGTTACTATTATGAAAAAGTTGGAAACTAAAGTTTGATTATGCACTAATTATAAAGTGCATAATGCTAATTATTTTTAGTTATAATATTTTTATATATTTTTAATATATAATTATTTAAAAATAGAATTATTGTAAAACAATGAGTTACCATTATGATTTTTAGTTTTAAAATTAATTAACTAAATTTTAATCACTAATATATAAGTTAGAATTGATTTTATAATATTAATTAACTAAATATCTCTTATATAAAATAAAATTAGTAACTGAAGTTTAATCGTTAATATATATAATATATTTATTAATATTAATTATTATTCATTCATAATTGTTTTTCTAATATTTTAAATGTATACGTTATTTAGAGTTCAAAGTTGAGTAGAAACCTAAAAGTAAAATTTTAAACATGATTTTTAAATTAGAATTTTTTGTATGAGTAACATGTTAATTAAATGACTTTTATAAAGAACAAAATTGTTATAAATAATAAGTTAATATTGACTCATAATATTTTCCTATATTTTTAATATGTATATATATTTTATATTCTTAATATCATGAAGAAGGTCACCTTCCCCAAAAATATAACTAATTGAACTAAGCAACAAGCATGGATGGCCAACAATTGTGAGTAAATGATACGAATGGCATACCATGGGGATGTGCAATTATCCAAAACTACTTTTCCTTCTTTTTTTGCTTTTTTTTCTCCTTTTTTTCTTCTTTCTTTACACATTAAAAAATATTTTAATTGAAATTAAATTATATACTTATTTAAAATAAATAAATTAAAATTAAAGAGGTTTGAAAAAGTATTTTAATAATAGTTAAATTATAGGCCTATACCAAAGATGAAGACCAAGAAATTAAGTTTTATCTTATTATATATGTATATAAATTAATTATAATGGATAATTGTATGTAGTTTGTATTTAATTTTTTTAAGCAAATATTGTAATCATTCTAATAGCAATAGTAAGTTAATTTGTGAAATTCAATTTTTTTATAAGCATCATATATAAAATAAATAAAATATTAAAAATAATGTTATTTATAAAATAAACATGTGTTTTGCCTTCTTTTAAAAAAAACTAAGACACTAAACACTCATAAAACACTATCATTATGTCTCTTTATAAGTTAATCCTAGTTAATTATTACGATTGTATAGTTTGGTATAGCTATATTATAATAATTATGTCGTTTATGTTGTAAATACTAATTCAAATTGCTCCAGCTTAATATAACTTACATATGTTTCAATATTTTAGTTTGTGGATAATTATGATATAATAGTAGAATAATTTGTTACTATATGATATATCATTTTTAAATTAACAATGATCCATAAGTGTTTTAATTTAGGTTCGTGAGAATCAATATTAGTAAATGATTTCTATAAAAAATAAAATTGTTATAAAATAATAAGTTATTCTAAAGTTTTTCTGAATCATAAATAGTATTTTGGTTCTAGTTAAAGTCTATATTTAAAAAGTGTTTTAATATTAGTTAATAAAATAAAATTAGTTAATAAAATAAAATCACGAGGCTTTAAAAAGTATTTTAGTAGCAGTTAAATTCTATTCTCATACCAAAGAGTAAGACTAAGGACAAAAAAACTTAATTTTGCCTTATTATATATGTAAATAGTTTAAAAGGTATTTTAGTAGCAGTTAAATTTTAATTTCATACCAAAGATTAATGACCAAAAAACTTAGTTTTGTCTTATTATATATGTACTAGCTAAGTGTCCCGTGCGAAACACATGTTTATTTTTAATTCCTTATTTATTCTATATATATAATGATTATAAAATATTTTTCCAAATTTTAATTTAATTTATTGTAGAATGACTACAAATTTTGCTCAAACAAACAATTATCAAAGACTTACAATTGAATGTTAGTAATATGTTTATTTTTTGTTTTTAATTTAATATTCAACTTATATAGTTTTTAAATTTAATATTTAATTTTTATTTTCAATCTTTCAAATTTATACATATTTATTTAGAGTTCAAAATTTAAATGAGTGAAACCTAAAATTAAGTCTAAACTTGGTGTTTAAGTAATTCTATATGATATAAAATTGTTATAAATTAATAAGTTATCATCATGGTTTTTTGTTTTAATAGTAACTTAAATTTTAATAACTATATCTAAGTGAGATTTGTTTCTAACATTGATTAAGTAAAAATTATTAAAATTTAATCATTAATATATTTTATAATATATATTACACTTTTTAATATTAATTATTATTTTCTCATAATATTTTTTTTATATTTTTAATATATAGTTATTCAGGAATAAAATTGTTATAGAATAATAAGCAACCATTATGACTTTTAGTTTTAAAAATTAACTAAAGTTTAATCACAATATATAAGTCATAATTATTTAACATTAATCAACTAAATGTCTCATATATTAATTGTTATGTAATCATAATATTTTTTTTCTATGTTTTTAATATTTAGTTATTTAGATCTAAAGTTGAGTAAAGTAAATTCTAAACATGTTTTTTAAGTTAAAATTTATTGTATGACTAAATAATTAAAGAACTATAGAATAAAATTATTGTAGAATAATAAATTAACATTAAAATTTATAAGACTATAAAAAGAATTTTTGTTCTCTAACATTAACTACTATTTTTTTAATAGTGAATAATTTCACAACTTAACTTACTAATTGCATATAATTTAGTTTTATTTTATTATTTTATTGTTTATTATTAAAATCTTAAGATGTTACGCCATGACCATATTCTATTGGGGTTGAAAGACAATTATTCCTTTTGAATCAGATAGATTCATATCTGAAAGAGGTTCATCAAATAATATAATACGCCCTCCATCCTAGGATAAAAGTTCTAGTTGACTTTTTGCGCATATTAAAAAAGATGATCAAATGACAAAATTGTCTATATTTAAATTCTCATTTAATTGTATAGTTTTTTGCATATGACTAGTGATACTCCATAAATATGCATAGAGAATAGAAATATGACAATTAAAACTAAGGGTATTATAAGCAAATTATTGTAAAAAATAAATTATTTAAGGTAAATAGAAATTTAACTTGGGACTACCTAAAATAGTAATAAAGACTTTTATCCTGGGACGGAGGGAGTGTTAATTATAGTAGACAATTGGATGTGGTTTGTATTTATTTTTCTTAAGCAAATGTTGTAATCATTCTAATACCAATAGTAAGTTAATTTGTGAAATTTATTTTTTTTATAAATATCATATATAAAACAAATAAAATATTAAAAATAATATTATTTATAAAATAAACCTATGTTTTGTCGTTCTTTAAAAAAAAACTAAAACACTAAGCACTCATAAAATACTATCATTATGTCTCTTTATATATAAGTTAATCCTAGTTACTTATTACGATTATATATAGCTTACTAATTCAAATATTATAATAATTCTATCATTTATGTTGTAAATACTAATTCAAATGGCTCCAGCTTAATATAGCTTACTTATGTTTCAATATTTTAGTTTGTGGATAATTATGATATAATAGTAGAATAATTTGTTACTATATGATACTCCAACCAACTCAGGATAAAAGTCATTATTACTATTTTAGGTAATCTCAAGTTAAATGTCTACTTACCTTAAATATTATATTTTTTCCAATAATTTGTCTATAATACCTTTAGTATTAATTGTCATATTTCTATTCTCTATGCATATTTATGTAGTATTACTAGTCATGTGCAGAAAACTATGCAATTAAATGAGAATTTAAATATGAATAATTTTGTCATTTTATCCTCTTTCTTAATATGCTCAAAAAGTCAACCAGAACTTTTATTCTATGACGAAGGGAGTATATGATTGTTAAATATATTAACAATGATTTGTAGGTGTTTTAATTTAGGCTCATGAGAATCAATATTAGTAAATAATTTCTATAAGAAATAAAATTGTTATAAAATAATAAGTTACTTTAAAAATTTTTAGGATCATAAATAGTATTTTAGTTCTAGTTAAATTCTAGGTTTAAAAAATATTTTAATAGTAGTTAATAAAATAAAATCAGGTGACTTTAAAAAGTATTTTAGTAATTGTTAAATTTTAGTCTCATACCAAAGATCAATAACTAAAAAACTTAATCTTGTCTTATTATATATGTATGTATATCTATACATAAACTAGCTAAACGCCCCGTGCAACGCACAAATTTATTTTTAATTTCTTATTTATTTTAGATATATAATGATTATAAAATAATTTTTTTGAATTTTAATTTAACTTATTATAGAGTGACTATAATCTTTGCTCAAACAAATAATTATCAAAGACTTGCAATTGAATGTTAGTAATATGTTTATTTTTTGTTATTTTTAATTTAATATTCAGTTTATATAGTTTTAAAATTTAATATTTAGTTTTTATTTTCAATCTTTCGAATTTATACATAGTTATTTAGAGTTAAAAAATAAGTGAAACCTAAAAGCCTAAACTTGGTGTTTAAGAAATTCTCTATGACATAAAATTGTTGTAAATTAATAAGTTACCATCATGATTTTTTGTTTTAAATGGTAACTTAAATTTTAATAAATATATATAAGTGAGATTTTTTTTCTAACATTGATTAACTAAAGATCTCCTATCTAGAGCAGTTGTATTGGTTCCGATTCGACAAAGGTAGAATGCCTGGTTGAGAGTCCAGTACAAACGGTAGCAAGTGTGTTCGTTTTGGCTTCCAAGCGCTGAAATAAAATTAGTAATTAAACTTTAACCATTAATATATTTTGTAATATGTATCACACTTTTTAATATTAATTATTATTTTCTCATAATATTTTTTTATATGTTTAATATATAGTTATTTAAGAATAAAGTTGTTGTAGAATAATAAGTTACCATTATGACTTTTACTTTTAAAAATTAACGAAATTTTAATCACAATATATAAGTCATAATTATTTTTAACATTAGTTAACTAAATGTCTCCTATATTAATTGTTATGTAATTCATAATATTTTTCTTATATTTTTAATATTTAGTTATTTAGAGTTTAAAGTTGAGTAAAGTAAAATTCTAAACATATTTTTAAAGTTAAAATTTATTGTATGAATAAGTAAATAAAGAACTATAGAATAAAATTATTGTAGAATAATAAATTAACATTAAAGTTTATAAGATCATGAAAAGAATTTTGATTCTCTAACATTAACTATTAATTATTTTTAATAGTTAATAATTTCACAACTTAACTTACTAATTGCATACAATTTAGTTTAATTCAAGACTTCTATAAAAATTAAAATTATTATAAAATAATAAGTTACTCTAAAATTTTTCAAGATTATAAATAATGTATTGATTCTAGTTAAATTCTAGATTTAAAAAGTGTTTTAGGTAATTAATAAAATAAATTCATGAAAATTTAAAAAGTATTTTAGTAACAGTTAAATTTTAATTTCAAAGGTAACAAAATTTAATTTTATCTTATTATATATATAAATATAAATATAGATAGATAATGTAGATGAAAGTCAAAGAAAATATATGATTTTTGTTTTAATATAATCATTGATAGGATTTCATTTAAACAGGAATACCCAAAAATATATTCCGCCTCAAAGTTTGCTAAACGACATGAAATGACAAGTGTCACATTGTCGGGTAGGATTACAGGTATGACTTGAAATCTGATTATATACTCATTCTATAAAATATTCCCTCAATTCCAAAATATAATACTCCCTCCGTCCCAAATTAATTACTCAATTTTGATCATTTTAAGTCAAATTAACTATTTTTAGAACTAATCTTTTTACTATTTTTACTAAAATATAGGTGAAGAGATTATAACCGAAAGAAAGTATATACTCCATCCGTCCCAAATTAATTGCTCAATTTTGACCATTTTAAGTCAAATTGACTATTTTTAGAACTAATCTTTTTACTGTTTTTACTAAAATATAGGTGAAAAGATTATAACCAAAAGAAAGTATATACAATTTATTACTAACTCCAATTTTTATAATTTTAGAAATATATTTATATATGCTTAATTATTAATTCTAAAAATAGTCAATTTGACTTAAAATGGTCAAAATTGAGCAATTAATTTGGGACGGAGGGAGTATTATGATTAATTTTTTAAAATCAATTCAAAATATTTTTTAACTAAAAAATGACATAATTTTTTTTAAAATTTTAATCAATAAAATGATAAAATATAAAATTATTTAAAAGATAATGTTCGTTGTACAACTTATTATTTCATAATTTTTAATAAATTATTTCAATTTTAAATTTAATTTTTTTTAAATTGACTTTTAAAAAAGTCAATACTTTTATAATTTAAAACAAAGATAATATATCATGTGTACACTTGTCATATAAATTAAAAAAATAAAAAAAATAAAAATATAAAATAAAATTTCACAATGAATCGTATTTAAGTACACTAATTTTTTTATTAAAAAAATACTGTGTACTTTTGAATATAGAATAGACAACATTATATAAACGCCTCCCACCACCCTTGTGAATTAAGACGGAAGTGTAATTATCTCTCCCTTCTCTCTCATTTCGAATTTCTGCTCTTATTCTTTTATCTGGACACCACATTCAAATAATGTAAACTCTTTATTTTACATTATTAATATTATCAAATTAAAAATAATATTGTCAGAATAAATATATATTTAAACGACATTTATAACACTGATAATAACAGTCATTTTATTTTGTTCTTATAATATACAATTAGGAATATATAAACTAAATATGCGACACTGCATAATTAATGAAACATAATCAAGGTTAATTAATAAGGTACTAATTAATACGTCCGAAAGCGATATATAAGTTTTACTATGTTTGATTTTGACTACCTAACTAGGCATCAATCATTTTTTTTGATAGTTGAGTATTCATTGACGCTAATATAAAAAGCTTGTCACCTTTTGAATAAAATAATGGTGTTTGTTTTTTGTTGTCCATTAGGAGTTTAGGACATAAGATCTATAATTAAGTTAAGTGCTTTAGGAATAATTAGGCATATTTAAACATCATTAAGATGAATTAATGAAGATGAATATAAAACTAGATTATTATTTTTTGAAATAGAGAAATTAAGTTATTTATTAAAATAGGAATTAAGATTATGAGATAATAATAAAACCAACCTTATACAATTATGGAGGCAAATGATGGGATATAAAATTCTATAAATGTAACTACTCCTGGAACTTAAATTCACCAACTATTCGGAATGAAAATAGGAGGAATTATAAGTAAGAGAAAGCTCAATAAGTTGATAGTTTTTATTTTTATTTTTTTGAAGAGTCCCGTTATATATAACAATAAATTTATGTCGCTAAAAAATGTTAACGTATGTGAATACATGTAATAAGTATAAATTAAGAAAAGATTCAGATATTGTTGTTTTATTTTATCTTATACAGTCTCACGTTAGTCGTAATCTAATTTTGTAATGAGATTTATCAAAATATATATATCATTTTCTTTTTTTTAATAAAAAAATTATCATTTAAAAGGAAAAATGGCTGGTAAATCTTTTTAAAAGAAAAACTATAAGTTAATCAAATAAAATGGGCCGAACCTGTTCTAATATCATATAGACAAGAAACATGCATGCTATTCCAGACTAAATTAAAATTTTAATTTTTTGGGGCGTGATGATACTATTAATCGAACAAATTTGTTAAAAACACACATTATACAAGCAAATACAAGTCTTGTTTTTGGTTTGGGTTTGAAGCGACAATCTCTTCATATATATTTCTCTAATTGAGTTAAAAGTTGGATATCCACTTAATTAATAAAAATAAAAAGAAAAGAAATAAGAGAGTAAAAATGTTTGACAAAATAAATTCACTTTAACTTTTGAAGTTTAAAATCTCACAAATTGACTAGGAAAAAAAAATCACGTGAGGGGATGTTGTATTTTTCTTCTCCCCCCCCCCCCACCCTTTTTTTTTGACCACTAGATTTGTGAAGTATAGGGGTGTTCAACCGGTAAAAATCGGGCCGAACCAAACCGATACCGAGCCGAACCGATACCGAAAAAGGCAAAATTTCATACCGATACCGGTACCGGTTGGACCGGTTCGGTACCGGTTATACCGAATATTATTATTATTATTATTTTATTATTATTATTATTATTATTATTTACTATTATTATTATTATTATTATTATTTTATTATTATTATTTTTTTTTTACTATTATTATTATTATTTTTATTAGTAATAATTTAAAATAAAATAAAATAATAGAAAACCGGTATAACCGGTACATACCGAACCAGAAATGGCCAAATCGGTACCGGAACCGGTTGTACCGATATACCGAACCGGTACCGAACCGGTCATTTTTGTACCGAACCAACCGGTTCGGACCGGTCCGGAATACCGGAAAAACCGGTTGTACCGAAACTTTTGAACACCCCTAGTGAAGTACACAATCAGCAAATGCTACTCCTTATGACATAGCTATGACCTTCCTGCTTCATATGGCTTTGATTATAGTACCATAGAAATTCTTAAAGCATATGAAAATTTTCTGATTTTTCTTCTTGAATAAATACTATGTGCAAAACTATACACAAAAAGTCATACACAAACAGATTAAATTTCCACAAGACTCGACTCTATGATAATAACTTTGCCAGGTTGTAAATTTGTAATGTCTCTAATTTGAAGCTAGAAAACCAATGATTTCAGTATTTGTAACAAATTTTGGTTTGATCTATTCATTAGTTTATGCAATATTCTATAACAATCTCATTTATTTCTTTTGTTGCTCAAAGAAAAATACATCAATATAACACTTAATAAAAATATTTATCTCTCATCTCTCTATAACACTTTCTCTCTCCTCATTTACTACTATTTTACACTTTTTGGTGTCTTTGGATGTACATGTGTACATAGATTTATTCTTAAATATATAGAAGAAGAGTAAATAACAGATGAGACTGCACTCCAGAAAAAGAATATTCAATAAATGTAGCTTCTCTCAAGGAATGATATGTAATAACTGAGTTACTAACATGAGAGAGTAGCTCAGAAGGGTATGCAATAAGTTAACCTAATCTTTTTAGACAAACAGCCAAACATCTAAATAACAAAGACTTCTTCCAAAAATAAATGCATATTACACAAAGTAAGCATTTGAAAATTAGAATAACTATTAATCAATTCAAAGGCTCATCCTTCCCAAATAAGTCTTGTTGTTTGGGAAGTCTTGTTCAACAACGAAAACCACATCCTAAATCTATAGGCGTGCGCTCCTTCACAATGATACCCAATTTAAACCACAAGTTTGATCCTCCAGGACAAGAAAAGGGCACAGCAATTAAGAACAACATATAATTCATGGCAGGCAAAGGTGTAATAGATGAGAACTAGAAACTTTCAGAAATTCTTTCCATCAAATCAATGTAATACTAACACTAATAACAAGGCTTTGCAATTTCACTAAAACCAAGCTAACATTGAATAATTTACATATACATGCAGTCCAAATCTCAATGATTAGATGATTTAATAACAAGCTTCAAATATGAACCAATAATTAGGAAGTGCCTGATGTAAATAACCACTAGTTTGGGTGTCCATATATACAAGAGCTATTAAATAGATATTTCCCTTCACATATCCCTTATAAAAATCAAGCTTCGCCAATTATCTCAGAATCAAGATTCAAGTTGATCAGCCTGTGCAGAACAACTACTATCTGGTTGGGTTTCCACATACAAATTATACAATACATGTTAATGAATTATTTTCTTCAAGTAACATGATCTCTCTCTCTCTCTCTCTTTGGGATAAGTATTCATGTAAGCACTTCTCCCACAAACGTAATGCCTCACTTAACAAGAAGTAACACCCCTTTTACAGCTCTACTCTTTCTATTTATGAAACTAAGGTTACAAAAGCTATATAATCCTGTACATTTCCAAACATATAGCAGATAAATTTTTTAAATATCGGAGTAACTCTTTGCACCTTCTAAGAATGGTTCAGTTAGTTTGTGTGCGAGTAGTATAGCTGTATAACTAATGATGGGCCACTATATCCACGGGAAAATGGAATATCAACTAAAAGTTAATCAATTATATTTAATAGGAAAAGAGGGAAAAAAACCCCTGAGAGGATACACCATTCCTCCCTTCAACATCAGCAACATCCCTTGATACTTCTAGCAAATACTAAAATAAAACAATAATGGCAACAACACGATCCGTGTTAACAGTGACTTTATCCTTTATACCTTATACCGAAACATCAAATAACACATGCTATTTCTTTTAATGACAATCTGATCTACATTATCATATTTACACAATTTCAACCATTCATCAAACATGAAAAAAAACTGGCAAAAGCTAAAAACTAATATGAAGCACTACTCATATGGTCATACTCAAAAGTCATCAACAAATATAAACAGTATAAAATGTGACAAACACATTGATATTGCTCTGCCTTTACAGTCTACACATCATTATCTAAATTCATACATTCATACAACAAACAAGAAAGTACCGATAATTGCTCTAACCTTAGACTCAAACATCCAAGTTCTCCATCTGAACGCTGCTTTTGAGAGGCACATATTCTCCAAGATAGCCACCAAGGTGATCATACAGAACACTCTTATCAATCTCTTGATGATGATAACTCTTGCAAACATAGTAAAACACACTCTGCACCAACAAGCCCACCAAATTCACAATCACCAGCACCCCAACCAAAAACCCACCAACAACAATCCTTGAAAACACTCCATAATTCCCACCATGAACCACCACAGATCCAAAAATCGCATTAATTGCCCCACAAATTACAAAATACCCAAAAACAATCAAGCCCGCCATTCCAGTCTTACCCTTCAACAACTCATAGCTCTTCTTCATAGCCGCAAACCCGTAAATCGGCTCAAGCACAGAAACAACACTAGCCAAGTGCCACAATGCAGTTATATAAACATGAACCACAAGAAACAGAACGAAAACAACAATTATAGAGAAAATGAACAAAATTGGGTTCTGGGTATCAATTGCCACAATCAAAAGAAGCACAAAACAGAGAAAAATCAAATTATACACAACCATGGTGAGAATTACCCAGAGGTAAGTAATCAATAGGCGCTTGAAAACTCTGGGAATGGCAGAAATAGTTGAGGAGAAGGAAACAGGCTTGGAGGTGTACATAGAGGCAACAGTGAAGACAACAGCAGCAGTGGATAGGAGAGAGAAAGCAAAGAGGACGATGAGGTAAAAGAACTGGAAAATGAGGAGTTTGGTCCACAGGGAGGAATGGGATCCATTTCCATATGGGTTTTGAATTTGAGCGAGAAGGGGATGTGTGAAGAGGGAGTGAGCTAAAATTGCAAAGGATAAAGGGAAAATTAGGGTTAGGGTTATGAGGTAAAAGGTTTTGGGGGACTTTTTGGGGATTGAGGTTGATTCTTTCAGGATGTCTGGTACTGTTAGGAATTGGAGCTCTTCAGGTTGGAGATCCATGGTATTGAATTTGATTGATGATGGAAAATAATTTGCTCAATTTATTGATTGAATTAACTGGATATATTTGTATGTATTGGAATACTGGAATTAATGAAACGGATGAGCGACACAGAGGAGAGAGATGAGAAAGTGTTTTGGAGTGGAACTAGGTGCTAAGATTGCTGTGTTCATAGAAAGCTGCTGCACACCGACTTAGATTTCTTTAACTTAGCTGAAAAAGGGAGGTAATGCAGGTAATATTTATTTACACATAGGCCTTTGACAAAATGTGATTAAAACATTCTTTTAACGTGTAAGAAAGGTAATTTGATTTTAAAATTACTTATAATTATTTATATAAAAATAATTATAAATTATAAATTATAAATTTAATTAAGTTTGATCAAATATATTATTAATTTATTATTGTTTATTTTAATAATTTTATCCATTACCTGTCTTTATTTCTCAAAATATTTATTTTTAGTAATTTACATTGAAAATAAGTGATATTTAAATTCTTATATACCAAATATTTTTCAATTATTATTAGTTTAAGTACTTTTATTTATCATATTCATGTTAATTGTAATTTACATTGAATATAAATTTAATCCACAGATAAATTATTTTTCTTCTTCTATTTATTATATATGGTCACATATGCGCGGGTCATAACAATCATGTACTTTATACTTTTTTATTCTTAAAATTTTTTTATAGGTTATTCGTAGTTCTTACCTAGCCATTTTCCAAATTTTCTTAAATCTTAAAGACTAAAATGTAATAATAAAGTAGTTCAATATATATAAAGCTATTTATAATTAATATTACATGTTAGCAAAATTTTAGGAGTAGACCTCCCAAATATATTATACGATATATTTTTAGGGGATACTAGATAGTAATGTTATATTTTTCGGGAGTAATATTTTCAAAAATTTAATAATATTTGATGTGAATTATGGATCACTAGTATATTCTTTAAAAAGAGGGTCTTATATTTTATAGACTCGTTGATATCTCATTTAAATTACTATTAAATAAAGAGTCAAATAAGATATTTTAGCAGGTTCTTTACTGTTTACAAGAATTAGATAAATAACAATAATTTAACTTTCTTTTTACTCGTGCATAAATACTTAAATCCAATATTATTGACTTGAGTTGAGTCCTCCTTGTCACCTCTATTTCTATTTATTTTTGTCCTGATCAATACTTGACAACGAAACAAAGAATATTAACAAAGTTAACCAAACAAGACTTAAAAAATTATATGAGATTTCGAATTTTTGTGGCCCAACCAGATTGGGGGCTAAACTACACAATTTGGACCGTGCCAGTAGTAGATTGGGTAGCATAACCAGTCCAGACCATCATCAGTTTAAAACTTTCTTATAATCTCAATTTGGCCTTCTCAATGGGCTTTTTTACTCGAAGGCCGAAGGAGAAGGGTAGCACGGACATTAAGAATTTAGACCACACTATATTAAATCTCAACATGATTTTATTTTTTATTTTATATAAAATACCCAACATGATATTTCTTCTGTTTCAAAATTAAAAATACAATTTTTTTTAGTCCGTTCTAAAATTAGAGATATATTTCTATTTTAGGACTATAAACTGATTTAATGTTTCTAATTTGCCATTACTTTTTTTTACTACTGTATCATTTTCAATATCAAACCACCACAGTTAAATTCCTAACTAATACTAAATGTGTCTTTAATTTTGAATGAAGAGTATTTATATATATAGAAACAGGAATATGAAAGGTGACATGTAATCCACGGGAGGCGAACAATTCCATTAACTTTCTTAAATGATACATCAATATACTTCTTTATAAGTAATACTGTATAAGACGATTATTATAAGGTGATGATAAAAATTATAAAGTAATTCACAAGATTGTTACGAAGATGTTTTTGTTTAACAAGAAGGCAATTTCGAGCATAAGAGGCAATTAAGGCTAGTAGGCTACAAGGGTGCAAATGGTGTGTGGAATCAAATGGAAGGCTATAGTTGATATTAATGCAGCCAAACATGGGCACTTGAGGGACTCTATAGTTACTCATCAAGCGATTTGATATTAATGCAGCCAAACCTTTGGGTAAGTTGAAGGACATGCTTATATTTGAACAGGATTACAACATTAGAGACTTTAGCACTTATAAATTTGGTGCTTTGTTCATGGATACAAGTATATATTTGTATCCATTATCAAGATTAAAAAGTTTGTTTTTACTTTCTATATCTATATAAAAGCATTGCTAATCCATTCCCATCGCTGGACAATATACTTGTCTCATTCACAATATCTTCAACAATTAGGAAAAGTAGTGTCCTCAAAAGAGTAATGAACAAGAGAATCCATAATATATACTTGCCTCTAGCCTAAAGCCTAATTAGAATGTAAAATCAATCTATTAATAGACTCCAATTATTGATGCAATATTGATATACATGAACACGACACTAATATTGCTACATAGTTCAAGAGTTTGTTATAATGACAAAATATAGTTACAAAAAAGTAAATATAAAATGATGTGTTAAATTGTAACTAATTAATGCTTCACATGCATAGATGGGTCCAATGATTATAATCAATCACAATTATATACATCATTTTGTATCTCATTTTTGTAACTATTCTTTAGTCACCAAAACATTATTGATAGAATATTTTATTGATAGTTCACGTACCACCGATCATACTTCACTAAGTGGTAAAACTTTTGATGTTACAATTCTGTTCGAATTCTGGCATGTCTTTCTTATCCAAACTTACCCATGCTTCAATCCCATCACCCTCTTTATCATCAATCAAAATAACAAGATTTCTTATGGGAATGTTGACACTACTTACCCAAATGGGCTTTCCCCAGCCAAAATCAGCCTCATAAATTGGAAACCTATACCAGCTACTAAACGTGCATGTATTTACCATCTCAGAATTAGAAAAACTTTTATTCAACTTAAAGAAGGGATTAGTTATCATCATTTGCGCATCTTCGTCACTCGATAATATCTTTGCACAATCCTCCAAGGTACTCTTCACAGAGTTCCCAAGCAAATCCGCAAAATCTTGAAACTCCATCTCGTTTTCACTTGCAACAAATTGGGAAGTGGCACCTAAGAAGAGGTTTCCGCATAAATATTTTGACAGTGGAGGAATTGTTCTTTCCCGCATATTCACCGCTTGAAAAACTATAAACTCCCTTGAGTGTCCGTGTTTGGCTGCATTATTTACATCAGCAAACGCCTTGCATATGATTCCAAACACCGACTGCACCCTTGTGGCCTTGCCTCTAATTCTTGAAATCGCCTCCTTATTGAAGTAAAATAACTTTGTGACAATCTTATGGAATTCAGCATTTTCTTTTGACCTTGGCCATCCGAAAGAAAGTCCAGGTAAACCTCTTCCAGGCAAAAACAACCCCGAGTCAAAGCTTGGGGAGATTGAGTTAGTGTCCAATCTCCCCCAGCTTGCAGTACTAGCCCATCCATTAATAAAAGCGCTGATAGTTGATATATCGGCCACCCTATGTGAAATGCACACCCCGATTGCTAAACCGCTGCAATCAAGAGTGTTGACTTGGACAGCAAGCAATGGATCTGTGATTTCATCCGCTGCACCTAATGGACTTGGAAGGAAATTATTAAGCAACTCGGCTTTCAAATTCACCCCTTGCTCGAGAAGATCAGCCAGCCGAATATCCACTTTGGCTTGCACAAATTCAGCACCTTGGTCACTACAATCAACCGAGTGACTGTCTTTCATGTATCTTCCCGCTAGAGGGTAGAATTTGGTTAAGGTCTCGGCTAGAGATATTTTCAAATGAGAGGAACATTCATTATTGGGACCATTAGCTGCAGGGTAATAGAGAATGAGAGGAACATTCATTGTTGGGGCTAACTCATCTACTAGGGATATCTTGTAGTTCTTAAAGCTTGGGGGAGTAGGACTAGTTGGTTTTATGAACTCTTTGGATATGATTTGCATTTTCATTTTGCTTTTCTGGTTCTTTCATTAAATTGTTATGCTTCTATTTATAGAGGAAACGGGATATGGAAGACTAATTATTGGTGGAACATAACGGATGGATATAACAGACACACACACAGAGACACACACATATCTCTTCTAGAATTATGATATTATTATTGATTTTTGAAAGTTAATTTAAAATATATATCTTCAAACTTAAATTTTGTTAATCAATTATACAATAGAATACGACTTAAACACTATGTTTAGATTTTTAGATTTCTACACAACTTTGAACTCTAATTAAAAATGAATATATAAATACGGAGGATTGATTTTAAAAACTAAATATTAAAATTTGAAATTATATAAAAATTTAATATTAAATTAAAAATAACAAAAGAATCACATTAATAACACTTAATATGTAATCTGTAGTAATTCGTTTTAAAGCCAAATTTATGTTCATTCTAATAATAGTAGTAAGTCAATTTGAAATTAAAAAAATATATTTTATAATCACTATATAAAATAAATTAAAAATTAAAAATAATTTTATTTAAAAAACAACCCGTGCTTCGCACGGACACTTAGCTAGTATATAAATATAATAAATCTTATATTTTAGTAGTACTTTTTAGATCGAGAGCTGACGGCTTATAATAAATCGAGAGCTGACGGCTTTCGCCGCTGGGGGATAACTCCGGTGTGAAAATAAGTACAGGCTGAACAAGATTTAACAATGGAGGCTTAATGCTTTAGTGTTGAAAAAGATGATTACCTGTGAATTAAGGTTTAACCTTGTATTTATAGTGATCACACCATCAACCGCATGCCCGTCCCCGTATGGAAATAGAACTCCTCATAGGTTAGATACTATAATAGGATTAAATTCAATCTCCTTAAAGGAAGAAAGTCGAATTATATCCTGACACTTTCCTTAGGAGTTGAAAATTAAATACAGTTAGGAATCCTTGATTCCTTAATATTCTCCTACTATTCAAACAAAATCCTACATGGGAACATTCCTCTACGTGGACTATGGCCCACCGCATCCATCGGGCCTAAATAAACACACCCCAATATTGCCCCCTTAGTCTTTCATTACAATGGGACATTTAGTGGAAGAGTTCATCATAAAAGCCTAATAATTAAATGAAAACACGAGGCCCAAGATCCGAACCTTCGTAACGTACCCAACACACATTGTCAGGCCCCACCACTACTTTTCATTTATTACGTCGTATTTGAAAAACCGCGCGGAACCCAAAAGTCAAATAACTCAAAACCCCCTCATCTCCAAAATCAACTGCCACATTTCAGATCTAATTTCAAATCCGCCCAAACTTTCTCTGTATTTTTCTCTCAACTGTAACCCTTGCTCTCACTGGTAAAAATACATATTAATCAACCATTAATTCTACCACTCATCAATGGCTGCCACAAACACCTCAATACCCACCGTTTCGTCTTCACCTAGAATCTCCACTTCCTCTACCCCAACACCGAAGCTACCGCCATCACCACCACCATCACACTAAACCTCCCACCATCAGGCCCATCCAAGGCTGAAATCGATAATCTGAAGATGTTAAAGGAGCACTCAAATGAGGAATCCTTCGCCCACATCAACACTGTCTCTACCATTGCCCCCCAAGATCTCGCCGAAATACGTGAACAATACCATATTTTAGCCACTTACGAAATTCGTGCTCCCTTACACATCGAGCGGATGTACCATCGCCTTGATGGGTGGATTGCCATTTCCCCCAGTTCCCTTAGATACAGGGTTCACCTACCCCTCCACGCCTATATCATAACCCTTTTAGGGTTTATCGGAGTCGACTTTGCCCAACTAGTGCCAAACTCTTACATCCACATCATTGCCTTCATTGCCTTCTGCCACGAACTCAACATCACCCCCACCATCGACCTCTTCTTTTCCCTATTTTGCATGAGTCGATCCAAAGAATCTGACTTTCGTAAAATAAACAAACAACAAAGCAAACAAATCATAAGGTGCCCCACGATGAAGACCCTTTCTAGCAACAAAGGATGACACTCACAATAGTTCTACATCTGAGGCCCCGACATCCGTCTAATTCCTAACTGGGCCGAAGCCTCTCGACCCAACGTAGCCATATGAGAACTTTCTCGAACCCGGCTGGAGGAATTGGTGAAGACCATTGAGAGACTGCCGATGAAAGAATGGGATCTCGAATTGCTAAACGACCAAACCTGGTTGTATGATCACAAATGTAAGTCTTGAACCTTTTACTTTAGTGTTGCAGAATTAATTTAGCTGAACTCCATACTGATTGAACTTCCTATCCTCACAGTGTCTCTTATCAAGCCGACCTCAGTCGCCAATATCACCCGATCATCCTCTAAACACATCGAAGAGACAATCCTTCCACCAAGATCAACCGAAATCTCTCCTTTAATCCAACCTATCTCCGCTATCCTGATGTCAGAACCCCCTACATCCTCCATTATCCCCACACCTGGCTTCACCCGGAAAAGCTTTCTCGACCTGCATGCTGCTGAAAGAGGCAAATTCGCCCGAGTAAAGAGAAGGCGTCTGGTAAGTACTGCCGAACAAAACCTTCCACCTAGAGCACCTGAAAACATCACAACCGACCCTTCGACCGCCGAATCTCCAAAAAACACAGAACCGAAAACAACCATTGATAGGTCTCCATCTTTTAGTCTTATTTTGATGATAACAATAAATTAATAAATAGGATTAAATTAAATGGGTAGAATCTTCTCCATAGGATTTTATATAATTGTTTTTAAATTATCCTATTTATTTTTACAAAAAATATTTTCATCCTCAATTGAATTTATTTTTCTTGACCTTGATAATTTAAATATTAAGTGTTAAATGAATTAATTCATACAATAATATTTCCTAAAGGCAAGGAGAACTCCTATTATTCCTAAAAAGATATTTCTTCCTAAAGGTTTTCTATATAAAATATGATGAAACTAAAAGGCCTTAGCATTCTCTTATTACTATTGTCCGAATAAAGAACTTGGATTCATTTGTTATGTGGGTTCGTGAGCTAAATAAAAATTGACCAAAATCTTTGCTAACCATTAGCCTGCATATGTATAGAAGAGAGAAAAAGTAAGGCTACTATAATAGTCGTTATCTTTACTGACCGAATGCTTGTTTGCTTATGAACTTTATAACAATACGAATTTTTTAAGAAGAATAATTATGATAAGAACTTAATAAATAAAATTCTTATTATGAGGTGTAGAGGGTTGAATGTAATATATATATATATATATATATATATATATATATATGTGTGTGTGTGTGTGTGTGTGTGTGTGTTATGTATATATTTACGTAAATTATGTGATAAGTGAATAAATATATGCGTATTATATATTTATTATAGATTAAGCGATGAGATGAGGTTTAATAGTTGGTCAAAGCTAATTAATTTAATTAGTATGGATTCACTGACGAAGTGTATAATAGTAAGAATATAACGATCGCGAATTGAGAATACCCTTATAACTTGGGTTTATTAGTATTATGGGATGTATTGAATTTTTATTTTGTATTTAAAAGTTATATTATGACCTAGATTATGTTAACACATGGATTTTATGTCTCGTAAGTTTCGCATAAACGAATAAATTGATTTCGCGTAATATCGCCAAATCATTTTTCACGAGGCACTATTCACACCGAGAATGCTATTTATTGAATAAAATAAATAGTTTGATGAAGATTATTATTTGAATAATTTATTTGGTGTAAATATATTAACCAAATATATGTGGGTTACATGTACATTTAGGTATATGATTTTGGTAAGCTAATTGGTTAGTAAATAGCTAACCTATATTAAATTAGTCCATTAATGGATAAATTAGTGGGCTAAAAAATGGCTAAATGAAATGTTATATTATTTTAAAAATCTAAGTGTAGGATTTTATAAAAGTCCATTGAGGATTTAATTAGTAGCCCAAATGTTTGGTATGGGTGATCCAAATAAAGGGCCCAACCCTATATTTGACCATGTGATATATGGATAAAGAAATCAACATTTTGGTAATGAAAGGAGGGAGTATACGGGTGATGTAGAGAGAGAAAAACTAAATGGGTGGGATGAGTATTTTATTAACCAATGAAGGGAATAAGGAGACCATTAAACATTTTAAGCCAATGAGGATTGAGGTGGAAGAATTGTGACCAATAGGAATGCATGAGGAGGGAGGGAGTTCAGACAACTTTCCGGAGCAACTAAATCACCAAGCTCCATGTATAGAATTTGTAATAATGCAGACAATAGTCTCAAAATCATTCCTAGAATCCTTGCAAGACTAAAATGTCTCCTACCTCATCCGTTAAATCTTCTTCCAACTTCATTGTTCAGATCATTTTCCTTTCATTTACAAACAAGAGAGGAATGAACTAAGGAGAGAAGTTATTAGTATAGAGAAAGAGAAGAGAGAAATTGCAGAAGAAAGGAGAAGAAGTAAGAGAGAGAGAGAGGATAAATTAGAAAGAGAAATCGAATTCTAGAGAGAGAAAGAAATGGGTGGTGAGTTGAAGCTTGGATGAAGGCTTCGGGAGAACTCAAGAAGGAAGAGAAGAAATTTTAGCAAAGCTCTAACAAGTTTTCTAACATCCAAGAAAAAAAAAGCCAATGAGTAAGTCTTAAAACCCTTAAACTTTTATTTTTCTTTTTAAGCCTTATATTTGGTTAATGTATTGTTGTGGTGGTTGTTATTTGTTGGTTGTGAGCGAATAATAATGATGTTTAGTGGGTATGCGTACCATTAATAATGCAAAAGTGGAACAAGAATGAAATAAATCCGATCCTATGCATAAAGAAGGAAGAAAATGGACAATAATGGACCATAGACTGTTATGGATTGATTTAGAGGACTTTTGTAGCTCTCTTTCACGTCTGAAATCATTGTTAGTTTTTATGATGTTATACTTCCATGGGTTATGAGAATATCCCAGTTGGAATGGAGTAAAAATGAGCTAAAACGAATTTGTAGTAAGAGTTTTAGTACAAAATGGATCTGTTTTATGAACAGTGACCTTAGAATCAATTATGGTATTAATGTATTGCCTGTAAAATTATGAGCTTCTGGAGTAGTATAGTACACTGAGTTATAAAGCCGTGGGATTTAGAACAAATGTATTTCGACCCCGGATGAGGGAGTTATAACGATTTTAAGAAAATGTGTCAAAGCTGTCAAGAATGCAGAAAACTAGTTCGACTTGGCTCCTTAGAGCCACTATTTCGATTAGTTAGAAAACCTGAAAGGTTTTGATTTTTAGATATGTTGTATTTCATGTTATAAGCTTTCCACAGCCTTAAGAACGGACTGATTTCGACTTAAAATGAAGAAGTTATGATGTTTGGAAGTATGTGCTATGAACCTGTCAAGCAGGAGGTCGTAGAGTGCAAATCGTGGGGTAAACTCTGACCATCGTAGAGTGAAAATGGTGGGATGGACTCTGAGGGTCGTAGAGTGGCCTCCGAGAGTCGTAGAGTGGCCTCCAAAATTGTAGAATACCTCTTGGAATCGTAGGGTGACTCTCAAAATCATAGAGTGCAGGCAGCTTCAACATCACTTTGTAAAATGACCATAACTGTCTCATATGAACTCGGATTGAGGTGATTCAGGATGATTCAGAAAGAGAAAGAGTAAACCTACAACTTTTATTCTTTAAGAATTTTGATTTGAGGTCTGTAGAAAGGTCTAAATTGGCCATCTTTTGGACTGTATGAACTTTGAAGGTCGTAGAGTGCAAATCGTAGGGTCTGGGCAGCCTTAACCTTATTTAGTAAAATGAGCATAACTTTCTCATACGAACTCCAATTTGGATGATTCAAGATGATCCGGAAAGCTAAGGAGTAGACCTACAACTTCCACTATTAAGAATTGAGAGTCATTGCCTGGATCAAATTCGAAATTGGGCAGTTTGGTGACGTTGTGCTTGTCGGGCATTCGAATCGTTGCAACGTGCAATGTTTTCAACTCTAAGTTATATTGTTCTATGTTATAAGTTCTAAAACCTGATCATTATGATTTATAATGATGGTTAGCCTTAATCAATGATGAATTAGATAAATGTATGAGCATGCTAAGTATGTACAAAGGAGGCAAATTAGGCGTGTGACATATGAACGTTGAAACGCCGTGTGAAATGTTAATGAAGTTTAATAGTATTTCAATTCAAATGAAATGAACATTATAAGATATAGGGTGGGGTTTATTTAAACCAATAAGGATTGATGATGATGGGGGTCATAACGTTTTTCAAACAACGCGACGCCGAAAGATGTTTTAGAGTTAATCGCGTTTATTAATTTATAATGCGCGAACAATATGAGATAAGAATTATTATATTGTGAACCAATATATGTGAAGACTTTTTAGTGGCTAATTAGTATTTTTATTATTAAATAAATTGTGTAAGATATGTGAAGGAAGAATGGTCATAGCTTAACAAGGAGCGCTTAAGGCAAGTTCTTTCATAACTTGTTGACTTGTTTAAATATATTGATGTACATGAGTTAATTGTTTAAATCTTTTACTGTTATGTGAATTATATGCGAGCATGATTAAAGTGTGTACGTTGTGCAACTATGTGATTATATTGTTCTATGTGGAACTTGAGTTATTGTAAGCATAAAATATGGGATGCATGAGGTATGCTATGAGACATATGATGTAAATAAAACTTGCACTTTAAGGGTTGTATGATGCATTGCATAAGATTTATAATGCATGAATAAGGTGCATAATATGAGAATTATGAGGCATGAATAAAATGCAAACTTATGTGTTACATGAAGCATGAAATGTGAAAACTGTTAGTTCTTGCTGAGCCGTCGTGCTTATCCTTGCAAATAAAACTTTTACAGATTCTAGATGCGACTAAATTCTCTTGATATCATGTTGATAAAGATTAGAGGCGCATGAAAAAAGGAAAGTTATTTATTTTCCTAATTTTAATTATTTAGCCGCGAGGACGGTATGGAATGTATATGTAGTAGAGTACGTAAATTTTGAATTAGAATTAGAAGGTATCCATTTCGGATCAAGAAGTGACTATATAAGTTACCTTGTATGATAAAGTAGTACGTTGACGATGATGGTTACAGGACATTTTATAATGAATGTTGGTTGTTGAATAACTTTACGAATATTTAGGAATGATTAAGTCAATGAGGATATTGTGTAAAGATTTTATTAAAGAAGAATAATTTAATTTTTGTGGTAATATTATTAATCTAGTAATATTATTTGTTGATGTATTAGTAAAGGTCTTCGTACCTGTGATTAGATTTGAACATATTGTAATAATATTGTAATTACATTCATGTAGTAAGAGTATGTTATATGGATAGTACCGTGATGCGCCAGAATTGGGTTTAAAGGCTAAGACCCAGATTTCGGGGGCGTTACAAACTTACTTGGATATATAAGAAATTCATGTGGGGCCCGTAAACCGAGTATTTGCAAATAGGCAGTAGGAATTTTGACAGTTAATAAGCTATATGCTTATGTTCAAACAAGCAAAGGTTTAAAATCAAAAACTATCAAGCTCATCCGTGTAAATCCATTTCATCGAACCTTTCTTTTTAAATGAAAGTGATCTGAGCCATTGAATTTAAAATAAACTTCCGAATTACTTATTTGCCCTCGGCTCAAAAATTCTACAAATAGGAGGCTTTCCTTTCATTTTAACTTACCAATTTACAAATCAAAGAAAAGCTTACTCTCCTTACCTACATACTCTCTTTCTAAAAAGAAGCTTTCTCTCTTCTACTCAAAGTTCTGATTATTTGCAGAAAAGAAAAATTGGTAAAAGTATTTGATAAGTTATTAAATTATTTTATTTGAATTATCTCATACTTTTTTAGATTTATAGATATACAAATATAAATTATCATACACAATTATACATATATATATATATATCTATATTTCATCTATTTATATCACATAAAAAGTCAGTACTTAGACACCGAGACTATAACGGAGATATTCCTCTTAAGTGAGAGAATTAGCCGAACAAGGGCTCAAAGTCCTAAGTGTCCTTTTATTGATATAGTGTATTTATATAAATATCGTAAAGTAGGTCAGTACTTAAACACCGAGACTATAACGGAGATATTCCTCTTAAGTGAGGGAATTAACCGAACGATGACTCAAAGTCTTAAGTGGCCTATCGAAAGTATTTATATATATCAGTTGTGAAACTATAAATTTGGTCAGTATTTAGACACCGAGACTATAACGGAGATATTTCTCTTAAGTGTGGGAATTAGCTGAACGAGGGCTCAAAGTCCTAAGTGGCCTTATTTAACGTATTCACATCATAGATTGAATATATTATTATATATATCTTTTGTAACGACCGTGGATCGTGGGTAGCGTTGTAACACGAGCCAATGAATTTTATTGAATAAATTAAACTTTTATTAATATTTTTCGTGTTATGTGTTTGAATATTTTATTACTACATATGACGTGTATGTGATAATTTTTAAGTGTTGTTATTTCATGATATTGATTAAATTATTTAGAGAAATAGCGCTAAAGCGCTATTTATGCAAAGACACTTTTTTTTGATTTTATGACTTTTCATAATTTTGCTAAAGCATTAATGAGAGGGGTTAATAATCCAAGTGTAGGATTTATTTGAGCCCAATTGAATTTGTATTAGAAGCCCAATTCAATTGATTATTTAAAGCCCAATAGATTTTGAATAATAGCCCAAATGGTAGCCCAAAACCCATGGAGCTACCCAAACCCATGAACCATGATCCATGACCCGTTGGGTAATGAGGAGAGAGAAAAATTCAGCTAGGCATACGAAGGAGGAGAGTACAGATGGAAGAAAGAAATGCAAGGAAGCTAGCAAATGAGTGGGTTAACATGAGTAGAAGTTATTTCAACATGTGGTAGAGGAAAAGAGAGACAAAGCAACTAGGGAGAAGGGAGGGGGAGTATCCGATCATCGACCAAGCATGGGGAGGCCAAAGCTCTCCCACCCGTACGTGGGGAGCTGCCATGTCTGGCATGCGTTGTCCCTTCACCCATCCAAGGAGCTCAGCCACTACTCTATAAATACTCCTTATTTCCCATCTGTTCCATCCCTTTCATTTCCTAAGCAAGACCTTAGTAAGAACATGCAAAGAAGTTAGAGAGAGAAAATAGAGAGAGTGAAGAGAGAGAGACGGGTGAACTGAAGAAGGAGAAGTAGAAGAAGAAGAAAGGAGCCTAGCTACCTTACAGAACCATCTAGCAACTAAGAAGAATAAGCTACAAGAGGTTAGTAAGCAAAACCTGACTTATCTCCTTCGTTTCAAGCTTTGCTAAGTTATTGCTCCGTTAATGGTAGATTTTGTTGTGGTTGCTGTGATGATTGTTGGTTGTTAATGAATGATTTTATATGTTCTTAGTACCTTAAAACATCTGTTAATAGCATCCAAGAGTGGAACAAAATAAAGAAAACCATACCTGTGCATAAAGGAGAAAGAAACGGACTGTACGGATTGGTTTGGACAAGAACTGCGTTAATCATGGTTGTTAAATGTTGTGTTTATGTGTGTTATGTTATACTCTTATGAATGAAGAGTATCACCCAATTGGAACGGAGTAAAAAGCTCTTAAAACGAATTCGTAGCGAAAAAATTAGTAAACTAGGCTTGATAATGAAAACCGGTATGAACAGCCCTTTGTTTTAATTATGGTATTGTTTTGTTATGTGTTTAATTATGAGCTTCTGGGTATGTGTAGTACACTCAGTAAGGAAGCCTTAGGCTTTTGAACGATCCCATTTCGACTTCGTATGAAGAAGTTATGGCGATTTAATGAAGAGATATCAAGTTCGAAACAAATACGCAGAAAACTAGTTGAGTAGGCCTTTTGGAGCTAAGATTCGGACTTCTTAGAGAGTCCAAGAGGTTATTAATTCAGGAGAGTTTTGTAGTTCATATTACAAGCTTTCCATAGCCTCCGGAACGGCCTAATTCCGACTTATAACGAAGAAGTTATGAAGGTTTGAAATTTGTATGTCAAACTGCCAAAACGTGTAGGAAACCAAGCCTTGGGGCCAGGCCATGGGCGCGGCCGCGGTGGGGCACCGCGCGGGCGCACTAGGCATGTTGGGCGTGTTGGGCGCAGGCGCGCGCGCGCGCTGGGCGCATGGGCTTGACAGCTCTGACCTCCTTTACTAAAATGGCCATAACTTTCTCATACGAACTCCGTTTTGGATGATTCAAGATGATTCGGAAAGCTAAGAAGTAGTACTACAAATATTTAGAACTGTAATGTAGTACATTGATTAATTTCTAAATTGGCCATTTTTAGGACTATTGTGCATTAAGAAGCAAAAAGAGGGCGTCATACATGCACGTATGTAACGTGTAATGTTTCCAACGCTAAAAGTTATTGTTTTAATTTCTAAAACTTGTACATTATGGTTTATAATGACTCTTAGCATTAATCAATGATGGATTAGACAAGTGTATGAGCATGCTAAACGTATGCATATGAGACGAATCGGGCGTGCGTTGTGCGAACGTCGAAATGTCGTATCAAGTGTGTGTAACCTTGTTTGATATTATGTTTCTAATTAGAATGAAACATTATAGTGTAATGTAAACCAATATTTGGCATCAATTATGTGGCTAATTGGTATGTGGATACGTACTTAAATGTGTAGGACTTTTGAAGGACGATTAACGTCAAGTAGTAGCAAGCGCTTAAGGCAAGTTTTCTAACGCTTGTCTAACCCTTGTGTTGGGCAAGTTTATTTGATTCATTTGATTATATTCTCATGACTCTCATGCGATGTTTGAAGTTTTGATTTACGCAATACATATATGGTTGTGTGAATTCCTTACTTATGTAAATTTTTTTCAGTATTTGCACAAGTATTCGAGCTATGTTATGACATAAATTGTTGAAGCTTTCAAGTTCACATATATATGAACTGTTATAGAGAACGTCGATGCCATTTGTTTCGGCTAGACAGATATTGAAATGTTTTATTGATTTGATAATAAATCCTTGAAATGTTATTGATGATTAAGTAGAGCTATCCAACCAAATTGCTTTGGTTAGGATTCCGAGACATGAATGAGATGAACAACCCTAATATTAGGGGCAGTTTTTAGTCAGTTATTCTGACAAGGCATCGAACGCCTAAACAAACGCATATAGTCGTTTCCAGCTAGCGTGTTGATCAACATAGAGTACAATAGGCTGATCACCTAGAAGTGCTCGTAAGTAAGACGGTTTGCAGTTATATTGCTGTGTACCTTTTCAAGAAAGTAAAAGAAAGTTCAAGGTCTTATGACCACTCAATGTCGTTTCAAAAATATATTTTTAAAACGAAAGCAAAGTATTATTCTTGTTTATTCAGAATATTTCACAACTATTGTTCAGTTACCGAAGAGAAATGATATGATTGATGATATTGTTGTTATTCAACTGTTATACTTGCTGGGCAATTGAATGCTCATTCTTGCTTTATATTAAATATTATAGCTAAGCCCGAGCGGGTCGAAGGTTCCGGTAAGGACAAGGGAAAGGGCAAGATGAACGTCTAGATGGCGTCGTAGTTTATTTGTATTAGTAATGATGTAATATTAAGACTTATTATGTATTTGGAATGATGTTATGGTAATAGAACCTGTGATTGAGAGTAAGACGTGTTGTAATAATATAGTAATTACATTCATGTCTATTATGTTGTATGGAATGGGATGTACCGTGTAGGACCGGATTTGGGTTTGAGGTACCCGGATTTGGGGGCGTCACATCTTTGAGTAAAACAAATTTATTTATTATATCTAGTATTTTTTAAACTGATTCATTTATTATACTGTGATATCTGTCATTCCAAGTATTTGAACTTAAACTCATATTCATAAAATACTTGTTGCATTTCATAAAAGTTGATCAAACTACTATATCTGTTTAAATCCATAGAAACACATTCTTTATTATAAAGAATAAATAATTATTTATAAACGTATTTTAAAACTAAATATCTACTTACACAGAAGCGCAATTCACATATATATAAGTCATTGAACTTTTATATAATTACTTGATCTTTAATTGCTATCTTCTTATTCAAGAAACATATTTCTTTCAATCATTTGTAAAGGGAAAAAGGGTAGAGTTAGTTTACTTTATGTATTTGTCAGAAAGACGTGTAATTCTTTGACCAAGATCAGAGTCTTAGAGAGGTCAGCTGGGAGTTGGGTCTCTAGTGTACTTGTGAGGTGAGGAAGATGCAGTCATTTCAAGACCAGATCATAAGGTAGAACTGAACTCAAAAGAAAGGTATAACTAAGCTTGAGGAAGAAGCTGGGAGCTTGTTGTCCAAGATAGTTAGTTGAGAATAATTGTAAATTTGTCTATAAAACTTTATACATGTTTCTCCGCCTGTTGAAGGAGTATTTATTACTGCTAGTAATAGGATCTCAAGTCCTGGAGAGGAGCTTGAGACTGGAGGTAGCAATATACCTGAGATGTATGTTGTGAACCAGATAAATCTCTGTGCATTGTGTGATTGAATTTTTACTATCTTGCATATTAATTTCTGTCATTACAAATTAATCTGCTAAAAATCCAAAAGGCCTAAGATAAAATTTTTAAATGGTAATAATCTATTCAACCTCCCTTCTAGATTATTATTGGACTTTCAATTGGTATCAGAGCAGTGCTCTTTAACTTGTTTGTTGAGTGAATACAGACATATCTAAGAGTAGATCCATTTATGGCCTACAATGCTATCGGTTGCGGAGAAAGACTTTTAATGTCCAGACCTCCACTATTTGATGGCACAAATTTTGCCACTCGTAAGAATAGATTCAAAATCTATGCTAAATCACAAGGAATCAAAGTTTGGTTGGCAATAGAACGAGGTGTAAAAGTTCCCACAAAAATTGAAGGTGAAAAGATAGTTGAGAAAGATGCTGATGAATTCACCACTGAAGATAAAGAGGCTATGAATATAGCTTCTAGAGCCGAACAAGTGCTGACTAGTACTCTCATTGAAAAAGAGTACAAAAGAGTTAGCAATTGTAAGAATGAAAAAAAAATCTGGGAAAAACTAATTATAACCTATGAAGGAACCAATCATATCAAAGAAACCAGAAAAGATGTTCTAATTCAAGAATACGAAAGTTTCAAGCTAGAAGAAGGTGAAAAGATCATTGATATGGAAACACGATTTTCCAGAATCGTTGATGAGCTGAAACAGCGAGGGAAGGCATACACAACTAATGAGAAAAATAGAAGAATTCTCAAAGCCTTTCCATCCGTATGGAAAATGAAAGTTACAACCATCATAGAAATGGAAGATCTAACTACCTATCCTCTTGATAGCCTCATTGGAAATCTTCGTGCTCACGAAGTCGACATGCTAGTTGAAAAAGCAGGATCTGATACAGAGCTCAAGAAGAAAGGAATCGCTTTCAAAGCTCTACTTGTAAATCAAGAAAGCGATGATGAGGAGTTAAATGAAGAACTCCTGAGTTTAGATAATAATGAAGTTGCATTATTATCAACACAACTCAGGAGAGTGATCCAAAGCAAAGCCAAAAAATATGGCAAATGTTTTCTAAAGACAAACAACAATTTCAACAACCTCAAAGGCAAACAAGTCTTCAGGCCAAAAACACAAGGAAGAAACTTCAAAGCAAATAATAACAACTTCAGAAATGCCAGCTCAAATGAAAATTCAAATACATGTTTTGAATGCAACCAACCTGAACATTTCAAAAAGGACTGTCCAAAACTAGTCAACAACAAAGTACTAGTAGCTGAGGAAGGCTGAGATCTAAGCGACGAAAAAGGAACTGTTAAACAAACCGAGGAAATTACAAATCTATGCTTAATGGCAGACAATGATTCATCACCAAGATCTAAGGTAAATTCTGAACATCAATTACCCAATACTTCATTTGTCACACACACTTTAGATAATATAAATGAAGAACATTATGAACTACAAGAAGCATATAATTGCTTATATGAAGATAATGAAATCATTAAAGAAGATTTTATCAAAATAAAAATTTCTTTAGAAAAATTAATTAAGACTAACAAAAATCTTGAAATTGAAAATTCAAATTTAATTATTATTAATGAAAGTTTAAAAGAAAAAAAAAGAGGAACTAGAAAATGATTCTTCAGAGAATTTATTACTAAAGGAAGAATTAGAAAAATTAAGAAAAATAAATAAGAATCCTGAGATAGAAAATTCAACACTCATTATTTCTATTGAAAATCCCGAAGTTGAGAATTCAACACTGACAATTATTAACGAAGATACTCAAATACAAAATCAAGTGTTGAATGAAGTCATTAAAAATCTCAAACTTGAGAATTCATCTTTGAAGGCAGAATTAGAAAAACAAAGTGTAGACTCTTCTTTAATAAAGCAAATTGAAGTTTTAACTAAAAAACGTGATGATTTGAGCACTAAGTTATTAAATTCACAAAAGGAAAAGAAAATCTTGATGTCATGCTAATCAACAAAGATGCGGCTTTAATAAAGAAGGATTAAGATATATTGGCGAATCTAGTAAAATAATAGATAAAGGGCTCTATCATGTTAAGAGTAAAGAAAAAGAAAGTCATACATCTCCCTTTACTAAATGCACTTACTGTAATTGAAATGGTCATTCTATTCACATGTGCAATGCTTGAAATGGAAACTATAATGGAAAAATAATTTGGGTTCAAAAGGAACTTACACTGCAACTATTACTATGAAAAATACAAGAAAAGAATTCTATAATTATCAGAAAAATAAAAGATCTTATAGAAATTATCATCAAAGTTTTTCAGGATATAAAAATAGAATAAATCATGCATTTTATAGACCTGCTACTCATAAAATGCTTGTGTCTACTAAGACTGATTATCCTGTACCCAGTTTTGTTAAGGAAAACACAAATGTTCCTTATATAAAATGGAAAACTTACCCAAATGACCATTCTTATTAAAGGGTACCAATTCATGAAATTAGTATATATTGCTGGCGTGTCTTGCAGCTGATACTAGTAAAAATAAATAGTATCTTGATAGTGGTTGTTCAAGACATATGACGGGAGATAAAACAAAACTAAACAGCATACAAGCCACAAACTATGGTGAAGTAACATTCGGAGATAGCAACAAAGGTAAAGTAATTGGAATTGGAAGTGTTGGTAATAAACACATAATAATTTTTAATGTACAATTAGTCACAAGACTCGAGTACAATCTTCTATCTATTAGTCAACTATGTGATAGTGGTTTCAAAATATCTTTTAGTCCTCATAATTGTTCAATATTTAATCAATCTGATAAATTGGTCTTATTATGCCCTAGAAATCAGAATGTATACACGTGTGACCTAGATGCATATTCTCACTTAAACAATGTTTGTATTGTGTCTGCAAATGATGATCCAAGGCTTTGGCATCGCAGATTAGGACACATTAACATGAAACTAATCAATAACTTTTCTTCTAAAGATCATGTTCGTGTCCAAAACTAAAATTTTTAAAAGATCATATTTGTGAAGCCTATAAATTAGGAAAACAAATACATGTATCTCATAAACCCAAACTCACTCACAGTGTTAACCTCTCGACCTTTAGAATTGTAGGGTTTTCAAAACATAAAAGCAACAAAATTGAAAATTTTTAAAACAATTTTCGAAACAGGATCCATGCGAAAGCATATTAATTCAGAGGTTTAGATTTGTGTTACCGATTATCCGATCTTGAATGGAGATGATGGAAAACTCTGGAACAGCTTCGAATCTTCAACGCAATCCAACGGAACTGCGCCTCATGGTATCCACACAAATGTCCTACAAATCGTCACACGATCTGTAGCAAAGAGAACTGCAGTACTAGCCGCCAAGATCTGGATTTTCTGAAGTTTTTCTCTCAACTCTCTTTTCTAAAACGGCTAGGGTTTTTTTTCTCTTCCCTAAAGACAGCTGATATATCATATATATATAGCAGTCAAAAAAAATTAACCAAAACCCTAATCCAATTAGAAACATAAAATCCGAATTTATATATATTATATCTTAATTAAGTCTTACTTAATTAATATACATATATACAATTTATCCTATTAATTTAAATTCATAATTTAAATACTATCAATCATATTGACATATTTAAATTCTTACAATTTAAATTAATTCTCGTTTAATTACGTTCTAAGTGTGTGACCCTATATGTTATTATTATGTCGACAATAATTTTAAAATCATATTATAAAATTATAAACAGTGAGCGGCATCTAGTAATGCATCACTGCTACCTAAGTAATAATAAGATCGGTGATTCGATGCAACCTTTTTCGTGACCAATGTTTCAATATAATTTAATCCTTTTAACCTTAACATCATAGATTAAACTCGAGCCATGGAATGTGTCATACTCTTCAAAATTTAATCTAAGTTTTCTTGATCAATGAGTAGACTATATCAAATAAATCACTATTTGAGCATGACCATGTATTTCATAGTCCTACTCAATCAAGAGGCCTATGGATATTACTCCTAATATATAAGAGGGTTAAATTTCATCTAGATCACTCATATTCCTCACACGATTTATGATGTACCCAATAATCACCTTTATTGTCTATCCTATTAAAGGTGACTTTTGATGATATCAAAGTACATAAATTCTCGTGTAGTAATATAGACATTTCAGGCCGGAGGATCATTACATCATTGTCACTATGAGAATTGCTTATGACACTTTGCATAATGCTCCACGTAGAATTCTCATGGTGGGTCCGTCCAGTACATTGTTCTCTAACATGTACCTATGCATTGACTCAATATCTCATATATTTATGACCAATGAGATTTGGCCATCAGTCCACATACTAGCGTCAATGTATCATTGTTGTCCCATTAACAATGATACTCGACTAGGGACATTTAAGAGTAATGATACTAATTGTAATTACATAATCTCATGTTCAAGTCACATACTTGAAGCTATATAATTTGTATCATTATTCTAAGGACTTTTATTATGCTAACATTTATATAACGCAGTAAATAAAACCATAATAAAATAATTCATTTATTCAATCAAATATAATATCAAAAGAAATGTTAAGCAATTACATCAAAGAATTGACCTTTAGGGCATAAACTCTAATAAGAACTCCTACATATGGACCTAGTAGGACCTATTCCTAAACATAACATGGGTGGTGTTGTATATATTCTAGTTTTGGTCGATGACTATTCTAGATTTACATGGGTTAATTTTTTGAAATTTAAAAATGAAGCTATAAATTCCTTTTCTGCTTTATGTAAGAAAATTCAGAATCAACAGGGAAACTCTATTGTTTATATTCGGTTTGATCATGGAAGAGAATTTGATAATTCTGATTTTATTATGTTCTGTGATGAGCACGGTATAAGTCATAACTTCTCTGCTCTTTATGCACCACAATCAAATGGTGTGGTTGAAAGAAAAATTCGAACTTTACAAGAAATGACAAATACCATGTTAAATGAATATCGTCTTCCTAAATATTTTTAGGCTGAAGCAGTGGCAACATCCTGTTACATTTTAAACCAAGTATTATTAAGACCAATTTTGCTCAAAACTCCCTATGAGCTTTATTATAAAAGAACTCCAAAAATAAATTTTTTTCGTGTTTTTGGGAGTAAGTGTTTTATTCTAAATACTAAAGGACACATGTCAAAGTTTGATCCTAAATCTGATGAGGGAATCTTTTTGGGATATTCACTTAATAGTAAAGCATACAGAGTTTTTAACAAAGAACTATAGTTGTTGAGGAGTAAATGAATATAACGTTTGACGAGTCTAAGCCTCCTCCCAAATATAAAGAATTAGTTGACAGTGATGTTGTCATTGAAGATATTCTCAAAAATATGGAGGAATCAAAATTAGATAATGCATCTCCATCTGTCCATGTTAATCCTTTTGAAAATCTAGATCCTTAGTTAAATAACTTACCCAAAGAATCACATGTTATTAAAAATCATCATTTAGAAAATGTGATTGGTGATATTGATAGAGGAATACTTAATAGATCACAAGCACACAACTTAGCTGGTCATTTATCTTTCTTATCTCTAATTGAGCCTAAAAATATAAAAGATGCGTTGTTTGACGAGGATTGGGTAATTGCTATGCAAGATGAACTTGAACAGTTCACCAGAAACAAAGTCTGGGAGTTAGTTCCAAAACCCGATGATACTTCCATTATTAGAACTCGATGGGCCTTTCGTAACAAGTTAGATGAAAGCGGAACTATTATTCCCAACAAGGATAAACTAGTTGCACAAAGGTATAATCAACTTGAAGGTATTGATTATGATGAAACTTATGCTCCTGTTACTAGAATTAAATCTATACGTATGTTATTAGCTTTTGCATGCTATAAAAATTTTAAACTATTTCAAATGGATGTCAAATTTTCTTTTTTAAATGGTGTTATTGAAGAGAAAGTTTATGTTGAACACCCTCCTGATTTTGAAGATTTTAATCATCCTGAATATGTCTATAGATTGCATAAAGTTTTATATGGTTTAAAACAGGCCCCTAGAGCATGGTATGAACGTTTAAGTAAATTTCTGCTGGAAAATAGTTTTAAAAGGGGTACAGTCGACACTACCTTGTTTACCAAATATAAAAATGATGATATTCTTATTATACAAATTTATGTTGATGACATCATTTTTGGCTCTATTGACATTACTATGTGCAATGAGTTTTCTGAAAACATGAGCAAGGAATTTGAAATGAGCATGATGGGAGAATTAAATTTCTTCCTAGGATTGCAAATCAAACAAGGAGAAAAAATTATTTATATCTCTCAATCTAAATACTGCAAAGAAATGATTATGAAATTTGGTTTAGAATATGTGAAACCTCTTAATACTCCTATATCAACTACTGATAAATTAACTGCTGATGAAAATGAAAAAAGTATTGATACAAAGAAGTATAGGGGAACGATTGGAAATCTGCTATATATTACAGCTAGTAGACCTGACATTATGTTCAATGTCTGCAAATGTGCCAAATTTCAGTCAAATCCTAAAAAATCACATTTGGTTGCTGTTAAAAGAATTTTTCGATATCTTTAAGGAACCACAAACTTAGGCCTATGGTATCCTAAAAGTCAACCATTTAATCTTGTGTGTTTTTCAGATTCTGACTATACAGGTCATCATGTTGATCAAAAAAGTACCAACGGAACTTGTCAATTTCTGGGTGAATGTTTAGTTTCTTGGTTCTCTAAAAAACAAAACTCCATATCTATTTCAACCACCGAAGCTGAATATATAGCTGCTGCACGTTGCTGTGCACAGATATTGTGGATAAAACAGGCCCTTGCTGATTATAATATAAAATTTAATTGCGTATCAATATTATGTGATAATACCAGTGCTATTAACTTAAGTAAAAATATTGTGTTGCTTGCTAGATAGAAACATATCGATGTTAGACATCACTTTTTGCGTGATCATGTAAACAGTGGCAATATCAAATTAGATCACATTGATACAGAATTAAATATTGCTAATATATTCACTAAACCTTTAAATCCTGATAGATTTTGCAAATTACGAATTGAATTACGAATGTTAGATATTTCTTCTTAATACTTTATGCATTTATATATATATTTTTTATTTTTCTTATATATATTTATAAATTATTTTAGTGTAAATATTTTTAATATGTTATAAACATTTATTACTTATTGTTTTAAAAAAACTCTTTAAGGATCTATTACTCATATTTATCACTTAAATATATTATAATTATTGATGTCATTAATGTTAGTTTAAATATTTTCATTTATTGATGACATTTTATATTTATTTTTACTAATATATAAGTATATGTATATATATATATTTATAAAATATCTTTAAAAAAATAGTATAAATAGTTTTTAAATATTTATTAATGATTTTTCTTTATAATAATTATCTATATACATTATTGATTAGTATTATATATTCCTTAAATATTTACTTAATATATTTTAATTATAATACTTCATTATAATTATACATATTTTTAAACCTATAAATATTTATTTTATTATCTTATATTTATATACTTATAAATATTTTCTTTTAAATATTTCTTTTATGTTTAAATTAGTTTCTAAAACATATATATTCCTGACTTCATCTGAATCGTTGGATCAAAATAATCCAAATCTAATTGTCAATAACATCAATTCGTGTCCCTCAAAATGAACCAATCTAAAGCTGTCTAAGCAAGTCACATGGATCAAGCTCTATAGCCATTCGATCATGTGGAGAAAACACAAACTAATCTCAACTGTTGGATCAGAAGTCAGCAGGTCAGCTCAATCTGTGTAACAAATCAGATCCAATCGTGACCATTGATCAGTTCTTAAACTAAATTTCAGCCATTCGATCGATCAGGTAACCCTAACTATAAAAAGAAAAATTAAACTTTTTAATTCATTTTATTTTCTCTCTCTTTCTTCAGCCGACCTGTCTCTCTTTATCTATATTCTCTCAAACCCTACTTCATATGCATCAAAAATCATTAATTTCTAGCCGGATTTTGAAAATTTTAATCTGTTCAAATGATTCTTTATACTTTAATTAGTGTTTCTACCGATTTTTTCTCTCAAATTTTGTTTTAAAATGTTCATCTTTCGTTTTTGGAACTTGAGTTTTCAGATCTTAGATTTATGTGTTCTAATGATGTTTGGTTATGGTTAAATCTGAACTTTGTGTTATTGGTATTAGTTATTTTTTATTCAGTTACTCCTCTTATCTCCTAAATTGATGAATTGGCTCAAACCCTAAAAATGTCTATGACAATCAAATGACTGAGCCTTAGATATCTTTAAGATTAATATTTTTTTAACCATAGATTGTTTTTACTATAGTTCAAGGTCTTCGATCTGAAAAGATCTAGTTTTTTTCCTTCACACATTCATGAATCTATATATATATATATATATATATATATCCAACCCCAAAAATATATTTATTAATTTATCTTCATACCCACTTGAGTCATTTCTTCTCGCATCGTCTTCATTTATACATTTTTAGACATACAAACTCATATATACATTTAATCTATCTACTGAGTTTGTTGAGGAAAATAAATGAGATGATGAAGCTGTGCATGTAATAGTTGTGTATGAGAATTAATAATGGATGTGCACTCGATGTGTATAAGAACTTTAAGGTAATCTTTATGTGTTGTCCAATCATCTTATTTTTTTTGTTGTGTTGAGATTCACTCTCTGATTGTGCCGTCTATGACGTGATATAATTTGTTGTGTTGGGCTGTGAAATTTTCTTTGCTACTTTTGTCTGAGGACTACAATCCTTTTATGATAAGCGTAGTAATCCTTTGTGTGTTGTTTATGGACTATGATTAGACCCCAAGTTCTATTGTCCCAACTCTTCCTGTCTGACTAAAAATGGCTAGTCAATGGTTTTTATATGATAAATGTTTTTGCCATAATTATATTGAAGTGCATTAAATGTTTTACATGATGTTTTACGGTTACCTTATACCTTTTTCAAATACTTATTTCTTGATTGCAATATGTTACAGTCATAAATATAAGTTGTATTTCATATCTGAACTTATTGATAATATCTCTTAATATGATCTTTGAAAATATTTATCCTGCCAGTTATCTCTTCTGTCTATGGATTAATTCTTGATTTGATATATTGCACTATAAGCTTAATGTATATATTAAGATTAGTAAATCATAACACACACATCTCTGAGTCTTATCATCTCATACAAACTGCATCTTCTTCTGAGCTTGTATCTCTTTCATATTGCATTCTGCACACTTGCATCCTGTTTAAAATGGAAAATACTTATTCAAACAAACGAAAGAAATTAGCTTCACACTCTGACATTCATGAAGATGTTTGTGTTTCTCATCTAGTTTCTTCTAATGCTCAAACTAAGTATAAGCTTTTGCAAACTAATTTGTTTCTTAGACTGGGTATTACTTTTAACAGTTTTCCAAATCTTCTGGATAAAATTCAAAACATTGGGTGGGAGTGTCTAGTTGTCTTTCATGATAGGCATATTTATTCTGGTTTAATAGCAGAGTTCTATTCTCACTTGAGTTCTGTTTTTGAGACAATCTCTACTAGATTTACCTAGGGCCAATGAGTATATCTGTCATCTAGATTATACTGTAAGTGAGTGCATTAATTTTAAACAAAACCTTGCTTTGGTAACTGATCAAATTATTCCTGCTATATTATTTGATTATCCAGTTATTGTGAGTCCAGAATACTTAACTGCTCCATATCAATTTCTAGGCAAGATTCTTAGACATAACTTTATGCCTGCTAGAGATAAGCAAACTCTGTCTCTATTTGACCTAAAAATGATGCAGTGTATCTTAAATGAATGTATTCCATATAACTTACCATATTTTCTGTTGACATCAGTTGAGTACTGTTTTCATAACAATTGCATGGGATATGGACTTCTTCTTACTCAACTTTTCAAATATCTTGAAATTAATATTCTCAGTCATCCTTTTCAACTAATCCCAAACTCTAATATTGTCTCTCACCTCAAACTTCCACTAAAACCTTTAATCACCTTCAAAGACTTTGGTCATGAACCCATTGAGTCCCATTTGAACATTCTCTCTCAAATAGAAACACCGAGTCAATTAAACCAACTTCTTTTCCACAATCAAAGTAATTTGATGAGTTAAATTGAGGGGATTCAATAGTCCATTAAACATCTTAAAGTCATGATTCAGTTGTTGATGGAAAAATCGGAACACACAGTGCCTTCAAATCTCTTCACTGCCAGCACAAGTTCATCTCCACCTAATCCACTAGACCAGTCTCTTCCTGAAGATCTTATTCCTAACCTGGGATTACATCTTTCTCCAATCAGTTTAGGAGATTTCTAACTTTCTAACTATTCGGGAAGTTTGTAAACTTATATATAAGTATTTGATACTAACTATTTGGGATTACTATAAACCTAACCAAATACTAACTATGCAGGATTCTTTTAACTTTTTCACTTTTGCATGATATAACTGTTTCAAAAAAGCTAACTTCTTTTCTGCAGGTTTTGAAAAGTATATTATTCTTTTCCCCATTTTTTATGTTGACAAAGGAGGAGAAGACAAATATTATATGACTATTATATACTGCAATGAACTGCTTATATGACTATTATTATATACTGCCATGAACTGCTATAAACTGTTATATATCTGTTATATCATTTGCTCCGTACTAGTTGTATTAGAGAGTTCAAAATTCAAAATTTTGAAAACTATGCTCATTTTGAGGGGGAGTCTTTCATAGATAATATTTGTAGTTATTGTCATCATCAAAAAGGGGGATATTGATATGTCTCCATCTTTTAGTCTTATTTTGATGATAACAATAAATTCATAAATAGGATTAAATTAAATGGGTAGAATCCTCTTCATAGGATTTTATATAATTATTTTTAAATTATCTTATTTATTTTTACAAAAAAATATTTTCATCCTTAATTGAATTTATTTTTCTTGACCTTGATAATTTAAATATCAAGTGTTAAAGGAATTAATTCATACAGTAATATTTCCTAAAGGCAAGGAGAATTCCTATTATTCCTAAAAAGATATTTCTTCCTAAAGGTTTTATATATAAAATATGATAAAACTAAAAGGCCTTAACATTCTCTTATTACTGTTGTCCGAATAAAAAACTTGGATTCATTTGTTATGTGGGTCCGTGAGCTAAATAAAAATTAACCAAAATCTTTGCTAACCATTACCCTGCATATGCATATAAGAGAGAAAAAGTAAGGATACTAATAGCCTTTATCCTTATTGACCGAATGCTTGCTTGCTTATGAACTTACTTGGATATATAAGAAATTCATGTGGGGCCCACGAACTTAATTGAATTAGCAAGGCTTACAGCCTTCTTGCTTGTTGACTGTTGCCTGCAATGATATATATAAAGGGGCCCCACGAAAAATGAAAGACCTTGAGTCTTATTGGTCCTAACTGAGTATTTGCAAATTGGCAATAGGAATTCTGACAGTTAATATGTAACGATCGCGGATCGTGGGTAGCTTTGTATCACGAGCCTATGAATTTTATTGAATAAATTGAACTTTTATTTATATTATTCCGTGTTATGTGTGTGAATATTTTATTACTACATATGATGTGTAGGTGATAATTTTTGATTGATATTATTTTTATTGGTATTGATTAAATCATTAGAGAAATAGCGCTAACGCGCTATTTACGCCAAGACGCCTTTTCGATTTTATGACTTTTCATAATTTCGTCAAAGCGTTAATGAGAGGGGTTAATAATCCAAGTGTGGGATTTTATTTGAGCCCAATTGGATATTTATTAGAAGCCCAATTAGAATTAAATTAGAAGTCCAAGAGTGGCCCAAGTTGGAGCCCAAGACCCATGGGTCGAGTCCATGACCCAAACCCGCGCCCCATGAACCACAACCCATGACCCATGAGGGAAATGGGTTATATAATCAGCTGATCATTTGAAGGAGAAGAGTACGAGAGAAGGAATGGAGAAGAGGGGAGAAGAGAAGGAAGAACGTGGAGCTTTTAGGGAGAAGCAACGTTGCATTTGGTAGAGGAAGAACAACTCGGGAGAAGGGAGGGGGAGAGCCCAATAGCTGACCAAACCCTGGAGGAGCCGAAGCTCTCCTACCCGAGCATTGGGAGCTGCCATGTCTGGCATGCTCAGCCCTCAACCCATCCATGAAGCTCTGATCACTTCTTCTATATATACTCCCTCATTGCTTAGCCTCCATTCCTTTCACTTGTTGCTTAGTAAGATAGCTGAAAATTGAGAGAGTGTAGGAATTGAGTGTGTACGGGTGAATTGAGGAAGAAGAAGGAGTGTGGTAGCAGCTGCTATTTGATTCATTAACAACTTAGAACAAGCTCCAAGAGGTAAGCAATATAAAGCTTAGCTCATTTACACAATATTTCTAAGTTCTTAGTTTTGCTGTGATTGTTTTGTTGGAGTTATGTAGCTGAAATTGCTTGGTTGCTCATGAACATGTATAAATATTGATTAGCTCTATTAAACCTTGTTAATCATATGTAAAAGTGGAACAATGAATGAGAATCAAACCTATGCTTAAGGAATCAAGAAATGGACTGAAATGGACATTAGTGGACTGTTATTCATGTTTTGTTAATAATGAAGTTGTAATCATCTTGGTTTGGTTATGTGCATTGGTTGTGTACTATTTGTATATGTCCAGAAGCTATGAGAATTGATTTCATCTGTGAAGTCAATGGTAACCATGTAATGATAGGCTATGAGTTATGAACTCTAAAGCCATGCCCACCAACTATTTGGTTTAATGTCCAAGAGAATGATTTCTCTAAGAAACATGAGAATTAGGAGTGATTAATTGATTAAATGATGTTATGATGCATAGCTCAGTTGTAAAAGCATGTTTTAAGTCATATAGACATGTTGTATTATGGTTAAGAAGCAAAGGGGACGAATCCAAAATTGTTGGTTTTGGTTCTGCAGTAGCAGAACCTGAAAGCTCCTGGATGCAGAGGGGCGCAGCTGCGCCACTCCCCAGTATAAGACCTGCGCAGCTGCGCTGGTCTGCAGAGCTGAGAGTCCCTGAATGCAGAGTGGCGCAGTTGCGCCACTCCCAAGTACAAGACCTACGCAGCTGCGCTGGTCTGCAGAACTGCATTGCTTTGCTGCTTTGTGTGGTTGATGCGATGCATGTTTACATAGACCCAACATGTTATAAATACCCCAAGACATATGTATGTTATGTTAGTGTAATAGTTGAATGACCCCAAGCATGAAATGACTAAGTCACGTGAGATTTGCTTAAATGAAAGGAATAACATAGTTGCAATTTTCGTAGTGGCAATCAATGTTCGTAATGATTATAATGTCTTGATTAATGTAAGCCAATGTTTGGTGATTATCGTGAGACTAATTGGTATGTGAATATGTGTCTAAATGCGTAGGACATATTTGAAGGACGATTAACGTCAACTAGTAGCAAGCGCTTAAGGCAAGTTTCCTAAACCCTTGTCTAACTTTTGTGTTGGGCAAGTTCTCTAGCTTCATTCATTTTCAGTATTGAATGCAAGTTTCGTATCTTATACAAGAGACGCATATTGTGCAAGTTTATTTGATTCATTTGATTATATTCTCTTGACTCTCATGCGATGTTTGAAGTTCCGATTTACGCAATACATATATGGTTGTGTGAATTCCCTACTTATGTAAATTTTTCAGTATTTGCACAAGTATTCGAGCTAGGTTATGACATAAATTGTTGAAGCTTTCAAGTTCACATATATATATATATGAACTGTTATAGAGAACGTCGATGCCATTTGTTTCGGCTAGACAGATATTGAAATATTTTATTGATTTGATAATAAATCCTTGAAATGTTATTGATGATTAAGTAGAGCTATCCAACCGAATTGTTTTGGTTAGGATTCCGAGACATGAATGAGATGAACAACCCTAATATTAGGGACAGTTTTTAGTCAGTTATTCTGACAAGGCATCGAGCGCCTAAACAAACGCATATAGTCGTTTCCAGCTAGAGTGTTGATCAACATAGAGTACAATAGGCTGATCACCTAGAAGTGCTCGTAAGTCAGACGGTTTGCAGTTATAATGCTGTGTACCTTTTTAAGAAAGCAAAAGAAAGTTCAAGGTCTTATGACCACTCAATGTCGTTTCAAAAATATATTTTTAAAACGAAAGCAAAGTATTATTCTTGTTTATTCAGAATATCTCACAACTATTGTTCAGTTATCGAAGAGAAATGATATGATTGATGATATTGTTGTTATTCAACTGTTATACTTGCTGGGCAATTGAATGCTCATTCTTGCTTTATATTAAACATTGCAGCTAAGTCCGAGCGGGCCGAAGGTTCCGGTAAGGACAAGGGAAAGGGCAAGATGAACGTCTAGATGGCGTCGTAGTTTATTTGTATTAGTAATGTTGTAATACTAAGACTTATTATGTATTTGGAATGATGTTATGGTAATAGAACCTGGGATTGAGAGTAAGACGTGTTGTAATAATATAGTAATTACATTCATGTCTATTATGTTGTATGGAATGGGATGTACCGTGTAGCACCGGATTCGGGTTTGAGGTACCCGGATTTGGGGGCGTCACATAATAAGCTACATGCTTATGTTCAAACATACATAGGTTTAAAATCAAAAACTGTCAAGCTCATCTGTGTAAATCCATTTCATCGAACCTTTCTTTTTAAATGAAAGTGATCTGAGCCATTGAATTTAAAATAACCTTCCGAATTACTTATTTGCCCTCAGCTTAGAAATTCTATAAATAGGAGGCTTTCCTTTCATTTCAACTTACCAATTTACAAATCAAAGAAAAGCTTACTCTCCTTGCCTACATACTCTCTCTCTAAAAAGAAGCTTTCTCTTTTCTACTCAAAGTTCTGATTATTTACAGAAGAGAAAAATTGGTCAAAGTATTTGATAAGTTATTAAATTATTTTATTTGAATTATCTCATACCTATTAGATTTATAGATATACAAATATAAATTGTTATACACATTTATATATATCTATATTTCATCATAAAAAGTCAGTACTTAAACACCGAGACTATAGCAGAGATATTCCTCTTAAGTGTGGGAATTAGCCGAACGAGGGCTTAAAGTCCTAATTGGCCTTTTATTGATATAGTGTATTTATATAAATATCATAAAGTAGGTCAATACTTAAACACCAAGACTATAGCGGAGATATTCCTTTTAAGTAAGGGAATTAGCCGAACGAGGGCTCAAAGTCCTAAGTGGCCTTATTTAACGTATTCACATCATGGATTGAATATATTATTATATATATCTTTGAGTGAAACAAATTTATTTGTTATATCTAGTATTGTTTAAACTAATTCATTTATTATACTGTGATATCTGTCATTCTAAGTATTTGAACTCAAACTCATATTCATAAAATACTTGTTGTATTTCATAAAAGTTGATCAAACTGCTATATCTGTTTAAATCCATGGAAACACATTCTTTATTATAAAGAATAAATAATTCTTTATAAACGTACTTTAAAACTATATATCTGCTTACACAGAAACGCAGTTCACACACACACACACACATATATATATATATATATGTCATTGAACTTTTATATAATTACTTGATCTTTAATTGCTATCTGCTTATTCAAGAAGCATATTTCTTTCAATCATTTGTAAAGGGAAAAAGGGTAGAGTTAGTCTACTTTATGTATTTGTGAGAAAGACGTGTAATTCTTTGATCAAGACCAGAGTCTTAGAGAGATCAGCTGAGAGTTGGGTCTCTAGTGTACTTGGGAGGTGAGGAAGAGGCAGTCATTTCAAGACCAGATCATAAAGTAAAACTGAACTCAAAAGAAAGGTATAACTAAGCTTGAGGAAGAAGCTGGGAGCTTGTTGTCCAAGATAGTTAGTTGAGAATAGTTGTAAGTTTGTCTATAAAACTTTGTAAAAACTTCTTCGCCTGTTGAAGGAGTATTTATTACTGATAGTAATAGAATCTCAAGTCCTGGAAAAGAGCTTGAGACTGGACGTAGCAACATACCCGGGATGTATGTTGTGAACCAGATAAATCTCTGTGCATTGTGTGATTGAATTTTTACTATCTTGCATATTAATTTCTGTCATTACAAATTAAACTGCTAAAAATCCAAAAGGCCTAAGATAACTTTTTTAAACGGTAATATTCTATTCAACCCCTCTTCTAGATTATTATTAGACTTATAGCCATTGACCCAACTCTAACCTTCAAGGCCCCTTTAACAGAAAACACCGAAACCGAACCCAATACAAACAAAAAAATAGTAAAGAACTTGAAAACCCTTCGTCCGAACCCCCAACCAAGAAACATCATACCGAATCCTCCTTCGACGATCAATCGCTACCACCCCTTATTCAACACTCTCCTAACCGCATCCAAGAGGCACCCACTTCGGCAATGATATGGCCTAAAGAGGCTAAATACTTCCCAATCAACTTCGAACACTTCATCCTTCCCAAAGATGATGAAAGGTTCGAAGAAACAAGTTTTTTGTACCTCATAAGATATAACGCCTTATATCAAAGCTGGGCAAATATTTTTAAGTTTAACTCTTCCTTCAAACTTATATAATAACTCTATTATTTTACATTCCTTTTCGTCTAATATCAAGCCACCGTTGTTACTGGCCGAATGCTATGCTGACTTTCCTAGGCGGACGAGAGAGAAAAAGAATTTGAAGCTAAAGTTAAGCGTCTTCAACTCATGGTCTAGACTGTAACGGCGAGCACTGAAAAAGAAAAAAACCTACATGCCAATACCGCTTTCCATTGCACAGAACTCTAAGCCAAACTAGAGAAGGTTAAAAAGGAAGCTTCTGAAGGCGAACAATGCCGAAGAGCAATTCTAGATAACCATGAAACCCTGAAGAAAGAAGGCAATGAACTGAAGAATGACAACGCAGCTCTGGGCAGAAAACTCGAGGTCGTGGAGAGAAAGCTTGAAATAACCCTATAAGCCCACAATACTTTGGAGAAGGAGTTCAATGATCACAAGGCGTTAGGACCCCCGTTGACCGAAACGATCAGACAACAAGTCTGCCAAGAATATAGAAAGTCCCCCTAGCTGATGCAAGAAGTGATTCAGCAATTCAACGATGGCTACCTAAGCGCTCGGGATAAGGACAAAGAAAAGATGCGGTCTGTTCATCTTAATGCAGACCTCTTGGACACTTCGGACGACGAAGTCGAAGCCTGAAGCGGATTCCCTTCTCCAAAGCAGTATTTTTGTAATAGCTTATTTTGTAGATAATTTATCAATGTACATATATCAGACATCAATGAAAATATTATTTTATGAGCAAAATTGAAATATTATTCCATTAAATACTAATAAAATTACACAGTCATAAGAAACTACTTAACATCACTACTTATAATACTTTCTAAGTCTCCTAGCATGCCAAGTGTTTTTGACTTCTGTCCCATCCATTGCTCGAAGCCGATAAGTACCTGGCTTCGGCATTTCAACAACCTCATAAGGTCCCTCCCAGTTGGGCATTAGCTTTTCGAGGTATTGGGGCATCGACGCCTCCACCTCTCAAAGGACTAGATCACCAATTTCAAACCTCCTCAACCTTACTCCTTTATTATAATGTCTGACCGTTCTCCTCTGGTAGACTGCTAGCCTTACCAAGGCCGACTCCTGAACCTTCTCTAATAAGTCAAGATTAAGGGTAAGGCCTTCATCGTTGTATAACTCTTTATACTAACTAACCCGAAGTGAAGGAGATCCGATCTCAACTGGAATTAAGGCATCAGTCCCGTAGGCTAGTCTGTATGGAGAATCACCCATCGTAGTCCGATACGCCCATAGAACATTGAGTAACTCCTCGGGCCGCATCCTTTTTGCTTCATCTAATCTCGTTTTAATTTCGTTGAGTTGAGTCATGTTAGTGACTTCTACTTAACCATTAGACTGAAGATGTGCAACCGAAGTCTGTCTATGCTTAATGCCCAAATCCCTTAGGAACTCTTCGAACTTCGATCCCACAAACTGTCTACCATTATCTGACACCATAACCATGGGGATTTCGAAGTGAAATACCACGAACTCCTTGAGCAACTTAAGACATTCTTGCTCCGTAATCGTCTGAAGTGGCTTGACTTCTACCTACTTAGTTATGTAATCAATATCCACTGCCACAAAACTGACCTGCCCTTTCCCCTTCGACAATGGTCCCAAAATATTAATTCCCCATACAACGAATGGGATCAGAGACAAGACCGAGAACAATTCTTCGGGCAGCTGATGAGGAATTGGACTGTTCAACTGACACTTAGGACACTTCTGAACATATTCCTTAGCTTCTTTAAAGATAGTAGGCCAGTAGTAACCCTATCGAAGCACCTTGTATGCCAAAGCCTTTGCTCCCATATGATCTCCACAAATCCCTTCGTGAACTTCCAGAAGTACGTACTCTGCTTCGGATGGAACTAAACACTTCAGCAGAGGTGAGGAGTATGCACGCCTATATAAATCCCTATCGATCAATACAAAATTTGAGATTCTGTAATTTATCTTCTTCGCCAGTATCCAATCCAGAGGCAACTCGCCATCGGCCAGGTAGCTAATGTACGGCGTCATCCAATAGTCCGATCGTTCCACCACTATCACCTCTGACCCCTGGATACTCGAAAATTCTAGAACCTCCAAATACACTGACCCACTGAAGGAACCGATATCCGAGGACAATGCATCGGCTACAGTGTTATTCGACTGATCTACCCCTTGAAATGTATAGGAACTAAAATAGTGAAGCCGATCCTTGACTTCGGCCAGATATTTGGTCATCCTTGCCCCCCGAGCTTCATACCCCCCTAATATATGCTTTACCACCAGCTGGGAATCGCTGAAAATAATTAGCCTCTGTACCTATAAACTCTTAGCAAACCGAAGCTTAACAAAAATTGCTTCATACTCTGCCTCGTTATTGGCCGCCCTGAATCCGAAGCGAATGGCCTGCTGAACTTTGAATCGCTCTGGACTTGTCAAAATCACCCCCGCACCGCTGGTATCCGAAGTTGATGACCTATCCACATACAGCGTCCACAAAGTCTGAACCTGCCGAAGCTCTAAGATTGACCCAACCACCTCTTCTGCCCGATCGACGGAGTCGCGCTCAGAGAAAAAACATTCCACCACAAAGTCAGCCAATGCCTGACCCTTAATTACTGTCCGAGGATGGTACTCCAACATGAATTGAGTTAACTCTATAGCCCATGCTGCAAGCCGTCCAAAAATTTCAGGTTTATTCAATATCTTCTTTAGAGGCTGACCCGTATACAAGACTATTAATCTTCCCTAAAAGTAATGTCGAAGCTTCTGACTGGCTATAACCAAGGCATAGGCAAATTTCTCCAAGTTCGGGTATTGAGCTTCTGCATCCTAAAGAGCATAATTGACATAATAAACAAGGAACTGTTTTTCTCCTGCCTCCCGAACTAGTACCACTCCAACTGCCAACCAGCTTGCTGCCAAATTAAAATACAGGAGTTCCGAAAGAACTAACTTCATCAAAAGAGGTGTCGAAGATAGATATTTCTTTATTCCCTGAAAGGCGTCCTCACACTCCGAAGTCCATTGAAAAGTTTTCTCATTTTTTGGCCCCTTCAATGTATCGAAAAATGGCAAACACTTTTCTGCCGACTTAGACATAAACCTCCTTAAAGTTGCTATCCGACCCATCAACCGTTGTACATCCTTGAACGTCTGAGGAGACTTCATATCTAGTATAGTTTTGATCTTCTCTAGATTTGCCTCAATACCCCTTTTGCTAACTAAATACCCTAGGAATTTACCCGATCCGAGGCCAAATGTGCACTTCGTCGGGTTCAGTCGGATGTTGTAGTCCCTAACCGTCTGAAAGTAATCCTCTAGGTCATCCAAGTGCTATCTAACTGATAGGCTCTTGACGATCATATCATCCACATAAACCTCCATGCTTTGGCCTAGCTGTTTCCTGAACACGTAGTTCATTATCCTCTGGTAAGTGGCACCAACATTCAGCAATCCGAAGGTCATCTTCTTATAAGCATAGATCTACCAATGTGTTATAAAGGCCGTCTTCGGGATATCCTTCTTATGCATTGAAATCTGATTGTATCCCAAAAAGGCATCCATGAAGCTCAACAACGTGTACCCCAACGTAGTATCAATCAGCTGGTAGATGTGGGGGAGTGGGTAGAAGTCCTTTGGACACGCCTTATTCAGATCAGTATAGTCGATACAGATTCTCCACTTCCCATTTTACTTTCGAACCAGTACCACATTCATCAACCACTCGGGGTAATCGATCACAAAAATAAAATCGGCCACTAACAACTTGGCCACCTCATCGTCAATGATCTTCTGCCGTTCTGGGGTAAATGTCCTCATCTTCTGCCGAACTGGCTTCTTGGTAGGGTCTACATTCAATTTACGCACAATAACTTTCTCGTCAATCCCTAGCATATTGCTGGGCTCCTATGCGAAGATATCCGCGTATAACCAAAGCAGTTCAATCAATCCCATTTTGAAGGGTTCCTATAGACTTGAACTAATCTTTATTGTCTTATCTTTTTTCCTTGGGATCAACTCAATGTCTTTGATTTCTTTGGCTGGTAAGGCGAGGGGTTCTGTCATTCCTCCGGTAAACGGTTCAACCTCAATCACCATTGTTTCTCTCTGTTTGCACCTCCCAATAGCCGAAGATATTAATGAATTCCTATAACACCTCCGAGCCATATCCAGATCACCTTTAACTTCGCCAACTCCATTCGGGGTTGGGAATTTCATCTTAAAATGAGGGATGAAGGTGGCCTGCAGCGCCATCAGTGTCGGTCTTCCTAGTATAACATTGTAAGCATAATCCATATGCACGATAAAGAACCTGATGTTGACCTCCACCTATTGAGGTGCCATCCCAAAATGACTGACAACTCTATGGTTCCTGCTACTCGAACAGGGTCGTTGCCGAACCCATACAACGGAGGCTCATGCCTGACCTCCATCTTGATTCCCCTAGGTCTAGCCTCTGGTAGGCATGGGCATATAGTATATCGATAGAGGAGCCGTTGTCGATCATAATTCACCTCATGTCCATGGATTCGACTTGGTCAGTAATGGCCAGGGCCCCCTCGTGCGGCTCGATAGGTTCTGATGGGTAATCCTCATCGGTGAATGATATCACAGTACCGGGATATGGCTGCTCCCTCCTTGCATGCAGTTCGGACACTATCATAACTAAATCCAACATCCCTCGCCGTTTCTTTCCCGCTACCTTCCTAATCGAACCGCCAATTATCACATCTACCACTCTTCGAATTATTGGGGCCGGTTCGGATTGAGGCTTTAGGTTCTGCTGTGTATTGCCATTGGTCGTCGTCCTTCCCGAAGCCTCTCGACCAGCAACGAACTGAACTAACTCCCCGCTTTGCACATTCTTTTCAATTAATGTTTTGAGATTCCTGCAATTCTCGGTGGAGTGTCCAATAGTTTGATGATAGTTGCAATACTTGTTTTGATTTCCTCAGTCTCGATGGGTACTGTTCTGGCATGGTTCAAAGTATGGCTTATCTCTCATATGTTCCAACACCGTCGCATGATCCGTATTGAGAGTGGTATACACCTTGCCAATTTTTCTGTTCGGGAAAGGCGGACGTCCTCTATCCGAACCTCCATTAAAATTCCTCTTCGGTAGGTCGTCCGTTCTGTTATTGATATCTGACTGGGGATTGTTGTTCCTATCCCGATCCTTCGGTCTCTCCGTCAAGTTCGGTTTTAGACTGCCCATGGCTTCTTCAACTGCAATAAGTTTCTCCGCTCTGTCGTAAGCTTCAGCCAAATCCTTTGGGGCATCGAACATTATATATTTCACCAGCTTTTTTGATTTCATTACGTTAAGCCCCATGGTGAAGTAGCCGAGGGCCTGAGTACCATTTAAATCTGTCACTGCTCCAACCGCCTCTCGGAACCGCTTAACATACTGGTCCAACGTCTCGTTCGGGTACTGTCGAATCTGCATTAAAGAGGCCGTTATATTTTCTTTCCTTTTGTTACTCCCGAACCGACCATGAAACCTATCACAGAGCTCCTTCCATGATGAGATAGAGTTCGGGGTCAAAGATGTCATCCACTGCCGAACCTCCTTCTTCAAGGTTGTAATGAACATTTGACACTTGGCGGCATTGGAGTAGTTATAATAACTCATCAGCCGGTCATACGCCTGGCTATGATCAAACGGGTCTCTCGTGCCATCGTAGTTCTCCATGTGTGGGACCTTTTTGCTAGGGTCAGCCCGAACCCGATCAATTTCTGGGGAGAATGGCGAAGTTGAACTTTTCGAAGCCTCTTTCCCCTAGTTTACTGTTGCGAGCACCCTTTCCAGCTCTACAACCCTCCGGGCTAGAGCCTTAGGATCTCCTGTTCGAGGGGATAACTCTCGCCCATCCCTGTCCTACCAAGCTGTTGCCTTGGGAATTTCCCTTTGAGTGGATGACTCTCGCCTATCCCTATCATGATCCGGAGAGACCTTCCGCCTTCTCCTTTCGGATCTTCCCCTGTTTTTCACTCATTGCTTCCTGAGAGCGGCTCCAACGCCTGCTCCCGTCACGGGATCAACTTCATCGCCTAATCCTCTCCTGAGAGCGATTCCTAAGCCTACTCTTTTCATATCGAGAACCGTCCGAACGATATATCCTGGATCGGTCCCCTGGCGAAACTTCGCGACGCCGATGACGACTAGAAGAAACTTTTTCTCCATCTAACAGTGACGCCAACTGCTTATCCAACCCTATCTGCTGAAGGCGTATGGCTTCTACGACGTCTTTTTACCGTTGTATCCTTTTGGCCAGTATTATCTCCCTTTCGTCACGACTCTAACCCGATCTAGAATTCTGGTCTTCGGTACGACTATCATAACTTGGCGTCTTTCGAGTGGTCGAAAATAATTTCCTCCTTACGATCGCCGTCCGTGGATCGGTTGGACCCACTGAATGACTTTGGGGGCCCAGCCTGTCCGAGATACTCCTTGACGGTCCCAACCTATCTTTGACTGAGGCTCTGGGTTGAGAATGACCAACCGCAGATTCACCATCTGCCGACACCATCTTCCCTTTACTTGACACTATTATTCGTGATAAAAAAATATTGAGTGATTGGAAATTATCAAGCACTAAAGGGCCCTTCTCCTTCTAGCGCCAATGTTAACGCCAAGATTCGTCCACGCGCCCAATCACTAAACTGCACGTCCAATCCTGCACAGAAACGAAACCACACTCAGAGAGCTGACGACTTTCGCCTCCGGGGGATAGCTCCAGTGTGAGAATAAGTATATGTTGAACAAGGTTTAACAATAGAGGCTTAATGCTTTAGTGATGAAAAAGATGATTACCTGTGAATTAAGGTTTAAGCTTGTATTTATAAAGATCACACCATCAACCGCATGCCCGTCCCCGTATGGAAATAGAACTCCTCATTAGGTTAGATACCATAATGAGATTAAACTCAATCTCCTTGAAGGAAGAAAGTCGAATTATATCCTGACACTTTTCTTATGAGTTAAAAATTAAATACATTTAAGAATCCTTGATTCCTTAATATTCTCCTACTATTCAAACAGAATCTTACATGGAAATATTCTATGGTCCACCACATCCATCGGACCCAAATAAACACACCCCAACAAGTAAAATGGTAGAAATACCTAAATCTCCCGATCCGTAATTCCTTACATTAAAATATGAATTTATTAAAAATGTAAATTATAATCAGAAGTCTTCAAGATAATCGGAAAAAACATACACACACCAGGGGAGAGTAATGATTAAGGTGATAGCTATCTAGACTCGCATGTGATTCTGTGAAGGGACACGAATGATGTTTTGCATGCTTTGCATGCAAATCATTTCGTACACGTAAAATTCAAGTGTGATAACAATAATCCAATTTTGTTTGTAAGTTTTAGAAACTGGTTTATCGATCGACGGAAAAGAGAGGAATTATTAGTTTTACACGTAAAAATTGATACTTCCATGGAGTGCAACATATATATTTGGGTTAAATGAAGTCATGGAAGAAGTCATGAATTTTTTATTTTTTATTTTTTTTTGAGGAAACATAATATTATAAAATTATGAATAATGTAGTAAGGTCTAGTGTCATCATCATCGGTCTAAATTTTATAGATAATTTTATACTTAATTAATTACTAGTTGAAATAAGTTTTTTATTTTTGGTATGCTATACGTATGCTCCATTTATAGTAGACAAAGTAGAGTTGAAGAGAAATAAAATTTTATATTCGTATATAATGATAGCTAAAAAATGAGAAGAGTTATAAATTTCTGAATTTGCCTATATTTCAAATTAACTTAAATTAATAAAAAAATAACTCTTATATCCGGAATAGAAGTACATTCTTATAGTTTTTGAAAAAAAATTATCAATATATATTCTACTTTTTTATAAATCTTAAAAAAAATTATCAATATATATTCTACTTTTTTATAAATCTTGGGAGACCTAAAGTAAAAAATATTAAAATTTCATAGACTTAGAAATAATTTTCAAATTTTAGGATTACCCAGCTCCGGGCCTATACTCCCTCCGTCCCTGAATGAAGTTGACGTATTTGGGTTGGGTGAAGTTGATGAATTTGCAAAGGGTCAAGTAGATATTTTTGGAAAGTTGGGGAAGTTTAATATATAAGTATAATATATACATACATACATATACATATATATATATATATATACATACATATTTATGGAAAAAGTAATTTCAGTCATGTCTTAATCAAACTTGACTAAAAGCTACTTAGTAAAATTTTAATAAAATGACGTAGTTTTACCCTCAGGGTTAATTTTTTCATTTTTGGATTTTATATAAAATATCTATAATTATAATTTTTATACAAAAATAAGTTGTTTTACTAAAGTTTTACTAAGAAACTTTTAGTCAAGCTTGGTTAAGGCATACCTTAGATTCCATTTTTCCTATATATATATATATGTATATAGTTGTAAATTTAATACTCCATTCATTCCAAAATTAAAATTATTATTGATTTTTTAAAGTTAACTTGAGACATTTTCAAGTTCAAAATTAACATGGATTACATTACTTTTAGTCAATACTGTAATGACTATTATAAATTAACTAAAAAGTACTATTTATTATAATATTTATTGTTTCATAAATTTTAATAAATAATTTTAATTTTAAATTTGAAAATATCTTTGATTAATTTTTAAAAATCAATAATGATCTTATTGAGGGTAACTCATCTACTAGGGATATCTTGTAGATCTTAAAGCTTGGGGGAAGTAGGACTAGTTGGTTTTATGAAGTCTTTGAATATGATTTGCACTTTCATTTTGCTTTTCTGGTATATATATATATACACACACACACACTTGCGTTTAGAATTATGATATTATTATTGATTTTTGAAAGTTAATTTGAAATATATATCTTCAAACTTAATTTTTTTTAATTAATTATATAATAGAGTACGACTTAAATACTATGTTTAGATTTTTAGGTTTTTACTCAGCTTTGAACTTTAATTAAAAATGCATATATAAATACGAAAGATTGATTATAAAAACTAAATATTAAATTTTGAAACTATATAAAAACTTAATATTAAATTAAAAATAACAAAGGAATTACATTAGTAACATTCAATATATGATTTGTAGTCATTCGTTTTTAAGTAAAATTTATAGCCATTCTAATAATAGAAGTAAGTCAATTTAAAATTCAAAAATATATTTTGTAATCACTATATAAAATAAATTAATAATTAAAATAATTTTATTTAAAAAACAACTCGTGCTTCGCACGGGTCACTTAGCTAGTATATAGAAATAATAAATCTTATATTTTAGTAGTACTTTTAGATTGTTTATAATATTAATTATTGTATTAATTAAAATTAAATTTATTTATGTTATTTTTAAATTTAATAATGTGTACAATTAATTTTATAAAATTAATAATATATGATCATATATTTTAAAACGAAAAAAATATTTATTTTTTACTTTGGCCGAAGAGTATCATTTCATTTTTATTCTGATCGCTGCATATGTGATATCACCCACGTCATTATATACCTGATGTAGATTTTATTAATGGTTTGAGCATTCTGCACTTTAGAAGATTCTAAATATGTTACTTTTGCATTAAAAATGAGGCAAGTGTTTTATTTTTAGAACATGATCAACCGGATTTATAAGTATTTGTGTATAAATATAGGATCATATATTAGGATGAAGTTGACACTAATTTTATGAATAAAATGTAAAAGATACTCTTGTATTATAAAAGTATTTGGATATTGCGTCCCTTTTTTTTAAGTCAATGCAAAACGAACCATTTACTATCTAAAAATTTGGATTGTGAACCCTATAATGTCATGTGGCGTTACTTGTACACATGACACATTGACATGTCAATTAACACTTTTGGGCTAAAAATATCTATTATCCCAAGATTTGAACTTAACACCTTATACTTCCAACACTAACAAAATATTGATTACCAACTAACCTAAGAATTAATGTCATTTTTTAGAAAATTATTACTAACACTAATAGTATTAGTACAACTTTATTAGTTATTAATAATATTATTAATATGTTGTTAGTAATTACTTATTAGTTATTAATAATTCCTTTTAACATGATATTGCTTACTTGGATAAATACTTATAATATATTATCTTAATAACATTACTTATTAGATATTAGTATATATTAATGGTATTAGTAACATTAATATTCTAATAGCATTACTGTTATAGTCTATATTAATGTTAAAAAAATAAATCTTATTTTATTTTATTATTTTTTAACAAAAATAATAATTGAAGTAATATATGCTGATAAGAATAATTTATGATAATAACAATAGTTATAATAAATAAATAATTTAATCTTGTGACCGCATATTTAATTTTGTAAAAATAATAAGAACTTTATTTATTCAATATATTTAGATGATTTTTTAGATTTCATCTTTTGCAATAAGTAACTCAAGTGAAGTTAGAGAGGTTGAATTAATAGAATAATAAATAAATAAACAAATAATAAAAGCCCTAAGATGACTCTTATTCACGATCTTGACTCTTCTCACCAGTTCCTACAGGAGAAACTAAACAGAGTGAAAGAAAAATTAGATTTATCTCTTCCTTTTGTCAAAATTATCTTATTTTTTCTTTAACATTAATGTATATTAATAACAATAATATTGTAAGTATATTGATATTATTAGTAACATTAATATATCTTAATACGTAATAAGTAATATTATTAAGATAATATATTTTATATTTAGTTAAGAAGTAAAATCATGTTAACGAGAATTACTAATAACTAATAAGTAATTACTAACAGTTTATTAATAATATTATTAATAACTAATAAGTTGTATTAATAATTTTCGAAGAGATAACATTAATATTTTTAACTTAGTTGGTAATCAAATGTTTTGTTAGTTTTGAGAATATGAGGTTTTAGGTTCAAATCTTGATATAATAGATATTTGTAGTCCAAAGGTATTAAATTGACATGTCAATGTGCTGGGAAGCTGTCGTCAGTGCTGTCAAAAATAAAAAACCTTACTTAACTATACGAACTCTGAACTAAACACAATATAGCAGTACCAAGGGTCGATCCCATAGAGAACAATGCTGATTCTAATTTATCCTAATATTTTTAATAGTCAAGGTTCTAAAAGGCGTTAGGCGGGAGGTGGCGGTCGGAGGGGGGAGGGGGGAGGGAGGGCCTAGCGCCTAGTGGGCATAGGCGAATTTTTTTATTTTAAGCCAATTTTAATATTTTATCTTACATTTATCTAAACAAAATAATAATATAAAGAAAACAATCTATAATAAAGATAATAAATGCATTTTCTTAAAGTTCAAACACATATCCATATTGTCAATGTCAAAGTTCAAACACAAACATGTAATTGTTCAAAGTTCAAACACAAACAAATAATAAAAAATACAAACTAATAGTCCTCATCTCTGTATCGCTCTATATCTCTAACTCATCTTTTCCATATCCCTCCAAGATAATGTCCCCATCGGACTCGCACTCCTCATCTCCCTCTTTTTCCGTGTCATTATCAAACAAAAAATCTTTTTTGTCCGCCTTGCCTCACCTAGGCCCCGCTTAGGCGCCACCTAGGCGGCCTATGCCCTGCCTAGGCGGGCGGGAGCGGCCTAGGCACCACCTAGGCGGCCTAGGAGATTTTTTTGCCTAGGCGCGACGCCAGAGGGGGTCTAGCGCTTAGTCAGGGCCTAGGCGGGGCCTTTTGGAATACTGCTAACAGTTTTAATCAGTAAATAAAAGATGGGGGATTTGAATTTGTTTAACTAATTAACAAGAACAGATTTAAAGTAGTAAAATTAACCAGTGAATTAAAGCTTCAGTTTTCCAGTTCAGTTTCACCTTCTCACAGCAATAGATCAATTAAGTATGACAATATTCACCCTTCAATGAAACTAATAGTCCTAGATAACAACAAGCTCTGTTACTCGAAATTCCTCTTAGATTGTCACTTAATGAAACAAGCTCTTCACAAGATTCTAACTATCATATAACCTAAAACAAGCTCTTTAGATTTAATATGATACCAACATTAAGAACTAAGGAATTAGACTATTCCAAGCAACAAACACATAAGCTCGATTTGTTTAATCTGTCTCCTGATAATTATAGCAATAAACCAAAAGCTTGACCACGATTAGTATTGCTAACTGATACTTGTGATTAGAAATAATATCGATTACGTAATACTATTTCTGAATCTATCTAATATTATCAACTAACCAATTTAATCCTGCAGAAACCAAATCAGGTAATCAAATAATATTTAACAATTTAAACAAATTATCAGAATAAGCTTCATATAAGAAGGAATAAATACTGTATATTCAATCAAACCATAAATTGCTATTAAGGATCCACGTCCCCTTCAAACTGAATAAAAGAAAACTAGCCTGACATGTTTTTATGAACTCTCTGAATATGATAAAACTCTCTCTATGATCTGGTGATCTCTAACAATTACAAGTGAAGGTATTTATAGATAAATTTTCAAAGCCTAGAAGAATTCTAATATAATATTGCTTCGGAAGTCTTCACTTTGCAAGTATGGTAGGATTATAAATCCTCCTTGATCTCTGAAATCCAGCTTTAAGCAGCTTAGTTATCAAATTAGATTTTAATTTCCAAATTCAAGTCTTCCTCAATTTTCTTTTCCAATTCGGCATCAATTTCCATATTATCCCTTGACTCAGATTCCATATCAGATTCTATTTCTAATTTTCTATAATCAAGATACTTTCCATGTAAGCGCGTAATGCCATCTTTAAATCCTCATATAAGTCGAATTCTATCATCCCAGCAACTCAAATCTTACTCAGAATAGGAATCCTGCATGACGACCACAATCGTAGAGTAAAACTCAATCGTAGAGTGAAATTCTGCACTATTACTCCATAGAGTAACCACGCAATCGTAGAGTGGACTTAAGACAATCGTCGAGCAGATAGCACCATCGTAGAGTTCACAGCCTCTCAATCGTAAAGTTCTCACTCTACGAACGTAAAGTATTATATCAAATCGTCGCGTGACTCTGCCTTAACCTTCATGCGATCGTAGAGCTGTCAGGCTTACCACTGTAACACTACGAATGTATAGAGCTCTCACCCAATCGATCATAGAGTATTCTGCAAAACAATATAAAAAAATTATCATTAAACTACATTTTTGCAGAATCACATCAAATTCTTCTATAAATCAATAAATACCTTAAACCAGCTCATGTGACAGATAACATGCAACTAAACAAAATATAAAGGAATGAAAATAATCAGATATTATGCACTTATCACGTGCCATGTGTACAAGTCAACGCCACATGGCATAATATGGTTCACAATCTAAATTTTTAGATGGTAAATGGTTCATTTTGCATTGACTAAAAAAATGGGGCACAATATCCAAATACCCATACAGTACAAGGGTCACTTTTGCATTTTACTCCTAATTTTATCATACTAAATTATATAATTTTTTTATTATATTGATTATAAAAAACATTGTATTCATAAATTCTGCGGTAAAATTAGTGTCAACTTCACCATAACTATTGGATCCATAAAAAGTTAAATATGCTAAATTATGATCAAATACAATAAAAATATAAATTTTGGTTATGTGTAACGTGTATGCATATTTTTTGGAGTAATAAATTTATATGATCTCTAATTAAGATCAATCGTGCTTACTTCTAATTTTGCATAAATTTATTTTTAATAAATTTATTTATAATACGGATGTAGACACCCAAATTTTGTACTTCGTATACTAACCCTGACAGGAGGGCAAATTCGGCAAATGAACCGGCCTGCGAGAGCAAAGGATGGACAAGTACGAACACTCGACGCCACCGCGACGATTTACAACCGAAACCGACGTGACTGTGACGCCCCCAAATCCGGGTACCTCAAACCCGAATCCGGTGCTACACGGTACATCCCATTCCATACAACATAATAGACATGAATGTAATTACTATATTATTACAACACGTCTTACTCTCAATCCCAGGTTCTATTACCATAACATCATTCCAAATGCATAATAAGTCTTAGTATTACAACATTACTAATACAAATAAACTACGACGCCATCTAGACGTTCATCTTGCCCTTTCCCTTATCCTTACCGGAACCTTCGACCCGCTCGGACTTAGCTGCAATGTTTAATATAAAGCAAGAATGAGCATTCAATTGCCCAGCAAGTATAACAGTTGAATAACAACAATATCATCAAGCATATCATTTCTCTTCGACAACTGAACAATAGTTTGTGAAATATTCTGAATAAACAAGAATAATACTTCGCTTTCGTTTTAGAAATATATTTTCGAAACGACATTGAGCGGTCATAAGACCTTGAACTTTCTTTTGCTTTCTTGAAAAGGTACACAACATTATAACTGCAAACCGTCTTACTTACGAGCACTTCTAGGTGATCAGCCTATTGTACTCTATGTTGATCAACACTCTAGCTGGAAACGACTATATGCGTTTGTTTAGGCGCTCGATGCCTTGTCAGAATAACTGACTAAAAACTGCCCCTAATATTAGGGTTGTTCATCTCATTCATGTCTCGGAATCCTAACCAAAGCAATTCGGTTGGATAGCTCTACTTAATCATCAATAACATTTCAAGGATTTATTATCAAACCAATAAAATATTTCCATATATGTCTAGCCGAAACAAATGGCATCGACGTTTCTCTACAACAGTTCATATATATGTGAACTTGAAAGCTTCAACAATTTATGTCATAACATAGCTCGAATACTTGTGCAAATACTGAAAAATTTACATAAGTAAGGAATTCACACAACCATATATGTATTGCGTAAATTGAAACTTCAAACATCGCATGAGAGTCATGAGAATATAATCAAATGAATCAAATAAACTTGCCCAACACAAGGGTTAGACAAGCGTTAGAAAACTTGCCTTAAGCGCTTGCTACTACTTGACGTTAATCGTCCTTCAAAAATCCTACACATTTAAGTACGTATCCACATACCAATTAGCCACATAATTGATGCCAAATATTGGTTTACATTACACTATAACGTTTCATTCTAATTAGAAACATAATATCAAACAAGGTTACACACACTTGACACGACGTTTCGACATTCGCACAACGCACGCCCGATTCGCCTCATATGCATAAGTTTAACATGCTCATACACTTGTCTAATCCATCATTGATTAATGCTAAGAGTCATTATAAACCATAATCTACAAGTTTTAGAACTTAAAACAATAACTTATAGCGTTGAAAACATTACACGTTACATACATGCATGTACGACGCCCTCCTTTTGCTTCCTAATGCACAATAGTCCTAAAAATGGCCAATTTAGAAATTGATCAAGGCACTAAATTACAGTTCTAATTATTGGAAGTTGTAGTACTACTTCTTAGCTTTCCGAATCATCTTGAATCATCCAATTTGGAGTTCGTATGAGAAAGTTATGGCCATTTTAGTAAAGGAGGTCAGAGCTGTCAAGCCCATGCGCCCAGCGCGCGCGCCCAGCACGCCCAACACGCCCAGCACGCCCCCAGCGCGCCCGCGCGGCGCCCCACCGCGCCCGCGCCCATGGCCTGGCCCCAAGGCTTGGTTCCCTACATGTTTTGGTAGTTTGACATGCAAACTTCAAACCTTCATAACTCCTTCGTTATAAGTCGGAATTAGGCCGTTCCGGAGGCTATGGAAAGCTTGCAACATGAACTACAAAACCCTCATGGATTCATAATTTCTTGGACTCTCTAAAAAGTCCGAAACTTAGCCCCAAAAAGCCTACTCAACTAGTTTTGTGCGTATTTGTTTCGAACTTGATATCTCTTCATTAAATCGCCATAACTTCTTCATACGAAGTCGAAATGGGATCGTTCAAAAGCCTAAGGCTTCCTTACTGAGTGTACTACACATACCCAGAAGCTCATAATTTAAACACATAACAAAACAATACCAGAATTAAATCAAAGTCTAGTCCGTACAGTCCGTTTCTTTCTCCTTTATGCACAGGTATGATTTTCTTTCTTTTGTTCCACTCTTGGATGCTATTAACAGATGTTTTAAGGTACTAAGAACATATAAAATCATTCATTAACAACCAACAACCATCACAGCAATCATAACAACATCTGCCATTAATGAACTAAAGCTAAGCTTGGAAGCTTGAAAATGAAGGAGATGAGCTAGGTTCCATTACTCACCTCTTGTAGCTTTCTTCTTAATGTTTGGGGTGATTGTTACAGCTGCTATCCTCCCTCTTCTTCTTCTTCTTCTCCTCCTCCTCCTTCTTCTTCTTCTTCTTCTCTCACCCATCTCTCTCTACTCTCTCTCTATTTTCTCTCTCTAACTTCTTTGCATGTTCTTACTAGTTCTGTGGTTTTGCCTTAGCAAACTGGAAGGAAAGGAAAAGAATGGCTATGAAAGGGAGGTATATGTAGGTGAATGAGTTCAGCTCTTGAAGGAGCTCAGCTCTTGAATGAGCTGAGCATGCTTGGTCTTCTCCCATGCTTGGTGTCGGGTGGTTCCCTCCCCTTCTCCCCACATGTTTGGTCCCTTCTTTCCTTAGCAAATTGTTGAATTGTTTCCCCCAAGTGTTTGGTCGGTGGCTCATTTTCCCTCTCCTTCTCCCGCATGCGTCTTCCACCTCCAATTCCCAGCTGATTGTTATAACCCATTTCCCTCATGGGTCATGGGTTATGGGTCATGGGTTGTGGTTTTGGGTCATGGACTTGACCCATGGGTTTTGGGCTACTATTTGGGCCACTCTTCATAATCTATTGGGCTGCAAATAACCAATTCAGTTGGGCTTCTAATACAAATTCAATTGGGCTCAATAAAATCCCACACTTGGATTATTAACCCCTCTCATTAACGCTTTGGCGAAATTATGAAAAGTCATAAAATCGAAAAAGGCATCTTTTGCGTAAATAGCGCTTTAGCGCTATTTCTCTAATGATTTAATCGATACTAGTAAAAATAATATCAATCAAAAATTATCACCTACACATCATATGTAGTAATAAAATATTCACACACATAACACGGAATAATATAAATAAAAGTTCAATTTATTCAATAAAATTCATAGGCTCGTGTTACAAAGCTACCCACGATCCGCGATCGTTACATCCTCCCCCCCTTATAAGAATTCTGTCCCCAGAATTACGACATAAGGTTAAACAAAAAGATGGGGATAATTCTTCTTCATCTTATCTTCGAGTTCCCACGTCGCTTCTTCGGCATTGTGGTTCCTCCATACTACCTTCACAGAATATATGGTCTTACTTCGTAAGACTTGCTCTTTCCTATCAATTATCTGAATAGGAATTTCTTCATAAGTTAAGTCTTTCTCAACCTGAATAGGTTCATACTCTATCACATGCTTATAGTCCTGCTTATAGGGTCGTAGTACCGACACGTGAAACACGTTATGGATATGTTCCAACTCAGGAGGTAAGGCTACCTCATAAGCCACTTCTCCTACCCTTCTCAATACTTCAAACGGTCCTATAAACCTTGGACTCAGCTTCCCTTTCTTCCCGAACCGTATCTTCCCCTTCCAGGGAGACACCTTCAAAAATACATAGCTACCGACGTCGAAGTCTCTCTTCTGGCGATGCTTGTCTGCATACTTCTTTTGCCTGTCTTGGGCCGCGACTAGTCTCGCTCTTATTACCTTGACGATCTCCGCAGTTTGCTGTACCAATTCCGGTCCCAACAATTTGCGTTCCCCTACCTCATCCCAGCACAATGGCGTTCTGCATTTCCTTCCGTATAACGCTTCGTAAGGCGGCATGCCTATACTAGCGTGATAACTATTATTATAGGCGAACTCAACTAACGGTAGGTGGTCGTCCCAATTCCCTTTAAAGTCCATCACACATGCCCGTAGCATATCTTCTAAAGTCTGTATCGTCCGCTCGCTCTGCCCGTCTGTTTGAGGATGATACGCCGTGCTCAACCTCAGCTGTGTTCCCAATTGCTCTTGTAGACTCTTCCAAAAATTCGACGTGAAACGCGGATCCCGATCCGACACAATCGAAATTGGCACTCCATGTCTAGAAATAATTTCCTTAACATAGAGTTTAGCTAGTTGGTCTAATTTGAACCTAATTCTGATCGGCAAAAAATGCGCCGATTTCGTCAAACGATCCACTATGACCCATATAGCGTCATATCCCTTCTGCGTTGTTGGGAGTCCTACCACAAAATCCATCGTGATATGCTCCCACTTCCACTCTGGAATCTCTAAGGGTTGAAGCAACCCACTTGGTCTCTGATTCTCGGCCTTGACTCTTTGACAAGTCAGGCACCTACTAACGCACTCTGCGACTTCTCTCTTCATGTTCGGCCACCAAAAATGTAGTCGGAGGTCTTGATACATCTTTGTACTTCCCGGATGGATCGAGTACCTCGAACTATGGGCCTCTTGCAAAATCTCTTCTCGTAACTCGGGTACTGGCGGTACCCAAATTCTTCCTTCAAATCTCATCACTCCATCATTATCGAGTTTATACTTAATTTCCTCTCCTTGGGAAATTCTCTGCCTTATTCCCTCGCACTCCTCATCGCTAAGTTGTGCTTCTTTTACTCGGTCCAATAAGATTGGACGAGTCTCTATTGTGAACAACTTCTCTCCCGATTCTGTCGGGAACCTCACTTCTATCTCTAGTTTAGCCATCTCTGTTATTAGCTCATCTTGAGCCGTTAACATTGACAACTTCCCCCGACCCTTCCTACTTAAGGCGTCGGCCACTACATTCGCCTTCCCCGGGTGATATAGAATCTCACAATCATAGTCTTTGATCAATTCTAACCACCTCCTCTGCCTCATATTCAACTCCTTCTGTGTGAAGATATACTTTAGACTTTTGTGGTCCGTGTATATCTCACATTTCTCGCCGTATAAGTAATGCCTCCAAATCTTCAGGGCAAACACAACTGCTGCCAATTCGAGATCATGAGTAGGGTATCCCCTCTCATAATCTTTCAACTGTCGTGACGCATACGCAATGACTTTACCGTGCTGCATAAGCACGCATCCGAGTCCCTTGTGTGACGCGTCACTATAAACTACAAAATCACCTGTATCATCCGGTAAGGATAATACTGGCGCCTCACTCAACCTTTTCTTGAGCTCTCGGAAGCTCTCCTCGCACTTTTCTGTCCAAACATACTTTACTGCCTTCCTCGTCAATTGGGTTAATGGGGTTGCTATCTTCGAAAAATCCTGAATAAATCTTCGATAGTAGCCCGCTAACCCTAAGAAACTACGCACTTCTGTCGGCGTCTTCGGTTGTTCCCAGTTAATAACTGCCTCCACCTTCGCTGGATCTACGGATATACCGTCTTTGTCGATCACGTGTCCCAAAAAGTGGACTCTCTCTAGCCAAAATTCGCATTTCGAGAATTTTGCATACAACTTCTCCCTCCTCAAGGTTTCCATCACTATTCTTAGGTGTTCTGCATGATCTTCCTGTGTCATTGAGTAGACTAGAATATCATCTATGAACACCACTACAAATTTGTCTAGATGCTGCTTGAACACTCTATTCATTAAATCCATAAATGCGGCTGGTGCATTTGTCAACCCAAATGACATTACTAAAAACTCATAGTGGCCGTAACGAGTCATGAACGCTGTCTTAGGTACGTCCTCTCCCCTCACCTTCAACTGGTGATATCCCGTTCTCAGATCTATTTTGGAAAAATATTTTGCCCCTTTCAACTGATCAAACAAATCGTCGATCCTGGGCAACGGATACTTATTCTTGATCGTTACTTTGTTCAACTCCCGATAGTCGATACAAAGCCTCAGCGATCCATCCTTCTTCTTCACGAATAACACTGGCGCTCCCCATGGAGACAAACTCGGTTGGATATACTTTTTATCTAACAATTCTTGGAGTTGAACCATCAATTCTTTCATCTCTACTGGCGCCATTCTATATGGTGCCCTTGAAATGGGTGCCGTTCCAGGCACTACGTCTATTACGAATTCGATCTCCCTATCTGGTGGAAGTCCTGGTAATTCGTCTAGAAATACGTCAGCGAATTCATTGACGATAGGTATCTGCCCCATTTCGGCTCCCTCTCGTTGGGTATCAACAACATGGCACAGATAACCTACACACCCTTTTCTTAACAGCTTCCTGGCTTGCATCGTCGATAGCAAACTCGAACGTCTAGGAGATTTACTACCGTAGAACACTACCTTAGACTGCTTCGAAGTCTGAAGGTTTACGCTTTTCTTCTGGCAATCGATTACTGCCCCGTGGTTAAACAACCAATCCATTCCCAGTATTACGTCAAATTCTCCCAGTCTAATCGGAATTAAATCTACCGATAACTTACTCCCTCTAATTTCAACGCAACAATTCCTATGAACATGTTCAACAGGGATTACTTCCTTATTCGCAACTTTTATGTTCAAGGGAGACTCTAGTTTCTCTAGAGGTAAGCTTAAACGTTTAGCAAATTCACATGATACAAAAGAACAGGTCGCACCCGAATCAAACAACACATATGCATTAATATTATTGATCGGAATGATACCTGAGACTACGTCTCCTGATGTCACTGCATCTTGGACCGTCATATTGAAGGTCCGGGCTGTTGGTCTACTCGGTGGAGCTGGACTAGTCATAGTCAGCCTGCCACTGCTATTCCCATTGCCTCCCCCGTCTGTCCCCTTCTTAGGGCAATTCCTTGCCATGTGGCCTGGTGCTCCGCAAATGAAACACCCACCGATCTTCTTCGGGTTAGGGCAGTTAGGAGAGATGTGTCCCTCCTGCCCACAGTTATAGCATGTCGTCCTTCCCTTCAAGCAAACCCCCAGGTGATTCTTCCCGCATGTCTTACACGGCTCTACCCTCTTCTTAGGGTCTCCTTGTTTGTTCCCGGTATTCCCGGAATTGTTCCATTTCCTCTTCTGGTTACTTCCACTTCCACTGGCTACATCAGTCTTATTTCCTCCTTCGTTCCTACCCTTATTCTTCTTCTCCCTATTGTAGAGGCTCAGTGCCTCACTCCCTCCTTCGGCTATGATAGCCTTTTCCAAGATTGATCCAAAGGTATCGATCTGTAACACGCTCACCTTGCTGTAGAGCCAGGGTTTCAGGCCCTGCTCAAACCTCCTTGTCTTCCTTTCCTCGGTGTCCACTTGGTGTGGAGCAAACCGAGCCAACTCGTTGAACTTGGCAGCATATTGGGGTTCTGTCAGGTTATCTTGCTTCAGTTCTAAGAATCGCATCTCCATGCGACTCTGTATGCTTTTGGGAAAGTAGTTCTCGAAGTACAACTCTTTGAACCGTTCCCAAGCAATGACTCCTTCTCCAGCCCTATTCTGGTTTGCTTCCCACCAGAAATTAGCTTCCCCTTTCAGTAGGTAGGTAGCAAAAGTGGTCTTCTGCTCCTCCCCAACTCCAGCAATGATGAATGCTTTCTCCACCTCCTTAACCCATGATTGAGCCTCTATAGGCTCGGTGGTCCCCTTAAATTTGGGCGGTCCCACGCTTTTAAAGTCCTTAAAGTTGGCAACACGCGCAACTGGAGGAACGACAGGTGGTACAGTTGGAACTCTATTCAAAGCCCCTACTAGTAAGTCTATGAATTGCTGCATAGGGTTCGTTGTTTCCCTAGTCTCACTCTCATTATCGGATTCTCTATCCTCATTCCTCCGTGTTCCCTGTCTTCCTCTTCCTCTCCATCTCGGTGGCATTTTCTGTTAAACAAATTATGCCACTATTAATCTACTATTCATCCTTGCACACTATAGTAAATACTAAGACGTACACATACTAATCGCAAGGCACATTGGAATAAACATACTCATCACAAGGCACATTAAAATAAACATACTTATATTAACATGCTTCTTACTTCATACATCTTGTAACACATAGCTTCTTCTGCTATTCGCATACAATATATCCCTCTATTACTAAAAAGATGGGATTTACACCAGATAATCTATTACATATACAAAATTTAGGATTTACATCCTTACAAGGTACACATCTAGACCTCGTCTAATCACTGAACTAGACCACGCCTAATGGCATCTGCATACTCGTCGTCAGCTATGGCCATCACCAGATCCCTACTAATGGTGTGCCTGGTCTGGCCCTCCTCTGCTGGGTAATGGGTCACCCTACGCTGAAATCGCCCATGTGACGACCTGAACGCATAGTTAGACCTATCGGTCCTCACCCTCTTGATCCTCGCCTCTTCTTCCAGGTCATCGGCCTGATCTTCGGCCCTGATCCTATCATCGATCTCTGCCTCCCAGTAGGCTTCTAACTCATGCCTCTCCTGCAAGAGTTCTTAAACCCTCGCCTCTAAGGCTTGAACTCTACCTCTTAGTGCTACATTCCTGTCAAGTACCACTTCAAACAGATTATTCATGTCTGATGGTGCCACTTCCTCCTCTTCAGAAGGCACAGCATCCGATAATATATCATCTGCTTCCTCCTCATGCTCGGACGGATCCTCATCAAGTGAAAGGTCCATCTCCGGTTCCTCCTCCGGATCTTCTTCCGGGTCACTATCTACTTGAGCCTCAACCTCTGCTAGCGGCTCGGGTGTTGGCTCGGGTGGAGCGATCAGCTCCTCGCTTACTACATAGATATCTCTATACTCGGGTCCTGCTCCTGACATCTACAAACCAATATACTAACTCGATTAGTACATAACAATAACAAATAATATTATAACACTTAACAAATATAGTTTATTTTAAGTATACTTTTAGTTCTTTGGATGAATTTCCTCAATCCACCCCTTAACAACTCTATTTGAGTTCATTTACTAACTCTTCCATTCTCTCTACGGTCATATTCCTAAGGTTTTCCCCAACCTAAGGTTTAAAACCTATCAGCTCTGATACCAACCTGTGACGCCCCCAAATCCGGGTACCTCAAACCCGAATCCGGTGCTACACGGTACATCCCATTCCATACAACATAATAGACATGAATGTAATTACTATATTATTACAACACGTTTTACTCTCAATCCCAGGTTCTATTACCATAACATCATTCCAAATGCATAATAAGTCTTAGTATTACAACATTACTAATACAAATAAACTACGACGCCATCTAGACGTTCATCTTGCCCTTTCCCTTATCCTTACCGGAACCTTCGACCCGCTCGGACTTAGCTGCAATGTTTAATATAAAGCAAGAATGAGCATTCAATTGCCCAACAAGTATAACAGTTGAATAACAACAATATCATCAAGCATATCATTTCTCTTCGACAACTGAACAATAGTTGTGAAATATTCTGAATAAACAAGAATAATACTTCGCTTTCGTTTTAGAAATATATTTTCGAAACGACATTGAGCGGTCATAAGACCTTGAACTTTCTTTTGCTTTCTTGAAAAGGTACACAGCATTATAACTGCAAACCGTCTTACTTACGAGCACTTCTAGGTGATCAGCCTATTGTACTCTATGTTGATCAACACTCTAGCTGGAAACGACTATATGCGTTTGTTTAGGCGCTCGATGCCTTGTCAGAATAACTGACTAAAAACTGCCCCTAATATTAGGGTTGTTCATCTCATTCATGTCTCGGAATCCTAACCAAAGCAATTCGGTTGGATAGCTCTACTTAATCATCAATAACATTTCAAGGATTTATTATCAAACCAATAAAATATTTCCATATATGTCTAGCCGAAACAAATGGCATCGACGTTCTCTACAACAGTTCATATATATGTGAACTTGAAAGCTTCAACAATTTATGTCATAACATAGCCTCGAATACTTGTGCAAATACTGAAAAATTTACATAAGTAAGGAATTCACACAACCATATATGTATTGCGTAAATTGAAACTTCAAACATCGCATGAGAGTCATGAGAATATAATCAAATGAATCAAATAAACTTGCCCAACACAAGGGTTAGACAAGCGTTAGAAAACTTGCCTTAAGCGCTTGCTACTACTTGACGTTAATCGTCCTTCAAAAATCCTACACATTTAAGTACGTATCCACATACCAATTAGCCACATAATTGATGCCAAATATTGGTTTACATTACACTATAACGTTTCATTCTAATTAGAAACATAATATCAAACAAGGTTACACACACTTGACACGACGTTTCGACATTCGCACAACGCACGCCCGATTCGCCTCATATGCATAAGTTTAACATGCTCATACACTTGTCTAATCCATCATTGATTAATGCTAAGAGTCATTATAAACCATAATCTACAAGTTTTAGAACTTAAAACAATAACTTATAGCGTTGAAAACATTACACGTTACATACATGCATGTACGACGCCCTCCTTTTGCTTCCTAATGCACAATAGTCCTAAAAATGGCCAATTTAGAAATTGATCAAGGCACTAAATTACAGTTCTAATTATTGGAAGTTGTAGTAACTACTTCTTAGCTTTCCGAATCATCTTGAATCATCCAATTTGGAGTTCGTATGAGAAAGTTATGGCCATTTTAGTAAAGGAGGTCAGAGCTGTCAAGCCCATGCGCCCAGCGCGCGCGCCCAGCACGCCCAACACGCCCAGCACGCCCCCAGCGCGCCCGCGCGGCGCCCCACCGCGCCCGCGCCCATGGCCTGGCCCCAAGGCTTGGTTCCCTACATGTTTTGGTAGTTTGACATGCAAACTTCAAACCTTCATAACTCCTTCGTTATAAGTCGGAATTAGGCCGTTCCGGAGGCTATGGAAAGCTTGCAACATGAACTACAAAACCCTCATGGATTCATAATTTCTTGGACTCTCTAAAAAGTCCAAAACTTAGCCCCAAAAAGCCTACTCAACTAGTTTTGTGCGTATTTGTTTCGAACTTGATATCTCTTCATTAAATCGCCATAACTTCTTCATACGAAGTCGAAATGGGATTGTTCAAAAGCCTAAGGCTTCCTTACTGAGTGTACTACACATACCCAGAAGCTCATAATTAAACACATAACAAAACAATACCAGAATTAAATCAAAGTCTAGTCCGTACAGTCCGTTTCTTTCTCCTTTATGCACATGTATGATTTTCTTTCTTTTGTTCCACTCTTGGATGCTATTAACAGATGTTTTAAGGTACTAAGAACATATAAAATCATTCATTAACAACCAACAACCATCACAGCAATCATAACAACATCTGCCATTAATGAACTAAAGCTAAGCTTGGAAGCTTGAAAATGAAGGAGATGAGCTAGGTTCCATTACTCACCTCTTGTAGCTTTCTTCTTAATGTTTGGGGTGATTGTTACAGCTGCTATCCTCCCTCTTCTTCTTCTTCTTCTCCTCCTCCTCCTCCTTCTTCTTCTTCTTCTTCTCTCACCCGTCTCTCTCTACTCTCTCTCTATTTTCTCTCTCTAACTTCTTTGCATGTTCTTACTAGTTCTGTGGTTTTGCCTTAGCAAACTGGAAGGAAAGGAAAAGAATGGCTATGAAAGGGAGGTATATGCAGGTGAATGAGTTCAGCTCTTGAAGGAGCTCAGCTCTTGAATGAGCTGAGCATGCTTGGTCTTCTCCCATGCTTGGTGTCGGGTGGTTCCCTCCCCTTCTCCCCACATGTTTGGTCCCTTCTTTCCTTAGCAAATTGTTGAATTGTTTCCCCCAAGTGTTTGGTCGGTGGCTCATTCTCCCTCTCCTTCTCCCGCATGCGTCTTCCACCTCCAATTCCCAGCTGAGTGTTTATAACCCATTTCCCTCATGGGTCATGGGTTATGGGTCATGGGTTGTGGTTTTGGGTCATGGACTTGACCCATGGGTTTTGGGCTACTATTTGGGCCACTCTTCATAATCTATTGGGCTGCAAATAACCAATTCAGTTGGGCTTCTAATACAAATTCAATTGGGCTCAATAAAATCCCACACTTGGATTATTAACCCCTCTCATTAACGCTTTGGCGAAATTATGAAAAGTCATAAAATCGAAAAAGGCATCTTTTGCGTAAATAGCGCTTTAGCGCTATTTCTCTAATGATTTAATCGATACTAGTAAAAATAATATCAATCAAAAATTATCACCTACACATCATATGTAGTAATAAAATATTCACACACATAACACGGAATAATATAAATAAAAGTTCAATTTATTCAATAAAATTCATAGGCTCGTGTTACAAAGCTACCCACGATCCGCGATCGTTACAGTGATAACAAGGCTGTCCGAAATGAGCATTCCCGAATGATGTGACACGTCTCCCAGTAATTCCCGGACTGCAAAATACGAGCCTGTCGGCGAGGACCAACGTCACGACACGAGAATCGAGGCGTAGCATGAAAATCGAGAAAGTCAAGCCAGCCAGCCGCGGATTGATCTGCGACCAATGAGTGCGCCTTTTGAAAACACGAAACTCGAAACACGGAAACCGAAAATCAGCTGAGTGGAGGGGGAGAGAGAAAGAAAAAACAGCAGCAGCAGCTCAGAAATTAGGAAAGGAATAGCATAAATTTGCAACAAAAGAGGAGAGAAAGAGAGAAAAAAGAGGAGATTTATACTCTTTTGATTTGATTGTATCATATATACTTCCCCAATCTATTCAAATACACAAGTTTACATCCACTTTGATATCATTTGCAAGGTGAAAATCTCCTTATTATTGCAATTTCTATCATATCATTTGGTCAAATCAAATGTAGTTTTCATGTAATTTATGGTGGAACAATGAATTAGGGATTATTAGTGAGGGTTCCATCGGAACAAAATTCTTCCTAATAACCCGATGATATTCATTTATTGATTTTGTTTGTTTTACGATGATATATTGGGTGTGGTTCCTTTAGGTTGCTATTTTAGGATGTCTTAGCATTGTTAGATTATCCGTGTTGGTTATTTCTTGTAATATTCGCTTTGTGGGTGTATGGAAATTTCGGGTGTGAGCCTAGGAACGTGACCCCGTGGTCCAAATCTGATGATGGACGTTTTTTGATGTAGGTAGTAGGAGCGATGTAGTTTTCATTGTAAATATGTAATCGTCGGGCCTTAAAACGACGCCAAGGCGAGAATCGTGTTTAAGGCCCCGTCATAGTGAAAATATGTGATTGTGGGCGTTCGGGGTTATTTTGATGGCTTACATGCCCGTGAATAATCCCCTACGCATTATAATGTTTGATTTGAATTGCAACACCAAAAAGGGATTTCGAAGCTAAACGATAAAGATTTTCATGAAATCAATCAAACTAGGTTATTAACACCACGAGGATAAGAAATTGGGGGTGCTAAGGAATGTCGATTTCTATTTTAACGAGAAGGCAAAAGGAAGAAATCGTTTTCAAACCTCACAAAAATAGTTTTATAAAAATACATAATGCTTTATTAAATCCTTGTGCATAGGGTTAAAGAGATCCTAGAGGTTGCCCATCATTTGAGTTATGAAAGCAACGTATAGATCTCGATTCCTATTTTGACAAAGATTTAGAAAACTCTTGTTTTGCCAAAACGACACCTAATACAATCTCACAGTTTTGACAATTAAAATCAAGCATATTCTATAAAGCTTTCTCGTATAAATCGAAGGACACTCTAAAGCATTCCCAAAAAGAAAAACACGACTTTTCCGAAAACCCAATTGGTTTCTTCGTGCAAACTCACCACCACATTCACATAGGCACACACACACACACGCACACATACACATTTCATAAATTAAAGGATAAGAAAGTATCAAGATTGCGGTAACCGTGTTTCACGGAAGTCGGGGGGTGCCTAACACCTTCCCTTCGCTTAAGCAAGCCCCCGAACTCTATGAATCTCGGTTTGCAGACCAATTAATTCGGAGTCACATATGAGCCAGCGATTTATAAAAAACGAAAACTCGGATGAGTTGGTACATCCATTTCAAATATACCAACTGGCGACTCTGGTTAATTGGCTCATCATAAAAAATGATCTTTCAAAACCCCCGTCGACATTAATGCCGACCTTTTCCAAAAAATCATCTAAATCAAAAGGCTAAAATTGGAAAGGACTAAATATCGCCAAAGGAGCGATTCCCGGCGTCGACAACGGATGAAATTTTGAGTGTGAAAATACTATTAACCCTATTATAGATAAATAAACCCACTAAGTTTATGTGCTCTAAAAGTCCAATAACAGTTGTTCATGAGATCAAAAAGAACAAGAAAATGTTGTCAGATTGACTCAAATCAAAACATGGATTCTAGAATCAATTATTGCTTAATAAACGACCCAAGCAATAATACAAGGGCTGTCATTGCATTCGTATATGAACATATAATTACTTGGGAAAATACAAAGAATTGTTTAGCTTGGTAGCCGCCCTTGTGATTCAAATACAAGAGGCCAGTCTAACATGGGGCCATGAGATGGGGCGGCGGAGGGGGTGGGGGTACTGTTATGTTTTGTTCCTAATAATTGTGCCATTAGGGGGGGGGGTACAGACAGATACTTGAAGAATACAGAGAATTGTTTGGCTAGGTTGCCGCGTCGGTGATTTAAATACAATTTCAATCTTCAAAACAAACAAAAATAAAATAATACTCCCATTCGTCACTAAAACAGACGACTAAAAACACATTTTTTTATATTATTAATAGATAATTAAAATTATATAAAATAAATAGTAAATATGTTATTTAATAAAATCCATTAATATATATATATATATATATATATATATATATATATATATATATATATATATATATATATAGTCCCCTTCAGTTGAAGGATCCCTTAAATAGTGTTATTTGAGGGATGGAGCGCTCAACCGTTGGATCTGATTTTATGTGGCTGAGATTGTTTTACGTCTTTTAACCATTTTTCACACTCCTGACCCACCACAAACTCTACACAATCTACAAATCACGTTGGGAAAAAAACTAATTCATGGGTATAATTATGCAGGGGATATGATTACGTCTTTTTCTTTTCCCCTTCTTTAATCACATCAACGTAATCATATCCCCCCTGCATAATTATACCCATGAATTAGTTTTTCCCCAACGTGATTTGTAGATTGTGTAGAGTTTGTGGTGGGTCAGGAGTGTGAAAAATGGTTAAAAGACGTAAAACAATCTCAGCCACATAAAATCATTAAAACAGATCCAACGGTTGAGCGCTCCATCCCTCAAATAACACTATTTAAGGGATCCCTCAACTGAAGGGTATTTGAGGGATGGAGCGCTCAACCGTTGGATCTGTTTTAATGATTTTATGTGGCTGAGATTGTTTTACATCTTTTAACCCTTTTTCACACTTCTGACCCACCTCAAACTCCACACAATCTGCAAATCACGTTGGGAAAAAACTAATTCATGGGTATAATTATGCAGGGGGTATGATTACGTCTTCTTCTTTTCCCCTTCTTTAATCGCATCAACGTAATCATATCCCCCTGCATAATTATACCCATGAATTAGTTTTTCCCCCAACGTGATTTGCAGATTGTGTGGAGTTTGTGGTGGGTCAGGAGTGTGAAAAAGGGTTAAAAGATGTAAAACAATCTCAGCCACATAAAATCATTAAAACAGATCCAATGGTTGAGCGCTCCATCCCTCAAATACCCTTCAGTTGAGGGATCCCTTAAATAGTGTTATTTGTCATTCTAAGTATTTGAACTTAAACTCATATTCATAAAATACTTGTTGTATTTCATAAAAGTTGATCAAACTGCTATATCTATTTAAATCCATGGAAACACATTCTTTATTATAAAGAATAAATAATTCTTTATAAACGTACTTTAAAACTATATATCTGCTTACACAGAAGCGCAATTCACACACATATACATATATATATATATATATATATATATATATATAAGTCATTGAACTTTTATATAATTACTTGATCTTTGATTGCTATCTGCTTATTCAAGAAGCATATTTCTTTCAATCATTTGTAAAGGGAAAAAGGGTAGAGTTAGTATATTTTATGTATTTGTGAGAAAGACGTGTAATTCTTTGACCAAGACCAGAGTCTTAGAGAGATCAGCTGAGAGTTGGGTCTCTAGTGTACTTGGGAGGTGAGGAAGAGGCAGTCATTTCAAGACCATATCATAAAGTAAAACTGAACTCAAAAGAAAGGTATAACTAAGCTTGAGGAAGAAGCTGGGAGCTTGTTGTCCAAGATAGTTAGTTGAGAATAGTTGTAAGTTTGTCTATAAAACTTTGTAAAAACTTCTTCGCCTGTTGAAGGAGTATTTATTACTGATAGTAATAGAATCTCAAGTCCTGGAGAAGAGCTTGAGACTGGACGTAGCAATATACCCGGGATGTATGTTGTGAACCAAATAAATCTCTGTGCATTGTGTGATTGAATTTTTACTATCTTGCATATTAATTTCTGTCATTACAAATTAATCTGCTAAAAATCCAAAAGGCCTAAGATAACTTTTTTAAACGGTAATATTCTATTCAACCCCTCTTCTAGATTATTATTGGACTTGTAGCCATTGACCCAACTCTAACCTTCAAGGCCCCTTTAACAGAAAACACCGAAACCGAACCCAATACAAACAGAAAAAAGAAAAGAACTTGAAAACCCTTCGTCCGAACCCCCAACCAAGAAACATCATACCGAATCCTCCTTCGACCATCAATCGCTACCACCCCTTATTCAACACTCTCCTAACCGCATCCAAGAGGCACACACTTCGGCAATGCTATGGCCCAAAGAGGCTGAATACTTCCCAATCAACTTCGAACACTTCATCCTTCCCAAAGATGATGAAAGGTTCGAAGAAACAAGTTTTCCGGACCTCATAAGATATAACGCCTTATATCAAAGCTGGGCAAATATTTTTAAGTTTAACTCTTCCTTCAAACTTATATAATAACTCTATTATTTTACATTCCTTTTCGTCTAATATCAAGCCACCGTTGTTACTGGCCGAATGCTATGCTGACTTTCCCAGGCGGACGAGAGAGAAAAAGAATTTGAAGCTAAAGTTGAGCGTCTTCAACTCATGGTCTAGACTGTAATGGCGAGCACCGAAAAAGAAAAAAACCAGCATGCCAATACCGCTTTCCATTGCACATAACTCTAAGCCAAACTAGAGAAGGTTAAAAAGGAAGCTTCTGAAGGTGAACAATGCCGAAGAGCAATTCTAGATAACCATGAAACCCTGAAGAAAGAAGGCAATGAACTGAAGAATGACAACGCAGCTCTGGGCAGAAAACTCGAGGTCATGGAGAGAAAGCTTGAAATAACCCTATAAGCCCACAATACTTTGGAGAAGGAGTTCAATGATCACAAGGCGTTAGGACCCCCGTTGACCGAAACGATCAGACAACAAGTCTGCCAAGAATATAGAAAGTCCCCCTAGCTGATGCAAGAAGTGATTCAGCAATTCAACGATGGCTACCTAAGCGCTCGGGATAAGGACAAAGAAAAGATGCAGTCTGTTCATCTTAATGTAGACCTCTTGGACACTTTGGACGACGAAGCCGAAGCCTGAAGCGGATACCCTTCTCCAAAGCAGTATTTTTGTAATAGCTTATTTTGCAGACAATTTATCAATGTACATATATCAGACATCAATGAAAATATTATTTTATAAGCAAAATTGAAATATTATTCCATTAAATACTAATAAAATTACAGAGTCATAAGAAACTACTTAACATCACTACTTATAATACTTTCTAAGTCTCCTAGCATGCCAAGTGTTTTTGACTTCTGTCCCATCCATTGTTCAAAGCCGATAAGTACCTGGCTTCGGCATTTCAACAACCTCATAAGGTCCCTCCCAATTGGGCATTAGCTTTTCGAGGTATTGGGGCATCGACGCCTCCACCTCTCAAAGGACTAGATCACCAATTTCAAACCTCCTCAACCTTACTCCTTTATTATAATGTCTGGCCGTTCTCCTCTAGTAGACTGCTAGCCTTACCAAGGCCAACTCCTGAACCTTCTCTAACAAGTCAAGATTAAGGGTAAGGCCTTCATCGTTGTATAACTCCTTATACTGACTAACCCGAAGCGAAGGAGATCCGATCTCAACTGGAATTAAGGCATCAGTCCCGTAGGCTAGTCTGTATGGAGAATCACCCATCGTAGTCCGATACGCCCATAGAACATTGAGTAACTCCTCGGGCCACATCCCTTTTGCTTCATCTAATCTCGTTTTAATTTCGTTGAGTTGAGTCACGTTAGTGACTTCTACTTAACCATTAGACTGAAGATGTGCAACCGAAGTCTTTCTATGCTGAATGCCCAAATCCCTTAGGAACTCTTCGAACTTCGATCCCACAAACTGTCTACCATTATCTGACACCATAACCATGGGGATTCCGAAGTGAAATACCACGAACTCCTTGAGCAACTTAAGACATTCTTGCTCCGTAATCGTCTGAAGTGGCTTGACTTCTACCTACTTAGTTATGTAATCAATAGCCACTACCACAAAACTGACCTGCCCTTTCCCCTTCGACAATGGTCCCAAAATATTAATTCCCCATACAGCGAATGGGATCGGAGACAAGATCGAGAACAATTCTTGGGGCAGATGATGAGGAATTGGACTGTTCAACTGACACTTAGAACACTTTGAACATATTCCTTAGCTTCCTTAAAGATAGTAGGCCAGTAGTAACCCTATCGAAGCACCTTGTATGCCAAAGCCTTTGCTCCCATGTGATCTCCACAAATCCCTTCGCGAACTTCCAGAAGTACGTACTATGCTTCGGATGGAACTAAACACTTCAGCAGAGGTGAGGAGTATGCACGCCTATATAAATCCCCATCGATCAATACAAAATTTGAGATTCTGTACTTTATCTTCTTCGCCAGTATCCAATCCAAAGGCAACTCGCCATCGGCCAGGTAGCTTATGTACGACGTCATCCAACAGTCCGATCGTTCCACCACCATCACCTCTGACCCCTGGATACTCGAAAATTCTAGAACCTCCAAATACACTGACCCACTGAAGGAACCGATATCCGAGGACAATGCATCGGCGACGGTGTTATTCGACTGATCTACCCCTTGAAATGTATAGGAACTAAAATAGTGAAGCCGATCCTTGACTTCGGCCAGATATTTGGTCATCCTTGCCCCCCGAGCTTCATACTCCCCTAATATATGCTTTACCACCAGCTGGGAATCGCTGAAAATAATTAGCCTCTGTACCTCTAAACTCCTAGCAAACCGAAGCTTAACCAAAATTGCTTCATACTCTGCCTCGTTATTGGCCGCCCTGAATCCGAAGCGAATGGCCTGCTGAACTTTGAATCGCTCTGGACTTGTCAAAATCACCCCCACACGCTGGTATCCGAAGTTGATGACCTATCCACATACAGCGTCCACGAAGTCTGAACCTGCCGAAGCTCTAAGATTGACCCAACCACCTCTTCTGCCCAATCGACGGAGTCGCGCTCAGAGAAAAAACATTCCACCACAAAGTCAGCCAATGCCTGACCCTTAATTACTGTCCGAGGATGGTACTCCAACATGAATTGAGTTAACTCTATAGCCCACGCTGCAAGCCTTCCAAAAATTTCAGGTTTATTCAATATCTTCTTTAGAGGCTGACCCGTATACAAGACTATTAATCTTCCCTAAAAGTAATGTCGAAGCTTCTGACTGGCTATAACCAAGGCATAGGCAAATTTCTCCAAGTTCGGGTATCGAGCTTCTGCATCCTAAAGAGCATAATTGACATAATAAACAAGGAACTGTTTTTCTCTTGCCTCCCGAACTAGTACCACTCCAACTGCCAACTAGCTTGCTGCCAAATACAAATACAGGAGTTCCGAAAGAACTAACTTCATCAAAAGAGGTGTCGAAGATAGATATTTCTTTATTCCCTGAAAGGCATGTAGACACCCAAATTTTGCGCTTCGTACACTAACCGTGACAGGAGGGCAAAATCGTCAATTGAACCGGCTTACGGGAGCGAAGGAATGGGCACAAGTGCGAACGCTCGACGCCACCGCAACGATTTGCAAATCAAAACCGACGTGACAACAGGGTCGTCCGAAATGAGCATGCCCGAATGATGTGGCACGTCTCCCAGTGATTCTCAGACTGCAAAATACAAGCCTGTCGGCGAAAACCGACGTCACGACATGAGAATCGAGGTATAGCACGAAATTCGAGAAAATCAACCCACCCAGCCGCGGATTGATCTGCGGCCAAACGATTAAAATAATGGTGGTGCGCACGGGACTCGAAACTAGGAAACCAGCTGAGTGCGATGGGGGGTGGGCTAGCCAGCCGCAGATCAATCTGCGGCTAGGCCGCAGATCAATCTGCGGCTAGGCCGCAGATCAATCTGCGGCTGCCCTAGGCCAGCTTATTTCAGTTCAGTTTCTTCATTTCATCCAGGAGCTAGCAGCAACAGCAGCAGTTCGGGGAGAAGGGAAAAACAGCAGCAAAAATAGCTCGGGAAAGGAGAGAGAAAGAGAGAAAAAAGAGAGGATTTGTATTTCTTTTGTGAGATTATATCCAAGAAATTTCTACTCTATTCATATATTCAAATCTACACATATTTTGGTGATATTTGCAATATGAAAAGACTATTTCTATAGCAATTTTTGTATATCATTTTGTTAATCTTTTTGTCAATTGGGTAATGACAAATGTAGTTGTAATTTGTATTGTTGTGTATCCATCGATGTAGGAGTATTAGGATTGATCCCAATGGAACGCAAATCTTGCTATTGGCCCGATGATATCCGTTTTGGCGATTTTAGCTTGTTTAATTTTTGTAGTATCCATTTTCATGGATGTGTATAAATTGTGGTTGTGAGCCTAGGAACGCGACCCCGTGGTCCAAATCCGATGATGGACAATTTTGGTATATGTAATCCTTTATTGTAAATTGTAATCGTCGGGCCTTAAAACGATACCAAGTTGAAATTGGGTTTAAGGCCCCCGAAATAGTGAAACATGTGCTTGTGGGCGTTTGGGGTTTATTCTGATGGCTTACATGCCCGATGACATGAATAACTCCAACGCATTTTAATGCTTGATTTGATCTATGACACGAAATTAATTTCAAAGTTAAATGATGAGATTTTCAATAAAATCAATCAAATTAGGTTATTAGCATCACGAGGCGTTAAAATTGAAAGTGCAAATGAATGTTGATTCCTCTTTAATGAGAAGGCAAAGAAAAATCGTTTTCCAAAACATCACACAAAATGATTTTATAAATGACGTTTTATTAAACCGTTGTGCATAGGGTTAAAGAGACCCTAGAAATTGCCCATCATTACATTCACAAGGCAATGTATAGATCTCGATTCCTATTTTGACGAAGGTTTAAAAACTCTTGATTTGCCAAAACGACACCTAATGAAAATCTCATAGTTTTTGACAATTAAAATCAAACCTTTCTCATAAAGCTTTCTCGTATAAGCCGAAGGACATTCCAAAGCACTCTCAAATTAAAGCACGATTTTCCCTAAAAATCCAAATGATCTTTCATACAAACTCACCACAACATTCACATAGGCACACACACGCACACGCGCGCGTACATACACACTTCATGAATTAAGGGATAGGAAAGCATCAAGATTGCGGTAACCGTGTTTCACGGAAGTCGGGGGGTGCCTAACACCTTCCCCTCGCTTAAGCAAGCCCCCGAACTCTATGAATCTCGGTTCGCAGACCAATTAATTCGGAGTCACATATGAGCCATCGATTTATAAAAAATGAAAACCCGGATGAGTTGGTACATCCATTTCAAATATACCAACTGGCGACTCTGGTTAATTGGCTCATCATAAAAGAACGATCTTTCAAAACCCCGTCGACATCAATGCCGACCTTTTCCAAAAATCTTCTAAACCAAAAGGCTAAAATAGGAAAAGGACCAGAGACGAGAAAAACCCGGCGTCGACAACTGGCGACTCTGCTGGGGACATTAGAGGGCTTAAGCCGCGTTCAAATCTTGATGCTATCCTATCCTCTAAAATTCATAAATGTGTATGTACGTGCGATATTTTGACTTGTTTTACTTATTGTTGTGTGTGAATGTGTGCCTTTTGTCCAATGAATGAATGATTGAATGGATTTGTTTTACTTTAAAGTAATCATTTGCATACGGTGAGGACGATGAATGTGAATGTATGTTGAGAGAGTACCTCCTCCTGAGGCGAACCTGTCGGTTGCTTATTACTAGACTCGAAGGGGCTGCTCCCCGGAGATGGCTCAGGAAACGCACCACCCAAATCCGCTCTAATCGAAAGGGTTCAGACGAGTAGATTGCGAAGATTTGGGGACCTTCATGCCGAAAAGCCCGCGAGAGTAACCCTAGGGTAGGTCAGCCTCTGATAAACCTAACGAAAGGGAAGCTTCTTCATGCCCTTTTATCGTTCAGTCAAATAAATAGATGTCATGAAAATGGCATACAACTGTCATACCATCATCATTGTAATAAATATGTCTTGTATCATGTGATTACATCACCTGCACATATAAAGAGAATACTGACATGGTTTTGCAGGAAGGCCATCCATACCACGTACCAAGGTTTTCTAAAACTTCTGAATACTATCCTGTCATCAAACGCTGACCTTGTTTTACAGGACTTAGAGAACCGAAAAAAAAAAAAGAAAAAAGAAAAAAGAAAAAAAGAAGAAGAGCTGGCACAGGACTAAACTACGACCCTTGTTTGTTTTGTGAGATTGTCCCTAGGACCCAACTGAGAGGCCGTAAAGTCCATACTCCATCCATCCAAACGGCAGAAGCTGGTAGCCATGAAATACATTGGCTTCCCTGATTCACACATCACGGTACGAGATGAACTTTAAGGGGGAAATTGCGGTACAGACTTGTCCGGCCTATGAGGATCAGATCGAAGAGATCTCCCATAGTGACGCCCTCCCTGAATGGGCTTGGTATCAAAACATTAAAGAGTTTCCTTCGAGACAGCTCCTCTCCCAAAAATGAAGATCTGACCGGGGAAAGAGAATCCAAGGATGGGCAGTGAAATTCTTCCTAAGCTACGGGACCGCTGAGATATCTGGAAAGCCGAAGAAGCCCATAGATTAAGGAACGAAGTGCATGGCGATGTGTGCGAAGCCATATGAGCAGAACATTTTGGCAAAGAAAATCATGTGAACGGGTCACTACTGGCTAACCATGAAACTGACTTCGATACTCATGTTAGAAAATGCCATCAATGCCAGATCCATGCCAATGCGATCCATGCACCTCCTAGTGAGCTCCATTGCTTAACTTCACCGTGGCCAGTTGGACCGTGCAACAGGTGATATCCAGGAAAGGGTAAATCCAGGAGTATGGCAGTGGATCCTGGCCAGTAGAAGATCGATGGGTTTTAAAATTCTGAATTTATTTCAAATCCCTGCACGCTCATGTCATTTTGTCATGTTATCCAAAAAGAAGATCATGTGCTGAAATGTTTTATATATATGACAAGCATTTTTGTTTTATGTCAGGTACCCCGATTTGAGGCATTCTAGCCTGACAAGCGATAGGCCAAATTTGAAGGAAGATCACGATTTCGGGTATAGAGCTAGATTTCGATCTGATGGGGATCGAGCAGGACGAGACAGATATCGACAATACTCCTGGCGAGATCAAGGGATGGGTCAAAGGTAAACCCAAAACCCGGCTTAGACCAGACCTTCGCCATCAAACATCAGAACCCCTGACGGTCACAAAGAACCCGGAGTAGGGGCAAAAAAAAAAAAAAAATCAAAAATCAAAAAAATCCCCCAAACCTTTCAATAGGTCAAAGGACCGGATCTTTTGTCAGCCCAGCGAGATACCGATGCAACCAGTACGAGGGAGATCACAAGAAAAGCAACTTAACACTGGGGCATTTGTCAACTACCCAGGAAATGATGACGTGCAAATTGGCACCCATGCAACAATCCCATCAACATGCACCATCATCATCAAATGCTACCTCATGTCAATTCAATCTTTAACGGTACGATCATCTGGCATTTGTCAGGCATAGTTTTCCCGGGATACGTGACCCGCGTGAAAGGGAATTTTTATTTGACTTGATAGGAATCGGATTAATTCTGACAAGCAACCGTGGAGCACGATCGGGAGTATGATTAGACGAAGAAGGCTATTCAACCTTTTGATCAGGTACAAAGCCTTAATTCAAAGCAACGTTTGCGACAGAATCGACCTCATGTGACAGCCTTCACTTTGCATTTGCACAAACTTTCAGTTGTGGGGTATAAAGCTATGACGACGTTGATGGCGATTAACACGTAGTCAGACAGTCAATAATTATCAAGCTAAAATCAAGAAGTCAGACGATAAATGATCATCAAGCTAATGTCTCGAATCGTGGCCTGGGTTATTCGAGTAATTAAGCCCGAGGGGTGTCTCTACACCTGGTGCCCTAAAGCCACCTGGTTTGGGAGTCGCTGGCCCAACACTCGTTACATGGGTAACTCAGAGCCTAAGAAAGCGAGCATTACAGTCGAGGAGGCCCGAGCAGATTCGAATCGTGGCATGGGCTACTCGAGTAATTAAGCCTAAGGGGTGTCTCTACATCTGGTACCCTAAAGCCGTCTGGTTTGGGAGTCACCGGCCTAACACTCGCTACATGGGTAACTCAAGCCTAAGAAAACGAATCTTGCGCAAGGTCAAGCAAAGAATGAATGGGGCAGACCACCAGCTTGTCTCGAACCGTGGCCTTTGTTACTCGAGTAAATAAACTTGAAGGGGTGTCTGTACACCTAATGCCCCAAAACCGTCTGGTTCGGGAGTCATTGGTCCAAAACTCGTTAAATGGGTAACTTTGAATAACCTAAGAAAACGAGACAAGTGAAGTGGACTAATAAAAAGAAAAGATAAAAAAAAAACTCTCGGCCTTAAACAAGGAGTCATAGAAGAGAAACCCCTACTGAGTGCTCCATCGCACAGTGCATTTGTCATATGACGTCAATCCTGCTAAGAACGTTGTCGAGAATGAAGACAGAATACTTTTGACGAGGGAGGGTAGTTCTTTTGAATTCGACCTTACTCACGTACAATGACCATGAATGCTTGAAGGTGTTCTTACGATTTCATAGCTCGTTAAATAGAAAATCATCAACTCACGAGGGATTGAAAAAAATAAAAATAAAATAAAATAAAATAAAACTTCCAATCTAGTACATTCACGGTTCACAACTTGCTAGATTGTGCGTTCAATAGATATTCAATTTCATGTGCTTTAACTGCATTTTTTATATCTTTGTGTTGAACTAACACTAACGGCCCGAGCCTTCAAGTTTTGGCATTTGTTAGTCATCTGATATGCAGGATCTTGCAGAGCTGTGGATAACTCAACACGATCAACATCGCGAGTTCTCGATGGAAATTCTTGGTAGCGACACGCACCAAGGCAGGGGCAGTTAAGAATCGTGAAATGGAAGGAAGCTGAGGCTGCACAGAACTCCTCGTCATTGGGCCTCTCCCCAATCCTGACTATCACTGCCTCGACATCCAAATGATCCACGTGCATGAGTATATACAAGGATGATATAATGTTGGACAGCAGCATATCGGCCGTCAAGAATGATCAAAAGGCCAAAGAGCCCAACGTAGCTGTCGGTCATCACAGAGAGCGAAACAGACTGCCTCAACTCGATGAAATGAAGACGACCGAGAACAGACAGAGTACTAGACCAGGGTTGAAGTCTAGAAACTACACTTCACGACGAGGCGTGATCCAGTCAAATTTTGGCAAACAACGACGACTGTCGAATCGTATCATTTGACTGAACATGGGTCATTTCTATCTAAACATATGTTGTGCACATGCATCTGTCCATAACATATCTGCCAGATCATGCATAACATCTTTTTCATGCATGCAGGTACGATCAAAATGAAAATCTTCAGGAAAGTACAAGCACATCGCTTTCAACCTCACAAATGATCAGAGTGATGGCTTTTGTGGCATGGTACGTGGACGATGTTGGTGGGAGATCCAGGACATGAAGCCGATCACACATCCCATTTCAAAAGAAAATCATCCAACCAATCAATGACCCCTGGGAAGGGCTGGTCTCCAACCAATCAATGACCCCTGGGAAGGGCTGGTATCCAAACAAGAAGTGAACCTGGGAAGGCATCCAAGCAAACCACAACAAGGTGGTGAGCAAACCTGGGAAGGCATCCAAGCAAACCACAACAAGGTGGTGAGCAAACCTGGGAAGGCATCCAAGCAAACCACAACAAGATGGTGAGCAACCCTGGAAAGGGCTGATATCCACAAGAAGAAAAAGACAAAAAACAACAAACCCTGGGAAGGGCTGAGATCCACGCGAACCACAACAAGATGGTGAGCACCCCTAGGAAGGGCTGATATCCACAAAAAGAAAAAAGACAAAAAACAACAAACCCTGGGAAGGTCTGAGATCCACGCGAACCACAACAAGATGGTGAGCACCCCTGGGAAGGGCTGATATCCGCAAAAAGAAAAAAGACAAAAAACAACAAACCCTGCGAACGGCAGAGATCCACGCACGCGAACCACAACAAGATGGTGAGCACCCTGGGAAGGGCTGATATCCACAAAAAGAAAAAAGACAAAAAACAACAAACCCTGGGAAGGGCTGAGATCCACGCGAACCACAACAAGATGGTGAGCACCCCTAGGAAGGGCTGATATCCGCAAAAAGAAAAAAGACAAAAAACAACAAACCCTGGGAAGGGCTGAGATCCACGCGAACCACAACAAGATGGTGAGCACCCCTGGGAAGGGCTGATATCCACAAAAAGAAAAAAAACAAAAAACAACAAACCCTGGGAAGGGCTGAGATCCACGCGAACCACAACAAGATGGTGAGCACCCCTGGGAAGGGCTGATATCCGCAAAAAGAAAAAAGATAAAAACAACAAACCCTGGGAAGGGCTGAGATCCACGCGAACCACAACAAGATGGTGAGCACCCCTAGGAAGGGCTGATATCCACAAAAAGAAAAAGACAAAAAACAACAAACCCTGGGAAGGGCTGAGATCCAAGATAACCAACCGGCGACGATAACCGGGGGTTACGAGATGGGTGACCGGCGACGATAACCGGCCCCGACAAGACAATCGTCCGGCGACGAAAACCGGCGATTACGAGATGGATGTCCGGCGACGAAAACCGGCTCTGACAGGATAACCAACTGGCGACGATAACCGTGGGTTACGAGATGGGTGACCGGCGACGATAACCGGCCCCGACAAGACAATCGTCCGGCGACGAAAACCGGCGATTACGAGATGGATGTCCGGCGACGAAAACCGGCTCCGACAGGATAACCAACCGGCGACGATAACCGGGGGTTACGAGATGGGTGACCGGCGACGATACCCGGCCCCGACAAGACAATCGTCCGGCGACGAAAACCGGCGATTACGAGATGGATGTCCGGCGACGAAAACCGGCTCCGACAAGATAACCCCCCGGCGACGATACCCGGGGGTTACGAGCTGGGTGACCGGCGACGATACCCGGCCCCGACAAGACAATCGTCCGGCGAGGAACACCGGCGATTTCGCTTTGTATGTCCGGCGACGAAAACCGACTCCGACAAGATAACCAACCGGCGACGATAACCGGGGGTTACGAGATGGGTGACCGGCGACGATACCCAGCCCCGACAAGACAATCGTCCGGCGACGAAAACCGGTGATTACGAGATGGATGTTCGGCGATGAAAACCGGCTCCGACAAGATAACCAACCGGCGACGATAACCGGGGGTTACGAGATGGGTGACCGGCGACGATACCCGGCCCCGACAAGACAATCGACCGGCGACGATAACCGGCGATTATGAGATGGATGTCCGGCGACGAAAACCGGCTCCGACAAGATAACCAACCGGCGATGATAACCGGGGGTTACGAGATGGGTGACCGGCAACGATACCCGGCCCCGACAAGACAATCGTCTGGCGACGAAAACCGGCGATTACGAGATGGATGTCCGGCGACGAAAACCGGCTCTGACAAGATAACCAACCGGCGACGATAACCGGGGGTTACGAGATGGGTGACCGGCGACGATACCCGGCCCCGACAAGACAATCGACCGGCGACGAAAACCGGCTCCGACGAGATAACCAACCGGCGACGATAGCCGGGGGTTACGAGATGGGTGACCGGCGACGAAACCTGGCCCCGACGAGATGGTCGACCGGCGACGATAACCGGCCATTACGAGATGGGTGACCGGCGACGAAACCCGGCCCCGACGAGACGCTCGACCGGCGACGATAACCGGCGATCAACGACCCCTTAGGAAGGGCTGAGATCCAAGCAAACCCCGACAAACGGTGACACCAGTGGAACCGTATCAAAAGACTGTAAAGGGGTCATTTTTCATCAAATTTACATTTTAAATGTTGTGTCACATGCATTGAATATATGATAATTCTGTACGTGATCCATGCAGGTTAGGTGTCAAGGTCCTAGCCTATCAGAGTCAAAAGTGATGGTTGCCAAGAACGATGTACGAGGACAAACTCCAAGGATTCCCTTCAAAGCTAGTCAGGAGAATAACTTCCTTTGATAACAATGGGATGGAATTACGAGAGGGGTGACCGGATATGAGACCCGACACTCACAGGACAATCGACCGGATACGAGATCCGGCGATTACGAGACGGGCGACAGGTCAGGAATTGATGCATTGACACCTTCACGAATATGTTGTATGCCTTACATCGTGCGTTGCATCATAAGTTGTATGTGTTGCATCATGTATGCACTGTCATTCATGCATCGTGTGTCTACTTCTTTATCATGTTCATTTCATTTAACATTTCATAAACATGATAAAGAGGGGCAGCTGTAGACATCCAAATTTTGCGCTTCGTACACTAACCGTGATAGGAGGGCAAAATCGTCAATTGAACCGGCTTACGGGAGCGAAGGAATGGGCACAAGTGCGAACGCTCGACGCCACCGCAACGATTTGCAAATCAAAACCGACGTGACAGCAGGGTCGTCCGAAATGAGCATGCCCGAATGATGTGGCACGTCTCCCAGTGATTCCCGGACTGCAAAATACAAGCCTGTCGGCGAAAACCGACGTCACGACATGAGAATCGAGGTATAGCACGAAATTCGAGAAAATCAACCCATCCAACCGCGGATTGATCTGCGGCCAAACGATTAAAATAATGGTGGTGCGCACGGGACTCGAAACTAGGAAACCAGTTGAGTGCGATGGGGGGTGGGCCAGCCAGCCGCAGATCAATCTGCGGCTGCCCTAGGCCAGCTTATTTCAGCTCAGTTTCTTCATTTCATCTAGGAGCTAGCAGCAACAGCAGCAGTTCGGGGAGAAGGGAAAAACAGCAGCAAAAATAGCTCGGGAAAGGAGAGAGAAAGAGAGAAAAAAGAGAGGATTTGTATTTCTTTTGTGAGATTATATCCAAGAAATTTCTACTCTATTCATATATTCAAATCTACACATATTTTGGTGATATTTGCAATATGAAAAGACTATTTCTATAGCAATTTTTGTATATCATTTTGTTAATCTTTTTGTCAATTGGGTTATGTGAAATGTAGTTTTCTTGTGTATTGTTGTGGATCCACGGATTGAGGAGTATTAGGATGGTTCCAAATGGAACGAAATTCTTCCTAATGGCCCGATGATATCCGTTTGGCGATTTTAGCTTGTTTAATTTTTGTAGTATCCATTTCATGGATGTGTATAAATTGTGGATGTGAGCCTAGGAACGCGACCCCGTGGTCCAAATCCGATGATGGACAATTTTGGTATATGTAATCCTTTATTGTAAATTGTAATCGTCGGGCCTTAAAACGATACCAAATTGAAATCGGGTTTAAGGCCCCCGAAATAGTGAAACATGTGCTTGTGGGCGTTTGGGGTTATTCTGATGGCTTACATGCCCATGAATAACTCCAACGCATTTTAATGCTTGATTTGATCTATGACACGAAATTGATTTCAAAGTTAAATGATGAGATTTTCATAAAATCAATCAAATTAGGTTATTAGCATCACGAGGCGTTAAAATTGAAAGTGCAAATGAATGTTGATTCCTCTTTAATGAGAAGGCAAAGAAAAATCGTTTTCCAAAACATCACACAAAATGATTTTATAAATGACGTTTTATTAAACCGTTGTGCATAGGGTTAAAGAGACCCTAGAAATTGCCCATCATTACATTCACAAGGCAATGTATAGATCTCGATTCCTATTTTGACGAAGGTTTAAAAACTCTTGATTTGCCAAAACGACACCTAATGAAAATCTCATAGTTTTTGACAATTAAAATCAAACCTTTCTCATAAAGCTTTCTCGTATAAGCCGAAGGACATTCCAAAGCACTCTCAAATTAAAGCACGATTTTCCCTAAAAATCCAAATGATCTTTCATATAAACTCATCACAACATTCACATAGGCACACACACACACACGCGCGCGTACATACACACTTCATGAATTAAGGGATAGGAAAGCATCAAGATTGCGGTAACCGTGTTTCACGGAAGTCGGGGGGTGCCTAACACCTTCCCCTCGCTTAAGCAAGCCCCCGAACTCTATGAATCTCGGTTCGCAGACCAATTAATTCGGAGTCACATATGAGCCATCGATTTATAAAAAATGAAAACCCGGATGAGTTGGTACATCCATTTCAAATATACCAACTGGCGACTCTGGTTAATTGGCTCATCATAAAAGAACGATCTTTCAAAACCCCGTCGACATCAATGCCGACCTTTTCCAAAAATCTTCTAAACCAAAAGGCTAAAATAGGAAAAGGACCAGAGACGAGAAAAACCCAGCGTCGACAAGGCGTCCTCACACTCCGAAGTCCATTGAAAAGTTTTCTCATTTTTTGGCCCCTTCAATGTATCGAAAAATGGCAAACACTTTTTTCCCGACTTGGACATAAACCTCCTTAAAGTTGCTATCCGACCCATCAACCGTTGTACATCCTTGAATGTCTAAGGAGACTTCATATCCAGTATGGCTTTAATCTTCTCTAGATTTGCCTCAATACCCCTTTTCCTAACTAAATACCCTAGGAATTTACCCGATCCGAGGCCAAATGTGCACTTCATCGGGTTCAGTCGGATGTTGTAGTCCCTAACCGTCTGAAAGTAATCCTCTAGGTCATCCAAGTGCTATCTAACTGATAGACTCTTGACGATCATATCATCCACATAAACCTCCATGCTTTGGCCTAGCTGTTTCCTGAACACGTAGTTCATTATCCTCTGGTAAGTGGCACCAACATTCAGTAATCCGAAGGTCATCTTCTTATAAGCATAAATCTACCAATGTGTTATAAAGGCCGTCTTCGGGATATCCTTCTTATGCATTGAAATCTGGTTGTATCCCAAAAAGGCATCCATGAAGCTCAACAACGTGTACCCCAACGTAGTATCAATCAGCTGGTAGATGTGGGGGAGTGGGTAGAAGTCCTTTGGACACGCCTTATTTAGATCAGTATAGTCGATACAGATTCTCCACTTCCCATTTTACTTTCGAACCAGTACCACGTTTGTCAACCACTCGGGGTAATCGATCACAAAAATAAAATCGGCCACTTACAACTTGGCCACCTCATCGTCAATGATCTTCTGCCGTTCTGGGTAAATGTCCTCATCTTCTGCCGAACTGGCTTCTTGGTAGGGTCTACATTCAGTTTACGCACAATAACTTTCTCGTCAATCCCTAACATATTGCTGGGCTCCTATGCGAAGATATCCGCGTATAACCAAAGCAGCTCGATCAATCCCATTTTGAAGGGCTCCTACAAACTTGAACCAATCTTTATTGTCTTATCTTTCTTCCTTGGGATCAACTCAATGTCTTTGATTTCTTTGGCTGGTAAGGCGAGGGGTTCTGTGCTTCCTCCGATAAACGGTTCAACCTCAATCACCATTGTTTCTCTCTGTTTGCACCTCCCAATAGCCGAAGATATTAATGAATTCCTACAACACCTCCGAGCCATATCCAGATCACCTTTAACTTCGCCAACTCCATTCGAGGTTGGGAATTTCATCTTAAAATGAGGGATGGAGGTCACTGCCTGCAGCGCTATCAGTGTCGGTCTTCCTAGTATAACATTGTAAGCATAATCCATATGCACGATAAATAACCTGATGTTGACCTCCACCTATTGAGGTGTCGTCCCAAAATGACTGACAACTCTATGGTTCCTGCTACTCGAACAGGGTCGTTGCCGAACCCATACAACGGAGGCTCATGCCTGACCTCCATCTTGATTCCCCTAGGTCTAGCCTCTAGTAGGCATGGGCATATAGTATATCAATAGAGGAGCCGTTGTCGATCATAATTCACCTCATGTCCATGGATTCGACTTGGTCAGTAATGGCCAGGGCCCCCTCACGCGGCTCGATAGGTTCTGATGGGTAATCCTCATCGGTAAATGATATCACAGTACCGGGATATGGCTGCTCCCTCCTTGCATGCAGTTCGGACACTATCATAACTAAATCCAACATCCCTCGCTGTTTCTTTCCCGCTACCTTCCTAATCGAACCGCCAATTATCACATCTATCACTCTTCGAATTATTGGGGCCGGTTCGGATTGAGGCTTTAAGTTCTGCTGTGTATTGCCATTGGTCGTCGTCCTTCCCGAAGCCTCTCGACCAGCAATGAACTGAACTAACTCCCCGCTTTGCACATTCTTTTCAATTAATGTTTTGAGATTCCTGCAATTCTCGGTGGAGTGTCCAATAGTTTGATGATAGTTGCAATACTTGTTCTGATTTCCTTAGTCTCGATGGGTACTGTTCTGGCATGGTTCAAAGTATGGCTTATCTCTCATATGTTCCAACATCGTCACATGATCCGTATTGAGAGTGGTATACACCTTGCCAATTTTTCTGTTCGGGAAAGGCGGACGTCCTCTATCCGAACCTCCATTAAAATTCCTCTTCGGTAGGTCGTCCGTTCTGTTATTGATATCTGACTGGGGATTATTGTTCCTATCCCGATCCTTCGATCTTTCCGTCAAGTTCGGTTTTAGACTGCCCATGGCTTCTTCAACTGCAATAAGTTTCTCCGCTCTGTCGTAAGCTTCAGCCAAATCCTTCGGGGCATCGAACATTATATCTTTCACCAGCTTTTTTGATTTCATTACATTAAGCCCCATGGTGAAGTAGCCGAGGGCCTGAGTACCATTTAAATCTGTCACTGCTCCAACCGCCTCTCGGAACCGCTTAACATACTGGTCTAACGTCTCATTCGGGTACTGTCAAATCTGCATTAAAGAGGCCGTTATATTTTCTTTTCTTTTGTTACTCCCGAACCGACCATGAAACCTATCACAGAGCTCCTTCCATGATGAGATAGAGTTCAGGGTCAAAGATGTCATCCACTGCCGAACCTCCTTCTTCAAGGTTGTTATGAACATTTGACACTTGGCGGCATTGGAGTAGTTATAATAACTCATCAGCCGGTCATACGCCTGGCTATGATCAAACGGGTCTCTCGTGCCATCGTAGTTCTCCATGTGCGGGACCTTTTTGCTAGGGTCGGCCCGAACTCGATCAATTTCTGGGGAGAATGGCGAAGTTGAACTTTTCGAAGCCTTTTTCCCCTAGTTTACTGTTGCGAGCCCCCTTTCCAGCTCTACAACCCTCCGGGCTAGAGCCTCGGGATCTCCTGTTCGAGGGGATAACTCTCGCTTATCCCTGTCCTACCAGGCTATTGCCTTGGGAATTTCCCTTTGAGTGGATGGCTCTCGCTTATCCCTATCATGATCCGGAGAGACCTTCCGCCTTCTCCTTTCGGATCTTCCCCTGTTTTTCACTCATTGCTTCCTGAGAGCGGCTCCAACGCCTTCTCCCGTCACGGGATCAACTTCATCGCCTGATCCTCTCCTGAGAACGACTCCTAAGCTTACTCTTTTCATATCGAGAACCGTCCAAACGATATATCCTGGATTGGTCCCCTGGCGAAACTTCGCGACGCCGATGACGACTAGGAGAAACTTTTTCTCCATCTAACAGCGACGCCAACTGCTTATCCAACCCTATCTGCTGAAGGCGTATGACTTCTACGATGTCTTTTTGCCGTTGTATCCTTTTGGCCAGTATTATCTCCCTTTCGTCACGACTCTAACTCGATCTAGAATTCTGGTCTTCGGTACGGCTATCATAACTTGGCAGCGTCTTTCGAGTGGTCGAAAATAATTTTCTCCTTACGATCGCCGTCCGTGGATCGATTGGGCCCACTGAATGACTTTGGGGCCCAGCCTGTCCGAGATACTCCTTGACGGTCCCAACCTATCTTTGACTGAGGCTCTGGGTTGAGAATGACCAACCGCAGATTCACCATCTGCCGACACCATCTTCCTTTTACTTGACACTATTATTCGTGATAAAAAAATATTGAGTGATTGGAAATTATCAAGCACTAAAGGGCCCTCCTCCTTCTAACGCCAATGTTAACGCAAAGATTCGTCCACGCGCCCAATCACTAAACTGCACGTCCAATCCTGCACAGAAACGAAACCACACTCAGAGAGCTGACGACTTTAGCCTCCGGGAGATAGCTCTAGTGTGAGAATAAGTATAGGTTGAACAAGGTTTAACAAGGTTTAACAATAGAGGCTTAATGCTTTAGTGATGAAAAAGATGATTACCTGTGAATTAAGGTTTAAGCTTGTATTTATAAAGATCACACCATTAACCGCATGCCCGTCCCCGTATGGAAATAGAACTCCTCATTAGGTTAGATACCATAATGAGATTAAACTCAATCTCCTTGAAGGAAGAAAGTCGAATTATATCCTGACACTTTCCTTATGAGTTGAAAATTAAATACAGTTAGGAATCCTTAATTCCTTAATATTCTGCCACTATTCAAACAGAATCTTACATAGAAATATTCTATGGTCCACCACATCCATCGGATCCAAATAAACACACCCCAACAAGTGAAATGGTAGAAATACCTAAATCTCCCGATCCGTAATTCCTTACATTAAAATATGAATTTATTAAAAATGTAAATTATAATCAGAAGTCTACAAGATAATCGAAAAAAACATACACACACCAGGGGAGAGTAATGATTAAGGTGATAGCTATCTAGACTCGCATGTGATTCTGTGAAGGGACACGAATGATGTTTTGCATGCTTTGCATGCAAATCATTTCGTACACGTAAAATTCAAGTGTGATAACAATAATCCAATTTTGTTTGTACGTTTTAGAAACTGGTTTATCGATCGACGGAAAAGAGAGGAATTATTAGTTTTACACGTAAAAATTGATACTTCAATGGAGTGCAACATATATATTTGGGTTAAATGAAGTCATGGAAGAAGTCATGAATTTTTTATTTTTTATTTTTTTTTGAGGAAACATAATATTATAAAATTATGAAAAATGTAGTAAGGTCTAGTGTCATCATCATCGGTCTAAATTTTATAGATAATTTTATACTTAATTAATTACTAGTTGAAATAAGTTTTTTTTTTTTTTTTGGTATGCTATACGTATGCTCCATTTATAGTAGACAAAGTAGAGTTGAAGAGAAATAAAATTTTATATTCGTATATAATGATAGCTAAAAAATTAGAAGAGTTATAAATTTCTGAATTTGCCTATATTTCAAATTAACTTAAATTAATAAAAAAATAACTCTTATATCCGGAATAGAAGTACATTCTTATAGTTTTTGAAAAATAATTATCAATATATATTCTACTTTTTTATAAATCTTAAAAAAAATTATCAATATATATTCTACTTTTTTATAAATCTTGGGAGACCTAAAGTAAAAAATATTAAAATTTCATAGACTTAGAAATAATTTTCAAATTTTAGGATTACCCAGCTCCGGGCCTATACTCCCCCCTCCGTCCCTGAATGAAGTTGACGTATTTGGGTTGGGTGAAGTTGATGAATTTGCAAAGGGTCAAGTAGATATTTTTGGAAAGTTGGGGAAGTTTAATATATAAGTATAATACATATATATATATATATATATATATATATATATATATATATTTATTTAAAAATTAATTTCAGTCATGTCTTAATCAAACTTGACTAAAAGTTACTTAGTAAAATGACGTAGTTTTACCCTCAGGGTTGATTTTTTCATTTTTGGATTTTATATAAAATATCTATAATTATAATTTTTATACAAAAATAAGTTGTTTTACTAAAGTTTTACTAAGAAGCTTTTAGTCAAGCTTGGTTAAGGCATACCTTAGATTGCATTTTTCCTATATATATATATATATATATATGTATATAGTTGTAAATTTAATACTCCATTCATTCTAAAATTAAAATTATTATTGATTTTTTAAAGTTAACTTGAGACATTTTCAAGTTCAAATTAAATTAACATGGATTACATTACTTTTAGTCAATACTGTAATGACTATTATAAATTAACTAAAAAGTACTATTTATTATAATATTTATTGTTTCATAAATTTTAATAAATAATTTCAATTTTGAATTTGAAAATATCTTTGATTAATTTTCAAAAATCAATAATGATGTTATTGAGGGTAACTCATCTACTAGGGATATCTTGTAGATCTTAAAGCTTGGGGGAAGTAGGACTAGTTGGTTTTATGAAGTCTTTGAATATGATTTGCACTTTCATTTTGCTTTTCTGGTATATATATCCCTAGTAGATGAGTTACCTCATAAGATCATTATTGATTTTTGAAAGTTAATTTGAAATATATATCTTCAAACTTAATTTTTTTTAATTAATTATATAATAGAGGACGACTTAAATACTATATTTAGATTTTTAGGTTTTTACTCAACTTTGAACTTTAATTAAAAATGCATATATAAATACGAAAGATTGATTATAAAAACTAAATACTAAATTTTGAAACTATATAAAAACTTAATATTAAATTAAAAATAACAAAGGAATTACATTAGTAACATTCAATATATGATTTGTAGTCATTCGTTTTTAAGTAAAATTTATAGCCATTCTAATAATAGAAGTAAGTCAATTTAAAATTCAAAAATATATTTTGTAATCACTATATAAAATAAATTAATAATTAAAATAATTTTATTTAAAAAACAACTCGTGCTTCGCACGGGTCACTTAGCTAGTATATAGAAATAATAAATCTTATATTTTAGTAGTACTTTTTAGATTATTTATAATATTAATTATTGTATTAATTAAAATTAAATTTATTTATGTTATTTTTAAATTTAATAATGTGTACAATTAATTTTATAAAATTAATAATATATGATCATATATTTTAAAACAAAAAAAATATTTATTTTTTACTTTGGCCGAAGAGTATCATTTCATTTTTATTCTGATCGCTGCGTATGTGATATCACCTACGTCATTATATACCTGATGTAGATTTTATTAATGGGTTGAGCATTCTGCACTTTAGAAGATTCTAAATATGTTACTTTTGCATTAAAAATGAGGCAAGTGTTTTATTTTTAGAACATGATCAACCGGATTTATAAGTATTTGTATATAAATATAGGATCATATATTAGGATGAAGTTAACACTAATTTTATGAATAAAATGTAAAAGATACCCTTGTATTATAAAAGTATTTGGATATTGCGCCCCTTTTTTTTTTAAGTCAATGCAAAACGAACTATTTACTATCTAAAAATTTGGATTGTGAACCCTATTATGTCATGTGGCGTTACTTGTACACATGACACATTGACATGTCAATTAATACTTTTGGGCTAAAAATATCTATTATCCCAAGATTTGAACTTAACACCTTATACTTCCAACACTAACAAAATATTGATTACCAACTAACCTAAGAATTAATGTCATTTTTTAGAAAATTATTACTAACACTAATAGTATTAGTACAACTTTATTAGTTATTAATAATATTATTAATATGTTGTTAGTAATTACTTATTAGTTTTATTAATAATTCTTTTCTAACATGATATTGCTTACTTTGATAAATACTTATAATATACTATCTTAACAACATTACTTATTATATATTAGTATATATTAATGGTATTAGTAACATTAATATTCTAATAGCATTACTGTTATAGTCTACATTAATGTTAAAAAAATAAATCTTTATTTTATTTTATTATTTTTTTAACAAAAAATAATAATTTGAAGTAATATATTGCTAATAAGAATAATTTATGATAATAACAATAGTTATAATAAATAAATAATTTAATCTTGTGACCCGCATATTTTGTAAAAATAATAAAGAACTTTATTTATTCAATATATTTAGATGGATTTTTTAGATTTCATCTTTTGCAAGAAGTAACTCAAGTGAAGTTAGAGAGGTTGAATTAATAGAATAATAAATAAATAAACAAATAATAAAAGCCCTAAGATGACTCTTATTTCACGATCTTGGACTCTTCTCAACCAGTTCCTACAGGAGAAACTAAACAGAGTGAAAGGAAAAAAATTAGATTTATCATCTCTTCCTTTTGTCAAAATTATCTTATTTTTTCTTTAACATTAATGTATATTAATAACAATAATATTGTAAGTATATTGATATTATTAGTAACAGTAATATATGTTAATAGGTAATAAGTAATATTATTAAGATAATATATTTTATATTTAGTTAAAAAGTAAAATCATGTTAACGAGAATTACTAATAACTAATAAGTAATTACTAACAGTTTATTAATAATATTATTAATAACTAATAAGTTGTATTAATAATTTTCGAAGAGATAACATTAATATTTTTAACTTAGTTGGTAATCAAATGTTTTGTTAGTTTTGAGAATATGAGGTTTTAGGTTCAAATCTTGATATAATAGATATTTTTAGTCCAAAGGTGTTAAATTGACATGTCAATGTGTTGGGAAGCTGTCGTCAGTGCTGTCAAAAATAAAAAAACCTTACTTAACTCTACGAACTCTGAACTAAACACAGTATAGCAGTAGCAAGGGTCGATCCCATAGAGAACAATGCTGATTCTAATTTATCCTAATATTTTTAATAGTCAAGGTTCTAAAAGGCGCTAGGCGGGAGGCGGGCGATCAGAGAGGGGGAGGGGGGAGGGAGGGCCTAGCGCCTAGGGGGCATAGGCGGATTTTTTTATTTTAAGCCAATTTTAATATTTTATCTTACATTTATCTAAACAAAACAATAATATAAAGAAAACAATCTATAATAAAGATAATAAATGCATTTTCTTAAAGTTCAAACACATATTCATATTGTCAATGTCAAAGTTCAAACACAAACATGCAATTGTTTAAAGTTCAAACACAAACAAATAATAAAAAATACAAATTAATAGTCCTCATCTCTGCATCGCTCTATATCTCTAACTCATCTTTTCCATATCCCTCCAAGATAATGTCCCCATCGGACTCGCACTCCTCATCTCCCTCTTGCTCCGTGTCATTATCAAACAAAAAATCTTTTTTGTCTGCCTTGCCTCACCTAGGCGCCACCTAGGCGGCCTATGCCCTGCCTAGGCGGGCGGGAGCGGCCTAGGCACCACCTAGGCGGCCTAGGAGATTTTTTTGCCTAGGCGCGGCGCCAGAGGGGGTCTAGCGCTTAGTCAGGGCCTAGGCGGGGCCTTTTAGAATACTGCTAACAGTTTTAATCAGTAAATAAAAGATGGGGGATTTGAATTTGTTTAACTAATTAACAAGAACAGATTTAAAGTAGTAAAATTAACCAGTGAATTAAAGCTTCAGTTTTCTAGTTCAGTTTCACCCTCTCACAGCAATAGATCAATTAAGTATGACAATATTCACCCTTCAATGAAACTAATAGTCCTAGATAACAACAAGCTCTGTTACCCAAAATTTCTCTTAGATTGTCACTTAATGAAACAAACTCTTCACAAGATTCTAACTATCATATAACCTAAAACAAGCTCTTTAGATTTAATATGATACCAGCATTAAGAACTAAGGAATTAGACTATTCCAAGCAACAAACACATAAGCTCAATTTGTTTAATTTGTCTCCTGATAATTATAGCAATAAACCAAAAGCTTGACCACGATTAGTATTGCTAACTGATACTTGTGATTAGAAATAATATCGATTACGTAATATTATTTCTGAATCTATCTAATATTATCAACTAACCAATTTAATCATGCAGAAACCAAATCAGTTAATCAAATAATATTTAACAATTTAAACAAATTATCAGAATAAGCTTCATATAAGAAGGAATAAATACTGTATATTCAATCAAACCATAAATTGCTATTAAGGATCCACGTTCCCTTCAAACTGAATAAAAGAAAACTAGTCTGACATGTTTTTATGAACTCTCTGAATATGATAAAACTCTCTCTATGATCTGATGATCTCTAACAATTACAAGTGAAGGTATTTATAGATAAATCTCCAAAGCCTAGAAGAATTCTAATATAATATTGCTTCGGAAGTCTTCACTTTGCAAGTATGGTAGGATTCTAAATCCTCCTTGATCTCTGAAATCCAGCTTTAAGCAGCTTACTTATCAAATTAGATTTTAATTTTCAAATTCAAGTCTTCCTCAGTTTTCTTTTCCAATTCGGCATCAATTTCCATATTATCCCTTGACTCAGATTCCCTATCAGATTCTATTTCCATAATCAAGATACTTTCCATGTAAGCGCGTAATGCCATCTTCAAATCCTCATACAAGTCGAATTCTATCATCCTAGCAACTCAAATCCTACGCAGAATAGGAATCCTGCATGACGACCACAATCGTAGAGTAAAACTCAATCGTAGAGTGAAATTCTGCACCATTACTCCATAGAGTAACCACACAATCGTAGAATGGACTTAGGACAATCGTCGAGCAGATAGCACCATCGTAGAGTTCACAGCCTCTCAATCGTAAAGTTCCCACTCTACGAACGTAAAGTATTATATCAAATCGTCGCGTGATTCTACCTTAACCTTCATGCGATCGTAGAGCTGTCAGGCTTACCACTGTAACACTACGAATGTATAGAGCTCTCACCCAATCGATCGTAGAGTATTCTGCAAAACAATATAAAAAAATTATCATTAAACTACATTTTTGCAGAATCACATCAAATTCTTCTATAAATCAATAAATACCTTAAACCAGCTCATGTGACAGATAACATGCAACTAAACAAAACATAAAGGAATGAAAATAATCAGATATTATGCACTTATCACGTGCCATGTGTACAAGTCAACGCCACATGGCATAATATGGTTCACAATCTAAATTTTTAGATGGTAAATGGTTCGTTTTGCATTGACTAAAAAAATGGGGCACAATATCCAAATACCCATACAGTACAAGGGTCACTTTCGCATTTTACTCCTAATTTTATCATAGTAAATTATATAGTTTTTTTATTATATTGATTATAAAAAACATTGTATTCATAAATTCTGCGGTAAAATTAGTGTCAATTTCACCATAACTATTGGATCCATAAAAAGTTAAATATGCTAAATTATGATCAAATACAATAAAAATATAAATTTTGGTTATGTGTAACGTGTATGCATATTTTTTGGAGTAATAAATTTATATGATCTCTAATTAAGATCAATCGTGCTTACTTCTAATTTTGCATAAATTTATTTTTAATAAATTTATTTATAATACGGATGAAATTTTGAGTGTGAAAATACTATTAACCCTATTATAGATAAATAAACCCACTAAGTTTATGTGCTCTAATAGTCCAATAACAGTTGTTCATGAGATCAAAAAGAACAAGAAAATGTTGTCAGATTGACTCAAATCAAAACATGGATTCTAGAATCAATTATTGCTTAATAAACGACCCAAGCAATAATACAAGGGCTGTCATTGCATTCGTATATGAACATATAATTACTTGGGAAAATACAAAGAATTGTTTAGCTTGGTAGCCGCCCTTGTGATTCAAATACAAGAGGCCAGTCTAACATGGGGCCATGGGATGGGGCGGCGGAGGGGGTGGGGGTACTGCTATGTTCTGTTCCTAATAATTGTGCCATTGGGGGGGGGTACAGACAGATACTTTGTGACACCCCCAAATTCAGGTACCAATACCTCGAATTTGGTGCTCACGATAAAATGCATCCATGCACCTCTAAACAACATAAATCAACTAATGCGGAATAAAATAAACATATGTTGTTCATTACAAAAGGTCCACTATGGTCCCAAGGTCTATAACCTTAAATAAATACATCGCAGAATACATTAATAATACAAAACTATTCCACGATTACATAACGGGATAGTACATAAACTATTCCTTAAGCTTTCTTTTGCCTTTGTCCGCTTTGGAACTCCCCGGCTTAACTGCAATAGGTTCATGATATAGCAAGGGTGAGCAACTACTTTGCTCAGCAAGTTTAAAAGCAAGAATGAAGATATATCATGAAGGAATAAGAATAATAACTGCATAGATCAACAATTTATGAACATTGATGAAGTAGCTGAAATGACATAATCAAAGTCCAAATGAAACAATGAATAATGATTATTTACTGCTGAGTGGTCCAACCGACCATGAACTTTTGGCCAAAGAGTCAATCATTCAACTAACTCTTTTAAAACCTGGCCCCGTCAGTTGTACTCGAGGGGATCAGCCTCTTGTACACCATGTATATGCATAACATTTAACTCTGACTGCATCGAATAACCGACACATTATAATCCCCTAATAAGGGTTGCTCTCTCAGTCCAAGAATCCGTACCAACTACTGGTTTGGATAGCTTTTAAAATAATAACCTGTACATGTCTAGCCGAAACAAATGGCGTAGACTATTTTCTTAGACAGTTCATGAATGAAGAACTTAAACATTTCACAATCTAACAACAGATAATGAATTCAAATGCATAAACTGCGAATATCAATAATTATCTTTGAGGTGGAATAATTGACAATAATTAATCCACCACTACGATTTAAAGGTAATAACTCCGTTTGAGTTATGAAACTTGCGACAATATACAACCTGTGTAAACGATAGGAAACCTGCTCAATGTAATTTGAGTAAGGTTAGGGAAACTTGCATAACATACACCTGTTTGCACGAGATAAAAAGAATAGTGCATAAGGTTTAGAAACTTGCCCAAAACAAGGGTTAGACAAGGGATAGGGAAACTTGCCTGATGCGCTGCTACAATATTATAACACACGCTCCTTAATATCCTACACAATTGAGTACATATTTATATAACAATTAGTCACATACCAAATAATGGTTCAAAACGGACGCTGCATCATTAAAACACACTGATTGCCACTACGACTACCCAGTCGGGGGTCTCGCTCCCCGGTGAGCGAGCGGCTGCCCAGCCTAAATTGCAATTAGATTATACAATTTCTGCCTTAAGACAATACTAATTTGGTTGACATTTAATAAATAATTAAGCATTTAGGGCTTAACAAAATATGCTTAGTTAACCTGTCTAATCATTTAATACAAGGAAAGATATAAGTGTTGGACCCATTTGAAAAGGATTCATTAGGTCTGACCCGACCCAGGCCGGACACGGCACTGGCGTTGCAGCGCCAAGCCTTAGCACTGGGCCTCACGCTGCAGCGTGAGCCCCGTGTTTTCTCCATGATCGGGCTTCGCGCTGCGGCGTGAGCCCTATAACTTGGATCTCACGTTACGGCGTGAGCTCCGGTCTATTCCCATCTTTGCCCCTCGCTGCAGCGTGAGCTGCAGGGCTTATGAGTGGCGCTGCGGCGCGACTCTCCAGTAGCCGGATTCTGGGTTTCTTCCCAGTTCGCGACTCCGACCTCCGGCCACTCCAACCTCCATAACTCCTTCAATACACAAGAAAATTGGTCCATTTCGGACTCTATGGACTCCTAACTCATGGGGCTACAACATATCAAAAATGCAGAGCTACCCAATAACATTAACATGGTCAAATCCTAAGCCAAAGTGTAAAGTTCATACTCTGTTCTTCACGTTCTTGACATGTTTTACAAAAATCATTACTACGAACTCGTTTTAACTCCTTTTTACTCCATTCCAACTGGGTTAGCTTCATAACCCATGGAACTACAACACCATAGCAACAAATAAAATTAACAAACACAAAATCATAGCTCTACAGTCCTCTAAAAAGTCCGAATGTCCAAGTTCATGTCCAAAGTCCATTGTTCTTGCTCCATTAAGCCAAGGTAAGGATTTCTTGCATTTTTGTTCCACTTTAAAGGTATTAATAGCTTACATAACCTCTTAACAACATTTACAAATAATCACAACAAATAAAAACACCAAGAATCGCCAAAAATCCGACCCACAAGCTTAAGAGCTCAAAACTAAGAAAAACTTGAAAAGCTTAACAAGAAATCGAATGGAAAGGATTTGGCTGGTGTTTTACCTCTGTAAATCCTTCTTAGAGGTTAAGAAGCTTGGCTAGGCTTGATTTTGAAGGTCCTTCTTGCTTGGTTCCTCCACCCATGCCTTCTTCTTCTTCCTCCTTCCTTTTCCGGCGAGTTCTTCTCTTTTTCCGGCGAACTCCGGCGACTTCCTTCTCTTCCTTCTTCCGACGAGTTCTCTCTCTCTCTCTCTCTGCAGAATCTGAAATGGGTTTGAAGGAGGAGCTGATGGATTGCAAGAGAGAAATGAAGTGGTTGAATTATTTGGGAGAAGTGGAGGAAATTAAGGAGAAGTGGGAGAAATGGGTGTAAGGCTCAAGGTGGCCAAATTTTTCAAAGGCTTGCCGGCAATGCTCTCCCCAAGCTCTCATTTGATTGGTTGAAAGTGGTTTGGTGGTTCCCACTTGAAGCAATAAGCGAAATTAAATACCAGAAAATACCAAAATATATCCAAAAACTCTCACTTTTGTACCAAAACTGGTAAATAACTCTACCCAAAATTAAAATGGGTACTCCCATAATTATTGGGATGTATAAAAATAATTATTATGGGATTTGTCCATTTATTCGGAACACCCATATAACACATTTCGGATACGGATAAAATCACGTATCAGCTCAAATAAAATTTCTGACACTTGAAAAAATTATTCGTACGCATACACGTATTTATGAAATTTATTAACATCGAAAAAAAAAGACACAAAAATATCTGGCATAAATAGTGCCTCGGGAAACGTGCCCCGTGAATAGTGATTTAGCGACGCTACGCGAAATCAATTATTCACTTAAACAAAACTATAACACGTAAAATTTCATGCATCCACATAATCCAGGTTGTCACGCAACCTTTAAACACGTAACACAATATAATATTAATAAAATATAAAATATTCATTAATATTCAAAAATTCGAATTACAAGAAAATTTCAGAATTCCCGGTCGTTACATACTTGAAGAATACAGAGAATTGTTTGGCTAGGTTGCCGCATCGGTGATTTAAATACAATTTCAATCTTCCAAACAAACAAAAATAAAATAATACTCCCATTCGTCACTAAAATAGACGACTAAAAACACATTTTTTTATATTATTAATAGATAATTAAAATTATATAAAATAAATAGTAAATATGTTATTTAATAGAATCCATTAATATATATATATATATATATATATATATATATAGTCCCCTTCAGTTGAGGGATCCCTTAAATAGTGTTATTTGAGGGATGGAGCACTCAACCGTTGGATCTGTTTTAATAATTTTATGTGGCTGAGATTGTTTTACGTCTTTTAACCATTTTTCACACTCCTGACCCACCACAAACTCTACACAATCTACAAATCACGTTGGGAAAAAAACTAATTCATGGGTATAATTATGCAGGGGATATGATTACGTCTTTTTCTTCTCCCCTTCTTTAATCACATCAACGTAATCATATCCCCCCCACATAATTATACCCATGAATTAGTTTTTCCCCAACGTGATTTGCAGATTGTGTGGAGTTTGTGGTGGGTCAGGAGTGTGAAAAATGGTTAAAAGACGTAAAACAATCTCAGCCACATAAAATCATTAAAACAGATCCAACGGTTGAGCGCTCCATCCCTCAAATAACACTATTTAAGGGATCCCTCAACTAAAGGGTTTTTATATTAAAAAATCTGTCGCCTATTGTATAGGCGACGGAAAAACCGTCGCTAAAGACCGGTCTGCTAGCAGACCGGTCTGCTCTTGAACCGCTCCGATATATATATATATATATATATGCGAATATGAACTAATATAGTGTTAAATGAAAATTGAACTGTTGTTGAGCTATGATAACCATGAATTGAGCAAGAATCGAGCCAATTAAGAAGTAAGCCTTGTATTTGCTATATTCATAAGGAATTGGGTGAATACATATATAAGTATTGATGTATATATTTGATTTGGTTGTACAATTGGTTGGTATGGACTGAAAGTAGAGCCACGACGTGTAGTTGTTGTTGTACGGAGTAATAAGGATGGCGAATTTGGGTTAGAACGAAATCAAAAGTCCATGAAAATAACCCATAAAAGTACCGCATGCGATATGTTCTTGAAATGGCCTAAATAAGCCATTTTGGCTAAAAACCCAAAATTTTGCGAAGCCAAGACCCAAGTTAAGTTCGTATATCCTAACTGGAATTAATTCAAGAGCCTTGTTGAATCAAACCATGATGGAACGCGTTTTAAACGAAAAATGAAAACTTAAAAATTAGTGCACGCGCCCATTTTTGATGCGCTATTTGGACTATCTATCAAACCCGAAATAGGTGGCTAGTATTTTTTAAAAATACTCTTGTGTACCGAATATATCATGTTCAAAAATGAATGTAATCCAATGTGTGAACTAGGAGTTATAAAATAGCAAAGTTGTTACGTCGCAACTAAACTAGCTGCCAGCAACAGCAGCAGCCATAGGGCTGCGCTGTGCGGCAAGCTGGGCAGCCCGTTTGGCATTAGATTTTGTCTCGTTTAAAGTGTCCCAATGGTATGGTTTATATTTTTTAAAAATAGATGGGTATGTGATCTATAACATATCCAAAATGCAACGTCATTGGATAAGTATGTTAGAAGCTGTAAAATTACAATAGTGGCGACATGGAATGGGGGGCTGCTGCCCAGCAGCAGCAGTAGATAGCAGCGTAGCACAACAGCAGCAGATGGCTGGGCCAAACAGTGCCCAGTTGGTGCACTGTTTGGTTTGCGACACATCTTTGATAGTTTTAACAAATTTAACTTATAGAAATGGACTAATGCAAAAGTATAACGTAATATAAAAGCTATGTATATGCGAGAACTAGTTCAATACGAAAGATGAGTTACAGATACGTAAAATGTTAATAGCAAGCAAAAGTTTGAGATATTTTAAATGAATACAAAAGATAAGTTATGCATATGTAAAAGAAAGCATGAATATGTATATAACCTTGAGTTTACAAATAAAATGTGAATCGTTTATGGAATGATTTTACGAATAATGTATAAAACTAGAAGGCGTAATAGTTTTATACTTCAAAAGTCGTTTATTTTGAAATGTTTTGAATCAAAAGTCATTGTATCAAGTAAAAGTCTAAAAAAATTCCAAACAGAGTTTTGAAGCTGAGATTTATGTAGTGGCGTATATGTATATTTAATATATATACAAAGCGAAAATGCAAGTTATTCGCAAAACGAAAAGTGAAGCTATTGTGCTAGCGGAATAAAATATTTATTCACGAGGCAATGGTCCGAGTTGACTCAATAACACGCAAAAAGATATAAATATTATGTAAATCAAAGAAATAATATAGTAAACTGAGTGTTACTATAAAAGCAATATATTAGCTATTTAAATCCCAAATTTGCGAGTAAAGGCAAAAGATATTCTTAAAATGGGATGTGAATGATTTAACCTTCAAGATGTAAACTATTTACATATTAAAAATGTGAGAGACCTTTATTTTGCATAAAAAGGTTAAAACGAATAAAATTTCTAAATAAACCAAGATTGGTTTTAAGATAAGAATAAATAATAATGTTAGTTTTTATAAACTAATAACCTTGAATAATGAATATGCATGCATGTTTTGTGACATGGTTAGTTACCTAATGTGTGTATATATGTAAACACAATTGTGTAGGATTTGTGGAGAGGAGCTAAGTTAAATTTTAACGGTAATCTCCAATGAAGACAAGTTTCTCAGTTTATTTCTATGTTAACATGTCTTATGTTTACATATATGTGGATATTCATGAATTGCTTTATGTTGCTTCGTGAATGATTAAAGCCAATGTATGACTAATGTAATTTGAGTTATGGAACTCAATTTATTTAAAGCATGTGATATGAGTATAATGATAGGTTGATAATATTAAAGGTATGATGTGAATATGAAGCTATGTGCTAAGTGATGCATGATAGACTCTTAAATTTGCTAAGCTGTCGAGCTCAATCTTGCAAAAATAAACTTTTTGCAGGTGAAGAATACAATGCGATATTATTTGCCATCTAATGATATGGATTAGAAGACATGCAAAGGAATACTATTTTCTTTAGTTGAAACTTATCTGATATTATGTTGATGATGTACAATATACAATATAAATTGTAAAATATTCTATGAATTGGGAATGTTTGTTCTGGAATGAGAATGTACGGTGGTGATTATCTCGTATGTAAAGATTACATAGATAAATTCTATTTACTCTGATAAGAGGAGTCATTAAATAAATATAATTCCGAAATATATGTAATCGTGAAGGTTGCGATTAAGGGAACGAATGAAGAACAGAAAAAAAAGTTTTAAATTATTCCGCATGTTTAGCTATTTTAACATTGAATAATGTTTTAAAGCTAGAACAATATAGTATTAGCGCACAAGGTCGGGATTGAAGAATAGTCCCGATTATAGGGGCGTTACAGTTGGTATCAGAGCTATAGGTTATAAACCTTAGGTAAGAGTACCTTAGACTATAACCTTAGATAAAAAAAAGAAGAAGATGCTAAGTATAAACTCGAATGAGGTTTTAATGATCCTAAAATGTATTTAAAAATTCGTAAATAATGCATTAAAATAATACGCAAAGATTCAAAGAAGAATCTTAAAGAACTAAATGATCACCTGACTCCAATTATAGAAATTCAGAAAGATAGTGACGGATAGAAGCAGATAAGTATAAGAAAAATCATAATAGAACATGATTAAGGAGAAAAGTAAGAAGATCGTAAAAACGAAACGATCATAGAAAAAGAAAGAATCGTAATATAGGACGATTATAAGAAAGAATCACAACATGATTTGATTAAGTCATGAAATGACAGATCATCAATCGAATGATTGAAAATTTATAGCAGAGTGCTGTACATGAAAGGTACTATAAGATAGTACAAGAATAAAACTCAGAAAGAGTTATAGATGATGAAATACGGATTAAAGAAAATTCGTAATAAGCAAAAAGAAAGCTAGGATTTTATGGGATTTCAATTGAGGACTCATGTGATAGCTGAGTTGTACAAACCTTTGTATGGACAGAGGTTTTGTGCTTGGTTTAACGACCACTTAGTTTATTACATTGATAATCGTTGACATGTTGGTGACGCGCTATCAGTATATATATATGGTGAGAAGTTGATTCTTTTCTCATATTTATATTTTATATTTAGAGAATAAGATTAGGTGCGAGTTCTAAAAAACTCATACATATGGTAAGTTTGTAACTCATAATCATATGGAATGTTTCTGAACCCCTAAGCGTATGGACATTCCCTGATTGGTTCTTAGACTACGTATTGCTAGGACAAGTTTCTAAACTCATATTTTATGGAAAGTTCTTAAACACATAATGTATGGTAAGTTTGATGAACTATACTAGGGTATATGAATATTATAGAATAAGAGCTAATTATTATTAGTGTATTGAACATTGATGGTACTAAAGATAGATAAAATTGTTTCATAGTGATTCAATGGGGGAGGTTGAAGCTGATGAAGGAGAAATGGATATTCCAAATCTTCTAGCTATGCTAGATCTCGAAATTTTTGAAATCAAGCTAAATTCGCACTGATGTGCTTTTAGAAATACAAATGAATTTTTGCTATCATCAACGCATGATAACAATGGTGTGGATGTGGACTTCGAGCCACTAACACACTGTTACCTGTTGTGGCATAATAACACCTAACATAATTTTTAATGGTTTTGAACCGTTTAAAGAAGAGTCTATGCTAATTGTTTCGGCTAGACAAAGTTAAAAATATCAAAATGTATTTTAAATAGTCATCAATACAGCTTAATCTAGTATTGGATATGATATAAGGATCGTCATCCTACTATAGTATGATGTAGTATGACAAAGTCACAAAATAACGGCATCCTCAACGTACTGTTAAAACAGTGTGGTACTATGCTTCATAAAATAATTTTCTGTATTTTAGTAAATAAAGCCGTGAAGCCCCCAAATTCAGGTATTTGTAACCCTTATTCAGTGCTCATGATATCCAAAGCATAACCAAAATAGATACCAAACCTATATAAAATTATTACATCAAAGTTTCAAATCCCAAGGTACGTAACCTTAACTACCTAATATGATAATTAAATATATACAAACATTTAACTATCTATTACAGGGAGCAACAATTTTAGTCTACGACCTTCCCTTTGCCTTTGTTTCCTGCCGACCCTGTAGCACACTCCGGGTGCACTGAAAACATTTATAGACAAAGCAAGAATGAGCATAAAAGTGCTCAGCAAGTAATATACAATCATAATATATGAAAGAATAAATATTTTCTGTGGAGTATACTTTAATAGTAGAATAAGCTGTTAAGTAACATGAACGGAAGTCAATTCATGATAACCATTATCATTAAATAATATGCTGAGTGGTTATATAAACCATGAACAATAGTTTCAATTTTTTTTGAAAAGGTTCCAGGCAAAGTTTCTTTTGCGAACTGTCTGAACTTACAGGCACGGTGGGTGATCAGCCCGATATGCTATGCGTTGATCAATACTGCTGTTTGTGAACAACTATTAGGTTCACTCCTCACACTCATAGAGTGCTACAAGTCTGTACCGCCCCTTGGGGCGGGTTTCAAAATATTCCCATATTAGGGACTGTTCATACTCAGACTAGAATTTAAACCATACTCAATATAGTTGAATAACAATAACATTTCGATATTTTGGAAATAAAAGAATAAAAATGTTATAAGTTTAGTCCAGCCTAAACAATTGGCTTGGACCCTCTGTAAACGATTCATGCATATCAGATATCTATATAATATGCCATAATAAAAGTCTTACTAACCTTGTGAAGCTGATTGGAATAAAAAGGATTTAACTCTTTTTATTTACTTTATGTATGAAAACATAAACTTACCTTTATATGATCAAGTCAACTTACTTGGTCAATTTAGAAAGAATCTGTGTTTAGATACTTGCCTGTTGTTTAAGTAATGATAACACTCTGCTATTCTGACCCTGTGGATTCTACAAATATATATTGATATATGAAGGTCATTTATATGTTCTAGCGATCAAAATATAGGAGTTAATATCACATAAATACATTATGGATACATATAAATACATTTTTCAAATACCTCATTCATACTATGGCCCAACCCTTTATTGATTAATTTTGGGCTCGAATAAGATAAGAATACTCTATTACTCTAGAACATTTTAAGGAAAGTAGGTTGTTCATTTATAAATTCCAAATATTAGAAATTTTGAGGTTTATAAGTCTAAAGTTTGAAAACTAGTCAATTAGTTTTCATTCTTGTTGTTTTTGAAAATTCTTATATTCTTTTCAAAAACACTTATTCACGATAGTTATTTATCGCTTTAATAAACTTTAACGTTATTTTAATTCATGAATACCTCACAATTTTTGTTTATAAACCACTTGTAATTTAAATACATGGGTATTTCATCCTTTTATACATAACTTAGATATTCAAGGTGAACTCGTAGCTCATTTTGTGTATTGGGTGTAGTTATAGATAAAATAGGAAAACTATAGTTACCAAATCATTTTATAGATTCATTCTTATAGGCTAATGCGTTAAAAACCAACACATTTCAACACATTGCCAAAACAGCCCCCTAAACTCACTACACCCATGCTTTCAATTCAATTATATAGAATTGTAAATTTATTATAGATTTATATACTTGTTTATTTTGAAAATTTTTAAACCAAACTTTATGGTTAAATTCTCAAACTACATTATGAAGCTAAAATAGTTCACCTAAAACTGCTATAGCAGCTATTTGCTACTGCCTACTGTTGCCATTAGGCAGCAGCCCTTTCCCCTGTTCCTTACTTTGCGCAACTTTATTTCCTAGTTTACTAGTTCAATCACCACAAACTTTTGGTATGCTATAGGTGATGCAACTACGTATTAAAATGCTACAACAGCTGTAACAAATAAACAAGCTATGCGAACTAATTTGCTCACCACAATCACCCATGCTTGCCCCTGCAGCGGCTGTTGCTGTTGGTTCGCTGCACGTTGTGCGCGATGGGCTGCTGGGCATGTATTGATGTGCACACTGCTGGTACGTTGCTGCTAGGGAGGTGCCCGCTAGGCCTGCTGTGGCGATTGGGGCTGCTGTTGGCCTCCGCGTGCTGCTGCTAGCATCTACTTACTGTTGTTGTGTCGCACGCTGCTGCACATTGCTGTGCACGCAGCTGCTGCACACACAACAACCCCTCCCCCTTGCCACGTAGCTAATTTACAACATTAGAACTTCTAATACGTACGTCCGATAAAAATCAAGTTCGAATATATTATAGTCACTATAGTAGAGTATTTTTAAAAAATACTAGTCACCAATTGCGGGTTTGATAATCAGTCTAAATAGCACGTCAAAAATAGGCGCGCGCACTAATTTTTAAGTTTTCATTTTTCGTTTAAAACGCGTTTCGCCATGGTTTAATTCCACGAGGCTATTAAATTAGTTCTAGTTAGGATATACGAACTTTAACTTGGGTCTCGGCTTCGCAAAATTTTGGGTTTTAAGCCAAAATGGCTCTTTTTAGGCCATTACACGAACATATCGCGCGCGGTATTTTTATGGACTGATTTCTAAGGGTTTGGTTTACGTTTTAATCCCATTTTCGCCACCCTTATAGCTCCGCACAATAACAACTAGTCTCCATGGCTCTACCTTAGTCCATAACCACCAATTTCAATCCACATAATCAAATAATAATAAGCATCAAGCTTTCTTTCAAGATTCCCAATATGTGAAGTTACACAATATGGCATGTTTTAAACCATTAACTCTAATCTAGCATGCTTACTAACATACTCAATCACATAAATATATATAGAGGTCACCCCCATGATACCAATTAATGTTCTATATGCATAATTCCTAAAATTTTATACCAAACCACATGTTTGAGAGCATCTCCCTTTTTATGCCAAAACAGAAAAACACCAATCCATGACCATAAATTTAATTACCATTGCTAAACCAATTAAACAAGCCATACATCAGCTTTCCTTTACACAGAAATCCCAAATAGCGTAGGTAATATCTTCAATTAGGATGAACATTATAGAGTTGCAAAACAAAATCCCCAAACTCTATAATTCCTACAGAATGTCCAAGTATAATATCCAATAACCAATTTCTGTCAAGCTAATAAAAATAACAGTCTGAATATCACCTTAACAATACCAGAAAGAAATTATAAGACTCGAGCCCTAATTACAAGGACTACCAAATGAAAACCCAAAATTTAAGATTCAAGCGTACCTGAAGCAATTTCGGTTTTAATGCTCAACAATTGCAAGCTCTTCCCTCTTCTTCCCACACGAAACTGCCGAGCCCTATCACTGAGGTTCCCTACCGAAATTCCCTCCTCTCCCTTGTGTAAACCGCCTCCTTTTTCAGCAGAAGCAAAGAACTTACTCATTATTCCTAGGCCCTACCTAGGTCTGCTGAGTTATGCTCTAATCCCTCCAAATTTCGGCCAGCTCTTGATTAAACCAATGAATCACCAACCCCCAACCCAGCCTTGCCCACCTCTTACTTTAATCGGATGAATAAAAGAATAGGCTTAAGGTCGTGTTTGGCTTGGCTGAATAAAAGAGTTAGGAATAGCTTGGCTTCCTCTTTCCTTTTGTTTTGAATCCCTCCTGAGTATTATTTAATAATTACTCATTAACTAAGGAACTAAAAACCCCTTCACATAATCCATTATAAACCAATTAAGGGATTATACTATTTATCTTTAAGGTACACTATTAAAATAATTTATACTACTAAATTATTTTAATAACCTATAAGATAAAATAAAATATTCTACTCCTTAATAAAATATTAAAGAGTCTCGATTTCTATTAACCACTCACTTAATAACGCAGAGGGGATTACATAATTAACCTAGGGTTTAAATATTAAAATAATTTAATCCTTTAAATTATTTTAATAATCTGTACGATAATTAACAATATCGCTCCAATTATTTTAGGATTTCGTCCCACAAAATCCTAACTTGCGACCACATATATTATATACATATGTCACAACAACAAATAAAATAATAAAGGAGAAAATAAAATAACAAATAACAAAAAAAAATTTATTCTCGTAATTCACATATTAAGTCAGGCTAGAATAATTAAACTTGTTTTAAAAAAACTTCAGGGTTTTACAATCTTTCCCCCTTATAAAGATTCCAACCTCGGAATCGCCAAAAACATACTACTCGAAGAGGTGAGGATAATTCTGTCGCATTTTATCCTCCAACTCCCAGGTTGCCTCTTCTACATTGTGGTTTTTCCACAAGACCTTTACCGAAGGTATTGTCTTATTCCGCAAAATTTGATCTTTTCTATCCAATATTTGAATAGGGACCTCTTCATAGGTCAAATCTTTTTCGAACTGGATCGGTTCGAAATCCTATCACATGTTTATAGTCCGGTTTATAACGCTCGTAAGATTGACAAGTGAAATACATTATGTACATGTTCCAAATCTGGAGGTAAGGCGATTTTCATATGCTAACCTCACCCACTTTTCTTAAAACCTCGAAGGGTCCAATGAAACGAGGACTCAGTTTTCCCTTTTTACCAAATCTAATTTTTTTTTTCCAAAGAGATACCTTCAGGAAAACATGCGACCCCACATCAAAATCCCTCTTCTGCCTGTGCTGATCAGCATATTTTTTCTGACGATCCTGGGCAGTTACTAATCGCATTCTTATGATTTTAATCATATCTGCAGTTTGCTGTACCAATTCAGGTCCTAGCATTTGACGTTCACCGACTTCATCCCAACACAGTGGTGATCTGTATTTTTACCATACAATGCTTCGTAAGGCGACATGCCTATACTAGCGTGATAACTATTGTTGTATGCAAATTCCACCAGGGGTAAATGTTCATCCCAACTTCCTTTAAAGTCCAAGACTCAGGCTCGAAGCATGTCCTCTAGAGTCTGTATAGTCCTTTCACTTTGTCCGTCAGTCTGAGGATGATAAGTTGTACTCAACCTCAGCTGCGTTCCCAAATTTTCTTAAAGACTTTTCCAAAAGTTTGACGAAAACCTCGGATCTCTATCCGACACAATCGAAATTGGAACCCCATGACGAGAAATTATTTCTTTAATATACAGGGTTGGCCAATTTATCTAGAGAATATCTAACTTTAATCGGCAAAAAGTGTGCTGATTTGGTTTAATCGATCAACTATTACCTAGATAGCATCAAATCCCCGCTGAGTTCTTGGAAGTCCCTACCACAAAATCCATTGTGATATGCTCCCATTTCCATTCGGAATATCAAGTGGTTGAAGCAAGCAATCCACTTGGTCTTTGGTGTTCTGCTTTAATTCTCTGACAAGTCAAACACTTGCTGATGTATTCTGCAACTTCTCTTTTCATACAAGGCCACCAGAAATGTTGTTTTAAATCCTGATACATTTTAGTACTCCCCGGATGTACTGTGTATCTTTGAACAATGTACTTCTTGCATAATTTCTTCTTTTAATTGTGGTTCAATCGGAACCCAAATTCGTCCTTCAAAACGAATTATGTTATCGTTGTCTATTCTATACTTGTCCTCTTTTCCCCTTGAAATTTTCTCCCTTAACTTTGCACATTCTTCATCTTTGCCTTGGGCTTCTGCTATTCTATCCAATAGAGTTGAATTAGTCTCTATTGAATACAACTGTTCCCGTATTTCTGAAGAAATAGAAACTTCTAATTCCATCCTCTCCATGGCTGTGACTAACTCCTCCTGAGCTGTTACCATCTTCAATTGTTCACGACCTTTACGACTCAAAGCATCGGCTACCACATTTGCTTTTTCCTGGATGATAAAGGATTTCGCAGTCATAATCCTTAATCAGTTCTAGCCCATCTTCTTTGCCTCATGTTCAGCTCTTTTGAGTGAAAATATATTTCAGACTTTTATGATCTGTATATATTTCACATTTCTCTCCATAGAGATAATATCTCTATAATTTTTCAAAGCAAACAGTACCGCTGCTAATTCGAGATCATGAGTAGGATATCCCTTTTCATAATCTTTCAACTTCCTTGATGCATATGCGATAACCTTCCTATGTTGCATCAACACACATCCCAACCCCTTATGAGATGCGTCACTGTAGACTACAAAATTACCAGTATCATCTGGTAGAGATAACACCGGTGCATTGCTCAACCTTCTTTGAGTTCCTGAAAACTAGCCTCACACTTTTCAGACCAAATAAATTTTTTAGTCTTTCTTGTTAAATTGGTTAACGGAATTTGCTATTTTGGGAAAAAATCTTGAATGAATCTTCGATAAAGTAACCCGCTAATCCAAGAAAACTACGCACGTCCGGTGGCGTTTTTGGATGTTCCCAGTTCATAACTGCTTCCACTTTGGCTGGGTCCACTGATATTCCTTCCTTATCAATCACATGACCCAAAAATTGAACTCTTTCTAACCAAAATTCACACTTACTGAATTTTGCATACAATTGTGCTTTTCGTAGTGTTTCCAACACTATTCTTAAATGATCCGCATGATCCTTTTGAGTTTTAAAAATAGATAAGAATATCATCAATAAATACTACCACAACTTATCTAAATATGGTTTGAATACCCGATTCATCATGTCCATAAAATGCTGCTGGCGCATTTGTCAGACCAAATGACATTACCAGGAATTCGTAGTGACCATATATCTGATTCGGAATGCTGTCTTGGGAACATCCTCGTCCCTCACTTTCAGTTGATGATATCCTGTCCTCAAATCTATCTTGGAGAAATATCTTGCTCCCTTCAACTGATCAAAAAGATCATCAATTCTGGGCAGAGGATATTTATTCTTTATTGTTACCTTATTCAACTCTCTTATTAGTTAATACAGAGTCTTAATGAACCATCCTTCTTTTTGACAAAATAGTACTGGAGCACCCCATGGAGATGTGCTTGGTCTAATATACTTCTTATCCAGAAGCTCCTGTAGTTGAATCATCAACTCTTTCATTTCAATGGGAGCCATTCTGTACGGTGCCTTTGAGATTGGTGCTGTGTCCGGGTACACCAACTCAATCACAAATTCCATTTCCCGATCTGGTGGCAGACCTGGTTAGTTCCTCTGGAAAAACATCAGTAAAATTCGTTTACTACTACAATCTGTTCTTTTTGTGTCCCTTTTTGTTGAGTATCTATCACGTATGCTAGATATCCCAAACATCCCTTTTTCAATGACTTTCTCGCTTGCATAGTTGTTAAAACAACGAGATTGTCTTGGTGATTATTACCATAAAACACACCACTTTAGGTTGCTTTACCGGTTTTAAACACTCACCAATTTCTTGTGACAATCAATCAATGCCCCATGTTTATACAACCAATCCATCCCCAGGATGATATCAAACTCTCCCAGTTGAATTGGAATTAAATCTACCATTAACTCACATCCTCCTATTTTAACACAACAATTCTTGTAGACATGCTCTACATGAACGATTTCTTTATTCGCAATTTCAATGTTTAGAGGCATATCTAAGTTTGATAAAGGCACATCTAAACACTTAGCAAAATCAGAAGATGCAAAAGAACAGGATGCTCCAGAATCAAACAACACATAAGCATTTATATTGTTGATTGGAACAATACCTGAAACCACTTCCTTTGATGTCATCGCATCCTTAGCCGTCATGTTGAAAGTTTTAGCAGTTGGCTTGATCGGAGTGGTTATAATTCCTGTTGCAGGTGCCTTGTTGTTATTATTATTCTTAATATTATTTCCTCCCTCTGATCTTTTCTTGGGACAATTCTTGGCAAAATGGTTTTCTGATCCACATATAAAACACCCCGAACTTTTCTTTGTACTTGTACAATTTGGAGAGATGTGGCCCTCCTGTCCACATTTATAGCAGACTGATTTCCCTTTCATACATTTCCCAGAATGATTTCTTCCACAATTCTTGCAGGCTTCTGTTTTTGATTTCATCTGATTTTTTCTGAAAATTTTACCCGCATTTCCAAAGTTTATTCCATTTTCTTTTCTTTGATCCCTCGCTTGTTCCTTCGGTTTTTATCTAAGCCATCTATTCTTCCTTGTTTTTCTTATTTTTGTTGTAACCCATGACTTCGTTTCCACCTTCAACTATGATCGCTTTTTCAAGAATGGCACCGAATGATCCAATTTGCAGTACTGACAGTTTTATTATAGATCCAGGCCTCAAACCTAACTCAAAGCGTCTAGCCTTTCTTGCTTTCGGTGTCCACCTGATGTGGAGCAAAACGAGCTAATTCGTTTAAACTTTGCCGCATATTCTGACACCAACATATCGTCTTGTTTCAGTTCCAGGAAACGAACTTCCAATAAACTCTGCATTCCTAGAGGAAAGTAATTTTTTCAAGGAAAATTTCTTTAAATTTTTCCCCACGGTATTACCCCTACCCAGCACCTGCTCGGGGCTTTATTTGCTTCCCACCCAAAGTTAGCTTCCCCTTTTAGCATATATGCTGCAAATGCAGTTTTCTGTTCTTCACTTACCCTTGCTACCTCAAAGGCTTTTTCCATCTCCTGAATCCAGGACTGAGCTTCAATCGGTTCTTTAGCCCCTCTGAACTCTGGAGGTCCCGTACTTTTAAAAATCTTTGAAACTAGCCATGTGTGCCACTGGTGGTGGTACATTAGCCTGGGGTGGTTTGATTTCTATTTTGGAAAGCCCCCATCATATATTCCATGAAAATGGTGCACAGGATTCTCTTGATTTTCATTTCTATCATTATTCAAGTCATTATTGGACTCCTCGTCCCAATGTCTATTATGTGGCGGTCTCCCACGACCTCTACCTCTACCTCTAGGCAGCATTCTCTGTTTAATAACAATTTAATTATTACCTTATTCTTATAGCTTTAAGACAGTAGAATAAATAACAAAACAACTACAAAACATACACCACCAACATAGCTAATTACCATTTATATATATTAAACATGTTATATATACAACCTGCAACTCACATCATATATCGGTTATAGCTACCTCTGCGATACCTTAACTGACACCAGCCATCCATATGAAGTTACCCATATCTTCCAAAAAGAGTACGATACACAACAACTGTACCCTGCAGTAGGAATCTAACTCCTTACCGCTCCCAAAAGTGGATAACAACAGACCAGTACTAACATAACATATATACAATCATCTCAAAACCTGGCAAACTATGTACAACAAACTTTCAAACTTAACCAACTCAAAGTTGCCCCTGGCCCCCAGACAGGATCCAATCCTCTCTATCTCAGATATGGCAATAACTTTAGCTCGAGAGATGGAATATGGAAGCTGTCCTGTCCTCCTGCGGATAATTCCAGACTCCCGTCTGGACTCGCTGAATGGAGGTAGAGTAATGCCCTTAACATCAATTCCATCCTTCTATTGCATTCTCTCAACTTAGCCTACAAGAAACTGCACATATAGATCGGAGGCTTCCTGGCGTTGAATTCCCGCAGTCCTAATGTTGTTGAGTCCGTGGTACTCAACCTGAAGCTCCTCCAGCTGCTCCTCCAAACTATGAAACCCTAGTCTCTGTTGGTTTGCAGACTAGTAGTCAGCTGAGTATTCTGGGTTAGTTAGGTGCTAAACCAAATGCTCCATTTGTGCTAATGTATGCTGCTGCTGAGTAACATCATCCTGAGCATTGGTCTCTGGAACTATTATCTCAATAGGATCCCCCTCCCCATCAGTATCGGAGTCGATAATCAGAATCTCTGCAGTAATTGGTATAGGAGCATTATGCTCCTCCACTTCCACTGGTTGTCCTATGACTGCCTGCCATCTACACACAACCAACAAAACTCAATTAATACCTAATAGATAACCTGGTCATAATATAAGACAGTTGACTAATACAATTAACAGTTAGGTACTGATTATCTTTTATTAAGAACGATGATGAACCTCCATATTTCATCACTCAGTCGATCTCTACATGAGTCTGGGCTTAACAACAGTCTTACTAGCCTAAAGTTATAACCCAAGGTTCCCTCCTAAGGTTTCTAACTAAAAGCTCTCGATACCAACCTGTGAAGCCCCCAAATTCAGCTATTTGTAACCCTTATTCAGTGCTCACGATATCCAAAGCATAACTAAAATAGATACCAAACCTATATAAAATTATTACATCAAAGTTTCAAATCCTAAGGTACGTAACCTTAACTATAATATGATAATTAAATAAATACAAACATTTAACTATCTATTACAGGGAGCAATAATTTTAGTCTACGGCCTTCCATTTGCCTTTGTTTCCTGCCGACCCTGTAGCACACTCCTGGTGCATTGAAAACATTTATAGACAAAGCAAGAATGAGCATAAAAGTGCTCAGCAAATAATATACAATCATAATATATGAAAGAATAAATGTTTTCTGTGGAGTATACTTTAATAGTAGAATAAGCTGTTAAGTAACATGAACGGAAGTCAATTCATGATAACCATTATCATTAAATAATATGCTGAGTGGTTATATAAACCATGAACAATAGTTTCAATTTTTTTGAAAAGGTTTCCAGGCAAAGTTTCTTTTGCGAACCGTGCTGAACTTACGGGCACGGGTGGGTGATCAGCCCGATATGCCCTCGCTTTGATCAACACTGTTGTTTGTGAACAACTATTAGTTCACTCCTCACACTCAAAAGAGTGCTACAAGTCTGTACCGCCCTTGGGGCGGGTTTCAAAATATTCCCATATTAGGGACTGTTCATACTCAAACTAGAATTCAAACCATACTCAATATAGTTGAATAACAATAACATTTCGATATTTTGGAAATAAAAGAATAGAAATGTTATAAGTTTAGTCCAGCCTAAACAATTGGCTTGGACCCTCTGTAAACGATTCATGCATATCAGATATCTATATAATATGCCATAATAAAAGTCTTACCAACCTTGTGAAGCTGATTCGAATAAAAAAGGATTTAACTCCTTTTATTTACTTTATGTATGAAAACATAAACTTAACTCTATATGATCAAGTCAACTTACTTGGTCAATTTAGAAAGAATCCGTGTTTAGATACTTGACTGTTGTTTAAGTAATTATAACACTCTGCTATTCCGACCCTGTTGGATTCTACAAATTATATATTGATATATGAAGAAGGTCATTTATATGTTCTAGCGATCAAAATATAAGAGTTAATATCACATAAATACATTACGGATACATATAAACACATTTTTCAAATACCTCATTCATACTATGGCCCAACCCTTTATTGATTAATTTTTGGGCTCGAATAAGATAAAAGTACTCTATTACTCTAGAACATTTTAAGGAAAGTAGGTTGTTCATTTATAAATTCCAAATATTAGAAATTTTGAGGTTTATAAAGTCTAAAGTTTGAAAACTAGTCAATTAGTTTTCATTCTTGTTGTTTTTGAAAATTCTTATATTCTTTTCAAAAACTCTTATTCTTTTACTCACGATAGTTATTTATCGCTTTAAATAAACTTTGACGTTATTTTAATTCATGAATACCTCAACAATTTTTGTTTATAAACTACTTGTAATTTAAATACATGGTATTTCATCCTTTTTATACATAACTTAGATTTTCAAGGTGAACTCGTAGCTCATTTTGTGTATTGGGTGTAGTTATAGATAAAATAGGGAAACTATAGTTACCAAATCATTTTATAGATTCATTCTTATAGGCTAATGCGTTAAAAACCAACACACTTCAACACATTGCTAAAACAGCCCCCTAAACTCACTACACCATGCTTTCAATTCAATTATATAGAATTATAAATTTATTATAGATTTATATACTTGTTTATTTTGAAAATTTTTAAACCAAACTTTATGGTTAAATTCTCAACCTACATCATGAAGCTAAAATTGTTCACCTAAAACTGCTATAGCAGCTATTTGCTGCTGCCTACTGTTGCCATTAGGCAGCAGCCTTTTCCCCTATTCCTTACTTTGCGCAACTTCATTTCCTAGTTTACTAGTTCAATCACCATGAACTTTTGGTATGCTATAGGTGATGCAACTACGTATTAAAATGCTACAATAGCTGTAACAAATAAACAAGCCACGCGAATTAATTTGCTCACCACAATCACCATGCTAGGCCCTGCATCGGCTTGTTGCTGTTGGTTCGCTGCACGCTGTGACGCGATGGGGCTGCTGGGCATGCATGATGTGCACACTGCTGGTACGTTCCTACTAGGGAGGTGCCCGCTATGGCCTGCTGTGGCGATGGGGCTGCTGCTGGCCTCTGCGTGCTTGCTGCTAGCATCTACTTGATGCTGTTGTGTCGCAAGCTGCTGCACATTGCTGTGCACGCAGCTGCTGCACATTGTTGTGCACGCAGCTGCTGCACACACAACAGCCCCTCCCCCTTGCCACGTAGCTAATTTACAAAATTATAACTTCTAACACGTACGTCTGATAAAAATCAAGTTCGAATATATTATAGTCACTATAGTAGAGTATTTTAAAAAAATACTAGTCACCAATTGTGGGTCCGATAATCAGTCCGAATAGCACGTCCAAAATAAGCGCGCGCACTAATTTTTAAGTTTTCATTTTTAGTCCGTTTAAAACAGCAATAGGCGGTTTCGCCCATGGTTTTAAAGTTCCACCGATGGCTATTAAAATTAGTTTCTAGTTAGGATTATACGAACATTAACTTGGGTCTTCGGCTATCGCAAAATTTTGGGTTTTAAGCCAAAATGGCTTCTTTTAGGGCCATTTACAACGAACATATCGGTTGCGTGGTAATTTATTTTGGATGGACTGATTTCTAAGGGTTTGATTTAACGTTTTTAATCCCCATTTTTTATCGCCCACTCCTTATAGCTCCGCCTACAACAACAAACTAGTCTCTATGGCTCGTAACCTCATCAGAGTCCATAAACCACCAATTTCAATCCATATAATCAACTAATAACTAAGCAGTCAAGCGCTTTCTTTCGAAGATTCCCCAAATATGTTGAAGTTACACGAATTATGGCATGTTATTTTGTTAAAACCATCTAACTCTAATCTAAGCCATGCCTTACTAACATACTCAAATCACATAAAATATATATAAAGGACCACCCCCATGATTACCAATTTAATCTGTTCTATATCATGCATAATTCCTAAACTCTTTTTATACCAAACCAACCTTGTTTGTGAGCATCTCCCTTTTTATGCCAAAACAGATAAACACCAATCCGATGACCATAAATTTAATTACATTGCTAAAATAAAACCAATTAAACGAAGCATACATCATCTTTTCCTTTACCACAAAAATCGCCAAAATATCATAGGTAATCTCTGTCAATTAGGATGAACATTTTAAAAGTTGGCAAAAAACAAAATCCCCAAAAACTCTTATAATTTCCTACCGAATGTCCAAAGTAAAATAATCCAATAAACCAATTTCTGTTCAAGCTAATAAAAATTAACAGTCTGAACTATCACCTTAATACATACCCAGAAATATATATAAAGACTTGAGCTCTAATTACAAAGAGACTTTACCAAAGATGAAAAATAAACCCAAAATTTAAGATTCAAGCATAACCTGAATAGGCAAATTTCTGTTTTAATGCTCAGGCAATTGCATGCTCTTCCTTCTTCTTCCCACACGAAATTGCCGGAGCCCTATCCAACTGAGGTGTTCACCTACTGAAATTCCCTCCTCTCCCTTGTGTAAAAAACCCGCCTCCTTTTTTCAGCATGAAAGTCAAAGAACCTTACTCATTATTTCCTAGCAACCTACCCAGGTTCCCTGCTGAGTTATGGCTCTAATCCCTCCCAAATTAATTTTTCGTCGGCCAACTCTTGATTAAAACCCAATGAATCACCCAACTCCCAACCCAGCCTTGGCCACCTCTGTGCTTTACATTCGGATGAATAAAAAGAATAGGACTCTTAAGGTCGTTTGTTTGGCTGTCTTGGCTGAATAAAAGAGTTAGCAATAGCTTGGCGTCCCTCTTTCCTTTTGATTCCCGTCATGAGTATTATTTAACTAATTACTCATTAAGTAAGGAACTAAAAACCCCCTTTCACATAATCCATTATAAACCAATTAAGGGAATATTATACTAATTTTTATCTTTAAGGTTAACACTATTAAAATAATTTATAACTACTAAATTATTTTAATAACCTATAAGATAAAATAAAAATATGCTACTCCTTAATAAAAATATTAAAGACGTCTTCGATTTGCCTATTAACCACCTCACTTAATAACGGCAGAGGGGGATTACATAATTAACCTAGGGTGTTAAATATTAAAATAATTTAAATCCTTTTTAAAATTATTTTTAATAATCTAGTACGATAATTAACAATATCGCTCCAATTGGTTTTAGGATTTCGTCCCACAAAATCCTAACTTGTGACCACATTTATTATATACAATATGTCCACAGCACAACCAAATAAAAATAATAAAGTTAGGAGAAAATAAAATAACAAATAACAAAAAAAAAAATTTATTCCCATAATTCAAATATATTAAGTCAGGCTAGAATAATTTAACCTGTTTTTAAAAAAAACTTCAGGGTTTTACAAAAGCAGTGTCAAATAACCACTTGAATCGGCTAAACACATAATAAAATATTTTTTAATTGCATTCCATATTAAAGCTTTGAAATCTTATTACTGAAATGGATTGAACTGTCCATCTAAATTGATTTGGTTTGGACTTCCAGACGAAGAATGAACATCCTTAAATGGGGAAAACTTATATATTGGCGCACAAAGGGCGGGGACGAAGAACGCAAATGTCGTTCCTAACCTAATGTTTATCAACAAAGAACATCCCTGAATTGGAAAAATTCCCTTGTTTTTGGGCTGAATAGCGGTGACGATGAACGCAAATGTCATTCATGTAGATAACACTGATCAACACAGGGCGTATCAGGCTGATCACCCTACGTGCCCGTAAGCCAGCCATTTGCAGATGAATTTCTGTTAAAACCTTTTCAAAAACATGAAAAAGAAAATTTTTGTGGTCTTAACACGACCCTTAGCATGAATGCCAAAGCTCTTCCTAAGCCATGCTTTGGAGTCCTTGAGTTAGTTAATTTGCTTCACAATTATTGATCTATTGTGGAGAATTTCTATTCTGGCAGTTGGATATAGAAAGGATAAAGTTTCCTTAGAAGAAAGTAGGTCCATAGAATACGACAATGTATAAGCAAATCCTTGAAGAAGGAAAAATGTAGAGTCATGAGAATTGAAAATTTCCTGATCATGAAATTGATAGGGAATAGTCACGTGAAGATTAAGAAATGTGAAAGAATGAGAAGAGTAAGTCCACGAATTATAGGACTTTTAGAGTACTAGAAAGAAGAATATGAAAAAATGCAATGGTTCCAGAAATATCCTTCAGAAAAAGAAACTTGAGGAATAAATAATACTCGTAATATAATCAATTTAAATATCAATTACAAAATGGAACCTGTAAGAATTGATTAAGGAAACAAAGGAGATACGATGATATAAAAACCGTAAGGAAATAGTATACGTTGAAATAATTCAACGATAGAGTTATGAGAATGAATAATATCTAAATCGATGAAGAACGATATCAGTGATGTGATTCCGGGGGACGGAATCCTTATAAGAGGGGAAGAATGTAATGACCCGGATTTTCAGAAAATTATTAAAAATATGAATTTAATAAATAAAATTCTTATTTGGTGATATGTTATGCAAATAGGTTGATTTTTGTATATTATAGTAAATATATTTATTATTATATATTTAATTATTTCATGCAAAAATAAATTGTAGAATCAACTATTAAGAAAAAATGAGATGAGTATAGTTTAGGTAAATTATTAAAATAATTTATAATATTAAAATATTTTAATTATAGTAAATTGGTGGTATTAAATATTTTTAATAACCTCCATTTACATTAGGTGAAATGTATGCATGTTATATATATATAGTGAATATGAATATTATATTTGCTATAGTTTAAATTAAATTGGGGGGGTTAGAAAAGAATTTATAGAAAGAAAAAAAAATAAATGAATATATTATTATATATTTGTTTTGATTTGAAATAAATTGTGGGAATCAATTTATTTAAAGAGACGAATAGCTTTAAAGATACAAAATCTTCTGTTACTAATAATGAGCAAATTAAAATAAATTTATAATATTAAATTAAATTTTAAATAGGAGTATGATGTAAATAAATGGTTAGAAGTAAGTTATAGAATGGATATTAAATTTAAATTATATTTATGAAATAATATAATTTGATTATAAAGTCTTGTACTAAATTCGTTATGAAATTAAAATTTCATGAGCAAGGTATTAAATTCACTTAATTAAATTGGGGGAAATTAAAGGTAATATTTAACATAATGGTTAACTATATTAAAGTAATTAATATTTAATGAATAGCAATAAATTATTGGAAGACAAATTATGGGAAGAAGAAGTTGATTTAAATTTAAATATACAAAATTTGTTGTATATATTAAATAAGTAAATTAAAATAGTTTAATTGAATATTACTTATTTTAATTGGTCTGTTACATTAAATAAAGTGAATTAAAATTAATTTATGATATTAAATTATTTTAATAAAGTAAAGTTATTGTCCATTAAATAAATTATTTCTATTTCCATAAATAACTTCCATTTTTATGGAAAAATATTTTGGTGTAATCAAATTATTTTATTACACAATAAGTACGGATGGTATGTAAAAATATATATTATATGTAATATATGGGTTATAATATCAGTATGTATGGAAAAATGCCTTATGTTGAATCATTTTTAAAGAAAAGACAGAGGTCTAAGTGGCTTGGTTTAAGAGAATATTAGATTGACACAGCTGAACATGAGCAATGAGTTGTCTGTAAATATGGGTTTCTATCAATTTTCTATGCTCCGTTTTCCATTCTACTACTCTTGTTCTCTCTAAACTTGTCAACCTTAAGTAAATTCCTTCCTTTCCCTTTTGATTGCCGAACCATACACCCCATAATTTGTGATAAAAATCTTCTTAGGATTTAGTATAATCATAAAAATTAGGCTAAGAAATAAAGCTAAAGGGACTGAAGTTAGAAGCAATCCGGTAACAAAGGAGGATTTTGGGGTTGTTGTAAAAAGGAAATTGAATTAAAAAAGAGCAAATAAGGAGGTAAGTTATGAAGATTATATTGCAATGTCCAAAAATGGAATATATATATATATATATATATATATATATACTATAAATGCGAATATGAACTAATATAGTATATAAATGAAAATTGAACTATGGTTGAACTATGATAATCATGAATTGAGCTAAGAATCCGAGCCAATAAAGAAAGTAAGCCTTGTATTTGCAAATAATCATAAGGAATTGGGGTGAATACATATAGAAGTATTGGATGTAAATATTTGATTTGGTTGTGTAACAATTGGTTGGTATGGACTGAATGAAGAGCCACGACGTGTAGTTGTTGTTGTACGAAGTAATAAGGATGGCTAATTTGGGTTAGAACGAAATCAAAACTCCATGAAAATAACCCATAAAAGTACCCCGCACAGCGATATGTTCCCGTAATGGCCTAAATAAGCCATTTTGGGTAAAAACCCCAAAATTTTTACCGAACCCGAGATCCAAGTTAAGTTCGTAAATTCCTAACTGAGAATTAATTCAAGAGCCTCGTTGAATCAAAGCATGATGGAACGCGGTTTTTAAACGAAAAATGAAAACTTCAAAATTAGTGCGCCGCGCCCCATATTTTGATGCGCTATTCGGACTCTCTAATCAGACCCGAAATAGGTGGACTAGTAATTTATTAAAAATACTCTTGTGTACCGAATATAGCATGTTAAAAAATGAATTGCAATCCTAATGTGTGAACTAGGGAGTTACAAAATAGCAAAGTTGTTATCGTCGCCACTAAACTAGATTGCCAGCAACAACAGCAGCCAAAAGAGGGCTGCGCTTCTGGCGGCAAGGCTGCTCAGCCCGTTTGGCATTAATTTTTGTTCTCGTTTAAATTGTCCCAATGGTATAGGTTTATATTTTTTAAAAATAGATGGGTATGTGATCTATAACATATCCAAAATGCAATGTCTTTGGATAAGTATGTTTAGAAGCTATAAAATTGCAAAAGTGGCAACATGGAATGGGGGGCTGCTGCCCACCAGCAGCAGTAGATAACAGCGTAGCACAACCCAGCAGATGGTTTGGGCCAAACAGTGCCCAGTTGGTGCACTGTTTGGAGTTTTGCGACGCAATCTTGGCTAGTTTTAACAAATTTAACTTATAAAAAATGGACTAATGCTAAAGTATAACGTAATAGAAAAGCTATGTCTAAATGCGAGAACTTAGTTAAATACAGAAGGATGAAGATACAGATAACATAAAATGTTAATAGCAAGCAAAAGTTTGAAATATTTTAAATGAATACAATAGATAAGTTATGCATATGTAAAAGAAAGCATTAATATGCCATATAACCTTTGAGTTTTACAAATAGAATGTGAATCGTTTATGGAATGGATTTTACGAATAATGTATAAAACTAGAAGGCGAAATAGTTTTATACTTCAAAAGCCGTTTATTTTGAAATGTTTTTGGTGAATCAAAAGTCATTGTATCAAGTAAAAGATCTAAAAAAATTCCAAACAGAGTTTTGAAGTTGAGATTGTATGTAGTGGCGTATATGTATATTTAATAGATAGCACAAAGCGAAAAAGCAAGTTATTCGCAAAAACAAAGGTACAGCTAAGTGCTAGCGGAATAAAATATATTTATTCATGAGGCAATGGTCCGAGTTGACTCATGAACACGCAAAAAGATATAAAGAGTATGTAAATCAAAGAAATAATATAGTAAACCGAGTTTTTAACTTGTGAACGAGCCCCCAAATCCGGGTTCCTCAAACCCGAATCCGGTGCTACACGGTA